>CM073571.1:169572154-171972154 GCA_037074715.1 Magnolia kwangsiensis
CTGGTGTTGAAACTCTTGTGAGCCTACCACCGCCCCGAGGGGGTGGGTCCTTCACCCCTAATTAGTCCTAATTGCTAGAATTTATGAGAAATATCATCTCCAACTAATGAAATCTTTTGTGTAGGATGATAGTGTTAAATGGAGAGCATTGCAAGTTATTTCAAGTTCACTTAGTATTCACTTATTAGGTTGTATGTTTTCTTGGTCATGGGAGAGAAGAAGATGCAGATGAATTTTTGAGGTCAGTTGTTTAAACTATTTCTGGATTTTATGGTGCATCCATCTGGACATATATTTTATCATTTCAAATGCATGTAATGATATCATGTTAATGAGTGATTTTGGTAGGTATGCTATTGATACAATGCAATCTGTGTGCCTTAAGGAAGCTGGTGCAAATGCAACAGACCCTTTGGCAGGGGAAACTACTCTTATACAACTGATTTTCGGGGGTTACCTTCGATCGAAGGTACGTCTATGGTCCTCGAGATCGAGAGCATTTTCATCAGATCTTTGTATTCTTTTTTAGTTTGAGTTATCGTGGTTTCTGCAACAAAATTTTGTACCGAGTACTAAATAGCTGCTGGAAACTTGAACGGTTATTGCAGATAAGGCGCATGAAATGCCAAGGCTAGTCTGAGAAGCATGAACGGATGATGGATCTAACTGTTGAGATACATCGGGATATTGGAACTCTTGAAGCACTTGCACAATTTATGGCTACTGAAATCTTGGATGGAGACAATAAATACCACTGTAGCAGGTTGTTTGGCGCTCATCTGTTTTGACTTAAAAGATGTATATTGCAGTCAATAGGTGCCAGGAATGACATAATGCCAAGCTTGTGGAAGAGATCGCTCAGGTTGTGGGGGATGGACGAGAAGACATTGAAGAGGAGGATTTGCAACGGATGTCTTATCTGAAGGCAGTGATCATTCTAGAAAAGAGCAAGGAATTGTTGGATTATAGAAGCCTGGAAATGAAATGTTGTATTGAAATTAGAAATTTGAATTGGAATTGAAATGTGTACTAAAAAAAGAAAAGGATTATTGTGTGAATCATTTTATTGTCTTGTTCTTCGATTTGTGTAATTATCTGGCATATTATACAAGAAGATTACATACCCCACTCTCTCTCATACAATGAACTAAGGGATTTAAAATTGTTCTTAAAATTCTGTCCTAAAATCTGACCGTTGGCTACATTAATAAGCATTCAAAACCATTTCTAAAATTGTGCCCAAGTGACTGGTGGCACCAGAACGGTTTAAAACCCTTCCTAAAATTCCGTTTCTAAAATTGAAACGGTACCCAAAACGGTTCTGAACCCTTCCTGTTTTCCTGTGACGCCGCCTTTAGGAATGGTTTGAAACCGTTCCTGAAGAATTTAGGAACGGTTTTAAACCGTTCCTAAATGACGATTTGGCTCCGCTAGGCCAAAAAAAAAAAAAAAAAAAAAAGCAGGAACCAAATGAAATGATATTTAACATGGTAACAAAACTAAATATAAGAACCATAAGTATTAAATTCAAAAAATGGATGGACCAGTCTTACCATATTACATCTCCCTAGTTCATGAGTATCATTATCTAAGAAATAAACTGACAGGCGTAAATCCCTTTATATAGATAGGAGTCAAGTAACTTTCCTGAACTAGCCGAAGCTGAACTAAACCCACACAAGAATAGCATAACAGCAACTAACATCATCACAAAATTAACACTTAAGAACATGTAGGGTTTCTATTCTTAACAGATGTCTCATTAGAAAATCTGTAGACCTTACGAGCTTGCAATATTAAAAATAGTAATAGAGATGCGACACAACTTTATGAATTTGCATGTCCAATTCCTGAGCATCACTCCCCGTCGAATACCATCCGAGTATGTAGAAATTTGGGAACACCTCATCTATTGTCATTAAAAAACAATGCAGCACAGTATAGGTACAGTAGTTATCTCACAGTGCTCAACCAAAAAAACATGCCGGGACATCTTTTTGCATTTGGGCCATTCGCCACATGGGCTTGGCCATGCCCCAAAAATCTCCTCCATCAAATGGACCTAAACCATCTAATTGGTATTGCACAAATTGGCAATCAACCAATGGCCTATTGTCTGATTAGGGAGAATTTTGGGGGCATGAGACGGTTCCACAACTCGAGCGCCCTGGATCACAGAAACAACCTGAAATCTTGACCATCTACTAAAGTGGGTTCCACCTTATACATTGCTCACTATCCATAGTTCAAAAACTAGAAACTTGACGAATGCCGAGAATCGCAGAAGAAGGTTGACCTGACCCAATTGTGCATTCTTTGGCTGGGGGAAATTTTTGAAAAGAGCAGAAGCTAAAACCCTAGAAGAGGTAGAAATTAGATAAAAGAGAAGAGATGGGAGAGAGTATAAGGACGTGTGCTTACAGCTTGCTTCTTCTTGAGGAAGGAGCAGCTAAGGAGTCAGTGAAGAGATCGTATAGCAGCTTGAAGCTATTAAAGATCTCAACCGCCTGGCCCCTCTGGACGCTCGAACTAATAGAGCATGGCTAATTAATCCCTTTATCTCATAGCTTAGGCCCCACATCCCATGGGTTGGGACCTCGGCTGAACCCCTTTCATGGGCCCCAAGTCACATGGGTACTGCTTCACATGAGTCACCCGCCTCACACGGGTGGGGCCAACCTCACACAAGCCGCCCGCCCCGAGTGTGCCCCTGCATCCCACAGGTCACCTCACTCGAGCCTGGTGTGAAAATGCCCTTGCATTAATTACCCTCGGTAAAGAGTCTCGAACACAAGACCTATTGCTCTGATACCACTTTGATGTAAGACAATAGTAACTTGCTCTAAAAGCTTGAACTAATAGAGCATGACGAATTAATCCTTTTATCTCATATCTGAGGCCCCACATCCCATGGGTTAGGACCTTGGCCGAACCTCCCTCGTGGGCCCCACATCACATGGGTACCACCTCACATAGGCCGCCCACCCCAAGTATACCCCTGCATCCCATAGGCAAACCCACATGAGCCTAGTGTGAAAATGCCCTTGCATTAGGTGGAGGGATTGGGACTTGGCACGTGTGTAGTGGTCAGAGATGTTGACGATCACTAACAGGTGGAGCTTGAACGTCAGCCCGCTGCTGCCGTTGCTCATCACTGTCGACATCTCTCTATTAGAGAGAGAGAGAGAGAGAGAGAGAATCGGTTTTGTGAAAGGAGGAAAAGGGTTGGTTTTATTAAGATCTTCATCACCGGCAATTATTGCCTACCACAGGTAAAGACTTTTACCGATGGTCATTTCCTACATTAGGGGCAGCCACAGGAAAGCGACTATAATTAACATTTAAACCAGCAGTCTATGCCGCCAGTAAAAATGTGCTGGTAATTTCCTTATTTCTTGGCCGCACAACATCACGGGTTCACCTAGCTAGGTGAGCCACACAATATCACAAATTCACATCGTTTGGTGGCCCACACAAATACCACAAATTCACATAGCTAATAGGTCTCACAAATACCACAAATTCACCTAGTTTAGTGGCCGCACAAATACCCCAACCTCAATTAGCTAATTAGCCTCACAAGGTCACATAGCTAAATGGCCTCACCAATATCACAAGGTAACATGTTCTCATATGACTCACTAATCAAATAAAATGAGATCCAAGATCCATAATTAAAGACAATCAAAATCCAGGTACAACCTATTCGAAATTCATGGCTTCTGCATAAGCATTCACAATCTTAATCTAATGGCGTCAAATTCACATGACTCAATGGCCTCGTCAATATCACAAGGTCACATGTTTTTATATGACTCATTAATCAAATAAAATAAGATCCAGGCTCAATAATTAAAGAGAATCAAAATTCGGGTACACCCTATTCGAAATTCATGGCTTCTACATAAGCATTCACAATCTTAATCTAATAGCGTCAAATTCAAATTATCCACATCTAAAATTTACAACTAATCACATCATATATATATATTTGATCACCCACAAAGTGCTACTATGCCATGCTAGACGGCTTTAACAAAAGTGTCTATTGGTGGATTTCAAGGGATCTTCACTAGAGTACTCGAGCAATTTCTTCAGGCAGTGTCGTCGCGCCAGCTCTCTACTCACCCTCCCGGGGAGAAAGAAGACAGAGATAGAGAAAATTCATCCTCTGATGACGAGAGCTCCTCACCTCCCCTCCTGCAAAAAGGAATAATCAATATGATATCTATAAGGCGACCCGTCTACCTCTCTCGACGAAACGCCCTGGGCTACTTGTGCACCATGCCAATGTGCATTGCATAAGTCAAATATGCTACCCGAGTACACACAAACAACAGTCCATATGCGCACACTAATTGTGCACATTTCATATGTTTAATGTATCCTTGGGAGCACGCTTGAACATGGGATATGTCACACACCATCTAGTGCGTGCCGCATAAGTCAAATAGGTTTATTTCCCATGTGTGCAAGCATGCTCTCTAAGCATCATCCGCTAAGTTCAGGTAGGCCCATTCAGCCTTAGTTGGCGCGCTCTTGAGTAAACTAGTAGGCTCAACGGTTAAAGGTTAAGCCACTACTCTACATGTCATTCTTGTGATTTAAACATCAAATCCTAGTTACTACTCTACACTTCATGTTTCCGGCTTGTGGGCCTCATGCAATGAGCCCAAGGCTACCTCAAACAGGCTCCAGTGACTGAGCATCGTGCATAAACATATACGACAAATGGATCACATTGTCGGACAATGTACATAGCACATACACTAAGGTAAAGCCCTAGGTTGAACATGTATGTAATTAAGTGATCACCAAGCATCAAAATTTCACAAGGTTAAGTTGTCACACATACGTCATATCCACACACTTAAATGGCCACACATGCATCACAAGTTGGCAGCATTAAGTGGCCACACAAGGATCACAAATCCACATGATTAAATAGCTATACAGTATAATTTCACTTAGTTGAGTATCCACTCACAAATCAAAGATCACATACTTAAATGGCCGCACATACAACCTAATTTCATATAATTAAGCAGCCATAAATACATCATATATTCATAGGGTTAATTGGCAGCATATTTGTCGCTATTTCATATGATTTTGGTGGCCAATTATTCGCTACACAATCGCATGATTAGATGACCATGAAATCACCAATTCTCATATGTAGGGTCATACACAAGGTCACAGGTTAACATAGACACATGGCCATCAACACATCATATAGTTACAAGGTTAGATGGTCACACATCCATCATAATCTGACATGGATAAGTGGCATACATACGTCACATGGTCACATGATCACATAGGCATGTGGGCTGCACCGCACAGTTTCCCACAGTTAGGTGGACCCACAATATCACAAATTCAAATGGTTTGGTAGGGCCCACTGTCCAAAGGACAGCATGGGTATACAATTACATACATCACGGTGGACCCGCTGCCCATGGGCAATACATATACCAAGGTGGGCCTGCTGTTCCGAGGACACCATGGATATACAATGCATCTAGGTGGGCCACCGTGGATATTCAACACATTCATCAAGGTGATGAACCACACAGTCTCTGGGACAGCGTGGATATAGAAAACACACATCAAGGTGGACCAGAGTCTTTGGGACAGCATGTCCGCACGTACAGTGGACCCCACGTCTAAGGGGCCCCGGAAGCTTGTATTTACAGCTCACCGGATGGGAATGACCTTAAGAATGGTACAGATGGCATATTCAGGTCACAGTACTTTGGGGGGTCCCCACCGGGCCCCATGGAAGTTTGGGCAGTGAATAAATATTACAGGGGGCCCCAAAACAGTTTTAAATGGTAAATAGCCAGTGCACTGGACACTACAAAGGTTTCCACGGTTGGTGTCATAATCTCATGTTTCCACTGTAATGTTTATTTGCCATCCAACCTGTTGATTAGGTCACACAGACCTAGATAAAGGGAAAACACAAATATCAGGTTGATCTAAAACTTTTGTAGCCGCCAAAGTTTTTAATGGTTAACCACCACTATTTCCTGTGGTGATTTGGATCTGCTTCGTTTTTGGGTTCATGCAATAAAATAGGCTGGTGAAATGGATGGACAGTGTGGAATGGATATGATACAAATACATCACGGTGGGATCCATAGTCGAGGATCCATTAACCTTTGTGGATCACTGGATCCACCAAAGCCGCGTCCAACAAAATCCACAGCCACAAGGTATGCCTTATTTGCATATGTTGAATATGGAGATTGAAATGTAAAAAAAAAAAAAACATATCTTTTAAGAAAGGTAAAAAATATATATAAATAAATATAATCAACTCTACCACAAACTCATGAATTTATTCATCGTACATCATCAAAAACAATTATGTGAACTGGAACTGACTATGACGGCAGTAATGATGATAATCTGATATTATTACTTGGAAATACAAGTTCTCATATGGTACAAGCTTGATCTTATTTATCTGACATTGACCTTACCGGATAAGATGAACCAACCAACATCTTCTTTTTTTTGGTTGAATGTTGTCATTGATTTCTGGAGGTGTGTTGAGGCTTCCATGTGGTCTTGTAAAACCCGCATATGCAGTTCATTCGGCTGAGCAAATGATCCACAGAACATTGTATATTTCCTCAAGTACATAAATAATAAAAACCAGAAATATGCAGTGCACCTAGTCAGTACATTATCCAGAAAAGCAAAGCAGACCAGTCGCCTTTGAAGCTAAAGACAATTCTTTTTTGTAACTGCAATTAGAGCTGAATCAGGCCCTGCCGAAGTGTAGGTGACACATCCATGGTGTCCCAGACTAGTGAACTCTGATTTCTTACTTCCAGAGTCGACTGGCAATGAGCTCAAGACTAGTTCATATCGTTTGAATGGAAATGGTTGAGGGTCACCGGAACCTAATGTTGTCCCATCCAATCCAATCCAATCTCAGAGGCAAATAGCAACAGTTTTGAGAAGGAACGGGAGAGTCAAGCATCATTGTCATCGCCTTCTCCCAGCTATTATTTGTTGTCATCTTTAAATTTAGCCAGAATTTTCTATCTAATACTCTGTCTTCAGCAGGTGAAACAGCCTGCATATCACTTCTTGTGACCTCCATCCAATAGAAGGAAATAAGAGCGGAACATCTGTAAAAAAAATATATCAATAATTTTAGATGGGAACTGATATCCACAACCACCATTTAGTAATACCCCTTTTCCTACAAGAACAAATTGTACTCTACTTAGTTTTTACCAGAAGTAGAAAAAAGGGGCGTCTCTCCACACTCTGCAAAGTGAACTGCTAGCTTAAAAATACATGAAAATTAAAAGGGTGTATCTTGAAGTCTTAAAAAACCAAACAGGAAATCAAACTGGTCAAGCCATCCGTTCAGTTCAAAGTGGACCAACCATTGGTCAAACCCATCTGAACCAATTTTCGCCGGTCAACTATCGGTTCATATTCAACCTTTTTAGATCTTGCTTGTGAGTTTTTCTTTAGCTCTCTGATAGTTTGGATTGAATTGAATTGGAGAAAGCTAAAGTCACACTTGAACCCAATCAGACTGGATAGCCTGGTCCGGTTACAAAAACACTGGTGTATCCCTCATCATCCTTTATCACTAAAACTTATGAAAATGTATGAAAAGAACCTAAACTAGTACCAGGTATGTTAGACAATGTTGTCAAAGTAATTCCAAGGCTAGGTGTTTCTAGCCAGTTCCACCTCGCTCGGCCCGAGGCAATGCAGTGACACTAGTGGTGTATCCAGCGCCTGGGTGCACCTATGCATGCCTGCATCATACTTGGGGGTTTTTTTTTTGCAGTTGTGATACCCTTATGGGTACCTAAAAGAGTGTGCCTGCATGTGTGTGTGTGTGTGGAATTTATTTTTTTAACCCACACTATAAGGGTGAAAATACATACAAAGAGCCTTCTAAGTCCTCTTTCAACAACAACTCTCCATTCTCTTCGGATCAAAGCTTGAATTCTTCTTCATACAAATTTCTTTCATTTTTCATAAACTTGGGACATCTTTTTCTTCTGATTTTCTTTCTTCTAAAATAGTGTTAAGCTCAACACACAGGGATTCTTGAAATCAATTGAGCTTCAATTGGTGCCATAGAAGAGATTGAAGATGAAGTTGTTGGATTCAAGCTTTCATGGTGGGTCCAATTTGAATACAAGCGAACTAAATTCTGACTAAGCTTTTCATCATCATTGGTCCATTTCTTCAGATCTAATTGATGATTTCAACATCCACAAGCATTCAACGGAAGGATCCCAAGTGGAAAAAAAAAAAAAAAATCTCATCTAAAATATCCTAATGATAAGAATAAGACGACATAATTTTTGTGGTAAGGGAAGGATTTCTCAACAAAAACAACATTTATTGGGTTAGACAAAACATGACCACATGCCCAAAAGTCTCAGATGTGATAAAATATGAAATTAAGGCATACATGATGGGTTTAAAAAGAAGAAAGATTAAAAGAA
Organism: Magnolia kwangsiensis; assembly: GCA_037074715.1. Classification (NCBI taxonomy): domain Eukaryota; kingdom Viridiplantae; phylum Streptophyta; class Magnoliopsida; order Magnoliales; family Magnoliaceae; genus Magnolia; species Magnolia kwangsiensis. The sequence continues at coordinate 169,580,653 of CM073571.1, forward strand.
AAATATGCTTAATAATAAAACATCTGTTTCGCAGGATGATGATGCAGAAGAAGTTCAATTTATTGGAAGATGGCACTATCGGTGGAGTGTCACTATCTAGCAGTAAACAACCTCGTCAAAAGGGTCCCATTTGTTAAATGGACAATTGTGATCAGTAGGGTGGACTTGCTTGGTTCACGTGTGGTCTCTTGTAATTATTGGGCTAAAATGTGTGTTGAGGTAGAGGTTAGGCCCATGGGCTTAATTTATTAATATCTAAGTAAAGAGTGGCATTTTTGTAATTTTCTTTTTAATAATGAGAACTCCAATACAAATAGGAGAGGGCCATGGGGGTATGAGCTTATTGAGCAGCCCTTCCTCCTCTTCTCCCTCCTCTCTCTTCTTTCTCTACTCATTTCTTCCCTTCTCTTCATGTTTAAGGTTTGATACGGTATCGAAGCACATAAGATCTTCCCCCAAAATCATAACCTATCAGTCAAATTTTGGTCGAATTGTCAAAAACTCTAGAGTTATTATCGAACCCTAGAAGAGAGGATCCTTCTTTACTTTCTGCAATCTTTTTTAGATGAGTGCAATCTCTTGCAAGGGAAGTGCAAAAGTCAGGCTTGGAAAATGAAAGTTCGCTGATTTTTCATATCAAGGTGATATTGCAATCATTATCCCTCGATTACTTTGCAGTAAAAGGCAGCTATTGAGTAGATTCTTGTTATCCATGACCTAATCTGGATGAAGTTGAGTGAGGATCTAATTATAGACCAATAATTTTCAATACTAGTTTAATCGAATTGTTAAAAGTTAGTATTGAGCCTAAAGGTGTCGTAATTGGTTCTTCATTATTGGGTGAGAATCCCAATTCCTCATTTAATGCATCAATTACGTCTGTAAAACTTAATGGGTATAACTACTTACTCTGAGCTAAATTGGTTGAAGTGTTTTGCTTAACTCGAGAAAAGGATCACTTCCTAACAGAGAACAAACTTGAGGAATCCAATCCTAAATATAAACAGTAGATGTGCGATGATGCTCAGATTAGGTCGTAGTTGTGGAATAGTATTGATTGAAGTCAAATTAAAGTTGGTATTTTTGAATACTGCTAAAGATGTGTAGGATATAGTTAGAAGGATGTACTCGTAAGTCATAACAGAATGTTTCTTGGGAGTATCAGTGGTATGAAGAGATTTTCTCTCTTTAAGAGGGAGACAAAGCTCTTGTTGAGTATTGTGCTAACATTATTGGTATGTGGGAAGAACTTACAATCTAATCATCCCGTTACTTCGGATGTGACACTTATGAAAAAACAGATGGAAGGCGTGAAAGTGGTGAAGCTCTTGTCTGGTTTGCCAGTGGAGTATCAATCCACAAAGGATCAGATTTTGGGTGGTGTTTCGATTCCCTCAAATGCGGAAGACGGAAGTCTATACTAGACAAGAGAGTTTCCATTGGAAATTATTCTGGCGTACTCAAGCTAATAGTACAAATAAATTGGCCTTGGTTGCCTCATCTGGTTATACCGCTTTGCATGGAGACCGTGGTGGACAGACTCGCCCGGATTTGAATCATAAACCATAGGATTCAAATCATAGAAGATTCATCTAACAAGGGATTCAAATTGCTTTGCCTAAGATTTGACTTAAATTGTAAATCGAAGGATTTTGACAACTATGCATGTATCCAATTTGACACTCGGGTACATAAGTCAGGTTGAAAGATATGTCCAGAAAGAGCGTATCTCAAGAGGACCAAGCAAGTCAATTGTTTATCTGAAGAGTTCATTCAACTAAAAGAATTTCAAGATCAACATGGTGAAACAATGAACAAATAGGACACGGTGTCAGACCAGTTGTTAAAGGTTGTTGAAAGAACTGAAATGAGGCTTGGAATCAGAGATCAAAGATGAATCTTGGAAGTTGTGGATCAAAGTCGTCCAAGGTAGGAGAAGAAGCAACAAGGTCTTGAGCCTCGAACTCAACAAGGACGTGCTCCAAACCTAGCATGCAGAGGAATACAGAGACATGGAAATTTTACAGCAACCGAGAAGTAGAAATAAAAGTGGAGATCTGAAACTTCAATGATAAGCTTCAATCCAAAAATTTCCACAATTGGTTAACATGTGGGACAATATTTTTAGCTACAAATCAATGTCCAATGAGAAGAATGTCACTCTTATTTTATCAAAGTTTTGTAGTTTTGATATGAGATGGAGGGGGGAACTAAGAGACAAATTTTAGAGCCAATTAACTCATTGGAGAGAATGTGAGAAGCAATGGTGATCAGGTTCTTCCAACAACTTTGAAAGCAGAGTTCTACATTCTTTCATCTCATTGTGAATTAAATGAGATTGATGAAGTTGTTTTCCGAAGGCATGTTCATGGATTACGACAAATAATCTGCTTCAAACTAGCCTTTCAAGACTTGGAGACAGTAGATGACACATGCCAACATGCTTTCAAAGTGGAGGAGAAGGTGACTTATCAGACAAGGTGGCTTGGATCCTTCAAAGCGTAGCTTCACCTTGTCAAACTCAGCTAAATCAATCTCCTGTACCCCCTAAAGCAACTCAAACAAACTTACAACAGTTCCAGATTCTAATGTGGGAAGAGGAATACTAGGTAGAGGTGCTTTTCCTGGTAGAGAAGAAACAAAAAATCAGAGTCTTGTGGATGTCAATGGCCAGGGCATATTGCTTCCCAATACCAATGAAAGCTCCCAAGAAACCAGTTGGGCTTACTGAAAAAGACCTGTTGGATGTTATAAAAGAGGATATGGAAGATTATGCAACTGTTGCAGCCATATTGGATCCATGATTCAAGGATGAGGAAGATGAAGAACTTGAGGTGATCAGGGTAGGTTTATGGTTATCCAACAAGCGATGTTGACAACTTCAAACCAAGGAGATGATAGGTGGCTATCATAACATTTCCAGACTGCTTGTACATCCAATGGAAAGATTTGCACCGTCTTAATTGATAGGGGCAATGATGCAGGACATGGAAAATTAAATATGATATGCGACATTTCAGGCTTAAGATCACGTTAGTTCAGAAATAATTACACAAATTCCATATCCCACATAAAAATCAAAACATTCAATTAAGGGGAATCTATGCGGGTCCAGGCCTACACATGATAAGGCTGGAACAATAAGAATTATGAACCAAACGATACTCAAAGATAAGAAATAATCACCCACACATGCATAGTAATCAGCCCCTAATCCAAGGGATTCAGAAATTTCAATTCGGGGAACCCTAGGGTAAGAAAATTGGCAAATAGCTTAGGGAAAACGTAATCTAGGTCTAGGATTCATAAAAAAAACAGCTATGAGAGGATAAAAGAAGATAAAAACCTGAACCAAAAGACGATCCCGCGTGTGGACAGCAACAATGGCCCAGATGCACGCGTGTGATCACGGCCGCACGTGTGTGGGGCCCACTATTCAGAAAAAGGACACCTTGTCCCTAGTCGGTTAGAGATGGACTCCAAAACTCCCAAATATCAGCTTGATCCGATGTACGGTTTGTGCGTGGTGCTCCGCCGAAGTTTCAGCTCGCCGGCGGGTCAAAATCTGAAAATCTGTTGTAATGAAGAAATTTGATGCAGCAAAAGGGACGAATTCGAAGTATGGATGGTGGTGGAAGATGGAAAAGAAGATGATGGAGGATGGGGGTGAATCGAGGTCGATGCGGCTTCGCACCACGGTAATTAGCCATTCGAAAAGGAAGGGCTTCGCACCCACTTTTGAATTCTTCCACAACTCACGAAGAGAGCAGAAAAATAAAGCAGAAATTTTTTTATTAACTTCAATGAATCAAAAGAACTACAAGGGGTGCCTATTTATAGGGAAAATCCTATACTCCAAAACTCGCACCATGTGCGCAACCTATTACTTGGCGACGAAGTAAACTAAAATAAAAATCAAACAGAGAAATCTAAAGCGTTCACAATGTTCTAAATAATAACAATAAGCAAAATCTAAAATATAAAATCAATCCGACGAGTGGGCCACGATCATGAGATCCCATGATGGGCTTTTCTTGACTATCGGGCCCACTTTTTTTGAACCAAAACTTGTCTTCTACCTAGGAGACCCTCCCTAAACGTCGTCATCGAGTCAGATCGAGGGTGAGGTCCTCCTTCTGCGTACGTACGTGCGTAGCGGTGGTGGTGTGCGGGCATGCGTGTGCATGATGTCCTCATCAACTCTCCCCGACTGCGAAGATTTCGCCACCAGCGAAATAAAACTCCTAAACCGCTCTAAGATATCGGCATCAAGTCTCTGAAGCTCCTCCTCAGTGAGCCAAGTGTTGTCTGAAGCTGGGCGTGACTTCCATTTAACTAGGTATTTCTGAAACCCGCCATCCGACATGGAAATTATCTCATGGTCCAGGATATCCTCGATTTCCTCTCTGGGTGTGTGAAGGCTAGGTATGAGAGGCAGAGGCTGGGATGAAAGGTCAGGAAGAGGCCATGGATCAAAGGGTAAATCTGGAGAATTAGGATGGGTGGGCGAATGGCCAAACAATGTATCAGTGGGTCCCTGAAAAGCAACTAGATCCTCCACATTGAATGTGGAACTAATTCCCATGGAAGGTGGAAGATCTACCTCATATGCATTGAGACCGTTTCGCTTTATAATTTTGAAGGGTCCAACACTACGCGCGTGTAACTTACGAACAGCCCCTGGAGGGTACCGCTCGGGCCTGATGCGGACCATCACAGAGTCCCCAATATTGAATTCTTTAAAACGTCTATGTTGGTCTGCAGAAAATTTGTAATGTTCATTACTAGTAGTGATCTTTCGACTAATTTCTTGATGCAATGAATGTATGTGATGCGCAAAAGACTCTGCAGACTCCGATGGCCTATAAGACAATGACATGAGGATAAGATCAATAAGCTTCCTAGGCTTGTAACCAGTAACGACTTCAAAAGGACTTAGACCTGTGGACCTACTGACAGAACTATTGTATGCAAACTCAGCTATGGGTAGTACGGCGTCCCATGTCCTGGTATGCTCCCCCACTAAACATCAAAGTAAACTCCCTAGACTCTTATTAACCACCTCAGTCTGGCCATCAGTTTGAGGGTGGTAGGCAGAAGAAAATTAGAGCCTAGTATTCATCATGTGCCATAGTGTCTTCCAAAAGTAACTCATGAATCTCACGTCACGGTCAAACACTGGTTTTTGGTAACCCATGCAGTTTGACAACCTCACTAAAGAATAGCTTGGCAACATGAGAGGCATCGGAGGTCTTAGAACAAGGAATGAAGTGGGCCATTTTAGAGAAACGGTCCACGACAACAAATATGGAGTCATGCTTTCGAATAGTCTTGGGAAGTCCAAGCACGAAGTCCATACTGATGTCCTGCCAAGGAATGAATGGGACTGGCAAAGGTGTATATAATCCTGTATTCTGTTTCCTCTGCTTTGTCCGACATTACCCTATAATTTTGGCCACGTCCGGCTTGAGGCTTGGCCAATGAAATCTATCCTCCACTAGGGCAATGGTCTTATCACGACCGAAATGACCCGCAACCCCCCCTGAATGTAACTCCCAGACAAGAAAATCGCTAAGGGAGGTGCGTGGTATGCACAAGCAGTCACTCCTAAACAAATATCCGTCCAAAATCAAATACTCACTATTAGCTCCTGACGGACCCTCTAATAAAGACGTATACACAACCCCAAAATCTGGGCACTCAGAATACTCTTCTTTGATGCGCTCAAGGCCCGTAACTTCAACGCTCATGGAGTTGAGTAATGCGACTCGACGACTCAACGCGTCGGCAGGCTTATTCTCTACACCGGCCTTGTGCTTAAGCACAAAAGTGTACTCTTGAAGAAATTAAACCCACTTAGTGTGCCTGGGGCTTAATTTCTTTTGAGAGTTTAAGTATCTCAAGGCCTCGTAATCTGAGAACAAGACGAATTCTTGCGGTAACAAGTAATGTCGCCAATGGCGTAGTGATTGCACTACCGCGTAGAATTCCTTGTCGTAGGTTGAATATCTTTGCTTCGCCTCATTTAGTTTTTCACTAAAAAAGGCGACAGGGTGCCCTTCCTGGCTAAGTACTCATATGCCGACTCCTGACGCGTCACATGCGACTTCAAAAGCTTTTGAAAAATCTGGAAGTCGCGTGACTGGAGCTTCGGTCATCTTTACCTTTATTTCCTTGAAGGCCTTCGAGGTGGCCTTTGTCCATTGAAACTCTCCTTTTTTTATGCAGTCCGTTATGGGAGCCACAATAGAACTGAAGCCTCGAATGAACCGCCTATAAAAAGTGGCTAAGCCATGAAAGCTGCGCACCTCATGAATATTGCGGGGTTCAGGCCAATTAACGATGGCTTTGACCTTCTCGGGATCCGCCGATACGCCCTCAGCTGACACAATAAAACCTAAGAAGATCACACTAGTAGACAAGAACGCACACTTCTTTAAGTTGATGTACAACTTCTCGGCCCTAAGGATCCCACAAACCTGCCTCAAATGGTTGAGGTGTTGCTCCTTAGTCATGCTATAAATTAAGATATCATCAAAGTATACGACCAGGAACTTCCCCATGAAGGGTCTCAACACTTGGTTCATCATATGCATGAAAGTGCTTGGGGCATTAGTTAGCCCAAAAGGCATAACTAGCCAATCATATAGCCCATCCTTCGTCTTGAAAGCCGTCTTCCACTCATCACCAGGGCGTATACGAATTTGGTGATACCCACTTTTGAGGTCAATTTTTGAGAAGATAGTAGCATTGGCCATCATATCTAGCATGTCATCAAGACACGGTATGGGAAACCGATACTTGATCGTGATTTTATTGATGGCCCTACTATCAACACACATCCTCCATGTGCCATCCTTCTTAGGTGTAAGAAGGGCGGGCACAGCACACGAACTCATGCTCTCTCGAATGAAACCCTTCTCTAGGAGTTCATCAATCTGCCTCTTCAACTTAGCGTGCTCCTTCGGGTTCATTCTGTAATGCGGGAAGTTTGGTAGAGTTGCCCCAGGGATTAAATCAATGGCATGCTGTATATCCCTCATAGGGAGAAGCTCATTCGGTAAATCATCAGGAAAGACATCATGAAACTCATGTACTACCTGAATAGCCTCAGTGGGTAACTCTACGCTATTCTCTGGTACACTCTCCCTAGCCACAAGGGCGTATATCATCGAGTCCCCCTCCGTCTCTCGCTCAAAGTCTTTGGCATTCAAAATATGGAGCGGTTTGGACTTGGACTTGGACTTCTTCGCTTCTTTTGGGCCGCTCACACCACTGTGTGGTAAGCTCTTTTCCAGTTGTATTCTTAGGTAGCAGAGGATTTAGCTTGACCTTCTTGCCCTCGAACCAGAATGTACACACATTTGAGCGACCAAATATGGTAACATCCCTGTCATAGAGCCATGGCCTACCCAGAATGATATGACCCACATCCATAGGAACAACATCACACCAAATTGTGTCTTTATATGATCCGAACTGAATAGGGACAAGACAGCGGTGCGAAACTGGAATGGATATTTCATCAACCCAGGAGACTCTATAGGGCTGAGGATGGGCTTCCAACTTCAAGCCCAAGAGACTCAGTGCTAGTCGATGCCACGTTGGCACAACTACCACTATCCACGATCATCTTACAGCTCTTCTCCCCACATTTTGCATAAGTGTAGAAGATCGTGTTGTGACGCCAGTCATCAGTGTTCTTGGCTTGAGCCAGGGCGCAACGCACAATTGCGAGAGTCACAGACTCTTATGCTCCCTCTTCCTCATCACTAGGGGTTTCGACTGGCTCATATTCCTCCTCACTATCACTCTCTGGGGGCACTACTTCTACTTGCCCATCAATAAGGAGTACTTTGGTGCCCTCTCTCGTGCCGCACTGGTGAGCAAAATGACCAAACCCCTGACACCTAAAACACCTAGTGGCCCCACTTCCACGTGAACTAGACCCGACAATCTCTTTACCCTTATCATCTCTAGGTCTGGGCTGAACATTAGGTGAAGGTTTGTTTTGAACTCTCGTGTTAGGTCTAGCCCCAGAGGGATTGGCCTTAGCACTAGAATCGCGAAAATCAAACCGCCTTCCCACAGACGCTTTGAGATACTGCTCGACGTCCAACACTACTTGATACAACTGTTCGATAGTGTCTATGTCTTTGGCGAGCAATTCTCTCATAATGTCAGGACGGAGGCCCGTTTTAAAATGAGCAAGGGTGAGTACGGGGTCCTCATCAACCTCACAGCGGGTCAAGTACTCTTCGAATTTCTCAATATAGTCAGCAACACTCCTGGAACCCTGTCGAAGAGACTGTCACTCCTCAATCAACCGCAGTCGATAAGAGAAAGGGAGGTACTTCTCTTTCAACGTTTCTTTCATTTCTCACCAATGGACTATTGGGAGTTCCCTCGCTCTTTCTTTTTTTCGCTCAACCGTCGCCCAAAACCTCTTTGCTTGACCCACAAGCTTCATCTTAGCGAATCAGACTCGTCGAGCATCTGACATGTCATACCACTCAAAATAGTGGTCCATATCCGCCAGCCAATCTAGGAAGGCTTTAGGGTCCAAGTGGCCATCAAATGTAGGGCCATCTACCCTAACTCCCTTGAAGAGTTGTGCATCTGGGTTATATTGATCATGATGTCCCTCACGGGGTGGGTGCACAGGTATGCGCCCATGACCAACTCCTTGGCCGCCTCCATTCCTTGGTCGAACCTCCTGACCAACTGCCTGAGATTGGGCATCCTCCCCAGTGGTGGGGTTTGCCCTGAAGGAGGCCTCTATTTTTTCGAGACGTTTATCTATGCGTTGTTCCAAATGCTTATTCAAGGACTCAACTTGCTGAGCTAACTTGGCCACTGTTTCTTGTAGTTGCTCCATGTTTAGTGTGGGGTGCAAACCAAAGCCGCGACCCGTACGTGTGAGCATACACTGAATTGCTCAACCTAAGGACCTGCTACGACAACTATATGCGTCTAAAAACTAAATGACCCTACGAGACTATATGAAGGAGACTACACTCTTATTAAAATTCAGCTATATATGATGGACTGAATGCATGAAGGACTCGAACAAACTAAACCCTAAATATGTGGTGAATTCCCCTACAAGAACCCTAGGCTCTGATACCAAATTTGATGCAGGACATGGAAAATTAAATATGATATGCGAGATTTCAGGCTTAAAATTACGTTAGTTCATAAATAATTACACAAATTCCATATCCCACATAAAAATCCAAACATTCAATTAAGGGGAATCTATACGGGTCCAGGCCTACACATGATAAGGCTGGAACAATAAGAATTATGAACCAAACGATACTCAAAGATAAGAAATAATCACTCACACATGCATAGTAATCAGCCCCTAATCCAAGGGATTCAGAAATTCCAATTCGGGGAACCCTAGGGTAAGAAAATTGGCAAATAGCTTAGGAAAAACGTAATCTAAGTCGAGGATTCATAAAAAAAACAACTATGAGAATATAAAAGAAGATAAAAACCTGAACCAAAAGACGATCCCGCGTGTGGACAACAACAATGGCCCAGACGCACATGCGTGTGATCACGGCCGCACGTGTGTGGGGCCCACTATTCAGAAAAAGGCCACCTTGGCCCTGGTCGGCCAGGGATGGACTCCAAAACTCCCAAATATCAGCTTGATCCGATGTACGGTTTGTGCGTGGTGCTCCGCCGAAGTTTCAGCTCGCCGGCGGGTTGAAATCTGAAAATCTGTTGTAATGAAGAAATTTGATGCAACAAAAGGGACGAATTCGGAGTATGGATGGTGGTGGAAGATGGAAAAGAAGATGATGGAGGATGGGGGTGAATCGAAGTCGATGTGGCTTCGCACCACGGTAGTTAGCCCTTCGAAAAGGAAGGGCTTCGCACCCACTTTTGAATTCTTCTACAACTCACGAAGAGAGCAGAAAAATAAAGCAGAAACTTTTTTATTAACTTCAATGAATCAAAAGAACTACAAGGGGTGCCTATTTATAGGAAAAATCCTATATCCCAAAACTCGCACCATGTGCGCAACCTATTACTTGGCGACGAAGTAAACTAAAATAAAAATCAAACAGAGAAATCTAAGGCGTTCACAATGTTCTAAATAATAACAATAAGCAAAATCTAAAATATGAAATCAATCCGACGAGTGGGCCACGATCATGAGATCCCATGATGGGCTTTTCTTGACTATCGGGCCCACTTTTTTTAAACCAAAACTTGTCTTCTACCTAGGAGACCCTAGACGTCGTCATCGAGTCAGATCGAGGGTGGGGTCCTCCTGCGTACGTACGTGCGTAGGGGTGGTGGTGTGCGGGCGTGCGTGTGCATGATGTCCTCATCAGGCAGCAATGAGAATATTGTGTCAAAGGACACCATAGATAATTTGCAGTTAAAGACATCATCCATGACCATACCATAGTCTAAAAGAGGCGGAGTTCCTGTAAGCAATGTTGTCAAGATCGTGTAGTTTGACATATGAATCATAAGACTCATATTCTATCACACACCACACGATAAAAATTGTAGGTTCAAATTGCAAATCCCCTTTTTTTTTCAAATCCAATTATTGTAACCTAATCGTATGTTTTTTGAGGTAAATTTCTTGAAAGACAAGATAAAAGAAAGACTGAATCCTTTAACATCATCACGATATGTATGCCGTCCGCAAGTTCTCAAATCGTGACATGTATTACTTCTCTTGGTGCATGTTGATGGGAAATGAATGATAATTATTTTTAAATTTTTTAGTCATTCATGATTTTCAGATTTTTTGATATTTTAAGAAAATCACAAGAAATCTTACGATTTGAGATTTAATAGGATCCAATCCCTATTGCGATATGATAATGATTTTGACAACATCACCTATCAGAACTACATGCTTTGTATCCTTTTCAGTATGTGAATGATGTAATGAAGTGTTTTTTTCCTTTTTCTTTTTTCTTTTTTCTGGAGGGTAATATATTTTATTGAAGAAGGAACAAATAAGACAAAAGATACAACAAACAAACACAGCTGCTACCAGAATAATCCGGCCCAATACGTAACCAAACAAAAGGCCATTACATCTCTCTATAATCCCACACCTTCAGCCCTTGCTTGGAGGCACCTGCTGTTGCTAGGGAATCGGCAGTCTCATTAGCTTCCCTCACAATTTGTCTAAATTGAATCAGCTGCCCCAAAAGATATCAAGAACTTTCTGCAATCAATTCTGCTGTTTTCCTAGGCCCGAGGTCAGCTATCTGATAACATTTCTGGAGTCACCTTCGGCGATGGCAAGAATCAAACTGTTTGACACAATCAGCTTGGTCACTTAAAGAATGGTTGCTACCTCAGCATAATTGGATTCCTGAACCCAAATGAGGCCCACGATCTCCATGAATGTTTTTCCACTATGGTCTCAAAGGACGACTCCCACTCTAGCAAACACAGGATTTCCAAAGGAGAAGCCATAAAGTTTGCTTTGAAATGTCCTCCAGGCAGCGGGGACAGTTACTCAGTATGCTCATCCGGAACTGGCCTCCATTGTAGAGCTTTTGTCTAGTTAATTGCGAACTCTGTGCAGGAAATTCCCTCAATGCCAGGACAGCCCTGCTCCACTCCACAATTAGTCTGCGGATCTTGGTAACTATCCCCTCCACTTGTCTGTTATCCCCAATATATTTTATTGTTTCTTTCCAGCCAAATTCCCCAAAGAGTAGCATAAGCAGGCATCTTCCAAAGTTTCTTCCCAAGTACATACAACCACATTCATCCAAAGCTGATGCTACATACCCAACATCACCCACATTATCCCAAAATTGGCCACCGCCTGTGACCAGATATTTCAAGCAGTTGGGCAAGTAATTAAGTGGTGATTGGCGGATACTTTATTCCAATTAGACATGACGCATTTATTTGCCATTGCCATCCACTCTCCTTTTAAAATTATCAATTGTGAGGATTTTCTCAAACAAAAGTGCTTGCCTTCATAGAAATGCAAGCTTTCTGTAAAATCTACAGTACACTGACACAGGACAAGGATACGAGCCAAAGATTTCACCGAGAAATTTCCATCCAGCTTCTTTATCCAGATTATTTTATATCTGCCTTCTATCAACATAATGCCGGGGCATTTTCACACTGGGCTCGAGTGAAGTGGCCTATGAGATGCAGGGGTACACTCGGGGTAAGCGGCCTGTATGAGGCGGGTGGCTCGTGTAAGGTGGGCCCCACCCATATGAGGTTGGTGGCTCATGTGAAGCAAAACCCATATGAAGTGGGGCCCGCGAGGGAGGTTCGGCCGAGTTCCTAACCCATGGGATGTGGGGCCTGGGCTATGACGTAAAGGGATTAATTCGCCATGCTCTATCAGTTCAAGCTTTTAGAACGAGTGGTTAGTTGTCCTGCATCACAAGATGTACGCCTTTTTCCAAATTAGCATGCTGGACAAGGATGGGATCTCTTGCTCCTTTAGATTGCGGCGGAAGGTAGGGCCCCAAAAGATTTTAACATTATGCCTTTGATAATAGTCAGAAAATTTTGCCTCCTTATCAACAACAATAAGGAAAAGATCTTCAAAACTCACAAAATTTTGCCTCCTTATCAACAGAAACAATGAAAAGATCTTCAAACCTCTCACAAAGCAAGGAGTCTCCACGCCTCTCACCCCCAACATTACCCTTCCTAGCTGGGCTAGATGGGTGAGGGGATGAGAATCCTACAGGTTTTTCTTTAGGCAATTTCATCTCTTCTTCTTCCTGCATAGTTTTTTGAATTTCATCTCTTTTTCTTCATTCATAGTTTTCTGAGAGATCTCCACATTCTCCACCCCCAACTCTACAATTTTAGGCAAATACATCGAGCTTCTTCTTCCTGACCTACAGTCTGGCAGAAGGCATAACTATGCAATTTTCTGTAGCTGGATAAGTGGCAAGAATCTCACCACAATGAGACCCTATGGCTATGAACACATTGACAACACACAGCTCAAGAGGTAGATTCAAAACCTGGATCCAGATATCTTCAAAGCTGAGAACAATCCAGTCCCTCCATTTATATAGATGAATAAGATCGGACCATCCTTGAAGAGATCACTTGCTAAAACGATTCTGTCCAAGTCTGTGTTGGGGCAGAGGGAGATCCAAATAGCTTCTTCGCTGAGGTATTTCAGGATACAATCCTCTTCCTGAACTCCAATTTGGGATATCCAATCCTTTACCTCACCGATCTGAACACCGGCTTGAACAGAGGCAACTAGGCTCCTTTCCAATACTTTCCATGAGTTAGTCACCACATCAGGGTTAACTTGAACCTTCTTTCCATGCTCCACTTCCTCCCACGCCCAGCCTGATTTCTCTTGGCTTTTCTCCTGCTATCTGTTTAGAGTGCCCTCCTCAGGCTGGGCCCATTTCCTCATTGGGAAGAGTATCTCGAAAGGATTTGTACTCCATATTCTGCTGACACTCATCTCCTTTCTTTGCCTCTTTCATCCCATAACTCCTAGCCTTGGACCCCCACTTTGCTCTGATATTCTGCTGCTCACCTCTCATATTTCTCATATGATTTATCACCTCTGGCCCATATTTTTCTCTTTGGACCAGAAGTTTTTTATCCAAGGAGAATTTCGAGTTAAGTTGTAAGGCTATAGCAGCAACTTCACCCTGCTTTCCCTTTCTAAAAAAAAAAAGGCAAAACCCCTACCCTCAGCAGAACTTCCTCAAGCGATGGAAACTTACAGCACCTTACCATATCTGCTGAACACTGTGGAGAGATGCTTCAGACCATTCTTCCCGGATGTTTTTGACGAAAAGTGTCAGCAGCTCTCTGAAGCCTTCATTTCCTTTCTGTAAGGAATCCCTCTGCTTCCTTCTCTAGTTCCTCACCACAGTCCATTCTCCCACCATCACTGATTGGAAGCTACTGTATCTTTCATAGTTGAATGTGCAGGATGGCATGGAAGGTGTGGTATAGGACCAATGGATGCATCCCATATGCTGTTGGGGTGTCCAGCGGGAATTCACTTTGAAGGGAGCAGCAGATAGCCAAATGATTGAAGATACAGTCCAACTAGGTAATCAAACTGAAAAAGCTTCCATCAGCTTCCAAATCCCAAAATCTTTTGTCCACAGCCAACTGTGGGTATAAACATTTTGTAATTGGTCAAGTATGTTGATCAACAATAGCATCTCCTCACCCAGAAGATTCCAAAGGAAAAACCGATCTCCAAATAACTTTCCCTTTTTGGATTGATATGAATACAAAGCTCATAATTCCTGCACAGTGGCATATCCCCACACCACCAATTTTCCTAAACCGAATCATGTCTCCAACTCCCACTCCAAACCGGACATGCTTATTATAACTTCTCTGAACTGAAGAATTTAATGCCTTGCTATGATTAGTGCTATTGATAACCCAACCATTGTTTTATATGCCATAACCATCATCCATCAATTATGATAATTGGTGAGGCTTAAAATTATTAACCTGAGTTGTGAGAATATTGGTTTAAAAATGTTTAAATTGGTGAAAAATGTCATTTTGGTGGGTGTTCTCTGGGTAAACCAGGTTCAGCTGGGATAGGTGGCCTGATAAGAGATCGCAGGGGTGAAAGCATCCTGTCATTCTCGGACCCAGTGGGGTTGCAAATATCCAATTATACCAAAGTGGCCAAGGTAACATGTGGGCTGAAGCTGGCAGCATCCATGCCATTAATCACATCATCATCAAGGGTGACTCGAGTGAGTGTATGGTAAGGTGGCTGGAAAGTGGGAGATTTCCTTTGGAAGTTGCTAATTTGATGGAAGAAGCTATTGATTTATGTGCAGCCATGCAGTTTTGCTTGGGGAACCTTCATCATTCAGGCAACTCACAAACGCACATTCAAAGGTGTGTCCAGGACTGAGCTTTTCATCGTAGGAAGGGGTGAGTGGGCTGTGTCTAGCTATTGGAGCTATGAATTTTTATCGGTTTGTTCTCTTGTAGTTTGTAGTTCTTTTGACTTTTCCTAAAATAGATAAGATTCTATTTTTATTTTTACTTCAATAATAATTTTTTGAAAAAATTTCTTGGTATCAGTTTCTCAACTTGCCTGTTTCAAATGAGTCCAATAGGTTCGACAATATGGCTCGGTCGCAGTCCCGCAGAAGTCAAGAACAAAACTATAACTGCAAAAAGAGTGAACCAATGTGGCAACAAATTCAGGGGCGGGAGAGGGAAGCGTCTATTTCAAAACATTATCAAGTATAAACAACTAGGAGGAAGCAAGACGCGAGCACAAGTCCGAAGTGTGATTCAACGTGGGAGTTTTTTTTTTTTTTTTATGAAAGACAACGAGACTTTGATTAAAATAAAGAAAAAAAAAGAAAAAAAAAAAGAACAAAAACAGCAGCCGATACTGCTGAGATTCAATGTGGGAGTGGCACCTAGTTAGAAGGATCCTGCACCAAAGGACGAAACAAATATTTGAAAACATGGTGTAAACCTCATTTTAATCATCTACATGTAAAACAAAATCCAAAATTAAAAAATTTCTTTTTAATGATTCAAAAAATAACAGATAATGAAATGATATATGTACGATAATGATTAAAACTAAAAGTTACGAAGATGCAGCTAGAGAAAATTACAATCAACATAATGTTATTTTAGAAGAGCAATACCCAATGGTTGCCCTGAGAACATCTACAATACGCTCTGGTATTCAGTTTGTACAAGTGGAGCTGATGGTTCTGTGATCCAAATTGTTGATATTAGAGGCCTCACTATGGATGCCACATGCACCAAAAAACTCCCAGATAGGAAAATCTTAACCACCCATTAATTGCGCCATCTACTGTGGGATCCATCCTATCAACAGTTTCGGTCAATGAACCATGGTACCTGTACAGACTCTAAACCCAAGCATATTTGTAGATACTCTTGGCTCAAGGCTCAAGCATTTTATAACACTTTTTTTTTTTCATTGTACAGCACATTCTCATTGCCCCAAAAAAAAAAAAAATTAAAAAGAAGCATTTTATAGCACCTAAATATAAGATGAAAAAACTCAGCATGCAACAAGGGAACAATGCAGAATAGACAAATAAGTACATGGAAAAAATGAGCAAGGTAGGAAGCATCTTATCTTACCTCCAGAGAGAAAATTCATGGGTTGGTAGAAGATGAAACCATCCAACTGGATTCAAATGATGACTTCAGGCTTTTGCCAAAGCTACTCTGATGCAAATACTCTCAGATGCCAATCTGCCCAGATAAGTGCCTGTTCCAGCCACCCTGGGCCACCCCAGTTGGCCGCTGCAGGCATTAATGAAATGTCCATTCTTCATGGCATTCCCCATAATCAAATCAACAACCTAAAACCTTGTTCTCAAGGTAGGAAACTGCATGGACTTTGTAGTCCTCAGCAAGCTGCTTAAAAAACGCAGCATGAGTACATGCATCTGGCAGGATATCTTTCTTGAGCATTTGACTATACAATCTCAAAGCCTCATTCCAATTTCCTATATTACAGTTTTCGTTTATCAGTAGAGTGTAGGTATATTTATTGGGGCATAACCCTTTCTCCCCCATCTCATAAAAGAGCTGATAAGCCTGTTCCAGCCTGCCCACTTTGCATAAACCATTTATCAAAGCATTGTAAGTGATCTCATTTGGAGAGATCCCTTTATCTATCATTTCTGAGAAAAAGATAAATGCTAGTTCCAATCTCCCTTTGCCTGCATAAGCATGAATCAGAATCGTGTATGTCACTATCGAGGGTGATAAGCCTCTCATAAGCATTTCATAAAAGACCTCCCGAGCTTCTCTAAGATGACCCTTTACTGCATGAGCATGGATTACGCACGTGTATGTCACACGATCCGGAACAAAGCCATCCTGAACCATCTGCTGCAACAAACCATAGGCTTCTTCCAAATCTCCCAATTTGCAAAGTCCGTCAATTAAAACATTATACGTAATTAAGTTCATATGCACCCCCTTGGCTACCATCTCTTCTCGGAGACGGAACGCCTCTGACAAGGTGCCTAACTTCAACTCGCCAACAATTCGAGTCGTGTATGCAAAGCAATCTGGGTGCAATCCCATCCTAAGCATCTCATCAAAAAACTCCCTTGCCAGTGCCAAATCACCCATCCTACAAGACCCATTTACAAGGGTCGTATAAGTAAGCACGTCAGGAAGAAGCCCCTGACCAAACATCTCATCTTTGAGCTTCCAGGCAGCCTCCAAGGCCCCAATTCTACAAAGACCATAGATTAGCGTATTATAGGTCACGACATTAGGTGCTAGCTGGTTCCTACCCAAATCATCAAACAAGTGAAACGCCTCCTTTATGTCACCTAGTCTACAATACCCATAAATTAAACTATTGTACGAGACTACATCCGGTGCCAAATTCTTCTTCGACATCTGCGAAAACTGCTCTCGAGCTTCAGCCATCTCTCCCCTCTCACAAAGCCCATTTATAAATGTATTATATGTCGTAACTGTCGGTGTAGTGCCTCTCCTTTCCATCTCATCCCCAAATCCCAATGCTCCAACAAAATCACCCTTCTTGCAATATTCGTAAATCAAGGGATTATACGTGCAAGCCGAAACTGTCAGCCCCGAGTTCAACATCTCCTCAATCAGCTCCTTGGCCCTATCCAACTCCCCTTTCTTCGACAACCCGTTGATCAAG
This sequence comes from Magnolia kwangsiensis, assembly GCA_037074715.1. Taxonomy (NCBI): domain Eukaryota; kingdom Viridiplantae; phylum Streptophyta; class Magnoliopsida; order Magnoliales; family Magnoliaceae; genus Magnolia; species Magnolia kwangsiensis. Next base: position 169,598,327 of record CM073571.1, read on the forward strand.
ACGTTATACGTCACATCATTCGGAACACACCCTTTCTCCTGCATTTCCAATAAGAGATTAAGAGCTTCCTGCACCTTCCCTTCCTTGCAGAAAGAATCAAGCATCGTATTGAAAGTGACGACGGTGGGGCGCACCCCAAACTTGCCCATAGCATCATAAACCTCCCTTGCCTTTATTAAAAGATCGCCATCTCGAAGAATCCGAAGGATCCTGTTACAGTTCTTGACATCTGGCAGAAACCCATTTCTTGCCATCTTATAGAAAGTCGATATAGCAAGCTCCACCATCGATTTTTTGGTGTAAATCCACATCAAGAGATCGAGAATCTTGGGAGTAACATCGGGACCCACGTGCCCGCTGATCAAAAAATCAACAATTCCTTCCAAATTTAGTTGGATGGCCCGCTCCATTACGGAGTAAGCAGGCCGCATGAGATCGTTCTCGATGAGAATTTCCAATATGGCACAGAATGCGATTTCGGACCGTTCAAAACCAGGCTGGCGAATTGCCCAGCGAAAGAACCGCAGAGCAGCAATGGGTCTGGTACGGATCGAGAAGAGAGCACTTATGATGAGCTCACAGTCAAGAGCTATGGACGGTCGATCCAAACCGCCGAATTTTTTAGAGTCAGACTGGGTTACTTTGGGTGGTTGATTCTGTGATGGGTCGTGATGGGGGGTGAAGTCTGATCTCGTTAAGGGTTTCTCTGTGATTAGAATGAGGGAATTTTTGGCAGGAGAATGAGAGAAACGGATGATTACCTGAGTGGAGGAGACAAGGGTCGCCAGAGAAATAGGGATTTTGGAGGGTAATCTGACGATTTTCGGCGTGAATCTGACAATTCTGGTGAAAAGACACGATGGGCACCGTACAAAGACGGTGACCATGACCGGCGTGGAGGATAGATGGGTCTCGTGGCTGCGGTGTTTGGATGCCTGTAACTTGTGTAAAATGTAAGAAAGTTACAGGTGACTTTCTTACAGTTTGTGTTTGGGGGAGAAATGTTACAGGTAACAAAGTCTCAACCTGTAACTTTCTATCAGGTAAGATTGCAAGAAATGTAACAGAGGAATTAGGTGTTTTTCAAGTCACAGGTTACTTTGTTACAGGCAACGGCTATCCATTTCGAATTTGAGAGAGGGTGGTGGAAACGCAGCTGCAATGAAAGTGCACCTACCTGCTCTGACCCAACGTCTCGTTCTCCCTCTCTCAGCGTCTCCTTCCTTCTCTCTCACTCTCCGTCTCAGCGTCTCCTTCCCGCTCTCTCTCTCTCTCTCTCTCTCAGCGTCTCCTTCCCTCTCTCTGCTCTGGCGAGGGAAGCCCTATCCCTTACTGTTTCTCTTTTTTATTTTTTCCTCTCCTCCATTTTATTTTTTCTGCGTTAAGTGCGGAACGAGGCTGTTTGGCAGGGCGGTTTGGGATGCCCAACTGTGGGGCCCACATTGATGTACTTTCGTTACATCCACACCGTCCATCCGTATTGAAAACAATCTTAACTAAAATCCTACCATTCAAAACATCATGGATCCACTAAAATATTTATTTTCCATCCAACGAAGCGGTTTCATATGTGGAAATCAATCCTGTCCTGTGGTATTATCCGCTTCATCTTTGCATGTGCTTCAGTCCTAGGCTTAACCTCTTAAATTAGATGGCAAAATCGGATGGACGGCGTGAATAGAACACATACATTCCAGGTGAGCCTAACTGAGTTTACTCAGTACGATAAGAGCACACTGAGCAACTCGGTGGGCAATTCGATTTCCCATCCCACATATTGACAAGGAAATCGGATCCTTATGCTTATCATACCGATTAAACATAGTTGGGCCCACGGTAAATGTATATGATTTATGCTTGCCATCCATTCTTTTTTCTAACTTATTTAAAGATTTGAGATCAAAATTGAAGCAAATCCAGAGCTCAATCGAATCGTACCATGGGAAACAATAGGAATAATGATTTCCATCATTGAAACCTTACTAGGCCCTATAGTGATGTTTATTTGTCATCCAACATATTCATAAGATCATACAAATATGGATGAAAGGAAAAAATCAAATATAAGCTTGATCAAAAACTTCTACGGCCATCAAGAATTTTTCAAAGGTAGAAGTTCAATTCACATTGTTTCCTATAGTGTGGATCAACTTCAACTCGAGCGGACGAGACAGATGAAGGTGTCAATCCACACGTGGTCGCGGATAAAGAAGTTATTATGCATGCGATTCCTCCCTCGAGATTATGATCAGGTATTATTCCAACAAAATCAAAATTATTATCAGGATAACCGATCAGTAAAAGGTTATGTAGAAAATTCCTATTATTGGTCTGCGAGCAACGACTTCATCAAAACAGAGTTACAACAGACCACAGAATTCATCAGTGGCGAACATGTGACCTCTATAGGAATGGAAAATCAACCCAAGACTTTTAAAGTGGAGGGACAATATCTCATCACTAACAGGCCTTTGTTAAACAATATGAGGAAACGAGAGATATATATGCATTAGTTGAAGAGAAAAAATATGTTGAGCCTGTGAATATCCTATAGGGTTTAGAACCAGTATCGCAAGAGTTTAAGGGGGTTGTACTTGATGAATTACCTGATAAATTACCTCTCATACAAGATATACAAAATCACGTTGATCCTGTCTCAGGGGCAAGTCCGCCTAATTGCCCACATTATCAAGAAAATTATGAGATCTTGAAGGCAGATGTGAAGGAACTAATCGATATTAGTCAAGTCAAGGAACGCATGAGTACATGTATTGTGTCAGCTCAAGAGCTTAATGCCAAGTACAAAAAAATAACTAATGAACATCGGCGTCAGAAGTTATCTCAGACTCATGTGTCAAGTCTCTTGCGTAACTCGAGGACGAGTTTTTTTCAAGTGGAGGGGTCTGATGTAGAACGTGTCACAAATCCATTCCTAACATGGTTGGGCCAAAAGAAGATGGACCGTGAATTGACCATAATTTTTGATCCGGGTATTATTACGAGGCGTACAACCTATCAATCTTTACTGAAACGGATCATCCGAGGTAAACCGACCCACAACGTGGGTCGCATCTGTCCGTTTCGTCAAAAAAAGCGCACTTTCAGCTCAAAAACGAACTTTTAGAAAAAATTACTATTTTTAGTAATTCCGATTTTTTAAATATTTTTAGAGTTTTAGATTTTCTTTCCTTTTAGAAATAACTTTTAGTTATACTTGGACTCTTCTAAAGAAAGTTTATTTGAAATTTTTATTTTTAGAAATTAGGCATTAAAAGAGTTTTATTAGAATTAGGATTTTTATTAGAGTTAGAATTTTGCTATTTTTGGTAATTACGAATTTTAGTTTTTTTTTTCTTTTTTTATTAATGGTGTAAGGAGACACATTAGACAATTATCAATCATTCATTAATCAATTTCGAATTTATTAGAAATTATTCTTATTTTCTACTTCCTTTCCTTGTGGATTCGAGAAGTCTCTGTGAGGAGTCCAGAGAAATTCTGTAACATCCCGAAAATCGGAGGGTCGAGCAAAAACCCAACTCCCGAGTTTCAAAATATTATTTATGCAACATAGATATGTATGATTGAATGTTGTCTGTGATAATGTATTAAACATGAGTGAGATTAAGCTAGAACAGCATATCATACTCCAGAGACAGTTAAATTAACAAGCGAAAGACTGTGATAGTATGTATAACATATATAAACTGTCGTATGTCTCCAGAGTGTGAACATGTTACCAGGTTATATACATACATGTATACTCCAAAAGTAAACCAAAAAGATATACATGAGTGTTCTAAAAATATAAAATGACAAGTGTCAAGGTATCTAATCAACCTCCCTGTAATCCCATCAATCAGAACACACATGAAGGAGGAATCCTCCTCATCATCATCAAGTCCAGCTCCGCTTCTCAAGCAGCGCCATCATCTGCAATCACAAAAAGGGACTGGTGGGTGTCCGGAAACACCATCCCGTAACGTGGGAGTGAGTGATCAACTCAGTGGGATAAGAGAGCAGAGATTAGCATGTTATCAAATCAATCATGCAATAATAGTAAAGCAATAAATCAAACAATCCTAATACTGTTGTTAATGCAATTATGACATGACGTGATGTATGCCCTCACCGACGATCTCCCTCATACGGCACCATCTTACGACCGCGGCATGCAATCGACCCTCAAGTGCTCCACATCTTCCAGGCACATGCAATGGTATGGATGATATGATTTCCGAGTTGTTATTAGTCCATTCAAACAGCAGGATTGGGAAATTAAGGTACTTCCCTTATATCAATCCCAACACGGATCCTGTCTAGGGTCGTCACTCCTAGTAATCTCATACGATGTATATTTTGTAGGTCGCTGCAAGGGCTGCCAGGGCTATTGCACGCACTCATTGCTCCGCTCCCGCATCACCTTATCAATACAGGCCTACTGTACTCTACTGCTACGGAAGGGCCGTCGCCTCCCGTAGACTCAGAATACGCTCGTGGTCACTACAAAGGACTCGTCGCCTGATCAGTGTAGGCCGACAGCAAGAATATAGTGTCTCATACCACCATAATCTGCTCACGAGACTAGGTGCTCACTGGTCACTACGGGGAGGTTTGTGGCCCTAGCGTAGGCCGACAGCTCGACCACGGTGTCCCATACCACCATGCCCGACTCATGAGTCTTCGTGGATCAAGGTACCATGGTTAACAGGATTTACAATGGTAAGTTCAGTACCCTAGGTTCAAGCAGTTATGACTCATGCAGGGTGAACATACAACGGCCAGTCGGGTTACTTGACGGGCTCGACTAGCACGAGCGCATCGCAAGTCGAACGACATGAAGTGCGTGAAACACTTCGCGTGGCCTAACCACTGCCGCCAACTCCAAACACGACTCGCGTTCATCGACACGTCATTCGTGGCAAAGATAAGCTAACCACGATATTTCTCGGTTACCGACTGCCTGGACTAGGCATAGTCCCAAACATATGGAATCACATCAGCAAATCATGTGAGAGTATTGGAAATGAAATACAACCATGTGAGCATGTTAACACATGTTATAACGTACAACTTAAGTAAATCATCTTACACATGTCTATCACACATATAATGAAATTATGCATATCGCCAACATATAGGACATCATCTCCATCAGCATATTAATTGAGAATTCAATCTCAAACTAGATCATAAGGAAATCATCAAGCACATGTTATAACATACCACTTAAGTGAAACATCAAGCATATGCATTTCATACATATATTGAAATCGTACATATGGCTAACATGTAGGAAATCATTTACATCAGCAATTTAATTGAGAAATCAATCTCAAATTAATTCATAACACCATTTAATTCAATACATACTAATACAAGCATTTATACACACACTTACACTACACACTTAAGTCTACATATAGCATGTCGACCCGAAGTGGCATTTAGGCGAATCTCTTCGCCAAACTAATTATGCACGTATTCCTAACATTCTAATGCGACAATAAACCATGTCAATCACATCAGCAAAATATGCATGAAAACAGTACTTCCTACAATTGACTAAAATGCCCTAAATCTTATATTCTTCGCCGGTTTACGAAACAGGAAACAGATAGCATGTTGTACATGTCAAACGGCGTTGCCGTCGGTAATCTACTATTAAACGACATTGAAAGCTTTGGAAACAGTCAATCAAAGCGTCTAAAATCCGCACCTTATCTCTTATAAACGTGTGAATTCGAACGGAGCGTATACGCTTCATCTACGGCGAACAGAGAACCTAATACATAAGTTTTATTAGCTACTTCGCTAGGAAACGAAAGGAACCTCAAATCAGCAACTTATTGGGGTTATTTCTTACCTGAAAAGTGGAGAAATCACGGCAAAGTGATCACCTTTTCTCTCTCCCAATCTAGAGCTTTTTGTAATTTCGGATGGGAGAGAGGAGTGAGGGTTTCAACCCCTTTTATAAGCTCAAATGTGCCCAAAATAGGCTCAGGTACAATGTATACTTGATGTATATCCAATTCATGGCTGTTTCGGTCCAAAAAATGATTTCTAGTGGTTCCCTAGCCGAACGCGATCGGACTTAAGCTCATGTATATTGGATCTAGCATACATCAAGTTTTCAGTCCGGCAGGGTTCGCAGATCGCACGTGGCGGTCCAGTTTCAGTTCAGCGATCACCGCACGTAGATCAGGTCTGCAAGTCTCATGATATGAAATAGAAATTTTTCCTGATCCGAGGGTGTAATTTGGCTGAATTCTAATGGTCAGAACGCTTAATACTGACACGTCAAGTCGTGTGCCAGATTTGAATTTCAAATTCCAAATCTGTCCCTATTCGCACTCTCTTCAGTCCGGGCTCAATGAAATAGCCTGTGATTATCGATTGGAGTTGATTTTCGAAATGATTGTCAAGTCCAACAAGGCGGTTCTAACGGTCTAAGATAGTAGGCATCGGACTTTCGACGCGCGGTCTAGATCCAATACAAAATTTTAAAGTGGTCCAGAGAATAAACCGGCTTAGAGTTTGATCCAAAGTTATAGAGTATTATAGAGTCATTGGTTCTACTCGATTTGGGTCTTGTAGAACGTATTTAAAGTGATCAGGGACTGTTTCCCAGCTACTCCAACGTTGCGCTAGCTAACTTATGCTTAGTTTCTAAAGGAATTAACCCTAAGTGATTTCTTTGGCTATGAAATTGGGTTCTAAGCGATTTTTCAGGTGTTTTAATTAACCCATTGCCTAATGACGTCTAATCCCAGGTTGGCCAAAATCCAGGGTGTTACAATCTACCCCCCTTAAAACACAATTTCATCCCTAAATTGGCGAAGGGTAAGAAGCATCTAGTAAGACTTTAGTACTAACATTCTAAGAAAGGGTCAATCCTATTTAATGACCTAACCGTACATATAACCTAAATCAAATGTTTCAATCTTAGGCCAGTGGGGAAGAGCCTAACCACGCTTCCGCTGCGCCAGTCTGATCGAACGATTGCATGGGCTGACCTAACTGGATTGGACTCAATACGTTCTACCCCCCTTAAAACTCGGTTCTACTTAAAGTTCAAGAATCTATGCATCGCTCCATACATCAGAACGAGGTGCAACTTAAGACCTATCCTTGACATAAAGTGGAAACAACCTTCCTCTACATGGCTTTCCTTGCTAGTGATGCGTTCTATGGCATTGGTACCTATGATCATAGAGATGAGCCTAATCTCCATTATGGTTGAGTTCAGGGGCAAGTATGAGTTGGTGGCAAGATGTCGAATTCTCTACTGGCTTTAAGTCCTTAACATTTACCAAGGGTAAAGCAATAACTTGTGGTTGTAGGTGGTCGAGCCAACACGGAAGAAAAGTTGTATAGTGGATCTGAGCCGGATACATAGACTTTCTGTCTAGCTAGGACAGAAGATTTATTGTATCCATTCTTAATCCGAGTCGATGCCGATCTTCTGCTTGATCAGAGCATTGGATTTATTGGTAACCACTAGGATTAGGAAGTCGATTCAAACCGCGAATACATTGCTTACATGTAATTCCTTTATTCCACGTTCCCGAATGCAATAAGCCCTTGGGGAAGGCAATTCTAAGGGGCGTGCTAGTACATTCTAAGTTCATTCTGAGGGATTTATAAATGGTCCCTAAGAGTGAATGGCTCCTTCCTATGGGCAACAACAGAAGTCTATAAGTCAGAAGGGGATTTATCGAAGGAAGGGAGTCTCATTCCAACCAAATCTAACCTACTATCCCTTAGCATACATAGGCCTTACACTGCCTAAGACAACTAGTAGCCTAGTCTGTAACTCAGTAGTTATAATCCAAAGCCTAAGTTTATACATTAAATGGTTCCATACCATTTCTACTACAGGGAGTTGTTCTATTGCCTAGGGTCAAGATTATCTAAATGGAATTGGATTTCTTATGTCGTCAGATCCTTCAAATCTAGGAGTGCTATCGCTAGGTCCAAAACGCCAAGGGCCTATTGTATGAAACGAAACTACATTCCTAATCCCATATTGGGATTGGGAGTAGCATGCTAGTCACAATACATGGAACAAAGTTATACACTTTCTACCTCTGACGTCACTAAACCTAACAACAACAAAACACAGAGATTTCAAAATGGTAAGCAAACATTTACAAGACAACGTCATAGATGCCTAATTCTATCAAAGGACTCTACCACAGTCCCGACTTACCTTCTTCATCACTATCGAGGCTAATACTATCTGTTGCTCACTAGAGCTCTCTTGGCCATAACAGCTTAACAATACACATGGAAAGTGGATGAAATGCAGAGAAATTGTTGCCCAAATGGACAGAATGAAATATAGGCGTTGTAGAGGAATGCTTCAAGCTCCCCTAGGATGTATTTTCAGAAAGAAAAGAGAATGAAAAAGGAGAATGGAGCACCTCACGATTTTGGCTCGATTTGAGGGTTTTAAGAGCTCCAAATGACGAAATTTACTTGAGGGAGGGCTGCAAACTTCAATGGAGTGGAGGGGTGTGGTCGTTTTAGGCCAGGAATGGATTTGGGGGTGGTTTGGAACCACGATTTTGGGTTAGGGCAGCTGAAAAATGAAAATAAGGCTAGGGAAGGGGCTGTTTGTGAAGGATGTACCCCCATTTGGGGTTTTTTATGGACGAACACTATATAGGGGGTGTACACTACTCAAAATATGACGTGCGCCCGAAAATCACGCCAAGTGGGCCCCACCGGACGGCGATGGCATCACCGGCCATCTCTCTAGGTGGCCGGTGGGACCACATGGGTCTGCTCCCCCATGGTCAAGGGACCCCAAAAAGGTATGGTCCCAACCTTGGTTCATTGTATATTGCCCTATATAGGCCCAAACATGTACTCGGGACTTTCCGGGGCCAATATGCAATTCTGAATACAAAACCCTATCATGCAGTACATGATTTTGGGGTAGAAGGAGCTAGTACATCTATCTAGCCCATTAATTGCTAAAGAAAGTGAAGTTAGAATGGGCTTATAGCCATTTTTTATAAAATTTTACTATTCACTATAAAATTTTGTGAAAGTATGATTTTATATTATTTTCACATTAGGATTGATGCCTGATATGAAAAGGATAAGAAGGAATTAAAGATTGGAGTGGTGAGAGGTAGAATTTTAAAGATTTTAGGTAAAACGAGATTTTTAAACCCTGACGATTGAACACAGGGGTTGTGGTTGTCCCACAGCCCAAGGATTAACCTTTACGGGTTTAGAATCGTTCAAAGAACGTCTCAACCCACTCACCTACAACCTAGGAGCTATTCAGGTTGCTTCACGCGACCCTAGATGCGTTATGGACTCGATCACGAGATCGATTCGAATAGTCTTCGCCTATTGGCGAATCTGCGATCCTAAAAGTATTTCTAGACCCTACTTGCACCCACCTAAGTCAAAGGAAGCGACAGCGTACGTCGCGTGACTATAACTCAGGCCCGGTTTAATCCAAATCATGCTCTGATACCATCTGTAACATCCCGAAAATCGGGGGGTCGAGCAAAAACCCAACTCCCGAGTTTCAAAATGTTATTTATGCAACATAGATATGTATGATTGAATGTTGTCTGTGATAATGTATTAAACATGAGTGAGATTAAGCTAGAACAGCATATCATACTCCAGAGATAGTTAAATTAACAAGCGAAAGACTGTGATAGTATGTATAACATATATAAACTGTCGTATGTCTCCAGAGTGTGAACATGTTACCAGGTTATATACATACATGTATACTCCAAAAGTAAACCAAAAAGATATACATGAGTGTTCTAAAAATATAAAATGACAAGTGTCAAGGTATCTAATCAACCTCCCTGTAATCCCATCAATCAGAACACACATGAAGGAGGAATCCTCCTCATCATCATCAAGTCCAGCTCCGCTTCTCAAGCAGCGCCATCATCTGCAATCACAAAAAGGGACTGGTGGGTGTCTGGAAACACCATCCCGTAACGTGGGAGTGAGTGATCAACTCAGTGGGATAAGAGAGCAGAGATTAGCATGTTATCAAATCAATCATGCAATAATAGTAAAGCAATAAATCAAACAATCCTAATACTGTTGTTAATGCAATTATGACATGACGTGATGTATGCCCTCACCGACGATCTCCCTCATACGGCACCATCTTACGACCGCGGCATGCAATCGACCCTCAAGTGCTCCACATCTTCCAGGCACATGCAATGGTATGGATGATATGATTTTCGAGTTGTTATTAGTCCATTCAAACAGCAGGATTGAGAAATTAAGGTACTTCCCTTATATCAATCCCAACACGGATCCTGTCTAGGGTCGTCACTCCTAGTAATCTCATACGATGTATATTTTGTAGGTCGCTGCAAGGGCTGCCAGGGCTGTTGCACGCACTCATTGCTCCGCTCCCCCATCACCTTATCAATACAGGCCTACTGTACTCTACTGCTACGGAAGGGCCGTCGCCTCCCGTAGACTCAGAATACGCTCGTGGTCACTACAAAGGACTCGTCGCCTGATCAGTGTAGGCCGACAGCAAGAATATAGTGTCTCATACCACCATAATCTGCTCACGAGACTAGGTGCTCACTGGTCAATACGGGGAGGTTTGTGGCCCCAGCGTAGGCCGACAGCTCGACCACAGTGTCCCATACCACCATGCCCGACTCATGAGTCTTCGTGGATCAAGGTACCATGGTTAACAGGATTTACAATGGTAAGTTCAGTACCCTAGGTTCAAGCAGTTATGACTCATGCAGGGTGAACATACAATGGCCAGTCGGGTTACTTGACGGGCTCGACTAGCACGAGCGCATCGCAAGTCGAACGACATGAAGTGCGTGAAACACTTCGCGTGGCCTAACCACTGCCGCCAACTCCAAACACGACTCGCGTTCATCGACACGTCATTCGTGGCAAAGATAAGCTACCCACGATATTTCTCGGTTACCGACTGCCTGGACTAGGCATAGTCCCAAACATATGGAATCACATTAGCAAATTATGTGAGAGTATTGGAAATGAAATACAACCATGTGAGCATGTTAACACATGTTATAACGTACAACTTAAGTAAATCATCTTACACATGTCTATCACACATATAATGAAATTATGCATATCGCCAACATATAGGACATCATCTCCATCAGCATATTAATTGAGAATTCAATCTCAAACTAGATCATAAGGAAATCATCAAACACATGTTATAACATACCACTTAAGTGAAACATCAAGCATATGCATTTCATACATATATTGAAATCGTACATATGGCTAACATGTAGGAAATCATTTACATCAGCAATTTAATTGAGAAATCAATCTCAAATTAATTCATAACACCATTTAATTCAATACATACTAATACAAGCATTTATACACACACTTACACTACACACTTAAGTCTACATATAGCATGTCGACCTGAAGTGGCATTTAGGCGAATCTCTTCGCCAAACTAATTATGCACGTATTCCTAACATTCTAATGCGACAATAAACCATGTCAATCACATCAGCAAAATATGCATGAAAATAGTACTTCCTACAATTGACTAAAATGCCCTAAATCTTATATTCTTCGCCGGTTTACGAAACAGGAAACAGACAGCATGTTGTACATGTCAAACGGCGTTGCCGTCGGTAATTTACTATTAAACGACATTGAAAGCTTTGGAAACAGTCAATCAAAGCGTCTAAAATCCGCACCTTATCTCTTATAAACGTGTGAATTCGAACGGAGCGTATACGCTTCATCTACGGTGAACAGAGAACCTAATACACAAGTTCTATTAGCTACTTCGCTAGAAAACGAAAGGAACCTCAAATCAGCAACTTATTGGGGTTATTTCTTACCTGAAAAGTGGAGAAATCACCGGCAAAGTGATTAAAGCGCGTGGCTTAACCACTTGCAGCACGTGGCACAAGCGGCAGGGAATTCTCTCCCACCTTCTCTCACAAACTCTCACCTTTTCTCTCTCCCAATCTAGAGCTTTTTGCAATTTCGGATGGGAGAGAGGAGTGAGGGTTTCAACTCCTTTTATAAGCTCAAATGTGCCCAAAATAGGCTCAGGTACAATGTATACTTGATGTATATACAATTTGGGGCTGTTTCGGTCCAAAAAATGATTTCTGGTGGTTCCCTGTCTGAACGCGATCGGACTTAAGCTCATGCATACTGGATCTAGCATACATCAAGTTTTCAGTCCGGCAGAGTTCGCAGATCGCACGTGGCGGTCCAGTTTCAGTTCAGCGGTCACCGCACGTAGATCAGGTCTGCAAGTCTCATGATATGAAATAGAAATTTTTTCTGATCCAAGGGTGTAATTTGGCTGAATTCTGACGGTCAGAACGCTTAATACTGACACGTCAAGTCGTGTGCCAGATTTGAATTTCAAATTCCAAATCTGTCCCTATTCGCACTCTCTTCAGTCCGGGCTCAATGAAATAGCCTGTGATTATCGGTTGAACTTGATTTTTGAAATGATTGTCAAGTCCAACAAGGCGGTTCTAACGGTCTAAGATAGTAGGCATCGGACTTTCGACGCGCGGTCTAGATCCAATACAAAATTTCAAAGTGGTGCAGAGAACAAACCGTCTTAGAGTTTGATCCAAGGTTATAGAGTATTATAGAGTCATTGGTTCTACTCGATTTGGGTCTTGTAGAACGTATTTAAAGTGATCAGGGACTGTTTCCCAGCTATTCCAACGTTGCGCTAGCTAACTTATGCTTAGTTTCTAAAGGAATTAACCCTAAGTGATTTCTTTGGCTATGGAATTGGGTTCTAAGCGATTTTTCAGGTGTTTTAATTAACTCATTGCCTAATGATGTCTAATCCCAGGTTGGCCAAAATCCGAGGTGTTACAAGTTTCGTGGATTCAGAATATTTATCATCTTGAGGAAGACGGTGCTCGACCTCACGTCCTTCCCTGCGTCAGTTGATAAGGTAACAAAGACTTGACAAAGATACCAAACAAATATTATCTTGATCCAAAAACTTTTTTGCCCACGAGAAGTTTTTAATGGTCAATTACTATTGTTTCTTATACTATGATTCACATGAGATTCAAATTTTGTTATTTTTTGTATCATATTCTAAAATGAGCTTTCAACACAGATGAACAATGTGGATGTGAGAAAAATACATCACAATGGGCTCCATAATTTGGGATCCCACACACCTCGAAGGATCCACTCAAGTTTGACTAGCGACGTTAGTCAATAACTATATCACTACTAGTAGGTGCTTTGTGGGCCTCACCATGTTCCATGTATTTTATCTATGTTATTCATCAATTTTTTTCATATCATTTTAGGGCTTGATCCCAAAATGAGCAAACATAAGGAGATCTCAATCTTAGGTGTTCATGATTAAAAACCTCCTAGTACCGACTATAATGTTTATTTGATGTCTTACTTCATGATTATGACATAAAGACCTGAATGAATGGAAAAACAAATATACACACAAATATACATATATGCGCGCGCGCGCACACACACACATACACGAATACATGTATACATATATACATATACATATATATACACATATGCATATATATACATATAAATATATATACACACATACATATACACACGTATACATATACATACACATACATATGTACATACATACATATATATATATATATATATATATACACACACACACACACACACACACACACACACACACACACACACACACACATACATATATACACATACACACACACACATACACCCACTTACGGGGAAACTCAAATCCTGCAGGTATAGCATAAAACACATAAGTATATAAGACCCAGCATGTATGAAAGCTTTTATTCAAATTTATATTCTATAATAAAAATAATGTTTCTCACATAATGATTAGTTTAGCTTTATAATCAGTCCAACTAGTCATCTAAATGGGCTCAATAAAATTACATACTTTTATTCAAACTTTTCTATGTGACAATTTGATTTTTTAACAATTTTATACTCTAAACTCTGGTTGGTGTGAATATAAAACATCTTACATGTAATTAACTTATAGGTTATCCAAACACAGAAATTAAGTTACCTGTAAGTTAGCTACAACTTACACCGAAATATGATTATCTGAAACTTTCTTTCACGTGTAAGTAGGTTACTTGTAACTTATTTACAACTTAAAAAACTTACAGTTATCCAAACACAGCCTAATAGAGTTTTTCGTAGAAAATCCCCTATAATTTTTTTGTACAACAAAAACCTCCTAAGTTATCTCATTTATATATAACATCCTACCTTTTACATATTTTTTCAAATGCCTACCTGTGATTGAATTAAGGGTGGCAATGCGTCTATGGCTCCTGGCCAACCCAAGCCTAACAAACTAAAGAGGCCCTAACCTTGGTCCTCACCTTAAAAGCTCGAGTTAGACTAAAGTTTAGGATGTGACCAAGTGATATAAGAGTTGAATTAGTTATAAGTTTAAAATAAGTTAGATATGATATGTGTATCATTGCTCTATTATCGATGAAGGTGTGTTTATGAGTCATTGAGCTCTTTGGAATTACTAAGTATTTTTGGTGGCACACCTATGTTAAATAAGATGATTAATTGACCAAGTGTATGCCCCACTCAATTATATATTATATGCTTAAACTAACATAAGCGCATCAACGCATACTTTGCCATCTAAATGAGGTTCACAATTTGAAAATTTTACAAGTGCTTACATATCCTCTATCATACTCTACCTTTCATGTTACTAGACACACATGCCAGCATATAGACTCTATACTATCTATAAATAATACTTAATGTACTATATAATATATGCAAGCTTGCTTGGAACATGGGTTTATGTCACGCCCCGAAAATTGACACCAGAGTACGGAGACTTTGATTCTGAGTCCTCGAGTGTGAACCTATTAAAGATGCACGTGGGCGAGTTCTCACATGCTTACACAGTCCGATTAACTCTCACCAATCAAAGTAATTTTAAATCAGCAGCATCAGAAGTCAAGTAAAGATAACTAAACCCCAAAATAAATGGTTAATATTTAAAATATATAATTCTAATAGTGATGTTTGCCGAAATGAAAATTATACAAGCCATAATATACATCCCTAAAATGATTAAAGTATAAAATTTTCACTTTTGGCTTAACCTTTCAAAATCTAACGGCAATGGTGTAAGCTGATCTAAGCTTACCAATTCGAGATCTCAATAGTATCTGCATTGATAATATCGTTTAGTTTGTATTTTAAAATATTGTTTCAGGTAAGAGTGAGTAGTTAACTCAGTGGTTACATTAGTATTAAATTATACATGTCATCAACTTAATCAGCACAAGTAATGATAATTAAACAACATAAAACAAATAATTCTTAAGTTAATTATTTAATGCATGATGCAATATTATGCACGGTGGTTGGCCCGTAGCATAACACAACAATAGTTTTCATGATGATATCCGCAATGGTTGGTTCGAAGTATAACGCACCACTATTGTCATTACATGATTAGCCAAGTTGTTATTATTCTCGGTTCAAATACAATGTTGGCAAAACTAAGATATTGCCGTTATATCACGAGTCCTTATCTCGATCACGTAGCTCGTTGCGGCATATAACAGCTTTTCACCAGTGTCCCTTAATCCAAATTTAGGTATCACCTGTTATATTTCATAAATCAACAATTTCAAAGGTAAGACATGATACCCAAAGGTATGAGGATCAACTTAGGATGGGTCGTCACCCGAACACCGAGTATGATAACTCAGTTCATAGGTACGGGCTTGTCATATAAAACTAAATCACTATAAATGAAATGACTCATCACCCAATTCCATTGGGTTGTTTGAACGGTTCTTTGGTATGAAACTGTCGAATGGATATTTAATGGGGGTTGTTCAAATAATAATCTATCACCTTCATTTGCTCACTGGTCACTACGGGGAGGCTCGTTACCTAACGTTTTACCAATATATAGGGCTCGTCACCAAATATTTTTTATATGTGGTATACACATTACCCTAGCGTAGGCCGACAACTCCGATATGGTGTTTTATACCACCATGATCGGCTCACGAGTCTTTGTGTGATCGTATCATACTAACGATTATGAATGAATTCATCCATTGGGAACGAAATATCTTATATTCAATTTGGTTGTGTCATACATTGTGAATATACATGATCAATCGGTTGTTAGATTAATTTAATTGACCTGGAAGAACCTCGACATAATCGGCATTAGGTGCAAACATCCTGTGTAGTTCGGTAATTATCAGTCGTTCGTGTTTTACCCAAGTCGATCGAATAAGCCTAGAATGTTCGGCTTAACTCGGGCCACCCTTTAGTTCGGGCAATTTACCAACTAACCCAACATCGTAAATAATCCTAAACATCGCCAAAGACTAATAATTCGTCAAGAAATCATAACAAGATTTCATATGAAGTATAAATTCAATAACACTACTACTTAGGCATTTCATTAAACATGTGAACATCAATAGAAACAACACACTCACTTGAGCATTCATCAAACATATAGGCATTAATAAAACTACAAATTCACCTAAGTATTCCATCAAATATGTGAGCATTAATATAACAACACGTTCAATTAATTAGGCATTTTATCAAACATGTGAGCATCAATAAACGAGCGATAACACATGTTATGATCAAATTAAAATGTGAATATGTTAGCATATATTAAAATATCTACAAATAATAAATCATTAACTAAGACTATTAAGGGTTGATAAATGACAGCTTATGAATAATGGTTTGCACCTTTAATAAGAAATCTTTGATTTTGAGCTTCTAGGGTTAGGGATTTGGGAGAAAACGACTATTACACCAATTTTAAAGCAACTAAGTGATATTCATGCAATTCCACCTAGAAAAAAAATTTAGGTTTGAAAGTAGAGTTCGTTTCTTACCTCTCGATCGCGAGTGTGATGGATATAGCGGAGGAGAACAGTTAAGGCTAGGGCTTGATTAAAGTGAATCCATCAAGAATACTCCAAATTCTCCCTCTCTTTCTCTCTTTCTTTTTAGAAAAAAAAAATTGTATGGGGAGAGGGGTGTCCGAATAGGGCTTATATAGTGTCAGAAGTGGTGCAAATGGCTCTAAAGGTTAGGTTTTCATTGTATTAGCCCTATAGGAAGGTATGTCTAACCTCAGGGGTCCACTAGGGGATGTAGGGGTCGATAAACACTATACGATGGTCATAATGATGATGTATATATGAATATGATCGGCTCACCATTTAGGTGCGTCGATCGAAGGGTATGATTAAAAGTAAGTTCGACGGTCACTGATGGTTGATCAGGGCCACAGTTATATAGATATATGCAAGATATTAACTTAGGTTAGTGCCTTAAATTTGGTCACGATCTAATGGTTGAAAAGCCATAACTTTGGCAAAGACCAGATACACACAATTAACTTAAGTTCTTAATTAATTTTGAAAATATTTACACATATCATGTACCAGCCTTGCGAATCCAAGTTCAATGATTCAAGACATGATCTCGGATTGATATCCTATGATGGACGTTGAGTTCGCTAACACGAGCATTTTTTTATAGCCTTGGGTTTAGTAGGCCAAGAGCGAGTGAAATATAACTTGTTCAGATAATCGGACATTTTTTGAATAAATTAGGTAGCGAGATTTCTTGCGCGTGATGATTAGAGTTTAGATTAGCTAAGTTCATAGTATGACCTATTCATAATTAGAAAAAATGACAATCTAGTCCTAATCACCCTAAACTACTCCTTAAGTCACCTCCACTTTTTGGGTCTTAGGTTAAAGGAGTAACTGGATTAATTTGGTTCGTTAATTAGGATTAGATCTGTAGTTGTCTTAGCTTTTGGTAAGTCCTTATTTAGTTGCGATCATCTTGATTAGTCAACATTATGTTTGATAGGTTTGGGCCTTAGATGAAGAAATCATGAGGCTAGACTCGAGGTTTAAGTAATCAAGCAAATTTATTGGCTTCCTACTATTAATTAATCGGATCTATGCAGTTCTTTATTAGTATCACACATATATAAGCTTACTTCGAGTGTTAATGGTCAGTAAGTGATAACGTAAACTAATTAAGGAAAAAAATTTAAGGATTTTTTGAAAATAGAAAATAGCAAAAATCTTAGACGTTATAGTTAAAGTGGTATTCAACTGAATTAGATGGAATTAACATCATTATTATACAATGATTACATGTCTAGAAATACCACGGTATTTGACCATCCGATCCCATGTTTAGGATTCAAACCTTCCTTTGATAAAAACATTTGGTATTTTGACCATCGAACCCCACAATTAGGATTGAAATATTCATTTGATAAAAACATTGCTTTAAGTGAAATTAGCCTTGGGTGAAACTTGAATTTGTAATTAACGGAGCAGATTTCATAACTAATGCCAATCACCTATATTCATAACAACTTAAGTGTCATGTGGGCATATATGGATGGTCAAAGGGAGTATATGGATGGATTGTATGGATAAAATACATGCATCAACATGGGGCTAAAAATACCACTTTATCTCTTATTAGGAGTAGAAGGTCAACTACTTGGATTAATCAAATCATTCCCATTGATTCCAAATGTCAAATGGAATTTATTGGAACCAAATGCAATTCCATACCACTTAATCCCACATTCTAAATCGATACAATGAGCATGGTTAGGCTAGGCAGGACTAGCTATTCATCATTGGCCCTAGCCAACATAGCTTGAACATGGGGTGTTCATTTTAAGTCTTCTTTAATGGCCCAAGCCATAGCCCTTCAAGGTTGGATCACCACCCTTCTTTTCTGTCCTGTCTGGTTTTTCTTGTTTTGCTAAGCTCGCTTGTTTGTTGGCTGGGCCACCTCAAATGGCATGAGCCACTTGTGGGGAGACCAACACATACCATCCCTAGTTTAAAATTCGGCAATGGATGGCACCATAGCAAGTGGAGTGATACATTTCATCTATAAATGATGATTTTCTATCTTTAGCCTTTTAATGTGTTACACTATACATGAATTGGTAATGATTTTTAAATGATGATTTTACAGTCATTAGATGATCAAGTGGTGGTGCATAGGATAGATTGATCATTTGATGAATCCTGCCTGAATGATAGTTAAAATTCTATTTCAGCTATTTTATTTATTTTTAATGTATGACCCAACTAAGGTGTGAAATGGTTTGATTTTATATCAGAAGATGTAAATAGTAAACAATGCATATCAATAATGGAAAATCTTAAATCCCATGCACGTGAGGAATAGGACAACCTGTATTTTATGGTAGGGTTTAAATCAAAGTCTCACTTAAAACCCAATTAGGGTTAATTAAAAATTGAATGGTAGGGTCTTTTAAACAATGTTGCTAGTAGCAGAAGTTACCTACAAATGTGATAAGTTCAGGGAGTTTTCAATAACAAAAAGTGTGGTAGTACATAAATAATTAATATTCCAGCTCAACTGCGTGAGGAATACTTCCAACAAATCAGGCATGTTGGTAATAAATGGTCCCAACCTTTTGCACTTTTGGACAGTTAAACGATTGACCTCTCGAATCAAATTGTCCAAACCATAAATTTATGAAAATGAACAACTGATTTTTTGATTTATTTTTTATTTTTAGCCCACTAAAAAAAGGGGGTCGATGGATTGTACGGTGTAATTCAGTGGCAAAAGTTTACAAAAAAAAAACATGATATGACCAGAAGTTATGAAATGAGCATAGAGTTGTGCTCACCCGTGCACCTTCTTAGGTGAGCACCTGTGCGCATGTAATGGGCACAAAATCTGATCGGTTCACAAGATGTGACACTCATAAAACCCTTACTGCTCAACTTTCAGCATTTTCTAAAACTCTGGTAGGACATAACAAAGAGAGAGGCAAATTCAATAAGGAAATTGTTTACTTTTGTTATGGCCCACCAGAGTTTTGGATCAGGTTGAAAGTTAGGCATTAGAGGTTTCATATGATGCTGCATCATGTGGGCTGATCGAATTTTGTGCCCATATCATGTGTGCAAAGGTGTGCATAGGTACTCACCATTTAGATTTTAGGTCATATCACATGAAAAATAGTTCTTAAAAAGTTCTCATGAGAATGGATGCGAAGGTGAGCATGTATATATATATATATATATATATATATATATATATATATATATATATATGGAAAAGGTACTATGCGGTCCACCACCGCACAACACCTTTCTATGAGGTGGAGTGCTGGAAACACACTAGCAGTCGGATGTTGAAAATTCCAAACCAACAGTGAGATTTTATATAATGAGTGGAGAAACAAAACCGTTTATTAGTATGAAGTACTGCTCTGGAAACCTAGGTGGGGCCTATCGTGGGATTTTTTGAGAAATCCACCCCATCCATCTATTTTTCCATATCATTTAAGGGGTTGAGCCTAAAATTGAATGAAATCTAAGTCTAAAGTTGATCATATCACAAGAAACAGTGGGAATAATGATTTCAATCATTGAAATCTTGTTAGGCCCCACAGTGATGTTTATTTGTTATCCAATTTGTTCATAATATCATATAGACATGGATGAAGTGAAAAAATAAATATAAGCTTGATCCAAAACTTCCATGGCCTCCAAGAATTTTTTGACAGTAGACGTTCAATTTAATTATTTTATGTGGTGTGGTCCATTTGAACATTCTATATGATTAGTTTTTGGGCTCGAGCCCTAAAATTAAATGGTAAAATGGATGGACGGAGCAGATCAGATACATAAATCATGGTGGACCTCATAGAGTTTACTCAGTACGCTCTGATTTTGTCAAACAGGGCCCATTCCGGAAACAGATTGGCTATTGGCTAGTGGTCGGTGCTCTGTGGGCCCCACAATGATGTATTGTTTCATCCATGCTGTCCATCTATTTTTCTAGATCATTTTCAGGTATGAGACCAAAAATAAGGTATATCCCAATCTCAAGTGGACCACATTACAGGAAACAATGTTGATTGAACATCAACCATTAAAAACTTTTTGGGAGCCAAAAAAGTTTTGGATCAAGATCATATTTGTTTTTTCACTTCATCTATGTTTGTATGACCTAATTAATAGATTGGCTGTTAAATAAATAATACAGTGGGCCTTAAGAGGATTTTAACGGTGGATATCCAATCACTATTGTTTTCCTATGGTGTGGTCCACCTAAGATTATATACCTTTAATTTTTGGGATGAAGCCATGACATGATATGTAAAAATGGATGAACAACATGGATGAAACACATACATCATGGGGGGGCCCATAGAGCACCAATCACCGCCACTGGGTTAGTGGCAGGGGGAGTAGTCAATCTGTTTCCACCCATTCTGCACTGACGTAAAAGAAAGAGGACGTAAATTGCATCCTTCCCCTGCCCGGATAGTATTCTGTTTGGGAAGGGCTCTGTGGGGCCCAACGTGATGTAAGTGTTTTATCCATGTCGTTCATTGCTTTTCTCGGATCATTTTAAGGTATGATCTTGAAAATGAAGTGGGTCCGTGGCTCCAGTGAACCACACCAAAGGAAGCTGCGGTGATAATGACACCCACCGTTGAAACCTTTTTAAGGGCCACCGTGATGTTTTTTTTTTACCATCCAACCTATTCAAAAGGTCACGTAGATGTGTATGAAGTGAAAACATAAATATCAGATTGATTTGAAACTTCTCCATCTCCTAAGAAGTTTTTAATGGTGAGCGTTCAATCCCCGACTTGTGGTCCACTTGATCCTTGACCTGACTCATTTTTTGGATAATATTATAAAATCATATGAGAAAAATGGATGGACGAGGTGGCTTTCTCAAAAAACCCCATAGTAGGCCCCACCTAGGTTTCTAGGGCAAGACCTTCATTGGGGGGGGGGGGGGGAGCTTACTTAGGAAATATATATGAGAGAGAGCCGGTTTCAATGGTTTTGTTTCACCACTCTCCTATAAAATCTCATCATTCTTTTGAAACTTTCACCATCCGACCACTAGCATAATGTCAGCACTCGACCTCATGGGAAGGTAACATGCGGTCGAGCGCATAGTACCTTTTCCCATATACATATACATACATACATACATATACATACATATACATACATACATACATGCTCACCTTCTTTACATGAGTGCCTATACGCACCATTGCACACATGTCATGGGCACATAATTTGAATGGTCCATGTGATGCTGCTCCCCTTAAACTCAATGGGCCCAAATTTCAGACTGATCCAAAACTCTAGCGGACCATAACAAAGGGAAATGCAAAATCAATGGAGGAAACTGTTTCCTTTTGCCATGGCCCACCAGAGTTTTGTATTAAGCTGATCTTGTGAGGTTTCAAAGGGTGCTGCATCACGTGGACCGTTTAGATTTTGTGCCCATGACATGTGTGCAAATGTGTGCATGGGTGCCCACATAAGAAGGTGCACTGGTGAGCATTCCTTTCTCTCTCTCTCTCTCTCTCTCTCTCTCTCTTTATATATATATATATGAGATATATGAGAACTCGGAAGTACTTTTGACATGTGATGTGGGCTTAAAATTTGAACGATCCATCAGATGAATCACCTCATGAAACCTTAATGGCCCAAAAGTTAGCTTGATCAAAATATTTGGTGAGCCATAGCAACATGAGAGGGAATTCTGTCATTTGATTTGCCTCTCACTTTGCTATAGCCTACCAAAATTTTGGATCAAGCTAACTTTTGGACCTTAGGTGTTTCATGAGGTGACTTGGTCTAATAAACCATTAGATTTTCTGGCCACATCACATGTCAATAGGTGCTCACGAGTTCATAAGATCAATCTTTTGAGGACACATTTCTATCGGCTCATCAAGTTTTGGACAATGACAGAAGTTTGTACAATGTGTATGTGTGTGTCTACACACACATATATGCATGTAAGTTTGCACATCTTAAGGATACCGAAGCCATGAGTGAGACCTCTTTTGTAATGGACATGCATGTAAATCAAGAAGTCAAGGAGTCCATATCCTGGACCTATATAAAAATTGAACAAATCACAAAAAAGGAGCCACGTTTAGCTTGGTTAAAAGTGTTTTTTTTAAAAAAAAAAAAAATTTTAAATTTGAAAATCACTTCTAAGCATTAAGTATGTTTAGTTAATCACTTAATTGTTCAATTTTAGAAAAATAAAACGTCAAAGTTACACTTTTTTCCATAATGTACAGTCCCCCATTTGCTAGAGTCGTTTATGCTTCTACGAACTTGTAAAAAGTAGAGTTCAAAATATTGGTATCACATTACGTATCGCACCCTTGGGATTAAGATATGTATCGATTATTACGTGAGATTATATTAATTTTATTGTGTAATGTATCGATGTTGTTGGAAACATAGGGAAATTGGTTAAATTTTTCAATAAAACTTCAATGATTGTTAAAAAAAAAAAAGCATCAATATACACTTATAAACAAAAACGCTACAAAAAACAAGCGCACATAATATTTTTGGTTTTATATGTTGTCTAACTATATGATACAAGTATATCCAAAGTCTACTTCATATAATTTATAAATATAAAAAGACGTGGAAACATAAGCAATACTTTCAAAAGTTAAAAAAAGAACGAAGAATCACTATATGAGGTTACATATATGTGTGATTTTATGTTTGGACACATATTGCAATCAAATTTTGAGAAATTGATTTTTTTTTTTTTTTGGATATTTCACAACTCAGCCCATCTCATCCAAGTATCGAAATAGAAGTTTCCAATTTATTCACATTCTCTTATTTATTTAGCCCTTTGTTAGCTTTTGATTTTTTCAGGACGAGAATGCCCCTGATGCATTGGGAGATGGTACGACGATTGTGTCTAAGAAGACAGAAGGTGTCTTTTTAACATTGTGGAGTAGGGACCATTAAATCATGAATAGGCTTACTCCACAGGAGATCTGATATGCTCATTCTATTCGGATAGTCCTACAACCATAAACAGTATTAAATTTAGTCTGATTAAAGCCCGTTGTGGCTTAGAAATAGTGTTAACGATGGGTATTCACTCCCAATTATTTCCACTGGTGTGGTCCATTTGTCATGTTTTTTCCTTTAAACTTGGGTACATACTTTGAAATTAAAATCCCCATCGACTGGATGAGGTGGATTTCACTCATGATCATTCAGTAGGCCTCACAGAAATTGTGTGAAGAGCTTTTTGTAGGCCCTACCGTAGTAGAGGGTCATTTGTCTGGAGAGATCGTACTTGTGCTCTATGTGGATCGCATTCAGAAATGAGAGCGTGAGAGACCTTACGAAAATAGTTATAACTTCCTCATTAGAGGTTCGATTGGGGTAGTCTTATGCTCGTTGGAAAGATAATTTGATAAACTTTCAAATAAATTTGAAATCATCTCATTTTGAACATTATTTGATAGTTCAAAAGTGAGCCCAAAGTCCATCATGTCATGAATGACAGTTGTGGATCACACGCATAAATGAGAGCAAGAGCAATCCCATGAAAAAGGATCATATTTCTCTCATTATAATTGAAATGATTTTGCAATCGTTGAAAAAAATAATTTGATGAATTTTAAAATGAATTTAAAATTATCTCATTTTGATACTATTTAATTGCCCAAAAAATGAGATACTTAAAAAATATTAATATACATATATTGCCATATCTAGATTGTATGAATTAGTGGTCTTGATCATCTAACTTAGCACAATTTGAATCTAGGCTATATGTTATTTTTTTAAAAATCATTTGTTGGATGACCACATAGATAAGTCATGCTTTAAAATTATCATGACTTTTGATCCTAAATTGAATATAGGCCATTAAAAATGTTGTTTTCAATTTTCTATATTTGCGAGGTCGTAAAAAAACTTCATTCTGCATAAGCTTCTTACTGTGCTCGGTATACTAGAGAAAATTATCACTGTAGACCCCACCTTTTATCCAGCGTCTTTTACGAAGGAAACAAACCTTAACTTCCCCACTTAGACTTTGCATGTACGGCCAGAGCATTTGAGGATGAAAATATCCCTACTCTTCACTGCTGTTGCTTTCACTCTCTTCAACAGTTAACACATGCCTTTCTCACCCAATTTCATCGAAAAACACTCGTAAGCACGGTTTTTCTTCCCATTTCCTTACTAAAATCTTCGGTTATCATCTACATATTATCATTCTACATTTGCCATTTTCCATATCATAGAGGTTTACATGAAATCCTCCAAACTGGTTGCTGCTGCAATCTTTGAAAAGGTTCAAAATATTCCCTGACCCCAAAGTACCCTTCCTCAACTTACATTTGACCGGTACTATGGTTGTTGAAGGTACAAATCTTTTTTTAAAAAAAACTAGTGGGGTTTATAGTTACTTCCCTTTGTAGTATTGAACGGCAATGCAATCAAAATTCACCAACAATTTCATTTGTTAGTAAGGATCGGTGAATTTCATTGACAATTCCCTGGAAATTCAACTAGTAAGGATCGGTGAATTTCATGTGAGGCTCTTACAATTTCATTTGTTAAGCTTAGTCAATTTAATGTGTTGATCGTTCAAATTCACGTGAAACTCGCTCAATTCCATTTGAAGAGAACTCAATTTCATGTTAGGGCTTACTCAATTTCATGCTAGGATTAAATTATTTAATGTTTGCCCAGCTCAATTTCATGCTAGGATCGCTCAATTTTATGTTTGCCCAGCTGAATTTCACACTAGGCTCGCTCTATTTAATGTTTGCCCAACTTAATTTAATGCTAGGCTCACTCTATTTAATGTTTTCCCCACTTAATTTCATGTTTATCCTGTTCTATTTTCAGTTTTCCCCACTCAATTTTCAGTTTATCCCGCTCAATTTTATTTTTGCCCTGCTAAATTTGCAGTTTGCCTTGCAGAATTTCATGTTTGTCCTGCTGAATTTCATGTTCACCCTGTTCAATTTCATGTTTGCCCCTGTGAGACTCGAATTAAGTTCGCATGTGTGCATGTGTGTGTGAGTATGCATCTCGTTTATTTTGATCCTGCGGTCCTACCGGTCAAATTCCTACAACCTGCGACTCTCGGATAGTGTTTGCGGTCATTCTTGAGTTCGGTCATGTAGACCCGACTCGAATTGACCCAAGACCTATGCCCTTACGATCGCCTCATCACCGCAGTTTCAACGTCGTGTCTCGTGCGTAAATCCGACGTGTCCATCAAAAGTTGTAGGCCGCACATTATTTGGACTGTTGATTGCATTTTACTGGGACCCACTTGGCTTGCACAATTTCCCATGCAAATCCATGACATCATTACTTAGAAAGCCTAACCCCTATAGCTAGCCTAGGCTCTAACTCCTAGACCCCTGACACATTGGAATCTCCTCCCAAACTCATCATGAGTTTCTCTTGCCAAGGCAAGCATGCCTCCTCTTTTTTAAAAATCTCATCGTTTCCCCTTATGCTACATCTCTCTCCCTTCTCTCTTTTCTTTTCATTTTCTCTTCTTCCCCTTGCTAGAACACCCAAAACATCCCACCTTGGTAGAAAGTCCAGCAACTTCTCTTCTATCTTCGTCCTCATCTAACCCTCTACTTTCAATCTTGAACCTACATCCATGATCCTTGGATCCTAGGGAATCCAATGCAATAAGAATCTTTAAGATTCATTAAGGTGGGTGATGCATTGGAATTCTTTGCTTCTTTCTTCTTCTTACATGTTCTTCTTTACACACTTGGGAGTATGTATGACCCACCAATCAATGGTGGAGGTCCTACATAGCTCCATGAAGTGAGACCAAGGCCCGCTACATGCATGTACGTTTCCATGGTTGGCCATTCTCCATGGACTCACCATGATGGATTTTCTCTTTAAATTTAGATTATTTGGGTCATTTAGACCTGAGGTGCATGGTGGGGATGGTATCCCCACCTTAGGATTTCATGGGTTTGTATAGATTACATGCATGCATGATTCATGTAAGATGTAGGTGTGATTGTAATAGTGGAGGATTCATAGTGTCAGAATCCTCCATAGCTGTTGATCTCTCCTTCCCCCTCTCTTTCTTCTATCTCTTTTCCCTATTTTTACTTCTGATGTTGGTGGCCCACTGATGTGACCAAAAAAAAAAAGCCCTAGACCCATCAGATTTTGGGACACCCAGGCCCACTAGGCTGGACGTCCATATGCATGTATGATGCATGGGTTGGATGGCCCCATAAGGAATGATTTCTTGGAGATTCTTCGATGGATTTGGGTCTGAAAGTTTTTTAGTCTATCTAGGTGGACCCCACTTGATGTATCTGACCATTTATCCTTCTGTATATTTTTCCATGGGCTAGAAATGGACAATATATGCTGCTGTCCAAATTTCAAGCTCATTTGCTGCATGGTTTTTCGACACTGTTTTAGGCCCATTTGTAAAGCTTTTTATTCATAATTTCTTTAGGATTTTTTTAAGGCATGGACCCCACCTTGATGTAGTATGGGCTCCACATCATTTAACCCTTGATTGAGGCCTATGGGATGGGCCAAAGTAGGCTGGATGTCCAGAAATTTCTGGACAGTTCAGTAATGTTGCATGTTGGAGAGGAGCCTATTGTACCTTGAATTTGGGGAAGTGATCCACTCTAGTGGACCCCACCTTCTTTCCATACATGGGAGTACCTAACCCACCTATTTTCCTAGTGAATTGAGAGACCTATGCCCACCCCATGAGATGCCAATCATGGGGACAACAACATTGTGCAGTAGCAGATTTTTTTTTGGAAAACATTGCTGTCCAGAATTTTTATCAATTAAATAAAATACTTATACCACTTCAAAAATTCTAAAATTTTTCAGGGGGATGTCCCATCTATATTAGGATACACCTAAAAAATTTTAGGGCCAATGGACACTTGTACGCACTATGGCAATAGCTGAACCGGCCCACCATATTGTGGTGTCCAGATCATGTAAAATCTCAAGACAGATTGTTTTCTTAAAATAAATTAAAATATTTTTAGTTATCCAAAAATCATGAAATTTTTAAGAGAGGTGGCTCACTAATGGTATGACCCACCTACAAATTTTTGGAGCCAATGGACCCCTGTGTACACCGTGGTAAGGGCTGGACCGGCCCACCACGACGGGACGTCCAGTTCAGTTTGATTTTCTGGACAGAGTGATTTATATAAATTAATTAAAATACTTCTAGTAATATAAAAATTTTAAAATATTTTGGAGGTGTGTCCCACCCATGTAAGTATCACCCTACAAAATTTCAAACCCAACGGACATTTAAACTGACCGTGGTGCTACCGGGAGTGGCCCACCAGGCAAGGACACCCAGGATAGGGCATCCAGCCTGCTTCGTGGGCCCACCTTGATGTGTTGTATATCCCACCCTCCATCCATGTGGGGTCTTTAAGGGATTGATAATCCTCTCCTTTTTTTTTGGTATTCAATTGGGGCCCATTGGATGGATTTTTGGGCCAAATACCCTGGGCCCATAGAGTTGCTTACACATGGGACATCCCTACCTTAGGCTACTATTGGGCCTGCATTCCAACAGCCTAGCCCACTTGATATATATGTTGCATATCCTCTCTCATTTGGTCAGGCCCATAGTAATGTGTGTGGGCCATTAGGGATTAAATGTACTAAGAAATACTTTTATTGTTAGACTCTAATCAACCCAGAAATTTGGGTGGGCTGAAATTTGGCAATGGGCCCAATGTTGCCACCCATAAATGAATTGGGGTAGCATGGCCTACCAGATATGAGGAGGACTTAGATCAGTTATCTTACCTTTTCTCAATAGCATTTTGAGGTGTGATTAGGTCCCAGCTGAGGCCCACCCAAGTTTAGTTTTATTGGAATGTGGCGTGTGATTAATTAACTAATTCCTTAGGTATTGTGGACTAGATCCTTTTAGTAGGCCTACTAACCTTTGGGCCTATACTCTTCTACCTATTGTGATGAGTTTAAGGGCTACAGTATTCAAGTAGTTGGGCCTTTTGGCTACCCACTAAATTGACCCTATACTTGGGCTAGAATGTGAGGCCCAACTCGCTTGCGTTAAGTGCAAAATGGCCCATGTGGATGAACTACTGGGCCGCCCATGAGGCCCACCACAATATGTGGACTAATGATGGTTGAGCCCAAACCTTGCTTGAGGGCCCACTATGCTGTCTATGAGTTGGGCTCATGTATAGCCCATCAGTCCACGCATTGCTTGGGCCTTAGACCTTATTTTATATGAGTATCGGGCTACCTTTTGGGACCCAGTTGAGGTTAGATGTCCTCCTTGGTGGCCCTAAGGTATACCCATAAGACCCTTGTAGGTGGTTGAAGGCCCACCTTGGACCTTGTTAGGCCCGTCTCCTCCTTGAGGCTTTATGATTCTCCTAGCTTGTGGATTATCCCAAAGTATTAGGCCCTCACTAGAGGACTTCGCTTCTCCTTAGGACCTGTCTATGTACGTAGATTTTGTCCCTCTTTAGGATGGAAGAATATATTCTACAGGTAACACACTTATATCATTATGACCCATATCCATCATCCGTATAAATTGATTGCATTGTATGGTGGTTATTGAGGGATGAAGTTTCTCCCCTTGTACACATTGAGTGCCTGAAGCTTGTGCATGATCTGTATGCCTGACTCTTGCATTGGCATCACATTTTATGATGATACCGCCCTTGCTTCATCAGGGCCTTACCTCCAAAGGGACATTCTTGGATGACTGTATATGTGGACACCGAAAATATTACTTGAGTATACCGGGTACATAGGATGCCCATGAGTGAAAATTTTAAAACTTTCATGGTACCAAGGATCTACTCCAACGCCATGACCGAGTGAAAATATGAGTGCATGAGGGCCTTACACTTGTAGGCTGCGACTCTCACTGTCATGTAGTCAGTTGGATGGAGATATGGCCTTATCCACCTATGAGGGAGGGCATTACTAGGCTGAGTCTGACCAGCTCATGAAATGGGTCTGCTACCATCAGGCCTTGTTAGTGATTGGCTGTCCACAGGCCGGTAGTGAGGTCTCTTACGCTCGTTTAACTGTGCCGGTCTGTAGAGTGACAGTCATTCAACAGTGTAATGGAGCCCGATGATTTCCTTATGAATGGAAATGTATTTAATATGTGGATTGGATATGAGCACTGACATTACTTTGCATCGCAATCGCATTTGGCTGTATAAGCCCCCTTTATGCATCGCCTTGGTAAGGCGCCCAGTATTCATTGCATCGTGTATTCATGATAAGCCTTGATAAGGCTAGTGATATCCTTATTGAGCATGATTCTCTTCTTGCATATCCTACTATTCTTCTGCGCACCGTTGTCACAAACTTTCACCACCCTCTAAGCTTCTGTAATCTTATGCACGATTATTGCGTGCAAGTGATCTTAGGTAGATTTTATAGAGCAGTAGAGCGTGGATTAGAGCTGAGCTTGAGGACCCAGTGTTGCTGAATTTCTCCAACTTTCTATTATCTTCTATATGTCCCTTTGAACCTGATGTAAACTTGTAAAATTCAAATTCTTAGTGGTTTTTTGTGATGTGTGCCCTTAGTTATTCTCAGATATACTTTCTGTGATCTTGGGTATGCTTGTATTAGAAATGATTATACTATTATGAAAATCCTCCTTGTAGGATCTCAGGATCAGAACCTGTCTCAGGAGCCAAGAATGTGTTACTATGAAAGCTGTTGTCTCATGAGCCGAGAAGGCGGGCCCATCAGGCCACGTATTGCTTGGGCCTTAGACCTTATTTTATATAAGTAGTGGGCTACCTTTTGGGACCCAGTTGAGGTTAGATGTCCACCTTGGTGGCCCTAAGGTATGCCCATAAGGCCCTTGTAGGTGGTTGAAGGTCCATCTTGGACCTTGTTAGGCCCGTCTCCTCCTTGAGGATTTATGATTCTCCTAGCTTGTGGATTATCCCAAAGTATTAGGCCCCCACTAGAGGACTTCGCTTCTCCTTAGTACCTATCTATGTACCTAGACTTTGTCCCTCCTTAGGATGGAGCAATACATTCTACAGGTAGCACACTTACATCATTATGACCCATATCCATCATCTGTATAAATTGATTGCATTGTATGGTGGTCATTGAGGGATGAAGTTTCTCCCCTTGTACACATTGAGTGCCTGAAGCTTGTACATGATCTGTATGCCTGACTCTTGCATTGACATCACATTTTATGATGATACCGCCCTTGCTTCATCAGGGCCTTACCTCCAAAGGGACATTCTTAGATGATCGTATATGTGGACACTGGAAATATTACTTGAGCATACCGGGTGCATAGGATGCCCATGGGTGAAAATTTCAAAACTTTCATGGTACCAAGGATCTGCTCCAATGCCATGACCGAGTGAAAACATGAGTGCATGAGGGCCTTACACTTGTAGGCTGCGACTCTCACTGTCATGTAGTCGGTTGGATGGAGATGTAGCCTTATCCACCTATGAGGGAGGGCATTACTAGGCTGAGTCTGACCAGCTTGTGAAATGGGTCTGCTACTGTCAGGCCTTGTTAATGATTGACTGTCCACAGGCCGGTAGTGAGGTCTCTTATGCTCGTTTGATTGTGCAGGTCTGTAGAGTGATAGTCATTCATCAGTGTAATGGACCCCGGTGATTTCCTTATGAATGGAAATGTATTTAATATGTGGATTAGATATGAGCACTGGCATTACTTTGTATCGCATTCGCATTTGGCTATATAAGCCCCCTTTATGCATCGCCTTGGTAAGGCGCTCAATATTCATTACATCGTATTTATGATAAGCCGTAATAAGGCTAGTGATATCCTTATTGAGCATGATTTTCTTCTTGCATATCCTACTATTCTTCTGCACACCGTTGTCATAAACTTTCATCACCCTCTAAGCTTCTATAAGCTTATGCACAATTGATGCGTGCAAGTGATCTTAGGTAGATTCCGTAGAGCGGTAGAGCGTGGATTAGAGCTAATCTTGAGGACCCAGTGTTGCTGACTTTCTCCCACTTTTTATTATCTTTTGTATGTCTCTTTGAACCCGATGTAAACTTGTAAAAGTTTAAATTCTTAGTGGATTTTTGTGATGTGTGCCCTTAGTTATTCTCAAATGTACTTTTTGTGATCTTCGGTATACTTTTATTGGAAATGATTATACTATTATGAAAATCCTCCTTGTACGATCCCAGGATCGAAACCTGCCTCAAGAGCCGAGAATGTGGTACTATGCAGGCTGTTGCGTTCAGAACCAGTTATCGGGTTCCTTGTGAGTCCGGTTACCGATTCTGTGGCGTGATAGTCTCACTCCATTCCATGTTTGCCCCGCTAAATTACTACTTTTCCTCTCTCAATTTCATGTTTTCCCCGCTCAATTTTATGTTTGCCCCACTCAATTTTGATGCTTGCCTCACTCAATTTCTACTTTGCCTTGCTAAATTTCATATTTGACCTGCTCAATTTCATATTTGCCCTGCTCAATTTCTAGTTTGCCTTGCTCATTTTTCCAATTTGACCCGCTCAATGTCATGATAGATAGCCTCACATAATTTAATAAAATACTACATGTAACACCCTGAAAATTGAGGGTCGTGTAGAAACCCGACTCCCGAGTTCCAGACCATTACTTATGCAACAAATATGATTATGATTCAATGTTGTCTGAGTTAAAGCATTTACATGAGTAAGATTATACCAAAACTGCAATTCATACTCTAGATCCAGTGATAAAATGCAAGCGGAAGACTGAAAGATATATATATCACTGTATGAAAACAAAATACTCTCCAACTGTCTCCAAAGTGTGAATACATCTCTGAGTCTCATATACATGTAATAAAGTAAAAATAAATGTCAAAAATAGTCCCACTAAGAAGTCTCGCCAATCCAGGTCACCTACGTAAAACCGTCGTAAAACTGCATATATGAGAACTCGTCCTGGTCCTCATCGTAGTCTGGCTCTGCATCTTGAATCGCCGCATCACCTGCATCTAAGATAGGGTCTGGTGGGTGTTACAAACACCATCCCATAACGTGGGAGTGAGTGATCAACTCAGTGGAATAATAGAGCAGAGATTAACATGTTCTCAAATCAATCATACGATAATAATAAAGCAATCAATCAAACATTCCTAGATACTGTTGTTAATGTATGCATGAAATGACATGATGGATGCCCTCACCGATATACTCCCTCATACGGCACCATCTTACGCTCGGGCATGCTTACGTTCCTCAGTGCTCCACATCTTCTAGGCACATGCAATGCGATATGGATAATGCTTATCGAGTTATTATTAGTCCTTTCATTCAGCAGTACTGCGAAACTAAGGTACTTCCCTCATGTCAATCCCAACACAGATCCTGTCTAGGGTCGTCACTCCTAGTAATCTCATACGATGTTAAATTTGTAGGTCGCTGCAAGGGCTGCCAGGGCTGTTGCTCGCACTCGTTGCACCGCTCCCCCATCACCTTATTAATACAAGCCTAATATACTCTCATTGCTACGGAAGGGTCGTTGCCTCCCGTAGACTTAGAATACGCTCGCGGTCACTACAAAGGGCTCGTCACCTGATCAGTGTAGGCCGACAGCTCGAATGTAGTGTCCTATACCACCATAATCAGCTCACGAGTCATAGGTGCTCACTGGTCACTACGGGGAGGTTTGTGGCCCCAACGTAGGCCAACAGCTCGACCACGGTGTCCCATACCACCATGTCCGGCTCATGAGTCTTTATGGATCAAGGTACCATGGTTAACAGGGTTTCCAATGGTAAGTTCAGTATCTTAGGTTTAAGCAGTTATGACTCATACATGGTGAACATACAACGGCCAGTCGGGTTACTTGACGGGCTCGACTAGTATGAGCGTATCTCAAGTCGAACGACATGAAGTGCGTGAAACACTTTGTGTGGCCTAACCACTGCCGCCAACTCAAAACACGACTCGCGTTCATCGACGCGTCCTTCATGGCAAACAAAAGCCAACCACGAATTTGATCCATTACCGACTGCCTGGACTAACGTATAGCCCCAAATATTTGTAAGTCAACATCAGTAATCATATGAGGGTAATGGAAATGAAATACAACAATATAAGCATGTTGAAACATGTTATAACATACCACTTAAACAAATCATCCAACACATGCATTATATATATATATATGTATATGATGAAATCAATACATATAGCCAACATGGTGAAAATCATATACATCAGCATATTACTTGAGAATTCAATCTCAAAACTCATTCACAACTCCATTTACTCAATACATACTAGTACAAACATTTATACAAACACTTAGTCTACACACTTTAGTCTACATAGCGTATGTCGACCCAAAGTGTGCATTAGAGAAAATCTCTTCGCCTAACCCATCATGCACGCATTCCTAATATACTAACACGACAAGAAGCCATGGAAAACATTTCAACAAAATATGGATGTAAACAGTATTTCTTATAAATGACTAAAATGCCCTAAATCTCATATTTTCCATACATTTACAAAACGGAAAACGGATAGCTTGTTGTACATTTCAAACGGCATTGCCGTCGATAATCTACTATTAAACGACATTGAAAGCTTTGAAATCAGTCAATCAAAGCGTCTAAAATCCTCACCTTTTGCCCTATACGTGTATCGTTTCGATTTGAACGTATACGCTTCGTCAACAGCGTACAGGCGACCTAATATACAAGACGTATAAGCTACTTCGCTAACGAATCGAAGAAAACCCCAAAACAGCAAGTAATTAGGATTTTCTTACCTAAGAGTGCATTGAAAATCATCGAAAAAGTGATTCGAACGCGTTGCTTCGGTATGTGCAAAAGGTGGAGCAATCGGTAGGAAGATCTCTCACATGGTCTCCCATAATCTCTCACTTTCTCTCTCTCACTAGCTAGGGTTTCTAGCAAATTCGGATGGGTGAGATATGTGAGGGTTTAAAGCCCTTATATAGGCTAAAACCTCACCTATTTAGACTTAGGAACAATGTATACTTAGGTTATAACCAAATCGGGGCTGTTTTGATCTAAAAGAGCATTTCGGGAGGTCCCCTGGTCGAACGCGATAGGACTTAAACTCATGATCACTGGATGTTGCTCACACCCAGTTTTTAGTCCGACAGAGTTCATATATCGCACGTGGCGGTCTAGTTTCAGTTCAGCGGTCATCGTACCTAAATCAGGTCTACAAGTCTCATGATATGAAAAAGAAATTTTTCCTAATCCGAGGGTGTAATTTGGCTGAATTCTGATGGTTAGAATGCTTAATAATAGCACGCCGACGTTGGGCTTAATTTTTGAAATGATTGTCAAGTCTAGCTAAGTGGTCGTAATGTTCTAAGATTGTAGGTATCGGACTTCCAACGCGCGGTCTAGATCCAATACAAAGTTTCAAAGGGTTCCTGAGAGCAAACGGGTTTAGAGTTTGTCCTAGATTTCAGGGTATTATAGCGTCATTGATTCTACAAGTTTTGGGTCTTGTAGAACGTATTTAAAGTGTTCAGGGACAATTTCACAGCTACTCTAGCGTTGCGCTAACTAACTTACGCTTATTTTCTAAAGGAATTAATCTTAAGCGATTTCCGGTCGAGTTAGTACTCGAGTCTCAGTACGGATTTTTTCAAGGCGTTACACCACATGAAATCATTCGTACCTTTAAAAGCCTAATCCATATATATAAGCTCTGGTTGTTTACTTAAAATTTTAACGTGTTGTTTACTCTTTATTTCCTTAAGCTTTGTATCATTCTCATCTATAAGGGAAAGCGAGTTCTCGGTCTTCTATTATTTAATTGAGTTTTATCTTATGGCAAGCTTCCATTGTTTAATGATTCATTGATAATTTGTCATTGTATTGGTTTTCAGATAATGGCTACAAGAATCATCTGCTGTTATGGTGGGGAGTTAGAATGTGAAAACAAGCGATGAGCGTACACAAGTGGAAGTACGAAAACTATTACGCTCTGTGTCGATACTACGTACGAGGAGATTCTATCCAGAATGTTCATGATTATTAAGAGCAAACCAATAGATTGTGATATTAAGATGAAAATATTGTATCCTTGCTCCAACGAATCAATCCCTCCAACTGAAATCGAAGATAACAATGACGTGAGAGAGTTCTTAGGAACACAGTTGGAGCATTCAGAAAAATTCATCCCTTTAGTTATCGAGATAGTGTAACACATTAATATGACAACACACATGGATATTGTGGTTGAGGAGTATGGTATGGAATTTGAATATAAGCCAAGTCCATTACAAGTGGGAGGAACAAATGATCAATTGCCCGAGCCGCCCCAAACATCGAACTTTATGAGTAGCCAATTCAGCGGTGCACGTGACCTTGACCTCATTTATGATTACATAACACACCTTTAGCAACAACAATAGATCTATCATCATCATCCACCACCCGAAGATACATCAAACATGAAAGTGACATTCCGCTTATAAAACTTTCCAAAACATCAAACTTCATCACTCGTCAACACTATAAGAAAAATGGGCAAAGGCTACAGCTAAAAACCGTAGCAAAAGCCCTTTTGCTACGGATATAATCCGTAGCACGTTCGTTGCTATTGGTGGGGTAGCTAAAGGTATAACTACGGATTATATACATAGCAATAGATACCAATAGCTACGGATTATATCTGTAACAATAGATACCAATAGCTACGGATTATATCCGTAGCAATAGATACCAATAGCTACGGATTATATCCGTAGCAATACCTTTAGCTACCCCACCAATAACGACGGACGTACTACGGATCATATTCGTAGCAAAAAGGATTTTATTCGGAGCAATAGATACCAATAGCACCAATAATATCCGTAGCAATAGATACCAATAGCTATGGACAAAATCCGTAGCCATAGCTACGGATTATGTTTGTAGCTATTTTTTTTTTTTTAAAATTGTAATAATATGACATGTTTCCATTGCAAAAACCTGTTGTGATTGATAACTCATCTAAGCTTAATGCTGATAAAAATAGTACATAAAATGCAATCAGAAAAAAAATAATGCATTTATTACAAATAGTAATCAAATCATACAATGCATCCTACATTCACATTTCTAAATAAATAATACTTCACTTTGCTCAACCTAGTATAAGAATTACAACTAAGGCGTGCCCTCATGTGTAAGAAACAAATACATTCCAACATAGTAAACAACCTCCATATGCATTCAATAATGCTCACGTTTTTATAGAATTTTCTTCCTTCAGACGGTCAATTTCAGCAAATGCAAAAGATAGAGCTTCTTCTTTCCTTGAAACTGCAGATGTAATTTCTGTGAACTTCGACACAAGATCATTTTCAAGTTCTGAAACCCTTCCCTTGAGAAAATAAATTTCATCCTCCACTGACTTCTTTAGCTTGTCAGCCTGTATAAAACAACATTTGTAGACATAATCAAACAAGAATGCCTTTGTATACATCTCAAAAGGAAGAAAGATAAAAAAATACTTATATATGAAGAAATAAAAAATGTACCTACAAATCTTCTAAACTATGGCGAAATCCAACATGAGTAATGTGTTCAAACCTAGGATGGACTTTTAAACTTAAAACCTATGTTTAAGTTAAGGTTATAGGTTTAGGTTTAGGTTTAAGTTTAGGTTTTAGGTTTAGGTTAAGGTTATATGTTTAGGTTAGGTTTAGGTTATACGTTATAGCATTAGGGAATTGAGAATAGGTTAAGGTTTAGGTTTAGGAAATTGGGTTCGGGTTCGGGATCGGGTTTAGGTTTGGGTTTTCAAGTTTAGGTTTAGGTTAGGGAGTTGAGATTAGGATTAGGTGTAGGTTTAGGTTTAGGGATTTGAGAATACATATAGGTTATAGGTTTAGGTTTAGGTTTTCGGTTATAGGTTTAGGTTTAGGTTTTAGGTTTAGATTAAGGTTAGGTTATAGGTTATAAGTTTAGGTTATAGGTTAAGGTTTAGGTTAAGGTTATAGGTTTAGGTTTAGGTTATAGGTTTAGGTTAAAGTTTAGGTTTAAGTTATAAGTTATAGGTTATAGGTTAAAGCTTTAGGGAATTGAGAATAGGTTAAGGTTTAGGTTTAGGAAATTGGGTTCGGGATTGAGATCGGGTTTAGTTTGGGTTTTCAAGTTTAGGTTTAGGTTAAGGAGTTGAGATTAGGATTAGGTGTAGGTTTAGGTTAAGGAGTTGAGATTAGGATTAGGTGTAGGTTTAGGTTAAGGAGTTGAGATTAGGATTAGGTGGAGGTTTAGGTTTAAGGATTTGAGAATACATTTAGATTTAGGTTAGGGTTATAGGTTTAGGTATAGGTTATAGGTTATAGGTTATAGCTTTTGGGAATTGAGAATAGGTTAAGGTTTAGGTTTAGGAAATCAGGTTCGGGTTCGAGATCGGGTTTAGGTTTAGGTTTTCAAGTTTAGGTTTAGGCTTAGGTTAGGGAGTTGAGATTAGGATTAGGTGTAGGTTTAGGTTTAGGGATTTGAGAATACATTTAGGTTTTAAGTTTAGGTTTAGGTTTAGGTTATAGGTTATAGGTTTAGGTTTAGGTTTTAGGTTTAGGTTAAGGTTAGGTTATCGGTTATAAGTTTAGGTTATAGGTTATAGGCTATGGGTTAAGGTTTAGGTTATAGGTTCTGGTTTTGGTTTTGGTTAAGGTTATAGGTTTAGGTTTTAGGTTATAGGTTTAGGTTAAGGTTTAGGTTTAGGTTATAAGTTATAGGTTGTAGGTTAAAGCTTTAGGGAATTGAGAATAGGTTAAGGTTTAGGTTTAGGAAATCAGGTTCGGGTTTGAGAACGGGTTTAATTTGGGTTTTCAAGTTTAGGTTTAGGTTAAGGAGTTGAGATTAGGATTAGGTGTAGGTTTCGGTTTAGCAATTTGAGAATACATTTAGGTTTTAGGTTTAGGTTTAGGTTTTAGGTTATAACTTTAGGGAATTGAGAATAGGTTAAGGTTTAGGTTTAGGAAATCAGGTTTGGGTTCGAGATCGGGTTTAGGTTTGGGTTTTCAAGTTTAGGTTTAGGTTTAGGTTAGGGAGTTGAGATTAGGATTAGGTGTAGGTTTAGGTTTAGGTATTAGAGAATATATTTAGGTTTTAGGTTTAGGTTTAGGTTTTAGGTTATAGGTTTAGGTTTAGGTTTTAAGTTTAGGTTAAGGTTAGATTATTGGTTATAAGTTTAGGTTATAGGTTATAGGTTAAGGTTTAGTTTATAGGTTTTGGTTTTGGTTAAGGTTATAGGTTTAAGTTTAAGTTAAGGTTTAGGTTTAGGTAATAGGTTTAGGTTATATGTTATAGGTTATAGGTTATAGCTTTAAGGAATTGAGAATAGGCTAAGGTTTAGGTTTAGGAAATCGGGTTTGGGTTTGGGTTTTAAAGTTTAGGTTTAAGTTTAGGTTAGGGAGTTGAGATTAGGATTAGGTGTAGGTTTAGGTTTAGAGATTTGAGAATACATTTAGGTTTTAGGTTTAGGTTTAGGTTTTATTTTATAGGTTTAGGTTAAGGTTAGGTTATAGGTTATAAGTTTAGGTTATAGGTTATAGGTTAAGGTTTAAGTTATAGGTTTTGGTTTAGGTTAAGGTTATAGGTTAGGGTTATAGGTTATAGCTTTACGGAATTAAGAATAGGTTAAGGTTTAGGTTTAGGAAATCGGGTTCGGGTTTAGGTTATAGGTTTAGGTTACAGGTTTAGGTTAAGTTATAGGTTATAGGTTTAGGTTACAGGTTTAGGTTAAGTTATAGGTTATAGGTTTATGTTTAGATAATAGGTTATAGTTTAGGTTATATGTTAAGGTTTAGGATGTGGTTTAGGTTAAGGGTGTGGTCCCTGCAAATACAGATATAAACATGGCCTGTCCAAATGGCCAAGCCCCTCCAATGCTGTCCATTAGAAATGGACAACTTTATCATGGTCATAACAGCGGTTCCCACCTTCCACGGACCCTCGCTCAACATCCGGATAGCTCCGATGCACATCCGAATTTATTTCATCAATTTCGAAATAATATATAAGTACGGGACTGTCTAAATGGCTAGGCCACCCATATTGTTGTCCATAGGAAATGGACAACTTCATCATGGTCATAACAGCGATTCCCACCTTCCAGGAACCTCCGCTCAACATCCGGATAGCTCCGACGCACATCTGGATCTGCTTCATCAATTTCGAGATAATATATAAACATGGGCCTGTCCAAATGGCCAGGTCACCTGTATTGCTGTCCATAGGAAATAGACAGCTTCATCATGGTCATAACAGTGGTTCTCACCTTCTAGGGACCCTCGCTCAATATCTGGATAGCTCCAACGTACATTCGGATCTACTTCATCAATTTCGAGACAATATATAAAGATGGGCCTGTTCAAATGGCCAGACCACTTCATTAATGAATCATATAGTATGAAGGAAAGAAGATTCACCAATTTAGCTAGCAAGGAGAGAAAGTGTGAGTTCTTGGAATGTCACCTTTTCTTTGAATAATGGATGCATATTCTAAGAATGAGTAATTTTTTTAGTTTCTCCGACAATGCATATGGGCACAAATTTACAAATAAAGATTTTAAAGATTGTAAAACAAAGTAAATGATTATATTAACTTCCAAGTATCGATTAAGAAGAAAAATGTAAATGATGATGGGAAAGAAATCTCGATATATTAAATTATTGAAGGACAATGAGACATAATAAGACTACGGGTGCCCAGAGCAAGATAACTGCACCAATGTTGTACCTAGCTGCATTGACAAAATAAAAAAATTATACGAATGAAATGACAAAAAGCCAGGATATCATGGACCAAGAGGAAGATGAGCACCCTCAAGAAAAAACTCATGCCAAAAATATTTAATGCGACGAACTTTCATTATGTCTTTAGTTGGCTTCACTAAAGGTTTTATCTGCACTAGCAGGACAGATTAATAAACAACAACAATAAAACAGAAATTTACTTGGATGTAAAAGCTGAATGCTAATTTGTAACACAAAAGCAACAACTAGAAAATTGTGTATCTGAAAATATAAATAAAGAGCTAAATTTTGAGTACATCTGAGTGAAAAAATAACCAAGATCTACTGATGACACTACCCATAGAAAGTCAATACCCCTTGGATAACTCAATCCTCTATTAATGCAATTAGCATTTCTAAAGGAAATTTAAAAATAAATAAATAAATAAATAAAATTTAAATCTGCCTTCTAAATTGTACTTATTGATAGTTGGAATTGTTGTAACAATCTCTCCTAGCTTGAGCTTAAGTCTGTTTTCTATTACAATTAGCGAAATCAATACGAACTTACAATAATAGGTACTAGGTCATTGGATGGTTATGATCTTCTGATCAGTGTGACTTTCGGCCTCTATGCTCCGTCCACAATGGCATCATGACTTAGCCATTATGGACTTACATGGATGCCACATGCCCAATGGATGAGTCACCACCATTTTGAAAGTGATGCCAAACTAATAACACTAGTCTGACTCTTAAATAGTAGTTGTCAATTGTCATGCACTACCTCAGGCATTATATGTTCACTAATTGAAAGGAAACATAAATATGGCCTCATAAGTTAGTAATCATTCTTATTAATGATAGCTTGCTTGAAGCTAGCTCTATGGAGAGGCAGTCCTCTTGAGTTTCACAGGGACTCTTCCATATAGAGAGTTTCCATTAAGATCCCTGCACCATGGATCAAGTTTAACTTATTTGAATTGCCTGTCATGTACTAAAATCCAATGAAAATCAAATGCATGAGAGATTTATGTGTATTCAGTGTTGAAGCAAGTTCCCAGCTTCAAAAAAATAAAAATAAAATGGTTGAAGGAAGACATGTCAGAAATATATCCTGCTTTTCAAAATGAATAGCAAATCCTCAAGAAAAAAATAAGCATTTAATCACCGTAAGCCTCCAACCTTAGCAGCAAGGGCATCCAAAATGCCTTAAAAGAGCAACCACTGCCATTCCCTTCAAAAAAGAAGAAAAAA
Organism: Magnolia kwangsiensis; assembly: GCA_037074715.1. Lineage (NCBI taxonomy): Eukaryota > Viridiplantae > Streptophyta > Magnoliopsida > Magnoliales > Magnoliaceae > Magnolia > Magnolia kwangsiensis. The sequence goes on from CM073571.1 coordinate 169,640,271, forward strand.
AAAGCGTGCTAATAGCTATTACAATCTCAATGAGCATGTCATCCTGTATGCAAAATCTAATGTCAGATTTTCGTTCCTCAAAGAACATGCAATGATAATCGCTTGTCGTTTACTTGTCTCAAGAAACTCATTAACTAAAAAGGCAATCCTGCATTCAGAGTGGTCACATATGGGTCTGATACACTTTACATTATAGAGGTATGATTAATGAAAATTATTTGTTCTCATCGTTATTCAGTAAGTTCAAATTGAATCTGCCTTATTCAAAATTTTATGCATTAGAACAGTTTAGGGAAAGAATAACAACAGCTCCTAATCCCCAAAATGGACAAGGAGCTTATGTTATGGTTCTACCTAGCAAAGGACAAGTGTAATATGATTTAAAGAAAAAGAAGCAAAATCTTTGAGGCCAAATTTGATGTCCAATGTTTGGGACATATTACCAACATCAAACATTTATAAGAATGCACTCCTTGATGGAACAAAAATAACTAAAAAGACATTTACAAGAACTGCATATAGACTAGGGGTTCTTTGGATGCCCAGAAGTTGGGTTCCTGCAGGTTTGGGTTCCACCAAAATTTTTGATTTCATGTGTTTGGATCATTTTGTTCAGATGTAAGAGGTTATCCTAGCAAACTCAAACTTCTCCAAAAACAGGAAACCTTAGCCCCACTAGTAAGATGTCGTGTGCTTAAATGTATTCTCAAAGGGAGCCACACACTCGTTTCCTCTCACTTTCCATTTGCGTAGATCCTCTACAATGTTTGCAAGAGTAAGCTTATTCTACAAATGTTGTGGGTGGGGACCACCACGGTGTACGTATGACACTGAATCCATCCAGAAGGGTTAACCAACCATGAAAAAGGGACTCTCCAAAAATTAGACCAATCCAAAAATTAACCATCTCCCTTTAACTGCACTCCCTGAACCAACGGACACTCACACACCCTTCCACGGAATGTATCCTGAAGAAACAATGCAACTATTAGCATGCATGGAAACATCTCAACTTGTATGTCGGCCTAATTATACCCTTTAATACCTTGCAAGCAGTAATGTTGGCAGCCTTGTCTTCCCAGTAACCACCATTATTGTTCAAAGACTCATTTGTCTCAATATCCTTGTCTTCCCAACTGCTGTAGAATTTTGGCAATGTTGGGTTTTCCCGTCTCTTTCTCCTCCGACTTTAGTATGGGAAGTTGCATGTTATGGAAAGCCTTCATTCATTTCATACTTACCAAGTATGACTCTAAGGGCCTCCACGATGGTGTCCTTGGGTATGGTCACAAAGGGCTCCTGTTGAAGCAGATATGTCAGGAAATGACATTCAAACTGGCTAAATTCCATCAGATATAATAACTCAGATACATGACAGTAATTCAAAACCATGTTATAGCCCATAGGATAGCTCATGCTGAGAGTTTGACAAGTATCAGGTATAACAGATCACTCCAAACCCAAAATTCTAGGCAACTGTGTATCACAAGCATTCAGTTAGATTTGTCAATAATATAGTGATGCCATGGTGCGACCATTTTGCTGACACTTCATCCTCTTCCACCGATGAATTCCTCGTTATCAGAGCCATTGATTTTTTAGGCCATCATTAGCCTACAAATTGCAACGACTGAACCATCCAAATTCCAAGCCATCCATTTCATGAATGTTGCCCCATCAAAATTTTACATGCCCCAGACTTCCTTTCTGAACTGTCCATTTTTGTGCCATGAACATGGTTGGCTAGAGTGTGCTAAAGTCTGCAACTTGGGCTATGTGTTGTGCATGGTGTGCTACAGTCTGCTGTGCATGTTTCAGAGCATCTGAAAATATGGCTACCTTCCAGTAGCTAAAAGAGAGCTAACACTTCCTAGTGTTACCATTAAAGCCATATTGGTAAGTTTTTTAGCAAATAGTCCATTCTCCATCAAGATTCAAGATCATGGTCCACTTGAGAAACCATCTCCCTAGTTTTAGAACACTTCTTAAGGAAATTATGCTCAAACAGAAATTATACAAAACTCAATATGTGTACAGTAATAAATTATAATAATGGTGTCTCTGGAATAAAAAAAAGAAACTATTAGCCTTCAAACCACAAGGTGATATGGCAAATGTTGGTGCCGATTGGTGGAGGTGGTGGTGCTGGTGGAGTACAGAGGTTGCAACAGTGGATTACAGGGAAGGTGGCTGCGGACAAAGATTGTGGTCACAGGGGTTGAAGCCAATGAAAAATCCTCTATACTGAACCAACTTGACCCAAATACACATGATTATTCCTAAAACAAACCTGATTTCAAGTTGGGTTTGCATTTTCTAACCCCGAATGTGAGCCAAAGGCCTTGGCACCTGTCCTAAACTTGATTTGGGTCAATCAGTTTTCGGGTTGACCAAACCCAAGTAGCAGCCACAATAGGGATGATTGATATACGATTACAATAACCATAGCACAATGTAGTTGCTTACCTCTACAAACTTGTTGCTGACACTCGAATCACCCCCATTGATGGAATCACCGTCAACACCGATACTTTCCCTCTTGCGTAGAAGAGAGGGAGAGAAAAGATCAAAAATGGAAAGTAAAAATCCTAGCCCTAGAATAAGAAAAGGGGATGATAAGAAATTTAGAAGGAGAGAAAAGGGGGAAGAAATGGGAACGAGAGGAGAGAGGGAACTTTTTTCCTTTTTTTTTAAAAAAAAAAAAAAAAAACATGCAAAGGACATCTTTATAGTAAGGAAATTTCAAAAGTAACAAAGATAAAGGAGAGCACCAGACCCATAAAGATCGAAATTGCAGTCTTTGTGTCTATATATACATCAAAGCATATAGAAAGATCGTGGTGGCAGAGTCTAAACTCACAACATTTAATATCCTTGAAGAGAATGAACACTACTATGTCTTGCATAGATACTTACCTCTACAAGAGTTTGTCGATGCTCGCAGTTAGCGTAGTTTTGGGGACTGAGCCAATGATTGCGTCTTTCTTCTTGCCATTTTTGAAGATGATGACAGTCGGGATGCTGCGGATTCCATATTGGGTTGCAATTGATGGGTTCTCATCAGTGAACACCTTGAAGCATTTCAGCTTCCCAGTATAGTCCCTTGACAATTCATCTATTATGAGATGGATCATGTGGCGGGGACTACACCATGGAGCCCAGAACTCGACAAGCATAGGAAGGTCAACCCCAAGGATGAGTGACTATAGTAATTCAAATGGGTCCTCAGAGTCCAACATGTGTAGCAAATTATGGGACTTAGATTAGCCTCAACAATTTGAGACCAAAACTATATAGCAGATTACAATGAAAAGCTATTTTTTTTAAAGGGCATAATACAGCTTCCATGATGATACCATTTCCTACTAAAATGGACAGTGGTAAAGACTTTTAATCTTGCATAACAACTAATGACTTGCTTGTCTCTTCAAAGAAATTGAAGATCTTAAGAAAAATATTCCTTTCTACTCACTCAAGATTGCATTTGGCCAGATGAAATTATGATACTTCAAGAGTTTCATCACATTACAATAGAACCAACACATTGATCAGCGGAAAAAGAAAAAGAAAAATTCCTTACTTTCCTCATTTGACCATTCTCAAATCAACAGTTGTAACTGCAATCCGCAGTGATAACAAATCTTGTAATAATTATAGCATTTAATCATGACAATAATTTCAATTCCAATAATTTTTCAATCTTGAATTATACAAGGCTCAACTCGAAATAGTACAGTACACTCAGGTTTCTAGTTCGTAATAGTGGGGTCCATGGTTTAATGATTCAAACCATTGATTTGATCCCCTCATTGAATCTGTAGCCTTTTATTAAAAGAATGCGGACCAATGCTGTATTTCTTACTTAACCATCAATTTCCTGGCCACCAGTTGAAAGGATAGGATTTTCCAATCTGTGAAATTTATAGGGGGCATGTCATCCTCCATTGTGTAGACCGCACAACATGGGACAGTTGAGATGGGATGCCTACTGTTAAAAACCTTCTAGATTGTGTGTGACGCCCACTCTGTTGGGTGCATAACATCTAATCAGTCTAACAAGTGTGACCAACTTAAAAGCTAAACATGATAGCATGTAAAACAGTTTACACAGAAACTCTTTTCAAGTGTAAAGTGTTTACAATTTAAAATTTTACAAGCATCCTAACGACCCCTAATTACAATAAACAGAAATTAGAAAAGAAAAAGGGAAATGAAAATTCAGAATCAAAATTTGAATTTACCTCGGCTTTGGTAGATGAGACAAACCCTCCAAGATCCCCCATGTGGATCTCACTCCCCTCAGTGTCCATCATGATCACGACCGCATACCCCTTCTCATCATTCAGCTTGCAGACGCTGTCGATTATGTGGCAGTGCCACTCACTCGTGTCATGGCACATGTTGATCCACGCGACGTTCATCCCGCCAACAGCCAGCGCCTCTAGCTACTCGAACCCGCATGTGGCAGGCCCGATTGTGCACACTAGCTTGGTTCGCCGCGTGCTGCGGAAGCCGTTCTCCTTCAGCTCTGTCTCCGTCATCGAGTCAACCTCGATCACGCTGGCGTCGGAAGGAGGTGGAGGGAAGGTGGGGGTGCTGCCTTTGCCATTGTCAGTGGATAGGATGGTGGATGAGGAATCAATGACTGAGATCGGAAGGCGGGGGAGGGGGATGCATTTACGATTGAGATGGATTTGGTAGAAGGGGAAATTGGAGAGCTTAGAGACGAATCGGTTTGGAGAGGAGAGAGGAATTCAAAAATGCAGGGTTTGCGCCATTTCTTTTGAGGGACGGGGATTGTACGAGAAGGGTGTAGCTTGTGAAATTGAACGGTTGGGGTTCGGTGATCAGATAGATAGATAGAGAGAGAGAGAGAGAGAGAGAGAGAGAGAGAGAGAGAGAGAGAGGTGCGACTAAGGCATGGGGGTGAGGTGGAGGCGTGAGAGGGATGTTTGATGGGGAATGAAAAAAAAAAGGTCCCGTGTTAATGAAATAGAAAGGACCCGTGCAGTTTTTTTTTTTTGTGGATTTAGCTACGGTTAAATGGAATTTAGCTACAGATTAAACCCATAGTAATATAGCTATAGCTTTAAACCGTAGCTAAAATCTGCCATAGGCTATATCCTTTGCCCAATTTTTTGGTAGTGTTACCTCGGCCATTATCTGCCTAGATGATTGCTTATGTGGTCGATTTCCCTCCTTCATGGGTAACTTATGTTCGACCAGATGTCGGTTTAGTCTAGGCAACTCATGATAATCTTTAGTAAAGCAATCAACAAATTCTTTAAGTAAATTAAGGAGTTCAGCCTGTGTCTAGGAATCTATCAATTTAGTAATAAAAATAGGTTTGGGATGTTATTCTATCTCAAAATTTATTTCTAGTAAAGGCCTTGAACTTGAGCTTGAGAATACTTCAATTTCTTTAGAGTTGGCTTCAAATCCTTCATTTTAATAATATCTTTAGTTTTTTAATTGACTGGTACAACTATGTCGGCCATAGCAACAAAACATTCAGTATTATGATTTCATAAACTCTCCTCGAGCTATCGTACTCTAGCCTTGAACTCGGCCTTGACAGATGATTATTTCATTATGAAATTTCTTCAATCGTACACATTGTAGTCACATAGAAGAGAATTATAGTCTTCAACAACTCCTCATTCAATCAAATCATAGTAGCAATATCATGTACGATATTATCAAGGTGGAGTCTAGCATCAATTTCAGCTGGTTTACCATTCTTGTCCCGCCTAATAAATCGTATAGGTCCGATTTCATCTCCATAAAAATAAGCATCTGTTGTATTAAACATAGCTAAGAACAGTTTATTATCAGCTAAAACCAGTTTTACTCTATCTTGATTCCAAAAAATCACAAATTGGTCAATGATGATGGGATGCAAGAGAACAAATGAATCAAATCTCATCCAATCAAAAAATTATAGTTTGATGAAGCATCGACCACAAAGAAAGCAACTAACAAGCTCTTAATTCCCATCATTAATTCAACCGGTAAAACACCCTACGTTTATTTTATTCCTCAAGCAAAATTACTCATTATGACATCGGTCAGGATGAGGTCATCTTGAGTATTTTTGAGTTTAGCTATCATTTTGACTTGTAAAATGTTAATAGAAGCTCTGTTGTCGACTAGAATCCGAGTGATTGGACATTCTTCCAAGTGAATGGAAATATATAATGACTTTAAATGTTATTCATTGTAAGAGCCAACTTTTTAATAATGATTTTTCAGAAGGGGGTCATGGTTTGACCGTCACGGTCAATACCTTTCTGGCTTCCTCTTTGAAGTCAAAAGATCTATGTTGTAAAATTATCTGTGAGCGCAATTCCTTCCACATCTCCTTTTGTCGTACTTGGTTGAGATGATTTAGTCTAGAAACATAATAGTAGAGTTAACACCATATTACAATCCAATATAATTGGTGGCAATGAGCCAAACTGTATGACTGAATTAATATACCGCCCCTAGGTGTTTTCGAATTCGGTTGAGTATCCACTTCATATGCAACTTTGTTCATGATCCTTTTATTCAATTTAAAAGAAGATTCTAACTCTCTTACTTAACAAGTAATTCTTCAATCAGAAGATCATCTGAGATTTCCTCATTGTTGAAGTATTCAGTCGATCATTTTATATTCATCCTTATCTTATTGTAACTAGGATCTTTGATCCGATCATGATCCGTACGAAATTTAGTCGATTCTTTCATATTGGCCAACATATGTTCTTCTTCTACTATAGCCTTGATCAAGTTGGCTGGTACTTCTAGGATTGATCCAAAGAAACGACCAACTGCCTTCTCTTTGCAGCCCGTTGCCTTTGTTAATGTCGCTTCTGAGTAGGAGTCATCTCCTCGGGCATCACTAGGAATTTTAGATGACTCAACATTTTTCAGACACCTTCTCAGCCAGACTGAGGTTTAACCATCATTGGCCCTTGAAAAATTCGAGAGTAATCACTAAGTTATTTGTCCTTCTGAGAGTAGAAGACATATTTTTTCTCATAATCTTGATTGGTCATTTGTCTCACTGGATATTTTGGTTGATAAAATCTCCCATTTGACTGAATCGGCTTCGCACATTTCTAACAAATGTGCTGATATTTTGACATTGTTATGCATGAATATGGTTTGGTTTGATCGATCGTTGTTTCAGGCCTCACGTCCCTCTTTCCAGTTTGCTCTTTGGGCTAATTCATATGAACTTCAAGATTAATCTTTCGTCACGGCTGAACCATCCTTTGAGGATTGATGATGGTCATATTAATCTCTATTTTTTATAGGAACAGATCAATATTGATCAATATTACTTCTTTTTCTTTTTAAAAAAATTTTAACAACCCTTTATCGATATTATCCTGAATAATATTACTGAAAACAATACATTTGTTAGTGAAATGTGACTGAATTCAATGCCATTTACAATAAATCATTTTCTTTAATTTTTGAATGTTAGAAACTTATGATTAATTGAAATTTTGATAAATTTACTAGCTAACATAATATCAAAGATTTCATCAGCATGAGAAATATAAAAAATGTATGATATTTGAACTTCACAATTAGAAGCTATCATTTTTCCAACTTTAACTAAAGCCGAACACGTGAATGGATGTTTAACCACTATTTTAGACACGACAATATCATAATTATGGTCATAATAATATGCTCATGTTGATAAATTCTTTTGCCTAATTTACTCTTGAAGTAAAACCTCAAATTGAGATATATTCGTGATTAAATCATAAAGATTTGTGAATTCTGTTCTGATAAATTTCTTTTGAAGCTTGAATTCCAAATCATATTGAGCTAACTAGATAAATTCTGCCACGGTCATAACTACCTTACATTCCCTTTTTACTTTTTCAAATCGAGTAATGTAATTCTCGATTGATTTCCCTAGTAGTTGCTAAAGACAAGTAAGATTGGCTATGTAACTTTCTTTATCCTTACAAAAGAATTGAGTATGAAAATTTTCTTCCATTTCTTACTAATTCTATATGGAATTCAGTAACAAGTTGGAATAGCAAGTAAAGGCTACTTCAGTAAGTGAATGACTGAATAAATGTCATTTATAATGCTCATTATTAACCAAATCTCCACATTATCTGGTAAATCAACGTATGTGTTATATGGTCGATTGACCCATATCACCTGTAAACAACATAAATTTAGGTCGATAGTTCTTCGATAATGGATAATGTCGGTCAATCCAGTCAGGATATTGCTTATGATGAAATGGAGTATCAGCTAAGAACTTGGCCTGCTAATTCTTGAACTAGTTGAACAATTCGGTTACACTCACAATATTGTTGTGCATCAACTGGAGGTACTTAAGAGCCATCATGATATTGTTCTTTATTATATAATTGATTTTTAAGCAAAGGATTGATTCCTTGCTTCATAAACTATATTCTTATTTTTATGTTCAGGACGTCTGAAATCTATTGGTGATGGTGATTTTCGCATGTCCTACACATGAATACGTTTAAGACACCTGAAATATACCGATATCAGTGAATTTCACACATCCTGTATTGGACCAGGGATAAAGAACAGGTGGTACGCTTCATTGTAATGGAAATGTTTATGGCATTGGTTAAACTAGTGGTATAGGTGCCTGATTTTCAATAGAACTTGCATTGGCCTATTGTTGAGGTGCAATAAATACTTTATCAATGAACAAAATCACCAACTAATTCGTGCTCTCGGTGTGGCCGACCATCCACCTATTGAAAGCCTCGACTTGAACTCGTACTGAGTGTTTCACTTAAACTCATGATAGTTCTGCAATGTACTTAATCTCCTTTTGCATATCAACCATCCTGACTGACATAATTTCAGGAGGTTCAAGTCAAGTTGTCGATGGTTTGTCTAGATTTGGAGGAACAAGCACCAAACTAGGTGATGGATCCTATTGCTCATTGCTCAGGCACTTGTTGGACTTACACCTCATTTTAGTGAGGAGGAGGCTCATTACCCATGACAACGACGGTTGAAGTATTATAACCACCCCATTAGCTTATGATTTCAAATGATTACTACACTAACAAATATATTTGAGTCAACCAAATGTTATAGTGACTAAGTAATTTGAGTCCTACAAGGGATGCAAAAAATGTTAGTTTTTTGCACGATTGATACACGATAAATATTTATAGCAGCCTAATTATTGTGAGTTCCACCGGGCATGCCAAAAAATGTTAGTAGCTCAATTTGTTTTCAATTATGCGGCGTGCCATAATTTATACAACAACTCAATCCAAACCGATCAAATTTGACCCCAAGCGTCAAAATAAACATATACTTCTAATATAAACATATATGACTAGATTCTGAAAAAATTAGTAACTGATTCAACCACTTATAAAATTTTGGTAATGATCAAGCGATAATCAGGGGTGGGGTTCTTCCTTACAGGATGGATTACTTTGTATCTTTCATAAGAAAAGATTTTCAGAATATTAATATAAATCAAACAATAAGAAAAACTTTTAATTGATCATTAAGAGCAACTGCAAGAATGCATCTCTTAAAAAAAAATTATTTGATATTGGATAAAAAATAAATCTAATGTATGAGCATGAACTTGATTTACAACTAAAGATTAGCATGATTAAGAATTGCCGCTATTGGATAATCGCTACTCTTACGATAAACTGAGATAAAAGATAAATAGATAGATTTAATTAATTATTATATTAGATTAATTATATGTGTTTTTTCCTTTTCTTTTTTTTTTAATCACATTCCTCTATGAGCCTAATAAAATATTTAATGCTCTAGCTTATTAATTAGTCCGTATCCTGATATCGTGTAATGGTTACAACCGTTAAAAGCCTTTCTAAATTCTTTAGAATTTTTTTAAAGCCTGTTTCTCATTACCAGAGTTCTACTTTTTAAGTTTTAAAGATCTCATATTTCACTCTCGTCGGCCATTTGTTGCTTTTTATATGTTAAATAACTCCGCAACGCTTCCTGTACATCGATCGACTAGCATACTTCAGTCGACACAAATTTGACATTAGGAAGAGGTTAGATAACAAATAAACATTACGTACGGCCTAGGAAGGCTTCGACGGTGGACCATCCAGCCATTTGTGACCAAGAGGCTGCATGACAAATAAAAATTATTTTGTGCTCAGGAAGGCTTCAACGATGGAAGTCATTGTTGCCATTTTTGCCTAATTTTTATCTCAATGGATGGACTGCGTGGACGAAAAACACACATCATGGTGGGGTACACGGATCTTTGACACCAGCCACACCATCATGGTGGGGTACACGGATCTTTGACACCAGCCACACCGCCTCATTGAGGCAAGAATTTTTTTGCCAAGCGCACGCGCGTGCATTTACAATCACGCATGGCAGGCGGATTTCCTGCGAAAGCCCTTAGCAGAAAGTTCCGGCACGGGGACCTATGTGGGTCCACTGATTTTTTGAGAAGTTTACCTCGTATATCCGTTTTGTGAAATTATTCCTGTCCATCTCCATCCGTCTTGTGAGATCATTTTAGAACGAGATGCCAAAAAGATCCGTATTATATCCAATATTCGAGTGGACCGAAAACGTGAGGATTGATCTACGACAGCTGAAATATTTGAAGTTTTGAATCAGGCTAATATTTATGTTTTCAGTTCATCCCGGAGGAATGACGTGATGACGTCATGAACGGTATGGATGGGCATTTAAACATTACTGCGATCAACGGTAGGAATTTCCCTTAGTGCGGCTCACTTCAGTTTTAATCCCTCTCGCTTGTGGTCTCTGTCCTAAAATTGGTGTCATGTCTCAGGATGATCTCACAAAACGGATGGACGGGTGGATTTCTCACAAACATCACCGGCCACACCTAGGTTTTTCGCAGGAAATCCGCGTCCCGCGCATGGCACATCCAATCCGCACATCAGGTTCGTCCGACCTTTACGTTGTCCCAAAATTAAATCTGTTCCACTCAGCATTTAAGGTCAATATAGGAAGCAGTGGACGGATTTGCGTTAGAAAACTTCAGCCAAAGTCTTCCAGAAAGACGTGCATTTAGAAAAAAAAAAAAAAAAAAAAAAAAAACCTGGGCCCACCTGGCCAGTGGTCTACCTGATCGACCCGATTCTTGAGCCAGGACATCCACATATATATATATATATATATATATATATATATATATATAGCAGTTCCTTTTTGATGGATGGATTGGATTGGATCCATTAGCAAAACTTCTAAAAATACAAATCAACAAACTTCAAAATATACCATCTCTTAACAATAACCACATTCTCCATATCTTCTCACAACAAAAGATAGAAGTTTTCTAAGCATTGGATGGCAGAAGGAAATGCTGTAAATACCTAAGACCATCATCCACACTCACATACCTCCAACTCACTACACTCATCAAACCCAAACTCACCTTCTCCAACACTCTCTTCCCATCACCCCCACAAAACCCTAACCCTAGTTCTGCCGCCAGACCACTTGTCACCGTCGTTGAACAAAACCCCGGCGATGGAAGTTCCTCTGAAAACCACCTCTCATTCCTCCCAACCAACTTCCCATTCCCTTTACCTTCCATCATAAAGAAAGCCGCTTTCCACCCTTTCGACACCACCGTCCACGCCACCTTCAGCCCATCTTCCTTCTCTATCATCGCCACACGATCATCATCATCAGAGATGCATACATCGAACCGGAAAACCCCACTTCGTCCATCGTCGAGTTCCTCGCCAGCCTTGGCTATAGACAGCAAGCGGCCGTCGTTGTAGAAGACATCGACGGTCAAGATGAGGTCGTGGAGGGAGATGCGGGGTTCTGGAGGGTCGCGGCGTCGATGCATAGATGCCAAGTAACCGAGAACGAAGAGACGGCGATAGGGGATGGTGGGGTCCACGAGATGGAGGGAGGAGAGAGAAGGGTAGTGGGAAAGGCAGATGGGCTTCCAGAGATGGTCATGGGACATGGAGATAAACCATGGCTTGCATACACATGAGGCTATAGCTAGGGTCTTTGGGTTAAGGTGTTGACAGATGAGGAGGAGAACTTCCCATGGAAGAAGAGGGTTGGAAGGGTGTTTGGCGGGCGAGAGAGTTGAAAACGATGATGAAGATGAAGAAGAAAAAGAAGAAGACATTGTTGTATTTTGCACCAACAGCGAACTTGGGTTTTATGATGGGCCTGAGGCTCTTTCATAAGCCACGTGTCTTGATAGTACTATTGTATGGCGTGCATGGATCTGTGATAGGACACGTATAATACTTTTTTTTTTTGTAAATAGTCAAATTACGTGCAGCAATGCCAGGCGTTTTGATTGAGAAGTTGGCAGGAGGCCGACGCATGTTCAGATCGTACGTTTGGTATCCATCCTAGATCGATCTTCAAAGTACCGGAATTTTTGTGTCTCTGTGATAGAAATAAATTTTAAAATTAAGAGTTTATTTTTAATAAGTAAATAAATATATTAGTTATTAAAATTTTATATAAATGTATAACTAATTAGTAAAAGCATGACTTTTTGCTTCCACAACCAGCGTGCAAATCTCGTTTCAACACTTGAAGTCTTGGTATCAATGCCTAACGGGGGTGGCTAACATGGAGTGTGTACTAAGCATGGGAATGTACTAACAAGGTAATCCCCCTTCCTCCCCCCCCCCCCTTTTCCCTGGAAAAAAAAAAAAACGTCACACCATATAAGGTTACTTTTACTAGGCGCATTTCATACGTGCGCGTCATGAGGCAGAAGTACTTTTGAATTTAACTTGTTAAATTTGAAGAACTTTTGAATTTAACTTCTTAAATTTGACTTCTTACCATATTTTTCTCAACATTTTATAGGCATGGTGAGTTTATTATATTCCGGAGACAATTTATAAATTTCTCTTGCTTACATTTATTGGAACTATCAAGCAGAGGGTAACAAATCTTTATTGGGAATTTGACTATTTAAATGGAGCCTTAAACTCAATAAATTTAGTTGTCTCATTATCTTTTTCCTCCAACGTACAAGATTGGCCTATTACTAACATCAACTACAATGGCATTTTACAGGCCTAAAACACACACTGTCAGTCTTTGGCGTCCACCTTCTTATATGTGTAACATCCGCTTCATTCATCAAGTGAAGGACCATACATACATGCAGAGTATAATCTCATTAAAAACTGAGATTTTTAATGCCTGAAAGGTTAGATATGACAGAAACGTGCGTTTTGGGGATGGAATTACACAAATGCCTTGTTCCTTTTTCTTTCAAAATGAGTGAAAGTCGAGACTTGTGGGGGCACACATGCCATGTGTATGACATTCAGAATTTTGGGCCGGGCCAAAACAGTTCAAAATGTGGGCCGAAACCTACCTTGGGCCTAGCCTATTAACAGCCCTACATCCAAGCCATCCAACGTATGTAACCCACCATGATGAGAACAAAAACCAAAAATCAGGCTGATCAAATCATCAGACGGGGTACAAAAATTCATTTGAATGTTCTGGATGATATATATATATATATATATATATATATATATATATATGGATTAGTACAGCTTATGATCCGATCCTTTCTATTCTTTGTACGCCTGGTAATTATGCTGGTGTGCATCAGTGGGATGGGTTAGATGCTAAACACGAGTGCGGATTAGGTGTTATCTTGGTAATAACTTAGTGGGTGTTTACCTTACGGTGGGGCCTACCTTGATTATATATTCTATATCCACTCCATTCATTCAATTTTAGAGCCCGTTTTAGGATGCGGACCTAAATGTCATGCACATCCATATCTTAGGTGGATCACACCATAAGAAACAATGATGATTGAACGCTCACCATTAAAAACTTCCCAATGCCTACCGCAAGCAGATCTATAATGTTTGTTTGTCCCACCCAGCCCGAAAATCTAACCCAGCTGCCCTTCTGATCCATTCATTTCTGCAAGCAGGGGGGATCCAGAGCTGACACGCTCCTCTTATTCGATGCCGGATGGCCTCGCCCCACAAGCACCCAACCCTCCTTTTTTTTTGCTCTTCCTTCAGTTTGGCTCCACAAACGCTCCACCTAAGAGCCCTACTCATATTCAAAAGGTGCTACTTCAATTCAAGCGCAAGCCCCGAGAGAGAAGCCCGACCGCAGCGCGTAACACGCAAATGTGCAAGCAAGCCTCAAAGAGCGCTAATAGGATGAGGCCTCCGGTAATAAAATAACCTCCGGCCGGCCAGAAAACTGTAACTCAGTCTGCTGGTCCCCGTTGATAAGGTCAAACAGAACTATACGAAGGGAAAATATAAATATTTACTTGATTCAAAACTTATGCAGCCTAGAAAAAGCTTTTAAAAGTCATTCACCAATTTTTGTTTTTGGACTGGAAAAAGTTTTTAATAATCATTTACCAATTTTTCTAGTGGTGTAGTCTAAATTTGGATCTGCTTAAATTTTGGGATAGCATAGTTAAATGCAGTGAGTGTATATGAAACACATTCACCAAAGTGGGCCCCACACAGTAAGGATAATGTCCCCTAAGCTATTATTGGGGTAACAACTAATCCACTCCCGTTAGACACTTACCAAGTGCGCCCAGCAATTCTGGATCCTCAACTTTATAAAGGAAAAAAAAACAAAAAACGAAGGTATATTGTAATTTCCCATCTGAAAAAGCGAAATCTACGAATATCGGTTTGGAGGCACTCTTTGGTAAAATCCCAATTGTGAAAACATTTTGCAGTAATTTTTTTTTAAATTAAAATTTATATAGCTCATATCAACCACAACAATATAAAATTACTTCTAAAATTAGTAAAGGGTCATTTAGCAGGATGGATTTAAGTGTATAATAGTGCATTCAAAATCCCAAAACTGTTTGGCCGAATTATTTGGTTGGAGTAGGCTGTTTTTGGAACCAGAGGTATTTGAAATACATAATGTACTTTAAAATTTCATCTTTTTTATGTTATTAGAATCAAATGCCTCTTTGGGCTCTTTTTAAAGGTAGGTGAGCTGCATGTGTAACAAAGCTGTTGCTAGGCAATAATTCGTTGTACATGTGGAATGTTGATGCTGAAATCTGGCTCACTCTCGTCGAGCTTCGAGTTCCGGTGTCGAGCCCTATAAGCCTGCACAGGATGTAAACAAAGGAGACTCTGGCTAGAGCAAGGTACCCTCCGATGCTAAAGTCAGGCTAGGAATCTGGGCCTAAGTAGTGTGGATGGGGGCTTGTGTGAGAGATTTTGCGTACCTGTTCATGTCGGTGCATTTCATATTTATACTTTTTGGTTGGAGTGATCGTGTTCGTCATTCTTGACATGACTATCTCCATTAGATGTGAATGATGCGTGTGTTGATATTGGCGGTTACCTCGCGATCATGCGCTGAAACCACTCCTCACGTACATTACCAGAGTTGATTCCTCAATGTGATTGTTGTTCACAACCCGAAGTGTAGGGTCGTGATGTAGTAATAATCTCGGAAAGACCGAGGTCGAATCCACAGGGATTAATCTCATGTGTATTCTGAGAGTAACTAGAACTAGAACTATATGAATAACTAAAATTAAATCTGAATAATTGAAAGAGTAATTGTGATTAAAGTGATTAAAAACTAACAAATTCAAAGGTGGTAACTAGTGTTTCCAAGGATCCACTTGTAGATATCAAGGAGCCCTCTTACTTGATTCAAGTCACACAATTAGAATTGGAGTCCTATCTTATCCAATTGAAAGATATACAATTAAGATAAATCTGAACTTTCCTTAACCTAATTCTCAATGGAGGAGAATTTTGATAATTGGAAGAGATTCCATCACCAAACCATGCCTATGGGACGATGATTAACAACAGGATTTACCAATCCCACAATCTCAAAATCAGGAAAAGAAGATACTCAAAGCTATTTAAGATCTACTGTAATTTGAGTCACAATAAACCATTAAGAATAAAAAATATTCCTTTAAAATCAAACTAGAATCAAAGAAGGTTTAATATAAACATTAATCAAAGTAAAAGAAACATCCCATCACACTACAAGCTTCACCTCTTAGGTCTAGTTAAGAAGTTTAGTCAACCATAGACATGATTGAACTAAAATCTCTTAAGAAAAGTATAAAAGCGTCTAAGGAAAAAGGAAGAAAAACTCTTAGTGACAGCTTCTTCACCATTTTTCTTCACTCTTTAAACCCTATAAGATGCCTAGAAACATTCTAGGGACTCCTATTTATAGTTTTACAACTTCAACTTTCACACCGAGTTGAAAAAAATCTGAAAACCGCCTCAAATTTACGTAGTCCATGTGCTGTCTACGTAACAGTAGACGAGTCAAGGAAAACCTTCGATTGGTCGAGGAAAGTCTCCAACTGGTCAAGGAGCGCGTGAAATTAAAACTTTATATTATTGGAGTTCGAGTCGAGGAATCCTTAACTAGTCAAGCAGGGGCCTTAGACCAGTCGAAGGAGGGCTTAGATTAGTCGAAGCAGACAGATTTCTAGGGTTTATTTTCTTCACTTTAACTCTTTAATTCTCTTCATTCCTTACTTAGTTTTCTTAAATCTTTGGCATGTGAATTATTCATTTTTGGTCTCATAAGATCCATCCTTGTTTTGGTGATTCTTGAGCATTAAATCCATGCTTTTAGCATCCTTTTCTATCTAAGCTCTTAAATTCACTTTGTAACACAAACATGATTAAAATAGGACATTAAGCATTATCATGTTCATAAAACCAAGTAATAAATGGTGGATAATATGTAATATTTAACCCTTAACAATTGTAGACCATGTCCTCATCTGAGCTGACCTTGAAGTTTAGGTGTCACCTGCGACAGTCCAAGCCCATGGGTGGGCTGATCCTGGTCGCTCGTCGACAAGGGTCTGGTCGGAGGCAACGAGTGGAGTGTGTAATGGCTTCTTCCGGGTTCCAGGCTGATGTGAAAGCTCTATAAAAGAGCTTGGAAGCTGAACGTTGATTATTATAACCAGGTCGGGGTAGGCGAGCCACTACCGACCCATGGTTTGACTCATTTAGTTTTGTCGTCTAACCTACTATGGCGAGCTCGCTCAACTAACCGAGTTAGGCTTTCCTCAATTGGGGTTGGGGCATACCTGTTTTGGTGAGGCCACTTAATCAACCGTGTAACATCCCGAAAATCGGGGGTCGGGTAGAAACCCAACTCCCGAGTTCCGGAACGTCACTTATGTAACATAGATAATGATAAATGCATGTTGTCTATAGAATGACATTAAACAAGATTGAGACTAAGCCAAAACAGCATATCATACTCCAGAGACAGTTAAATTAGCAAGCGGAAGACTGTGATAAATACATAAAATATATAATTGATTGTAAGTCTCCAGAGTGTGAACATGTTACCAGGTTAATTAAATACATGTATACTCCAAAAATGGAAAGAAAAGAATATACATGAGTGCTCCAAAAATATAAAATGACAAGTGTCAAGGCGTCTAATCAACCTCCCTGCAATCCCGTCGATCAAAACACGAAGGAGAAGTCCTCCTCATCATCATACAAGTTCGGCTCCACTTCACAAGCAACGCCATCATCTGCAACTAAAATAGGGACTGGTGGGTGTCCAGAACATCATCCCGTAACGTGAGAGTGAGTGGTCAACTCAGTGGAATAATAGAGCAAAGATTAACATGTTATCAAATCAATCACGCGATAATAGTAAAGCAATCAATCAAACATTCCTATATACTGTTGTTAATGCATGCATGACATGACATGATGGATGCCCTCACCGACATACTCCCTCATGCTGCACCATCTGCGTCCGCGACATGCTTTCTTCCCGCAGTGCTCCACATCTTCCAGGCACATGCAATGCGATATGGATAATGATTACCCAGTTGTTATTAGTCCCTTTCATACAGCAGGATTGAGAAACTAAGATACCTTCCTTATATCAAGCCCAACACAGATCCTGTCTAAGGTCGTCACTCCTAATAATCTCATACGATGTTATATTTATAGGTAGCTGCAAGGGCTGTCAGGGCTATTAATACAGGCCTATTTATATCCTTAAGACTACATCAGGACTCGTCGCCCCCATACAGTGTCAGGATAAACTCAAGGTCACTACAAAGGGCTCGTCACTAATCAATGTAGGCCGACAGTAAAAATATAGTGTCCCATACCACCATAATCTGCTCAGAGTAGGGTGCTCACTGGTCACTACGGGGAGGTTTATGACCCCAGCGTAGGCCGACAGCTTGACCACGGTGTCGCATACTGTAAGCCCCGTATCCTAAACTGTCACGCCCCAAACTCAGAAATCGGGCTCATAAAATTCTCGATCGCCGAATCTGGCGCCGACAGCCTCCGTAGAACCCTATTCTCGGCTCCTAGCTCCCATTCGTCAGGTTCCGATCCTGGGATGCTATGAGGAGGATTTTCAACATCAGTTTGATTCGTAATAAGCATAACCAAAGGCATAACCCACAAACAACAACCAAGAACTCCATTACATTTCCACTATGATCAAAAACTTTACAAGTACAATGAGCATAAAGGGAAATACAGTGGTGTAGAACAAAAACTCCAAAACACTCTGCAACGTGCTCCTGCCTCAGCGCTACTGCGATCCAACGTCACCTGCACGCAACGGTCGTGCATAAGCTTACAGAAAGCTTAGAGGGTGGTGAAAGTGTGTGCGCAGAGTAGTAATATGAGCATGCAATATCAGAGTAAAGCGGAATATGCAGATGAATCTATAATATCATGAGCCGTACTAAGGCTTATGCGATGCAAGACATGAATGGTATCGGCCATCCCAAGGCCATGCGATGTGCAATGCAGCTCAAGCATATAGATCCTCATCTATGTCCACATATCAATACAGCTCAAAATATGGAATATCACAGGGGTCTAGTACACTCTAAACCAGATTGTCACCACATCGCGCGCAATAAGGTAAGTGGAAGAGACCTCACTATCCGTCTGCCAATATCGGACGTGACTCGTCGATAGTGGACCCATTCCTCGAGCTGGTCAAACTCAGCCTAGCATTGCCCCCTACTCTCGGGCGGGTAAGGCCGCACTCCCTTCCAACCGACCATGACACAGTGGAGAGCGTAATCGTCCGGTAATCGGCACTCAACGCTCATCTACCCACTCGGTCTAGACGTTGGAGCAACCTCTTGGTACCATAAGGGTTTAGGGACTTTCACCCAGGGATATCTATAGTACCCCATGTAGAACAAGATTTTCGGTATTCAATCCTGCCAACCACGATCTGTCTGTGGAGGCTACGGCCCCGATGTCACTAGGGCGTACAATAACCATGTCACACAAATGCGAAATGCATGAATCACGCTATCCAATCATGCAACCAATCCTACGCATATCATGACTCATGTAGGGCAACACCGCCTAATCGGGAGCCCATAAACAACCTGTCCGAAGGCAAATGCTATGATCAGACAACTCTCACGTCAAACATACATATGATGCGTATGATCATGAGTCATGGAACTGTACTAACATGTTATAATAAAGATGGGCTCTGCGTATAACTGAGATGGGCTGAGATAGCCTACTTATTACAAGTATGGGTCTATTAGTGGGCCTTAGGGAGAGTGACAATGCGGACATTTAACCGATGTCATCCTTACAATGTGGGCATCTAACCATCATTGTTCCTAAGGCATTACTTACTATAAATATTGTTATATGTCATGGAGGGATCATGCATTGCAATGGACCTAGTTGAACTCAATTGGGTCTTAAGTACATCAATTAGGCCGTATCATATGGGCCTTACATTCATCAAGCGGATCACCTCAATGAGCCTCACCAATGGGCCTGAGGTCCTTTGCAATGGGTCATAACCCATGGGCCTTAGAATTCATTAAAAATGAGCCCAATCACATGAGCTTTATGGGCCTAATCACATAGGCCTTATATATACCAAAGTGGGCCTCAACAATGGGCCACAAATACATCAATTGGGCCTACACACATGGGCCCATAAATAACAAAGTGGGCCTTAGTGGGCGGGCCACAAATACATTAAGATGGGCCTCAACAATGGCCTTAAAATGATCACAAAATGGTTGGACGGTTTGGATGAAACTCATGCATCATGGTAGACTCCCATGTGGGCCCACTATAACATTTATTTTCCAGCCAATCCTGGGCCCACTGAAATGCTTATTTGCCACCCAACCTGTTGTTAAGGCCGTGTGGCAAGGGGCCCACCAAAATGTTTATTTTCCATTCAAACCTGTTGATAAGGTCATATAGACCCAGGGCCCACCGAAATGTATATTTTCTACCCAACCTGGGTCCACTATACTATTTATTTGCATCCAAACTGTTCATTGAATCACATGGCTTAGGGCCCACTGTAATGTTTATTGCCATCCAAACCTATTCATAACGTCACGTGGTCAGGGGCCCACGTGATGGACGGCGTGGACACAATACATACATCTGAGTGGGGGCCACCGTCCACTGCCGTGGACGGACGGCGTGAGTGAAACACTTGCATCACAGTGGGTGTCACCACCCACTGTTTTGACGGTGTGGTAAGCCACACATACCACAGTGGGTCCCATGTAGGGCCCACCAAAGTGTTTATTTGCAATCCAACCCGTCCATTACGTGTGTCCCACCTGTTTGAGGGTTCACACCAAGTTTCAGCCACATTCAAGATTCAGGTAGGCCCCACCAAGTGTTTTTATATGATTTAGGCATGTCTTCACATGATTTGGATGGTATGGCCCACCTGAGTTCAGTTTGTGGATGATTTTTGGAGTCAACGCACCATTCAAGGGGACCTATTAAATGAACGGTATAGATGTAAAACATACATCATGGTGGAGTCTACAAGTGGGCCAATGCGGCCACCCTTTTTAACGTGGACGTCTCTGGACTCATGGCACAAAGTCATGCTAAAAAAAATATTATTTTTTTATCCTAGGTGGGACCCACATTAACCAGATCTACCCCATCCATTGCATGTGTTACACAAAATTAGGCGTCCAAACCAAGTTTCAGCTACGTCCAAATTTCAGATAGGCCCCACCAAATGCTTTTGTATGTTTCAGGCATGTCTTCACATGATTTTAGATGGTATGGCCCACCTGAGTTCCGGATTGGTCCCAAATTTTAGCTCAACGCCTAAATTAATCTGAGGAAGATGGTGGAAGGCTTGGATTAAATACATGCATTAAGTTGGGGCTTGCAAGAGTGGCCCACCATTTCCCTTCTTTTCCTTTCTTTCTTTTTTTTTCCTTACTGTTGAAACGTCCAGCGTCCCAGACGCTGGACGGTCTTTTGCTATTTTTTTTTTGAGTGTGGGCCCTGATGGAGTGGGCCACCACTGATGGGTGCCATGGGCTCAATGTCCAAGGTGGGCCCCACTTGAATAAAAATTACATCAAGGTGGGATCCATTCAAGTGGGCCACACCATCCTATTGCAATAAAATAAAATAAAATAAAAGAGAGAGAGAGAGAGAGAGAGACATGGAGAGTGGGACACGGCTTGTGATGGAGGGACCCCGTCATTGTGGGCCCTCCCTTACATGAAATCATACATCAACGGACCCTTTGAACAAGGGACCATCAAAAATGTAAATCAACGGTGGAGATCCATTCCCCACCGATATGGATGGTCTAAATGACCTTTCTAAGTGAAATAAATATCATGATGGGGTCCATGGAGAATGGCCCCATCATGGAATGATCATGATGATCCAAGTGGTCCATTGGCCACAAATAAGGGTCTCAAGTGAGATCCACACCATTGATCGGTGGGCCTCACTTGGTCCACCATAAAAATAGGGAAAGCTACCCTATAGAGGCACCCACCGTCCGATCTTCTCGCTCCTAGAGGTTCCTTGGCACCTTAGCTTCAACTTCAATGGTTAAGATGAAGAATGGAGGGTTGAGATGAGAGATTTTGGGGTAGGAAGGTGGGCCACTTGGAGCTTAGGAGGGTTTGAGAAATTCCATATGTGGGATGTTTTTTCTTGGAGATTTTTTTGAAATGAGAAAGAGAGAAAGAGAGAGAGTGATGTAAAGGGAGAGAGAGAGAGTGATGGATGGATGGGTGAGTGATGGTTGTGTAAGAAAAGCTTGACTTTTGAGGCTTTTGTGTAAGAGAGGTATGAGAGATGAAGACTTTTGTGGCTTTTTGTATAAGAGAGGTATGGTTTGGGGAGACTTTTATGGTTGCTTGGGAAAATGGAATAAAGTGATGTGTACTTGACATGTGATGGATTGATGGGTGATTGATTGATGGGATTGATGTGACACATCGTAAAGATTCTCTTAGTTTTCGCAACGCGCGGCGTTTTCTCGCACTGAACGTTGGCCCACATCTCTTGACCAGGGTATCGCCTCGGTGCGCGGGTCGCGGTATCGGAACCGCAACGACGGCGCGGTCGCTATGGTATTGGTCGCGGGTTGAGTCGACTCGGGTTGTCGGCACATGAATTAGGGTCGCGCGTCGATATCGCTTAAGGGTCGAAGGTTGCCGAAATTCGACGGTAAGATCGCGGAAGTGTACGGAAAGGTACGGACCAAGATACGGGTCTCACATAAACTGTACTATTCCATAGACTTCCGCGGTCTTACTGGTCGAATTCCGGCAACCTTCGACCCTTAACCAATATTTGGGTGCAATCCTGATTCGTATGCCGTCAACCCATATCAACTCAATCCAAGACCTTTACCATAGCGACCGCGCCGTCGCTACGGTTTTGATGTCGCGACTTGTGCCCCGAGGTGATACCCTGGTCAAGAGATGTGGGCCAACGTTCGGTGTGAAAAAAATGCCGCGCGTTGCGAAACCTAAGAGAATCTCTACGAGGTGTCACATCAATCCCATCAATCCATGAATCCATCACATGTCAAGTACATGTCAAGTACACATCACCTTTCACCCATTCCCAAGCAACTACAAAAGTCAAGAATCTCTTACAAGCCCATACCTCTCTTACACCAAAAGCCCTCAAAGTCAAAAAGTTCTTACACCACCCATACTTTTCTTACACAAATGGCCACAAAAGTCAATATTTTCTTACACCCATCACTCACCACATCCATCGCCCATCTCTCTCTCTCCCTTTACAACTCTCTTTCTCTCTCTTTCTCATTTTGAAAACTCAAAAAAATCTAAGGAGAAAAATCCCATACGTATGAGAATTCTCCAAGCCTCTCCCTCTATTTCAAAACTTCAAGTGTTGCCCACGTTCCTACTCCATGATCTCCTATCCTAACCATCCATTCCCCATCTCCTCCATTGGAATCAAAGCTAAGGTGCAAAGGAACTCATAGGAGCAAGAAGATCGAACGGTGGGGTGCTCCTCTAGATGTAAAAAATTTGATTTCTATAGCCTAGATATTTTCTTTCTTTCATGAGGGAAGTGTAGGACCCACCAATTAATGGTGGAGATCCCACACAATCCCATGGTTGTGGCCTAATGGCCTACCTTATGCATGCATGATCCATGCATGGGGCCTTTCTCTATGGGCCCCATCATGGTAGTTTTATTTCATATCATATTATGTTTGAGTCATCTAGACCTTATAACCATGGTGGGGATGACATCCTCACCATGCATTTTAATTATAGGTCATGCATGTACAAGATTCATGTTGTAAATGTAAATCTAGGTATGATGTGCGGGTGTGATTGATCTTGGGAGGGCTCAATAGTGGCGGAGCCCCTTTCCCTATGGCTGGATTGTCCTTCTATCTCTCTTTTCCCTCATTTTATTTTCTGATGTGTGTGGCCCATTAATGTATTTCTCTTTTTATTTAACTTATATAATAAATTTTATCTAAGTACATGTTGCTGTCCAGAATTTTCTGGTCAGTTTTTGGTTATTTTTGGACCAGATTTTGGGACTGTTTGAGAGACTATTCATACCTATTAAATATACTTTTCTAAAAGGTGGGGATCTCGTCTTGATGTCTTCTAAATTTCAGCCCCAACTGACCTTCATTGGGGTCCCAAAGGTGTGGTCCAAGTGAGGTGGACAGTCTGAATTTTCTGCACTGTTCCAGTAACATTCCATCATGGACAGTTGGATTTTTGAAATTTATTAAAATACCTATGGGTGTTTAAAAATTATAAAAATTTTCATGGGGGTGACATACTTATGGTAGGACCCACCTACAAAATTTTGGGGTCAATGGACGCCTGTACACACCATGGTGATGGCGGGACCGGCCCATTATAATATGGTGTCCAGATCAGTCCGATTTTCAGGATAGAATGATTTATGTAAATGAATTAAAATATTTACAGATGTCCAAAAATTTTGAAATTTTTTAAGAGTGTGTTCCACTTATGTTAGAAGCCACATACCAAATTTCAGGGCCAATGGACCCCTGTACACACTGTGGTGAGGGCCGGACTGGCTCACCACGTTGAGACGTCCAGGTTTGTCTGATTTTTCTAGACAGTCTGTTTTGTTTAAATTAATTAAAATACTTAGAAAAATATAAAAATTATGAAATTTTGTGGGGGTGTGACCCACCTATGGAAGTATCACTCTATAAAATTTCAGCCTCAAGTGACCCCGTTTGGGTATCCAAAAGAATGGGCCAAGATGGTTGAACTCCCAGATTTTTTTTGCTGTGTAGTCCAGAAATATTCCTTGATAAAAAACCATAATTCAAAAATATTTTTTTTGATGGTGGGCCACCTTTTTGGATTTTCTCTCATTGTATGCATGATGAGGGACCTTGACCCTCAATTTTCAGAGTTTTAGAGGCCTTGGACCCACTCCAATGGAGTGCCCAAATTTAAGATAGCAACATGTTATAATTATGCTGGCCTTGGGCTGAAATTTTGAGGAGTGGGGCCCACCATATTATAAAGATCCTAGAGGAAATGATTTATACCTTTAGTTCCTTAAATATTGGGCTTAATGAATGCACTTTTGAGGCCCACCACAGTTGAATTTAATTGGGTCCATGAATGTAGCTAGTTGTTGAACTATTTAATGCCCATAGAGTGGATCCATTTGATGTGTTCCAAGGCCCATGGGATTAGGCCCATTTGATGTAATTTAAGGCCCATAGAGTGGACCCATTTGATGTGTTCCAAGGTCCATGGGATTGGACCCATTTGATGTATTTTAAACCCCATGGGATTAGGCCCATTTGATGTGTATAAGGCCCATGGGTCGAGAACCATTTGATGCAATCTAAGGCCCACGGGTTATGACCCATTGCAATGCACATAAGGCCCATTGGTGCGGCCCATTTGATGAGTAAAAGGCCCATATGACATGGCCCATTTGATATATTAAAGGCCCAATGGGGTGTACCTAAGGTCCATTGCAATGTGTGATCCCAACCTGGTTTACGTAATGTTATTCACTACGGGATACACCTTGGGAGCAATGTTGGTTTGACGTCCACATTGCGAGTATAATGTTAATTAAATGTCCGCATTGCGACTCTCCCTAGGGCCCATTGGTAGGCCCGTACTTGTTGTATGCAAGCCGTCTAGGCCAGCTGCGTTGTAAAAATAGGGCATTACTTTATAACATGCTTAGTATAACTCCATGACGCACAACCCATTTGTATCGGTCCATTTGATCGGCCTGCTCGTATCGGCCATTTGATTGATTTAGCCCATATGATTGATTAGGTCCATCTTGATATATTTGTGGCTTGTTGCTAAGGCCATATATGAGGCCCGTTGTTGAGGCCCACCTTGATGTGTATGAGGCCCGTTGTTGAGGCCCACCTTGATGTGTATGAGGCCCGTTGTTGCAAGACCCATTGTGATGTATGCAAGGCCCATGGGTCATGGCCCATTGCAACGTATGTAAGGCCCAATTGGTGCGGCCTATTCGATATATTTTTGGGGTCCATGTCATTAGGCCCATCCTGTTGTATTGGTGACCCGTCCATTGAGGTTCACCCGTGATATATATTTGAGGCCCATGTGTAGGGCCCACCTATTGTGTATTTAAAGCCCATGGGTTGTGGCCATAGTAATATATATTATTCCTATGTGATGTAGCCTATACTGATGTGTATTAGACCCAGGTATGTGACTCACCTGCGAAGTATATTTGAGGCCCATTATGATATATCTGAGGCCCATGGGTGCGACCCATCCAGATATATTTGAGGCCTATGGGCAAGGCCCATTGTGATATGTGTTAGGCCCATGACCAGGGCCCACCTGTTTCGTATATTTGGCCCTTGTGTGAGGCCATGTGCCCATTATATATTTGATTCTATGTGGGCCATTCCTTGGGGGCAATGTTGGTTAAAAGTTCACATTGTCGACGCTGGTTATTGATACCGTTTATGAGTATGTGACATCATAACATCATGATACATGCCCATTCGCATCATCTGCATGTTTGTTATGAGATGTGATTGACCATTACATATGTCATTGGGCAGGATGATGTGAGACTCCCTGATAGGTGGAGATTACCTCACATGAGCACATGACATGTGCAGGATTGACGCATGATTGGATTGTATGACTCATGCATCTTACATTGTGTTGTGATTACTGTATGCCCTAGTGACATCAGGGCCGTAACCTCCACAGGCATATCGTGGATGGCCAGATGGGACACCGAAAATATGTTCAAGCATCGGGCCGCCATAGATGGCCCTGGGTGAAAATTCTCAAACACCGTCTTGGTTCCAGAGGATGCTCCAACGTCTAGACTGAGTGGGTAGATGAGCGTTGAGTGCCGATTATCAGATGGCTGCGCTCTCCACTGTGTCGTAGTCGGTTGGAAGGGGGTGCGGCCTTACCCGCCCGAGGGAGTAGGCATGACTAGGCTGAGTTTGACCAGCTCGAGGAATGAGTCCACTATCAGCGAGTCGGGTAAGTATTGACAGACTACTGACAGGCGGATAGTGAAGTCTTTTCTACTTACCCAGTTATGCGCTTGATTGGGGCGGTAGGTGGTGTGAAGTGTAATAAACCTCGGTGATTTCTCCAGAGAGGAACCGTACTGATATGAGGACTGACATGATATTATGACACCCATCACTGTTGTGCATGTGGGAAGGCGCACGTGGGCGGATGCTGATGTGGGCGGGTGTGATGTGGGCGGGGCTGAGGCCTGGGCGAGCTACCACACTGGGCGAGCTATCAGCGGTTGACAGGCTACTGCGCTGACAGGCTACTGAGTAGGAGTTGCATACTCATTCATTCATCCATTCACTATCCACTCGGGCTAGTGGTGCGCAACTAATTGTTGTGTATCTTCGTTATGGCAAGAATTTCGGTTGGGCGCGCGACTAACCTGAGATCAGGAGTTTACCACGTTGAGTCAATCTATCCAAATTTAAGTATGGGACTGGTTTGGATAGAGGTTCCTTGTGGTGGACCCCATAGCCTGCGATACTACGTACTATCATCCCGACATCACACTTCAGTATAATCATTTCATTAGCACCATATACTGCATATTCCATTACATCTTCGGCATGTGACATTATGGGTTGTTATGTTTCTGTATTCCTGTGACTTAGATTAGAGTGATGATATTTGTTAGTTCTTTCGAATTGTGTATTACATTATATCCTCGTCATTCGACATTTGATTATCTATGACTCATCATTTGCATAGCTGTCTTATATTGCGTATTCTGATATTGATTAACTTATGGACTTGTTCATACTTACGCTTATTCTGTTATCGCATGATTATAATCTTGTCAGAATTTCTGTTTACGCTGATAATTCCTGCTCTTATCAGTGTTTCTGCTTATTCAGTCATTGTATGGTTTATGGATTAATAGCTTTCCGGTATTGTATGATTATGATATTGTATTGAATACTTGACACTTATCTCGTGCACACACTTACACCACCCTCTAAGCTTTCTATAAGCTTATGCATGATAGATGCGTACAGGTGATGTTAGGTTGCAGCAGCATTGAGCTTGAAGCGTGCAGCTGTTTTCTGGAGCTTTGATTTTAACATATATATTTCTCTTTTAGCATTGTATTCAAATGATTATATTAGTGGATATGTGATGATGATGTTGTCTCTATGATTTGGGTAAACTTGTGGTTATGCTTATTACTAGTTAAATGTAAAAAAAATAAAATCCTCCTTGTACGATCCCAGGATTGAAAATCTGGCATATGAATGCTAGGAGTCGAGAATGGGGGACTACGGAGGCTGTCGGCACCGGATTCGACGATCGAGATTCTTGTGAATCCGATTTTCGGGTTTGGGGCGTGACACATACCACCATGCCCGGCTCATGAGTCTTTATGGATCAAGGTACCATGGTTAACAGGGTTTTCAATGGTAAGGCCAGTACCCTAGGTTCAAGCAGTTATGACTCATACAAGGTGAACATACAATGGCCAGTCGGGTTACTTGACGGGCTCGAGTCGTACGAGCACATCTCAAGCTGAACGACATGAAGTGCATAAAACACTTCGCGTGGCCTAACTACTGCCGCCTGCTCAAAACACGACTCGGGTTCATCGACGCGTCCTTCGTGACAAATAGAAGTAAACCACGAATTCAATCCATTACCGACTGCATGGAATAGGTCATAGCCCCAAACATTTGTAATCCATATCAGTAATCACATGAGGGTATTAGAATTGAAGTTCAAACATTACAAGCATGCTGTCACATGTTATAACATACAAAGTAAGCAAATCAACCATCACATGTATTCCATACATATATGGGAATCGATTCATATAGCAAACATGTAGAAAATCATATACAACATCATGCAGACTGAGAATTCATTCTCAAAACTTATTTACAACACCATTGACTCAATACATACTAATACAAACATTTATACAAACACTTAGTCTACACACTTTAGTCTACATAGCGTATGTCGACCCAAAGTGCGCATTAGGGCGAATCTCTTCATCGAACAGATCATACACGTATACATAATATCATAACACGATGAATTTACATGTCAAGCATTTCAGCCAAATACGGATGTATACAGTATTTTCTATAAATGCCTAAAATACCCTAAATCTCATATTTACTGTACGTTTACGAAACGAAAAACGGACAACATGTTGTACATGTCAAACGGCGTTGCCGTCGATAATCTACTATTAAACGACATTGAAAGCTTTAAAATCAGTCAATCTAAGCGTCTAAAATCCTCACCTTTTGCCGTAGACGCGTATGGATTAGAATAAAAAGTCTACGCTTCGTCAACGGCGATATGACGACCTATAGTACAAGTTACATCAGCTACTTCGCTATTTGAATCGAAAGAATCCCTAAAACAGATTGAGGTTAGGGTTTTCTTACCTAGAACGGAGTTGGTATCGCCAGAAGAGCGATGCAGGTGGAAGGATTTGGCACGTGGAGCAGCAGGGAAGAATCTCAGGAGAAAGCTCCAACTTTTTTCTCACTTTCTCTCTCTTTTCTCTCCTCTCTCCTAGGGTTTGTTGTAAATTCGGATGAGAGGGTTGTGAGAGGGTTTCAAGCCCTTATATAGGCTAAAACTTCACTGAAACAGACTTGGGACAAAGGTATACTTGAGTTATAACCAAATCGGGGTTGTTCCGATCCAAAAGAGCATTTCGGGAGGTCCCCCGACCGAACGCGGTTGGACTTAAGTTCATGCATACTGGATCTTGCTCACACGAATTTTTCAGATCGGTAGAGTTCCCAGATCGCACGTGACGGTCCAGTTTTAGTTTAGCGGTCATCGTACTTAAATCAGGTCTACACGTCTCATGATATGAAAGAGAAATTTTTTCTAATCCGAGGGTGAAATTTGGCTAAATTCTGACGGTCAAAACGCTTAATAATAACATGCAAAGACTCGAGCCAGATTTGGAATTATTTTTCTAAATCTTTTCCTTTTCTCACTCTCTTCACTTCGATCTCAGTAAAATGGTGTCGGTACATCAGTTGGGCTTGATTTTCAAAATGAATGTCAAGTCCAGCTAAGCGGTCCTAATGGTTGACCCATTGCCTAAGGACGTCTAACCCCAGGTTGGCAAAAATCCGGGGTGTTACAAACCGAGACGAGTTTACTCCTATCAGGGTCGACCCAGATTTTCCCATAACAGAAGCCCCATACTCTCTGAGTTCGAGTTTGGACTTAGGGAGTAAATGCCTGGGGAAATGATTCGCCGTGCCCTCCATGATGGTAAGTCGACAAAGTTAGAACGAACAACCATAATCATGACTCTTTGCTATCAAGCGCCGTATTGCGGTAGCAGTTCTTTGGGTACGAGCCTGTGGTTGATGGACACGTTGCGATGGTTAGGGATTCGAATCGCTGGGGTAAGTGGGGCGTTGCCACGTGGACATCGAAAGGTGGAGGGCCATCTATGTATTAAATGTTATTCAGTGTGAGAAGCATGCGGCTTGGAGGATGTGAGCCCGGGCTAATGATTTTCTGCCACGTATACCGTAGAGATCGGTTTCTTGTCGTTTCAACTTCAGAAACAACTATCTATCTTGATTACAAACGGCCAACTAAGGTTATAAAATTCGGTTTCCATTTTCATTTGGATCCTTTTACTTTTACTTTTAAGAGAGTTTGCATTGCCAATAGTCTTCCGGAGAGCGATTCTCTGTAAGTTCTTCCCTTCCTAATCTTTTTTCAATTTCCTTTAATCTTATCATGTCAAATGGATCAGACGAGGTTCGAGAAGTTTAGGCAGTTGGGAATGACTCCGAGATGAAGAGCACTGATTCTGGGCGCGGGGGCTCAGAGGGTCCATTTGAGATAATACCCCTCCAACCTTCTGGAAAGAAAATTACGGGCCCAAAGGTAAAGGCTCGTGCCAAAGGGACGAAAATACCTTGGGACCTAGCTGGAAGGGCCATGGCCAGGCCTTTAGGTGGCCAATCTTAAGTAGTCTTCCCTGAGAGCTCGGTTCTTATCGAGTCTCATATGGCTCAGATCTGAGCAGATTATAAGATTCCTGATTTTGTACATATTAGAGCTCCTTCCCCTCTCGACACTTCAGGGGATCCGGTTGATGGGGATGTTGCAATCTTCATCTGCGCCCTCCAATGCGGGCTTTAGTTCTCAATCCACTCAATCGTGCTCAAGATGATCGCGCATTTGAAGCTGGCGCCGGGTTAGCTTGTCCCCAATGCCTGACGAACCTTAACATCCTCCTACATCATTTGACGTCAGCTCAAAAATCAAGAGCTAACGTTGACGAATTCATTTTCATGTATCAAGCCAAGCACGACTCATTTGAGCCGTGCTCGTATTACTTTTCGGCAAGGAGTCAATATGCCTCACACCTCGTTGCTAGGCTCCGGTCTTCCAATAAAGATTGGAAGAGCAAGTGGTTCTGGGCCTCGGAAGAATGGGAAGCACTCGTGTCCAAGCTCGACAGTCTGCGGGTTAGAGTGCCCACCAAGTTCTTCAACCCAATTGAATCTCTTAAGATGTATACTTCACTTTAGACTTCTAATATGCTCTTTTTGCTATGATCTATGTCTTCTATTTGTGGAATACATGAAGGGTCCCCCTGAACTCTCTTCCTTCCACGGAGTCCAAGTCGTCAGGGCCTGGGTACTTAAGGAAGAGCAGTGTGTCTAACATAACATCATTAGTCCGAACAACCTTCTTCAATCTGGGCTCTGTAGATTCAAGCCCTCCCCTACTGCCCTAGTTGAGTTATGCAATCCTCTTACAAATCTAGGTTTTTCTTGTAGATATGTATCTAAACTGAGCCGTTTTGTTTGGGTATGGCCGAAGCTTCAGGATTTAAGAGGAAGAGGGCCCAGTGTCCTCCTCTTAGCGTGATATTGAGTGTCGAGCCTCATGTGAAGATCATAGTAAGGAAGAAGAAAGCTACCCCTGCCGTGGCTGAGCCTGCCACAACTCCTGCTCCCGCCCCTGAATTTCCTTCGGTTGCTCCTCATCGTCCACCAAGGATAGAGGGGGAAGTGGTTGGAGAGACTACTTCTGTAAGTCCCTCTCACGATAGGCTCGAGAGGGATATCATGGAGGATGCCAAGGGCATTGAGCTCATGCCCGTTGAAATGGATTTTTTGGCCGGCAGGACCGATGCCTTGGCTAGAGGTGATGTCGTGCCCGAGGCTGAGCGTCAGGCCTCGACTGGTACTAGTGTCGGGGGAGCAGTTGGACCATTTCCCCCTGTGAAATTGGGGGTATACCCACCCGGCTATCACATGTCTCTCCTGGTCGATTGGGAGGTAAAACATGTGCCTGAAGTGACGATCACCAACACCCTAACCTGTCGACCTGAATCATTCATTACAAACTTTGCCTCAGTCTGCTACATAGTAGGCTCTTAACCTTACTTGATTTGCTCATCCTGTCTTCACATCAATTTTGACCATTTTTGACTTTTTCTTTCTCAGGTGTTACGATGTTTATCTTGATTCGAGATAGGCTACAGGCAATAACCCAGATCGAAGGGGAGAAAACTGAGTTGGATAAGTTCCTGAAGGCCTCGGTCGAGGAATAGGAGAAGGTGAAGGGCCTGGTAACATAGGGCCAATTGAGGGAGCTGATGCTCCAAGGAGAGGTTAATGGGCTTCAGTCCCGCTTGGACTCAGCTAAGTCTGAGATGATGGTTACAAAGGCCCATCTAGCACGGGCGGAGGATGATAATACGCAGCTGGCAGTTGAAGTAGGGCAGGCCAAGCTTGACGCTACTGAGGTCTTGGCTGCGTAACGTGCCGAGCTCGAAGCCTTGGCTATTTCAAGAGTTGCTGCTGCTGTTGAGGAGTTCAAGTTTTCAGCAGAGAGGTCTACCTAGATCGATAAGATCTATAACTATGCTTACAATGCCTACCTGGGTGACATTAGGGGACTCTACCCAGACCTCGACCTCGATGCCCTGGCTGTTGAGGAAGCTGAGGATGCTCATACCGACCAGCCCCCTAACCCTACTGCCAACTAATTTTACTCCTTTTTTTTTTTTTTTTGTAATTAGACATCATGACACTTCAGCGCCTCATCAGTTAATATACTTAGCCAACTTTTTGAATGATGGTTCTATTTGTTGATTGTGGATTATGCTTGTGGGGCTTGTTGAATGACGAGTCGACCTCTTCTTTAAGAGTTAGCTCGTCAAGGATTCCATCTTTGCACCTGAGAAATAGTCCTTTATAGCATGTTAGAATGACGAGGCGACCACTTTTTAAGTGGTCGACCTATCATCGGGATCTTCCTTGCACAGGAAGTTCCATGTAGGTCATGTAGAATAACTCTATTTCCAGTAGAAAACTACGTCTTATATTTAGAATGCGAACATGACAAGTAGTCCCGACCCTTACATTGATCTCTCTAGGCGTAGTAGATATTTAAGTGCTCGGCGTTTTAGGGATGTGGCAGTGGTCGTCCTTCTAGATCCTTGAGATGGTAGGAGCCAAGCTTGGTCGAGCCAACTACTCGATAGGGTCCCCCTCCCAGTTTGGACCCAGGGAGCCTACTCCGAGTTCCATTGTGCTTTGGAACAAACGTTGAAGGAAGAGGTCTCCCCGTCGAAAATGTCTTGTTTTGACCCTAGAATTGTAGAAGCAGGTCAAGCTGCAATCCAAAGTTCTGCAGTGTCGCTCAGCTCTTCGAGTAAGTCGAGGCTTATTGCTATCTGCTCGGCGTTTTGTTTATCTTGATAGGATCGCACTCGAGTAGTAGGGAAGTCCTATCTCAATGAGGACGACGGCCTCAACACCATAAGAAAGGGAGTTTGCTAATCGAGCCATAGTTCCATATGCCCACAACATGAACGGGAGTTCCTTGGCCCAAGTGCCTTTTGCCTTTTCCAACTTAGTCTTGACGTGATTTTTTATGATCTCATTCACTGCCTCCATCTGGCCATTGGACTGAGGGTGTCGAGGTAATGAGTAGATGTTGATGATGCCAAGCCTTTGGCACATACCCCTGAACTTGTCTTTGTTTAACTGCCTCCCATTGTCTGACACAATGGTGTGTGGAATGCAAAACTGACAAATGATATTCTTCCAAATAAAGTCCACTACTTTTTGTTCGGTGATCCTTGTAATAGGCTCGGCCTTAGCCCACTTGGTGAAATAATCCACCGCCACGATCGCATATTTGGTCTGTCCCTTACCTTGAGGCAGAGGTTAATGATGTCGATCCCCCGCTTAGAGAATGGCCACGGCCTGCTCATGGGAGTTAGCTCTTCTACCAGCTATTTGGGGATGATAGCGAATCTTTGACACTTGTTACATTTTCGAATGAAGTCTTTGGACTCTTCTTGGATCGTTGGCCAAAAGTATCCTGAGCGGATGATCTTCTGCGCTAAGGCTCGATTATCGGAGTGATTCTCGTAAATTCCTTCATGTATTTCCCGAATCACATACTCTGCCTCATCGGGTCGCAGACATCTCAGATACGGTTGAGAGAATCCTTTCTTGTACATAATATCCCCTATGATCGTGTAATGTGTTGCTCTGATCCTTAGGCGCCGAGCCTCCCATTTATCTTCAGGAACCCTATCATCGATGAGGTACTCAACTATGAGATCCATCCAACTCGCAGTTGTTTACACAGGGTGGACGGTTCCCTAGTTGACGCAATCAATGCTTGGCTTATCAAGGAATTCTACTGGGATGATCCTCGGGATGCTTCCTTTAGTTGTCGATGCCAGCTTTGCGAGGGCATTGTCACGCCCCAGACTCGGTAACCGGATTCACAAGGAACTCGATAGCCGGTTCTGGCCGCAATAGCCTCTGCAGTACCCCATTCTCGGCTCCCAAGGCAGGTTTCGATCCCGGGATCCTATAAGAAGGATTTTCATAATAATATAATAATTTTCAATACGAGCACACCCAAGATCACAACAAATATATCTAAGAATAACAAGGCACGCATCACAAAATTCACTGAAAATTTAAACTTTTACAAGCTTTCATAAGGTCTAAAAGGACAAACATATGATAATAGAAGAAGGAAAGGAAAGTCTGCAACATTGGGGTCCTCAAACTCAACTCTACTCCACGCTCTGCCGCTACGACGCCTGCCTAGGATCTCCTGCATGCATCAATCGTACATAAGCTTATAGAAGCTTAGAGGGTAGTGACAGTGTGTGACAATGGTGCACAGAAAATAGTAGGAGATACAGGAAGAAAAACATACTCCATGACAATATCACTAGCCTTACCAAGGCATATCATGAATTAGATGCAATGAATACTGGGCGCCTAAATTATAGATGTAAGAAGACATATATGGAAACACAAGCAATACATTCAAAAACAAAAGAAGAATCATTATATCAGGTTACATACATGCTTGATTTTGTGTTTGAATGCAAAAATTGCAATGTTTAATTTTGTGTTTGGATACAAAAATTGCAACCAATTTGCGAGAAATTGAGAAATCTAGATTTTTCTCAAATTTCTACAACTTGCCCCATCTGCCCCAAATCTTGAAATTGAATCTCCAAATCCATAATTTTTCATGGAAAACATGAAGAATCATAGATTTGTAACCATTTAACACTGATTTAACGTGATTTATAACAAAAAAAGGATCAAAAATCGAAAACGCTCACTAGATTGAATAGGAAGGATATATCGGCACTACTTGTGCATTTCGTATCACACAAGTGGTATACAAGACATCGTGATATATATCGGCCGATATCGTTGATATTTAAAACACTGGATGTATCTGATAGTAGATATATATGTTTGTTCTGCCTCATCGGAATTGCACCCTTCCTTTATTGATAGGGTTGTCAATGGGTCAGATTTGGATCGGTTCCTAGTAACCCTATTTAGGCTTAGTTAACCAAGTTTGGCTAGTTTTGAAGACCTGAACTAGGATCTAATTGAGCTCAGGTACCCCGTTCGGGGTATCCATTAGGTCAACTGATCTAGGTATCAAGTTGGGTGAGGCATAAATTCTGAAAAAAGGGATATATTGTCTAGAAATTTTTTTGCCAAACTCACCAAAAAGGTGCATTTGCACCCCATTACCTCCCAATATAACCAACACAAGGTGCCAAATGAAACCTTTGCTAACCATTGGGTTCAATTCTTGTTGGTTCCCAGATCTAGACTAGAATGCAATTGAGTTTAAGTACGCAGTACCCACTTCGGATCTAGGTATCAAGTTGGACACTAGATGGAACAAAAAAATCATTGCTTTTTAAAATTCATGAATCTACATGGTACCAAACACATGAAAAAATTGCATTTACACCCAAATAAAGGATGCCAAACAACAACTTATTCGGTTCTTGCTGGGTCCGAGTCTAGTTTTGAAGACCTGGACCTATATCCAATTAAGTTTAGGTAGAACCTCTGGGGGTACCCATTAGGCTTTGGAACTAGGTATCAACTTGGTTCCAGGATGGGACAGAACAATCATTACCTTTTATATTCATGAAGGTCTAGAAAAAGATTTGTTGTCTACAAAATTGTCATTCTTGAGTTTTTAAGCTAAAGTAACATAAACCATGGCAAACCTAGTGAGCCTGTCGGCCTAATTTTTTGGGGAGAATATTTGGATAATTGAACCAACCTAATGCATAGTTTTTATATTCCACATTGGTTTACACATTAGATACCTTGTATACAACATGCCTTGTACACACGTGGACCTAGCAAACCTATTGAAAAACTTTATTCGCATCACTAAAAGTGAGCTG
This sequence comes from Magnolia kwangsiensis, assembly GCA_037074715.1. Taxonomy (NCBI): domain Eukaryota; kingdom Viridiplantae; phylum Streptophyta; class Magnoliopsida; order Magnoliales; family Magnoliaceae; genus Magnolia; species Magnolia kwangsiensis. The sequence goes on from CM073571.1 coordinate 169,676,852, forward strand.
AATGAATAATGATTTGGGTCACTGCAAAGGGAGCCAACCATAAGAACAGTTTCAACCAGTACAACAGGAATAAGAGATATTAATGGTTCGGATAACTAAACAACTCATACATATGATTATCAACTAACTTAAGGTGAGGAAAAATATAAAATAGATCCAACTGTTGGAATCCCGAATATGCCCCACATAATATGTAGCCACAACAAGCCCTCGAATACATTTTGGTACCAGGTTAAGATCTCAATCGTCTGAATTCCGATTGAGGCTTATTATATACCGTTAGAAAGCTACGTAGATTTTCTATGAAGCCAATGAAATATATGTTTCTATAGAGTTCAATAAAGGGACTAAAAAGGGGTCTGTTTTTGGCAAATCGGGATCATCGGTACGCTGTTGGACAACAACCAAGTAAAATTGATGCTATGGAAGATTGGACCATTAGATAGCCACAAATTTTGGTCCAGAGTTATCTCATAGTGCAATTCTTATTATTACCAAGTTTCAGTTAAGATCTTAACATTATTGATTTTATACAATTTTTACAAGTTGCTTTCAAGATATGAAAAGGGGATTACATGTGAAATGTGAGAATATATTGTACATCATGGTGGTACACACTGACGTGGACCACCTTACTAACCACCATGGCCAACCATACATTCACACAGGGGCTCCACACGAATGGGCCCCACACACATTAAGAAAATACAAAAGGAGGAAAGAGGAGGATGAGGAGGACGGATAGGGGGTGGTACACTCACCTTAAATTTGGTCCAAAGTTATCTCATAGTGAGATTCTTATTATTACCAAGTTTCAGTTAAGATCTTAACATTGTTGATTCTATATGATTTTTACAAGTTGCTGTCAAGATATGAAAATGGGATTACATGTGAAATGTGAGAATATATTGTACATCATGGTGGGCCACACTGACATGGGCCACCTTACTGACCACCATGGCTAGCCATATATGCACAGAGGGGCTCCACACTAGTGGGTCCCCCGCACACATCAAGAAAATACAAAAGGAAGAAAGAGGAGGATGGAAGGAGGGGGGTGTACACTCACATCAAATGGATGGACGACTGGATGATGATGTGTGGTGCACTCCCTCTAGGTTTGATAGTGGAACACACCTTGGCCCCACTCTCTCTCTCTCTCAAAATCTCAGGAATTTCTAAGTGTAGCAAAAGTATGAGTGTAAAAGAGCTTCTACTCTTATAAAGAGAATTGGGGGTTGAGGTGGTAGGATGATTTGGCAAATTTATGGAATCTTATTGGTACTAAAAGTGAGGTAGATGGTGATGTATGTTATAGATAGTGGATGGATAGGGGGGATGGTAAAGGAAGCGAATTAGTTGTTGTACCGCACACCAGCGACCTCGCCGGTATATGTATGTACGAACTATGGAAAGAGGATTAAAGCTTTGTGGGCCCCATCATGATGTATTTATTATATCTATACCGACCATCCATTTGGCGAGATCATTTTAGGACATGTAACAAAAAATGAGTCATATCCAAAGTTCAAGTAGACTAGATCACAAATAGTAGTGGGACAATGATTCTCACCATTAAAACATCCGTAGGGCCAACCGTAATGTTTTTTCTCCATCCAATCTATTCATAAGGCCACACAAACATGGATGAAGAGAAAAAAACAAATATCAGATTGATCAAAAACTTCTGTGACCCCATGAAGGTTTAATGGCAGACGTTTAATCTCCCACTACTTTCTGTGGTGTGATCCACTTGATCTTTGGATTTGTCTTATTTTTGGGCTAACTCTTGGAATGATCTCGTGAAATGGACGAACAGTTTGGATATTACATTTACCTCATGGTAGGGCCCACAAAACTCGTTAACTCACCAGCCAGGTTGTCAGTGTGCGGTACATCACTCGATCCGCTTCCATAAATGGCATCGGAAGCCATTTTTGTAGCAAGAAAGGGTTTCGGTCCTTCCGGAACCCTAAATCTCAAATCCCAAATCCCTGCGAATTTGGCAAAATTTTGGCCAAAATCTCCATTTTGCAGAAAATCTCTCCCTTAATCGACATTAAAAAAAAAAGAAAGAAAATTGGGGGGTTTTTTTTCGCACTTATGACGCAACACTACCTCTCGATCAAGTGGCCCACTAGATTCATCTTCCAATCATGCTCACATCTTCTGTAGGTATCAAAATCCCCTCTCTTACATGGAATTGCCTCTTCTTCTTTTTTGGATTTTGGTTTTCAATTTTTTGATGATATTGTAAACTTGACATTCCCGACCTTTTATCGTCGAAATTCTCTCCTCAAATGGGTGTTGGCTCTATAATGTGCAATAGTATCGCTAAAAATAAAATTTTATTTTATTTTATTTTATTTATTTATTATTTTTTTTTCTGGGACTTTTGATGGGTTTCATCTCACTTGCCAACAATAATGGTAATATCGGTCGATGATATTGCGAACACTGGGCCTAAGTATTAAACATGAACTTATTGGACTGGCGAAAAGAGGCATAAGTATCAATTGGTTGGAATCATTGACAATGCCTCAATTAGATGAAGGGTTTAGATACCAAAAATGCCCAAGTCATATGAAGGGTATGGGTCACATTAAACAGCCACAAGCATATGAATGGTTGGGATTACTTGAAATGGCTCAAGCACATCAGCAGTTTGTGTCACATAAAACAACCATATGAAGGGTTTGGGTTACACAAAAGAGTCCCTAGCATATGAACGGTTGGGATTACTTGAAATGGCCCAAGCACATCAAAGGTGTGTGTCACTGAAAATGAGCCCAAACACTAGAACAATTTGAATCACTAACAATTTTTTGTGCACGTGACATCTATTGATTGACTTGCCAAGCATATGCCTCCTTACATCGATGGTTTGGGTCACGATAAGAACACAATCATATGGATGGTTTGGATCACTAAGAACAGGCCTAATCATTTGAATGGTTAGTAAAACTAAATAGCACCCTATAATATTAACGGTCCTTGATCATATGAATTATATGGACCCTAGTCACTTGGGTCACTGAAAACGACCTTAATCATATGATGAATCCAGATCACTGAAGTGTCTCCAATCATATGAAGCATTTGAATCACAGAGTAAGCACAATCACATGAATGGTCTGGACCCACGAAAGTGGCCCAAGTATCTAAAAGGTTTCAATCCCCTAAAATGACCCAAGCAAATCGAAGGTTTGGAACACAAGAAATAAGCCGAATCATATCAAGGGATGACATCATTGTAAAAAATAAAAATAAAAAACAACAACAACAACAACCATATTAAATATTTGGATTGCTAAATATGGGCCAACCATATGAATGGTTTATATTTAATAAAATGAGCCCACTCATATCGATGTCTTAGACCAATCAAAGTCGTTATTCTACATACCTTAAGGGCCGAATACCCCAAACTAACTATACTAATAAATATGGACCTGAACAGATCAATATATGGTTTGGCATCCAATATTCAATTGCTAGATTCCTCCAATGCAAGCGATCTTTGGCACATTGGCATCCAATTATCATTACAAAACATCGTGAGATTGGGATCTTTGAAAACACATTTAACATCACCTTTCAATGTTTCTCCAGTTCAGAACATCCAAAAGTTTTGATCTTGATATATGTGTTGCCCCTTTCAATTTAAAAGTCCTCAACCTCTTTTACTCAAACAACTTCAGCTTGTGATTCATCTTTAAAGTTGTAATTCATTTACGGACAAAACACAGAATTTCAGGATGCTTAAGCTCTTTCCACGATACCTAATGTACTTCCTGATGCAGTCCAGGTGTACTTCTCTTATGTGATATAAGACATCATTCAACTTACGAATTTGTCACAAGCATGAATATGATCCTATGTGTGCAAAAATCGGCACACTTAGTTCTTAGTCTAACCATGCATGTCAAAGGATGCCAAAAGAACACTGATGCAAAACTTCTAGCAGACTGAGAAAATCATATTGATAGAAGCAGCACCTGAAATTATGAAAATCAAATAAACATACCGTGATTGTAGAAATATCCCCTTTAGATGCCAATGAACCAACTATAAATTCCAGAGCTGCTAGATCACTGATACTGGATTCTATATCATGGTTCAATAGACTCACAACAGTTTCTGTAGGGTTTTTCATCAAATTAATTGTGATGAATGCATCTTCAACAGCTGAATAGAGAGATTTGTTCTGGGAAAATACCTACAGAAATCCATTGCAAACACATTCCCTTAAACACTTACCAAGATTCCTTCGGAAGTCTAGAAGAATTGTAACACACATCATAAAGGGTGCTTACCAGCAACAACATTTTCCAGAAACGGGCCTCAAAGCCATCAATTTGGAACAGTCTGCACCTCATCAGCAAAAGAATTGTGTTCTCGACATGGGTGGCAGAAGATGAAGCCAGCAGCTTAAGAACCTCAAACCTGTCTCAAGCAATGCAACCCTTCCCAAAATCCAGCATGGAAGAATCCTTTTATCAATAACACAGTCTTGCTGCTCTGTCATGACTTGAGACTGATAAACCTTCCCATCTGCCTCACATATATCATTGTCTAAAGGTATCCCATCCGAAACTCTCTCAGATAGTACAACAGGTTCCATCCCTTCCAATTGCTCTCTGTAATTCTCCGAGGTTATATCAAATGACGCAATGTGAAATTTTGGCCCAAACAGATCATGCTGCAACACCATGATAGTTGATTAAATGCTCATTTCCTCATGAAATGCTCCTATCCTCCAATCTCCCAGAAGCAACCTTGTTCCACAAAATGATTGAAGTAGCATTCCCATTGCACAGTTCCGCCCACACCTGAAGCATCTTGCTCCTCATATAGGCTGGAACATCCTGACACCATTCGAACAAAATTCCAGCATAGACTGCTCGCTGCACAATCGAATGGACTTGGCACTTGAATCACCACATAAAATCGAAAATGCCACCTTTTATAAGAAATTAAAAAAATGAGAGAGAGAGAGAGAGAGAGAGAGATGCCAAGTAATTGGGGTGGGCAGAGCGTGTGAGACAGAGATGTCAGGGAAATTGGGTGGGAAGAGCAAACGAGAGGCAGATGTGAGGGAACTTGGTGTGGGGAGAGTGACCAAGAGACAGATGTCAGGGAGATTGGGGTGGCGAGAGCGATCGACGGGCAATCGACAGATCGATCGAGATCGAGAGGGTTTCCTGTTTTGTTTCTGAGAGAGAGAGAGAGAGAGAGAGAGAGAGAGAGAGAGAGGGGAAGGGAGGGGTGGGTTTCGGAGACGGAGGGTTTTCCTGGAGAGAGAGAGAGGATTTACCGGAACGGGCTTCGGAGATGGAGAGGATTTACCGGGAGAGAAAAAGACGTTAGGATTGTGACAGCTGTCTCTTTTAAAAAAAATTTTAAAGATGGAAAGCCTGCGACGAGACGAACGCGGATTGCGTCCTACCCCCTCCACCTCCAGTCTGCAGCTGGGAACGAAAAGGAGATTTGAGTGGCCACCGCGATGTGTGGATTTCCATCCATTTCTCCATGCCATTTCACGAAGTATTACCAAAATTTGGATAAATCCCAGGCTCAAGTGGACCCACTACAAAGAGTAGTGGCGGTAAAGATTGTCATCGTTGAAACTTCCCTCATACTACCGCGATGTTTATTTTCCATCCAGCCTATTTATAAAGCTACGTATTCTTCCTGAATGGGAAACATACATATCAGATCTATCCAAAACTTTTGTGGCGGTAATAATTTAATAGCCAATTTCTAGCCCACCCGTCTCATTTTTGGTCCAAGGAAAAATGGATAGACATTGTGGGTAAAACCCACACATCACGGTGGCCACTCAGAGCTCGTGCCCGTTATCAAAAGACTGGCGGGTAGGAGGACAGTAGAACGGAAGGGTTAGTGGTCGGTGCTCAGTGGGACCTACGATGATATATGTGTTTCATCAATGCCGTCCATTTATTTTTCTAGATAATGGTTACTCCCCTGCCACATGGCTAGCGGTCGGTGCTCAGTCGATCCTTACTCTTACCCGGGTGGTAGACTCCTTGGAGTTTCAACACCGGGTCAAGGGTTCGAGTACCCATGGTGGCGTGCGTGTGTGAGGTGTGCACGCGTGTGGCGTGAGTGTGTGGGGTGTGTGTGCGTGTGTAAAATAATAATAATAATAATAAAATGTTATAATTCCAAAAATTAGGTATATCCCAATCTTAAGTGACCACGTTACAGTAAACAGTGTTGATTGAATGTTCACCATTTAAAAAATTTGGGGGCCATCAAATTTTTGGATGAAGATCATCTTTGTCTTTTTCCTTTATCTAGGTTTGTATGACCTAATCAACAGATTGGATGTCAAATAAACATTACAGTGGGACTTAGGAGGATTTTAACTGTAGATATCCAATCACTACTGTTTTCCTATGGCGTGGTCCACTTGAGATTTATATGCCTCTAATTTTTTATGTGTAATGCCTAAAATGACATATAAAAATAGATGATCGGCATGGATAAAAGACATACATCTTTGTGGGGCCACAGAGCAGCCCATCCGTTTCCCCAGGGAATCAACGTTGGAAACGGATTGGCAACGACCCTGACACCAGCCAATGGATAGTGGTCGGTGCTATGTATGTGTTTCATCCATTCCGTTCATCTATTTTTCTGGATCATTTTACTAGGTGACCCCAAAACTGAGGAATATACCAACCTCAAATCGATCACATTACACGAAACAGCGTTGATTGAATGTTGACCATTAAAAACTTTTGGAGTCATAAAAGTTTTCGATCAACCTGATCTTTGTTTTTTTTTTTTTTTTTTTTCCTTTCATCTAAGTCAGTATGTCCTAATCAAAAGATTGGATGTCAAATAAACAGTACAGTGGGCCTTAGAATTATTTTAATGGTAGATATCCAATCGCTATTGTTTTCCTGTGGTGTGGTTCACCTGAGATTTATTTCTCTCTCATTTCTGGGATAAATCCTTAGAATTATCTGTTAAAATGGATGAACGCCATGGATAAAAGACATACGTGTTTGTGGGCCCACAGAGCACCTACTACTAGCCACTGGGGGAGTAGTCAATCCGAGCCTGTCGGTTTTTTTTTTTCTTTTCCCTTGAGATTTGTAGTCTGTGACAGGAAGCTAGTGGGGCCCATCTAGATGTTGGTGAGAAATCCACACGTCCATCCATTTTTCAAAATCATTTTCACACTTGGTTTAAAAATGATGTAGATCTCCAACTCAAGTAGGCCACACTACATGAAAAGTTAGTAGGTGAATGCCTACCGCTGAACCTCCTTGGTTCCACCGTGATCACCAGCTGGAACGGGCAGGAGATTTGATTGGTCATCGTGATGTATGGGGCTTATCCACACCGTCCATCTTTTCCTTTTTCTTTTTTTTTTTTTTTTTTTTTTTTTTTTTTTTTTTCGTATCATTTTAGGTTACAAGAACAAAATTTAGGAATATCGCAGAAAGATGTGGGCTACACGATGGGAGTTAAACTCTTACCGTTAAAAACTTCTCGAAGGAAACAGAAGTTTTAGATGAAGCTGATATTTATTTTTTCTCTTGATCCTGGTCTACGTAACTTTATGAATAGGTTGGATGGCAAATAAATATCACGGTGGGCACTAAGAAAGTTCCAACGGTGAGAATCATTATCACTGCTGCTTCCTGTGGTGTGGTCCATCTGAACCTTTAATCTAACTCATTTTAGGTGTTATTCCCTAAAATGATAGGGAAAATGGATGGACGGTGTAGATGATGCCCATACATCACGTTGGCCATTCAAAGCGCCTGCCCGTTCCCTGCTGGAGACCGGCGCGGTAGGATGCAATCAGCGTCCGACGTTCATTGCGCGGATTTCCTGCTCAGGAAGTTTACGCTGGTAGCCTAGGTGAGTCCCACTGTGATGTTTATACGAAATTCACTCCGTTCACATGTTTTGTGAGATCATTTTATGACTTAAAGGCTAAAAATGAGATTCATCCAATACTCAAATGGGCTGAAAAGGTGAAGACTGCACATCCACAGTTGAAATATTAGTGGGGCAACAAGTTTTGAATCAGGCTAATATTTATGTTTTAACTTCATCTCAGTAGTAATGCTGTTCTAAATAGCATGTAAACATCAATGTCAACCCAGAAAAGTTTCAATGGTATGAATTTTCTTACCTACCTTTTCCTTTAGTGCGGCCCACTTAAGTCTTGGATCCTACTTACTGTTTTTATCAAAGTCGTAAAATGATATCACAAAAAGGATAGAAAGTGTGAATTTCTCACAAATATCACGGTGGAACCCACCTAGGTTTCCAGCTCTGGAACTTCCTGCCAAATGATTTCCCAGAAAATCCGCTTCCATACGATCATTGCAACTCCGATAACTGAAAACAAAAAATAATAGTCTAACCCAAAACTATTCAAACCCGACCAATTTCTCAACGGTAGACATTCAATGCTTACTGTTTCGATCGTGAGAACAACTCTCATTTTTGGGCCCATGTGATCTGGCAAATTGGATGGACAAGGATTTTTAACAAATATAGCAGTGGGCCCCACCTAGCTTCCGGTCGTCACAGGCAATCCCTGTAGGCTGGCCTCTCGCTCACGTAACAAGCAAGAAAACATTTGCGGAGTGGATTCACCAGGACATGACTGCAGGCACCACCTTGACGTACATGTTATACATAGACGCCATCCATTCATTTATCAGCTTATTTCAGGGCATGGGCCCAAAAATAAGGCAATCCAAATCTCCAGTGGACTAAATTACAGAAAACAATGGTAATTGAAGCTTATAGTTAAAAACATTTTAAGACCAACCCAATGTTTATTAGCCATTCAACATGTGGGCCCGACTTTCAACGAGGTTATTCATTATGTGGGCCTCGCCTTAGATGTGGGTCATTCATCATTGAGGACTGACCTTTGATGTGGATCGTCCATCATGTGGGACCACCTCAAATGGGTCATCCATCATGTGGGCCCCAACTTCAATGTCCAGAGTCGTTATGTGGAGCCCACCTTTGATGTGGATTGTCCATCATGTAGGCTCGAGGTAGGTCTTTTGTCATACTAGCTCACTAGATGTGGGCATTTTATCATTATAAGCCAACCTTTGATGTGAACTGTCCATATGTAAGCTACATTATATAGAGTCATCCATCATGTGGGGCCCATCTTTTATGTAGACCATCCACCGTGTGAGCCCTACTTTTAGTGTGGACAGTCCATCACATGGAGCTTCCTTTGATACTGACTACTACAGATAGCCTTCTTTGACATAGACCATGAGATAGAGGAGTACGTAAGTTAAAAATCTAAACAAATTTACTTATTAAAATAAGTAACTTTTGGCTCATAAATTACTTTAATAATGATGCTTAATAAACTAACTAAAATAATAATAAAAAAGTAACTTAATTACTTAACATAAGTTAAAAAGTAACTTATTTGGTAATATCCAAATGAGCCATACGAAGTTATGACATAATATCACCTTTGTTCTCTGCCGACTAGAGTGTAGATCACATGGGTGGAGTAGACATCTCATATACAACATTGTGACTCCCACATAGCGCGGTGTTTTTGAGGATTCTGCGCCCAAGAATTAGGAAATTAATTAGGTGATTTGGCTGTACTACATAATACAATGCTCAGTGGCAATATAAATTGTAATATGAACATAAGTTGACCTCAGTTGAAATAACTAAATTGTAGCGTATCATCTCTAAATTAGGGTGGCCAGAGCGTATGTTAAGGAGAGAGATGCCGTGGAAATTGAGTGGAAGAGCAATCGAGAGACAGATTTCAAGGAAATTGGGTTGGGAAGAGTGATCGAGGGATGGAAATGTCAGGGAAACTGGGTATTATCCTGGTCAAAAACTTTGGCAGCCCCACGAATATTTTAATGGTGAACATTCAACCCTTAATGTTTTCAATCATGCGGCCCACTTGAGTATCGGATCTTCCTCTACTAACATGATTTGAAAAATAGATGGATGGAATGGATTTTTCACTGACATTACTATGGACCCTACGTAGCTTCCCATCGTCACAAGCAATCGGGTTCCGTCGAGCTCTTACTTGCATATCAAGAAATAAAACCATTGAAACAGTTGCTAGAGAGATATCCACTGTTGATTTTTACAAGGGCTCATTGCCATGATTAGATTACATGAAATCTACTCGAACCCTCGGATGTTGCATTACAATTTAGGTGTAAAGCCCAAACATCCAGCCCATCAATGATGCAGGTGTGCCATACCAAGATAAACATTTAGGGGAGTGTTGCCCTGTACACTATTTCTAATTAAGTGTTTCACCTGTATCATGAATGAGACTGATATTTGGAACCTGAGCCTAACATAGGTGGCCACCTAGTTGTTAAGAGTGGATTTCACATCATCATCAAGGTAGAGCCAACGCATCTAACCAATACTCCCATGCCAAAAAATTCCCAAGTGTTATAGTTGCATGTTATTTTTCCAAACCCTAATTATTTAGCGGGTCAATTGTTCAACTAGGGGTGTCAACGGGCTGGGCTATGGAAGGGCTAAGCTCTGTCTAAGCTGGCCCTCATTGTTCAATGTCCAGAACTTAGCCGTAGCCTATGATGAGCTAAAATGGTGGTACAGCCTAAGTCCGATCCTAATTGTTTTTAGTGGCATGAGCCCATGCCTAGACTTCTGAGAGGGAGTAGCTGGCAATGGCATTAGAGGAAATGGGAGAGATTAGGAGGGAGAGGGGCAATCAGGCCCCAAACACGGCCTCCTGCATGACTGATCTATGATGGTCGTACCTAGCTCGTGACATGTAGAACTCCAAGTTTGGCACCTGTCGCCCAAACACCAAGTCCCGAGCTCAATGCCCAACTATAAATTTTAAGGACAATTTTTATTTTTATTTTTTGTTTGCTAATAGATATCACGCATAAATATTAGCATTTACAACACAAGTAAAATAACCATGAAAATGAATCGGAAGTATAGTGTCTAAAAATCACATGATAGGCATCATCTGCTGCTTGTACTTCTGATACTGTCATGAAAAAAATTATAAAAAGAAAAGCTTGATCTTTTAAAGCCTAGTGAGTACATGTGTGTTCGGTATGTCCTACATGCAGGTGGGTAAGGTAAATATGCCATGAAGAAATCATGTGTGGTGGAATACATGTAATATGTAAGGTACGATGAGGATACCCATATGATGCAATATAATGCGTATGCATCAGGATCATGATCTAAATCAATGCTCCAACACCACCATGTCATGCTATCACATACCTGTTACACATAGGCACAACTACATCACATAAGTCCGTTGTCATATTATCAACATCGTATTGCTATGCTCTATTATGGCAATTGTATAATATTAGAAAATACCATGGTCGACACCCATGCACATTGGGTAGTAATAATCGACTTCGCATACATTCCTTATAATGGTGTCATAAGATTATAATTCGACAGACTAGTAGCAGACTACATTCGCGCTTCTCCTCATCGACAGGTCAGACCGGTCCCTGTTTGCACCTCAATCATTAAGAAGGTTGGACTCACCCCTTCTCAACTTGACCACGTCAGTGAGAATCAAATCTATAACCCACATGTCCACTCATTCTGACGGTGAGGCATCCCTAACAGCATCGGGTTTTAAGGACTTTCAACCCAAGGAGCACATCATCCCCCATTATTTCCACATTTTCTGTCATCCCTTCCCTTGTAAGAATAATCCATGCCATCATTATTGATCTACATTTTATTACCAAGATCTATTTCATATTATACGGCATAACTATTGTATTACCATCATCAAGTATATCATGGTCATGCATGCATGTTAAGGCATACATTCAAGTGAATGTAGTATGCATATAATGCCATGAGTCTACAATTTACAGTCTTTAGGATAGAAAATTCATATATGATTGTCATGAGTCATTATCAGTTGTACCAATAAATAGTTATGTGACCCAACTACAAAGGATGTATCTTATGCATGGATGAGTGCACTTGGCACACATGCACGTGCCATTATTCCATGATGCATGGGTATGATCAACATCAACATGTACAAACAATCATACCACATTCCTCTACTAATTCATAATCATCAACACATCACCATATCTTCATTATTATCACAATCAAACACATTATTTGCATTCACAATCACATCTCATTCATAGTAAAATAGGTATTCCATTAGCGGCTTTGGCCTGACATGGTTTTCTACTATTAGGCCCATAAGGCTTTACCCTAGTTAGACTTTATAATTAATGAGCAATGGTGATATACAATTCATGCGTCAAGTGGTCGAGAGATGGACGACACATATATTCCATATAACAAGTAGTCCACATAATGGACGGCGTCGATAAAACGCAATGGGCTCCACTTTCAAGTGGGTCACCAATAGATTGGATTAAAAATAATTATCATGGTGGTTATATATACAATGGTTTGTATGATACAAGTAACACTCGTAAGATACAATGAGCCCTAAGTTGAACAACTTGGATATATATCAAAGTTGGTAGTAGTTGGACGACATGAATTTTCCTCATACAATGCGGATGGGTTCACATGGAAACATTACGGTAGGTCCATAACAAGTGGATGATATAGGTAACTCACATCCATCAAGTGATACATGGAAAAACAATATAAATGCACAAGGCACATGTCATGAGCAGGTTCAATGTTTGAACCTTTGGTTAGCAAAACGATTTAACAGTGGGGATAAAACATGTACCTCAAGTGGGTTCACAAAAGTTTAAATGTTATATGTTCAATTAGCAATATTCATATCGTGTGACTTATCTAGGAATTGGATCTAGGTTATTTTGGGATCATGCCTAGTATGAGCTAGCCTAATGGATTGATGGTTAAATACGTGATACTTACATTGAAGAAGTCTGATACCACATTGAAGAAGTCCGGTCTACAATGAACCCCTTGATTTTGAGCATCGGTTTGGGTAAAATGGTTTGGCCAATGTTGATATACAACCTAAATCTAAATGATTTGGATGGCATGGGAACATTTTAATTCACCCTAAGACTTTTCCATTAGCAAACGTCCAATCATACTATCTTCCTGGGTGCGGTCCACTAAGATTTGAACTGTCCACATTTGGCTAAGATATACATTATATACATCAAGGTGGCCCTAGGAAGAATGGCATGTATAAAACACATTCATCAATGTGGGGTCCACTACGGACCCAAATATAGTTGTGAGGCAAATAAACACTATAGTGGCCCTGGGAAGCTTTAATGGTGTGTTAAATCAACACCATTTCTTGTAGTGTGGTCCACTTGAGCTATAAATCTATTCCATATTATTATTATTATTATTATTATTATTATTATTATTTTACAGGTATTCTCAATCAATTGGATAGAAAATAAACATTATAGTGGGTCCGGGGAGGTTTCAAAGGTGGACATCATTATTATATTGGTTTAGGGTGGTACAGCTCACCTGAAGTTTGGATCTAGCTACTTCGATATCCATAGGGTTGCACATTTAACCGGTAGAACCATGGAACCGGACCGGAACCATTCGATCGGTCCGGTTCTAGGCAGCATCAGTTCCGATTTCGGTTCCAAAATTGCAAGAACTTTTGAATACGGTTCGGTTCCGGTTTAGGGGCATGTAGAATCGAACCGAACCGTTAACCGAACCGTGGAACTGATCCGTTGAACCGTGGCCCAGAACCATGGATCTGAAATTTGGATCCGAACTGTTGATCCCAACTTAAAATTAAAACCAAAAAAACCCTATCTCTTTCTCATTCTCTCACCATCTCCCTTTCTCTCCCCGTCTCTCACCCTGCAACTCGCGTTCGGCTCTCTCTCTCTCTCTCTCTCTCTCTCTCTCTCTCCCTGTTGCCGGATTTCATGTACACCAAGGTGGTGGAGTCCACCCAAGCCGTTGACCCTTTTGCTTGCACAGATTATCTCCCTCGGCACTACTCGTAGCACTCGGAACTCGTTATAATCTCTCCCCTATAATCCCATTTTTATTTTCGCACACAAGAATTTCTCCTCGCAGTTGTTGTACTTATTCTCGCGCTCAGGCTTCAAAATTTCCTCCCTAAAAAAAGAAAAACAGAAAAAGAAAAAAAAAAGACAGAAAAAAGAATGCAAGGAGGTGAAGAGCTTAGCATTGAAGAACTCGCTTTGAATCTTGACACTTATAAGGACCAGCTTCATCAGGTATATGTTATCATTATTATTATTATTATTTTAGGGTTTTTGGTTTCTGTCTTCTTCATTTCTAGGATTTTATTTCTTTTCTGAGTTATGAAATTAGGGTTTTATTTTTCTCTCTACTTAGAATCCACTTGTCTCTTAATTTAGGGCTTTTCTCCCCCTATTCATTCGCTCGACTCTCTCTGTTGTAAATTAGTTTTTTGGTTTCTCTTTTCATTTTAATCTCATTCCAACTGTTGGATTTTTATTTTTTTTGCATATTTTTTTCTTTTGTTGAATTTTCTAGAAACCCAGATCCGTGGAACCGAACGGGTTTTCACGGTCCGGTTCTGGTTCGGTTCTAGTGTTTTAATGGTCTGGTTTCGGTTTCGAAAATTTCAGAACCGTTAAAAAAGGTTCGGTTCCGGTTTTACCCCAAAACCGGATCGAACCAACCCGTGTGCACCCCTAGATATCCATAGCGGCCCTTATTTTAAATAATTAATGATAAATTAATAAATATTATAGTGGTCCTATGAAGTTCACAACGGTTAACCGTTGGCCCAATTGAGATTTGATTCTACCTCAATTTTGGGTCCATGGCCTAAAATAAGATAGAAAATCCAGTAGATGGTATACATTGTGGTGATTATCAGTGGCCCGAAACCCCTTTGGATGAAAAAGAAGAGAGATGGTCACTCTCTGGACGTTATATCCAGAAACGACGTCCCCTCTATTATTTATTATTTATTTAATTATTTATTTATTATAAATTTTTTTATAGAGGAAGTCAGTGTGACCACTACGGGTTGGATGGCAAATAATAGTGGGCCCTAGGAGGTTTCGACTGCAGGTATTAATCACCACTACATGGCCCACCAACGCTTTAGATCTAGCCCATTTTTAGCTTCATGGCCTAAAATACACTTGTAAAGCTGATGGACAGTGTAGATCTAACGTAAACATTACAGTGGAGCAAGGAAGGTTTCAGCAGTGGACGTTGAACCCCGCTGTGTCCTGTGGCATGGCCCATCCGAGATTTGGATTGACTTCATTTTTTTAAAGTGGCCCACCCAATGGATGGGATGAATAAAATTCATACACTATGGTGGGCCACAGATGACTCTACCAAATGGACAAAGTGGATAGGTAGAAGTGGGCTCTGGGAAGTTTTCAACGGTTGGAGTTTAATCTCCGCTAGGCTTTGGGTTGCCCCACAGGTGCACCCTTCCACATGTCCAGGCCTACAGGGCCCTACCAGCAGGTTAGGTGGCCTATAGATATCACAGCGGGCCCACAGGAAAAATTCAACGGCAAAGGATCAATCTCCACTGTTTGATGTGCTGGCCAGCCTAGGTGGCAGATCAAGCTGACATTTAGGTGTTCACTTCATCCTGGTCACACGTCACCTAACAACATGGAGGATGGCAATTCCAGCGCCTTGGTGGGCCCCACTGACTTTTCAACGGTGAACGGTCAATCAACTTTGTTTTCAGCAGTGCAGCCCATCTAAAATTTGAATATACCTCCTTTATGTGGTGCAACTCATGTGAAATTATGGCCCACCTGATAACAAAAGGTAATGATGAATGAAAGAGGACGGTGGCTCTAAGTCCTGTAAGTGAATCGTAATGTACCTGGATGTGGGTCCATTGCGACTTAAGTTTTTAATCTATACCGTCTATCAGTCGTACGACCTCACCATAATATATAACCTAAAACATAAAGCTTACTCACGGATGAAGTGGACCACACCATAATAAATAATATAAATTGCATGCAACTATTGAAAACTACCGTTGGGCCAACGACCTTTTCGATAAATATGATACTTGTGCTTTCCCTTCATCCATGTATCTATGATATTATGAATAGGTTAGATGACATATAAACATCATTGTGGGCCCCAAAAAGCTAACTTTGTAGTGTTCTTGGCAAATCGCATGCACATGTAACAAAAACTTGCATGAGCGAGAAGGTTCTACTATTACGATTCCCGATGCCCATAAAAAGGGTTAATTCAATCCTATCAAAAGGTAGATCTAATCCGTTGATAATATTTGTGGCTTATGATTTTATAAGAATGTGTGAACTTAATGTTGTTTTGAGCTATCAATAACCTATAGTGAGAAAAAATATCAATGGTTTATTGAAACAAAACATAGTCTTGTTGTATTGTGGGCCACTAGATTTGAAGATTTTGGTCATTCTCTGTACATTTACCTTCATCAAAATTTTGAAGAGAATGGACAGAGTAGATTTGACTAAAAGCTGAAAATGAGACCTAGAGACATCATACAAAAATGACTTTATAATGCTAAAAATGACCATAGGGCCCTATTTCGAATCCCAACTTCAACCCTACCTCTCTCTTTCAAATTTTCTTATCTGGAATCCACTTCCACCCCTTCGGGCCGTGTTATTCCACTGTGATTGTCTCCTTTATCATCTTTCTGGCTCTGACTTCTTGTACTTTTCATAAAACACCTTCTTTCACAACCGAAAACTTCAGAAATGGCAAACGAAGTTGTGTCGACAATACTTGATCCTTTTTTTTTTTTGTTTTTTTGCTATTATAGGTTGTGATCATATGCTTCAGAAATGATGACAACTTAGACCACTTTATATTGATGTTGTCAATAGTTGGCACAATTGAGGTTGACATATAACAATGCTCGAGGTTATTAACATTTTCTTCAAATTGAGGTTGTCAATATTTAACATGTCGAGGTTGGTATATAATAACAATTGAGGTTGTCAATATTTAGCACAATTGAGATTGTCATACAATAATAGTCAAGGTTATCTTACAATAATGGTCAAAGTTGTCAATATTTAACACAGTCGAGGTTAGCATTGATTATCAGTGTGACAACTTCAACCTGAATGGAAGAATGTCAATATCAATCCTTATTGGATGATAACCACAACTCGTAATGTACACTGTCAACCTCGACCCTCAGTGTATGACAACTTCGATCATTAATGGATGACAACCTCGACCCTTAACTAAGTGAATGACAACCTCAACCTCGACCTTTAGTGGATGATAACATCGGCCCTTAACTGAGTGGATGAAAGCCTCAACCTCGACCCTTAGCGGATGCCAACCTTGACCCTTAATGGACGACAGCCTTGACCCTTATTGTCCCACTGTCAACATCGACCCTTAGTGGATGGCAACCTCTATCCTTAGTGGATAATAATCTTGACCC
Source organism: Magnolia kwangsiensis (assembly GCA_037074715.1). Taxonomy (NCBI): domain Eukaryota; kingdom Viridiplantae; phylum Streptophyta; class Magnoliopsida; order Magnoliales; family Magnoliaceae; genus Magnolia; species Magnolia kwangsiensis. The sequence continues at coordinate 169,694,274 of CM073571.1, forward strand.
TTATTGGAATGTAGGTCGAAAACAACTAAGAAAGACTACCTGCTTGGACTAGGAGAAGGCGTCAATCTCTCTAAAGAGTTCCATTCAGTTTTTGAAGGAATACATGTTAGATGATTTTGACAATAATCTTACTAGAAAAATAGATATTTATGAAGAGTTGTTGTTTTTTTTTTTTTTTTTTTTGAATTTACATCTGCCGGATTTCTAGGTGGTTGGGTGGATGGCTCATGGTCAAGTAACCCACCGTCTAATGTAGAGGTATATTGGTGACCTGACTTTCGACATTCAGGGCACCATCATGAAATTGATTGAGCTAGAATTTTCCCTCATTACAGGTCTTAGGTTTGGACCTGTTAGATCAAATAACTCTGGAGAGGGTCAAACAACAAGGAAAAAGAAAAGAAAATGAATTAGGGAGACTTACTTGAAACAAGGAAGTGTGACAAAGAAAAATTTGAAAGAAGCTTATCTCTCTCTCTCTCTCTCTTTGGAAAAAAATAACACGAGGATGTGGTGAAGCTGTCACTTCTGATTTGTGTGAAGAATCTAGTAGTTATATCTCTACAGAAGAATATTTGTGTAGACAAGTACATTGAAATGGTCAATTTTAATTCAATAGTTATCCCTAGGGCATGTGGGCACGAATATTTGAGGGATGGGGTTAATAATTTAGTTGGTGGTGTTGGCAAGAACGGTGAGTATCCCCTTCATACAACATATGCGGATGCGCGTATGCGATACAAATAACTTATTGTCATCCTCATTCAAAGAGTGTGTTTTATTTGTTATTTTTTATTTTTAAATATTCAATACATGTCATAAACGATGTTTAATGCCTCATATTGTCGTTTAAACAGATATGGGCATATGAGCAATTTTTCAAGCTATCGGGTGATAGGGGTGAGCTGCAAAAAGATCCTGTACGGATTCCTAGAATACTCGACTATGCTAGGAAGGTAATTGTATTGGAAAAAAAAAAAAAACTATCAATTATAATTCTATGCTAGGAAGGTAATTGTAGTATAAAAAATAAAAGATGGATGGATGGCCATTGAATTCCTTAGGTTGGGTTGGATTTAGCCGCGAGATCATTACAATTGCATCATATCTTTTTTTCATATTTAATTAAATATAGCACACTGGATAGAAAAGGAAAAGAAGATTTTACAATTATAGGTACCTTTTTCAATGAGGTTTTTAATAAGCTACCCTATCAATTAATTAATTTAAGTAATTATTGGAGGCTAAGATGGGCTTACCGGTGATGTTTATGTGAAATCCACCCCGATCTCCAATTGTATCATAGGATTTTGATTCAAGTGGACAACATGATTGGAATAGTATGCAGGGCAACGCTTACCATCCAAACTATTTCCCTTGATGTGGCCCATTTGAATCATGTGTAGGTTTAATTTTTGGGACATGCCTAATTTCGATGTGGAATATAATAGTTGGAGTGAATTTCATATAATCATCATGGTGGGCAGGTGGATGTCTCTCCCAATTTTATTTAGTGTGGCCTACTTGAATCATATGTCAAACTAACTTTTTTCCCTTGAGCCTAACATGGGATTGTATGTCTAACTGTTGGAGTGGATTTCCCACCTCAAGATAGGCCATTAAGAGAGCAATTGTGGAAAAGTTTGTTCTCTCTTGAATATATTAGCAGAATAGTTGGGAGTAGATTAGACTTTACCCGGGTAACACCTTCGTGGGTGTTACCCTTACGGTGGGGCCCGAGACTTAATTGTAAAAGTCCATATTTACATCTAAAGGAGGTTAATGAGATTGTCACTACTTTGTATTACGAAGTCTCTGAAGATGTTGTGAGATTGAAATTATTTCCATTTTCCTTAAAGGAGAGCCAAATCAAGGTTATACTTATTGAGGCCGAGTGTAAGTGCTACGATGTTGAGCACACATATGTTGTCAAATTTCGTGAGACAAAACCACTTCAAGAGAAGATCAAGCTCAAGATTGGCTTATCAAGCCCAAATTCAAGATGAAGTCAAGTCTAAATTCAAAATGAAGTCCGAGAAAAAGTTCAAGCCAAAATGAATCAGATATTCGATATATATATATATATATATATATATATATATATATATATATATATATATATATATATATATATATATATATATATATATATATATATATATATATATATATATATATATATTTATATATTGTTAGGTTAGCTTGCTAGTACACACCCATGTCAGTACACACACTCCATGTTAGCCACCCCCACAAGGGATCGATACCAAGGCCTCAAGTGTTGAAATGATATATCTCAGGTGATATAAACCCTAGAAAGACCTTAGGACTATGTGCTTTAATCATGAGTTTTTACATTTGTTTTTGCTTGGAATTTGATTAGCCTAATTCCTGGTTCATCTAGCCTAAGCTTCCTCGGCCATCCTAACTTTAAGCCCAAAGCGAATAACAACCTTTGTTACAGATTTGGTTAACCCGAGTTTTGGTTCGGATAACCCGAGCTTGAAATTTGGCCAGCCTGAGAAAGTTTAGGTCAAATTCCAGCAACATCAACTTTTGAAATTCACGAAAATTTGGTCAGACGAAGGCCAAATTTGGCTAGACGAATTGTGTCGTTCGGCTAGCCGAACTTGAACTCGAGCCAATCGAATTTTGGATAATTCTTATCTCGCGCATCCGAAATCCATTGATCAGAATCCGCCGAACTCGAGCTAGTCGAAGTCTATCTCGGGCTAGCCGAAGTTCTAACTTCTTTACCTATAAATTGAGATTTTTTCTCATTCCGAATTACACAATTTATTTATCAGAATTATTCTGCAAGAGAGAGAGAGAGAGAGAGAGAGAGAGAGAGAGAGAGAGAAGGTCAAGTCATTGGCAAGCTATTGGTTAGTATTTATAATTTATTTTAATAACTTATTCAATTCCCTTTATTCTCATATCTTTTAAGTTTAATCTAAGAGAATAAATTATACTCCTCTTTGAGATCTAAGAGAATTGAATTAAGTAGCATTTGGGTTTAATAAAATTAAAATTTATAAAATCCTAGACCCTTTCTATATGAATGAACATGACGCCATCTACATTAAAGAAAGAAGTCCTTCTGCTATAAGCTTTTGCTACATTTTCTACGGTTAAAGATAAGCATACCTTCTAAAACTCTGTTTAGGTTTTTCTGAGATCTCCTGAGAAAATCTCAATTTAGGATTTATCTGAGATAGCTTGTGAAAATCTCAGTTTGAGTTTTTATTGTAATAGCCCGTGAAAATCACAAGGAATTGTATCAAGTTATTAAGGTGACTTTGTGAAAACCTTTTTATACTGAAAGCCAAAATTACGAGGGAAGTAATTTTGGGAGTGGAGTAGGTGTGATTGTTTTTAAAGCACCGAACCACTATAATTCTGTGCCATGTGGTGAATGCCTTATTTTTATTTTTGGTGGATTGGATATATTTTATTTCAGTTGTGTGGTGAATGTTATAATTCTTTAATTTGCTCTTGCTAGTTTGAAGTTTTGATTTTGAAGACATTCTTAAAATAACGTTGTCTTGCTTAAAATTTTAGGTGAAGGTTGTCCTATAAATTATTAGGAATCAAGGTTTCAAAACTCAAGCAATTGAGATCTTTACATTACTTACATATTCAACACTTGTTTCAATTATTTGACATTATCCTATTCACCCCCTCTCTAAGACATCGACAGCTCTCCATTTCAAGTGGTATTAAAGCAGGTTGCTCTTTTTATTTTTTGGATTTACCTCTTTGAGCTAAATCCAAAGCTTTAATATGTCAAATTTCAAAAGCCTATCTATTATCAAGCCACCTCCCTTTGATGACTCTAATTATTCATACTGGAAAGTCAGGATGAAGATTTTCCTCAAATCTATAGATGAAAGTGTGTGGCAAGTCACGGTATCTAAATGGATCTCTCCTATCATGGAAGTAGTAGCCGATGATGGAATCATATCAATGAAGGAATCCGCATTTACTTTTTAGACTACGGTTCAGAAAAGTGAAAGCAATGCAAATATAAAAGCCTTAAATGCAATAACCTGCAGTCAATCGCCAGATGAATTTAAAAGAATCATTTTTGCAATATAACTAAACAAGCATGGGATATTCTAAAAATGACACATGACATATGAAGGAACTACTATAGTAAAAATAAAATAAAATCTAAAATTCGAATCCTCATAACCAAATTTGAGGAGTTTCATATAGAAGAAAATGAGTCTTTTATGGACTTCTATATGAAATTAAATGACATAATAAATTTCATGTAGGGTCTTAGAGATAGAATTCTTGAAAGCATGGTTTGCGCAAAAATACTGCAATCACTTCTTGATAGGTTTAATTCAATGGTTACTACTACACAAGAATTAAGAGATACAAATGTTATGAAAGTTGAGGAGTTAGTTGATTCTCTTCAAACTTATGAGCTGAATTTCAAAGCTCCTAAAGTCAAGTCCATTACTCTTAAATCCTCTAAATCTAGTCCAATGAAAACTAATGCAAATTCTGATTTTGAAGAAAACGAAGATGATATGGCAATATTAGCAAATAAATTTTATATAATTTTTAAAAATAAGAAAAGAACATATTTTTAAAAACTATCTGATAAAAGAAAAGGAAAATCAAAATTTTGAAAATCTAAAACAAAAGACACTTAATGTTTCAATTGTTCTGAATATGGGTATTTGACTTCTAAATGTGCTAAAAAGGATTACTTTAGAAGAAAAGACATGATAATTACTTGGAATGAATCATTAGAGTCTGAAATTAATTTTGAATTTGATGAATCAGACCAGAAAAATGCAAACGATTTGAAAGCCTTTATGACAATAGCCAGAGTCACTTCTTCAGAAAATTGTGATATGTCTGATTATGAAACTCTAAGAAGTGATCCTGAAAATGAAGATGATCTTAAAGATGCTTATAATGGCCTATACAGAGAAAGTTGTAAAATTACGGTCAAAATGAAAATTCAAAAAGAAAATTATGTTAAACTAAAATTAGAACTTGAAAAAGTTATTTTAGAAAAATCTTATTTTTCCGATTGTTTTGAAAAAAATAAATTGGATTTGAGTTTTAAGTCTTCTGAATTGTAAAAACTTAAAATCAAAAATGAGAAATTAAAACTTAAAGTTTCTTTCCTTTAGAGTTCAAATGATACTTGGAAATATATCATTGGTGATTAGAAATTTAAAAATTTGTTAACCTTATTGAGGTGATGTAGTGACAAGTCTGGACTAAGTTATATTAAAAATAACTCATTGAAACCTAAAGATTTTGCTCTTACCTTTATAAAAGGAAAATTCTCGAAGTCTAAAGCTGAGACTCTAAGAGATTCAAACTATTAAAGGAATGACTTCAAAAATTCAAAACCTTTTCAAGTCTCTAAAATAAAGAATAATGCCAATAACTATAAACATCAAAGGAATAATAAACCTCCTTTAACTGAAAAAATTGTGAACTTACTTAAAGAGCTATTGAAATCCAACTCGGGTAAGACTGGAATATTTGGAAAAAGAAAAAATCCTAACTCCCAAATATAACAAAAAGTAAGAGATCCTCTTAAACCTAGAACCGCAATGAAGTGAGTTCCAAAGGTTAAGTGTCTTGTTGCCCATATAGCTTTCAAAGCTAATAGCCATTTAAGATGGTATTGGATAGTGGATGTTCGAGATACATGACTGGTGATAAGGCTATATTCTCAAATATTACGAAGTAAATGGCGACTCAGTTACATTCGGAGATGGAAGTAACTGCAAGATAATTAACCAACGTAATCTACAACTTCCTAACTTACCTATCTTCGAAAATGTTCTATATGTTGAAGGATTAAAAATAAATCTTTTGAGCATATCCCAGATCTATGATAATAAACATAGTATAAAATTTTTAGATCACGAATGTGAGATTATAAATGAGAAAAGAAATGTAATATTAAATGGTCGTATAACGTGTGAAAATTGCTATATAATTGATAATTCTTTCTCAACAAACCATTCATGTTACATGGTTCATACAGACGAGATTGAACTATGGCACAAACATCTTGGACATCTAAATTATAGAGATTTATATAAATTGAGTAAAAGGAATCACTTACTTGGCCTACCTAAATTGAAAAAGATAGAAAAAGTTTGTAACGCATGTCAAATAGGCAAGCAAATTAGGAGTAGTCATAGGAAAGTGAACTCCTTCGCTATGGCTAGGCCTCTTGAACTTTTTCATATGGATTTAGTCAGACCAACTAGAACGGAGAGTAGATACGGAAAGAAATATTTTTTGGTTGTAGTTGATAGCTACACTAGATATACTTGGGTAGCCTTTTTAAGAGAAAAATTAGATAGTCTTGATGAAGTCAGAAAAAAATTTAAAATATATCCAGACTAAAAAAGAGTTATCTGTAGTCAAAATTAGAAGTGATAATGGTACCAAATTCGAAAATAACAATTTTGAGAAGTACTGCAATGATCATGGTATATCGCATGAATTTTCTGCTCCAAAAACATCTCAACAAAATGGAATTGTTGAAAGAAAAATAGAATTCTTCAAGAGATGCCTAGTGTAATGTTAAATAGTATGAACCTATCAAAAAATTTATGTGCTGAAGTTGTTAGTACTACATGCTATATAATTAATCATGTTTATATTAGAAAAGCTAAAAATAAAACAACTTATGAATTTAATAAAAAGCCCACAGTTAAATATTTTTGAACTTTTGAAAGCAAATGATCTATTTTAAGTGACCAAGAAAACTTGAAAAAATTTAAAGCCAAGAGTGATGAGAGAGTATTTGTAGGTTATGCTCCAAACAATTGGGCGTATTGTGTTCTTAACAAAAGAACTAGGGTGATAAAAGAATTTATAAATGTTGTGATAGATGATCGACATATCACACCCAGTCCTAATCAAGATAATGATGATGTCAATTTGATTAATATACTTGACTCTTCATCTAAATCAGACAATACTGAGTTAAGGTTAGTCAAAGACCATCTAACTAATCAAATACTTGGTAACCCTCACACTGACGTTTAGACAAGAAAATAACTAGAAAACATATGTAATCATGTCTGCTTGACTTTTCAAATTGAACCAGATAATGTAAATGAAGCACTCACTGATGAAAGTTGGATTAATGCCATGCAAGAAGAATTAAATCAATTCATTAGAAATGATGTATGGTATTTGGTTTCCAGACCTACTAATAAACATGTGATTAAAACCAAGTGGATATTTAAAAATAAAAATGATGAAATAAGAAACATTATAAAAAAATAAGGCACGACTGGTCATAAAAGGTTATACTCTCTCCATAGATTATTTCCATCTTTATCTCGTTTTTAGTTAATAAATTATAAAGCATGTCAATTTTCCAAACATAGTTATACTACCTTTTTACCTTATAATTTAAAGCATAGTTCATCACCATTTATATTAATACATTCAAAAATTTAAAAACTCTTTTGGGTGTTAAATTTACATAAATTTTAATATTTTATTATGTTCATTAATGACTTCTCTCGAATAACTTAGATTTATTTGTTACATGATCAATCTGAAGTATTTGACCATTTTAAATCCTTTCACATGCAACAAATTGGGCATAATAAATATATAGAGGGAGAGTGTTGGAAAACATTAAGTGTGTATGGGGGCCATATATTGTGGGTTTGAACTCGATCCCTCTCTTTTCTCTTTTCACTAATAAAAGCAAAGGGGTGAGTCGTTCTAACCCTAGAAATGACACACACTCTCTCTCTCTCTCTCTCTCTCGACGATATCATTATGTATAGAAACTAGTTACTTACTATGAGATATGGATAATCTTTAAAGCACTCAATAATACTATAATTAGACACAGACTTTAAAGTACCAAGGTAAGAGTACATTAAACTCTTCAATTATGTACATGTGATGTTAGTCTAGCTTATAAATAAGAGTTTTAAGTTAAAAATTTCTCTATTAAAGATCTTTGATAAACCTCTACACATTGTGTGATGGTTTAAGTCCAAAAGACACCATCATTTATACACATAATTATTCTAGTTGCCTAAAATATTTAATACTTTTAAATTTTAAGAAGTGAAAGATTGTTAACTTAGTTTTAAAATTTTTTTTATATAAGCTTTGCTTTGAAAACTTAATTTCTAGAATCCCACATTGGAAGTGAGGTTGAAATTTGGTTTATATAATATCATTTCTATATAGCTATCACTTTAGATTTCACTAAGTAAATGACGGTCTAATGAGGTGTGAAGCACCAAGTGTGCATGCATGGATAGTGTAGGTGTAGGGGTGATCGGGCACATTGTGGTGCTTTAGTGACACACTTGTCAAGTGCACATCGTGGTGGGGCTATTGGTCCTCTATCATGGTTCAACCCTTTTTTAGATGGACCTATTCGTTAGGCCTTAAGCCTGATAAGGTAGATGAAATGTCATTAGAATATAAGCCCACTTAGGTAAGCTGATGGGTATATTTATTTAGAAACATCTAACATTCACTATATTTGAACTAGACATTTTATTAATCGCATACTTAATTTCATTCTATAAGAAAATGCAAAGATAGGTGCTTGAATCACTTAAAATTCATTTTCTTATTTATTACTCATTTTAGTTATCTATAACTAAAGTCATGTATTATGTCTACACAGGATGGTACAAGCTCATTCCAAGATTGGACGAGCCCTGATTAATTAAATCCTACGGATAGTGCAGCTTAATCCCTTTCACAATTAGAAGACTTTGACTATCTTAAAAAGGCATAACATGGTATGTGCCTTTAAGCTATTTTCAACATCCTTAAGTATAAGGACATCTTCCTATTTTATTTTGTACACTTAATCTATAAGTATGCACCAAGAAGCACACTTGAAATATTTGCAACTCTAGTTGAACCATTGAAATTGTGGTCCCCACTTTGGCTCTTAAACTGAGGATAACCTTAAACTGATTTCCTAAAGCTAATTCATGGACATCTAATGAGTGGCTAAATTGAAAAATAATTCTCTTTAATCTCAATAAAAAAATGTACACTATGTAAAGATTAAGATTATTTATAAATGTGATATTAGGGTTATGACGTATCTATAGTGGGTCCCATAATTTGGGAGGCTTAATTTCAACCACAACATGCCTTGGTATAAATTACCATACTTTGTCATCGATGGGGATTTTGGTGTTTGGGGCTCATCATATCAAAGATAACTGAGCTATGGGTGTTGTTCTACATATTCTCATATATTACCTTTCCCCTTATTCTTTTTCTCAAAGAAGACAATGCAATTTGGATCATTTAGTGCATGGAAATAGAGAAAGCAGTGGTGATGGATTTGGAATATGAGAAAGTGATCTTTGCTTGTTGAAAAAATGAGTATCACTATAAATAAATAATCAATTAAAAAAAAAGAAGAGCAAAAGCTACGAACTATAGAGCTTTTGGCTATAGACTTGCTACAGCTACAAACCGTAACTATAGAGATATGGCTACAGATTAAATCGGTAACCTTTGTCCTTTTTTGGGAAGTGATGATAGGTACATGATGTAGAGTAGGTTGTGGACACTTTCATGTCCAAGATGGACCAGAGAAGGCTCGATCCGAGGCAGAGGTAATTCGAACTGCCAAAACCTTACAACAAGTGTATCTCACAAACCAAACTGAGTTACTCAACGTACTAGGAGAAGCTACTTTAGCCAATTAACCCAGATATACTGGGTTATCCTAGCCGAATTTACTAGATTCCATCGACAGTCGAAAATAAATTTTATTTCCATTTTTACTATTTATGATAAGTTTTAATTTGATTATAACTCTTCATCATTTGAACTTTAGGAGTTATGTCTAACATAAAAATTGCTTAGAAAAATTAGAAGAATAACGTGGTTAAGCCAAATAGGACACTTTCTAGTAAATTTACCTTTTATAGTAAGTTACGAAATTTAGAGAGTTTGAGTTGGAGTTTGATTCTGAAACTTCTTCGAAGGTTTGGTATCACTATTTAAAGGGTTGTAAACTCATTTTTATTATCTATCAATGAAAAATTGAATTTATTTGTATTCTTTCCTATTTTTTCCTCATGGATTCAAGGAATATCCACGAGGAGTCCAAAGAAGCTCCGCCGATTCAGAGTAATTATCCCTTGAGGAAGACGGTGCTCAACCTCAACACGTCCTTCCCTTCAGGGGCCCACCTCGAAGTATGCATTGTATATAGACACTATCCATCTATTTTGTTAACTCATTTTATGCCATGAGCCCAAAAATGAAGCATATACAAATCTCAGGTTGACGACATAGGAAATAGTGGTCGTTGTATGCCCACCATTAAAAACTTCCTAAGACCATTGTAATTAATGTTTATTTTCCATCCAACCTCTTGATAAGGTCACTCAAACTTGGATGAAGGAAAAACACAAATGCCAATGTGATCCAAAACTTTTTTGGCCCAAAAAAAGCTTTTAATAGTCATTTACCATTGTTTCTTATGGTGTGATCAACTTGAAATTTGAATCCGTTGCTTTTTTCTTTTCTTTTTTTTGACTCATACCATAAAATGAGTTGGAAAAATGGATTAATGGCATAAATATACAATACATGCATCAAGGTGGATCCATGGTTAAGGTACCACCCTTGGTTCTAGGTATCAGTCGAACTCACGCCCTTTTTTCTTTTATGGGGAGACAACCAACATTAAGGTAGGCCTCATGTGATAGATGGTCCATATCAAAGGTGGGCCTAGATGATAGGTGACCAGCATTAAAGGTAGGACTTGCACAGCGAACCGTCCACTTCAAAGGTGGGCTCCACGTGATGGGCTATGGACATTGAAGGTAGAATCATATGATTGACAATTAACATCAATGGTGGCCACACACGATGGATGACCCATATCTAGTTCGGTGCTAGATAATGGACCGTCTATATTACTGATCATCCTCTAATGATGAATGACTCACATATAACGCGGGCCGCATGATGGATTGTCTACATTAAATGTGGGCCCCACAATGGGGTATAGCCCACATCAAAAGTGAGTCTCACAAGGTATATGGTCGTCCATATTGAAGGTAGGCCCTGCATGATGAATGGTCCACATTGAAGATAGGGCCAAGGCGAGCACAGCATAATGAACGGCTCACATGAAAGGTTAGCCTCACATGATGGATGATGATATTAAAGGTAGACACCACATCAAAAATAGGTCCGGATGATGGGAAATAGACATTTAAAGTAATGTTGCAAAAGTAATTTGTATATGTTATAATTTGTATATTCTTTGCATGATTAAATTGATTAAATATATTATTTTCCAAACATACTTATATACGGGATAAGTAGAAATTGAAATTAGCTTAAACAAAATGACTAGGAATCCAAGCACACCCCAAAACTTCTTACACTTGTAAATGATGTCTTATAACCTCAGACCTGGATGACAAACATTGCTAAGATTTTGAAAATATTACACTAAAATGGCAGGAAATGCATTAAAACGGAAGCGACGGTTTCAAAATGTTGGCAGATGCGTGGCAAAGTCCAAGCGTGTATCTTCAGGCGCCAAAGACCAAATACACCATACGTGCCAATACGGCTACATTGAACATTCGTGTATTGCTCATCTAATCCTCGACATCATATACTATAAACATGCAGAACCGTACACGTGTACATTTCAGGCATATTGCGTTTGTGTTTGGGGCTTGAAGATGTACAGAAGCAGAATTCCTTACATTGTAGTAGCAGCGTGTACAGGCGTTTCAAATAAATAAATGTGGGTGGCAATGCTTTCATACATATCTGGCAGAGTGTGATGGATGATGACAAGGGGACATTTAGAAATGGACAGGGATTGCATGCAGCTGTGCTAATGAAAAAAAAAAAAAAAAAAAACACGACTGAGCAGCCACCGACCGACAAAAGTGCGTAAAGAGAAAAAAGATGAGTTCATGCGGAGAATCTTTACTTTTCACCATGGGTCCACGCCTACACGCAATCCGCATCCCTCGGGACATCGCACACCTGGCATGTGTTTAACTCAAACCGAACCGTGCATGTACTGGGCCCCACTTTAGATTTAGATGGTTAATTTATATAATTAGTGGACCCCACTTTAGAGGGTTTATAAAACAATAATTATATGAAATGACGTTTGAACGGGTCAATTAGCTGATAGCTACAAAATGGTCAACATAAAAAGTTTTCATCGGCTTCTAATTCAATATCCTAATTTTCATAAATCAGAGACAACCACCCCCTTTTTACCATTCATACTTTAAAGGGAATTGTCACCGATCGGTTTTGCTTCTGTCCAATGTTAAAGGCATCCGAGCCGTGCAAAATGTGGACCCGGCCTTGTAAATCATGAGCTAGTACATTCATCATGTGGGCTATACTAACAAAGTCAATACATGCTGAAGTATCTCACCTGATATAGACAGTGTGGCCCACTTAATGAGAATTAACCTAATTTTCAGGCAGTACTACCACAACGGTGATTTCCACATTTCACATGGATGTCCCGGGGGCTGAAAATATGGACGCGGGCGGATGGGGTTCTACCCCTACCTGTGGCCAGCCCCAGCTCTGAATAATCAGGGCTCTGAGGGGCCCACTATGATGTATGGATTTTATCCACACCGTCCATCCATTTTTCCATATCATTTTAGGGTATAAGTCCAAAAAATGAGGTAGATCCAAGGCTCAAATGGACCATACAAGGATGATTGAATAACCACCATCAAAAACTTATTCGTAGCCACAGAAGTTTTGATCAATGGTTATATTTATGTTTTCCATTCATCCAAGTCAATGCGACCTTATGAACATGTTGGATGGCAAATAAATATCACGGTGCCCCCTAGGAAGGTTTAAAACAATGGATGCCATCATCACCGCTGATTCCTATAGTGTGGTCCATTCGAACCTGCATCTGTCTCAATTTTTTATTTGTCTAAAATGATATAGAAAAATGGGTGAATGATGTGGATGAAACCCATAAACCATGGTGGGGCCTCAGAACCCTGACTGTTCAGAGCTCAGGACAGGATTGGGTAGCACCCAATCTGCGTCCCTGAAAAATGGTAAGCTTTGCGTGTCATAAGAAAAAGGACGCACACCTTTTTATTGGACCACACAAAAGTTCCCCAAACAAGAGAAAGGACACTATGCTTGGACCACTCAATGAGTAGAAAGCAATGCACTATAGCGATTCTATTATAATTTGAAGTTACATCACATCTCATACAGCCTGTTGCCGTATGGCAATTACACTAGACATCACCTGAAGGGGTGATTTGAAGCACACGTGACAACATGGAATCCATGTGCCAGATTCAGCCCATTCATCAACTGGGTTCCAGCATAAACATGTCTACGGCTGAAAATCAGCCAAAATTGAAACTATGAAAAAAAAAAAATACAGATCAGGACATTTTTGGTACTTTGGCTAACCCAATGAATAGTCCATCTAACCTGATGAGTGGACCTCAATGCTTGGGTTACGAAATGTTCACAATGGGCCCCACCAGATGAATTGCCCGAATTACCACTTAAATCTCTTGTTTCACAACATATTCTTCAAAATCACATTTACACCTTCAAATAACATAGATATATATATATATATACTTTTAGTTATCTCATATATATATATATATATATATATATATATAAAGCCCGGCTCAGCTCCGACCCAAACACCTTTCATTTCGGTGAAGTAGAGCGGCGATCACAATTAAATAATAAGAGAGGAGAAAAAAAGGGCAATTCAACTCAACAAGAAGACACCGTTGTGGCAGATGAACTCCTCGGCGTCACCTGCTTAAACACGACCGTCGGAAAAACAGTGGTTTTCCTCCTTTCGTGTTCCTTAATCAGCTCGACTGCAAACCCGTCAAGCATCTCTGCATTAGTCTTCCCAGCTATCTTCTTCCCCTGGAAGAGCACCGACTCAACGTTCTTCTGCGCTAACAAGCCCTCCGCGTCCGCCAGAAGGCTTCTCATGTCGCCGCCTGAACTCGAACCGTTTGTCATTTGGGATTTTCTGGCATTGAATCCGTTTGCCTGGAAATTTCACATTATTTACGTGGAAAAAAATAATAATAAAGTTATTACTTCAATTATTTGCAAGACTCCTATGTTAGTTTTCCACCATTAACATCCAAACTGTGGGTCCCATTGTGGATAACATTCTGTAAATTTTCACTAATCATGCTACCCTAACCATCCGATCAATGGCTATGAAACCGATGGTTATAACCAAAACCGCGAGCGGTCCAAATCGACTCACCATCATTTTTAAAATGGTGGAGAACTAGCACAGGAGTCCCTACAGCCATGCATATGACCAAATTACCCCTAGAATGGAAAGGGAATCTTTCTAGGGCAGGGCAAAAGGACAAGTACCTGAATACGGACATAATTACTGGTCCTGTTATGCCCAAACGCCATAGAGACCGCTTGATCAACCTATACCAAAAAACCAAAAGAAGGTCATTTTCGTCACTTCAAAATACAAATGAAAAACCTTTAAACAGCTGACCCACACGAGTGGGGAATGAGACCCACCGCAATTGGACATGTATCTTAAGTCCAAGCCGCTCGTAAGGCGGGCCCAAAACGAGGTTAGTCACCTCATCAGGTCAGGCACTTTAAATCCGGACCGTTGGCCCCAACAACAGCCGATTTATAAACAGACACGTGTGTAGGTAGGTTTAGGGGAATTCTACTCGCGCGAGTAGCGTTTGCGTTTTTCTCACTGAAACGATCTGTACTGGGAGTAGTTGGTGCTTACCATGTCCGCAACTCCTTCTCCGGCGATCCGAACGAACTCTCCGGCGGAAGGCGTCAGATCACGGCGACCGTACATCCCGTAATCTGACTCCCCGTTCCCGAGAGACACCACGAGAAGATCCTCCACTCCGCGGCAGAACGGGAACTCATGCTTATTATTCAGCACGTGCGTGATCGCCGCAGCCGTCGGATTGCTCGTTGCGATCCCGCCACCGACGGCCACGATCCGCGTGCTCCTGTCTACGGACCGCATTTCCAAAGCCCGACCCGCTGACGTGGCAGAACAGACCTCCCTCATCTTGAAATCGAAGCCGTCCGTTTCGAGAGCGTCCGCGCGCGAGAAAAGAAAGGGCGCGCCCGACGATAGATCATAGC
Organism: Magnolia kwangsiensis; assembly: GCA_037074715.1. Taxonomy (NCBI): domain Eukaryota; kingdom Viridiplantae; phylum Streptophyta; class Magnoliopsida; order Magnoliales; family Magnoliaceae; genus Magnolia; species Magnolia kwangsiensis. Next base: position 169,709,451 of record CM073571.1, read on the forward strand.
ACGGTATAAGCACCGGCTTCAACGTGTCCTTGAGCGTATAATCCGAAAACGCCTTACGGTATATGCGCTCCGTCTTCGACTGACGGAATACTCGACGGAATATTCCGTTCCTCGACGGCGATGAGATCGTCCGGCGGTTCTCGGCGAGGAATTTCAGCGCATCGGCGGCGGTGAAGAGTGGCCGCCCGTCGCTTCCCCTGGTGAAGAGGAGCCCGGCAAGGATTCCGCCAGCGCCGGATCCTGCGACGACGTCGAAGAAGTCAGCAATCCGGGCGTCGGGATTGCCGGATCTCTGGCGGAGGGAGGATTCGAGGCGGGCGAGGGATTTTCCAGCGAGGATCCCGTCCGTGGAGCCACCGGCATCTATGGATAGAATGCGGACTTTTCCAGCGGTGTTCTTGCCGGTTTTTAGGTTCCCAGTGGCCGGAGAGTTGGCGACTCCGTTGAGGAAGAGGCTAGGATCGGTATCGTAGCCGAAGAGAAATTTGCTCTCGAGTATAGAGAAAATCTCGTAAGAGAGCTTGTCTACGTCGAAGCTCGGCTCGAGCGGAGCAGCATAAGCCGCAGCTACTGCCATTAATGTGTGTGAGAGAGGGATAGCCGGTTTTTCTTCAGAGGGAGAGAGAGAGAGAGAGGATAGGAGTAGAGAGAAAGGATGGGAAGCTGTGGAAGGTGTCCATTTGGAATTTATAGCGGGAATTTACAAGGGGGTGCGCACGTTAGAGGGGACCCGTGAGCTGGAAGAAGAGTCGGGAGGCGATGAATCGGGAGATTGTCGTATTGTGCTGGTATGAAAGGACAAGACGGTGCGTGCAGGCACCGTTTTTAAGACGAGGAATGTTCGCGTGGACCTCAGTGGACGGAAAAGTCACCGTCCGACACTGCCGCACACGTGCGTCTGCATGGGGTCCTAGAAACACGGTCCCACCTTCAAGATCGCCCGATAATCAGGCGGGCTAGACCCATGGTCGACCCGTTCGTCTTGGTTTATCTTCTTTAGTGGGGCCCACTTTGTTAACGGTCCAGATGTCTCTGACGTGTTACACGTTACTGAACTGTAACTGATCACCCTTAGTTGAGGTGCAAGGGCTTTCTCAAGCGTACTTGGCTTCTGACAATTACATTCCCTCCTTTGGTAATCAGACCGTTAGTCAGCTTCTCACAAAGATTTTGTAATTATCACAATTCTACTATCACAAATAAAATTAAATTGTATTGAAAATCACCGTTCTAAGGATTAGAAATAGTGTATGTTTTGCTGGATTTGATATTTTAATAATATAAAAAGTTTAGTTGTGAATTTACCAACCTTTATTAAAAACAAGAATTAACTATTAAATTATCTATTTTTCTTAAATATTAATTATGTAATTTATAATTATTATATTTTTACTTAAACTAATTTCTAATCCAAGCAAGCCTTAGATGAACCAAGCGCAAAACTCCAGTTAGGTATAACCCTATCCTTTCAAGCCGGCGTACAATAATATACTTTTATTAAAAAAAAGAAAGAAAGAAAAAAAAAAGCTACCATGATTAATGGCTCGAATATTCGTATACACAAGATTTGCATACAAGTCCATTAATAGTGCATCCCAACACACTATCCATCTAAATAATTGATACTTACATGGAACAAAGGACAAAACTCTTTATGAAGGATAAAAGCTTTCAAACTCAGATATTGCATAAATGATGATACCCAGCACAAAATTGTTACATTTACTATTCAATGAATGGCCCACCTAAAGAAATTCAACTAAGATGCGATGTAATATTAAAGATGGTTTCCCCTTTCCAACCATGTAATAAAGTTTAAATATGACTGGTTTATATAATTACCAAGAACATAGATTGTCATCTTGTAACTTTATTCAAGACATAAGAGGAACTCAAATAAGAATTAGTAAGAAGAAGATATATTTGCATACATTCTAAATATGGGCTAAGGTTTGATTATATATGTAGACACCCCATCTAAATTGAGAGAGACTACTCATGGAGTTCCAATCGAACTTCGAAATTAGTCTCCGATTGATCCAGAAAAACATCACAAATCCGAAAAGTCAAATGGAGAAAATCCTCAGAATTTTCTAAAATCCACCAACCGCTCAAAACGGTAAAAAAGATACCAGATGAAATCCAATTCCAGACGATCGATCATTCAGACCCTCTGGGACTCCCTGCCAAACATCTAAACGGCCGAGCGAATTAAACACCCCAAAAATATGTGCAAAATCACATGTGGAAATCCAATTCCTGCCAATCCTAAAAGTATCCTAATAAGCACACACTGCACTTATCAAATGGAAAAGCAATTATCAACTAAAAAAATAAAACTTGTCACTGACAGGAATCGAATTCTTGCCAGTAGGAATTGGATTCCCACCAGTGCAATTTATATAATCTGCCTCATTTTATTTGTTCTCGAGGTAGTGAGAAGTGGGTAATAGGAGTGGAGAAACCGTGAGAGAGGATCAAGGTGCTGAAATCCATTTCGAATGGTTAGACAGCTGCAAAAATGACTGAAAGGTTGCCCAATCCAAAAAGAAAAAGAGAGACTTTGTTAAAGAAAGAAGTCTACTGAAATCTATAGTAGGTTTAGAATTAGGGATATTTGGTCATCCCTTTCTTTAAAAAAAGTGTCTAATCTCTCATTTTCCTTCTCACATCTCAATCTAGCTTGTAATCCATTTCATACATTCTATGTTGTACCTCCATTACTTCCTGCTTTCTTTTCCCTTCTGTTTTTATTCCGATTGAATAATCTCACATCGAGCAAGGTATCTTCACGGGCCAATCCCGGATGTAGTCTTTCTAGAACTTAACTAAATTCTTGAAAATTCTAAAATTCTATAAAGGAGAAATTGCACGTGTGTAAACAAAAAAATGGTGCCTAACCCTTTCCTTTACAGCTACCATGACCCTTAGAAAATTTTGTTATAAACCTATAGTGACCCGTGATTTAGACTAAGGGAATACTCTGTCAGTATAGCCCACCTTATACCTATAACAAGCCTTAATTATATATTGAAAAAATGAATGAGTAGAGTGGATCCCTCAAAATAACATTGTGGGCCCCACAATCAAGTGAGTGAGCACAGGATACGTGTGCACCCCAACGCACCGAGCGATCAAACTCAGTTTGACCACGCTCGATTCGCAGATTCGCGAAAGATAAGGAGAGGACCCCTTCAGATTCACACACCGCTTGCGACCAAAACGGACAGCGTTCGGCTGGGCAGATAGTGGCCCATCATCACGACCCTGTTTGAGGATTTGAATCGTCCAGTAAGACCATAGGGAAAAACTGACCAGACCCTAGACTCCCCTCACGTGCTCCAAGCTTGAACACATGCACTGTTTCGAGCCCAACCAATCGAACCGTAAACGGCAACTTGTGGTTAAATTCAAGATGGATCGCTACTCTAGCAAATATGAACGATCTAGATTATCCATCGAATCCACACTCTATCTCGGCCAAGACTATAGGACCCATGATGGCCCATGCACACAACTGTGGGCACAACAGCGAGCGCAAGAAGTAAAGCCGACTTCCGTTAAATCTATAGATTGAGAAAACCGGCCGCACTGAATCCATCCACGCAACCTACCATTCCATCTCAACGATTCAAACCCCTCCAAACAACATTCCGCCTCCTTCGACGAAGACAGATCAGATCACAGATCACTTTGTTTCCTACCATTACGCAATCCTAAACCGATTTCTGCTATGTAAAGACAAATTGCGTAACTAATCCAAACGATTGCATCCCGTTTCTTGCTGCATAAACCGGTCTGCATAAGGATACGCAGGAAAGACCTAGAAGCCCTTACACCTATAAAAGAGACCTCTTTTGTCCGACGGTGAGAGAGAAAAGAGAGCAGAGCAAGAAGAGAAAGAAAGGAAAAAATAAGAGAAAGAAAGAAAAGAAAAAAAAAAGAGAGAGAAAGAGAGAGAGAGAGAGAGAGAGAGAGAGAGAGAGAGAGAGAGAGAAGAAAAGAAAAGAAAAGAAAAAGAGAGAGAAAGAAAGAGAATAAAAAAAAAAGAGAGAGGGAGGAAGGTGTCCATAGAAGGCAGGAAGTCTCCAAGTCAAGCTAGACTCGAGGTAGGCCCACATGCAGTTCTTCCTCGTTAGATTCCTTTCCTCTCCTAGAATTCTTTTCTCCTTCCTCTCCCAATGCCTCGATATAAAATTTGAGGTAAGAAGACTAGCCAATTTAAATCAAATCTAACTGTCTAAATTCTTAAATACTAGTTTAAGAGCCTAATCCTTCAATGCATAACCACCTTCAAAGAAGGAAAAACAATAGAGGTGAAGGTTTTTCCTTTAAGCTTACCTTAATTTAAGTTGATATGAATTATCTTGCCGTTTACCTATTCTCATGTTACTATGATTCTCTTTCTGCAATTGTTTAATTTACCATTTGTAATTATTTATCCTTTGAAATTATGGTAGGATGATTACGAGTGATCTTTATGAATTTATATGGGGTGATGGATACAAGCTTTGCCCTTGCCTTTAACGATTTTTGAGTTAGCCCTCGCTACCCTTTCTATTATTGAGTTAGCCATTGTCATTCCTTAACATTACTAGTCTTGTGTTATATACCTTTAAGGCTTGAGCAAGTGTCTTGATATTCCAGAACCCCATGATTCAATTTATATTCTCTTTAATGTAAGTGATATGTTGAAGGTATCACAACTAGTGATTCAATTAATATATCATGGACGTAATGCGCTCTGGATAGAGACCCTCTTGGTTGATAAGAAATTTCATGAATTTTTGGATAGTGGTGCACAAATCGATATAAGTAATTCGTAATGCATGTTACATCACTTTCAGGATTAGATGTCACAAATACTCACTCCATTAACAAATCGTGTCATGTAATTCATCTAACTATGTGTTGTATTGCCTCGAGGTGTTCACGTAAATCTACAGTAGTGTTAGACATGCCGGTGAATCTCCATAGTGTGAGAATGCGGAACAATCAGGGTTTTCTATGAATTATACTTCACATTGTGATGATCACTACGTATAATGAGCCGCACATACTTTGCTAGGCATACATTCATATATATGTTGGTTGTGCATACTGATACCTCTCGTAGTAGTGGAGTACGTGACGTATTAGAATCTTTACATTGCTTTTATGAATATCTTGCATTATTGATAATCTTAAAGGATAACCATCATTATGAGTAGGGCGTTGACCCTCTCCACCCATACAGATGATGCAAGTGACACACAAGTTAAGGACCCAGAAGATCAGTTCCCGATAGAAGATTCTGCTAAATAGAATAGAAAAATAGTTTATGGTTATTTATATTTCCGCTATACAACTCAAATATTGTAATAAGCTCCCATCAAGAGAACATTTAACAAATTTATTTAATTATGGAATGATAAATGCAGTTAATCTTATTCTTGTGGATGATTAACTTTTTTAATGTAACTGGATGTAATCCAAGGCGAGACCTTGAGATATCCAAATTCTTACATTATTAACACCCAATTTCCTCGGACACGAGTATAAACTTTGGCCATGAATATTTGGGATGCTACAAAACCAACTATAAAAGTCACTTGAGTTGGGTGGTCTTGCGATTCACCAACCTTTAAATGATTCTACAATTTCTAACTAGCTGTGTATTTTAATCTTTATTGGCTAGTGGCTACTCCATATTTTATGCATTATTATATTTAATTCAATACCACACCCCATTTGTCTGCACCAACCTGAAAGTAAAAAAGTGAAATTGTGTGGATTGTCTACCATAGCATGCGAAAGATCGACAGAGCTAAGGAATTATAGTTGTCTTAGAGTGTGATTAAGATCAATTAAAAATTATACCAATTCAAACACAAATGCCTACTTAAACTATTTATCAATTTAATTAAACAAGACAATTAATACTAAGGCCTCTAAAACAAAGTGGGTCCAATCACATAAACTACAAATGATATATCAACCAAGCAATTAGTCCATATATCAAGATAGTGATCTTGTGTATGGGATGTGCAAGATATTCAACTTCAAGCATTCATCAAATCACACAGACTCATAATTCAGTAAATTACATTCTCGAGTATAATTAGAAATGTTCTCAAATGATAATCTCAAACACAAGCTTGTATAATACCGGTTTGGTTTCTCTACTCTACTTTCAAGGAATGCACTCTCCTTAAGCGTACCGGTATTCACTATCAGAGGTTTTCAATAGGTTCACCTCTTACCTTTACAGCCCTACACAAGGACCTATGTCGTACACAAGAACCTAATATACACTCCCAACTGAGGCCTATAGAAGGACTTACCTATGTACTCACCCATGTCAGTGACTCCCGCAAGTGACTTTAATTATTTTTTTATTGACTAACTAATAACCACAAGTAGTCCTAATCACGTACACTCTTGCCGAAGGCTCCCACGAATATTAACACATATGCACCCGTGATCGTAGACTACATACACACCCATGTCAGTGAATTTAGTCCTGCACAAAAGTCTACGTCCTACACAAGAACCTATTGAGTTTGGGTCATAAACTCTTACTTTCAATCTTACACAAGAACAGAGAGTATAAACTCATACATAATACTTATTTGTCAAATTGAGATCCTTTGTAGAGCTTTCTTTGGTTGCTTCTTCAAAGCTCTCACGTGTTTGAATCTACTCCCGTTTTGCTTCACCATCATTGATGTCGATGCTTGTCAGTGCTTCAGCTCTAAGACCAAACACTTTACATGCGATGCTCCATTTGAGGTGACTAAGACGATAGAAGGGCAGTAGAATCTCTTACAATACTTGGGATGATTGTAATCTTAGAAAATTCACCTAGATGGGTCTTCTAAAAGAATTAAATAAATGATATACCAATAAGCTTAAGTCTAATCTTTAGAAAATTATGGAGATTAGAATCCTCATTATAATTAAAATATCAAAGAAGATGACGTAGAACTCATGAGATTAGAGGTCTAGGAAGTGATATATGAATGTTAAATCATCTAGCCTTCTGTTGCACTGTTTCGATCAGAAACAAGTATCGGAGATTGAAATATTCACATTCAATAATAAGAAAGAAAAAAAATTAAAAAACAAACATCATCATTTATTTTATTAATCTTGATTCTTATTACATCCCTCACATGGACCTTGATTCTAACATAAAGTAATTTAATCAATGTAATGAAAAATAGTTTAATAATAATTTCAACATCACGGCTTGTTTAGCGTCCATCACAATGATAAAAGAGTTATGTAAGTTCTAAACCATTGTTTCACTCTGATATTAAAGAATATATGCATAGGAGGATAAATCCTTGAGAAATCTACAAAATCGCATAACATATGGCCCATTGGGGCCTCTATTATGTGGTCGCACAACAGGCTAAACTCCTGCGATACTCTAATCTTCTTCCATCATTTCTCCCACGGGATACTTGATCACTACAACTCCTGACTCCGAGAGCTCCTGAATACTTTTTAAAATTCTCTGATGATCCAAATGGAAGGATGAGGGGATTTTAATAGGCCTCCGCACATGTGAACCACCAAATCTGCACAACCAGTCTTCATTGCACGATCGCACAATGTACCCCTTTTGCATGGTGTGCAATAGGGTTTCCATGTTAGAAACCATTATGCCTTCTAGTGCCCCATCCTATAGCCTTCTTCTCTATTGCATAACTGCACAACTCACCTCTGTTATGCGACCATACAACAGAGCTATCTTCTTGTGATTGTTCAATTTTTGTACTCTAACAGATGCCACCTCGATCCTACTTTGATTTTTACAAAACCAAATGGGGGATTGATCATTTATCTGCATAAAAATTCTTCTTAGTATTCATTGCGTGATTGGGTTTGCACAAACAGAATCAGGTCTGGTTGTCTATATAAGCTAACCTCCCTTCATTTCTGAGTTATCATCATTCGGTTTGAGCCTCTTACTGTTGGATGCAATGGTGGGTACATTAGTCCTTTTCTAGTACATTGTTGGAACTCGATAGACTTTCCAGTCGGGATTGTTCTGCCAAAGTTAAGGAATTACATACCCATGAGGGAAATTGGCTACATAGTTGGACAAGGATCATGCTCAAACAGGCGACTGGCCACATAGAGGAGAAGAATCATGCATGTACAGGGGACTGGCCACGAAGTGGAGAAGAATCATGCCCATGCCCCCGGTCGAATGTGTCTGAAAGTTTTTTTAGAGGAGCCCATCTTCCAAGTAAGGCCTTACGACACTTTGAAGGATTGGACCACATATGGTATCCCTTAGAAGAATTGAGGAGACTGGGAGAACAATCTGTCAGGGCTATGACACTACCTCCAAATGAAGAGGGTAATGACTCAACCTTACAAGCATTAGCGGCCGTGTTTCATACTCCGACCAGAGAAACTATAATGGACATCGAGGGTATGCATACGTCTCTCATGATGAGGTTTGCCAAACAAAGTTCATCATTTCCTGTGACTTGTTTACATATAAAAATCTGCTCTCCCTATATGTAACAAAGCCACCAAGGCGATCCCCTTACCCTTGCAGAAGCGGGGGCACATATGAGCAGAGTTGACCCCTCCAACTAAGGAAAACAAGTCATGATCGAAGTACCTGCCAAGGAGGAATCATCAAGAGAAATGAGAATGAATAATCATCATCCAATAGCAGTTCTGTTAAAGAAAACAACCTTCTGAGGGCGGTGACTTGGAAGAGGAATGGGAAGTAGATACTAACAAGGAGGATAAAGTTGTAGGAGAAGTCACTACGGTTGGTCGAGAGGTCTCACAATATGTATCTATCCCGACTGGTCATGCGAAAACTCTTGCAAAGGAAGAGCCACTCAATTATGAAGAATTTAGCTATTTGCAAGTGGCTAATGTCTTCATGACTTTCAGTATCAACTACTGCCCTTTCCCTCACGACATACCTGTCATTTCATCGATCCATATTATTTAAGACTAATCCTCCAATCTTTCTTAGGATCACGGAGGTTTCCTCATCGATGGAAGAGGAAAGTTTTATGTTGAGGCATAGATAGTAGTAACAACGTTGCTTCCTTAAGACAAACCATTGTCTATCGCATGCAACATGAAGTTTGATCAAGACATGACAATCTTTTCAGCAACCACTCGAGGGCAGATATCAACCGTAGAACGTGTTTAGATGAACGAGGCTACAATTGCATCTTTCACAGTTCCAATTACATCTGTTTGTGCTATTCATCTCCCGTTGACGCCTGCCACTGTGACAACTCATGTAACTCCAGCTTTAAGCACCATGGTCAGGGAATCATCTTTTAATGCTACTCCTGCCGTGACGGTCCATCTTTTAATGTCGTTCTTACTTTGGCATTCCGTCTTTTAATGTTTCTCTTGTTTTGGCAATACGTGAGCGGTCAAATATTCTTTAATTAGGAATGCTCTCTTAGCAATAGTGTGTATGTTCCAAGACCTTAAGTAATGGTCTATCCTTACAAGTTAGCCAAAATTAGCATTTCGGGGCTTCACAATTCTTTGATCCAATTTCGTGATGTATTGAGGATTTCAAAATAATTATAATGTATTTACAATTCTGAGATAATCATAATGTATTGGCAATTCCAAAATATTTGAGAACTTTGTACTTTTCAAACAATTTCACGCATATAAGATATGACAATTCTACTTATATTCTAGCATATAATTATGAATGACTTTTAACCTGTATTAATTCATATTTCAATTGTACATTTTTCTCTAATATTGAGGTATGTAATATGATAATAATTTAGTCATTCTAATTTTTACTTATTAGTATACTTTTCTGTTGCATTCTCTTTAGCGGGGGAACTATTTTGGAATTCAATTAGTAGAATTAAGGCATCATCCACAATTTAGGCTCATAAGTAGTTGAAGCATCATAGTTTAAGCTCATAAGTAATTGGAGCATCATAATTTAAGCTCACAAGTAGTTGAAGCATCACAATTTAAGATCATAAGTAGTTGGAGTAACATAGTCGAAGCTCATAAGTAAATGGAGCAACATAATTTATACACGTAAGTAGTTTGAGTATCATAGTTTAAGCTCATAAGTAGTTGGAACAACACAGATTATAATCATAACATAATTGGAGTATCATAGTTTAAGCTCATAAGTAATTGGGCAACACAATTTATATTCTTAAGTTGTTGGAGTATCACAATTTATACTCTTAAGCCGCTGGAGTATCACAGTTTATACTCTTAAGTGGTTGGAGTATCACAGTTTATACTCTTAAGTGGTTGAAGTATATAATACTTAAAGATGATAATACACACACACACACACACACACACACACACACATATCTGTAAATAATCGACAATAATGTGGAAATAATTTTTAAAATAATCTTGCAGATAATCGGTGATAATCCGGAAATAATTTTGGAGATAATCTAGACATAATTTTTGGTGATAATCTCCTAGATAATTGGTGAGAATCTGAAAATAGCTTTTGGCGATAATCCTGCAGTTAATCAGCGATAATTCAAAAAAATTTTGACGATAATCGGTGATAATTCAAAAATAATTTTGACGATAATCAGTGATAATCCGTAAATAATTTTGGTAATAATCTTGCAGATAATCAACGACAATCTGTAAATAATATTTTACGATAATCCTGCAAATAATCGGCGATAATTCATAAATAATTTTGGTGATAATCCTGCAATAATCGGCGATAATCGTAAATAATTTTGATGATAATCGATGATAATCCATAAATAATTTTAGCGATAATCTTGCAGATAATCAACGATAATCCGTAAATAATTTTGGTGATAATTCTACAGATAATCGGTGATAATTTGTAAATAATTTTTACGATAATTCTGCAGATGGTTAGCGATAATTTGTAAATAATTTTTACGATAATTCTGCAGATGGTTAGCGATAATTTGTAAATAATTTTGGCAATAATCCTGTAAATAATCGATGATAATCCATAAATAATTTTGATGATAATCCAGCAGATAATCGGCGATGTTATGGGAAGATCAGAGATGTCTCAGCTCCAAGGCCCCAGACAAAATGATCTGAGTCTGAGTCGGTCCACCCGAAATTTAGAGCGAAATCCTGGAATGATCCGAGGCTGAAGCTCCCAGCTCGAAATGATCTGGCACCGAGGTGCTCAGTTTGGGACTCAGATCGGAACCCACTTATGAGGGGGAGCATGAGGTGTCCCATTACCACATGATTGGCGATGATTACTCACCATATGATTGACAACGGTTACTCAACCACCCACGTCCGCACGACCACATAACGACTGGGTAGCTGAATCTCCTACAGGATGCGGCAAATGCCCCGGGATGTGCCGAGTTATGCAAACATGTTCATCTCATGTGATGGGGTATAAATAGCTTCTTGCGGGGAGGAAACAGGTACATAAGATCTTGCACTCTCCCTCTACAACTCAACTTAGACCCAGATTCCCTTGATCTGACTTAGGTATCAGATGGTCCCCTGTTTCAGCCAGAGTCTCATTTGCTCACAACTATTGTGCGGGTTTAGGTCTCTGAAGCGGCTTGGAGTTTAAGTATCTGAGCGGAGGGAAGTTCAGATTTTGTCAGCAAAATTTTTTGCACTGTCTATGGGAAACTGATACAAAAATTTAATTCCCTATTTTCCAGTATAATGGCAAGAGGAAAGTAGAAATCTGCAGCTATGGAACCGGAGTAGAATGATTTGACTCGGTCTTCCTCATTACTTCATGTCGAGTCAGCTCCAGGACCTTCCCAGCGCTTTCATAATCGGGTGAGAAAGTATCGATCTATGCAAACGAGATACAAGCCATACGCGATAAAATTAATCAAATGAAACAGTAACAGGAGTAACAACAGCATCCCATTCAGGAAACGGTCGAACCGGTGGTGGAAGTCCAGTCCGCACCGCGGAGTATGATGCCCAAAGGGTCACAACATCAATCCGTTCGGGTTCGAGCATCAGTTTAGAATCCTCCCCCGACCCAAAACTAAGTTCCAGCTCGGAACAAAATGACCCGGGCTCTGACGAATGCTTCGGTCACCTCGGCTTTGGCACTAACGGATCTCTGTCATGAGCTAGAGAGGAGGAGGGGAGGGATGACTCCTGAGGTAGAGGCTCCACAAGAAACAGTGGCCGAAAATAGAGATCCGTGGGAAGCGCGGTTCACAGAACTTAATAATTGGGTTCTGATACTATAGCAGAATTAGCATCATTCGTCTGTTCTCTCCGCCTTTCAAGTAATGATGGAAGAGACCGAACCTCCTTTCACCTCTACAATCATGAATGAGGTGATGCCACAGAGGTTCTAAATACCTCCCATCATCCGGTACTCTGGGTCAGGAGACCCGTTTGAACACGTAGAGGCCTATCACTCGTGGATGCAAATTTAGACAGCCACGGACGCGATGATGTGTAAGGGATTCTCGATCACCTTTATCGGATCTGCTCGAAGTTGGTATAGGCAACTTAAGCCCAATTCAATTAGTTCCTTCGTAGAGCTCAACAGATTATTCCTTACCCAATTCATAAGTAGTAAGAAGAGTGGGAAGTCCAATACTCATTTGTTCACCATCAAGAAGGGGCCTAAGAAGTCGTTGAAGGAATTCATTAACCGCTTCAATGAGGAGGCATTGCAGGTAGAGGACTACGATGATAAAATGACACTCTCTGCCATGTTCAAGGGGTTTGAAAGAGGAAAAGTTTACCTTCCCCATTGGGAAGAATCTGGTGAAGATGTTGGCCCAACTCGTCACCAGAGCTCAAAAATATACTAACGTCGAAGAATTCTCCAACTCCTACAAAAATGTTCAACCGGCAGAGCTGCCGACCAAAGGGAAGAGGCTGAGGAACGAAGAACCCCAGCCATCCAGTAAAAAGTAGAATGACCATATCCCTGATCGTCACTCGAGCAGAAAGCCTGAAGGCAAGTTTCGTTCCTACACTTCCCTCAACATATCTACAGAAAAAATACTACTGGACAACAAAGGCCAAAAGCTCCTGAATTGGCCTGTTTATATGAAGGCTGACCCAGATCATTGAGACAAGCGCAAGTATTATTAGTTTCATCGTAATCACAGCCAAAACATGAGTGACTGTGTGGATCTCAAGGATGAGATCGAGATCCTCATCCACAAGGGTCGTCTGCGCCGATACACTAAGGAGAAGAGAACAGGTTGGGGAGAAGAGCAGCCGAGCAAGGCTGTAGAAGAACCAGTTGAAATATGTACCATGTTTAGTGGTTCATCTGATGGAGGAGACTCGAACAGGGCACGTAAAGCCCATTCTCAAAAGTATGACCCAGAGCACTACGTCCACACGACCGAGAGGCCGAGAAAAGAGCTCTGAGTCAGCCCTTGTAGTCTGATCTTCACGGAGTGTAAGACCCGTATCCTAGTTCGTATTGTTCCGTCAACTCCCGCGATCCTTCCCGTCGAATTTCGGTAACCTGCGACCGATAACCGACATTTTCCTTGTGTGCTGTGATTACTATACGCCCTTGAAGATCAGACGGTTCCTCTCTGGGATATGACTCATGCATCTTGCATTGTGTGCTGTGATTACTGTACGCCCTAGCAACATCAGGGCCGTAGCCTCCACAGGCATATCGTGGATGGCCAGATGGGACATCAAAAATATTTGGTTCGAGCATCGGGCTGCTATAGATGGCCCTAGGTGAAAATCCTTAAAACCCTCTTGGTTCCAAAGGATGCCCCAATGTCGAGACTTAGTGGATACACATGAGCGCCCAAGTGCCGAATACCAGGAGGCTGCGTCTCCCACTGTGCAATGGTCGGTTGGGAGGGAGTGCGGCCTTATCCGCTCGAGGGAGTAGGCATAACTAGGCTGAGTTTGACCAGCTCGAGGAATGGGTCCGCTATCGACGAGCTGGGTAGGTATTGGCAGACTACTGGCCAAGCGGATAGTGAGGTCTCTTCCACTTACCCAGTTGTGCGCTTGATTGGGGCGGCAGGTGGCGTGGAGTGTACTAGACCCCGGTAATGATCCCAGAGAGAAACTGTACTGATATGTGGACTTATTGAGCAGAAATTGCATATCCATTCATTCATTCATTCACTATTCATTCGGGCTGGTGGTGCGTAACTGTTTGTTACGTGTACCTTCGCATGGCCAGGATTTCAGTTGGGCGCGCGACTAACCTAAGATCAGGAGTTTACCACATTATGTCTGACTATCCAAATTTAGGTATGAGACTGGTTTGGATAGAAGTCCCTTGTGATGGACCCCATAGCCTGTGATACTTCGTACTGTCATCCCGACTTCACATTCCAACATAGTCATTTCATTCACATCGCATATTACATTACATCCGCCGTACTTAGTATTTTGGATTACGATGTTTTGCACTTATATGGCCTAGATGAGATTGATGGTATTTATGGCTCGTCTGGATTTATATATTGCATTGCATCCTCAGCATCTGTTATTGTCTTATTAAGTTTTACATTGCATGGCCTTGGTATGGCTAATAGCATTCATGCCTTGTAACACATAGCTTTGGTACAGCTGATTGTATTCATGGACTTACCGCATATTTTTGCATTACTCTGATATCGTATAATTCATGATCTTGTCAGTATTTCTGCTTATCCCGATGATGTATGATTTATGAGCTTTATTGTATACCTGACACTTACCTTACACACACTTACACGACCCTCTAAGCTTTTGTAAGCTTATGCACGATAGATGCGTGCAGGTGGCGTTAGATTGCAGCAGCGTTGAGCTTGGAGCTTGCAGCGGTTTTCAGGAGTTCTGATTTTGATATATGTATTTTTCTTTCAGCATTGTATTCAAGTGATTATATTAGTGGATATGTGATGATGATGTTGCCTTTATGATTTGGGTAAACTTGTGGTTATGCTTATTACAAGACAAATGTACGTTGAAAAATCCTCCTTGTAGGATCCTAGGATCGGAATCTGGTGTATGCAGTGCTAGGAGCCGAGAATGGGGTACTACGGAGGCTGTCATTACCGGATTCGGTGATCGGGATTCCTATGAATCTGATTTTCAGATTTGGGGTGTGACAGAAGTTGGTATCAGAGCATAACTTGAGAATACCTGAAGATAACATCACATATTTACTAATAGCTACCCTTCACTCTATGATTGTTGAGAACTTAGAATGATTAGATCCCCAAGTTTGAATAACTTAGAGATTTTCTGATATAGCTTCCTACCGTTGAGATTGAGGTTGTATAGTGTTCCAGTTCGATCGTTTCTAATACAGGATTTGAAGTTCTGTTGGATCATCGTAGTGTTGACGAGGCATTTTGGGAGCAGGGGATTGAGATTCAGAGGCACTGTTCTCATCTCTTACGTGTTTGATTATGTTGGCATGTTGTGTTCGTATAGAATTTCCCTCACTTGGTAAGATCTGTATTGGTTATGTTATTAATAAATTTCGAAGATAAAATTTCTATTAGGTGGGGAGAGCTGTAAGACCCGTTTCCTAGTTCATACTGTTCCGTCAACTCCAGCGATCCTTCCCGTCGAATTTTGGTAACCTGCGACCGATAACCGACATTTGCGCGCGTACCTAAGTCGTGCCCTGTAGATTTGTGTCGGCTTGACCCAAGACTTGTACCATTGCGACCGCACCGTCGACGCAGTTCCAACGCCGTGACTCGTTCACCGATCTGATTCCCTGGAAGAAAGACGCGAGTCGGCGTTTATTTCAAGAAAACACCGCGTGTTTGCAATCCCAAGAGAATCTCTACGATATGTCCCATCAATCAATCACTCCATCAATCAATCCCATCACCTCATGTCAAGTACACCATCACCTCACACCCATCCCTAAGCAACTCATAAGTTAAAAGTTTCTTACACCTTCCCATACCTTTCTTACATCACCCCTCCCTAAAGTCAACAAAGCCTTACACACCCATCTCTCTCCCATCCATCACTCCATCACCTCACATCTCCTTACAACTCTCTCTCTCTTTCTCCTTTCTCATCTCATTCCTCAAGCAACCAAAGGTGCTCACGTCCAACCATTTCAAGAGAGAGTGATTTTGGTGTCCCACTTTCTCTCCCTAGATTCATCATCCTAGCCACTCAAACCTCATCTTCCACCATCAAAGTGAAGCTCTAGGAGACCGACTTTCCAACTGACCAAGAAGATCATAAGGTGGGTGTTTATTAGGCTAGATCTTTTCATGTTTTGATAATGGGCCAAGTGAGGCCTACCAATCGATGGGATGATCTCACTTTAAACCCTAGGTGTGGCCGATGGCCCACCTTGATGCTCATGATCATTTCATGATGGGGCCATTCTCCATGGACCCTATCATGATATTTATTTTCCTTACATACATAGGGTCATCTAGACTATCTATTTTAGTGGAGAAGGGATCTCCACCGTTGAAATTCTCCACCGTTGAAATTCGATTTATTGGGCCCACATGCAATGGGACCCACTTGATTTATGTTATAAATCATTCAAGGGAGGGCCCATAGTGTCGGGGTCCCTCCATCACTCGTGTCCCATCTCTCTCTCTCTCTCTCTTTTTCTTTTCTTGTGATGATATGGCCGTGTGGCCCACCTAGATGGACCCCATCATAAGGTATGATTGAATTGTAGGTGGGGCCCACTTTATATTTAGGTTGTATTCACACCATCCGTACATTTGGTGGCCCAGCTAAGCAAGGCCCACCACAAATGCATATGCTATGGCCGAGCCGTCCACCGTCTCTAGACGCTGGACGTGAAAGGAAAAAAAAACAAAATATTGGCTTGGTTCAAGCCTAGGAGTGGGTCACTTGTGTAGGTCCCCCCTTGATACATGAATGTAATCCATGCCGTCCATTCTATTTACCAACTCATTTTAGACGTTGTACTGAAAAATGAAGTTGATCCGATTTTCTGGTGGGCCATAGTATTAAAAAAAAAAGATTTCTTTACCATTGAAAACCACTCTGCCGGATTTGTGCCCCAAAACACGCCCAATATTGGACTCGTTTGGTCTGTATTGAACAATAAAAACCAATGGGTGAGGTGGATTTTGTTGATATGGGCTCCACCTGTGGAAAACCACAGGAAAACAGTTTTCAAAAAAAATTTATATAAAAATAAATAGAGAGGCAGAGGTTGTTGCCTCTGACCGTCCACAGGACGCGCACCACGTCCTGGACATTGGGACGTTTCCTGGCCAACCGTGGCCCCTAAACGTGGCCCCCACCATGATGTATATCTGCCATCCAAGCCGTCCATATGGTGGGCCCTTAGGGCAGCGGGCCGCCCTCCAAATTTCAACTCCATCCACAGCTCAAGTGGCCCACATCATAGGGAACAGTGTGAATGAATGTCTACCATTGAAATCATTCTCTGGGTCATAGAAGTTTTAGACCATTATGAAATTTATTTCTCCTCTTTTATTCAGATCCATGTGACCTTTTAACAGATTGGATGGTAAATAAACCATTATGGTGGGCCCCACGAGGGACCCAAGGATGTAAGTATTTTATTCACACCGTCCACCGTTTTGGACGGAGGAACCCTCCCTGCCTTATGTGTTTGCACCACACCGTCCAGTGGTGGACAGTGGGACCCACCTCTGATGCGTGTATTGCATATCCACACTGTCCGTCCATTTTGTCAGATCATGGGGACCACAGTGATGTATTTATTTTATATCCATTCCGTCAATCTGTCCAGGGTGGGTAGGGCACACCTTGATATTTATGTTTTATCTATGTCGTCCATCTCCAGCTGATGGAGCCCATGGGTTGAGGCCCGCTCTGATGTATTAGGGCCCATGAGTGGAGGCCCATTGTGTTGAATTAAAGCCCATGGGTTGAGGCCCATTGTGATGTATTAGGGCCCATGGGTGGAGGCCCATTGTGTTGTATTAGGGCCCATGGGTTAAGGCCCATTGTGATGTATTAGGGCCCATGGGTTGAAGCCATTATGATGTATTCTAAAGCCCATGGGATCAGGCCCATTTGAAATATATAACGCCCATGGGATTAGGCCCATTTGATATATATAAGGCCTATGGGATTAGGCTCATTTGATATATATATATAAGGCCCATGGGATCAGGCCCATTTGAAATATATAAAGCCCATGGGATTAGGTCCATTTGATATATATATATAAGGCCTATGGGATTAGGCTCATTTGATATATATATACAAGGCCCATGGGATTAGGCCCATTTTAATGTATTCTGAGGCTCATGTGTTAAGGCTCATTGGAAATATAAGGCCCATGGGTTGAGGCCCATTGTGATGTATTAGGACCCATGGGTCGAGACCCATTGTGATGTATTAGGGCTCATGGGTTGAGGCCCATTGTGAGGTATTCAAAGACCCATGTGTTATGGCCCATTGCAATATACATAAGGCCTATTGATGCGATCCACTTGATTTATATAAGGCCCATATAAGATGGCCCATTTAATGTATCGGAGGCCTATGGGTCGAAGCCTAATGGGATGTCCTTAGGGTCCATTACAACGTGTGATTCCTCCATGGTTCGTGTAATAATGGCTGGCCGTGCCTTGGGAGCAATGTTGGTTTGACGTCCACATTGTAAGAATAGTGTTGGTTAAATGTTCGCATTATAACTCTCCCTAGGGCCCATTGATAGGCTCATACTTGTTGATAGTTCATTACTTTATAACATGCTTAGTATAACTCCATGACGCACAGCCCATTTGTATCGGTCCATTTGATCGGCCTGCTTGTATCGGCCATTTGATTGATTTAGCCCATATGATTGATTAGGCCCATCTTGATATATTTGTGGCCGGTTGCTGAGGCCATATATGAGGCCCATGTTATGAGGCCCACTCTGATATACTTGCAGATGGGTATGTTATGAGTAGGCCTACTTGCTGCTTGTGCAGGGCCCACTTGTCCTGTATATGAGACCCATTAATGCGGTCCACTTGATGTATATTGAGGTCCATGGGTCATAGCCCATTACGATGTATCTGAGGAACAAGGGTCGTGGCCCATGATGATGTATATTAGGCCCATGCATTTAGCCCATTGCGATGTATATTCAACCCTTATATGAAGTTGTGGGCCCACGGTATGTTCGGCCCTATGTGGGACACTCCTTAGAGCAATGTTGGTTGATCGTCCACATTGATGGGCAATGATGGTTAAATATTCACCTCGTGACCTTCCCTTAGGGCTTGTTAGGCCGATTATCGTGATCGATTGCAGATTTCGATTGTGCAGGCCGATTCTGATTGTCGAGGCCGCGTATCGAGGCCGATTCCGATTGTTGAGGCGAAGGCCGATTGTCGAAACCTATAGGACGTATGTGCAACCCGTAGTTGGATCCCATTGTGATGTATTCGTGGTCTATGAACAAGGCCATTGTGACATGTATTAGGCCCATGATGCATGACCCATTTGGTGTATTCGAGACCCATGTGTAGGGCCCACATATCATGTATTTAAGGCCCATGAGAAGGGCCCACCTGTTGTGTATATGTGATCCTTGGGCAAGGCTCACTGTGTTGTATATTAGGCCTTTGTGTGAGGCCGTGGGCCCATTATGTGTTTGACTCTATGTGGACCATTTCTTAGGGCAATGTTGGTTAGATGTCCACATTGTCGAAGCTGATTGTGGATACCGATTATGAGTATGTGACAGCATAACATCATGATACATGCCCATACGCATCGTCTACATGTTTGTTATGAGATGTGATTGACCATTGCATATGTCATTGGGCATGATGATATGAGACTCCCTTATAGGCGGAGGTTATCTCACATGAGCACACGATATGCGCAGGATTGGTGCATGAATGGATTATATGACTCATGCATCTTACATTGTATGCTGTGATTACTGTACGCCCTAGCAACATCAGGGCTGTAGCCTCCACAGGCATATCGTGGATGGCCAGATGGGACACCGAAAATATTTAATTCGAGCATTGGGCTGCTATAGATGGCCCTGGGTGAAAATTTCTAAAACCCTCTTAGTTCCAGAGGACGCCCCAACGTCAAGACCGAGTGGATACACATGAGCGCCCAAGTGCCGAATACCAGGAGGCCGCGTCTCCTACTGTGCGATGGTCGGTTGGGAGGGGGTGCGGCCTTACCTGTCTGAGGGAATAGGCATAGCTAGACTGAGTTTGACCAGCTCGAGGAATGGGTCCGCTATCGACGAGCCGGGTAGGTATTGACAGACTACTGGCCAAGCGGATAGTGAGGTCTCTTCCACTTATCCAGTTGTGCGCTTGATTGGGGCGACAGGTGGCGTGGAGTGTACTAGACCCCGGTGATGATCCCATAGAGGAACCGTACTGATATGTAGACTTATTGAGCAGGAATTGCATATCCATTCATTCACTATCCATTCGGACTGGTGGTGTGTAACTGTTTGTTACGTGTACCTTCGCATGGCCAGGATTTCAGTTGGGCGCGTGACTAACCTGAGATCAGGAGTTTACCACATTGTGTCTGACTATCCAAATTTAGGTATAGGACTGGTTTGGATAGAAGTCCCTTGTGATGGACCCCATAGCCTGTGATACTTCGTACTGTCATCCCGACTTCACATTCCAGCATAGTCATTTCATTCACACCGCATATTACATTGCATCATTCGTACTTAGTATTTTGGGTTACGATGTTTTGCACTTATATGACCTAGATGAGATTGATGGTATTTATGGCTCGTCTGGATTTACATATTGTATTGCATCCTCAGCATTTGTTATTGTCTTATTAAGTTTTGCATTACATGGCCTTGGTATGGCCAATAGCATTCATGCCTTGCAACACATAGCTTTGGTACAGCTGATTGTATTCATGGACTTACCGCATATTTCTGCATTACTCTGATATCGTATGATTCATGATCTTGTCAGTATTTCTGTTTATCCCGATGATGTATGATTTATGAGCTTTATTGTATACCTGACACTTACCTTACACACACTTACACCACCCTCTAAGCTTTTGTAAGCTTATGCACGATAGATGCGTGCAGGTGGCGTTAGGTTGCAGTAGCGTTGATCTTGGAGCGTGCAGCGGTTTTCAGGAACTCTGATTTTGATATATGTATTTTCCTTTCAGCATTGTATTCAAGTGATTATATTAGTGGATATGTGATGATGATGTTGCCTTTATAATTTGGATAAACTTGTGGTTATGCTTATTACAAGATAAATGTACATTGAAAAATCCTCCTTGTAGGATTCCAGGATTGGAATCTGGCGTATGCTGCGCTGGGAGCTGAGAATGGGGTACTACGGAGGCTGTCGGCACCGGATTCGACGATCGGGATTCCTGTGAATCTGATTTTTGGGTTTGGGGCGTGACATGGAGGATGAGGCACGCAAAATTCAGCATCTGCATTACGATGTCTTAGTGGTGACTATGACCATATCCAACCACAAGATGTATCGCATCCTGGTCGACACTGGGAGCTCGGCTGATGTTATCTACTTAGAGGCTTTCAAAAGAATGGGGATTCCAAGGTCACACATCAGACCTGTAAATACCCCTCTGTATGGGTTTGCCAGAGAAATGGTGATCTTCGAAGGAGCTATCTCTCTCCTTATGACTGCGGGGGAAGGACAGCATCAAGTCACATTATTCCTAGTGGACTTCCTTGTCGTTAATGTGTCATATGTGCATAACATCATCCTAGGTAGACCTTCCCTCAATGCAATGAGGGCAGTCGTGTTCACATACCATCTAATGATAAAGTTTCCTGTCGAGGGTAGAATAGGCTACCTCCAAGACGATCAATACGAGACTCGGAAGTGTTATGTGATAGTAGTGAAAAAAGGGTCGGTGAAGCAAGCTCTCACCATCAACGTCCTCGAACCCAGGGGACCTGCAGAGGATTCATCTGTGGAAGACTTGGAAGTTGGGCCACTTAACGAAGTAGATCCGAGTAAAACCATTCAGCTCGAAATGTCATTGAATTTCGAGCAATGGTCTAAGTTATTAGCCTTCCTGCAGCAGCACAGAGATGTTTTCACATGGTCTTATGAGGACATGCCGGGTATCTCTCCCGATGTCATGGTCCACAGGCTGAATGTGAATCCAGATCACAGACCAGTGAAACAGAAGAGGAGACCATTCGATACTGAGCGATATGCAGTCATAACCGACGAGGTCTTCAAACTCCTCAGTTTTGGCTTCATAGAGGAGGTGCACTATCTAGATTAGATCGAAAATCTGGTCCTCATCAAGAAAGTGAACGGGAAGTAGCGGGTCTATGTGGATTACTCAGAGATGAACAAGGCCTACCCCAAGGACAGTTTCTCATTATCTCGAATTGACCAATTGGTAGACAGTATAGCTGGACATGAACTGTTCTCCTTCCTGGATGTCTATTCCGGGTAAACTAAATCGTAATGCATCCCCCAAATAGGTAGAAGACTACTTTCGTCTCTGACAAGGGACTACTATTACCGGGTCACTCCGTTCAGCCTGAAAAATGTTGGGGCCATGTATCAGAGATTGGTGAATCAAATGTTCACCAAACACATCAGACGTACCATGGAGGTTTATGTCGACGACATGCTCGTCTAGAGCATCAAGGCGTCCAATCACTTAGCAGATCTCAGAGAGACTTTTTCCATCCTCCGAGAATACCGTATGAAGCTGAATCCCACAAAGTGTGCCTTCAGAGTCAGGTACGACAAATTCTTCGGGTTTGAGGTCAGTCAGTGGGGCATTGAAGCAAATCCTAACAAGATCAAGGCGCTCATCAATATGAGCTCGCCTCGGACTACAAAAAAGATACAATGCCTCACCGGACTAGTAGCAACACTCGAGCGATTCATATCCAGAGCCACTAACAAATGCCTCCCCTTCTTTCAACAGTTGAATGGTCATAAGAAGGCCGAGTGGACATCGTAATGTGAGCGCAATATCTTTATTTACTTTTATTTATTTCTGCATTTAATTTTTAATTTGGCACCCCCTAGGACTCTTAGCTCAGCCTTTTTCAAGTAGTATCAAAGCCTAATAAATTACTTTTTTTTTGGATTAATTTCCTGAGCTAATTAATTTGAGCTTTTAAGATGTCAAATTTTAATAGCCTTTTAGTCACTAAGCCTTCACCATTTAATGGCTCCAATTATGCCTATTGGAAAGCCAGAATGAGGATTTTTTTAAATCCATAAATGAGAGCGTGTGGTCAACCACAGTGACCAATTGGACCCCTCCTACCACTGAAGTAACTGGTACCGACAGATCTAAAACTGTAAAAGTCTCCCCTTATTTTTCATGGTCTGATCTTTAGAAAAGTGAGAGTAGTGCCAATGCAAAGGCTTTAAATGCTATAACTTACGCACTATCACCAGATGAATTTAAGATAATTATATCTTGTGACACTGTAAAGCAAGCCTGAGTTATTTTGGAAATGACACACGAGGGAACAACAATTGTCAAGAAGTCTAAAGTCCAAATCCTCACAACCAAATTTGATAAAATACGTATGGAAGAAAGTGAAACTTTCATGGACTTCTATACAAGATTAAATGGCATTGTCAACTCTATTTGGGGTCTTGGTGATAGAATCCCAGAAAGTAAAGTCTGTGCAAAGATATTGCACTCATTTCCTGAACTGTTCAATTCAAAGGTGACCGCGATCTAGGAACTTCGTGATATGGATAATATGAGGGTTGAAGAATTAATTGGTTCCTTACAGACCTATAAGTTAAACTTTAAAGCTCTTAAAGGTAAATCAATCGCCCTTAAGTCTTCTAAAAATATTTATCAAGAAAATAACAATTCTGATCTAGAAAATTTTAAAGATGATATGGCCTGGCCCTTTTAGCTAAAAAGTTTTACAAGATTTTCAAAAGAAAAAAGAAGGTTGATGTTCCAAGACCTAATGAAAATAAAAGATTTAGATCTAAAACTTGGAAACCTTTAAAAGACAGTCAATGTTACAACTGCCATGAATATGGGCATCTAGCAAACAAACGTCCTAAAAATGACAAATCTAAAAAAGAAAGGTATGTTGACATGGGATGAATCTTCCTGCTCTGAAGCTTTTTCTGATCAGAAGATTCTAAAACCGAGTCGGGTAATGATGTTAAAGCCTTAATAACTCTAGTCAAGTTCACTTTTTCAGATAATGATGATTCAACCAGTGAAGAAAATATGAATAGTGACCATGAAAATGAAGAATATCTTCAAGATACTTATAATGCCCTATATAAGGAAAGTTGCAAAATTGCTGTAAAACTAAAACTTTAGAAAAAAAATTTTTCATAATTAAAAGAAAATTTTGATAATCTAGTCTTAGAAAAATCTCACATTCCAGACTGCTTTGAAAAAATTAAGTGCAACTTAGATTTCAAAACCTCCCTTGTTGAAAACCTAAAATATGAAAATGAAAAGCTAAAACTAGATGTCTCTTCACTTTTGAGTTTAAAAGACACATGGAGGTATGCCCAAGAAGATCCTAAGAAAAACTCTTATCCAGATCTAAAAAATGTGATGATCGATCTGGATTGGGGTACGACAAAAATATTCCTCCCAAACATAAAATTACTTCACCCAAATTTGTGAAAGGGGAGTCTTCTAACTCAAAAGTGAAAAGTCTGAATCAAAATTATTCTAAAAATGCTAAGACTTTTCAAAACTTGAAACCTAAAAATAATCATATCAATAATAAAAATCAGAATCGTAATCCATTATCTGAGAAAATTATTGATTTACTTAAGGATCTTTTAAAATCTAACTCAGTGGGCAGGCCTTATAACAACTACAAACATAAGAAGACCAAGTATACTCCTAAATCCAAAACTGTAATGAAATGGGTCCCTAAGGTTACGTGTTTGGTTGCCTACACTGTTTTCAAAGCGTCAAGCCATTCAGAGTGGTACCTGGACAGTGGATGCTCCAGACATATGACAGACGACAAGGGTCTGTTCACCAATCTTAAAGATATGAATGATGATTCAGTCACTTTTAGTGATGGTAGCAACTACGGAATTATTGGCCAAGGTACGGTTCATCTATTTAACCTCCCTCTATTTAAGAATGTTTTATATATAAAAGGGTTAAAACACAATTTATTAAGCATCTTTCAAATATGCGATAATAATCATAGTGTAAAATTCACCAACCAAGGGTGTGAAATTTTAAATAAAAATAATTTTGTAATATTTACTGGTCGCAGAACTTCTGAAAACTGTTGCATTGTGTGTGATTCAAGCTCATCTAATTTATCATGTTACATGGTCCATACTGATGAAACTGAATTATGGCATAAACACCTCGGACATGTACACTACCGCAACTTGTATAGATTGAGCAAAAGATAGTTGGTAAGAGATTTACCAAAATATAAAAAATAGATAAAATATGTGACGAATGCCAGATTGAAAAATAAACCAGGAGTACTCACAAAAAGGTGAACTCCAATGCCACATCTAAACCACTCGAACTTCTCCACATAGATCTCATTGGATCAACTAGAACGGAGAGTCGAGGTGGCAAGAAGTACATTTTGATAATTATTGATGACTTTACTAGGTACACTTGGGTAGTCTTCTTGAAAGAGAAATCAGAAACTCTCGATGAAGTAAAAATGATACTTAAACATATCCAAACGGAAAAAGAATCACAAGTCTATAAGATCCATAGTGATCATGGTTCAGAATTTTAAAATAGCAGTTTTGAAAAATTTTACAGCGATCAGAGAATATCATATGAATATTCTGCGCCCAAAACACCACAACAAAATGGTGTAGTAGAAAGAAAAAATAGAGTACTTCAAGAAATGACAAATGTAACGTTAAATAGTATGAAGTTCCCTAAAAATCTTTGGCCCGAAGCTGTAAATACTGCTTGTTATATAATTAACTGCATTTACACTAGAAAATCAAATGGTAAAATCGCTTATGAAATGTGGTTTGATAAGAAATCTACTGTCAAATACTTTTGAGTTTTTGGTAACAAGTGCTACATTTTATGTGACCAAGAAAATCTAAATAAGTTTGATACCAAAAGTGATGAAGGGATATTTTTAGGTTATGCTCTAAATAGTCGAGCGTATTGGGTTCTTAACAAGAGGACTGGTGTAATTCAAGAGTCCATTAATGTGGTTATTGACGATCACTTGAATACACCTGTCTCAAGTTCAGAAAATGATAAAGTTCTTCTAATTGATAAACCAGACTCTTCTTCAAGTTAAAATAGTACTGAACTAAGGACAATTAAAGACCATCCTTCTAATCAAATCCTTAAAAATCTTCTCACTAGTATGCGCACTCGTAAACAACTAGAAGATATGTGTAACTACGTGTGTTTTACATCCCAAATAGAACCATCTAACGTAAAACAAGCTCTTATTGACAAAAACTGGATTGTAGCAATGCAAGAAGAGCTCAATTAATTTGTTAGAAATGATGTTTGGTACTTACTTTCAAGACCGAAAGATAAACATATTATCAAAACAAAATGAATTTTCAAAAATAAGTCTGATGAACTTGATAATATTATTGAAAATAAGGCTAGGCTGGTTGTACAAGGGTACACTCAAATTGAAGGCATCAATTATGATGAGACCTTTGCCCCAGTAGCTCGTCTTAAGTTAATCAGACTATTTATATTCATTGCGTGTTTTAAAAAGTTCAAAATATATCAAATGAATGTAAAGAGTACATCCTTGAACAGCAATTTACATGAAGAAGTGTATGTTGAATAACCAACAGGTTTTGAAGACCCTAAGCATACTAATCATGTCTACCGTCTAAAAAAGGTACTTTACGGTTTGAAACAAGCTCTTAGAGCATGGTGTGAAAAATTGACTAAGTTTCTACTAAGTCATAACTTTATAATGGGAAGTGTTGATAAGATATTTTTTGTAAAAAATATAATGATCACATACTAATAGTGCAAATCTATGTTGATGATATTATCTATGGATCTACCTATGCTAACATGGCTGTTGAGTTTGCGAATCTTATAAAGTTTAAATTTAAAATGAGCATGGTTGAAGAATTAAATTATTTCCTAGGGTTGCAAGTCAAATAGCTACCTGATGGTTTTTTTTATCTTTCAAACTAAATATGCTCTAAACTTAGTTAAAAAGTTCAGATTTGAGAGTGAAAAAAATTTTGATACTCCAATGAGTACTACTTTAAAACTCTCAAATGACTCTACAGGTAAGAGTGTGGATCCTAAATTGTATCGCAGTATGATAGGTAGTTTCCTTTATTTAACTGTTAGCTAACTTGATATTGCATTTAGCGTAGGGATTTACGATAGATATCAATCTGACCCTAAAGAGCCACATCTAATTGTTGTTAAACGCATTTTATGATATGTCACTAGTTTAACTAATCTTGCTCTCCGGTATCCACATGACACTAGTGTGCAATTAGTTAGTTTCACGAATGTAGATTGGGCTGGTAATATTGATGATCGAAAATCAGCCAGTGGTGGTTGTTTCTATGTAGGAAACTGTTTAATTTATTGGCTAAGTAAGAAACAAAGTTCCATATCGCTCTCAACAGCTGAGGCTGAATACATTACTATAGGTAATGCATGTACTTAGCTTGTATGGATGAAAAGAATGCTAAGTGATTACAGAATTGTGCAAGAATCTATAGTTTTATATTGTGATAATTCAAGCACAATTAATATCTCTAAAAATTCAATTCAACATTCATGAACCAAGCATATTGACATTAGATATCACTATATTCATGAATTAGTGGAAGACAAGACAATTTTCTTGGATTATATTCATACCGAAAATCAACTAGTTGACATATTCACAAAACCGCTCGACAAAAGTAAGTTTACAAAATTAAAATTTGATCTTAATATGTGCAATATAAATTAATGATCCATGTCTTTCTGTATCATAATGTATATAGTTATTATGTTAAAAATTTTAGAATTCAAATTTTATGAAAAATTACAAATTTTGTGAGGTGCATGACCAGTCAAGTACATACTCGACTGGTCGTGGCACGACCGGTCGAGCATGTACTCGACCCATCGTGTAACTCGGGTTTGACCTTTTATTTGGGAAAAAATTACTTTTTCTTCATTCAAGTCTTCTTCTCTAACGAGCCCTACCTCGATCGGTCGAACCCATCTTCGATTCCTCCATAGTTAGTGTATTATTTTCATTTTTCTTCTAAATTTAAGTCATTTGCACTTCCTTTTCTTCATTTATGTGGTTTATTTCATATTTTATGATTGATTTGGGGGTTTTCTATCCAAAAATATGATTTGGGAGAATCCTTAAATTGTCCTGAAAATAAACATATTTTTAAAAGTGTCCTGAAGAAGCATATTCTAAAACTCTGGGTCATTCTGTGAAATTGCGCAGTATAAAGCTTATTTTGGATAACTGCGTAAATTTGAGGTGATTTGTAGAGTTTTCCAACTAGGTGCGAAAGTTAGAGTTCCACAACTATAAATAAGACTCCCTAAGATGTTCTTAGGCATCTTCGAGGGTTCGTGGAGTAGAGCAAAAGCATGGAGAAGCCATTGCCAAGAGTTTTTTCTCTTTAGTTATTTTTATGCTTTTCTTAAGTGATTCTAATTCAATCATGTCTATGGTTAGCTAAACCTCTTAGCTAGGGCTAAGAAGTAAAGCTTGTAGCGTGATGGGATGTTTTCTATTATTTTGATTCATGTTTAAGTTAAACTATCTTTGAATTTATTTCAATTATAAGAAATATTTTCAATTTTTAATGGTTTGTTGTAACTTAAATTACATAGATCTGTGATAGCTTTGAGTATGTTCTTTTAATGTTTTGAGATTGTGAAATTAGGAAATCTTATTCTTCACCATCATCCCATGGGCATGGTTGAGTGATGGAATCCTTCTAATCTTCATTATTCTCTTATGATTGGTTGTGGGATTGGTAAATCCTGTTGTTTGCCTTGTCTCATGGGCATAGTTTTGTGATGGAATCACTTCCAGTTCTCACGCCTCTCATCCATTGAGAATTAGGTCAATGGAAGTTTAGATTTGTTTTTACTGAGATATCTTCCAATTGGATAAAATGGGACTCTGATTCCAGTTGCGTCATTGAATCAAGCATAGATCTCCCTGATCTCTACAAGTGGATCCTTGAAAACCCTAGTTTCCTGCCTTTGAATTTCTTAAGTTTTTCATTAAATCTCTCACAGCTACTCTCTATACTTCCAGACTTAGGTTTTCATCTTCTTTTAATTATAGTTCTAGTTGCTTTCAGAAAACACATGAGATTAATCCCTGTGGATTCGACCTCAGTCTCACCGAGGTTATTACTACATCGCAGCCCTACACTTGAGGTTGTGAACACTCATATTTTACAATGGGTCTATATGATGGTCAATTCAAGTCGTTCATGTGGAAGAAAATATCCTACTACATCTATCCACAAGCTTTCATCACTTGATAGACACCAAAATCAATGTTAAGGGGGTTGATTTATTAATTGGGTCACTTTTACAATGATCTAAGGGCTGAAATTCGACGTATATAGTTAATTTATGATAAATAAGCATGGTATAAAATTTTACATGAAATGGATCATGAAAACTATGTGATTTAGAATTTAAGTGTGTAGGTTAATAGCATTAAGTATTTACGATTTTGTCATCTTTTATTTCTCCAACTTCCACCGTCCCTAATATTGGATTACACTATCCAAATACATTAAAATTTAACAAACATTTTTTTATTTTTCGTTCTCTTTCCATCACTCCATTTTGGGCCTTAATCGCTTACAAATGACTAAGATGCCTTTTTAATGAGTTATACCATCCCAGATTCATAGCTCAAGTGGTAAATTGAGTGAAAGATACCTCGTTTCAACACTGAGGTCTTAGTATCGATTCCCTAGTGGGGGTGGCTAACAGTGAAGTGTGATCTGACGGTGGGTGTACTAACAAGCTAACAAAAAAAAAAAAGAGTTATACCATCCCAAGATCTAAATCAATACTTTCATATATCTAATAGAGAAATCAGCCGATAGTTGTAACATATACCTTACAATATTTGAACTGAGCAGTTTATTCTAATATCTAGGCGGCTCATTTAACGGATTTAAATATGATAGATGGTCAAATGATATGTTAAAAATATGAAAACTTGATATTTAGTACTCTAATCATGTATGTAGGTAGTTGTATAGTCAACTTTGTATACGGATGAACATAAATAGGTTTTTGGAGTGATTAAGAAGTAGAACATGTGTATCGTTAGATTTAAGTGATGTGTTCACATATATAAGTTCCTCAAATTGTAGTCCTAATAATGGGTTAAGCATATTCATAGGTGGTGAACAAGATGAACGGATCAGTATCTCGATTTTATACATGTATGAGAAGATGTAAAGATTAGGTAGGTAGTTTACCATGATCGGGTGGTTCAAACTCAAAGTGGAAGGTCATATATATTTATCTAACGGTCAATAGTTGATTGAATGGTTGGATATAATGAACAAGTGAGAATACTTAGATATATGATGATCTTGTCCTAAAAATAATGGTCAGATGACTTGATCTATGGATGAAGATTATTTCCAACGGTCAAATTCAAGTTAGAGAATAGATATAAGGTTAGGATAGGATAAATTATTAACATACATATGTATATACTAAATTAAATTTTATGATAACACTCGAGAACTTTCAATACTCACATATTGAAAAGCTCAGGGTGTTACAGTTAGTCTTGTTAAGCTAATCTCTTAGCTAAGACTAAGGGATGAAGCTTGTAGTTAATTTCATTTCTTAGTTTGTTGAATTCAATGTTATTATTTTGAATGATGATTGA
This sequence comes from Magnolia kwangsiensis, assembly GCA_037074715.1. Classification (NCBI taxonomy): domain Eukaryota; kingdom Viridiplantae; phylum Streptophyta; class Magnoliopsida; order Magnoliales; family Magnoliaceae; genus Magnolia; species Magnolia kwangsiensis. The sequence goes on from CM073571.1 coordinate 169,740,229, forward strand.
TTATTGGTTTAGTTTGAATCTACTATTGAAAGTCTTAAAGCTATTTATTTCTTGATTCATTATGCACTTTAATTACAATGAATACTTCGATTTAGCAATTGTTGAGCCTTGTTCGAGCGAAGGAATCAATCCATATAATTAATTGATCTAACGATGCCTAAGGGTGCATTGGATGCCTTCGATTCCTTGTGATTGATCTCCAAGTATTTTATGGAAGAACTGATCAATTGAAATCATATTCATCTTAATATTTGTGACTGATTTAAGCGCTCTATCATCCAATTGGATAGATTAGGACTTCGATTTCACTCAAAGTATCATTAAAGCAGCAAATTAGTGATTGAAATTAATACAAGTAGATTCCTGGATCCTTAGTCTTTTTATTTTTATTTTTTAACTTTTTCGAAAATCGTTGGATTAATCATTCAACCAACCAAGTTAGACTTAGATTGGTACTAGACCATGTTCCCCATTCCTTGTGGATTTGACCTCGGTCTCACTGAGTTATTACTACATCGCGACCATACACTTGGGGTTGTGAACAGTGGGCAAATTTCCCATGCATTCACAAGTCAAGTTAACAATCTTTCCCATGATTAATGATCGAAGTAGAGCACGGTTACTAGAGAAATTAAGGTTAAATACAGTAACTAAAATGGAGAACGATAGACTAATATCCAAGGTTTAAAATATATTATCCCAAAAAGAATCCCATGGTTAAGGACCCTAAATCCACAATAGGCAAATGTACAAATACATAAGCAACAAAAGAGCGAACATAATAAATCTACTGGCTGGCCTCGAAGCTTAGCTACCACAACAAAGCTCCATGATAGCTAACACTCCCAAAACTCCTAATAGGACATTCTCAAGGTAAACTTCACCATGATCAACCCTGCATTACATGACGATGAGTGACCAACTCAGTGATAAGTCACATCAAGATTACACAGTTAATATATTAATTGAGTATAGTTTCAAGGAAAATATACAAACAATCCTAGTTTATAATGCATCATATTTAAATGCATGAATGCAGGAGAATGCTCATCGCATTGGGGATGCACATCTAGTCGGACCAAATGCAAGAGAAAGGGTCTTTTAAAGAGTCAACTCAGCTCATCAAAAGGGTCGTTCGACTACGGCCTAGGAGCCCACAAAAGTACTCAACATACATCCCGTCCACATCATCTAGATTAACCACCCGATAACACCCATGTGCCATGGATACATGGTTAATCCAACCTTTATGAATCTGATTTGTAAACAATCATACCAAGCCTTTTTAACTAATGGTCAACCTTAATCCAACAAGTAAACCTTACCATAACAAGTTCACATACAATCTAATAGATGGGTTCCTCCTAACAAAAGCCAGCAAGGCAGGCTAATAAGGCACAAACATAATTCTACCTAAATAAAACCAACAAGGCACAACAATTTTCAAGTGATAGTAGTCCTATAGCTAAATTTTCATTTAGTCCATTTCAAGGCGCCCAATAGTTCATATTACAATTTCGTGTGTTACAACTATATGAATCATAAATAGGGCAGCTAGGAGGTATGAGTCAATCCACAATCACCCATTATCCCTTCATGTGAGTGACTTAAATCACCCATCACATGGACAAAATGTGTGATATGAGTGCATTACCTTGATAAGCCTTTTTTCTTATGCTCTTTTTCGAAATAATCAAGTTTTCCAAATTTTCCTAAATTCCATAAGGTGGACCTTCCGATTGATATGAGTGTCTCCATTTGATAAGCCCTTTTCTTACACTCTTTTTCGAAATAACCAAGGTTTTCAAATTTTCCTAGATTCCATAAGGTGGACCTTCCAATTGACTGTCATCTCATCATCAATCGGAACCCAAATTTTAACCACACCTTATCCTCATATGACTATGAGATCACAAAAAATTTGGACCTAGATCCATCCTACACCATCGAATGATGATCACCCAAAAGCTAGTCTTTGTCTTTTGACACAATAGGTGGAATTTCATATTTAGACATTTCCCACTAGATCAACTACCAAAATTTGCACAATCATTTGTCTATCATATCTATGCATTTTCTCCAATTTTATACCCCGATCATCATATGTCAACCCTTAATCAAGATCAAGTTCATTTTAGCCGAAATAACCAAGTTTTCCAAATTTTCCTAAATTCCATAAGGTGGACCTTCCAATTGACCCACTTCTCATTATCAATCAGAACCTAAATTTTAAAGTGGTAGTGAATGAAGATACCTCGTTTCAATACCGAGGTCTTGGTATCAATTCCCTAATGGGGGTGGCTAACACTAGCAATGGGGTTTGTACTAACAAGCTAACTCAAAAAAAAAAAAAAAAAAAAAAAAAAAGAAGGATCAAGTTTATTTTAGCCCCCCTAGGTGTCCTATGATCAAACCAAGACATATACCTTAAAGATCTCTAAAATATTATCATTTCTATGATTTTATTTCCTTGATCAACAACTCCTAAAAGGCCCAAAAGTGGAAATAAGTATATCATCCACATACCATTAATCAAGAACTTGACTCATACACCAATAGGGGCGTCCAATCAAGAAACTAATCTATACACTTGAGGAAAAATTCAACCACTATCCATAATCAATTATTTCATATATAATGAGCGTCTTACATCTCAAAGATCACATACCAAGTAAGAGATCATATAATCCAATTTATAAGATAAGTAGAAGATGTAACCAGTTTCCTAATCCAAGCTAAAGAAGGATAAACCTAATATTAAGCTTGATTTCAATGAAGTGGGTCCCAAGTTAACGGTGTTCCTACCATCCATCAAAGATGTAATCTTGAGTGATGATTTTTTTAGCAAGACTACAAATTTTGGTGGAAAGGGTGGACCTGATCAATGCACTATGACCGTCCATCAAGCTCCTTTCAAGATCACCTATTGTTAGTGGTGGACCACTAGCAAATTACATATCTCAACTCATCTTTTTGTCCCGAATCAAGTTATTGGAATAGATTTCCCCGAAACATCAGCCCAAACATCACAAAGTGGACTGTCCCCACCCTTCACTTTTATAGATGAGTTGTTGCCGGAAGGTCATGACCGTGAGCTCTCATTAAATATAGTTGTGCGTCGTAGGGACCTCCGAATCTTGTTGGTCCTCATAGATAACAGTACAAGCCGCTGCCCACGCAAAATTGAGGCTCGTCTAGAGATTTAGTCATCCTCCTTTAGACCCAGTTACATAAATGTAAGGGCATTATAATTTTAAGAGACAGGTAGATGGAGAAATTGATATAGAAATATGGATAGGTTCATAACTATCAACCATTATCTTCTAGGTCTTGGACATGTTTGCTTCCTTCAATGGATATAGTCTGGCTTTCCAGCTTTACTAGCTTTTTGACCTGGTATCGACTTGGCTGTAGTCTTTAGAAATCACATATGATTTCCATTCTTGTTGAGCTCCAATTCACCCCCCAGCCAGGTTTTCTGCTCTAGAGCCAAATACCTCTGGGCATCGACATCCACCATTCACATGAAAATATACAATATTATAGTTTCGAATTTGAAATTATGAATTTCATTACAAATCCATCTCTTCTTAGCACTGGCTATACCCTCCCACCAGCCGAGCACTAGGTGCTCAAGTAGGGTACTGAGTTCCATGCAAAATTTACAGTCGTTAGCTTCCCATAAACCAATGGAGGTGGGGGCCGGGCTAGGGTATCGGCTAGCATTTAAGGACGAATGGCCCAGTGATGGTTCAAGTGCAGATTTATTCACTTTATCACGCAGGTCCTACATTTATTCACATTTATTCACTATAATCTATTAATAAGTGTTAGCTTATTTATGATTGACCATAAATTTATATATTTCTATTATATTGGTGGTTTTTTTTTTTTTTTGCAATATTTTGTTAAGCCCTTATAAAATGAAATGTTTTTATGTAAGATTTATTTTTTTAATATTTTAATTTATACCTGTGTTGACATTTCCTATATCATCTGATGAAGTTTCACACAAAGAATTTCCCTTTTTCCAATGTTTCTCTTAAACCAATCGACATGTACTTCTGTATCTTTAAAAATAATAATAATTGAAGTGTACTGGGATTTTTGCCACATACAAGGAGCATGGTCAGTGATCCTAACCGTTGCTAAGAAGAGCCTAACCCCCGATGGCCCGCTCACCAAAAGCACTCTTCCCAGGAAAAATATCCTGACTCATCGGATAAAAATAAAAATAAATGCTTTATAAAGAAATGCATTAATGGTCCACATTCAACCATATAAAGTAGAAAGATTCATCCTCAACCTCTTAGGAGTGTCATATCAAGTGTTTGGATCACAGAACCATGGCCCAAGTCGTACCATAATTTAGAAACCCTGGACACCTCATTAATTACTTCTCTTTCCACATGGTGGTGGGCCTGCAGGCTGTTCCCCCTTACAGGTGGTATGCTTGTAATTCATTCTAGACCGTCCGTGTCGAGGGCCCAGTGTGGAATGAACATAAGCTAAAATAATGTTGATCCAACAGCCCTGATGCCAGACCATCCAATTCGTGGACATCAAATGGATGGATGAAGTAAATTAGTCAATGATGGAGATTCACTATTTGAAATTGGATGGTTAAGATGGTCTAACGACGCAGGGAGGACGTAATGAGGTCGATCACTGCCCAGCTTTATGAACTTATTGTAGGGTTTACTCGAATGTAAAGAGATAAAAGCAAAAATAATTCATAATAAATATGAAATAATTTGATAGGTGATTAAAAACAAAAAATAAAATTACACCTTGTTAAACAAGTAACGCAAATGGGGGAGTTTTGGACTTAGACCCTAACCCAAGCACCATAAAAACATGACTTACCATGATTCATAGTAAATTTGTCTAATACTCTTTTGTCAAAAATAATAAATATCTAATTTGACCTAATCAATATATTCTTCTAATTTTTCTAAGCACTTTTTATGCTGAGCACAATTTCTACGGCTCAAAGATCAAAACTTATACTCGCACTAAAATTTATTATTTATAATAAAAATAAATTTAAACGGGCTTATGATGAAATCTCACAAATTTTGCGTGGGCAACCCAACAAAGCTGGGTTTAAGTAAATTCTCCTACCAAAAACTATATATAATATGTTTAAACACTTATTTCATTGGTCAGATGCAATTGATTTAAGATTATGCCAATTGCACTTTTTCTGTTCATCTTTGCCATGAAAGTGTTTATGTGATCCACTCTACGTCATCTAATTAGTGTGGTTCTTAATCAAAACTCCCTCGAAAACGAGGCCGGTGGTTTGGACGATCGGGATATACGCGTACACGTGTAGGGCGGAAGAGGCGCCACCATTCGAAGCGTCGCCATCCCCACACATAGTTGTCCATTGCGAAATTTGAGGCCGGATGTCAAAAACCTTTGGAATAAGCTCACTTTAAAATGCCATGTCGGGCCCACCGTCGTGTCGGTTTGACATCCAATCCGTCCATCGTGTTCACCTTTGCCTAAAAATAGGACGTAAATTGGCCGCGCATATCCCGAGCTCGGTACAGCTATGGGTTTAGAGGGGCCAACTGATGTATGGGTTTTATCCACACCGTCCATCCATTTTGCAACATCATTTGAGAATGTAATCCCAAAAATGAGGCAGATCCAAGGCTCAAGTGGACCACACCGTAGGAAAAAGTGGTGATAATCCATCGAAACCTTCCTGTAGCCCACCGTGGTGGCTAATTTCCATGCAACCTGTTAATAATGTCATGTGGACTTGGATGAAGGGAAAACACAAATATCAGCTTGATCAAAATCCTCTGTGCTCGTTGAGAAGTTTTCAACGGTCAATGTTAATTCCCCACTGTGTGGTCAACTTAAGCCTTGGATCTGCCTCTATTTTTTTCTTAAACACTAAAATTATATGAAAAAATGGATGGACGGCTTGGATAAAACCCATATATCTCGGTGGCTCCTCAAGTGATGTGGCCCACCCGAGTTTTTCAATGAAATGATCTTTTCTGGTTTCTTATTGATCACGGTGAGGCGCATCTTTTGAATGGATTGGATGATATATAAAAAGGCACCACACACAATCCCGAAAGTTTTAATGGTGGGCATCCCCATCCCAACTTTTCAATGTGGTGCGGCCCACTTATGTACTGGATCTCAATAATTTTTAGGCTTGAGGGATAACTTCAATGGTTTCACATTTTGGACGGATTGGATTTTGACCTTGCATCATGGTGGTGCCCATACGATCCACTTGAAATATTGCAGAAAAACTCCTTGGCGAAACCTCTTGAAACGAGACTCCTTGTGTTTAGGGCATGAAATGGCGGACGCTAATCCGGACCGTTCATCTTGTGGGAAATCCCGTGGAAGAATCATCGGCCAAAACGAAGCATCGATTTCACAATCAAACCATTCAAAACCATGGGTGGCCCATCGCACGATAATTCCATGGCCCACCCTATGTAAGGCTTAAACGCCCGGATGTGGGCCCCAACTGTACATATCAACGATCGAAAGTCATCCAATCTGATGGTTCACCGTTGTTAGATCAGAACGAATCTTTTGCTGCGTCAATCTATGGTGGGGCCCACGAAGACTACAGTCTTTAAGGCAGCTATGATCCAAAATTGTCAAAAAAAAAAGCTGTGAACGGGTGCTTTCAATAGATTTTCCTGATTACGTTTTTTTGTCTTTTCGCGCCATGGGTTCTTGTTTTCTGTTTGTCTTTTGGATCGTGAGAAGAATCACACGATCCTCAGCCGAGGATATCTTAATATCCTTTAGTTTCGAATCAGTACATGTAGGGTCCAATTTTCAGTGATCCGGACCGTTGGTCTGGTTAGGACCACAATAGATAGGGTATTTCCATAAAATTCTCCCGTTTGGTGCCCTTTTCGTTGAAATCGTAACTGATGATTTATTGCAAATTCCACCGCCTATTTGCAGGACGCGAATTGAAATGTTTATGTTGTGCTACATGGCCCACCACCGTGGGTTGAAACAGATCAATGGTCCTGATCACTAAGACACGGGCCGCACGTACAGAGACCTACGACTCGAGCAGAGCATGCATTTTCTCTACTTTATTAGCTGCCGACATGTTCGTACTTGTACGGAGCTGCGGCCACAGGCCCACAACGTAGGTTTTGCCAGCAGTGCGCCGACCTCAAGCGACCATTTCCTCTCTCCTTCCCCACCATACACGTGGCGCATGTTTAGCGCGTGGGCAAGTGCAAATCAACGGTTAAAATAAGTTCAGACGAGTGAACGGTCAGGCAATTTCAATGAGAAAACAAAGGGTACGATCACATGCATTCGAACTGACGGTAACTATTATACCATACATTCAAGCTGTGTTGGGCCCACTATGATGTGTGAGTTCCATCCAATCCATCCATTAGATGTGCCCTGTTGTTAGGCCTAGATCCCAACATGGGGCTTGATCCATAACTCAGATCGGCCAAACCAAAGGTTAACAATGGTAGACATTGTGGGGAGGACCTCCACTCTTAGAAACTTCTATACGGAATGTGGGGTCCAGATTGTTGTGTTTATGTCATCCAACCCGTCCATCTGGTGAGTTCCACCAGGATTAAAGGTCGCACCAAAAATCAAGATATTCCAAATTTTATGTGGGACGCAACAAGTGAATATATAGGCCGCAGGAACGATTGTACATCTTGCTGCCTGTGGTGTATGCCACCTGAGTTTTTAACAGAGGTGAATCTTGGGAAGTACCGTGACCATGAGAAGCCCCACCAGATTCTCGGTTTAGATTCCGCACGCACTTCCCGGGTGGGACCCAAGTAGATGCCAAGCATGTGACTAGATCGAGTAATATGAGTTGCGTATTCAATTACTTGCTAATGAGTGTTTTAAAACAAAAGCAAAAGGCCATGATTGTCCTTTAATAATGTATTACACATGTTCCAACCATGCAAAGATACTTTTCATTATAGACAAAAGAATGAAAGGAAAAAGTTCTTACATTTAGCCACAAAAAAATATATGCAAAATACCTTGTTAAATAAGGAATTTTATTTGATACATGAACTAAATCCAGTGTATAAATATATACTTGAATTATATTTAAAATTTAACAACTTAGTTACTGTTATGAATTTTAAAATTTAACAACTACTTAATTACTGTTATGGATTCTACTCAGGAATGTAAATAGTAGGTAAAAATAAAGGATTATGCTATATAATGTAAATGACTGAACAAAAAAAAAAAAAAAGTTATACTAAAGAATGTAAATGACTGACGAAAGCAAAAAAGTTATACTAAGAAATGTAAATAACATATAATTGGAAGATACATTTAGTTTAATTAGATTTATATTAGACCATTTGTTTTGCTGAATTTCTTTGTTATTTATAATCTTAACCTGACCATTTAGATTATTCTCATGTTCTGACGATTGCTATAACCGTTTCAGCATTTCTGATCTTCTGGATGTTTCCTATGTTCTAACGGTTGTTGTAATCATTTCAGTACTGCATGATCTTCTAAAGACTTCCTTACCACCTATCCTAATAACTGCTCCAAGCATCATTTCTAAGTTTACCACATTTTACTCGGTCACTCGGTCGACCCCTGGTTAACTTTCAGCCACTTGGTTTGCTTTTGAATTTCTTTCAACTATTCCCTACATTGTCATCATATTAGCTATGATTTCATAAAAAATACTCCAAACGTCCGCGAAGATCTTTAATATGTTATATCTTTCCATTTCTATAACATGTATCATTTTCAATCAGAAATAGGGTACAACGTTGCCTCCCCCTCCCGTCCCACATCATTTCGTCTTAGATAAAAGTTAAATGTGATGTTAATTCGTTATTTGACGCAATAAATATGATTGTTCAACCCTATAAAAGTATCAATTTCGGCCATCTTGGTTAAACTCGACTATCTTGATCGAAAAATATTAAAGCCGACTGACTCGGTCAAACTCGATCATTTTGATTAAAAAATTGTGAATTCGACCATCTTGGTCCAGAAACAACAAATTCAGTCGTCTTAGTTGAACTCAACCATCATAATTGAGAACAGAAAATTTGGCCGTGACAATGGAGATTGTCGGTCAATCCATTTGGGATAAGTTTTATGATAAACTAATATGATATTGTGATTGATGACTTGCCTGTAACTTTCTTAACTATTTGAATAATTTGGTCATGATTCAAACAGCATGATTCGGCCATTGGATATAGTTCAGGGCATACCTGATTTTGTCTTTTATGATACGATGGATTCCCAAGGAAAGGTTACCCCCAGGTACATCCTGGTTTCATTCTTCAAGAATAAAATTCATGACCTCATTTTCTAGTCGCCTGAACTCAACGGACAGCGAAGCGTTTCGTATCTCCTAGATTGGGATCAGATGAATATTCTATTGTGGAAGAAGTAATTGCGGTGTTGGCAATACTGACGTCAGATTTTTAACAAAGCTAATATCAACAATTGGCTGAGGCACATTTTGCTTCAACACGGTAGGTATTCTTTGAGAAAACATTATATTCAGGCTTCTGGCCTGACTGGCCATCCATCTGTTGAAGGTCTCGGCCTAAATTTGTAACTGCTTAGCCTGAGCTCATAACTGTTTGCTATCATGTAGCCCAGTCATCATTATTTCAAAAAGATCTGTCAATCATCTCACTTTCTCATTACTTTCATACTGGCTCATATTATCAGTCCCACTTGGTGTACCAAACTTATGTTGGCACTAGCAAAAATGTTGAATAACCGGGGTTCAATGAATATTTTTAATAACCAAGTAATTTTTTGAGAGCCCCATCGAGCGTGTCAAAAGCTATTGTGATTCGATTTACAGTTTTAGTCACGTGATAAATGCAGACGGTCCAAAATTGAATATGCGGCTGAATTCAAACCGATTAACTATGACCCCAAGCGCCAAGATAAGCAGAAGGGGAAGTATGTGACCAAGATCGAATAAGATTGGTCGCCTATTCGGCCACTCCTACGATGTTTTAAAACGATCATGTGATACTCAAAGGATATGGTTCATCCTCTGATAATAGGTTACACATTTACCTTCTATAAGAATAGAGTTTTCAATATATATAAAAGAAAAATATACAATGGCCAGTATAAAATAGCTACAGAACACTTTCCTGAATAGAGAATTCTACTTGATGCTTGAACTAAACCCAACATATGAACATATACTCGAATTACAACTAAGGTTTAACAATTACTTTATTATCGCTACATATTATATTAAAGAATGTAAATATTAAGTAAAAGTAAAGTATTACGTTACAGAACGTAAATGACAGACGAAAGTAAAAAGGTTATACTAAGGAATGTAAATGACATATAATTGAAAGGATAACTGAAAGATAGATTTGGTTTGATTTAGTATAAGACCATTTACTTTGTTGAATTACTTTGCCATTTATAGTCTTAATTTGACTATTTAAATTATTCTTACATTCTAATGGTTGTTATAACCATTTTAATATTATTGATCTTTTGAATGCTTCCCATGTTTTAACAGTTGTTGTAATTGTTTCAACACTACACAACTTTCTAAATACTTCTTTACCACTTATTCTAGTAATCACTTCAAACATCTTTGTTGACTAGACATTATTTTACTTGGCTGTTTGGCCAACATCCTAAATGACTCTTGATTGCTTAATTTTCCTTTTAATTTATTTCGGCTTCTCCTCTTGTCATGCTACGTGACTTCCTAAAAAGCATTCCAAGCATGGTTAAAATTCTCTAGTATATAATATATTATTCTACTATAACATGCGTACACTACGCCAAAATCGCTGATTTGTGATGAACCAAATTCGTCGTTAAACCAAAAAAAGATGAATTTTATCCGTAGCTTGGTCTGTCGCTGTTACTGAATTGTTTTTTTATTCCGACAGCTGAAATCCGTCGTTTAATCTGCAACGGATATGGTCCGTCGCCTGATAGCGATGGATAAAATCTATCGTTAAAAATAAAAAATCCGTCGGTAAAATTTAAAAAAATAGTCGTCCCTATAAACATTAGCGATAGATAAGATTCGTCACTCCGTCGTTTATTTTCTACGGTCATAAATTAGTGACAAATAAAGTCCGTCGCTAATATGAGTAAGCGACGGACTTCTAATCCGTTGTTGGTTTTCAATGTTCAGAAATTAGTGACGGATTTGGTCCGTCGCTAAAATATCTGTGAATAAAAATAAATATTGATAAATGATTATTATTATTATTTTAATATTGCACCTGATAGTCATTCAAAAAATAATTCACACTATTGTTTGATAAGAATCCTATTCACAAAATTTGTAACAACTTAATTCAGTAAAAGAGGAAATCACCCAAGTGGCCCACTCAAGCATAAACACATTATAGTGAGGATGATGTTCACATGGTACTTACCTTATCCTGCACAAGGGTAATCTGCATTTAATGCACTAGTGTCTAACAAAATGACCAAAAGAAAGTGTAGGAACTGCGAAATTCCTGTTTCCCAACAAGATACACCTGCATAATCAAAAGAAAGAAACTACTTGTCAGTGCTTGTAACTGATTTCATTTATGAAACTGCATCTCTATTACCATTTGGTCCATGAAACCATACCCAAAAAAATATCTTTAATTCCCCCATCCATCCATTCAACCATCATACAGTTATATTCATAAATACAGACACAAATGTATCATACAATTATATACATATGCAGTGATGGACTTGTTTCAAACTATTCATCCAATGCACTCTACTATTATAAAGAGGTTAGATGTTGGATTCGTAAGTGGGACACGAATTCCACGATAAGACCCACTTATGGTGACCATGGTCCTAATAGACGGCCATGCCTGGACCCAAGTCCCTTATGCAATTGGCATCCTGATGTGGGACGTGGGGATACATGGATTAGATCAAGTATTGACTCGTTGATGTACACATTATTTTAATGGTTTGGATGATGACTTTGCACTTGGACAGAGAATTAACGTCTAACAGAGAATTCTCATTTTCTGATTTTCTATTGTTATATCAATGATGATGTCACATGTCTTCCTAACTCTGATATACACCTATAATGTTTGTCTTATATTCATTCTATCCGTCTTTTTTAAGATAAGTCCAAATAGGAGGGAGATCCAAAACCCAAGTCAACATCTGTCACGTCCCAAACTCGAAAACCGGGCTCACAAAATTCTTAATCGCAGAATTTGGTGCCGACAGCCTCCGTATAACCCCATTCTCGGCTCCTAGCGTCCATTCGCCAGGTTCCGATCCTGAGATGCTACGAGGAGGATTTTCAACGTCAGTTTGATTCGTAATAAGCATAACCAAAGGCATAACTCACAAACAACAACCAAAAACTCCATTACATTTCCACTATGATCAAAAACTTTACAAGTACAATGAGCATAAAGGGGAAATACAATGATGATAAATAAAAACTCCAAAACGATCTGCTAAGCGCTCCTGCATCAGCGCTGTTGCGCCCCAACATCACCTGCACCCAACGGTCGTGCATAAGCTTATAGAAAGATTAGAGGGTGGTGAAAGTGTGTGCGCAAGGTAGTAATATGATCATGCAGTATCAGAGTAATGCAGAATATGCAAATGGATCCATAAATATCATGAGTCAAACCAAGGCTATATGATGTAAGATGCAAGTCAAGCATACAATCCTCATCTAAGTCCACATATCAATACAGCTCAATTCTGGAATATCACCGGGGTCTAGTACATTCTAAACCAGATCGGCGCCACATCGCATGCAATAAGGTAAGTGGAAGAGACCTCACTATCCGTCTTCCAATATTGGGCTCGACTCGTCGATAGCGGACCCATTCCTCGAGCTGGTCAAACTCAGCCTAGCTTTGTCCCCTACACTCGAGCGGGTAAGGTCGCACCCCCTTCCAACCGACTACGACACAGTGGAGAGCGCAATCATCTGGTAATCGGCACTCAACGTTCATCTACCTACTCGGTCTAGACGTTGGAGCAACCTCTTGGTACCATAAGGGTTTAGGAACTTTCACCCAGGGATATCTATAGCACCCCATATAGAATAGGATTTTTGGTATCCAATCCTGCCAACTACGATACGTCTGTGGAGGCTACGGCCCTGATGTCGCTAGTGCGTATAATAATCATGTCATACAATGCGAAATGCATGAATCATACTATCAAATCATGCGGCAAATCCTGCGCGTATCGTGCGCTCATATAGGGCAATACCGCCTAATCGGGATCTCATAAACAGTCTACCCGAAGGCATATGCTATGACCAGTCACTCCTCATATCAAGCATACATATGATGTGTATGATCATGAGTTATGGAACTATACTAAACATGTTATAATGAAATGAACTATCCTTACAATGCAGATGGGCCTTGACAGCCTATACATAATAAGTACGGGCCTAATAATGGGCCCTAAGGAGAGTCGTAATGTGGACATCCAACCAGCATTACACTCGCAATGTAGACGTCAAACCAACATTGCTCCCAAGGCACGATCGTCGTAAACATCATACATAATCCGTGTTGAGATCACACATTGCAATGGACCTTAGGTACATCCCATTGGGCCTTAAATACATCAAATGGGCCATGTCATATGGGCCTTTTATTCATCAAATGGGCCACATAAATGGACCACACCAATGGGCCTTATGTGCATTGTAATGGGTCATAACCCGTGGGCCTTAAATTGCATCAAATGGGCCTAATCTTATGGGTCTTATATGTAACAAATGGGCCACACCAATTGGGCCCCATATGATCATCAAATGGGCCTCAACCCACAGGCCCTAGTACATCTTAATGGGCCTAATCTCATGGGCTTTAAAATACATCAAATGGGTCCAATCCCATGGACCTTGGAATACATCAAATAGGTCCACTCCCATGGGCCTAGAGGCCTACTGAAATGTTTATTTGTCATCTAAAGTGGCAAAGGGCCCATTGAAATGTTTATTTTTCCATCCAAAATGGGAAAGGACCCACTGTAATGTTTATTTGCCATCCAGCGTGTGGGTCAGGGGGGCCCACTATCATATTTATTTGCCACCCAACCAGGAGAACCCATCGTCCAGCGTGGACAAAATACAAACACGGTGGGCTCCACCGTCAGGGGGACGGTGCGAGTGAAACCCATATATCATGGTAGGTCCCACCGTCCACAGCCGTGGACGGTGGATAAAACATATTCATCACTATGGGTCCCACGTATGTGGCCACCATAATGCTTAAATGCCATCCAAACCGTTCATAAGGTCACTCAGACCTGGATGAAGTGAAAACATAAATTTCCGATTGATTCGAAACTTCTGTGGACCCAGATTTGAGTTTCAAAGGTAGAGGTTCAATCCCACTGTTTCGTGTGGTGTGCGCCACCTAAGTTTTGGATGCAGCTGATCTTTGGAGGGGGCCCACTTCTGGGAGTGGCCCACCTCATGAACAGGTTAGATTTCACAAAATACATCATGGTGGGGCCCATGGCAGTAGCCGTGGGATGCTGCTGGTCATCCGCCCGCCCGCTCGCCGTGCAGCAGGCGCTGGTAGCGCTGGCAGCGCTGACAGCTACTGCCAGCAGCACTCCCTCTTTCCTTTCTTATTTCTTTTTTAAAAAAAATCGATTTCCTGTTGTTTCTCACAGGTGGGACCCACATTCAGAAAATTCATTCTAACCATGGGACTCTACAGCTCGAGACAAATAAAATGAGTCAAAAGTTTGAGATTTTTGGGTGCATAGAATCATCAGGAAATTTTTTTTAAGGGTAACCACCAAAGTTCCCTATGTTATGGCCACCAGATGCTCAGATCAGCCCCATTCTTCTACTCAACGGCTAAAATGATGTTGGTAAGAGGATGGATGGCTTGGATTGGATATATACATCAAGGTGGGGCCTATGTGAGTAGGACACCCCTAAAGCTTGAAAACCAAGCTAATTTTTATGTTTTCCTTCTACAGAGACGTCCAGTGTCCCAGACGCTGGACGGTTTGGACATGGAATAAAAGTGCATTGGGGTGGGCCCTGATTAGGTGGGCCACCTCATGGAGGATGGTACAGATACCATACATACGAAGTGGGCCCCACTTGCAAATGGTTAGGATAAAATACATGCCTCATGATGGGGTCCATTCAAGTGGGCCACACAAACACAATATGATCTTAAAAAAAATAAAATGAAGTAGAGAGAGAGATAGAGGGTGGGACACGCTTGTGATGGAGGGCTCCGCCACTATGAGCCCTCCCTTGTAAGAGATCATACAATAAAATGGGTCCCTATACACATGGGACCATCGAAATCGTAAATCAACGATGGAGATCCGTTCCCTACCGGTATGGATAGTCTTGATGACCTTTCTAATACAAGAAAATAAACATCATGATGGGGTCCATGGAGAATGGCCCCATCATGAAATAATCATGATGATCAAGGTAGGCCATCGGCCACAACTTAGGGTCCCACGTGAGATCCAAACCATTGATCGGTTGGCCTCACTTGGCCCATCTCAAAAATATGAAAAACTAACATTATCAAGCACCCACCGTCCGATCTTCTTGCTCCTATGGGTTCCTTAGCACCTTAGCTTTGATTTCAATGAGTGAGATGAGGAATGGATGGCTAGGATGGGAGATGATGGGGTAGGAAAGTGGGCCACCTTGGAGTTTTTGGAAGAGAGGGAGAGGCTCATACGTTTGAAGCTTTGTTGCTTGGAATGAGGCTTTGAGAAATGAGAGAGAGAGAGTTGTAAAGGGAGAGAGAGATGGGTGATGGATGGATGGAGTGATAGATGTGTGTAAGAACTTTTTGACTTTTGTGGCCTTTTGTGTAAGAAAGGCATGGGAGTGTAAGAGAATTTTTAACTTTTGAGGCTTGCTTGGAAAAAGGTGAAAGGTGATGTGTACTTGACATGTGATGGATTGATGGATTGATGGATTGATTGATTGATGTGACACCTCATAAAAATTCTCTTGGGTTTCGCAACGCGCGGCGTTTTTCTCACACCGAACGTTGGCCCACATCCCCTGACCAGGGTATCGCCTCGGCGCGCAAGTCACGACATCGGAACCGCAGCGATGGCGCGGTCGCTATGGTAATGGTCTTGGGTTGAGTCGATACAGGTTGATGGCATATGAATCAGGGTCGTGCGTTAATATCGATTAAGGGTCGAAGGTTGTCGAAATTCGTCTGGTAAGACCGCTAATGTCTACGGAACAGTACGAACTAAGACACGGGTCTTACAACATCACAAGAAATAGTGGAGATGAAACCCTCATCATTCATAACGCAAGTGGACCACAATTCAAGAAATAACGGAGATGGAAACCTCATCATTCATCACACCTTGATGCTTACCTACCATCTAACATGTTCATAAGGTGATTCTTACATGCACTTCTGTATTGTAAGAAACTCTGTATATATAACCATGTACTTAATTCCCACATTTCACTTCTATAAGGCATATGTGATATGAATATATGATTATGGTAGGCTCCACCGAAAAAGACCTCCAAAATCATGTTGATCTACGTGCTAGGTGGGCCATTCCTACATGTTGAGTTCCAACACTCATCTGATGGACATGGGGACAACACCACACCTACTTCTGCTGGTGGGTGACCAGTTCCCATGGAATGGATTAGGTTAGACATGGGTAACAACTTAGTGGGTGAGACCTTAACTGTGGGGCCAACCTTATGCATGTGTTGTAATGTGTTGTATATACATGTTGTCATCATTTATTTATTTATTTTTAATCTCATTTTAGGGTATCATCTCAAAATTGAAGCGATCTAAATCTCAAGTGGACCGCACTACAGCAAACAATAGTCATTGAATGTCAATCCTTAAAAAATTCCTAGGGCCCCACCATAATGTTTATTTTCCATCCATGCTTTGATAAAGTCACATAAAGCTGGATGAAAGGAAAACACAAATATCAGCTTGATCCAAAATTTATGTGGTCCCATGAAGTTTTTAATGGTGGGCATTCAATTCCTACTATGTGGTCCACTTGAGATTTGGATATGCTTCATTTTTTTTTTAACCATGCACAAAAAGAGCAAGAAAAAACCATTTCACCACATGGATATATGATACTTGCAACAAGGTGGGCCCCACAGTCAGGGCCTCACCTAATCCAAAAGCGGATTGCGTAGTGAGTAACTCACTAGGCTTAGCCTACTGAGTAAACTCTGTGAGGTCCACCATGATTTATTAATTTTAATTATCTGCTCCATCCATCCATTTTACCAAATAATTTTATAGCTTGAGCTCAAAAAATGAGGTATATCTACTTTTCAAATGGACCACACCACAGGAAACAGTTGAATTGAATGTCTACCGTTGAAAAATTTTGGGGCCACAGAAGTTTTGGATCAAGCTTATATTTATGTTTTCCTTTCATCGATTTCTTTATGATCTTATTAAGAGGTTGGATGACAAATAAACATCACTGTGGGGCCTAGAAAGGTTTCAACGACATAAATCATTATCCCCACTGTTTCCAGTGGTATGATCCAATTGATCTTTGCATATGTTTCAATTTTGGGCTCAACCCCTTAGATTAGATAGAAAAATGGATGGACAGCATGGATAAACCACTTACATTCAAGGTGGGCCCAACTAAATTTACTCAATACGATAAGAGCCTACTGAGTAACTCAGTACGAAATCCAATTTCAACTAATCTACCCACAGTTCTTATTTTCTATGCCCTAATAGCTGACATTATACAACACATACATCAAAGTAGGCCCCACGGTCAGAGCCTCACCCACTAAACTATTATCCCAGCCTCACCTAATCTACCCACAGTCCTCATTTTAGGAATGTGCCTTCGAACTAAAAATTCGGCAACTATTCAGCAAGTGGGGATCAAATAGCTGGATAGTTAGAAATTGATTTCCAACAAATAGCTAGAATTTTCCAGCAAGTTGGAAATGATCTCAGTACTTGAGAGATAAGGAGAAGATGTAGCTAGACAGTTAAAAATTAATTTCTAGCAAGTTGGAAATGATCTTAACACTTGAGAAATAAAGAGAAGATGCAGTTCTATGTCTAAAATGAGTTGGCAAATCTGATGGACAATGTAGATATATGCTTTGTGGGCTCCACTATCACAGCATCAACAAATTAGGGCTGATTCAAATGCAAGGACAGACATTGGATCAGACTAAAAAGAAAACAAAGAAAACAAATATAATTTTCAATTTCTTAGCTTTTACATTGTCTAATCAAACCCTTGATATTGATTATTTGTTTACTTGGACCAAATAATGGATGATTTAGATGGTTAGTTTTCAATATTTGTCTTATTTGGGCCAAATAATGGATGATTTAGACCGTTAGTTTTCAATATTTGTCTTATTTGGACCAAATAATGGATGATTTAGACTATTATTTATCAATATTTGTCTACACCTCTCACCTCAATATCAACCTAATTGAACTTTTCATCCTAAATGTCGCCTAAATCATTAAACTTTTATATAATTAAGCTTAATTGAATAGATTTTGCTGGACATTAATGTATGTGACTATTATTTGAATTTGGTGGGCTTAAATAACATTGATTGACTTTGACAGCCTTTGTCACACTCCAATGAATTTTGACAGACTTTAATAGACTTTTGTAGACTTTGGTAACTTTGACAAACTTTTTAAACTTCGGTGAACTTCAACGAGCTTAGGATCACTTTAAGATTTTTTTGTTTTTTTATTTTTGCTTTTTTATTTTTATTTAAAAAAAAAATTTTGATAGAATTTAGCAAACCAAAGTCCATTGAAGCCCATGAATTTTTCCAAAGTTCACTGAAATCCAACATAGTCAAAATTTGCTAAAATCTATCAAAGTTTGCCAAAATCCATTGAAGTTTATGTCAAAGTCTACCAAAACCTATTAAAGCATGTCTAGCTTACAAGACTATCGAAATCCATTGAAGTCTATCGGAGTATGTATAAATGTTAATTATTTAACATGTCATCAGGGATTAGTTGTTTATATGTCATTCATACCTTTTATAAGGTCATTCCTACTACGATGAACAGAAAATGAAAATGCAAAAATACTAGTCTAAAAGTGCCTCTTCCAAATTCTTTTACTCGGTCTTCCTCTCAAAATAAAATGTTTACTATTGATCCTAGTATTATCTACTACATACTAGTAACATACAACCAATATTGGGGCACCATACCATAAGCTACAAAATTTCATGTCCCCTTAAACAAGGTATCCTCCATTGATAGCATATATATATATATCATAAGTTTTTTATTTTCATTTACATTCACAAATACATTCATCATCCATCCAACTATTAACAACATTTACAAAAAATAAAATATATCCAACCAACTCTTAATAATAGTTTGTAACTTAACCTGCTAGGAACCATCATGCACCGTAATGTCTTACGGCAGAACGGGTTCTGAGGAGTTACAAGTTGATCTTGACGGCAGCATATAAATGAAGCGATAAAGATATGAATGATTCAAGATTAATCAAAGGTTTCGAGAACTTACATCTATCTCACTCTTATTGTCAAGTAGTCCTGACGAAAATGCATCCACACTACGAGAAAGGGAAAAAAAAATTGTGGCTGCACCAATACAGTCTAATATGAACAGCTGCCTACGTATCCAATGTTGGAAGATTGGGATCAAGCCACTACGTATTTTTTAATATTTAAATCAGAACATTTTATGCATAAGCAAAGAAAAATCCAAAATAAATCATAATAGAAATATGTGTACCTTCTGTCACGCATAAGAGGATGAAAAGCTGAAACAAATCACTAAATTAGTCAAGCAAAACTACTAAATAATTCAAGATAAAGATTTAGTCAAATAATATCCAAAATAACCTCAAACACAATCCACATGTCCTAACCAAATTACAAAAATATGTTCTTGACTTAGAAAAAGTTATAAGTAAACTCCTTTCATATCTATGTTTTCGTCAGCACTCTAGGCCAAACGAGAATATCACCCACGTCGCAATCGGCTAATGTCTTCTCAATGTCACCAAACACATTCGCACTAGGAACTTCAACAACATTCAATATAACTTTGATGCAATATGGAGGGATGCCTGCATTATCTCTAATCAGACGCCCACGTGCAACAAGTCGACTACAAATATCTGTCAAATGACAAATTTGTTCCACCCGTAGAAGTGGAGGTGAAGGTGGAGCTGATTCATCACGATAACTTGAGGTGTCGCCAAATCGATAAAACCCCTACAAGAAATAATTTTTATTATTTTCATGGATAAAATAGTAACTATACATTATTCTTTAATTGTTAAAATACTTGAGAACCAGCCGTACCAGGAGAGCATTGCATTGGTTGAACTAGAGTATTTATTTGATTCTGAACTTCAACCAAACATTCTCCAATGTTCAATATCATGTTCTTGCACTCGTTGAACTTGTTTTCCACTTTCTCTTGTAATACAATCATCGATGCTTTAACCTCAGTAATTTCACCCTTTCCTTCTCTAATTTCATTAATGTAAGGGGTTAAAGCAATAATGGTAGTTTTTGGAATATGACCCAACCCCCTTACACGTCCACTTTTATCAAGACCACAAACCTAAATGATAATCAGTCATTATTAGTAATGCATGTATTTTAGTAATAAAAAAATGTTCAGAAAGCTAAGTATGTCAAAGTGAAGAGAACGAATGAAAAATCTGTGCAACCGAGTCGTGATTTAAATCATTATGCATACAAGTCAGGTCATTGGCAACTATTTCTTTTATTTTTTTCATTGTGATGCTCAGCTCCTGTGAAGGGACAGACCCATCGGATCTAGTATGAGTTGCCAGAAACAATTCAGTTCTCGTGATTTAGGTATCTAGATTTTTTTGTTGCTGTAATTTACAATGAGAAATCATGTTAATTATTCTGTATTCTTAAATTAGATTAAAAGAAATTAAAGTTATGTTAAAAACTTATAATCAACTTTGCCATCCTAGCAGACCCCCATCGACCAGTCGTGTGAGGGAACTTCATCTCGCTTTTGGATTCCTTTCCCTTTTCACGACGAGACTTCGCCTCTTCTGTAGATTCGTAATCAACGAATTTGACCCAATCTTCTAGCTTGACACCATTAGGATAATTTTTTTTATCTCCATCATTATCATACATATCCAAGAGACTTCCTCATAATCGGTTCTTCCAGTCCTTCCACATATCATTAGCACGCTTAAGTATGACTCAACCACTTCCTTGATATTCCTTCTAAACCTTCGTAGATTTACAAATATTAGATTTGTTTCAGGATCTACATAACATCCATTTGAAGTATCTTCGATATGCACCCAATCACAGTAGAACAATGTTATCTTGAAGGTGAAGTAGTTTAATTCAAGAATTTGTCTAATGATACCATAGTAGGTGGCTTCCTATTCTACCAAGTTCTTATCCCTGGCACTCGCCCTGAACATACTTAAGGCTTTCATAGAGACCCCGTTGTTTTGTGTTGTCAAGTTTTTTTCAGAGTCTAATGTGCAAAAAACATATCCATTTACTGAGTATGTACTGTATGATGTGGCATCATAGTTAGGACCAATAGCGATTCTCTTAAATTGTGACATTTCTTCATTCTCTAATTGCTCCCTTAACCAAGCATTGTAGTCTACTTCTTTTTGCACCAACATATTTTCCCTCCTGTTTTGTCCCTTACGTGTTTGGCCATGAATGTATTCATTGTACTTCCTACAATTCACATATAATATAATATATGAATTAAATTTTTACTTTGCATGGTACAATTTAAAAACATTAAGGATAGGAACATAGACTTTTGTCAACATACCCCAACCATTGAACATTTTCAGCGTGATGTTGTAATACCCATCTGCATGCTTGTTGATATTGCACATTAGTAAGAAGATAACTTTTCCCTTTTTTATCGATTTGAAAATTATCGGCATTATCATCACCCTTATCATAGAATATCTTTTTCACTCTCTTATGGCTTCCCAGCATCATATCAGGCATGTAGTCCATGTAGTACAACATAGACACTTCCAATATGTAGCGTTCAGCAATACAACCCTCTGGATAAGTTTGATTCGTCACATACTTTTTGTATGTTCTCATCATCCTATACACATTAAAATCAGATATAGATATAAACAATAATAATAATAATAATAATAATAATAATAATAATAATAATAATAATGGAAAAAGAAAGTTGATAAATTTTGATAATTAATGTTACCTCTCAAAAGGATACATCCACCGATATCTGACAGGTCCACAAAGTTGTGTTTCCTCTGCTAAGTGCACCACTAGGTGTGTCATAGGAACCAAAAAAGATGGAGAAAAATATTTTTTGAATGCACATAATGTTACCACTATTTTATTTTTTATATTTTGAAGCTCTTCACGATTAATAACTTTTGAACATATGACGTTGAAGAATCTTGACATTTCACAAATGACGGTGCGTAATGTCTTCTTCTTTCCTAAAAAGGAGTGCATCAACGAAACTGGTAACAATTGTTGCATCACAATGTGATAATCATGAGACTTGAGGGCCTTTAGCTAACAATCCTCTAAATTGACACGATGTGTCCAGTTTGCACAATATCCTCTTAGGACTTTCAAATTGCTCGGTGTCAGACAAAACATGTTTCTTTCAGATGCGAAAAATATGAAAGGAGCTTTGGGTAAGAATAACCTCTCATTTCTTTCTTCAGGCCACATAGACTTTCTTATCTTCATAGCCTGAACATCCTGACGGGCTTGTAAACCATCCTTAGTCTTATCTTTTGTATCCATGATTGTTGCAATGAGGTTCTCGGTGACATTTTTCTCAACATGCATTACATCCAGATTGTGACGAATGGGTAAATGCTCCTAGTATGGCAAGTCAAAAAGGATTGATCTCTTCGTCCAGGTAGTAATGTTGTTCGGGTCATTGTTAGACTTTTTCTTAGTCTTTCCCACTTGCTTTCCGAAAATGGTTTCAATATTATTCATTTTACGTAGTACATCTAAACCTTTCATACACTTCAGAGCCTTCTTTTTTTCCTCTTTCTCATTGAATCTGGTTCTGTCGGTCCTAAAGTCATGACTTAATGGCAGGAATCTTCTATGTCCCATATATGCAAACTTCTTTCCATGTTCAAGCCAAACCGATTGTCTCCTCACTACAAATAGGGCATGCGTACTTTCGTCCTGTCCTACAACCAGAAATATGTCCATATGCTGGAAAATTGTGTATTGTCTATAGTAAAATTGCCCTCATTGTGAACATATTCTTACTGTGCGAGTCATATGTCACAGATCCTTCCCACAATTCAAGCAATCCTGCAATCAACGGTTTCAAGTAAACGTCAATGTCATGTCCTGGACCTTTTTTTCTATGGATCAAAAGTGTTAACATGGTAAACTCCTTCCGCATGCATAAATGAGGTGGGAGATTATATGTAACAATCATAACAGGTCAGCAACTATATGAATTGCTCATATTCCCAAAAGGATTGAATCCATCCATTGCAAGTCCCAAACGAACGTTACGTGGCTCCACAGCAAAATCAACATACTTTTCATCTACAATCTTCCACATAGACGAATCCACTGGATGACGCATGCAAATATCATCTTGAGCCGACTTTGAATGTCATATCATATTCTCTGCAATCTCTGGTATAGTGTAGAGTCTTTTTAACCTCGGCGTTAATGGGAAGTACCTTAGCACCTTACAAGGTACACGTGGGGCAGTTGACCTTACAACACTATTAAATTTCCATCTGCTTGCTCCACATTTTGGACAACATTACTTATCAACATGGTCCTTCCAGTACAAAATACAATCGTTAGGGCATGCATGTATTGTCTCATAGTTCATACCCAATGAACTGATCAGCCTCTTTGCATTATAAGTACTATCTGTCAAAGAGTTCTCGTTGGGCAAAATTTTCTTGAACAAGTTTAACAACTCTGTAAAGCTATTGTCTAACCAACGAAACCTAGCCTTCATACTCAGCAACTCCACTATCACAGACAACTTTGTGTGTTCCGGTTTACACGATGGATATAGGGGTTGTTTTGCATCCTCCATTAACTTCCTATACCGAGCCTCATCGCCTAAGTCATCATGAGCTTCAATATCATCTTCATTATTAACCTCATTCATACATGCATCTAACTCAATGGGTTGAAAACGATCGAAAGCATCATTCACCAAATCGACCATTCTGGGCAACACATATTTATTACAATTATCGACAGATGTACTCGCACTTGTTTCAAGACATTGTTGCCCATGGAGAAACCACGTTGTGTACGTTTGATCTAGGCCATTGTCACGCCCCAAATCTGAAAATTGAATTCACAGGAATTTCGATCCCCGAATCCGGTGCCGACAGCCTCCGTAGTACCCATTCTCGGCTCCTGATAATCATATGCCAGATTCCGATCCTGGGACCCCACAATGAGGATTTTCATAATAATTTTTTTTTGTAATAGAGCATAACCACAAGCATAACCAAGTCATAAAACAACGTCATCACATATCCACTATATCAAAAATTTTAAGTACAATAGGAAAGGAAAATACAAGGTGATCAAAAACTCCAAAATAGCCAGATACGCACTCCTGTCTCAGCGCTGCTGCTTTCCAACGCTACCTGCACGCAACGGTCATGCATAAGCTTACAAAAGCTTAGAGAGTGGTGTAAGTGTGTGCGCAAGGCAAACGTCAAGTGTATAATATCAGAGTAATGCGAAAGTATGCAGTAAGTCCATGAATACAATCAACCATACCAAGGCTATGTAATGCAAGGCATGAATGCTATCAGTCATACCAAGGCCATGCGATGCGAGACATGAAGGCCATCGGCCACACCGATGCAATACAAGGCCTACATAGCCGAATGTCATATGCGAAATGCAATCCAAACAAGTCGGTACTCATCAAGTACACATATCAGTACAGTTCCTTTCTGGATATCATCGGGGTCTAATACACTTCGCAATGACTGTCTCCTCCCTAGCTGCACAATCAAACAAGTGAAATAGACCTCACTATCCGCTTGACCAGTAGTCTGTCAATACCTACCCGGCTCGTCGATAGCGGACTCATTTACGAGCTGGTCAAACTCAGCCTAGCTTATAGTCCCCTCACTCAGGCGGATAAGGCTACACCCCTTCCAACCGACCATGACACAGTGGGAGATGCGGCCTACTAGTATTCAGCACTCGGGTGCTCATGTATCCACTTGGTCTAGACGTTAGAGCATCTCCTGGTACCAAAAAGGTTCTGAGACTTTCACCCAAAGACATCCTAAGTACCCACAGTGCTGGAACAAAGTATTTTTGGTATCCGATATGGCCATCCACGATGTGCCTGTGGAGCCACAACCCTGATGTCGTTAGGGCGTGCAGTGATCAAGTCACACATAAGCAGGATGCATGAGTCACATCATCAAATCATACAACAATCCTACGCGTACCATGTGCTCATGTGGGGGCACTACGTCTCATAAGGAGTCCCGTAAGTGTCTCAGCCCAACGACTTATGCTATGATCAAAACATTCATCATATCAAGCATACATATGATGCGTATGAGCATGAATCATAGGGCTATGTTAAGCATGTTATAAAGTGATGAATTAGTAACAAGTATGGGCCTATCAATGGGCCCTAAGGAGAGTTATAATACAGACATTTAACCAACAATGTACTTACAATGTGGACGTCAAACCAACATTGCTCCCAAGTCACAGCCCGCCATAAATATCATTACATGAACCATGAGAAATCACACATTGCAATGGACTCTAAGGACATCCCGTCGGGCCTCGACCCATGGGCCTTGGATACATTGAATGGGCCGTATCACATGGGCCTTACATTCATCAAATGGCCTGCATTAATGGGCCTTACCAGTGAGCCTTATGTACATTGCAATGGTCCATAACCCATGGGCCTTGAAATACATCATAATGGGCCTCATAATATGGGCCTTACATCCATCAAAGTGGGCCTCAATGGATGACCACGAGTACTGTTGAGGGTCAAATATTGCATATTAGACCCCAGATATTGTCTGGAATTATGAATATAATGCTGTCTAATGGCTCGTTTTCTCATTCTTGTGTGGCAAAGTGATTTTATGAGCATGGATGGAAAAAGGACGTGAAAAGTTGAGATTTAACGATCTGATGACGTCAAAGGCAAGGGACACACTCCAGGGGACCAAGATTGACAATTATACACGGTCAGAAATCTGAGAAAAGTTAGAAATTGAAGCTCAAGTGGCCTGAAGGACGTCCAGAATGCAAGATCAAGAGGTTCCCACCATCCGTTCGGCTCGAAACTTCATACGTCGCCTGAGGACCATAAATTAACCGTACATATAAAATTTCAGCCATTGAAGATCTCAGAAAGTGCCCCAACTGACAGATCAGCCCATAAACCGTTGATTATGGGCCCACTTGATATCTGGAACTGCCTCAACTTAGGCATGGACGGTTTAAATATGAATATGAAGTGAATGGATGGTTTGGATTTCTGCGAAACATCATGGTGGACCCCACATATGTAGCGTGTGCATATAGCACTTGTGCACGAGTACCGCACCGAACCGCCTGACTCGGTCAAAGTCGGGTGTGACTGACTCCTCACGTGAAACGGACTGGCAGCGTAACGGACGGTCGACGTCCATTTTACGGACGGTAGTGGGCCCCACCCTTTGCTCGTATGGTCGATCTGATCCGTCCACCGTGTAGAGGGCTTTAAGAACTACAAAACCATGCTGACCTTTTGTACCCATGCGTGCACACATGTGAGATACAGAGGCCACAAAAGGGCTGCTCGGTAACGTTCAAAACTGATTCTTCTGTGATTTCTTCTCTGGGTCACGTCAATGGACGTTCAAAACCACCCATTCTTGACTGAAATTTCATTCTGAATCCAATGGACGGGGTGAATTTTCCATAAAATGCTTCTGTGGGGCCCACCGACCACAACAGCGAAATTGTGCGAAAGGTTTCGTACATCCGCGAAAACTGACTTTTTCGGACAGTTTTGGCCCAGCATCTTTGATCATATGGCAGATCTGAACCGTCTATCATGTAGAGGACCCAAGAAAGTACTAAGAGACGGTGTTTCTTTAAAATTTGAGCGAGGAAAGTGGCGTGTTTCATGGTACCGAACTTGGCTGCGAAAATTACACTCCGTGTCCTGCTACAACTCTGTCACTGACTCCAGCCTTCCAGCAGCTATAAAAGGAGGTTTTTGGACGTGGGGAGCATTCATTCAGGGTCTTGAGAGGAAGAGCAGAGGGCTCGAGCTTGGGTTTCAACGTGGGCAGAGGAGAGAGAGAGGAGCTTGGTTTTTTTCTTTCCCTTTTCTTTTCCTTTTCTTTTTCTCTTTATTTATTTGGATTGAGCCCATCCATGGCAAGCTAAATCCTCCTAGCTAGGGCTAAGAGGTGAAGCTTGTAGTGAGATGGGAGATTTGATTTTATTTTAATTTTAATTCATGAATCGACGTTGATTTTAGTTGATTATTATGGGAATATTTTTAGTTCTTAATGGTCTGTTGTGACTGAAATTACAATGGGTCTGCGATGCTTTGAATATTTCTATTTCCTTTTCATGTTTATGACATCAAGACGTCCTATTGTTCACCATAGTCTCCTGGGCATGGTTGGATGACGGTACCCTTCCTAACTTTCATACATGTGATTAGGTGGTAATTAGTTTAATTCTGTTGTTTGCCATAGTCTTTTGGGCATGGTTTGGTGATGGAATCCATTCTAATTCATACACCTTTCATCTCTTTGAAAACTAGATCAATGTCAGTTCAGTTAATTTCCATGAAACATGCATAAGATCTCCCTGATCTCTATAAGTGGATCCTCTGAATCCCTAGTTTCCTAAGTTTTAGATTAATTATTCTACAAATATTCCACCATTGCTAATTGATTTAGAATTCATCTTAGCCTAGTTCTAGTTCTAGATAATTTTAGATAACGTACAAGTTTCAGTCCCTTGGGATTCGACCTCGGTCTTACCGAGTTATTACTACATCACAACCCTGCACTTGGGGAGTGAACAAGTTTTTGGCGCCGTTGCCGGGGACTGTCGGCTACGTTTTTCTAAAATTAATTAGTTTTAGGATTAGTTTAGGATTAGATTTTCTTTTTAGAAATTTTTAATTCTAGTTTTAGAAGCTTAGTTATTTTCCTTATTAGAAATTTTCCTAACTTTTGAAAATTTCTATTCTTCCTTCTATCTGATTTTTAGAACTAACTCAATTTTTCTATTTTGTAGGAAGCTTCTAATTTAGTAAGCTCTTTCTAATTCTTCTTTCTTTGGAATTTCTTCTTTCTTTGGAATTTCTTCTTTTCCCTAGAAATTAGTTTACTTTTAATTAGGACTTTCTACTCTTAGAAACTAACTTATTTTGTTTTGTTTTGCAGATTCTTAACCTAGGCCTTCAAATTTAGTAACTTCTTTCCATCTTTTCCTTTTTCTAGATTTCTTCTTTCTTTCTCTTAGGTTTAAGTTAGAATTTGAGGACTGAGTGTGTTTTATGCCCCATTGGGCACGCGACAACACTCGACGTCTCGTGACTGAAGGAGGATTAGTTGAGGGGTTGACTGTCCATCGCAGGACTAGACACCACTTGAATTCTCCTGAGTTAGAAGACGTTATGGCTGAAAATCAACCTCAAGCACTACCCCAACCAAGGGTTGAGGAAGTACATGATGAGAATGAGGTGCATCAGGCACCCCCGCATCGTACTTTATGAGATTATTTACAACCGGCGGGGGTGAGTACGCCCTCATGCATGATTTTTCCTGAGAATACAGGACATTTGGACATCAAGCCAGGGATTATCCAACTCCTTCCTAAGTTCCATGGGCTTGAGTCTGAAGAACCATATTTGCATCTGAAAGAGTTCGATGAAATCGTAGGCACCTTATACTTTCCTAATATATCTGAGGATACTATTAGGCTGAAACTCTTTCCATTTTCCTTGAAAGAAAAAGCCAAGACGTGGTTACATTCACTGCGTCCTAGAACCATTGGCACATGGAATGATATGCAGAGGGAATTTATAAAGAAAATTTTTCCACATCATAAGACAATTACCCTCAGGAGAGCAATCATGAACTTTGCCCAAAAGGAAGATGAAACATTCTTCCAATGTTGGGAAAGGTTCAAGGATCTGGTTAATGCATGCCCACAACATGGCTTTGAAATATGGCGCATTACGAATTTTTTCTATGATGGGCTAACATCTTCCATGCGTCAAATGGTCGAGACAATGTGTAATGGAGATTTTATTAATAAAAATGTCGACGAGGTATGGGATTACCTCGATAGTCTCGCGGAAAAAACACAATCATGGGACTATTACCCAAGGACGAACACTACATCTAGGCCGACTCATTCAAGGGAAAAAGGAAGAATATATCTCCTGAAAGAGGATAATGATCTTAACGCTAAGGTGGCCAATCTCACCAGAAAATTTGAGGCCATGGAAGGAAGGAAGGAAAAGGTTAATGAAAGTGTTTGCGGCATCTGTGATTGCGATATTCATACTACTGAAAATTATCCTTCAATACCTGCCTTTCGAGAAGTATTGAATGAACAATCTAATGCCGTAAATAACTATCAAAGACCTTTCAATGGACCACCCTCTAATACGTACAATCCTGGCTGGAAAAATCACCCGAATTTTAGTTGGAGGAACAGACAAACTGCTACCCCTCAAGGTTTCTTCAATCAAAATCCAAATCAGGGGAAACCTCAAGAAGAATCGGTTCAAATTTCCATACAAGAGCTGGCGCGGACAATGCAAGAAATTTCAGATTTTATGCAAAAAATAGATTCACGTATGACGACTATGGAAAAAGGGATGCTCCCTGCACAACCAATCCCTAATCCGAAACCGCAATACGAGACACGTGATCCCAGCTCTTCAAATCAAATGGGACACGCTAAATCCATCACCACTCTTAGGAGTGGGAAGGTTATTGATAAAACCCTTCCGGTGAGGCCCGAAAGGCCTCAAGAACCAGAAGAGGACAACAATGATGGATCTAGTGGCGCCCCACAAAAATTTGAACCGGAACCTCTGGAGAAGCCAGTTGCTCCGTTTTCCCAACGGTTGGTTGAACCAAAATGTCTATTTAACTCTCAGGATATCCTAGAGGTGTTGAAACAAGTGAAAGTCAACATTCCTCTGCTTGACGTTGTAAAACAGATTCCTTCATATGCTAAATTTCTAAAGGATTTATGCACTACCAAACGACGAAAAAGTGTTCAAAAGAAGATCTCCTTGACTGAGAAAGTGAGTGTCATCCTGAAACAAGATGTGCCGCAAAAATTCAAAGATCCCGGTTGCCCAACCATATCATGTGTGATCGGAAACTATCGAATTGATCACACACTTCTTGACTTAGGAGCAAGCGTCAATATGATTCCTTACTCGGTATACCAACAGTTAGGTTTGGGTGAATTAAAACCCACTCGAACCACACTACAACTTGCTGATCGTTCTGTTCGTATACCAAGAGGGATCATCAAGGATGTGTTGGTCCAGGTGGATAGATTCTACTACCCTGTTGATTTTATCATCTTGGACACTGAACCCATCAATGACACGAGCACTCAGATTTCCGTCATTCTTGGTCGCCCATTCCTGTCTACTTCAAATGCAATTATCAATTGCAGGAATAGTGTCATGACTATATCCTTTGAAAATTTAACATTGGAATCGAATATCTTTTTCAATAACGGCAGCAACTCAGAGGATGATGATGATTTCCACGATGTTAACATGATTGATTCTTTTGTGGAAGATAGAACGCCTCTCACCTTATCCTCTGATCCTCTAGAGACGTGCCTGGCCCACTCCCATGATCTTGATGATGATATAATTAGGGAGACGTGTGCCATGCTTGATACTGCACCGGTACTTGAAGTTAACCGGTGGAGGCCACAAATTGAAGAATTGCCCCAAACTGATGTAGTGCCTCTACCGTCTAACCTCAAGCCACCGAAGCTTGACTAAAACCTTTGCCCTCTGATTTAAAATATGTCTATTTAGGTCAAGATGAGACATATCCGGTGGTGATCTCTGCCCACCTGGAGAAAGAACAGGAGAGTATGCTGATATCTACTCTCATTGAGCATAAGGGAGCTCTTGGATGGACGATAGCGGACCTCAAGGGAATTAACCCATCGATTTATACTCACCGTATATATCTTGAGGACAATGCAAAGGCTGTTCGGCAATCACAACGTAGATTAAATCCAAACATGAAGGAAGTGGTTAAGGCCGAGGTTCTCAAACTATTGGATGTGGGGATCATATACCCCATATCCGATAGTCAATGGGTGAGTCCAACTCAGGTGGTTCCTAAGAAGTCCGGGATCACCATCGTAGCCAATGCCAATAATGAACTCGTGCCGACTAGAGTTACCACTGGTTGAAGAATGTGCATTGACTACAGAAAGCTGAATACCGTCACAAGGAAAGACCACTTTCCTTTGCCCTTCATTGATTAAATCCTAGAAAGGCTAGCTGGTCATTCCTATTATTGTTTCCTTGACGGGTATTCAGGTTATAATCAGATTGAAATCGCCCCTGAGGATCAGGAAAAGACCACATTTACATGTCTCTATGGCACCTTTGCGTACAGAAGGATGCCATTCGGGCTATGTAATGCCCCTGCCACCTTTCAACGATGCATGACGAGTATCTTTTCTGACATTGTGGGGAAATATCTAGAGGTCTTCATGGACGATTTCTCTGTTTTCGGTTCATCTTTCAGCGAGTGCTTAGCAAGTCTTAAATGTGTGCTGAAAAGATGTGAAGAAAAAAATTTGGTACTTAACTGGGAGAAGTGTCATTTTATGGTTCAAAAGGGAATTGTCCTTGGGCATATCATCTCGTCCAAAGGAATCGAGGTAGATAAGGCAAAAATTGATCTTATCTCTAACCTACCTCCACCCAAGAATATCAGGGACGTGCGATCCTTCTTAGGACACGCAGGCTTTTACAGACGATTCATAAAGGACTTTAGTCTCCTCTCTCGTCCTTTATGTAATTTTCTTCAAAAGGATACACCATACGAGTGGACTGAGCAGTGCCAAGAAGCTTTCACTAAGCTTAAGGGCATGCTAACCACTGCACCTATCATGCAGCCACCTGACTGGAGTCTTCCTTTTGAACTTATGTACGACGCCTCTGATTATGCTCTTGGAGCGGTTCTAGGCCAGAGAAAAGATAAGCGGCCTTACGTTATTTACTACGCAAGTAGGACTCTAAATCCTGCCCAAGTGAACTACTCGACTACGGAAAAGGAACTCTTAGCCGTAGTGTTCGCTTTGGACAAATTTAGGTCCTACCTGATCGGATCCAAGATCATCATTTACACAGATCACGCGGCACTTAAGTATCTTCTTTCTAAGAATGATTCTAAGCCCCGCCCGATACGATGGATCCTTCTACTCCAAGAATTTGATTTGGAAATTAAAGATAAAAAGGGAGTAGACAACGTAGTGGGCGATCATCTTTCTCGCCTTAATACCTCTGATTCCCTTGAGGCGACCCATATCAATGACATGTTCCCTGATGAACAACTGTTTAGAGTCTCCCATTCACCTTGGTTCGCTGATATTGCTAATTATCTTGCTACAAGTGCCATACCGACACACTGGACGTCACAAGATAAGAAGAAATTCTTTACCAAGGTGCGTAACTTTTTCTGAGACGATCTATATTTGTTTAAATATTGCCCAGACCAAATCTTAAGGAGATGTGTACCAGACGATGAGCATCAGAGTGTCATCTCCTTCTGTCACTCACAGGCCTGTGGTGGTCACTTTTCTGCTAAAAAGACCACGGCCAAGATTCTACAGTGTGGCTTTTACTGGCCCACTATGTTCAGGGACACTCATGAGTTTTGCAAAGCTTGTGAGAGTTGTCAGAAATTGGGAGCATTGTCCCGTCGAAATATGATGCCTTTGAATCCCATCCTTATTATAGAAGCATTTGATTGTTGGGGCATTGATTTCATGGGACCATTCCCCCAATCATTTGGAAATCTGTATATTTTGCTCGCCGTAGACTATGTCACTAAATGGGTTGAAGCAATTTCGTGTCGTAAAAATGACCATCGCACGGTCATTAAATTTTTGAAAGAAAATATCCTGTCGCGGTTCGGAATGCCTCGATCCATCATTAGTGACGGGGGCTCACACTTCTGCAATAGACCATTTGAGAGCTTAATGAAGAAATACAGTATCTCTCATAAGGTGAGCACCCCATACCATCCACAAATAAGTGGACAAGCTGAGATTTTCAATAGGGAGATCAAACATATCCTAGAGAAAACGGTTAACCCTGATCGTAAGGACTGGTCAATCTGATTGACCGATGCCTTATGGGCGTACCATACTGCTTTCAAAACTCCTATTGGAACATCTCCCTTTAGACTTGTCTATGGAAAGGCTTGTCACTTGCCGGTGGAATTGGAACATAAAGCATACTGGGCGATTAAAAATCTGAATTTTAATCTGGACAACGCTGGTTCGCTACGCAAACTTCAATTAAATGAACTTGAAGAAATCCGGAACGATGCGTACGAAAACTCGAGAATTTACAAGGACAGGATGAAGGCGTTTCATGATCAACATATTCTACGAAAATCATTCACGCCAGGTCAGAAAGTCCTCTTGTATGACTCTCGACTACATCTCTTTCCGGGTAAGCTTCGATCTCGTTGGACCGGCCCTTACATTGTTGTTACTGCTTATCCTCATGGGGCCGTCGAGATAAGAGATCCCGACAATGGCAAGGAGTTTAAAGTTAATGGACATCGATTAAAGCCATTTGTTGAGACATTTGATTCAGAGGACATGCCCATGCCTCTGATTGCTCCTGTTTACCAGGACTGATCTCCTAGTCTGATGGAGGTATAGGTAGGTTTATCGCTTTCATAGGTTTAGGATAGTTGCTTTCATAGGTTAGTTTGTTCAATGTTTGTGGGTAACATTACTGCAAACCCTCACGAGACTACAACTCGTCCACTAGGGGTAACCTAGGGGTTTAAAGGCTTGTTGCATACGCTAAATGCAATCGAGAGCACCTGCGAAAGTGGTATAGGTAGGATTTTATTTTTGTTATTTTTGTTCTACTTTCTCTCTCATGCTGACAAGCTTCCATGCCGTGATCTATTGGAAACTCTCTTGATTCGTTATTCAGGTACTATCTTCCCATCACTTCTCATTTTCTTTTGTTGTCCCATGTGCATTGCATGCTCATATCTTTTACATTGAGGACAATGTAGACTTTAGGTTGGGGGTGGGGGATTAGGTAACCTAATCAGTATTTTCTTGGTCTTGAGCAACAATTGTGAAAAATTTTTAAATTTTTCTAAAAATTTTTATGAATTTGAAGTGATTTTGACGAATATCCTTGATTTAGAATTGTGAGATATATGATGTTGATAATTTATGACTCTTGGATTCCGTATCGATGGCATTCTGCAGTTACGATCGAGTTGCTAAGCCATGATTAGAAGTTTTAAACATTGATCGCATCAGGATTTTATATGTCACATCTCGCTTTCACGTTAACACTTCAGTCTGATATTGAAGGGTTAATTTGGTAATCACTAAGCACGAAAGGAACCAGCCTGAAATATCTTGCCATCATGGTATAAAAATTGGAAAGGTTGGATAATTAATCTTCACCATAGGTTTGCTCCCTATAGGTGTGGAGTTAATTCCCCATGAATGATATCTAAAAAGAGTCAGGTGTACGATCTTCACCATAGGTTTGCTCCCTATAGGTGAGGATTTGATTCCCCTTCCTTGGCATTACTTTGAATAGAAAAATCACAAGTTAATAGGCTAATCTATGAGGCAAGTTTTGGATTAAGTTTGGTTATCATGAATTCTCTTGCTGGTTACCAATGAGATCCTGAAATAACAAATTCAATCTTAATGTGATTAGCTGAGATTACACTATACATCCATGGATCTCAATGTTTAAAATTTTTCTAATTGATGGATTAATGCTTTACACTTGATTATGAAGTCTACGGTGCGCTTGAGCTCAGGAGAATACAATTTCTAACATTCATGAATATTAAATTTCTCGTATTTTGTTCAAAATCTCACTCAATTTCATAGAAAGTTCTCCTATAATTCTCAACTTATTTTTCGCATACTTTGCTCGGGACTAGCAAAATGCTGGTTGGGGGTTGTGTTGAGGGTCAAATATTACATATTAGACCCCAGATATTGTCTGAATTTATGAATATAATGCTGTCTAATGGCTCGTTTTCTCATTCTTGTGTGGCAAAGTGATTTTATGAGCATGGATGGAAAAAGGACGTTAAAAGTTGAGATTTAACGATCTGATGATGCCAAAGGCAAGGGACACACTCCAGGGGACCAAGATTGACAAATATACACGGTCAGAAATCTGAGAAAAGTTAGAAATTGAAGCTCAAGTGGCCTGAAGGACGTCCAGAATGCAAGATCACGAGGTTCCCACCATCCGTTCAGCTCGAAACTTCATACGTCGCCTGAGGACCATAAATTAACCGTACATATAAAATTTCAGCCATTGAAGATCTCAGAAAGTGCCCCAACTGACAGATCAGCCCATAAACCGTTGATTATGGGCCCACTTGATATCTGGAATTGCCTCAACTTTGGCATGAACGGTTTAAATATGAATATGAAGTGAATGGATGGTTTGAATTTCTGAGAAACATCATGGTGGACCCCACATATGCAACGTGTACATATAGCACTTGTGCACGAGCACCGCACCGAACCGCCTGACCCGGTCAAAGTCGGGTGTGACTGACTCCTCACGTGAAATGGACTGGCAGCGTAACGGACGGACGGCGTCCGTTTTGCAGACGGTAGTGGGCCCCACCCTTTGCTCGTATGGCCGATCTGATCCGTCCACCGTGTAGAGGGCTTCGAGAACTACAAAATCATGTTGACCTTCTGTACCCATGCGTGCACACGTGTGAGATACAGAAGCCACAAAAGGGCTGCTCAGTAACGTTCAAAACTGATTCTTCTGTGATTTCTTCTCTGGGCCACGTCAATGGACGTTAAAAACCACCCATTCTTGACTGAAATTTCGTTCTGAATCCAATGGACGGGGTGGATTTTTCATAAAATACTTCTGTGGGGCCCACCGACCACAACAGCGAAATGGTGCGAAAGGTTTCGCACATCCGTGAAAACTGACTTTTTCGGACAGTTTTGACCCACCATCTTTGATCATATGGCAGATCTGAACCGCCTATCATGTAGAGGACCCAAGAAAGTACTAAAGGACGGTGTTTCTTTGGAATTTGAGCGAGGAAAGTGGCGTGTTTCATGGTACCGAACTTGGCTGTGAAAATTGCACTCCGTGTCCTGCTACAACTCCGTCACTGACTCCAGCCTTCCAGCAGCTATAAAAGGAGGTTTTTGGACGTGGGGAGCATTCATTCAGGGTCTTGGGAGGAAGAACAGAGGGCTCGAGTTTGGGTTTCAACGTGGGCAGAGGAGAGAGAGAGGAGCTTGGTTTTTTTCTTTCCCTTTTCTTTTCGTTTTCTTTTTCTCTTTATTTATTTGGATTGAGCCCATCCATGGCAGGCTAAATCCTTCTAGCTAGGGCTAAGAGGTGAAGCTTGTAGTGAGATGGGAGATTTGATTTTATTTTAATTTTAATTCATGAATCGACGTTGATTTTAGTTGATTATTATGGGAATATTTTTAGTTCTTAATGGTCTGTTGTGACTGAAATTACAATGGGTCTGCGATGCTTTGAATATTTCTATTTCCTTTTCATGTTTATGACGTCAGGACGTCCTGTTGTTCACCATAGTCTCCTGGGCATGGTTGGATGACGGTACCCTTCCTAACTTTCATACATGTGATTAGGGGTAATTAGTTTAATTCTGTTGTTTGCCATAGTCTTTTGGGCATGGTTTGGTGATGGAATCCATTCTAATTCATACACCTTTCATCTCTTTGAAAACTAGATCAATGTCAGTTCAGTTAATTTCCATGAAACATGCATAAGATCTCCCTGATCTCTACAAGTGGATCCTCTGAATTCCTAGTTTCCTATCTCTGATTTGTTTCCTAAGTTTTAGATTAATTATTCTACAAATATTTCGTTGGTCCACAGCAGCAGCAGAGAGGTCCACAGCAGCAGAGACCTCCACCGCAGCAGCAGAGACCCCCACAGCAGCAGCGACAGCAGCAGCGACAGCAGCCTCTACCACCGAGGCCACCTCAGCAGCAGCATCAGCATCAGCACCAGCCTCAGAGGCCACAGCAGCAGAGGCAGCAGTTTCGACCACCTCAGCGACCTCAGCAGCAGCAGCAGCACGTTCAGAGGGGACAGGCACCTCCCCAGCCAGCTCAGGCTAGGTTTTACGCTGCTCAGCAGGATCCGCAGTCATCTGGGGAAGTCGTTGAGGGTATACTGCCAGTTTCTGCATGCATTGCACGTGTATTGTTTGATTCTGGTGCATCACATTCTTTTGTGGCCGAGAGCTTTTGTCGATCGGCTGGCTTACCGTTGGAGTCTGCTGATGTGAGCCTATCAGTGTCGACTCCCTTGGGGAGGACTGCAGCGTTGGGACGATTCTGTTTGTCATGTCCCGTTCTAGTTGGGGATACCTTCCTTCCTCCTGATTTGTTTGTTTTGCCGATGTCCGAGTTTGACGTCATCTTGGGCATGGATTGGCTCGCCGAGTACTATGCCATTTTGGACTGCGCCGCGAGGACCGTCACGTTTTGTATACCCGGCGTGCCACAGTTCCAGTTCGTTGCAGAGGCCAGAGGAGAGCAGTTGTCTTGTTTGATGTCGTGCGCCATAGAGGAGCATGTCGCCGTTTGCATCGACCATTTACCGATAGTATGCGATTTTTCCGATGTGTTCCAGGAGATTCCGGGATTACCGCCTCGTCGACTCACCGAGTTTCAGATCGACCTCGTGCCCGGTACCGCGCCTATTTCAAAGGCCCCGTATCGTATGGCACCGTTGGAGTTACGGGAACTGCAGAAGCAGTTGGACGAGTTGCGTGAGTTGGGCTTTATCCGTCCGAGCAGTTCTCCGTGGGGAGCGCCGGTACTCTTCGTGAAGAAGAAGGATGGCTCGTTGAGGCTCTGCGTTGACTATCGCGAGCTCAACAAAGTCACGATCAAGAATAAGTACCCGCTCCCTAGGATTGATGATTTGTTTGACCAGCTGCAGGGTGCACAGTTCTTTTCGAAGATTGACCTGCGTTCCGGTTATCATCAGATTCGGGTCCGAGATGAGGACATTCCGAAGACAGCATTCAGGACGCGTTACGGTCATTTTGAGTTTCAGGTCATGTCCTTCGGACTGACCAATGCACCCGCGGTCTTCATGCAGCTGATGAATGAGGTTTTTCGCCCATATCTGGATCAGTTTGTCGTAGTCTTCATCGACGACATTCTGATCTACTCGAGGACCCGTGAGGAGCATGAGCAGCACTTAGAGATTACTCTACAGACCCTCCGCGCACACCAGCTGTATGCGAAGCTGGAGAAGTGCGAGTTCTGGCAGGAGGAGGTGAAGTTCCTCGGTCACGTGGTGACGAGGGAGGGCGTCGCAGTGGACCCCTCGAAGGTCGAGGCAGTACGTCAGTGGGGCCAGCCCACGACTGCGACAGAGATCCGTAGTTTCCTTGGCTTGGCGGGCTATTACCGACGTTTCATTGAGGGCTTCTCTCGTATTGCAGCCCCGCTGACCAGGTTGACTCGGAAGGGCGCAGAGTTTATTTGGAGTGACGCCTGCGAGCGAGCATTTATGGAGTTGAAGGACCGTCTGACGTCCGCTCCTGTCCTCACTCTTCCCTCTGGGAGTGACGGCTTCATTGTATTCACTGATGCCTCGCACATCGGTTTATGTGCTGTCCTGATGCAGCACGGGAGACCAGTGGCCTTCGCGTCTCGTCAGCTCAAGGTCCATGAGCTGAACTACCCTACACATGATCTGGAGCTGGCTGCCGTTGTCTTCGCACTGAAGGTGTGGAGGCACTACCTTTACGGGATTAGGTTCGAGCTCTTCTCTGATCACAAGAGCTTGAAGTACCTCTTCTCGCAGTCTGAGTTGAATATGAGACAGAGACGCTGGATGGAGCTCCTGAAGGACTATGATTTCGACCTTCAGTACCACCCAGGTAAGGCGAACGTGGTGGCATATGCTCTCAGCCGTCAGCCACGAGGCCTAGTGGCGCACATGATGATTCAGGAGTGGCGGATGCTTGAGGATATTGCTGCGTATGACTTTGAGTTCGGCCTGCAGTCTTTCATAGTACAGTTATCGAGCTTGTCGATTCAACCCTCTCTTGTTGCTAGGGTGATCGAGGCTCAGCAGGCTGATGAGTCGTTGCAGAGTTATATGGCTGAGGCGGCATCTGAGGGTCAGGCAGATTGGCAGATCGGTACAGACGGTGGACTTCGCTTCAGAGGCCGATTATGTGTCCCGGATATCCCAGAGTTACGCAGAGATCTTATGACCGAGGCACATCGATCGCGATTTTCTATCCACCCGGGCTCGACGAAGATGTACCGTGACATGAGGCGACAGTATTTTTGGGCGGGGATGAAGCGCCAGATCGCGAGTTTTGTGACCGAGTGTGACACGTGCCAGCGTGTCAAGGCCGATCATCAGAGACCTCCTGGGTTATTGCAGCCGTTGAGCATCCCGATGTGGAAGTGGGAGCACGTGTCGACTGATTTCATTATGGGTTTGCCGAGGACTCAGCGCGGTCATGACTCCATTTGGGTTGTTGTGGATCGTCTGACAAAGTCGGCACATTTCCTTGCGATGCGTGCGACTTGGTCTATGGACCGGCTTGCGAGAC
Organism: Magnolia kwangsiensis; assembly: GCA_037074715.1. Taxonomy (NCBI): domain Eukaryota; kingdom Viridiplantae; phylum Streptophyta; class Magnoliopsida; order Magnoliales; family Magnoliaceae; genus Magnolia; species Magnolia kwangsiensis. The sequence goes on from CM073571.1 coordinate 169,780,156, forward strand.
TATTCATCGAGGAGATTGTGAGACTGCATGGCGTTCCAGTCTCGATCGTTTCTGACCGAGACTCGAGGTTCACGTCTCAGTTTTGGGGGAGCTTCCAGCGTGCGATGGGGACTGAATTGCAGCTCAGCACCGCGTACCATCCGCAGACCGATGGCCAGACCGAGAGGGTCAATCAGATACTTGAGGACATGCTTCGGGCCTGCGCGATTGACTTTGGGGGTAGCTGGGATGAGCATCTGCGATTGGCTGAGTTCGCGTACAATAACAGCTATCAGGCGACCATCGGCATGGCTCCTTTTGAGGCACTATATGGCAGACCATGCAGATCACCGAGTTGTTGGACCGAGGTTGGAGAGCGTCGTCTCCTAGGTCCCGAGCTTGTGCAGGAGACTTCAGAGGCTATTGACATCATCAGGCAGAGGATGCGCACAGCTCAGAGCCGACAGAAGAGTTCTGCTGATCGTCGGCGTCGTCCCTTGGAGTTTGATATAGGGGACCATGTGTATCTCAAGGTCTCGCCTATGAAGGGCGTAGTTCGATTTGGAGCGAAGGGCAAGCTTGCCCCGAGATTCATAGGACCTTTTGAGATCACTGGGCGCGTTGGCGCCGTGGCCTATCGGCTTGCCTTACCATCACAGTTGTCTGGCGTCCATAACGTGTTTCACGTCTCCATGTTGAGGAAGTGTGGGTCAGACATAGTTCCCGTTATTGATTGGCAGCCGTTGGAGGTTCGTGAGGACGCTTCTTACATTGAGCAGTCAGTCCGTATCCTTGATCGGAAGGAGCAGGTCCTCAGAACCAAGGTCATTCCGTTGGTGAAGGTGCAGTGGGGTCACCATTCTGTTGAGGAGGCTTCTTGGGAGCGTGAGGCTGAGATTCGAGAGCGATATCCTCATCTCTTTGATGGTTGATGATCATGTATTGTATTTTGTACGCTGTCCCTGATTCTATATGATGACGTTATGTTTCTTATTCCTCGCGAGTTATGCTTAGTTGCGACGCTTGTGTAAATTTCGAGGACGAAATTTTTATAAGGAGGGGAGAGCTGTAAGACCCGTATCTTGGTCCGTACCTTTCCGTACACTGCCGCGGTCGTACCGGTCGAATTTCGGCAACTTTCGACCCTTAAACAATATCGACGCGCGACCTGGATTCATGTACCGACAACCCGAGTCGACTCAACCCGAGACTAATACCTTAGCGACCGCGCCGTCGTTGCGGTTCCGATACCGCGACTCGTGCGCCAAGGCGATACCCTGATCAAGAGATATGAGCCAACGTTCGGTGCGAGAAAACGCCGCGCGTTGCGAAAACCAAGGGAATCTCAACGATGTGTCACATCAATCACATCAATCCCATCAATCAATCACCCATCAAGCCATCACATGTCAAGTACACATCACTTCCATCCCTTTTCCCAAGCAACCACCAAAGTCTTCTCAACTCATACCTTTCTTACACAAAAAGCCACAAAAGTCTTCCTAACCCATACCTTTCTTACACAACCATCACTCACCCATCCATCCATCACTCTCTCTCTCTCCCTTTACATCACTCTCTCTCTTACTCTCTTTCTCATTTCAAAATTTCCAAGCAACAACAATTCCAAAGGGCTCCCACGTATGGAATTTCCCAAGTCCCTCTAAGCTTCAAGTGGCCCACCTTCCTACCCCAAAAATCTCCCATCTCAACCCTCCATTCTTCATCCTAACCGTTGAAGTTGAAGCCAAGGTGCTAAGGAACCCCTAGGAGCGAGAAGATCGGACGGTGGGTGCTTCTATAGGGTAGATTTTCTTGAATTTATGGTGGACCAAGTGAGGCCCACCGATCCATGGTGTGAATCTCACTTGGGACCTTTAAATGTGGCCGATGGACCACTTGGATCATCATGATCGTTCCATGTTGGGGCCATTCTCCATGGACCCCATCATGATGGTTATTTCATTTCAAAAAGGTCATCTAGACCGTCCATAACGGTGGAGAATGGATCTCCACCGTTGATTTACAATTTTGATGGTCCCATGATCAAAAGGATCCATTTATTGTATGTTTCATTGCAAGGGAGGGCCCATAGTGACGGGGTCCCTCCATCATAAGCCGTGTCCCACTCTCCATGTCTCCCTCCCTTTTATTTCTTTTATTTTATTTTATTTTTATTTTTATGCTAAGGGAGTTGTGTGGCCCACTTGAATGGACCTCGCCTTGAGGTATTTATTATGTGCAAGGATTCTTCAAGTGGGGCCCACCTTGCACGTCGTACCCCCACCATCCATCAGTGGTGGCCCACTTAAAAAGGCCCACCACAATGTATCTTTAAACAATAAAAAAAAAGGGGCCCATCGTCCAGCGTCTGGGACGCTGGACGTCCCTTTACAGAAACAAAAAAAAAAAGAGAAGAAAGAAAAGAAAAGCAAGGCTTTTTGGGTGTCCCCTTGCATAGGCCCCACCATGATGTATTTGAGTAATCCAAGCCATCCATCCCCTTACCTACGGTGTTTTAGCCGTTGGGTAAAAGTTTGGGGCTGATTGGAAGACCTGGTGGGCCATAATATCAACGAATGTATCACTACCATTCAAGATCATTATATGGTTTTATTTTACTTTCTAAGCATCCAAAAAATTCAAACTCTGAACTCATTTGGACGGTCTCGAGCCGCTGAACGCTATGGTCGGGTCAGATTTTGACAAAACGGACCCCACGCATGAAAAACCTCAGAAAGTTACTTTTTTCCCGAAATTGGAAAGAGGCAGAGCCTCTTTTTTGGTGGCAGGCGGGTGGCAGCGCTGGACGCTGCTGCGTGCAGCCGTCCAGCGGGCGGGTGGCGTCGGATTAGGGACCCACGGCTCCAGCCGTGGGCCCCACAAAAATGTTTATTTTATCATCCAACTTGTTCATTCGGTGGGCCACCCCAGTGGCGGGCCCTCCTCCAAAAATGAGTCAGATCCAGAGCCCCAGTGGCCCACATCACATGAAACAGTGGACTGTACCCCTACCCCTGGGAACTATTTTTGGGGCCCACAGAAGGGTTGGATCAAGCTGCAATTTTTACTGACCCTTCATACAGGTCTGAGTGACCTTATGAACGGGTTGGATTTCAAATAAACATTAAGGTGGGCCACATTTGTGGGACCCAGGGTGATGTATGTAATTCATTCGCACCGTCCACGGCCTGTGGACGGTGAGATTCACCATGTCCTGTTGCATGTGATCTATGCACGCCGTCCATCTGATTCTGATGCCGGGGCCCACTGCCAGCTGCTATAGAAATTTTTGTGGGACCCACCATTATATATATTCATGTATGTTATATAGTTTATATATATATATATATATATATATATATATATATATATATATATATATATGTTTTTCTATATGAATATTGTAGTGGGCCCTACACCATGTGTCTCTATGACTAGTTTGGATGGAAATGAGTATTTTATAAGGCCCATGAGTTGGGACCCATTTGATTTCAAAAGGGCCATGGGTTAGGCCTATTAATTTATAAAACGCTTATGGGCTAGGCCCATTTAATTCATTTAAGGCCTAAGAACTAGGCCCATTTGATGTGTTGCAAGTCCATGGGACTAGACCCAATTGATGTACTTCAAGGCCCATGTAATTAGACCCCTTTTTGTTGAAATTTCAAGCCCATGGAGGTAGGCCAAATGATATATGTAAGGCCTAGGGGTTTAGGCCCACTTTGAATTGCATGCAAGCTCATGGATTAGGCCCATTTGAATTGTTTAAGGCATAGGGATTTAGGCCCATTTGACTCATATAAAGCCTCTGGGTTGAGGCCCATTGGATATACATTTGGGGGCCTAATTGGTGTGGCCCATTTGATACATATTAGACTCATATGACTAGATCCAATTGATGCAATCCAAGGCCCACGGGTTTCGACCCATTGCAATGCACATAAGACCCATTGGTGTGGCCCATTTATGTGGCCCACCTGATGAATAAAAGCCCATAGGATATGGCTCATTTGATATATATACGAAAGATCCAATGGGGACAACCTACGGTCCATTGCAATGTGTAAATCCATTATAGACTAAGTACGATGTTCACAACGATCGTACCTTGGGAGCAATGTTGGTTTGACGTCCACATTGCGAGCGTAATGCTGGTTGGATGTCCACATTACGACTCTCCTTAGGGCCTATCACCAGGCCGTACTTGCTGTGTATTGACCGTCCAAGTCCATCTGCATTGTTAAAAAGTTCATTTCATTGTAACATGTTTAGTATAGTTTCATGACTCATGATCATACGCATCATATGCATGCTTGATATGAGGACTGACTGATCATAGTAATTGCCTTCGGGCAGGTTGTTTATGGGCTCCCGGTTAGGCGGTGTTGCCTTACATGAGCGCACGGTATGCGTAGGATTGGTTGCATGACTGGATAGCGTGATTCATGCATTCCGCATTTGTGTGACATGGTTATTGTACGCCCTAGCGACATCAGGGCCGTAGCCTCCACAGACGCATCGTGGTTGGCAGGATTGGATACCGGAAATCTTGAATTACATGGGGTACTATAGATATCCCTGGGTGAAAGTCCCTAAACCCTTATGGTACCAAGAGGTTGCTCCAACGTCTAGACCGAGTGGGTAGATGAGCGTTGAGTGCCGATTACCAGACGGTTACGCTCTCCACTGTGTCGTGGTCGGTTGGAAGGGGGTATGGCCTTACCCGCCCGAGTGTAGGGGGCAATGCTAGGCTGAGTTTGACCAGCTCGAGGAATGGGTCCGCTATCGACGAGTCGCGCCCGATATTGGCAGACGGATAGTGAGGTCTCTTCCACTTACCTTATTGCGCGCGATGTGGCGGCAATCTGGTTTAGAGTGTACTAGACCCCGGTGATATTCCATTACTATGAGCTGTATTGACGTGTGGACATTGATGAGTATCTGTATGCTTGAGTTGCATCGTACATTGCATGGCCTTGGGATGGCCGATACCATTCATGTCTTGCATTGTATAGCCTTGGTACGGCTCATGACGTTTTGGTTCCATCTGCATATTCCGCATTACTCTGACATTACATTCATATTACTACCTTGCGCACACACTTTCACCACCCTCTACGCTTTCCGTAAGCTTATGCACGACCGTTGCGTGCAGCTGACGTTGGACTGCAGCAGCGTTGAGGCAGGAGCGCGTTGCTGATCATTTTGGAGTTTTCTGTTATTTGCCATTGTATTTCCCTTTATGCTCATTGTACTTGTAAAATTTTTGATCATAGTGGAAATGTAATGGAGTGCTTGGTTGTTGTTTGTGGGTTATGCCTTTGGTTATGCTTATTACGAATCAAACTGATATTTAAAATCCTCCTCGTAGCATCCCAGGATCGGAACCTGGCGAATGGGAGCTAGGAGCCGAGAATGGGGTTCTACGGAGGCTGTCGGCGCCGGATTCGGCGATCGGGAATTTTGTGAGCCCGGTTTCCGAGTTTGGGGCGTGACACCTTCACCCAAGAACATCAGAGACGTGCGATCCTTCTTATGACAAGCAGGATTCTACAGACGATTCATAAAGGACTTTAGTCTCCTCTCTCGTCCTTTATGTAATCTTCTTCAAAAGGATACACCATACGAGTGGACTGAGCAGTGTCAAGAAGCTTTCACTAAGCTTAAGGGAATGTTAACCACTGCACCTATCATGCAACCACCCAACTAGAGTGTTCCTTTTAAACTTATGTGCGATGCCTTTGATTATGCTCTTGGAGCGGTTCTAGGCCAGAGAAAAGATAAGCGGCCTTACGTTATTCACTACGCAAGTAGGACTCTAAATCCTGCCCAAGTGAACTACTCAACTACGGAAAAGAAACTCTTAGCCATAGTGTTCGATTTGGACAAATTTAGATCCTACCTGATCGGATCTAAGATCATCATCTACACAGATCACGCGGTACTTAAGTATCTTCTTTCTAAGAATGATTCTAAGCCCCACCTGATACAATGGATCCTTCTACTCCAAGAATTCGATTTGGAAATTAAAGATAAAAATGGAGTAGAAAACGTAGTGGCCAATCACCTTTCTCGCCTTAATACCTCTGATTCCCTTGAGGCGACTCATATTAATGATATGTTCCCTGATGAACAACTGTTTAGAGTCTCTCATTCACCTTGGTTCGCTGATATTGCCAATTATCTTGCTACAAGTTCTATACCGACACATTGGACGTCACAAGATAAGAAGAAATTCTTTACCAAGGTGCGTAACTTTTTCTGGGACTATCCATATTTGTTTAAATATTGCCCAGACCAAATCTTAAGGAGATGTGTGTCAGACGATGAGCATCAGAGTGTCATCTCCTTCTGTCACTCAAAGGCCTGTGGTGGTCACTTTTCTGCTAAAAAGACCACGGTCAAGATTCTACAGTGTGGCTTTTACTGGCCCACTATGTTCAGGGACACTCATGAGTTTTGCAAAGCTTGTGAGCGTTGTCAAAAATTGGGAGCATTGTCCCGTCGAAATATGATGTCTTTGAATCTCATCCTTATCATTGAAGCATTTGATTGCTGGGGCATTAATTTCATGGGACCATTCCCCCAATCATTTAGAAATCTGTATATTTTGCTCGCCATAAACTATGTTACTAAATGGGTCGAAGCAATTCCGTGCCGCAAAAATAGCATCGCACGGTCATTAAATTTTTGAAAGAAAATATCCTGTCGCGGTTCGGAACGCCTCGAGCCATCATTAGTGACGGGGGCTCACACTTTTGTAATAGACCATTTGAGAGTTTAATGAAGAAATATGGTATCTCTCATAAGGTGAGCACCCCATACCATCCACAGAAAAGTGGACAAGCTGAGATTTCTAATAGGGAGATCAAACATATCCTAGAGAAAACGGTTAACCCTGATCGTAAGGACTGGTTAATCCGATTGACCGATGCTTATGGGCGTACCGTACTGCTTTTAAAACTCCTATTGGAACATCTCCCTTTAGACTTGTCTATGAAAAGGCATGTCATTTGCCTGTGGAATTGGAACATAAAGCATTTTGGGCGATCAAAAATCTAAATTTTAATTTGGACAACGCTGGCTCGTTACGCAAACTTCAGTTGAATGAACTTGAAGAAATCCGGAATGATGCATATGAGAACTCGAGAATTTACAGGGACAGGATGAAGGCGTTTCATGATCAACATATTCTACGAAAATCATTCACGCCAGGTCAGAAAGTCCTTTTGTACGATTCTCGACTACATCTCTTTCCGGATAAGCTTCAATCTCGTTGGACCGGTCCTTATATTGTGGTCACTGCTTATCCTCATGGGGCCATCGAGATAAGAGATTCCGACAATGGTAAGGAGTTTAAAGTTAATGGACATCGATTAAAGCCATTTGTCGAGGCAATTGATTCAGAGGACATGTCCATGTCTTTGATTGCTCCTGTTTATCAGGACTGATCTCCTAGTCGGATGGAGGTATAGGTAGGTTTATCGCTTTCATAGGTCTATGATAGTTGTTTTATTTGTCTGGCTGAAGACGAAAAATTTAGCGCTCTTGGGAGGTAACCCAGCTTTTTATTCCATTTCATTTTTTTCTAGTTAGATAATTTAATGTTTGTGGGTAACATTACTGCGAACCCTCACGAGACTACAACTCGTCCACTAGGGGTAACCTAGGGGTTTAAAGGCTTGTTGCATACGCTAAATGCAATCGAGAGCACCTGTGAAAGTGGTATAGGTAGGATTTTTTTTTCGTTGTTTTTATTTTTCTTTTTCTCTCGTGCTAACCAGCTTCCATACTGTGATCTCTTGAAAAATCTCTCCCGATACGTTATCCAGGTACTATCTTCCCATTACTTCTCATTTACTTTCGTTGCCCCATGTGCATTGAATGTTTATATCTTTTACATTGAGGACAATGTGGATTTTTGGTTGGGGGTGGGAGATTAGGAAATCTAATTAGTGTTTTCTTGGTCTTGAGCAAAAATTGTGAAAATTTTGGTCTTGAGCAAAAATTGTGAAAATTTTTAAAATTTTTCTGAAAATTCCTGCGAATTCGAAGTAATTTTGATAGATATCCCTAATTTAGATTTTTAAGATTCGTGATGTTGATAATTTAAGAGTCTTGGATTCAGTATCTGTTAGACTTCACAGTTAAGTTCGAATCATTAAACATTGATCGCGTCATGATTTCACATGTCACATCTCGCTTTCACATCAAGGTTTCAGTTCGATATTGAAAGGTTATCTTGGTAATAATTCAGTATGAAAGGAACTAGCCTGAAACATTTGCCTAACAAGATCGATATGAAAAAAAAAAAGAAAAAAGATGTCTTTGAAAAGATTTGAGCGAATAATCTTTACCGAAGGTTTGCTCTCTATAGGTGTAGATTTAATGCCCCTTAAATGATATCTAAAAAGAGTCAGGTGTACGGTCTTCACCATTGGTTTGCTCCCTATAGGTGAGGATTTGATTCCCCTTCTTGGCATTACTGTTAATAAAATAAATAAATAACTCTGTGAAGCAAGTTTTGGTTATCATGAATTCTCTTGCTGGTTACCAATGAGATCCTGAAATAACAAATTCAATCTTAATGTGATTAGCTGAGATTCCACTATACACTCATGGATCATAATGTTCAGAATTTGTCTGATTTATAGATTAATACTTTAAACTTCATTAGGAAGTTTACCGTGCGCTTGAGTCCAAGAGCATGTAATGCCCAACATTCATGAATCGTAGAATTCTAATGCCTGGATTATTTCTCAAAAATCATTCGGCTTTACAGAAATTTTCATATAAGTCTCAATTTATTTTTTGCATATTTTGCTCGGGACTAGCAAAATGCTGGTTGGGGGTTGTGTTGAGGGTCAAATATTGCATATTAGACCCCAGTTATTGCCTGAATTTACGAGCATAATACTGTTTAACGCTCGGTTTTAATCGTGTTTTGTTACAGGGTGTGATTAGGAGAGTTGACTGAAAAAGGATGTCAAAAGCTTAGATTTAACGTTCTGATGATCACCAAGGCAAGGGACGGACTTCAGAGGACCAAGATTGATGGATATACATGGTCAAAAATCTGAGAAAACTAAGAAACTGAAGCTCAAGTGGCTTGAAACACATCCAGAATGCAAGATCACATGGTTTCCACCATCAGTTTGGCTCAAAACCTCATACGCGGCCTGAGGACCATAAATAAACCGTACGCGTCAAATTTCATCCATTCGATCCCTCTAGAAGTGGCCCAATGGTCAGATCATCCCATACATTGTCAAATTGGGGCCCACCTGCCACCTGGATATGCTTCACTTTTGGTCCCAACGCATAAAATGATATTACAAAGTGGATGGTCGGTACAGATTTCTCATAAACAGCACAATGGACCCTACCCGAGTGGTGAGTGCACCGTGCACAAGTGCACGCGCCGTGCACGGCAACCCAAAGTCCGTCTGACCAACTTTGACCCGATACGATTTTTGTTTACACAGCGTCTGCTAGGTGCGGACGCTGAGCTGCGTTGTGGGCCCCATAAATTCCCCGGATTGAGGATCTGAACCGTTCAATGGTCGTAGAAGGTGGGTATTACTCTCACCTAGTTGTCTTTTTGATACCATGCAAACCTCTTCCAAATATTAACCGTTAAATATATGATGAACGGCAGAGGAAAATATACAATGGGCCACACTTAAATCGATCCAAAATTAGCCTTCTCTGGACGGTTTTTCGTCCTAGAACCAATGGACGGAGTGGATTTTTTATCTGGCTTCAATAGGTGAGCCAACGAAACAGTCAAAGACTTCTGCAGAAGCTCTGTTTCACACAGAACTTGCGGACGAAGCGCGGTGGTCCACCATCATCACACATCGTGATGATCCAAGACGTTCATTCGTTTCACAAGGCTAAACCGACCGTACTCTAAGCTATTTTTTTGGTTTTCTTGGATGATGCACGAATATGATGGCTTCGACGCAGTTTGGACGGCGCTAGAAAAACGTCCAGGAGATGGAACGTTTTGAATCCAAAATCGCCTATATCTGAACAGTTTTTTGAGAGAAAATCAATGAATGGTATGGATTTCTCCACTGACTTCATTCACAGGTCCCACCGAGAGCTCAGTGTAGCCGTGCGTAAACGCAAAAGCAGAGTTCCGCAAGGACTCTGCTGCGAACGATTTTCGCATTCCAGTCTTCCGTGCCGTCTCAAGCAACAGCAGTTGGCCTCCTTCTGCTATAAAAGAGAGAGAGAGAAGGGGGGGATTTAGGGAATCTTAGAGGGCTTAGCTTGGAGGAAGGAAGAATCATCTTCATCTTGGCTTGAACGAGCAGGAGAGAGAGAGAGAAAGAGGAGAGTAGTTTTTGTTTTTTTCTTTTTCTTTGTTTTCTTTCTTCTTTTTCTTTGATTTATGTAGAGATCTAGCCCATCCATGTCGGGCTAAACCTCTTAGCTAGGGCTAAGAGGTGAAGCTTGTAGTGAGATGGGAGATTCCATGCTTTTAATTTAATTTTAATATATGAATTAACGTTAATTTTAGTTTGATTAGTATAGAAATATTTTTAGTCTTTAATGGTCTATTGTGACTGAAATTACAATGGGTCTGCAATGGCTTTGAGTATTCCTTCTTCTTCTTTATGCTTATGACGTCAGGAAGCCCTGTTGTTCACCATCGTCTCCTGGACATGGTCGGATGACGGTACCCTTCCTAACCTTCATACATGTGATTGGTTGGTAATTAGTTTAATTCCGTTGTTTGCCACAGTCTCTTGGGCATGGTTTGGTGATGGAATTCATTCTAATTCATATACCTTTCATCTCTTTGAAAACTAGATCAACGGTAGTTCAGTAATTTCATGATTTTTGAAGCAGGTATAAGATCTCCCTGATCTCTACAAGTGGATCTTCTGAATCCCTAGTTTCCTTACCTCTGATTTCTCCTATAAGTTTTAGATTAATAGTTTACAATTATTCCTCAATTTATAATTCAATTCAGATTTCATCTCATTCTAGTTCTATTTCCAGTTAGTTTTAGATAACGTACAGTTTCAGTCCCTTGGGATTCGACCTCGATCTTACCGAGTTATTACTACATCACAACCCTGCACTTGGGGAGTGATCACGTAAGAAAAATCTGGGTGGATTTCAACGGTAATGATATTTTTTTCAACACTATGGCCCACTAGATACTCCGATCAACCTCATTTTTCCTCTCAATGCCTAAAATGAGTCAGGGAGTGAGGGGGATGGTTTGGATTAGAAACATACATCAAGGTGGGGCTTATATAAGCGGTCATTCTTTCATGCTTAAAAAAAATCAAGCTAATATTTGTGTTTTCCTTCCACGTCCAGCGTCCAGGGACGCTCGACGGTTTGGGCATACATGCTTAAGGTGGGCCCTGCTTTAGGTGGGCCACCACATGGCTACATAGTGTAGTTATAACATATCTAAAGTGGGCCTCACCTATGGATGGCTTGGATAAAATACATATTTCATGGTGGGGCTCATTCAAGTGGGCCATATGGCCACATCAACATACAAAGAAAATAAATAAAAAGGAGAGGGAGAGAGAGAGAGAGAGAGAGAGAGAGAGAGAGAGAGAAAGAGTAAAAGAGTGGGACACATGTGATGGAGGGACCCCGGCACTATGGGCCCTCCGTTTCAAGCATCCAATCATACATCAATGGGTGTCATTGCATATGGGCCATCCAAATAAAAGAGTAACGGTGGAGATCCCTCTCCACTCAAAATGAACGGTCTATATGACCTCTATATGCAAAGAAATATGAACATCATGATGGGGTCCATGGAGGATGGCCTCATCATGGAATGATCATGAGGATCAAGGTGGGCCATCGGCCACACTTAGGGTCCCAAGTGAGATCCATACCATCAATCGATAGGCCTCACTTGGTCCTTCATCATAAAAGTGAAATCTAGGCCTATGGAAAACACCCACCTAGCGATCTCCTTGGTCCGTTGGATAGCCTATCTCCTTACGCTTCACTTTGATGGTGGAAGATGAAGAATGGATGCCTAGGATGAGAGATTTGGGATGGGAAGTGGGCCACCAAAATTACACTTTTCTCTCATGGAAATGCATGGACGTGGGAGCCTCTTGCTTGTTTGGAAATGTGTTGGGAAATGAGAGAGAGAAGGGGTTGTAAGGAGTGATGGAGTGATAGAAAGTGAGTGATGGGGTGATGGACATGTACTTGACATGTATTGGTGTGTAAGAGAGAGAGAGAGGGAGAGAGTTGACTTTGGTGGTTGCTTGGGGATGGGGTGAAAGGTGATGTGTACTTGACATGAAGTGATTGATGGATTGATGGGTTGATTGATTGCGTTTTCTTTGAAATAAACGTCGACCCACATCTCTTAGTCAGGATATCAGATTGGTATGCGAGTCACGGTGTTGGAACCGCGGCAACGGTGCGGTCGCAATGATACAAGTCTCAGATTAAGCTGACTCAAATGTATTGGATATGACTTACGGTCGTGCGCAAACATCGATTACAGGTCACAGATTGCCGGAATTCTATGGAAAGAATCGCTGCAGTCGCCGGAACAGTATGGACTAGGATACGGGTTTTATAGCCATTAATCACCAAGTGTTCGGAAATAGTTTCTAATGTCATCTTCCCACATATATTACAACACTAGGCACAAGGACAACTGTGCCAGTCTTCCCCATTTGAATTTTATTTCACGTACTTTAGAAATGTTGCAACACCTTCCATGTATTCAACCGTTAACCTTCCTGCCATCATCCAGTTCTTGCATGGTGTCATGGAAGCCATCTCTGGTAACACATACATGATGTGTTTAAGTTAGTTTACGAATGGGTAACTTAGAAATGGAATTAGAAAATATTCAAGTGACTAAAATTTGTCTATGGATGGTAACTGGCCAAGAAAAGCTAATCACATTATATATTAGAAAAGATTCAAGTGACTAAAATTTTCTTATGGATGGTAACTGTCCAACAACAGTTCAGCCATTTGTTCCAAATGACATGCATTAACAACTCATCTGAGTTACACATGACTTGTCAGAGTAAACTTAGACTCTAGTTTTGAACCACAAATATGCCTCCAAAATATGCCCAACTCGGCCAAGTCATGACTCAACTCGGGATGTTCTAATTAATATTTTTTATGAATGAAGATAATGCAGCACATCATTACAATCATTTGAAGAAACATGGATGAATTACCTCCAACCAATAATGGAGCAACTTAGAAATGGAATTCATCTAATTTACAAAGAAAATAAGAGTGATCCAAAAAAAAATCCGATCAGTGTAAGCTTTCAAGTCTTTCTTTTTGTAAAACAGTAAACAAAACTTGTGAAAGAATTAAATACACCAGCAGCAACTCAAGCCAATTCAATATGAGCTTTCAGGTTTCAACAGCAACAATTGTTTATTTTCTGGTGCACTGTCCAGCAATGAAGTGCACTTCACATTGTGTTTAGTTGTTTTATCGGATCCGAAGTTATTTAGTTCAATGGCAATCTATAATAGAACCATGGTTACCCAAATTATTAGTGATTGGAGCAGAACAGATGAAAGAAACAAAACACATCCCACAGTCAATGAGCTTATGATTCTCTGAAACACTAAGGGCCCGTTTGGCTGGTCAGATTAGAAGGGATTGGATGGTATTGAAAGGGATTGGAAGTTATATCCCGGGAATGTTGGGTGTGCCAAACAGAGTCGGCGATCTGATCCCAATCCCATGGATCTTAAGACAATCCACTGGCAACACCATCATTACATTTAAATCCCATCTAATCCACCCTAATCCGTTTAAATTTTCCTGAGACGTGTTTGGTTCGTGGGATTGGAGGGGATGGAAAGGTTTAATCCCCAGATTGGTCGGGCATGCCAAACAGACTGGATATAACAATCCAAGCATATAGCAATCCCGTGGATCTCAAGACAATCCACTGACAACACCATCATTACCTAGAAATCCACGCCATCCACCCAAATACCATTCAATCCCTTCCAATCCCCTCGACCAAACAGGCCCTAAAGAAAAGCCCACATCATGTATTATTCATATATCCACATACTACTACACACAACACATGAGAAAAACCCACATCATGCATTATTCATATATCCACATAATACCATACACAACACATATAACTAGTAGCATTTTTACTAGAGAGATAACAATGTGATTTAGGGCCCAAGGTGTTGTTTGTGGAACCTGATTTTAGGCCAGTGATTTAGGGCTGTTTGGATGCACCACCTCAACAACGTAAAGTAATGGGCCATAAAATCTCCAAATCCCTAAAATCCACAAATTGCTAAATCCCCAAATCGTAAAATCCCTAAATTAGTATTGAGATTGGAAGAGATTGAGAGAGAAAGAGAGAGATACTCACGGCTGTGAATGCTAGCCTTCAACCGAGCTTCAGAGAGAGAGAGAGAGAGAGGGCGTGAGTGGGTAGGACGTTCGGCAACGCGCTGTAGAGTAGAGAGATCAGAGAGAGAGGAGAGAGACAAAGAGAGAGAGGAGGGAGAGGGCGCGCGCGAGAGAGAGAGAGAGAGGAGGGAGAGGGTGCAAGAGACAGAGAGACAGAGAGAGGGAGGGTGCGAGAGACAGAGAGAGACGCCCTGGCTAATACCAAATCGGATTGCGTACTGAGTTACTCAGTAAGCTCTTATCATACGCTCAAAATTCAATTCGGTCCACCTTGAATGTATGTGGTCTATCTAAGTCGTCCATCCATTTTTCCATCTAATTTAAGGGGTTGAGCCAAAAATCGAAGCATATCCAAAGATCAAGTAGATCATACGACAGGAAATAGTGGGAATAAAGATTTCCACCGTTGAAACTTTTCTAAGCCCCACGGTGATGTTTATTTATCATCCAACCTGTTCAAAATATCATAAAGACATGGATGAAGGGAAAACACAAATATAAGCTTGATCCAAATTTTTTGTGGCCCCTAAGATTTTTTCAACGGTAGATATTCAATTCAAATGTTTCCCGTGGTGTGGTCCATTTAAACATTATATATGCTTCAGTTTTGGGATCAGGGACTAAAATTATCTGGTAAAATGGATGAACAGAGTGGATCAGATACATAAATCATGGTGGACCTCACAAAGTTTACTCAGTACGCTAAGTGTAGTGAGTTACTCACTACGCAATCTGCTTCCCTTGAAACCGTACTCTTAAGTTACGTCACCAAGTTCTGTGGGCCCCACTATAATGTCTTTATTATAACCACACCGTCCATCAATTTGAAATATCATTTTAAGTCATGAGCAAAAGAATGAGTCAGATAAAAATCTATAGTGGACCCCACCATAGAAAATAGTGATGAGTGATTCCCACCGTTGAAACTATCCTAAGGCCCATCATAATGTTTATTTGAAATCCAACCCATTCAAAAGTTTTTAAAAAAATATATGAATTAAGGAAGACACAAATAACAGCTTGATCTAAAACTTTTGTGGTTAATGGAAGTTTTTAATGGGCCGCGTCACTCCCCTTACACCAACCATGGGGTGGTTGGTGCTCTGTGGGCCCCACCATTATGTATGTATTTCATCCTTTACGTTCATAAATTGTTAAAGATCATTTTAGAGATTTATTACAAAAATGAGAGGTACATAAATCTTAGGTGGACCACACCACATGAAAACAATAATAATTGGATATCCATCATTAAAATCCTCCTAAGGCCCACTGTACTGTTTATTTGACATCCAATATGTTTATTAGGTCATACAGGCCTAGATGAAGGGAAAATCAAAAATAATCTCGATCCAAAACTTTTATGGCCTCCAAAAATGTTTTTAATGGTTGATGCTCATTTTTATTATAAAATATTTCAAAAAAATTTAAAATACAAATTCTGAATTTTTATTTTTTTTTCAAAATCTCAAAAAATTTCCTAACCTTTTAATTTTTTTTCTAAAAAATTCCAAAATGTCGATTTTTTTCTTCAAAAGCATCATTTTGTTTTCAACTTTTCAATTTTTTTTAAAAAAATGATATATATATTTTTTTCAAAATCTCAATGTTTTTATAAATAAAATTTTCTTTTAATTTCAAATTTTCAACATTTTCAATTATTTTTTAAAATCACCAATTTTTTCAACTTCTTTTTTTTTCATTTCAAAATGTTTGTTTTTTGTTAAAGTATCGATTCTTTAATATTGTTTAATTTAAAATTTTTAATTCTTTCTAACTTCTCCATTAAAAAAAAAAGCATTTATTTTATTTTTCAAAATACAAACTATCATTTTCTTTTTGCAAAATATTTTCATTTTTTAACATCGTCAAAATTTTCACATTTTTTTAATTTTCTTTTTCGGGATAATATTATTTTTTTCTCAAAATCAAATTCTTTTTTTCAAAATTATCAAATTTATTCAATATTCTTTTTTCTTTCCCACAAAATAGATTTTTATTAAATCACAAAATTTATTCTTTAGACCTCAAATTATCTATTTTTTGACATTCTTGCTGAACTTGCTAATCTTTATTTTTACCCTTCATCAGAGCCTGTATGATCTAATCAACAAATTGGATGTCAAATAAATAGTACCGTGGGCCTTAAGAGGATTTTAATGGTGGATATCCAATCAATATTGTTTTCCTATGATGTGGTCCACCTTAGGCTCATATCCCTATCATTTTTTCGATCAAGCCCTAAAATGAACGGTAAAAATGGATGAACATAATGGATGAACATAATGGATGAAATTATTTACTCTTCAATCTGGACTAATTCAATTGTCCAAAAAAGGTTAAATGTTCAATTAGTGGATGTGCCTAATAATTTATTAAAAGATATTTTTTTTACAGATAAATTTCAATTTCCATTTAAAAATAACATTTTTTTCAAAATGTATATTTTTTTACTCTTAATTTTTATTTGAAAAATTTTAACGAAATATCATTTTTATTATAAAATATTTCAAAAAATAAAATAAAATACAAATTCTGAATTTTTATTTTCACAATTTTTAATTTTTTTTCCCAAAAATTCCAAAATGTTGATTTTTTTTTTCTTCAAAAGTATCATGTTGTTTTCAACTTTTCAAAAATATATATATATATATATATATATATATATATATATATATATATATATATTCAAAATCTTAGTGTTTTTATAAATAACTTTTTCTTTTAATTTCGAATTTTGAACATTTTCATTTATTTTTCAAATTCACAAAATTTTTAAACTTAATTATTTTTCATTTCAAAATGTATGTTTTTTTGATAAAGTATCAATTTTTTAATATCATTTTATTTTAAAATTTCCAATTCTTTCTCACTTCTCCATTTTTAAAGTATTTTATTTGAACTTATCAATTTTTATTGAACTTCACATTTTTATTTTTATTTTCAAATTTCAAACTCTCATTTTCTTTTTTAAAATATTTTCATTTTTCAACATTGTGAAAATTTTTGCATGTTTAAAAATATTTTTAATTTTCTTTTTCAGGATATTATCTTTTCTCAAACTCAAATGCATTTTTTTTATCAAATTTATCAACTTTATTAAATATTTTTTTCCTTCCCACAAAATAGATTTTTATTAAATCACGATTTATATTTTTTCAAAATCTAATTTATTTCTCAAACATTGTTCAATTTTTTCAACTTCTCAATATTCTTTTTCATGTGATATTACAAATCATTTAAATATTAGTTTTAAATTAAAAATAAAAATAAAAATTCCACTTATTTGATATAAAAACAAAATAAACTTTCCTTTTTCATTCAATCAATTATTAAGAAATAATCTTTGATACAAATATGTACAATTAAACCACTGAAATTCTATTAAAAAACAATTATTAGACTATAAAAAAAACTAAAATTTTCACCATATTTTTAAAAAAAAATGAAAAAAAAAATTATGTTAAGGCAAAAAACCTTTTATGACGGATCACGATCCGTTGCAAACAACCAGTTACGATGAACCATAATCCGTCGCAAAAGCAGCTGAAAAGTGCGCCACTAGGTATTTTGGGCGAGATTTTGCAGGGGTCGCCAAATCAAATATTGCGATGGATTTTATCCGTTGCCGTGGTACGAAGGACTAAAATCTGTCGTAAATCAGATTTTAGCGACGGATTTGGGTCCGTCGCTAAATTCCGCGACCTTCCCGCCTACGGATGTTCGACAATGACGTGTAGGGACGGGGTTTTTTCATTAGTGACGGATTAAATCCGTCACAAAATAACCTCGCAAATTGGCCTGTCGTAGTGACATTTCATTTGTATTTACCGTTCACGGTGAATGATAGAGTGGAATAGAGGGAATGAATCACAAAGATCATTAGGTTTATACACGTGGTCGGCCACCATATCAGTGGTCCTGATCACCACAATCGTGTTCCAGGGTACGGTGGAGATGGCACGGAAGTGCAAAATTCTTCATAGGGCGACCCGATCAAAAGCATGGTATGAGTCCGTACAAACACGTATCATGGATGGTGATCCAGACCATTAATCTGATGTGCTCCACCACAGACGAACCACTACCAAAAGATTTTTCCTAATGGGAAAATCCTAACCGCTTGATCTTTAGTTTATTAAAAGAGGAGTCCTCCAATCGGTGGCCAGGATCATCCGTGGTCTACCCACCATTTTAGCCATCAAGAGCGTTCCAATCTGCAGCTAGGATCATCCGAACTGGGTCACTTTCGACGGAGTTCTCAATCAAGACTCTGGTTGGACTGATAGGTCATACACGAACAATGGCGTTTCAGTAGTGGTCCATCCACAGAAAGTTTCAGGCGCTGAACGGTGTCGATCTACCATTCGAGTGCCACGTGTACGGATGAGAAGGATGGCTCCAACTTAATGAGACAGAGACATCCCTATCATAATCAAAGGGGTCAGCGACGGAAGCTTCCGAGAATCGGCAGCTGGGCGAGTTGTTGCCCCGAGGAATTGTCGATCGGAATGCCACTGCGGAACCCCAGAACCCAACCCCGGTTACTCTTTTACGGGTCACCGACGGGCCTTTCCTTAACCACGGTCAAATATCTAATCCAACGGCTCAGATTCAATCTCCCATTCAATCTACTAGATTTGTCGGTAAAAGAGTAGACACCGTCGGATATAGCGGTGGGTACGATAGAATCGCCAAATTTGCAGATGACGTTGCCGCACGAATTCTTGTCGGATAGAAATTCAGATAATTTCTTTTTTAATAATTTTCTAATCCCCTTCTATGCGACACTCTAATTCTTTCTTATTCGTGTGATTAAACATTACTCGTTTTCGCTGACACTTTCTTCTGCATTGTTAGAAGACCGTAGCCGTTGAATCTGGGGCCATCTAAAATGATCCAAACTGTTCATATCATGGACCTCACAGTGATGGTGAATACCCAAGAATGGAACTCTCACTCTTTTTTTTACTATTTACCTTCGGGTATAGATATCTCCTTAGTTTTGTTTTGTGATTCTATGATCGAAAGGTTGCACTCTCAGATAGACCGTTTGGATCACCGAATATCACAGATCCGACGGCTAGAGTGACGATGTATCCTGTAGCATACGTGGAGGTGTATTCTAGCGAATATTTACGTTGAATGAGCGCTGTGAAGCCCACACGCAGAGCTACACGCAGCTACACCTGCCATCCTGGCAAGCTTGTGAGACATCCAATCTGTTCATTAGGTAGGCCCCACCGCTTAGATAGACGGCTAGGTTCAAGAACTGGCCCTGTCAGCTCATTCATACGTGTGGTGAAACAGCTTACTGTTTGGCAATATTCGCACAGACATGCACATGTGTGGCCCACCTGTGAGTCGCGTAGCTTGGTCCCTGGACTAGATTATCTACTTGGTGGGTCCCACCCGATACACTTCTCTAGATATCCCACACGTGTGCTGAGTTGGCATGTGTGACCGCGTGTTTGTATGATCTTTATTTAATTAAAACGAGTGATTCGAGTATCCATGGGTGGTGGAATTCCGCTATGGCGTGTGTGTCCGGGTGTGTGTGCGTGTGTATAAATAAATAAATAAATAAATAAAACCAGTGATTCCAATGGTTGTGTACCGGCTCGTTTAGAGGATGGGGTGGACAAGCTTAGAAAAATGATTAAGATATTTTAGCAGAGCAGCTTGCAATCCTAACCGTTCATCCCACCATGAACTAGTCTTAGTCCCAGATCACACTGGTCAAACGCTTTTTGACCTCCAAATGAACGATTCTTTTGATCAAGGGTCCTTCAATCGGAAGGTTGGGATCATTTGACCTGAGAAACTGTCTAGCTACGACTAATCAAGGGTCCCACTATATCAACGGTCCGGATTATGCGAATCATGATGCTAAATTTTAATTCACCTGTATCCTTTGCTTCCAACATCCGAATACTTTTTTAAACCAAACGCTTTATCTTTAATTGTAGGATTTGCTTAAAATAATTACTAATTAAAGCTTCTGATTATTATAAATTACTGTGTAGTGCCTCTTGTCTGAAGGTATGGATAAAATGGACAAGAGAACATTTTCTGTGCATCCATGTCATTCTGAAAACGTGGCACACATGGATCAGATCGAAACCGTCCATTTCGTGCCTGCAAGGGTAACTGGGCCATGTTCCAAAAATCTCGTTGTTTAGGCAGTTCTAGCCCTTTATTTGGTGGCAGACAAATGAACAATGGTTGAGATAGCATAAGCAAAAAAAATTGATTAATGGTCAATCGACAAATGAGTTGAGAGGATGTGTGGTTCAGATCATCAGCACATGTGTCAAGTGTGTGCTACACAAGGCGGCTAATCAGTTCTGAAATTTTGAAATATTTTAGTGAAAAATAAAAAATAAAAAAATAAGGCCAATTGCCAACTACTTTATTCCTCCATTTATTTTTCCAATTTAGTTGGTTGTACCTAAGGGTATCTGGGTATTTGGGTAAATTCACTTTAATTAACAAAAAATATCTTTGCCCTTTCCTTTGGTACATAGTACCAGGTACCGACGGTACCATTTGTCCCTTTCTGGGGGCCACCCATCTTCTCCTGATAAAGGCTGAGTTGTTTGCATCACACGTGCCAATGCACGTGTGAAGGAACAGGACCAGTCATCTGGTCCATTTACCATGTCCCCAAGTTATCTCTTAAAGAGGAAATCCATACCATTCAGATCGCGGTGTACAAATGGATGGCTGTGATTGGTCCATACTCAACTGAAATAAATTCGTAGACGGGTGGCTAGGATGTTCTAGTCTAGGAGATTTAGGGGTATGGATGGTTAGGATTGTCCAGCCATGCCATTGTTCATGATTTTCTTCTTCTGTGGTGTTGTCTCGATAATACTCCAATCGTAAATGACAATTATATCATTGAAGGTTTGTTTGAGAGTGACTAAAATGGTTTTTTGGTGGATCTTTGATCATGACAGCTTCATTCTACTTTCACGTGTGTTTGGAGCGGAGCGAAAGACCATCACGTCCCCATTTTTATAGCAGCCCACCTTTCAACGGTCCACCAAGTGTACTCTAAATTTTAGGTTTGAGGTTTGGGCCGTCAATTTCAATAAAATTGCAAAGTTAAGTTCAATAAAGTGGAAAATGACTAAAGTGGGAGGGCAATAGATCTGACCCAAAATTGAAATTATAGACAAAATTGCTATTAGTGGGCTTGTCAACGTTTCGAATGTGGGTGGCAATGGCCAGCAGTCTAGCTGGGCAGCCTGGCTTGAAATCCATGTCAATTACCAAGCCAACAATGAATGGTTCAAGCCTAGTCTAATTATTTTGGTTTTGGAGTGGTGGTTTTTTCTTAAAAAAAAAAAAAGAAAAGCAAGTGAGCAAAACACTCTTATTATTTATTTAGAACAAAACTTGAAAAGACAGAATAGATAGGATAAACCCTTTAAAAATAAGAAAAAAAGGAAGAGAAGAAGAAATAACTCACAGTCGGGTGGCAAGTGAGATAATGAAACGAACTAAAAAATAAAAAGGAGAAATGAGGATTGTAGAGCATGATGGAAAGAGGACCCACAGCTCAGGCTAAGCTCTAGAGTGATTTTTTTCCTTCTAATTTTTTAATTTATTGTTTAATGTAATCTTTATCCATAGATATTAGTGATATGAAACATATGTATTGCATATGGAAAGAAAGGAAGGGAGAGGAAGGTCAAAGAAAAAAGATGTAGCGGGAAGAAACAAAAACAAACCAAAACTTCAATATTATTTGTTACATAATCATACTTACAAACATTTTTTACCAACAACACAATCGTAAAAATAAACTAATATTATAAGGCTTACCTTTCACTCTTTTTCTTTTATTACATAAAAGTCTTTTAAGAAGGCAGCTTATATTGGGTGACCGCGGAAGCACAATTAGTATAATCATCAAGAGGAGCAACAAAAATACAAAGATTTAATGTGAAAAGATTCTTTTGAGAAAAAAACATACAAAGCGACAAATGATTACTATGAAAGCAAAGATTATAAAGAGAGTGAGTTTATCTGATTCAAACAATTTCAAATTTAACTTTTATTATACCATTTGAAACTCTTAGACAAATTAAAAACCTTAGAAGTACCTCTCAATTCCAATAACACCTATATATAGCCGATAAAAGAATTTCAAGCAAAAAAGAAAACAAATCCTGTAAAATCGGAACTCCACATAAAATTATGCAAAAACAGTCAATGACATCAAACAATCTTCGATATTATCAAAACTAATTCTTCAATGGCATCGATATCACATTGATGGCATTGAAATAGCACCTCAAATGTCCAGAGACAAAATATGATTTTTCAAAAATCCTCGATTGTATCGAGCCATGTTCAATGGCGTTGATCATCTCATTCGATGTCATCAAACACCCTCCAATGGCATAAAAAAAAGCACTCTGGTAGTGCAGTGATCAACTCGAAAAAATTTCAAAAATCTCAATGGGATTGAGTATTGTTCGATGCCATCAAATGTGACATCAAACAATTTGTCAATGATACCACAATGCCTTGTATTTGACTAGATTTAAGACATCAAATACAAGAGTCTTATCCTCTATACATATTTCCCTTATATAGAAAATATTGCAAAAAGAGAGCACTTAATAAAGCCTAAAGAAATTAAGTTTCACAATATAAGAGAGAGAGAGAGAGGACATCTCATGATGCGAGACCTAGTGGGAAATGTCACTTATACATCATGCGGTGTGTGTAAGACACATGCAAGGAGTAAATTAGAGAGAAAGTAGCATGCAAGATATGGAAAAGGAAGGTTCGATCCAAGCTACCTGCACGAAAAGGCCAATACATGCTACACGCATAATAAGAAGAAAAACGAATTCAACTACAGGTATCAACAAATCCCATAAATTTTACACTGTTCTTTGTGCTAAGCAAGTATACAATATGGCTCAGCCTCAAAAATTTATAAATTTCCTAAATGCCTTTTCCTATGTTGTAACTTCCCTCTAATGTCTTTTTAATGCCCAAATTCATCACTTTCTCAAGATTAATTGCATGAGCGAAATTGTTCCTTATTAGTTATTAATGTAGTAGAGACTTTCAGACAAGCCCATAGATGTAAAGCTTAAATTGATTATCTATATACCATCTTACCAACATGCCACTTGTTTATATATCCGTACCGTTCAAACGCTGGGCCCCACAATAAAGACCGCAAAAATCAAGACAACTTGCTCATCAGGGCAACCTTGTAGAGCCAGGGCTCGGGGACCACGGCCAAGCTTAAACAGAATAGTTTTAATTTCTTCTAATATAGGATCATATTACAATATTGCAAATCAATTCAGTTGAGCATCCAAACACATCCAAAGCCCCACATCACGTGACTCACATTATACGTATATCAATGTTAGTTATGGGATCAAATCTCCACTCACGTGAATGTAGCTTCTGCACATTTATTGGACGTCTAATCTACCTCAGGATTTTGGACGTCAGATCCATAATCTCCCAGGATCTTATGGTTGCTATGTCACTATCACACAACAACTTAAGTACTACAGACCCTAAATGCAGCCGTCTGCGCGGTTTACGCATGTGATTAACCCAAGATCTACTGTACTAATGTGGTCCACACGCGTTTCCGTGCACCATTTTCTGTCATTCTCACCGGTCATAATAATACCATTGCTCATGAAAGCACCCACCTACTATCACGGAATGTCTTGTGTGATCCTCTTAGATCAGATCAGATCCTTTTATGAAGCTGGCCCACCATTGCATAATATAGATGCTTTCTCTCCATATCTTAGAATGATTTGTTCATTTAGTGGGCCGTACATGTGTAAATGAATGAATGGTCAAGGAGAATCCAACCCACGGTTGACATTCAATGTGCATGTGGCGCCTGCCTGATGTTTAAATGGGCATTATTTTTTGGAAAAGGAATTTAATTGGTGGGGTCCATGCGATGACCTGAATTGATGGGATTCTTAATCACTTGAAAGTGGACGGTTAGATACGGTCCCATTCTCAAGTCTGTGATGTTGCTAGCACTTAGGAAGTAAGGCCAGTTTCTAGAAATAAAAGTGGGCCACATCATCTTTTCTGGTTTGTATTTGTGTTTGACCTTGCTGATGCAACTGGATTGCGTACTGAGTTAGTAAGCTTTCATCGTACTGAGTAAACTCTGTTGGCCCACTGTGTATGAATGTAGTTATCCACGCCGTCCATTCGTTTTTCCAGCTCATTTTAGATGTTAAGACTCAAATTGAATAATATCCAAAACTCGAGTGCACCACACCACAGGAAATAGTGAGAATAATGATTTACACCATTGGAATCTTCCTACGGACAACAGTGATTTTTATTTGTCATCCAACCTATTCATAAGATCACACAGGCATGGATTAAGGGAAAACACAAAATCAGCTTCATCCAAGACTTCTGTGGTCCCTAATCATTTTTCAACAGTAAAATTTCAATTCAAACTGTTTCCTGTAGTGTGGTCCACTTGATTTTTGGATGTTCTTTATTTTTATACTCAAGCCCTAAAATTATCTGCTAAAATCGATGGACGAAGTGGATAAAATCCATGAATCCCTTGAGCCCCACAGAGTTTACTCAGTACGCAATCCGCTTCCATTGCTGATGAAATATCATGACAACCACACGTAGCTGCGTTAGGACAGGAAACCAGGTGAAACCTGGTGTTTCATCTCATTTGAGACATATTCGTAAAGAACCGTTCGTCAGGACCTGAGGATATGTAGAATAAACTTGGCCATCATGGTTCTGTGTGGTGTAGGGCCCTTCTTTCAATTGAATATCCACAGTCCATCACCCATTTATTAGCAGGCCGAGATTTGAAAGGTTAGGATTTATTCCTAGGGAGGAGATTTTTGGGTATCATTGATCTATGGTGGGCCTGATGTATCAATGGCCTGGATTACTGAACCATGGGCCACAGTTTTACAAACTAGAAACCTGTGTATAGGTGCAGCCCGAGTACTTGCATGCTTCGTCATTAATGTTAGTACTTTTCTTTTGCCGGAAATCTTCTCCCCACTTGGTGTGATTGAGAGTTGTTACATCAACACCCGAAGATCTGATGTGATGCTGGATCTGCATTTCCAGTTGTTAGACCCAGCAATCGGAAGCGGATTTGCTGGGACCCACTTTGGGTAAATAGAGCTATTGATCTGGTAGGTCCTGTTGAACTTTTGAATAATTCATACGTAAAATTTCTATGACAAAACTTCAAATAGAATATCTAGGGTCAAATTCAATCATACAAACTAAAATTTGAGACCTATGTCACAAGATCCACCGTCCATCAGGATTACAATTTTTGTATGGTGATCCGTTATCTGAGCATGTGAATCAAACCATCTAATTCAAAATCAACCAGTAGAATTTCATTCAAATCACATTTGGGAACCCTAGAACCGTTGATAGTTTATATTTCTTTTATATCATTGATTTTGAAAATGACCCAACTGTCGGATCGATGGAAATTGATAGTTTGATGCACTAATCCAAGTGGTGTGGCCCACTTAATTGTTAAAAAAATTATTTTAAAATTTGGTACATGGCCTATAGGGGCTTGTATACCTCATGAACAGTTCTGATTAAGAGCGGATACCACAAATTTAAATAAATAAATGGATAAATAAAATACATATAAAATAAATAAATAATAAATAAATATATTATTATTGTTGGGAAAAAAATATGTCAAGTCCAAAGACTCGGATATGGAGTGAGAAAGCAGCTAGGTCGAGATACTGGTATATGTTGAGGGTCAAATATTGCATATCGGACTCCATTTATTACCTAGATTTACGAGCATGATACTATTTAATGGCCCGTTTTATTGTGTTTGTGTTACAAGGTGACTTTACGAGTATAGACTGTAAAAGGGAGCTTAAAGCATGGATTTAACTCTCTGATGACACTAAAGGCAAGGTACGGACTCCAGGAACCAAGATCGATAGAATTACACGCCAGAGATCCGAGAAAATTAGGCCACGCATGTTAAACGGGCCTGAAAAACGTCAAGAATGCAAGATCATAAGGTTCTCACCATCCGTTCGGCTCGAAACTTCACACATGGCCTGAGGACCATAAATTAACCGTACAAATAAAATTTCAGCCATTAGATATCTCGAGAAGTGGGCCAACGGACAGATCAGTCCATTAATTACCAATTTGGAGCCCACTTGATATCTGGAATTGCTTCAAATTTGAAGTCAACGCCTTAAATGCGGAGAATAACTGATTGGATGGATCAGATTTCTTGACTGCATCACAGTGGACTCCACCCGAACAGCATATGCATAGAGCATATGTGCAAGAGCGAGCACTGGACTAAAACTTATTAATTTCATAAACACAACCGTCAGTCCCCGACAACCAAAAACTTGTTCACTCCCCAAGTGCAGGGTTGTGATGTAGTAATAAACTCGGTAAGACCGAGGTCGAATCCCAAAGGACTGGAACTTATGCGTTATCTAAAACTAACTAGAATTAGAACTAGTATGAGATGTAATCTAAATCAAATATAAATTAAGGGAATAATGATGGAATAATTATCAAAAACTTAGGAGAAATCAGAGATAGAAAACTAGGGATTCAGAGGATTCACTTGTAGAGATCAGGGAGATCATACGTCTGCTTCAAGAATCATGGAAATTAACTAAACTTACTTGATATAGTTTCAAAGAGATGAAAGGTATATGAATTAAAATGGATTCCATCACTAAACCATGTCCAGGAAACAAAGCAAACAATAGAATTAAACTAATTATCAACCAATCAACATGACATAAAGGTTAGGAAGGTTACAGTCATCCGACCATGCACAAGAGACTATGGTAAACAGGGCTTCCTGACGTCATAAACATAAAAGAAAAAGAACATGCTTAAAGCCATTACAGACCCATTGTAATTTCAGTCACAACAGACCATTAAAGACTAAAAACATCTTATTAATTAAACTATAATTAAAATCAGTTCAGTGTAAATAAAAAGCTCAAACAAAGTCTCCCATCACGCTACAGGCTTCACCTCTTAGCCCTAGCTAAAAGGTTTAGCCTAACATGGTTAGGCTAAATCCCTTATATAAAATAAATAAAAAATAAAAAGACAATACTCTCTTTCTCTGCTTCGCGTCAGGCCCAGAACTTGGATCTCGCCAAGATCAACCGTGAATAATTTCTCACCTCTCTCTCTCTCTTTCTGTAACACCCCGGATTTTGGTCAATCTGGAATTTGACGTCCTTAGGCAGTGGGTCAACTTAAACACCTGAAAAATCGCTTAGAACCCAATTCCAGAGCCAAAGAAACCACTTAGGATTAATTCCTTTAGAAACTAAGCATAAGATAGCTAGCGCAATGCTGGAGTAGCTGGAAAATAGTCCCTGATCACTTTAAATACGTTCTACAAGACCCAAATCGAGTAGAACCAATGACTCTATAATACTCTATAACCTCGGACCAAACTCTAAGCAGGTTTGTTCTCTGGACCACTTTGAATCTTTGTATTGGATCTAAACCGCGCGTCGAAAGTCCGATACCTCCTATCTTAGACCGTTAGAACCGCCTAGCTGGACTTGACACTCATTTCGAAAATCAAGTCAAACCGATAATCATAGGCCATTTCATTGAGCCCGGACCGAAGAGAGTGCAAATAGGGACAGAATTGGAATTTCAAATTTAAATCTGGCACACGACTTGACGCGTCAGTATTGAGCGTTCTGGCTGTCAGAATTCAGCCAGATTACACCCTCGGATCAGGAGAAATTTCTATTTTATATCATGAGACTTTCAGCCCTGATCTACGTGTGGTGACCGCTGAACTGAAACTGGTCCGCCACGTGTGATCTGCGGACCCAGGCGGACTGAAAACTTAATACGTGCTAGATCTGGTACGCGTGAGCTTAAGTCTGATCGCATTCGGTCAGGGGACCACCAGAAAGCATCTTTTGGACCGAAACAGCCCCGATTTGGATATGCACTAAGTGAACTTTGTACCGGAGCCTATTTCGGGCAAGTTTGGGCTTATAAAAGGGGTTGAAACCCTCACTTCTCTCTCCCATCCGAATTTGCAAAAATTCCTAGATTGGGAGAGAGAAAAGGTGAGAGTTTGTGAGAGAAGGTGGGAGAGAATTCCCTACTGCTTATGCCACGTGTTGTACGTGCTTAGGCAACGCACTCCGATCACTTTCCCGACGATTCCTCCGCTTTTTCTGGTATGAAATAACCCTAGAAAGTTGCTGATTTGAGGTTTACTAGGATTCATAGCTTGTTAGCTGACGTAACTCGTGAATTAGGTTCTCTTATCGCTGTAGACGAAGCGTATACGCTCCGTTCGAATTTACACATCCATAAGAGACAAGGTGCGGATTTTAGACGCTTTGATTGACTATTTTCAAAGCTTTCAATGTCGTTTAATAGTAGATTATCGACGGCAACGCCGTTTGACATGTACAACATGCTGTCCGTTTCCTGTTTCGTAAATCAACGAAGAATATGAGATTTAGGGCATTTTAGTCATTTGTAAGAAGTGCTGATTTCATTCATATTTTGCTGATGTGATTGACATGGTTTGTTGTCGCATTAGAAAGTTAGGAATACGTGCATAATTAGTTTGACGAAGAGATTCGCCTAATTGCGCACTTCGGGTCGACATACTATATGTAGACTTAAGTGTGTAGTGTATGTGTTTGTATAAATGATTATATTAGTATGTATTGAATTAAATGATGTTATGAATTAGTTTGAGACTGAGTTCTCAATTAATATGCTGACATAAATGATTTCCTACATGTTGACTATATGCATGATTCCATTATATGCATAAAATGTATGTGCTTGAAGATTTGCCTAAGTTGTATGTTATAACATGTGTTAACATGCTCACATGATTGTATTTCATTTCCAATACTCTCACATGATTGCTGATGTGGATTCATATGTGTTTGGGACTATACTTAGTCCAGGCAGTCGGTAACCGAGCGAATGCGTGGTTAGCTTATCTTCGCCACGAACGACGCGTCGATGAACGCGAGTCGTGTTTTGGAGTTGGCGGCAGTGGTTAGGCCACATGTAGTGTTTTATACACTTCATGTCGTTCAACTTGAGATGCGATCGTGCTAGTCGAGCCCGTCAAGTAACCCGACTGGCCATTGTATGTTCACCCTGCATGAGTCATAACTGCTTGAACCTAGGGTACTGAACTTACCATTGTAAACCCTGTTAACCATGGTACCTTGATCCACGAAGACTCATGAGCCGGGCATGGTGGTATGGGACACCGTGGTCGAGCTGTCGGCCTACGCTGGGGCCACAAACCTCCCCGTAGTGACCAGTGAGCACCTAGTCTCGTGAGCAGATTATAGTGGTATGGGACACTATATTCTAGCTGTTGGCCTACACTGATCAGGCGACGAGTCCTTTGTAGTGACCGCGAGCGTATTCTGAGTCTACGGGAGACGACGACCCTTCAGTAGCAGTAGAGTACAGTAGGCCTATATTGATAAGGTGATGGGGGAGCGGTGCAACGAGTGCGAGCAACAACCCTGGCAGCCCTTGCAGCGACCTACAAAATATACATCGTATGAGATTACTAGGAGTGACGACCCTAGACAGGATCTGTGTTGGGATTGATACAAGGGAAGTACCTTAGTTTCCCAATCCTGCTGTTTGAATGGACTAATAATAACTCGGAAATCATATCACCATTACATTGCATGTGCCTGGAAGATGTGGAGCACTTTAGGGAGTGTGGCATGCCGCGGTCGTAAGATGGTGCCGTATGAGGGAGATCGTCGGTGAGGGCATACATCACGTCATGTCATATTGCATTAACAACAGTTTTAGGATTGTTTGATTTACTGCTTTACTATTATCGCATGATTGATTTGAGAACATGTTAATCCTTGCTCTATTATTCTACTGAGTTAGCTACTCACTCCCACGTTACGGGATGGTGTTTCCGGACACCCACCAGACCCTTTTGTGATTGCAGATGATGGCGCGGCCTGCGAGGTGGAGCTGGACTTGATGATGATGAGGAGGATTCCTCCTTTATGCGTGTTCTGATCGACGGGATTACAGGGAGGTTGATTAGATATCTTGACACTTGCCATTTTATATTTTCAGAGCACTCATGTATATATTTTCTTTCTATTTTGAGGTATACATGTATATGTTTAACCTGGTAACATGTTCACACTCAAGAGACACACAACAATTTATATATGTTATACATATTATCACAGACTTCCGCTGGTTAATTTAACTGTCTCTGGAGTATGATATGCTATTCTGGCGTAATCCCACTCATGTTTCATACATTAACACAGACAACATTCAATTATACATATCTATGTTGCATAAATAACATTTTGGAACTCGGGAGTTGGGTTTTTACTCGACCCCCTGATTTTCAGGATGTTACACTTTCTTTTTTATAGCAGCAAGAAGTCGGTGGAGAACCAACTCCTTTTACGCAGTCCAACAGTCCAGCTTGCAGTAAAAGACCTCCCCTTGCGTAAGTTCTATTACGCCGTCAAGAAAACAGTCCCAAAAAACATCATTTTTCCTTGCTCCTGTCCAAAAGAACATCATCCCTTGGGACCTTTTGGGATGGTCTACATGATGAACGGATCAGATCCGTCATCTGATCACCATTGATATCCCGTAATGGCCAACAAAAATCGGGCAGTGTCCGACTGTGAAAACAGGGTTGTGCTGATGCAGTCGGTGGGCCCCAAATCATTGTTATATGAAATATCTGACACGACCACTGGCTTCCCCTTGCGAAATCGGTCGGACATGGATAATTTTAGGTCTGTTTCAGTGTGGCCCACGTGATTTCTTGTTCTACCATCCATTTGTGTTTGAACTGCTGAGCTCCTCAAGAACTTCACTTCTTCAAATTCTATCAGCTAGGCATAGGCTGTGGCTGCCCCAAGGAATGAATGAACGGTCTGGATTGTCAGTTTGGACAATGGATGGGGCCCACAACAAAAACCCACGGACTGCGTGTGCAGACGCTGTCTCAAGAAAATGAAAAATTCCATTTTTGTGAAGAAGGCTAGGTCAAACCGACTTGAATGGTCTGGTGCTCGCTCGTGCACATATGCTCTATGCACATGCTGTTCGGGTGGGGTCCACTGTGATGCAGTCAAGAAATCTGATCCATCCAATCAATTATTCTCCGCATTTAAGCTGTTGACTCCAAATTTGAAGCAATTCCAGATATCAGGTGGGCCCTAAATTGGCAATTAATCGACTGATCTGTCCGTTGGCCCACTTCTCGAGATATCCAATGGCTAAAATTTTATTTGTACAGTTAATTTATGGTCCTTAGGCCATGCGTGAAGTTTCAAGCCGAACGGATGGTGAGAACCTTGTGATCTTGCATTCTTGACGTTTTTCAGGCCCGTTTAACATGCGTGGCCTGATTTTCTCGGATCTCTGGCGTGTAATTCCATCAATCTTAATCCCTGGAGTCCGTACCTTGCCTTTGGTGTCATCAGAGAGTTAAATCCATACTTTAAGCTACCTTTTACAGTCCATGCTCGTAAAGTCACCTTACAACACAAACACGATAAAACGGGCTATTAAACAGTATCATGTTCGTAAATCTAGGTAATAACTGGGGTATGATATGCAATATTTGACCCTTAACAGTATACGAAGCCAGGAGGCAGAGGCGACCTAAGTTGACTCGGTTGACGAGTTAGCAACACCAGCGTAAGCTAACTAAGGCCAAATAAGTTATAAGCCACCCGACCAACAATGAGAAACCAACTTGATAAGTTGGTTGCGTCGGCCACGGAGTAAAGAAGGATGACGGATAGATACCGAGACTATTCCGCTCGTTAGTGTTGAGGGTCAAATATTGCATATTAGACCCCGATTATTTCCTGGATTTATGAACAAGATACTCTTTAATGGCTCGTTTAATCGTGTTTGTGATGCAGGGCGTCTTTATGTGCTTGAACTGAAAATGGATGTTAAAAAATATGGTTTTAGCGCTCAAGATGCACCAAGGCAAGTTACGGGACTCCAGGGGGCTAAGATCAACGCCTGGGATCCACAAAAATCGAGGAACTGAAGCTCAAGTGGCCTAAAGGACATCAAGAAAGCAAGATCATAGGGTTTTCATCATCTGTTCAGCTCGAAACTTTATACATGGCCTGGGGACCATAAATGAACCATACACATCAAATTTGAGACCTTTGATCTTTGTAAAAGTGTTCCAACAAACTAATCAGCTGTAAGACCCGTATCCTAATTCGCACTGTTCCGTTGATTCCCGCGACCCTTCTCGTCAAATTCCGGCAATCCGCGACTTATGGTTGACGTTGCGCACGACCGTAAGTCGTATCCTATTCATTTGAGCCTACTTAATCCGAGACTTGTATCATTGCGACCGCACCGTCGCCGCGGTTCCAACGCCGCAACTCACGCACCGATCCGATACCCAGACGATGAGATACGGACCCATGTTCAGTTCGAGTAAAAACACCGCGCGTTGCAAATCCCAAGGAATCTCTACAAAGTGTCTCATCAATTACATCAATCAATCACCTCTCATGTCAAGTACAAGCACCCATACTTCCTTTCTCCACAAGTCAAGCAACCACCCAAGTCAACTAACACATCACCTCACCCATCACTCACATCCATCAACCATCACCCCTTCACATCATTCCATCTCTCATTAATCACCTCTCTCTGTCTCTCTCATTTCTCAACACTCCAAACCCAAGCAAGGGAGAGCATCCAACGTCCAAGCCTTCCCATGGAGAGAAGTGCATATGTGAGGCCCACTTCCCATCTCCAAATCCCATCATCCTAGCCATCCATTTCCCATCTCCACCATCAAAGTGAAGCTTTAGGAGACCGGCTATCCAACGGACCAAGAAGATCAAGAGGTGGGTGCTTTGATGGAGTAGTTTTCATGTTTTTAAGGTGGGCCAAGTGAGGCCAACCGATCAATGGTTTGGATCTCACTTGGGGACCCTAAGATGTGGCCAATGGCTCATCTTGATCATCAAGATCATTCCATGATGGGGCCATTCTCCATGGACCCCATCATGATGTTTACTTTCCTTGTATTGAGGAGGTCATCTAGACCGTCCATTTCTAGTGGAGTGGGATCTCCACCGTTGATCTTTTATTGATGGTCCATATGCAAGAGGACCTTTGATGTATGATTGGATGATTGAAACGGAGGGCCCATAGTGTCGGGGTCCCTCCATCACGCGTGTCTCACTCTATTTCTCTCTCCCTCTCTTTCCATTTACTTACTTGTATGCGATGAAATGGCCGTATGGCCCACTTGGATGGACCCCACCTTAGAGTAAGTATTTTATCCAAGTCATCCATGAGTGGGCCCACCTTATATGCCTTGTACCCTCACCATCTAGTATGTGGTGGCCCACCCAGGTAAGGCCCACTTAAAAATTTGCATTTAGTCAAGGGGAGTCCAGTGACGTCTGGACGTCCCTGGATGAAAACATGATAAAGGCTTATTACTAAGCCTTTGGGGAAGACCATCCATATAGGCCCCACCTTGAGGTATGTATTCAATCTAAGCCGTCTATCTTTTTCCCCATCCCATTTTAGGCGTTGAGCCGAAAAATGAGGATAATCCGACTCTCAGGTGGGCCATAGGATAGCAAACAGTGTGTTTGCCATTGAAATTCACCCTGACAGTTTGATTCGCCAAAAAAAAAATGCAATATCGGACTCGTTTGGCTTGTCTTGGGTCATAGAGGCCATTGAGCGGGGTGGATCCTTCATAGGCGGGCCCCACAGGTGAAAAACTGCGGAAAAACCGCTTTTCCAAAAAAATTTTTTTTTTTTAACAAGCAGCAGAGGCGCTGCTGCCTCTGACTTCACCACCTTGATGTCTATTTCATCATCCAACCCATTCATTAGGTGGGCCAACCTCCTGACGTGCCCCCCTCCAAAGATCAGACTGATCTGACGCTCAGGTGGCCCACACCATAAGAAACAGTATTGATTAAGTGCCTACCATTGAAACTTTTTGGTGGGCCACAGAAGTTTTGGATCACGATGATATTTGTTTTTCTTCCATTCATCCAGGCCTTTGTGACCTTACCGACAGGCTGGATGGAAAATAAACATTATGGTGGGCCCTACGTGGGACCCACTATCCACGCCAGTCCCTTGCACTGGCGGACTGAGTGAGATACCTCGTTTCAACAGGTTTTGGTATCGACCCCTGGTGGTGGCTAACATGTAGTGTGTGCTGGCGTGGGTGGGACCCACCAATGATGTATTCGTTTTATTCACACTGCATAAGCGGTCAGTGGACCCCCCCCCCCCCCCCCCCCACCATGATGCATGTGATGCATCCAAGCAATTCAGCCCCTTTTGAAAACTCATTTTTGGTGGCATGGGCTAAAGAATTAGTCAGATACATAGTCCAAGCGGACCCCACCACTTAAGTAGTGGACAATGACGTCCACCGTTCAAGATTCTAAGGGCCATAGTATTTCACTATTAAGCTGACACCTATTTCCCTTCATCTATTACTATGTTAATGTATGAGCAGGTTGGATGGGAAATATATGTTATGGTGAGCCTAAAGAATTTTAATGGTGGGAGTCATCATCACCATTTATAGTTGGGTGTGGCCCATTTGATAGATACGGGGCCAATTGGTGTGGCTCATTTGATATATTTAAATCCCAAATGATTAGGCTCACCTTGGTGCACGTCTAAGGCCGTGGGATCAAGCTCATTTGGCATATGCAATGCCCATGAGATCCGGCCCACTTATTCTACATAAGGTCCATGGGATTCAAGCCCATTTGATACATATTAAAGCCCATGGGATCAAGCCCAATTGATGTGCATGGGGCACAAATGGAGTGGCCTAGTTGATATATTTGTGTATGGGCCCATCTAACATATTTAAGGCCCAAGTAGTGAGGCCATTTTGAGGTATTTCGAGGCCCACGGATCATGGACCATTGCAATGTACATAAGGCTCATTAGGGAGGCCCATTAATGCAAACCATTTGGTGAATGTGAGGCCCATGTATTACGACCCATTTGATATATCTAAGGCCCAGGGATCGAGGCCTAACGGATGTCCTTAAGGTCCATTGCAATGTACGTTTATCGTGGTTCGTAAAATGATATTTATGGCAAGCCGTGCCTAGGAAACAATGGTGGTTTGACGTCCACATTGTATGTACAATGTTGGTTAAATGTCCGCATTGTAACTTTCTTTAGGGCCCATTGATAGGTCCATAACCGTTGCTATTCATTGCCTTATAACATGCTTAGAATAATCTCATGAGTCATGCCCATACGCATCATATGTATGCTTGATATGAGTAATGACTGATCATAGCATACGCCATTGGGCAGACCATCTATGGGGCTCGTTATGTGACTGAGCGCCCCACATGATCGCGCAGTACGCGCTGGATTGCTGCATATTTTGACAGCGTGATTCATGCATCTCGCATACGTATGACTTGATCACTGCACGCCCTAGCGACATCAGGGCCGTGGCTCCACAGGTACATCGTGGATGGCAGTATTGGATACCGAAAATACATATTCTAGCACTGTGGGCACTTAGGATGTCCTTGGGTGAGAGTCCCAGAACCTTTTTGGTACCAGGAGAGGCTCCAACGTCTAGACCGAGTGGATACACGAGCGCCCGAGTGCCGAATACCAGTAGGCCGCGTCTCCCACTGTGTCGTGGTCGATTGGAAGGGGGTGTGGCCTTATCCGCCTAAGTGAGAGGGCTATAAGCTAGGCTGAGTTTGACTAGCTCGTAAATGAGTCCGCTATCGACGAGCCGGGTAGGTATTGGTATACTACTGGTCAGGCGGATAGTGAGGTCTTATCCGCTTGCTTGACTGTGCAGCTAGGGAGGTGGCAGTCTTTGCGAAGTGTATTAGACCCCGGTGATATCTAGAGAGGAACTGTACTGATATACGCATTTGAGGAGTACCGACTTGCTTGGATTGCATTTCGCATATGACATTTGGCTATGTAGGCCTTGCATTGCATCGGTGTGGCCGATGGCATTCATATCTCGCATCATGCCTTACATTACATAGCATTGGTATATTCATGGACTTACCACATACTTCCGCATTGTTCTGATACTGTACACTTGGCGTTTGCCTTACGCACACACTTACACCACCCTCTAAGCTTTTGTAAGCTTATGCACGATAGTTGCGTGCAGGTAGCGTTGGACGACAGCAGCGCTGAGACAGGAGTGCATATCAGGACCTTTTGGAGCTTTTTGATCACTTTGTATTTCCCTTTCTGCTTTGTACTTGAAATTTTGTTATAGTAGATATGTGGTGATGTCGTTTTGTGACTTGGTTATGCTTGTGGTTATGCTCCATTACAAAAAAGAAATTCATTCTGAAAATCCTCCTCGCAGAACCCCAGGATCGGAATCTGGCATTTGATTGTCAGGGGTCGAGAATGGGGCACTACGGAGGCTGTCGGCACCGGATTCGGCAATCGGGATTCATGTGAATCCGATTTTCGGATTTGGGGCGTGACATCAGCCCACAAATCGTCAACTTGGGGCCTACCTGATCTTGGGATATGCTTCAATTTTGGTATCAACCCCTTAAATTAGATGAGGAAGCAAATGGACGGTGTAGATTTTTCTGTATATTATTGAGGGCCCTAAAATGTATCATGTGCACTACACTTATTTGTGCACGCACCGTGCACCGTTACAACAAAAGACGGTCAGAGGATCTCTGCCCGAAAGAAGAAGTTTCCTTCTTCGCTCCTGCTGGCATAAGGAAACAGGGACTTGCGGATGATCAAGGTGGGCCATCATCTCGCCTCACCAGCATGATCTGATCCATCCATTCAAACCGGGCGAAGGAGTTAATCAAGACATGGGTCATCTCGGTCGGGGAAACGCTAGATATTAGCCGTTATCTTGCTGAACACTGGGATGATCGCCGCACGATTGATCACGTGGACCACACCGAGCCTGATCCAAAGCTGTCCATCTCTGACCGTTTTTCCGACGTGATTCCAACAGACGGAGTGGATTTCTTCACCGACGTCCGGTAGTGGGCCCAACAGGGTTCGTTACAGGCTGACGTGCATAAGCAACGCACGTCTAAAAATTCCAGAAGTTCCGGGGAGATGTGGCCCACTATCATTGATCGAATAACGGATCCGGACCGATCAGAATATCCAACAGGGGGCCACACCCAACGCCATGAAGGCTGAAATGAAGATGGGATGGCCATCTGTCCCAAAACGTTTCCAAAACGCAACCGCCTATGCGTTTTTCCTCTGCGCAGCAACAGAGAGAGTGCGTAAGCTCTCCAAACCGAATCCGACCAGCACCGACTTCCCTGATATTATAAAACAGAGAGAGAGAGAGAGAGAGAGAGAGAGAGAGAGAGAGAGAGAGAGAGAGAGAGAGATCACGTGGAGGGGAGATCTGAGCTTGACGTGGAGCAAAGAAAAAGAGAGAGAGAAAGAAAAAGAGAGAGAGAGAGAGAGAGAGAGAGAGAGAAAGAGAGAGAGAGAGAGAGAGAGAGATTCTTTAATTTTTTCAATTTTCTTTTTCTTTTTATTTATTTGGATTTAGCCTGACCATGTGTGGCTAAACCTCCTAGCTAGGGCTAGGAGGTGAAGCTTGTAGTGAGATGGAAGGTTTTTAATTTATGTTTTTTTTTAATTTTATTTATGAATTGACGTTGATTTTAGTTGATTATTAATGGCATGTTCTGTTTAGTTTTTAATGGTTTGTCGTGACAGAAATTACAATGGGTCTGCAATGGCTTGGAGCATGTCCTTTTTCCTTTATGTTTATGACGTCAGGAAGCCATGTTGTTCACCATAGTCTCCTGGGCATGGTTGGATGACGGTACCCTTCCTAACTTTCATACATGTGATTGGGTGGTAATTAGTTTAATTCTGTTGTTTGCCATAGTCTTTTGGGCATGGTTTGGTGATGGAATCCATTCTAATTCATATACCTTTCATCTCTTGAAAACTAGATCAATGACAGTTCAGTTAATTTTCATGAAACATGCATAAGATCTCCCTGATCTCTACAAGTGGATCCTCTGAATCCCTAGTTCCCTTCTCCTGATTTCTCTCAAGTTAGATAATTATTTACCAATATTCCTTCAAATTCAATCAGATTAGATTTCATCTTAGCCTAGTTCTAGTTCTAGATAATTTTAGATAACGTACAAGTTCAGTCCCTTGGGATTCGACCTCGGTGTTACCGAGTTATTACTACATCACAACCCTGCACTTGGGGAGTGAACAGTTAGAAGGCAAAAAACTTATTCTCTTAAACCAGCCGAGACTCTTCCAGAGTCGGTAACGGCCGAGCCGAGCCAAACGGTGTGAATACAAATACTGTCCCAAAAATCTAGAAGTACAGGTGTCCGATCTCGAGGATCTCGGGATCGGGTGAAATCTGTCAAAAGGATCAAATCTTCGAAGATAAAGGAAAAGAATCCTCATATGACAGGATTCTCCCAAACTTATAAAGGATCATCTCATTTACGGTAGAAGGTACGCAACAGAAAAACCCTTTGTAAATGTTCTCGAGACTGACTTAAGCATCGGAGATTCTCCGGCTTTAGCCAGTGTCCCCTTTGTATTTGTTATTGTGCAAGCGAGGGACCGGCTGAGCAAAAGATCCACTCATAAAAATACACCAACAGTTTGGCCCCGTCTGTGGGAAACGTGCAAAAAGCTATTTCTCACGCTCTATCTGAAAAGCTAAAAAATAAATTCTAATGGTGACAACTAGAAGGGTGGAACAGAATGAAACAAACGAAGCCACTGCCAACGTGCTCAAGGAGCCCCGCCAGCGGCAACGACAGCAGCTCCGCCCATAACATCTGCCGCAACCAACAATCAGCAGGGCCGAGGGAATGCACGACTAGATCAAGAGGTTCAAGAGATGTGATCCAATATGAATGTCATGAAACAGATGTTGGAACAGCTGTATAATCAACAGATGCAGCAGCATCACGAGACAACACAAGTTCCCCCGCCAGCATCTGGTGCTTAGCATACTGCTCCACGATCACTCCATCAGCCAAGCCAACACCAAGATCCGGCTGAAACAGAGCCAACTTGCTCAGCAACAGCCGCATTGCCCCTCTCATACTTACGTCATAAAATAGATCAGAGGAGGCACAGTCGGCTTCCTGTGGAGGAAACGGCAGAAAGTGCTGAAGCTTGGAGAGCTGATATCCAGGACTTCAAAAAAGAAGTACGGGAAGAAATGACGAGAGAGATGGCGGACATGAAGCATGGTCGAAATGCACATCTGACCAATTCTAAGGAAAAAGCTCCCCCTTTGTGGACGAAGTAATGCAAGCTCGATTACCGGAAAGGTTCCATCTACCTCAGATTGCTCTTTTTACCGAAAAAACTGATCTAACTGAGCATATCGAATGCTTCAAAACTTATATAGAGTTGCATGATGCCTCAGATGCTGTTATGTGCCGAGCCTTCTCCCTCACCTTGATTGACGTGGTTCGACTTTGGTTCAAACAATTGAAACCAAGGTCTGTCAGTTCGTTTACAGAACTCATCGATGCCTTCCTTACTAACTTCATCGGCGGGAAGAAGAAACTGAAGCCGTCCGCACATCTGAACAACATAGTATAAAAGGAAGGAGAACTGTTGGAAGATTACATCAAGCGTTTGAACTTCGAATCTCTTCAGGTTCGAAAACACTCAGAAGAGACGGCACTTAACGCGCTCATGCAAGGAGTCAAAGATAAGCTCTTTCTAGCATCCCTAGATAAAAACCCGTTGGAGACTCTGGGCGAGTTTATGGCTCGCTCGGATAAATATGCAGATGCAGAAGAAACGTGACTCCTACACGAGATGGTGCAGAATGCAAAACCCTCGACTAAAGAGTCGGC
Source organism: Magnolia kwangsiensis (assembly GCA_037074715.1). Lineage (NCBI taxonomy): Eukaryota > Viridiplantae > Streptophyta > Magnoliopsida > Magnoliales > Magnoliaceae > Magnolia > Magnolia kwangsiensis. The sequence goes on from CM073571.1 coordinate 169,820,520, forward strand.
CAAAGAAAGAAACTGACTCAGCTGGAGGGAAGAAGTGAAAAGACTATCGGGTGCGAGATGACGGGTAAGTCGGGCAAACGACCCGACAGAAGGTTTTCTACATACACCCCTCTGAATAAATCTCAGGAGCAGGTGTTGATGAAAATTAAGAATAAAAGCTTCATCAACTGGCTTGGGAAACTCCGAGGGAATCCGAATCGGTGGAATAAAAATAAGTACTATCACTATTATTGTGACTATGGTCACAACATAAGTGATTGTTATCACTTAAAGGAAGAAATCGAGCGGCTCATTAAAGAGGGCCAACTCGGAGAACATGTGGAAGGAGCCGGCACTGAACGCCCAAGCGAAAATCGACCCACAGAGGAGATCTGAACTATTATCAGTGGGCATCAAGGTGGTGGAGACTCCAATAACGCTCGAAAAAATCACGCCAGGAGCATTAATCGTCCTGAGTCCGAGATTCTCCTACTATCTCGGCCCTCAAAAGAAAAGAAAAGAGAGAAGTATTGTATCTTATTCACTGAAGATGACGCCCGAAGCATTCATCATCCTCATGATGATGCGTTGGTCATTACCCTCACCATTGCTAACAGGAAAGTGTTCCGCGTAATGGTAAATACTGGGTCATTTGTGGACGTATTTTTCACTCAGGCGTCCGATATGATGGGCATTGGACGATCGGCTTTGCGCCTAGTCCGACCCCACTCATAGGATTCTCTGGTGGACAGGTACTTCCTGAAGGAATCGCTGCATTACCACTCACCGCTGGGAGTCCTCCGCACCAGATGATTATAATGGTCGACTTCTTAATCGTCGACTAATCATCCGTCTACAATGCCATACTCAGTCGACCCTCTCTAAGCCTCCTATAGGCCGTGATATCCACATACTACCTCTCCATGAAATTCCCAATCAAGTCAGGAGTGGGAATCATAAAAGGAAATCAACAAGATGCTCGACGCTGTTATGCAACGGCAGTAAAAGTCCCGATGGAGATATCGATGATCGAGTCACTAGACCCTCGAGTTGGATCTCATGAACAGGGACAACCGAAGGAAGATCTTGTCTCGGAACCCTTAACCGAGACAGATGAATCAAAAGTAGTACAAATTGGCTCATCCCTAAAGTCGCCTCCCAAAGACAATTTGATCGCTTTGCTTCGATGATATGCTGACGTATTCGCATGGAGCCATGAAGATATGCCTGGAATCGATCCCTCGGTCATGACTCACCAACTTAACATTGATCCGACTGGCCAATCCGACAGAAAAGACGTCCTCTCGGCCCCGAAAGGTATGTTATCATCGAAGAGGAAGTCGGCAAACTCCTCAAAGCTAAATTCATATAAGAGATATACTATCCGGAGTAGATAGCTAATGTCGTGCTCGTGAAAAAAGTCAACGGGAAGTGGCATCTCTGTATTGATTATACATATCTGAACAAAGCTTACCCCAAGGACAGCTTCCCTCTTCCTTGAATTGATCAGTTGGTAGATAGTACCGCAGGACATGAATTATTTAGTTTTATGGATGCCTACTCTGGGTATAATTAAATTGTAATGCATCAATCCGATAAATCTAAGACTACCTTTATCACTGACAAAGGTCTTTATTATTACCGAGTGATGTCATTTGGTTTGAAAAACACTAGAGCGACGTATCAAAGGTTGGTGAACAAAATGTTCGCTCGACAGATCGGTCGAACCATGAAAGTGTATATAGATGATATGCTCGTCAAAAGTATACATGCGGTCGACCATATAGCGGACTTAGAAGGGATGTTCTTGACCTTGCACAAATATAAAATGAAGTTAAATTCAAGCAAGTGTGCTTTCGGTGTAAGCTCAGAAAAGTTTCTCGGGTTCCTTCTTAGTCAGCGAGGAATCGAAGCGAATCTCGAGAAAATCAAGGCTCTACTCGACATGGAGTCTCCCAAGACGATTAAAGACATACAAAGGTTGACCGGGCGAGTAGCCGCGCTCAACCGTTTCCTATCTTGAGCCACCGATAAATGTCTCCCGTTCTTCAAGAAATTAAAGGGGCGACAGTCAATGGAATGGACGGAAGAGTGTGAAGCAGCGTTCCAGCAATTAAAGTCTTATCTCAGGTCTCCACCCTTGTTATCCAAACCCGAGTCGGGAGAAGCTTTGTTATTATATCTGGTTGTATCCAACGCAGCGATTAGCTCTGCTCTCATACGAAAATGTGAAGGAAAGCAATTACCAGTGTACTATATCAGTAAAGCATTGCTACCGACAGAGATGAGGTATCTCCCCTTGAAAAGATAGCCCTGGTCCTGGTAGTTTCCTCGTGACGACTCTGGCCATACTTTCAAGTTCACACCATTTTTATCATGACCGACCTTCCATTGCGTCAGATCCTTCAGAAACCAGAAGCTTCCGACTGACTTACAAAGTGGGCTATCGAATTGAGCGAGTTCGATATATAGTACAGTCAGAGAACAACCATTAAAGGATAAGCCGTGACCGACTTCATTGTCGAAGTAACTCCACAGATCAACACAATGTCTGAGTCTGACAGAATTATCGGAGCATTGGCGTCCTCTTCCCTCGACCCATCACCCGACCCTGTCCCCTGGAAATTATTCGTCAATGGCTCCTCCAACTCTAAGGCAAGCGGGGCTAGGGTAGTATTAGAGACTCCCGATCAAACTTGTATGCAATATGCCTTATGACTTGGATTCCAAACGTCGAATAACACAGCAGAATATGAAGCCTTGCTACTTGGCCTTCGACTCGCCATGAGTTTAGGTGTAACTCGTCTCAATGTCTTCAGTGATTCGCAGTTAGTCGTCAACCAGGTCACTGGTATTTACCAGACACGGAAAGAACAACTGAAGGCATACATGGAGAAGGCCAAAGAATTAATCGACGGATTTCGGCAATGCGAAGTAATTCGGATCCCCAGGACTGAGAATGCTAAAGCTGACTTGTTAGCAAAGCTTGCCTCAGTCGACGAAGATGACATACCCAGATCAGTTTCGATCGAATACGTGGCTAAGCTGAGTATCAATGAACCGATCGACTCGACTATACATGCCATTGAGTTGGAACCTACCTGGTTTGACCCTATCGTCCATTATCTCAATGAGGGGGAGCTACCTGAAGATCGTACCGAGGCTAGGTAGCTAAAGATCCTAGCGTCGTACTACACTATCTTGAACGGGGTACTGTACAAGAAAGGATTCTACGCTCCCTTACTACGATGTTTGAATTCCCATGAAGCCGACTACGTATTATGGGAGGTACACGAAGGAATATACGGAAACCACTCAGGAGGACGTTCACTCTCCCACAAAGTCCTGCGGTAGGGATACTACTGGCCATCTATATAACATAACGCTAAGAAGTTCGTCCAAAGGTGTGACAAATGTCAGCGATTCACAGCTGTCCCGATGCAGCCCCCAGAGGACTTGACCCCGATAACTGGTCCTTGGCCCTTTGCATAGTAAGGAATCGACATCATCGGACATTCCCTTTAGGAAAGGGTCAGGCCAATTTTGTCGTGGTTGCGGTAGACTATTTCACGAAATGGGCCGAAACCTAACCATTAGCAAAGATAACTAAACAGAAGGTTACAAGCTTTGTTTAGAAGAACATCATATGTCGATTCGGGATACCGTGGACTATTATCACTGATAATGGAAGGCAGTTCGACAATAGACAGTTCCGCGAGATGTGCAATAATCTCGGGATCTGAAACGTGTACGCTTCGCCTCATCATCCTCAGACAAATGGACAGGTCAAGGCCATTAATAAGATTATCAAATGGCATCTCTTAACGAGACTCGATGGAGACAAAGGAGCATGGGCCGAAGAACTCCCGAATATATTGTGGGCCTACCAAACCACATCTCGGACTGCCATGGGAGAAACTCCCTTCTCCCTCTGTTATGGCTCGGAGGCAGTTGCCCCGATCAAGATCGGGATACGTTCGGTCCAAGTTAATTCATTCAGCGAATAAGAAAATGAAGAACTCCTATCGCTCGGGCTTGACTTAGTGGAAGAGAAAAGAGAAGAAGCACGGCTACGAGTGATGGCTCGGCAGAGACAAGTAGCTCAGTTCTACAACACCGGAGTCAAAGTCAAACGATTCTGTGCCGGGGATATGGTCGGGCACATTAGGACCCGATTAGGAGGGACCCTATGTCGTCTCGAGTACCATCCGACCTGGAGTGTATCGGTTAGAGAACCTAAATGGCCAACTATTGCCTCACCCCTGGAACGCCGAGCATCTCAAAATCTATTACCCTTAAGACGGCCCTAAGAATGCTAAAAGAAAGTGAAAAAGAAATGTAAACGGAGTCGATTAAATAAAACTGAGAATTTTCATTCATCACTTCTAAGTGTTTTACATCAGGTTACATCAGACTCTACTTCGATTACATTAAAGAAGCACATAGTTAGTTTTGACAGAGGGAGTGGTCTCTCTGTGTCACAGATGCTCTAGAATCGGCCCTAGATAAAAGTCAGCTTGAAAAGATGATGATGGTACCAAAGGAAGCTCAGACTCGGCTGACACTACGCTGGTGTGAGTGCCAAAAATGAGGTACGGCTACTACCCCTCGGACGGGGGTACTCCCCAAGCAGTCTCAGATTGGATTACTCACCAAGCAGTCCCAGATTGAACTACTCCCTGAGCAGTCCAAAAGGGATCGGCCTCGCGGCTAGCAGCAATAGAAGTGGGAGCTTCTTTGTCGGCAGTGGCATCGGCACGACCATCACCGGTAGCCTCGGCCTCTAGACTATCAGCCTCAAATACAGAGAGGTCAAGGTCGGGGAAGGCGGCCCTCATTTTCAGAACGCAGGCCTTGTAACCACCTTAATAAAGGCGATCTCTCTCTTCTTTGAACTCCGAAGACTCGAGAAAGACATCTATGGCCCGGTCCTGAGCCTCTTTGGCTCGACTGGCCTCCTCTAGAGCCTGTTGAATGAGCATCGCGGTGTCGACTTTGGCCTGAGCTAGAGTGCTCTCACAAGCACTATGGACATGACAAAGATGTCGATTCTCTTCCTCGGCCTTCACCAAAAGTAATGCCAAACGAGCACTCTCAGCCTTAGTACCTTCAAGAGTGGTCTTCTCATCCTCGGCAGCCTGCCTGGCGAGCGAAAAGTCGCCAGTCATAATGCTGATTCGACCTTAGGAGATCTCGCGACGCCTCTCTTCCTCGGCCGCAAGTTTCTTAGCCGTCTCTATCTCAACCGCAAGCTTCTGAGCAGCGGACAACTCTGAGTAAGATTTGACCATGCAGGGGGCCAATTGTAAATGGAAAACAGCGAGTTGTAATAAGAGTCTGAAATCAGAAGTTACAGAGAAATAAAAAGAAAGGATGTTACCTCAAAGAGTAACCTCGCCGTATGACCAAGGGTCTGCAATGTGGGGGCATTGTAGAAGCTGGCGAAGTCTTTCTCGATCCCGTGAGTGATGGCCCAAGGGATCATCCCCGATATAACCTTTTGAAAGGGCGATGGTTCCTGTTGAGTCATCTCCCCTCTCAAAGATTCTCCACTCGGCCCCTCTCTCTGCCTCGGAACCTCCTCTACAACGAGTCTCGGCTCAGAAGCTGACTGGGACACAGGAAGCGCTGCATCCACCTCTTTCGCCCTCTCATCAGGGTCAGAGAACACAACCACGGACGGAGCAGCTGGAACAGAGGAAGACGAGACAACTGGCTCCTTTGCCTTTGGAGTTGTCTTCGGTTGTTTCGAAGGCCTAGTTCCCGATAAAAGGGCCGACCTTGGAGGAGCCTTCACCATAGAGATCGGCTTGAGGGAAGGTCGAGACTTAGCCATGTCTACAGAGGCCGGCTTAAGAAAGGGTCAAGCCTTGGGTAGATCTGAAAAGAAGAACAAAGGCGAGTCAGACAAAGTGTCGAGAGAACATGGCAACGCAGTAGGAGTTACCTGATAGAAACGAGTCTAAACCTGCAAGGTGAAGACGCTCTGGTTGCAGCAGTAACTTTCAAGACCGATCCTCTGCACTTAGTTTTTTCAGATCCCTGATCCGAGCTAGGTCATTGGATCCGGGTTTCTCCTTTTTCTTCGAGATATCTACAAGGCACCATAAGGTCAGATTCGAAGCGTTACAACGTAGAGAAACAAAAGGTATAAAGTCAAGTCACCTGCTTTGTGAAACGATCGGGAGACTCGAGGCTCGAAAGGCTAAAATCAGCCATCTCCCAATGTCCACACGCCCAGAACCATCTCTCCTTCCAGTGTTTGTTGGAAGTTGGTGGGTCGGTTATAAGAGAGCCACCGTTACCTCACCATGCGCTTAGAAAGTAAAAGCTGGGAAAATTTGGATTCAATTTTACTTGGTACAAGTAGAGGAATTCATCGACTGTCAGTGGGGGCTGCTCAAGCTCAGCCTATAGCACTGCGCACTTGAATAAATTCCTCCACCCGTTCGGGACTATCTGGCCTAGAGCAAGCTTGAAACGAGACAAAATCTCAGGTAATGGGCTGGAGAGGCAGACGCAAGCCACATTGCATCGAGACCTAAAAAATTATAACCATCCTAGTGGGGGATGATCAGGCAAGTTATCCGGACGAGGAAGCCGAGGTATTACCGAGTCTGAAACATTGTACCCGACTCAGATTTGGTTCAGATCAGACTTAGTTAAAATTGATGCAACGGGACCGCTCGGATCATCCTCGGCCCCCTCTCCCTCGGAAGACGACTCAGAAGCCTGCACTGACTGAGTCACGGGGGCCGACACAGTGGCTCCCTTAGCGATCCTTATTTCCTCTTCTCCCTCTTCCTCCTCCAGTGAATCCAACGCTGGATTGGGTCTCCTTGGGCGGGTTACCAGAGATGACCCGCCACTAGAAGGACCGGCCAGAGCAGAATGTCATACCGATGATTAAGCGGCCCTCCTAACAAGTCAAAAAGCAGTGTCCGCATCAACAGCGATCTCTGCCAGCAAAGAGGGTGGCTCCGTAATATTCTAAAAATGTTGCGACTCACCCTCATCATTGGAAGTTTCCTCCCGGAGGATTTGAGAGTCATGCATAGCCATTAATGTCGATAGAGAGGGAGGGAAAAAACTCACCGAAGAAGGCAGCACTAGACGCAAAAGAAGATGACAGAAGAAAATGGCACGAGTGAAGGCCTAGCGAAAAACTGCGGAGGAAGAGAAGAAGAAAAAGGAAAAATAAGAAGAGAGCAGAGGAACGGGAGAGCGAATAGCGAAAATAAAATTCGCACGCTTCTCCCCCCCTCTTTTATAGTCTTGCCACGTGGCAAGAGCATTTAATGGATAGACGAAACGACACCTGCCTCGACTCCCTCGCTCAACACCTTTTCGCACGCCGTCTAACAACGCTAACGTCTTAGCCACGCCTCCGACGTTCATTCGTGGGAATAACGACTTGGCGGTTGACCGCTCGTGCGACCTTGAGAAACGAACCATCGTAAGCTAAGGACAACCCAAAGAGCATTAATTGTCTCATCATAACCTCGGCTTTGGTCTCAAACTGACCTAAATACTCGTTACTCATTAGTGCTGCAAGAGACATAAGGAGTAAGGGGGCTTACTGTTGGAGAAAAAATATGTCAAGTCCGAAGACTTGGATATGGAGTGAACCAACTCTACCCCTACTTTCCCGGTCTTCGAAAAAAGCAGCTAGGTCCGAGATACTGGTATACGAAGCCAGGAGGCAGAGGCGACCTAAGTTGACTTAGTTGACGAGTTAGCAACGTCAGTGTAAGCCGACTAAGGCCAAATAAGTTATAAGTCACTCGACCGACAATGAAAAACCAACTTGATAAGTTGGTTGCGTCGACCACAGAGTAAGGAAGGATAACGGATAGATACCGAGACTATTCCGCTCGTTAGAAGGTAAAAAATAATAACTGTTAGTGTATTTTTATGAGTGGATCTTTTGCTCAGCCCGTCCCTCGCCTGCACAATAATAAATACAAAGGGGACCCTGGCTAGAGCTGGGGAATCTCCGATGCTTAAGTCAGTCTCGGGAACAATGGTAAAGGATTTAAGGTTTTTCTATTGCCTATCTTCTACTAAATGAGATGATCCTTTATAAGCTTAGGAGAATCCTGTCGTATGAGGATTCTTTTCCTTTATCTTCGAAGATTTGATCCTTTTAACAGATTTCACCTGATCCCGAGAACCTCGGGATCGGACACCTGTACTTCTAAATTTTCAGGATGGTATTTGTATTCACACCGTTTGGCTCGGCTCGGCCGTTACTGACTCTGAAAGAGACTCAGCTGGCATAAGAGAATAAGTTTTTTACCTTCTAATGGGTGGAATAGTCTCGGTATCTATTCGTCATCCTTCCTTACTCCGTGGTCGACGCAACCAACTTATCAAGTTGGTTTCTCATTGTCGGTGGGGTGACTTATAACTTATTTGGCCTTAGTCGGCTTACACTGGCATTGCTAACTCGTCAACCGAGTCAACTTAGGTCGCCTCTGCCTCCTGGCTTCGTATACCAGTATCTCGGACCTAGCTGCTTTCTCCGAAGATCGGGAAAGTAGGGGTAGAGTTGGTTCACTCCATATCCGAGTCTTCGGACTTGGCATATTTTTTTCCCAACAGTAAGCTCCCTTACTCCTTGTGTCTCTTGCAGTACTAAGGAGTAACGAGTTTTTAGGTCAATTTGGGACCAAAGCTAAGGTTATGATGAGACAATTAATGCTCTTTAGGTCGTCCTTAGCTTGCGACAGTTCATTTTCCAAGGTCGCACGAGCGGTCAACCACCAAGTCGTTATTCTCGCGAATAAAAGTCGGACGCGTGGTGAAGACGTTAGCGTCGTCAGACGGCGTGCAAAAAGGTGTCAAGCAGGGGAGTCGAGGCAGGTGTCATTTCGTCTGCCCATTAAATACTCTTGCCATGTGGCAAGGCTATAAAAGAGGGCGGGAGAAGCGTACGAATTTTATTTTCACCATTCGCTCTCCTGTTCCTCTGCTCTTTTCCTATTTTTCCCTTTTCTTCTTCTCTTCCTCCGCGGTTTTTCGCTAGGCCTTCACTCGTGCCATTTTCTGCTCTGTCATCTTCTTTTACGTCCATTGCTGCCTTCTTCGGTGAGTTTTTTTCCTCCCTCTCTATCGACATTAATGGTTATACGTGGCTCTCAGAGCCCCCGAAAGGGAACTTCCGGTGGTGAGGGTGAGTCGCAACATTTTTGGAATGTTGCGGAGCCACCCTCTTTGCTGACGGAGATTTGATGCGGACGCTGCTTTCTGACTTGTCAGGAGGGCCCCTGAATCACCGACAAAGAGTCCTACTCTGGCCAGTCCTTCTAGTGGCGAGTCATCTCTGGCAATCCGCCCAGGGAGACTCAATCCCATGTTGGATTCGCTGGAGGAGGAAGAGGGAGAAGAGAAAACAAGGATCGCTGAGGGAGCCACTGTGTCGGCCCCCGTGACTCAGTCAGTGCAGGCTTCTTAGTCGTCTTCCGAGGGAGAGGGGGCCGAGGATAATCTGAGCAGTCCCGTTGCATCAATTTTAACTGAGTATGATCTGAACCGAATTCGAGCTGGGTACCATGTCCCGAACTCAGTTATACTTCATTTTTCTCGTCTGAATGACTTGCCTGATCATCCCTGTACTGGGATGGTTATAATTTTTTAGGTCTCGATGCAATGTGGCTTACGTCTGCTTCTCCAGCCCATTGCCCAGAATTTTCTGTCTCGTGTCAAGCTTGCTCACGGCCAGATAGTCCCGAACGGGTGAAGGAATTTGTTCGGGTGGGCAGTGCTATAGGCTAAGCTTGAGCAGCCTACACTAACAGTTGATGAATTCCTCTACTTGTACCAAGTAAAACTGAATCCAAATTTTCTCAGCTTTTACTTTCTGAGCGCATGGTGAGGTAAGGGTGGCTCTCTTCCACATGTTCTCTGAGTCAGCCCTCTTTGATGAGCCGCTCAATTTCTTCCTTTAAGTGATAATAATCACTTGTGTTGTGACCATGGTCACGATGATAGTGACAGTACTTATTTTTATTCCGTCGATTCGGATTCCCTCGAAGTTTTCCGGGCTAGTTGATGAAGCTTTCATTCTTGATTTTCATCAACACCTGCTCCTGAGATTTATTCAATGGGGTGTATGTAGAAAACCTTCCATCGGGTCATTTGCCCGACTTACCGTCATCTTGCGCCCGATCGTCTTTTCGCTTCTTCCCTCCAGCTGAGTCAACTTCTTTCTTAGATGACTCTTTAGCCGAGGGTTTTGCATTTTGGACCATCTAGCACAGGAGTCACGTTTCTTTTGCATTCGCATATTTATCCGAGCCAGCCATAAACTCGCCCAAAGTCTTCAGTGGATTTTTATCTAGGGATGCTAGAAAGGGCTTATCTTTGACTCCTTACATGAGCGCGTTAAGTGCCGTCTCTTCCAAGTGTTTTCAAACCTGAAGAGATTCGAAGTTAAAACGCTTGATGTAATCTTTTAACAGATCTCCTTCTTTTTGGACTATGTTGTTCAGATGTGCGGGCGGCTTCAGTTTCTTCTTCCCGTCGATGAAGTTAATAAGGAAGGCATCGCTGAGTTCTACAAACGAACTGATAGACCTAGTTTTAATTGTTTGAACCAAAGTCAAGCCACACCGGTCAAGATGAGGGAGAAGGCTCGGCACATAACAGCATCTGAGGCATCATGCAACTCCATATTAATTTTGAAGCATTTGATATGCTCAGTTGGATCGGTTTTTTCGGTAAAAAGAGCAATCTGAGGTAGACGGAACCTTTTCAGTAACCAAGCTTGCATTACTTCATCCACAAAAGGGAGAGCTTTTTCCTCATAATTAGTCGGATGTGCATTCCGACCATTCTTCATGTCCGCCATCTCTCTCGCCATTTCTTCCCGTACTTCTTTTTTAAAGTCCTGGATATCAACTCTCCAAGGTTCAGCACTTTCTGTCGTTTCCTCCACAGGAAGATGACTGCACCTCCTCTGATCTATTCTATGACGTAAGTCTGAGGGGGGCAATGCGGCTGTTGCTGAGCGAGTTGGCGCTGGTTCACCCGGATCTTGGTGTTAACTCGACTAATGGAGTGATCGTGGAGCAGTATGCTGAGCACCAGACGCTGGCAGGGGAACTTGTGTTGTCTCATGATGTTGCTGCATCTATTGATTATACAGCTGCTCCAACATCTGTTTCATGACATTCATATCAGATCGCATCTCTTGAACCTTTTGATCCAGTCGTGCATTCCCTCGGCCCTGCCGATTGTTGGTTGCGGCAGATGCTATGGGCGGAGCTACTGGCGGGGCTCCTTGAGCCACGCTGACAGTGGCTTCATTTATTTCACTCTGTTCCACCCTTCTAGCTATCACCATTAGAATTTATTTTTCAGTTTTTCAAATAGAGCGTGAGAAATGGCTTTTTGCACGTTTCCCACAAAGCGCCAAACTGTTGGTGTATTTTTATGAGTGGATCTTTTGCTCAGCCCTCCCTCGCCTGCACAATAACAAATACAAAGGGGACCCTAGCTAGAGCTAGGGAATCTCCGATGCTTAAGTCAGTCTCAGGAGCAATGGCAAAGGATTTAAGGTTTTTCTGTTGCGTACCTTCTACCGTAAATGAGATGATCCTTTGTAAGCTTGGGAGAATCCTGTCGTATGAGGATTCTTTTCCTTTATCTTGAAAATTTGATCCTTTTGACAGATTTCAACCGATCCTGAGATCCTCGAGATCGGACACCTGTACTTCTGAATTTTCCGGACGATATTTGTATTCACACCATTTGGCTTGGCTCGGCCGTTACCGACTCTAGAAGAGTCTCGGTTGGCTTAAAAGAATAAAGTTTTTGCCTTCTAACGGGCGAAATAGTCTCGGTATCTATCCGCCATCCTTCCTTACTCCGTGGCCGTCGCAACTAACTTATCAAGTTAATTTCTCATTGTCAGTCGGGTGGCTTATAACTTATTTGGCCTTAGTCGGCTTACACTGGCGTTGCTAACTCGTCAACCGAGTCAACTTAGGTTGCCTCTGCCTCCTGGCTTCGTATATCAGTATCTCGGACCTAGCTGCTTTCTCCGAAGACTGGGAAAGTAGGGGTAGAGTTGGTTCACTCCATATCCGAGTCTTCGGACTTGGGATATTTTTTCCCCAACAATTATATTATTATTAAAATATGTTAATAATGATAATTGATATTATTAAAACATTTGTATAGCTCTGATTATCCTAGTGATCCGAGAGTGGACCCCACATTACCTTGTGTGTGCACCAGCGGGAGTATACCATTCGTACATTGAATGCTAGGGCGGGTCAAATGGGCTTTGACCTGATGACATCGAAGAGGAAATTTCCTTTTCTTTTTTCACCCGTTCCAGCTTGACCTGTTTTAATCGGATATGGGTTGTACGCTTGATTTGTGGCCCACCATCAAGGACCTTGGATCGGATCTAAATCGTACATCGTGTAGTGGTAGATTTTTTGATCAAAACCCCATTGATCGCATGTATAAATACACACGTGTGCGCACAGCACAAGCATAAATAGAAGTTGTGCAAATGTAGGGTTTTCAAAAAATAGAATCCCCTTTTCTCCTCAGTTAGTTGGAGATCCGAGAGAGTTTTTTTTCTTCCCATCTTAGCCATTCATTGATTGGAATCATAGCCCTTAAATCCATCGAGGTTTAGGGCCTATTTGGCCGGGCAGATCCCATGGTATTAGGAGGGATGGGATCAATTTCAAGGTAATGATGGTGGTGTCAGTGGATTGTCTTAAGATCCATGGGATTGCTTATATCCCGGGACAAGTTCACTAGGTCTGTTTGGTACGCCCCCCATATCCCGAGATTTTACCTTCCAATCCATTCAAATAGGGATAGGATCAATTTTAAGGTAATGATGGTGATGTCAGTGGATTGTCTTAAGATCCATGGGATGGCTTATATCCCGGGACAAGTTCACCGGACCTGTTTGGCTCGTCATGCCTATCCAAAGGATATTGTCGATCCTATCTCTCCTAATACCGTGGGATCTGCCTAGCCAAACAGGCCCTTGGGGTTCTTCGAGAAAAGAATCTTTTCGTTTGTGGACGTTAGACCTCGTATGGAGTCAACTCGCTTTCATGGGTGCCTCCTTCGAGGGCGTTGGGGTTGTGATTAAGAGAGTAATATGTTTGACCAGAGTCACCGTTATCCAATTTCTTTATTCCTACAGTCGGATAGAGACAAAGAGTCCGTAGATTCTCAACCTTAAAGTGATTTTATTAGCCTGTGACTAGAGATTCAGAGTAAGAGATCTTGATTATAAAGTAAGAAGGTGTTAAACACCCACTATACCGATACTTACATACGGTCTCTACATTACAAGATTTAGTTACTCTTAAGGACCAGTTCTCACACACAAATGATGTACGATATATATTGAATGCAATGCTTGTGAGCAAGTGTAAACTAATTGGCTGAGTTTCTAATGGCTATCATCCAATTATATTGGTAAGTTATAGATCATACTACAGAGCCAATTTAGTGCAAGGTGTGTTAAATGAATGGGATGAGTGTGACACAGTGCAAATGATTGGACTAGATGAAGCTTGATTGAAGATTTAACAGTTAGATAGACGATGGTAATGCAGGGTTGGATTGAGAAGCTTGGATTAAGATCTAGATGGTTTAGGTGGTCGTAATTGGGTTATACTAAGCTTGACATTGGCTTGAACTATTTCCTATAGCTCTTTCCTCTTCTTGGTGGAGGGATGGAGTGGCTAAACTAAGAGCTTAAGGGGTGAGTGAGGAAGGCTTGAAATATGATTGCATAAATGAGAGGGGATGATTAAAATGGGAAGGGAATGGGGTGTTTATAACCCTTGACCTAGTTTTCTTGTAATTCTTGTGAAGCTTGATGTTAAAAATGGTTTGGATGATTGGAATTTGAGATTAGCATATGACGAGATCTCATGGGTTGGATTTAATGGCATAAATGTATAATTTTAGCTCAAGAGAGGAGTATAGGAGTAACTTCGGACTTTTGGACATGCATGGAATTTGCAGGGTAACCAGCTGCTCACATATAAACAATTAGCCAAAGTATGGCCTCTACCATGTGGTGAGCGGCACCCTGTGTGCCGCTTGTACCTTTCCAAAGCTTCAGCTTCGAAGGATGAATTATTCCACACATGTGGGGAGGCTTGGCCAACCAAGGCTGCTTTGTTATCTCCCTTTGTACTCCCAATTGGGCTTTAAAAGTGAGCTTGGACCAAATGGATTTTCGTCTTAGTTTGACAAGGTGAGTTGGCTAGGTAGGCTAACTAGGTGAGCTGACTTAGTGGGTTGACTCAATGGGTTGACTGGTTCTAAGTTTATGTTGAGTTTGTTTGATTGGGTTGATTGGGTTTATGGTTAACTCCTAGGGTTCAGGCTTTTAGGGTTTAGGGTTCAGTTAGGAATAGGATTTGGATTAGGGTTAAGGATAATTGATCAAGGTTTAGATGAGGGTTTTGTCCAATCTTAATCAACTTATCAACCTGGGGTGGGGTGTCTACAAATGCCCCTTTTGGTAGAGATTACATGCAACCGAATGTAAAACCGGTCTAGATTTACTACTTGCCTTTGTATGTATCAGTCGATTATTCAAAAGTAGATAAATTACACATATTACGGAGGTTTGGAGAAAACGTTGTGAGTGTCCCTATGCTTTCTCCGTCGTTATGATTAACCAATTGCAACCCTTTAGCTCCTAATTGGTATTAACACCAGAAATACTCAGTACAGTGGAGCCCTTGTGCTTTTTATGGCCTTACAAGGGCACTGCCTAAAGATGGAATGTACGTTGCTTCCCAAATCACCCTAGGAGTATTTTTTTTGTTTGGTCATCAAAGTGGTTAGCTTACCTTGCACTTTCTGTGGCCTTACAGGGATCTCAATGTTCGTCGTGGTTTTGGCGATCCTCTCTCCAGGATGGGTGGCGTGTGGGTGTGGGCGTGCAAGAATTGTGATTGCAGTTCCAATTCAAATCGAACAACAATGACCTCGAGCGCTGAAGTAGGCAGACACTGGGTATGACCGAGATATGAGGAGATGCCTATTCAGCCACTTGCTCAAAGTGTAAATGGATCAGGTGATGGTCAAAGGGTGGGGTTCGTCCTTTGATGATGGGTTCCTTCTTGCCTTCCATACGAAAGGACTTTCTTAATACAGGGGAAGTGGAATATGAAAGGGAAATTAAGATCGACCGCTATAGACTGCTAGAGAGTGCTCTAAATGTAGCTACGATTATCAACTACTATACTTTCTCTATGAATTAAGCTAAGGAATGTAAATAGTAAATGCAGAAAGAAAATAATTACGCTAAGAAAAATGATTTACTTCATAAAGACAATGATTACACTACGGAATGTAAATTTGACAGGATAATTGAAGATAATTGATTTTCTGGTTTGTTTAGGTTAGTGTGCGATGACTTTCTAAGCTTGCTTAATCTTCCATTTATAATGTTGTTTTGTTATTCTAGATGCTTCTTAATTTCTGACGGTTATTGTAACTGTTTCTTCCTTCTCTCTGCTTCCAATTCCTTCCCACGTTCTTGCTTTCTCTAGTCTTTTAACATTCGTTAACACTCATGCAAACTTAACCATTGGCTAGTTATTTACTTAGTTGTTCAAACTCGGTCGCGCCATTGTTGATTGCTTCCAATGTGCTCAACATCTTATGGACTTTTCTCGAAATATGGTTGTACATATCTACAGTAATCTTGCGGCCGTTAAGCATGCATAGTTCATACATATTTGATCTTGAACGATCGGAAATGGGGCCTGATTGGATAAGGTACAAATATTTCCCCACTCGTCGTTGTCCTTTCGGAGAAAGTGACTGCAACATTTGAGATTTTATTAATAATGCCATAAATACTTACACATGTCGCCCAATTACAAAATACCTTTGACCGCTATTGCCAACGTCAATCATACCAATTTGAAATGACGGATGAAATTCAAATGGACACGCATCTCAGAAAGAGTCATTCTATTGTAAAAGGCATGATTTACTAATTAATGCAGCCTCTTGATTTATATATTTTTATATATACACACATGCATACGCACGCGGCCTCACATTCACATCTCTTACGACTCATATTTTCCTTCTTTCTTTTCTGATTTCCATTACTCTGCTCATTTTCTTCAATCACAGCTTCTTATTCATCTGAACCTACCTACGACTAGAAAGATATCATGTTCATGATGGATCTATTCACGGAAAAATGTTCAGAGGAGATGATTTTCATGTCCTTGATTCATGAAGACGCTTTCGGTCTAGATGACAAATATTTCTCTCTCTAAAATAATTTATGGAGAGATGATTTTCATGTTTGGCAGTGGGCTGATGAGCGTCTCCATAAAAAATATTTGTCATCTAACCAAGCTTATCCCCTTTGAAATGATTTATTACGCGAAGGCTAAAGCTGAACAGTGCAATAATTTTCCCAACAAGAATGCCAAAGGGTACACCAACTTCATGACTACATACTACAAACTCACAGGACTGGTCGAAGAGATTGAACATCTTCTTTCCTTCTTTTCTGGATCTGACACCAACTAATGTGTGTCAACTCGTAGCAAGTTACAGCCGAATACATTACTCTGGCCGTATGCCTTGTCCAAGGTTAGCAAGTAGCATTGGCATCGTTCATTCTCAGCCACCTATATAGAGGTCTGCATGAGGTTAATTCGAAAGGATTGTATTTGGCTGGAGGGCCTATATGGCTCATGTAAACATGGTTCATTGCATAATTTTGACCACAACTCTTCAGTCAGGAGCATGCTGTTCGATCATTTTCTTCATATGGCGACTAAATTTTGCACATTCCTGTAGAAACTACTACAGTTGATGAGTATTTGCAAGGATTCTTCTCCCTTGATCAATTTGACAATAGTCCATCTTTCATGCCCTTCGCAGAAGAAAAGGCCTACGGACCAGAATGGCTCACAGGGAAATTCGATCCTGCGCACGAGCATGAGGTCGACTGACTCCATCATGCTTGGAATTGTTTTATTATTAGCTGAGACTTAGCTTTCAGTGGCACAATTGAAAAAGGAAAAATGTGAAGGCCTAGATCGAATAGTATCATCCTTCCCTATTCGCCCAACAATTAGGCTTTGTGCAGTACATTCCTTGTCCTCTCACTCATATAACTAACAATCAACCTCCTTTTGACTGCGTAATAGTCACTAATGAGGAATTTTATACTTCTCTCGACTTGTCTTATCATAAAGAAGTGGTCGTTTTGCAAATGCCGGTGTATCCAGAATATCCCACAGCGCTGGATAACTTTGTATCATGGTGGAATCGTTCGTATGCTAAACTCTTAGGTAATCGAAGCACTATAGAGCTTTCGCACTAGCTTTACCCTCACTTAGGCTTGGTGGAGAGTAAGAAGAGAAGTATTCCTGCTCCCCCTGTTACTACGACTAAGAGGACGACGAGATCGAAAAGGAAGTTAATTAGTATTGTCTCTGCTTCGATGGTCGAACCTTTGTATTTAGATGTTCCGCAGATCACCCAAGAACATCTCAACATCTTGGCAGCTACTCGGCCACAACGGATGGCTCCGAGGAAGATTTTTGACTTGGGAGGTATCAATCCTCCCCCAAATCCTTCTATTTTTCCTTTCCAGAGATCAAATCCTCCTAAACCTCTTTCACCCATAAAACATCGATCGCAAAAGAGAATCAAGAAACCATTAGATACTTCTTCCGTTAAGTTCATTATATCTTTTGAAAAGTACTTTAAAATAAAGTATTGGCATCACCTTAGCGAAGCAGATTATTTCAAAGAAATGGCCACAGGCATTCAGCGGCATAAAGAAGCTCATCTCAATAAGTGCTTTAACAAATGGATCTAGGACAAGGAGAGATTGGATGATCCTGATCTCCCACTTAAAAAATACATCAAACCTTATCACCTGCAACCACCACCATTTCCTACTACAACTCGGTTGTTTGGAACCATAATAAAAGATTTCACATCTATACAAGGCCTAAGAGTTAAACCTGCGCTGCCTTCTAGCTTCGGTAGAGACTATTTGCTTTACATTCTTGTTCAAATTGACTTTCTCATTCTTGCACTTATCATTCTTATCTTAATCTCGCAGCGACTCGAGAATTTCCTAAATTAGTACCAGCTCAAGAACAGAGTATGCAGTCGATATCAGTGATCCCGTTGCCTACACTACCTCCTACATCTCACGCCTTTACTAGTGAAACGGCAGCAACAATCATCACCCTCATGATTCTCAAAAATCTCACTCATGCCACTACGATGGTAGTAGATTCGAACACTGCAGCTAGCACAGAGGATACCTTTTCGAGTGATATGCCCTGATCTAATGTTCCTTCCGGTGACGCAGGACATGCACAGTAAAGTCCCTCTCCTTCTTTGTCAATTGTATGGCAGAGGATTCTGATTTCTCCTACTTAGCTTTTCAAGCTAACTTTAGCTCCAGCAATTCCTTCGCTATCTACTATAGCTGACCGAGTCAACAACGGCCGATGTACAAACTAGGCCTAAATAGATCGTCGAGGCTGAGAAGTTTGCTTCTGGGGAGGCGACAGTTGTAGACGCTTCTGCAGAGATAGTTGAACAGGTCACAATAATCATTAAGGAACAACGATCAATCAAGGTTGAACAATTGATGGCAATTGATCCAATCAAGACTGCAATAGCATCGGCCATAATCGAGGTGATATTCACGAATCCTCCTACTTCGGTAACAGTTCCTGGAGGTGAAGCTTCTGTTTCTGTCAACCCTTCTCCAGTCGATGATGCCCTTTCTGTACTATAGAGGCTTTAACCGGATAGATATATGAAACAAAATCTCCCCTCTACCACGACAGTTTCCAAAACTTATTGGCTGAGTTGTATGATCTCCTTAGAAAATGATTGTCTGAATCCTTTGATGTTGAATTAACAGATAAAATCGACTGATTAATTGATTCAGCGTACATGTTATCTCAATTAGATCCAACTCTAACAATCAAGGCATCATCCCTTCTGGACCTCCAAGGCATACTTTACATGTATCGTCATGCTCAAGCGGTCGTCGGTCATCTAGAGCTGAGAAACAAGTGACAGATTTGCTAGGGATACTTTCAAATACTTGTGCGAAGTCGACTTAACGATTCAGTTTTTATTGCTAATTCATAGTCTCGAGTGTACAAAACCCATCTGCTAAGGATATTGCAAGGAAATTTTGAGCAAGTACTTAACTCTAGGACTGTTGGACTTGGCCTAGTCTTGGACCTGAGTAGATGACTTAGTAAGTTACGGTCATAGCACCAACACTCTGTCTATAATAGCCGCTACTCCTCTCCCTTTCGGTGTTTGAAAGTGATCGATGGATGACTTTCTCCCTCCCACATGCTGGCCTTTTATAACCTTTTAGATGAGTTCCAACAGGAGAGAGAGTCTTAGTCCAAAACAACCACGCCTTGTGTTGCCTTGCACTGGTTTGCTTATGCACGAAAATTCTAACCTTTAGCTTGGGTATTGATTTAGATTCGAGGCCTGAATCTGCTGCCCAATTCCTTTTAATGCGTCGGGGAGATTTCCAATTTAAATGGGCCATCATATTAGCAGGTTTAGGCTCTTAAAGGATTTCCAATTTAAAATGACCTACGTTTTAATAACAGATCGTCTTTCGCCCAATGATCCTTTGTTTTTCGTACTCTTTCCACCAATCCAATTTAGGCCTTAATCTCCTAAAGATGACCAGGATGTGTTCCCAATAGTCCACATTGTTCAGAAACCTAAGACACCATTTCTATGCATTTAAATGAGAAGTTAATCGGTAGTTGTGGCATATACCTTATGATCTTCGAACTGAGAAGTTTATTTCGACATTAGGGTGGCCTATTTGGTGGATCCAAATATTTGAACGGTCAGATGACATGTTAAAAATAGGAACACTTGATGGTTAGCACTCTATCATGTATGTAGGTGGGTGTACGGTCAGTTTTGTAAACAGAAGGACGCAAAGTGAGTTTTCAGAGTGATCAAGAGGTAGAACATGTGTACTATTAGATTCGAGTGAATTGTTTACATGTGTAAGTTCTTTATATTGTACTTTTGATGGTAGGTCAAGCCTATTCATAGGTGGTGAACAAGATGAACGGATCAGAATCTCAATCCGATGCGCGTATAAACGGATGTAGAGATCAAGTAGTTAGTTTACTATGACTAGGTGATCCAAACTCAAAGTAGACTATCAAATATCATTACCTAGCGATGAATATTTGTCTAAACGATTGGTTATGATGGATAGGTGAGAATACTTGGATATACGAAGGTCTATTTTACAATTCAACGGCCGAATATCTTGATTTATGGATGAAAATTATTTCCAGTGGTCATTTAAATGTAAGGTTACAATTGGGTAAATTGGTATCATACATATGTACATAACTAAGTTAAATTTCATGGTAACACTCGAGAACTTTTAATACTCAGGTATTGAAAAGCTCGGGGTATTACACAATCATATAAGAAAATTAAACAAGTGATCAAAGACAATCTCAAACACAAGCATGTATAGTGGTTCGGTTTTTCTACTCCACTCCCGGCGGACACATCAACCCATGAGTGTATCAGATTTCATTATCGAAGGTTTAAATCAGGTTCACCTCTAACCTTTACAATCTTACACAAGGACCAACTCCCACAAGAGACTCTACGTGATTTTTTATAGGCTCACCATGAACCTTAATCTTACACAAGAACTTACAAGCGTACACTCCTGCCAGAGGCTTCCGCAAGAGATTTAAGTTGGTTTTCTATCGGTTAACCAACAACCTCGGTCATACTCCAAGGACCTACGTTTACTCTCGCTAAAGGCTCTCACAGAGACTAATACGTACACACCTATATCTGATGAATTTAGCCCTATACAAGAGCCTATGTCCTACATAAGAACCTATCGAGTTTAGGTTACAAACTCTTACCATCAATCCTACACAAAGTAAGAGAGTGTAGACTCACTCAATGACACTTATCAAATTGAGCCTCATTAATGCACCATTTTTAATTTATCTCTAAGATCTAACACCTTATATGTAGTACTCCTTTGAGGTGACCAAGGTGGTGGGAGGTTGGGTAAATCACTTATAACTAATGAAAGGTTAGAATTTCTATGAGATTCACCTACATGGGTCTTCTAGATGATTTAGACAAATGGTATACCAATACAGTTAGATTTAATCTCTATAAAATGGTGGAGTTCAAGTTCATCTTTAAGGTGGAGGTTGAAATCTTCATTAGTGTTAATATCAAAGAAGATGACTTAGAACTCATTGGTTTAGAGGCTTTGGATGAGGGATATGATCATGGAATCACCTAGGCTTCTATTACACCAAAACTCATTCTTATGCCCAAGAACCGAATCTCATTTTATAAGAAATCGATTTGTAACAACTAGTTAATGACTCTTTCAATAGGATCGAAAGGCCCTTCGATGTGATCGAAGCTTATGTTGATCTCATCTAGAAAATCTAGATATATCTTTGTATGATTGCTGGACTCTTTCTTCGATTTGATCGTGTGATCTTCGATAGGATTAAGGAGACCCTTCGATGTCATTGAAGGTTCCTTGATTCTATCAAGAAACTCAAATAATAGTAATAATAATAATAATAATAAATCTTGTTGGAAAGATCTGAGTTACCTACTTAATTCCATGAAATGGTCTTTGATGGGAATCAAAATCCATTGATAGATTGTCGATGGGATCGATGTCCACTTGAAAACTATTATTTTGGGAATAAGATTTTACAGCAGCTTTGCACATCTTATAACATTACTTATTATATTCCAACTAGATTCTTAAGGCTAAGGGATGGTTAACAAAGTTTACCTATTAGGTCAAGATTATATAGAGGTTCAACGGATTGTTTTAGGTCAAGGGTTAGGGTTAGCAAGGCACCTCATCTACCTTTTCTTTGCTCCTTAATGCTCATGTCGTCTTGTGTCTTAGGTCTTCAGCTTCAAAGGGCCCAACCAACTACATGACACATGGACTTACTTGATTGACAAACAAGATGCACAAATCAGTACACTAATAGAGGTAGATCTAAAGCTCAAGTAGGTCACACAACAGAAAATAATGAAAATTGTAGTCCACATTTGAAACATTCATAGGGTTGCAGAAGCTTTGGATCTGACTTTATGGCATTTGAGCCACTTTATGAACGGTTTGGATTGCATATAAACATCATAGTCGAACGTAGAAAGGTTTGAATGGTAGGCAACCCATTTCCATTTTTTCCAGTCGTGTGGCCCACTTGAGTTTTAAATTTGTCTATTTTTTTTGTCTCATGTCTTAACATGATCTTCCAAAATGGATGGATGGAGTGGATTTCCCACAAACATCACAGTAGGCTTGACATAACTTCTGGTGGTAGGAACTTCCTGCAAAAGCCTTTTACTCAGATTTGCATTAATGTGATGGGACGTGACATGGATTGGGTAGCAGGACCTAGCTAGACATGGATGGTCCTATGGGGCCTACTGTGATGTATGTATGTTGTCCACGTCATCCATCCATTTTGAAAGATCATTTTTAATGTATGCGCCCAAAAATGAGGCATATCAAAGGCTCAAGTGGACCACACCACATAAACTAATGAGGTTAAAAATCTTCCATTGAAAACTTCTTGGAGGCCATAGAATTTTTATATATAACTCATTCTTTGGCACGTGACATTAACTTAAATTATCAATCCAATGGACAGAGTGGATTCAATACATATTCCATGGTGGGCCTCACAACCCTTAACACATGACAACCTCGACCCTTAACACATACAACGTCAACCTAGACCTTGACAACCTCAACCCTTAACACATGACAACCATGATCTAGACCCTTAATACATGACAACCTCTACCCTTAACAAATGTTATATGTTCATTATTTTTCAAGGCAATACATTATAAAATCCACATTCTATATCTTTCATTGTCATTCATATGACAACTATAACCACTCATCTCCACTTCAAATTCCTTCCCATAATCGCTTCTCCCAACGACAAAAACTATGGCCATTCCTCTCAATTCACAACCAAAAGTGGCTTTTAACTCTAAGAAAATGCTATTTTACAATAAAATAAAATAAAATTAAAAAATCATTCAAAATGCCTTCCACTTATCAGTAGCTTTCATCTACAAGAAACGTGGTTATCAGAGCAAAAACAACACTCATTTTTAGGGCTGGAGAAGTTTATGACAGTATGACGTATGCTAGAAGATACAATTGGAAAGAGTGGTGATGGGTCCCTAAAAGATATGTTTGAAAATGAAAAAGAAACGTACGTCTTAAGAAAACAACCAAGGAAGAAGAAAGTCCGTGCTGGCACTACCTTCCAGACAACGATAATTTTGCCCCAAAATTTTTTAAACATTTATTTAAACCTTTTGACTTTTAGGGCGTTTGGTAATTCCACAAAATTACTTTGGCCAAAATCTTAATTGTAAATTGCTTATCTTCTATAACATCTAATGCAAGAAAAAAAAATAAGAATAATAATTTAAAAAAAAAAAAAGTGATTTTGCAATTTATACAATGATGTCATAAAATAGTACAATGATTACAAATTCAAATAAAGACGTATAAACTTAACAATGCTCAAGTAATAGTCCAAACAAAAGTGCACCATTAGAGTACGTTTATCGTACCTATGCAGCCATGATAGAGTAATTGTAATAGTTGTCATAGAAAGTTCCTGCAACCAAAAGCTCTTTGGGCCCACCACATTATCTGTGTCAAATCCACTCCGTCCGTTAGTTTTACGGACTCACATTACAAATCCAAGACTTAAATGGGCCACATTTTTATGAAGATTGAATGCCCAACATTGAAACCTCTTCGGTCCCCGGGAAGCTTTCGTTAGGCTCACATTCGGCTTTTTATTCCTTCACCCTTACGTGGTCGATTGCCTTATGAAGATTGAAAGCCCACCGTTGGAATTTCATCCTTAGGAAAAATGATTTCACTAGGCTGAATCGCGTATAGATTATGCTGTCCTTAAAGTGCGATTCGCCCCCTTATCAACTGTTGATGGGTTATAGGCAAATACCGCACACAAGCACAGACCAGACCTATCGCATCGGTTCAAGTAAGGTCGTGATGGAGCAACCACTTTGTCACACGATGCGCACGTGTGAAGTGCGAAGTGCACCATCTAGCGCCACTACAGCTACACTGCCTCATGCCCGAGCACGCGTGCATGTGTGTGTCACAACCCGAGTATCACCTCTTCCAAAAACTCTAAGTAAGAATACTCTTCACAAGATCTCATATAAACCACACAACTTTTCTTTACATTTTCGACGTGAGATAAAGCACACACACTGTACTTTTTAATTCAAAAATTTTTTTGGCCAGAAATTTTCAAATTTTTGAAAAATTTGAATTTTCTTTTTTTTTTTTTTTCAAAAACCACTGATTTTTAACATCAATTGCCTTATGAAGGGGTTGGATAGCCTATAAAGAACATTAGGGCCACAAAAATATTTCAAAGGTTGGAATTTCCATCTTTGAACTCATTTTTATGTAAGAATTTTATAAGGTGGGTTTTATTGATCAACGGTCTAAATTATCTTTAGGGTTGGATAATGTGATCAGGTATATTGGTACACTTCAATAAGTTGTGATGCATTCAGAAATTTGAGCAAGGAGTAGTGTGCTACTATTGTGATACGCACAGTATTATAAAGAAACTAAGATTGCACATGTGGAGTTGAGAGAGGAGTTTTGATGAGTTTCAAACTATTCTACCCAAGTTAGGTCCCAATCCAACACAAAGAGAAGTTATAAACCCGTCACTTCGTTTCAAAAAGGTGCAAGGAAAAGAAGATCCCATAGCTCCCATTTAACAGCAACCGATTCACAACAATGGTGACACCATCAGGTAAGCCATCTTAGCCATCTTCTTCGTAAGTCCTTCATTGTACAGTAGATTCCCGGCTATTCCGCATTTAAAACTTACATTTTATTCATGGCGTACTTAAGTTTTGAATTTATTTTAATTTTGGGCTTTTATTTTAACATAATCAGTTGGAGAAACTGATTTCACAGAGCTTTGTATTATGGGAAACCCATTTCCTACTTAGGCATGCATGATATGTGCGCGTGGCATACATGCAGTAATCACCACTGTTGAAATTCTGTTTCCACTGCAGTTGGGCATACATTGGAAAATACTAATAGGGTGATCCTAACCATTCAAGCAGTGGCCATTAAATGGAAGGCAAGGCACAAATGATCAATGCTCTAAAGCCAACATACATACCATCCATTCATCATGAAGCTACGATCCACCTACATTAAATGTAGGGGGCCCACAATTCGGACATCCAGGATCGAATGCAATCAACCCTGAAAAGATAAGAGCGTAGGACCCTTGATTTTTTATCACTCATAAAGTAATTGAGAGGACTACGGAATGATAAGGTATTGCATGTCTTTTCATTGTAACAAATATGAAATATCTCATGTGGCCCACCATGACTATAGTGGGCCATGTTCCAGCCATTACTCGGTTATAATTTAATGACTTTAGTTCAAAATGAGGGTGTACCATTGTACGGTGTGCCCAAAGGCAGATGATTTAATAGTAGGAGAAGCATTGAATCGAGTGAAAAACCACAAGATGGGAGGGTACCGTCCTTAAATAAAGAATCAAAGAAAAGAGAGATAAATAAGAAAGTGTAGTTATATGTTACTCAGGAAGTGTGCTACACTTGATACTCAGGCACTAAGAAATTGTACATCTGTTATACATTAACTCAAATTAAATCGACTAAGTTGTGGAAAACAAGGTTGGTAAGTCACACCACCAAAATCATATTGTTTGAAGTATCCTAGCCTCTGATTTGTGGACACTTATTTGTTGAAATAGGACCGTTGGATATTTTTCAATTTATCCCTCCAATAAATGTCAACCAAATTAATAGTGAAATAATCAAATAAGCTTTATTTTTAGATCATAATACATTTAAACTGGGGCACCTAAATTGGACAATTTAATTAGACCTAAACTGCGTGTTGTCCATCACACTGCGCCAGAGTACTTATTTCCACCAGAAATCACCACATACCATTTGTCTTTCCATCCAACCCATCACATTGATGGACATCTGAACCGTGCAAAAGGTGGGCCTAACCATGAAGATGGCTATGCGAGTGAATCTAGCAGGTCCAACATGCCCAACTGTCGAAATCAAGGGATGGCCATCCATCAGGCTGGCCGTATATGAAAGTTTACGTGCAGGCTGTGTACGTGATCATTTCTCCAATATATATTTTTTAAGCAAAAGGCAAAAAATAATTAATTCACGTGGACTTTTATACCATCTTTAGCGGTTTTATAATTAATTAGCCATGGGCCCGGGGATTCTAATGCGTTGGCCATTGAGAGTGAGGCCCACCTTTTATCGGTTTTAATTTATAAGCCATGGGCCCCACATGTATAAGTTGCAAACACGGACCTACAGTATAAATTAAAGCCCATCACGGGTGAGATAGTGAATGGTGAGCAAGTGCCATTACAGTACACGCCGAAGAGATCCAAGCCATTCATTAGGTGCAGATCACAATCATGTTTTGAACAGGAGAAAAAGAAAGGATGATCTACTCATTAGGTGAGCCACATTAGTGTCGGGAGATGCATTGTTGGTAAAAAGCAGCATCTTATGATACATCCAATCCATCAAAGCAGGGTACAATATTTCAATGATTCAAGCCATTGATCTGATGACTGACATTGTGGGCCCTCGAAATTTTCCAGGCTTAAAGATCTTGACCTTTTTATCTGTAATGGGTGGTTTAAATACAACAACAGTTAGGAGAAAAGAGAAAAGACTAGATGACTAAGATCTAACCGTGTAAAAGATTTTCAAGACATCCTGACGGACTTGATCCGAGCCGTTCACTGTCCAACCAAGCCTGCCCTGCAAAGTAAAACTTAGGCTAGAAGCCAGCACAAGCTCATGAATGGGCCAAAACTAATGGGCCTGAGCTCGGCCCATAATGATTATTAACGACTGAGGCCATTTGCAGTCTAAGGTCGTGGTCTCCCTTCCATATGACTAAACCATTTTAAGTCTACTTTTTCTCTTCTTGTTGTCCATTAACGCTACTCTAAAAATTTCCTTGAATACATTTATTTTTTATTCTATTCTTCCCTGTCTTCCTACTTATTTATTCAATATCTTCATTTTAGCTGCACTCACCCCATGGGCATGTCATTCCTTAATTGCCAAACCTTTTGTTTGATAAAGCGTAGGTGGTCTTATAGTTATTGTATAAAAAAAAATTTCTGAGACATGATAAGTACATAAAACTTTAAATGCATATCTCCATTTCTTTCACTCTACTTGAATTCTATAAGCTCATGAATTATTGACTCAAAATATCAGAAGTGGTCATTTTGAAATGCTTTTTAGTTAGCCATCTTTACTAATTACTCGTTTCTACTCCTACTGTTACAAAAATTTCACTCTATATACTTTGCTTTAATACAATTAATGTTAAATTCTTAAGATTAAGAAGTGCTTCTCTATAAATCTAATTTTATATTTACGTCCTTTCTTAACTAGTCAATCAAAATTATGTCATATGTAGACAACATGCACCATGGAATCACTATACGTGTCATTTGGTGGAAAACAAAATCAATTAATTAGTAGTCAAATTAGTAACATGACAAAACATATAAAAAGTAATGGATAGAATTGTCTCATGGGTTTTATTTTGAAAATGTAAGTCATCCATATTGATGCCAATACATGGGTGGATCCAATTGATGCATCATATTGCCATGTGTCTTATGCAGAGATGGATCTGCCATATTTCACTTTTTCCAATAATGTTGGGATAAAAAATGATATACACCATCTTTATAATGTTAGGATATCCTATACTCAATAAACTAATGTTCTTGTGAGCACCCTCCTTGAAATTATCCTGATATGATTAATGCTGATGCAAAAATCCGGTTAGCCTTCCGTAGACCTTCATGTACCTGCACAAGGAATGGACAAAGGAGACCCTGGCTGCAATAGGGGACCCTCTGATGCCTAAGTCAGGTAGGAAATCTGGGTCTGGTCCTAAACAGGGTTTTAGGTTAAAGATTGTGTGCACCTTTCACCATTAGAGGTGTTCCTATTTATTGGTGAGAAGAGGCAGTATCTTAGAGGAGATCTCTCTATTTAGTAGACATGTATTGTAGTCAGATTCGATTCTCAAATATATTGTGAGTATCTCCCAAAATCCTCGACTGAGATCTCGGGCAAATTGTGTTGTGGTTGACTTCCTAAATCCTTGACTGGGATCTTAGCCAAACATCATCGAGAGCAGGTCGGGACTGGCAAATGTGTGAGGTGAGGGCATAAGATGGTCTGACCTTAACAATACCAACCTACTTCGTGAGCTCGCTGCGCGAACTCGGAAGTAGAGGGCTTACTATTATGGGTAAAAATGGTCCGATCGATAAGGTAGGATCAGGTCAGACAGCCATGCGCATCACGAGGTCGACCTCCTTTAACCATGAGCAAGAAGCTCCCCAGTAGGTAAAAAGCAATAACACACTATTGAAGAAATTGTCTAATCCCACCAAGCTCGATCGCTAGGAGACAAACTATCTTTGTTTCCATCCAACACCGAGCTCGTCCACAGTCCCATCCACTTCTAAGGTAATGGTTGGAACGTCCTAAGGTGACAGCCCCCAGATTACAGCCTCTAATCGAACCAGGTCGGCATAACCTATAGTCGGAATAATCATCTATCTCAGACCCTCACCTCACACCTCTGTTAGTCCCGACCTACCCCCGTTGATGTCTGGCCGAGATCCCAATCGAGGATCTAGAAAGTCAACCACAACATGATCTGCCTGAGATCTCAGTCGAGGATTTCGGGAGATCCTCGCGATATGTTTGGGATCCGAATCTGACACACGTCTCTACTAAATAGAGAGATTTCCTCTACACCACCGCCTCTTCTCACCAATAAATAGGAATATCTCCAATGGTGAAAGGTACGCACAATCTTTAACATAAAACCTCGTTTATGACCAGACCCAGATTCCCTACTTGACTTAGGCATCGGAGGGTCCCCTGTTGCAGCCGGGGTCTCCTTTGTCCATTCCTCGTATAGGTATACAAAGGTCTAGGAAAGGTTAACTAGATTTGAAATGCCTTGAAAATTAGTGCACGAGTACATAGACTCCGATCCCAAATTCTCATGTGTTAACTTAATAAAATGCACATAAGTCCTCATTCAAATTCATATTCATTTCACACGTAAATAATTAGAGTAATGCATTTCAACTTAACATAACCAAAGCGAGGCAAAGATAGCAAGATACAAAAATATAGGGCTAACACCTAGAAGTTATAGTTCCAAAAGTGGTGATCACCCATGTGGGAATTATACAAATCACAATAATTCCAATATGAACAGAAGAATAACTACCAATTGAGAAGAAGCTAGAGATCTATTGGGCACCCCGAGTGGACCACCGACCTGTCCAATACTTGAATTATTTACATATGTCAAATAGGAAACGTTAAAAACCAACATAGTAAAGAATAACCAACATATGTCAATTATTTAGTGATTAGCAAGTTCGCAACAAATATATATTCATATATATAATACAATCAAGCATATTATCTTTAACGCATATATACTAAGCAATTACACATGTTATTAACACAATCAAGCTCAAGTAATGATGACATAACAAACAAACAGTTTACTAATCTAGTTGGTAAGTATATTAATATTATGATAAAATGACGCATGCTCCTTATAACCCAGCACTCTCTGACTTCCACGCCTATTTTGCAAATGCCAACACTCTTTCACAAGCGATTCAAATCCAAATCGCAATATATCGTAGGATATGCATGATTAGTCAAGTTATTATTTGTTCCAGTTCATACAGCAGGTTAGCGAAACCAAGATACCACCATTATATCACGTGGCTCGTTGCGGCACGTGGTAGCTTCTCACTGGTGTCCATTGATCTAAATTGAGGTATTAACACGGTATAGGTTGTCACCCAACACCGAGTATGATAAATCAATTCAGAGGTGCGTAATTGTCACTCAAAACTAAATTAATACAAAGAAAAAAGAGCTTGTCACCCAATTCCATTCACACCCGATCATTCGAACGATACTCTAGCATGGAATCATCAGCCGAGTAATTTGATGAGAGCCATTCGAACAACTTTTTATCACCTTTATTAGTACTCAATGGTCACTGTAGGGAGGCTTGTCACCTCAACATAGGCCGACAACTCGATACGGTGTCCAATACCACCATGTTCGACTCATGAGTTTTTAGGGATCATAACGCATTAATGGTTATGAGTAGACTAAATTAATGGTAATAGTGGTATCCCATATTCTATTGAATGTTATACAATCACCAAGTACAAGAATAATCAAGCTTGCATTAGACTAGTGTGATCGACTACGAAGGACCTCGGGTAAACTGATATTGGGTGCAAAGCATCTTGTATAGCTCCAACTACTACTGATCATCCGTGTTCTAACTTCGGTCAGTCGTATAAGCTTGGGATAGTCTCCTTAAAATGGATTGTCCGCATATTTAAATAATTTGTAAGGCTCGATCCACCATAGTGACATAATTTAATCATATTATCATTTTTAGGCATTCAACCTCGAAGAATTTTAATATTAAGAGTTTTATGTCATTCAAGAATTTCATCAAACATATTATCAATTAAATAGCAAACAACACATTTAGTTATTCTAAACTGGTAAGTAAAAGCTTGGGGGTAGATCTTCACCTTAAAATCGAAATCCTCGACTTAGATGTAGCCATAACGTCGGATGCTTAGGAAAAATATTTCAAATCTAAATTTAAGTACAAGACTATCATTAATGAAGTGGATTTAGTCCTAATTAAATATTAAATAATGAATTATGGCTAAATTAACTCAATTGGAATGATCCATCAACTCGATTCAACGAATCGGGATCCGGAATTGGCGCACAACTAGAACCCTAATAAAGTCGAGCCTGATTATGGCTCCCTCAAGAGTATGGACCGCTTCAACCAATAATTGTGCTCAAAATCCTAACATACTCAACCATAATATTAGGGTTTGTGAGAATCGGTGTAAATGAAAGGGGGTTTATAACCCTAATGGCTCAAAAAAAGTAAGAAACGAAAGAGAGATGTAGAAAGACAACTATGGAGCATATTACCTAATAAGGGGTGAAGAATCTGACCCAAAATTATTGGGTTTCGACCGTGAAAGACATGAAATCAAGCGTAGATGAGAGATTTTACAAAATTCGATGAGCATGGGGATCAGACGGCGTGATCCGACATCGAGCTCCACCATTTCTCCATTTCCTCTCTTCCACTTTTCCTCTTTCTCTCTTTAGCTTAGAGAAAATTTGTATAGGGAAAGGGGGAGTGAAAATGAGGATCTTTTATATAGCCAAAAATGGTGAGAATAGCCCCAATGGCTCTTTATTCATTATATTAACCCTGAAGAGTGAGTTTTTAACCAATAGGACCCACTAGGAGGTGTACGGGTCAATGTAAGTCATGAGATAAGTATCCCACTAGGCAATCTATGTTTAGACACAACCATACGATAATCGGACATGTCGATCAACCGAAAAAGCCCTAACCCAGATCGACAGTCACCAATGATCAATCGAGGCCATGGCTATACGAATGTGTAGAAAAATGTCTTTAATCGGTACCCCGACTTTGGTCACGAATCAATGGTCTAAAAGTTACAAATTTGTGAAAGAACAAAGGAGCTAGTTTCACTTAAGTTCTAGGTTTTCACCTAAGGCATTCACACATCTCACGCACTTGGTTTGTGAGTCTAAGTTGAGAAATTCGAGACGCGACCTCAGCTCGATGTCTCGTGATGGACTTCATGCCTATTAAGAAAAACGTATTTCTATAGCATCAAGTTTAGTGGCCTACTAACAAACGAACAATCTAGAGCTTGTTTAGATAATTCAGCCATTTCTGGAATGAATTAGATAGTAGGATTTCTTGTACACAACAATTAGGCTGTGGATTAACTAAGTTTATAGTGTTGCTTATTCACAATCAGCAAAAAAGATAATTTGGTCCTAATCACTCTAAACCGTTGGTTTTTAAGCTAGAAAAGTAATTGTGTTGATTTGGTTTGTTAATTAAGATATGATTCCTAATTGTCTCGATTTTAGATATATCTTTATTTAGTTATGGTTGTCTTGATTAGTTAGTAATAGGTCGGCTAGATTTGGGCTCTGTGTAGGCAAATCGCATGACAAAACTCAATGTTTAATTGATCAGTCGGATTCGTTGACTTCCTACGGTTGATTAATCAGATTTGTGCAGTTCTTTATTAATACTACCTACGTATAGGCTAACATCAAGTGTTAATGATCAGTAAGTAATAACATAAATTAATTATAATGAAATTTTTAAAGAGCTTTTGGAAATCCAAAATATTAAAAATCTAGAACGTTACAAGATTTTTGCATCAACAATTAACAAAACTCATATCTCAATTGGGTTAGTTTTACTTATCATGTTATTTTGTAATTTAAGTGGGATAAGCTAATGATGGTTGAACCATGTAAGAAACAACTGTACACAATTGATGTAACAAAAGCAAAACCACAAAAGAAAAAAGCCAAATCAAAACCTAAAAGGTAAATTTGAAATAAATAGACAAAAGGTGTAAAGATTTACATGGTTCAACAATATAACTACGTTCATGGTGCAGTTACATGGAGCTTTCTTCTTTACTTACACAAAAAAAATCAAGAGTGCAGAATTTACATATCTTTCAATCTTCCACTATACAAGGAATATCTCACCAAGAAATTCTTAGAAAGTCACTTCTCTCTAAATTTTTTTCCTTATATAGACAATATCATAAGAGAATACCGACCAAAGACTCATAAAACTAGGCTTCACATGTTATCCACACTTTACATGTTAAACGTGTAAATACTCACACTACCTTAATATTCTCCCACTTGAAAACTATTTTTTTAATAGTGCAAAAAATATTCTTAATAACAGATGCCCAAATATCATCAGTCATTGCATAACGATAAGCCCATAGAGAAATCTTACACTAAATAAACTTCTTCCTTGTAATTAGCTTCGTTAGCATATCTGTTATATTGTCATTAATTTGTGATAAATAAGTCCACTACTGACTATAATCTTAGCATCCAATTAATTGTACTATCGGTCAAAGAGAAAACACAACATATGGTAGATGTTCTTTTATCACGATCTTCTACATAATATGTGTCCATGAACCTAAACAACACTAATTTTTAGCCACTATAATAAATAACCGCCTCATTAGTACCCTTCATATAATACTCTTGACAAATTTTAGTGGTATAATTTTTTAAAAATATTGACCAAAATGACCATTAGGTGGGTCATGTAACGATTTTGACCTTGATCCATAACAATTTGTCCGTTAAAATACCAAGTTGTACCATGGATCATCCATTCATATCATTTAAACTAATGCTTGACATTCGAATAGGCATTTAAACCATTGAAAGTCACCAAAAGAATAGGCAAATCATTTAAATCATTTAAATTAATTAGTTTAGCTTATAACCCATTTAATGTTAACCATTCATTTTATTCTCTTTATAATTAGCTTTAAAATGATATGTTTTCCATAATTTTATCCTAAATATAATTCTTAATCTTAGGTCACGAGTATGGACAACCATCCATGCCTCATCAAGTTGGGTGAGGTTAATGTTTTGGTTAATGGCTTATGCAAGGCTAATTCTTGGCTAATGGTTCAAGCTTGGTTAAGGCTAAGGAAATGCCTTATGGCTTAGATATTTAGGTAATGGGTACCTAAATGTCATTCGTGCCTCATCAAGTTACTAACATGGGTAAGATATCTACAGATGCTCCTCTTTGTCAGAAGTTGTGTGCAATTGAATGTTAAAATGAGTAGACACCCCACCCCTCTAGTCAAGAAAGATTGTGGTCAGAACCTATTACTTGTCATAGTGTCATCATCAACTTATTCTTTAGAAAAGAGGTAACCCGCACATATCACGAGGGTTTGAGAAAAAAGTGGTGATTGTTCCTGTGTTTTCTGTGGCATTACAAGAAACCATTCACAACCGTTCGCATCGGATCGATAATAACATCCGGAGTAAATATGAAAAGTAGTGCCCTAACACTTCGCAGTTTTATGGAGATCCCCCTATTGCCTGGATATGTGATGATCTTTGTTATGAGATCACCCTAAGAGTACTTTTTCATTTAATTATCAAAGTGGTTAGTTGTCTTGCGCTTTCTGCGGCCCTAGGGGGAACTCACTACACCAACTTGGACTCAATCAACTCTACAAATATCCTAGACTAGGTATGTACAGGTGACTTTTTTCTATGCAGCCTTCTTATCTTTATATAGTGGTTACAACAAATCTTTTCCATTCTTTTAAAATGGTTACTCTGACTAAGGTTGGATCATTCTCACCATCCTTTACATTGCATCTATTATGCACGGTTGTCCTGACAATGAGAGTTTAAACCGACTATACTTATTTCATATATGGATATGGTAACTTCGAAAAAACCTTGAAAAGTTGAATCTTATTTTGTTATTTTGTTGGTTGTCACAGAGAGGTATGTAAGACCTCTTAGTGTCTTGGATACCGAGCACTATTTTTGGAAAAAAAAAATAATTTTTCAAAAACTATCTCACATAAGAAGCTATGCTTCATACAGATTTTATTACAATGATTTTTTGGAGATTTTTTGAAGTCATTAAAAAGATCCATTCAATTCTTTAGGAAGGTGGTGATGTCCGGTTTTATTTTAACCTTTCAAAAAAAAAAGTTTTGAGTAAGTTTAGTTTGTCTCAACTGGGGATAATAAGGATGATTAAGACCAACTTTTATTGAAAGATGAGTTTTTTAGTTTTTCTAAAATGTATCCCTTCCGAAAGATCAATGATATATAATGTTTTTATTGTAATTTTATTTTTCTTGAAATAAGTCCAACTGGTTCGATTGCCTCCACTAGGGATTCCTGTGGGTCATCTCTCCAAACTGATTTTTTATTATAAGTATGCAAAGGATCTAATTAGTCCTTTCGTAGATGGATGGCTACAATCAAGACCAAGTTTTATTTGAATGCATTTTTTGTGATTTTTTGAAAATGATATGGTCCGTCGTCTTGCTATTCGATGGTCGCGATCACGACCAATTTTTATTGGAAACATTTTTGGATTTTTTTAAAAGATGATCTGATCCGTCATCTTACGTCTAGTAGTCGCAATCAAGATCAGTTTTTGTTGAAAATATTTTTAAATTTTTTTTCCTTTTTCCTTTCTTCTCCTCTCTACATTTCCTTCTTTCTCATTTTTTCTCTCTTCATTTTCCCTCCATTATCTCATTTCTTCTTCGACTTCTCTCACTTCTTTCAATTTCTCTTCATTTTCTTCTCTCCTTAATTTCTCACTATCTCCTTTTTACTCTTCAATTTCTCACCATCTTTTTTTCTGAATTTCTCACCCATATCTCTTTCTTCTCTTTAGTTTTTCACCATCTTCTTGTTTTGTTCAGCACATTCTAATCTTCATCTTTTGAAAATGGTCAAATAGGGTGCGGGTCCTAAATTTGGATCATGATGGCATGCGATGATCGGACGGGTTAAGTAGCTACATTTTCTTAAAAACCTAGTATTTCATAAATTTAAGGGGTTAAAGGAGAATACTACAAAATTTTTGCCTTAATCGGACTCCCTAGCGGCACTTCGAGTGCTGCTTGTCACAATACCTAATAGCTACCAACCTACATAGGGAAAATCTCAACCAATGGGGAGAGAGGGCACATTTCTAGAGAAGGGGCGGCACTTAGCCCAATTTTACATCTTATTTCAGCCAGTGTTGTCTTCTCTTCCATTTTCTGAGTATTTTCTTTAACTTCGATTCCCTTCTTTTAACCTCCCTCAAGAAATTTCCTTTGACTTCTCTTTCCTCATTATCTTTTCCTCTTCACGCTTCTCTGTTTTTTCATGGCCGACGATAGAGGAGAATCCTTCATAAGAATGGTCAACAATGGTGGGGCTTTGACCTCAAACCTTGGGGTGAGAAGTGAGGCTTTTAGTATTTTGGGAACACAGGGATGGGGAAGGTAGCTTTCTAAGGAATTTGAATGAGGCAATGGGTGGTGGCTTGTTGGGGTTTAATGAAGGAGCGGTTGATGATGAGGTGAATGCCCTTGATGGTGTTAGCTTAGCAACCATTAATTATGCTGTGTTGCAAGTAGGTGAAGCTCTTGATGGTGGGTTTAGAGGTGATTGGGAGATTGATGGCATGGATTGGTCCATGTATGATGGATGACTTGATGGAGCATTCTTGGATTTTGGAGAGTTGGTCTTGAATGATTTTGGCATTGAGGGCTTGATTGGACCATCTGATGTTGCATTTCATGGTCTAGATGTTGAGATGATGATCAATGGCTTGAATCATGTTAGGAGAGGTAGCTTGAAGGAGATGGCCATGGTGGATGGCATGGATAGGCTTTGTCGCTACTCTCTTTTCCTTGTATTTGGATTCTTTTGATGGATTATGTCCTCCACTTGTCATACTTGAAGATCAAGCCCATCCCACCAAGGAACTCTTATACCTACAATAGGAAAATAAGAGAATAGATCAAGGAATCATGGAATTAGAGTATTGTGAGAGATATTTACCTTTTGAGTGATGATCATCGGGAAACAACCGCCCATGAGAAGTGAGCTAGAGAGGATTGAGGAGCAAGGATTTTCTTTATAAGGAGCCATACATACATTTATCTTTCATATGTAAATGATTGGAAAAAAAAAGAAGGAAAACTTGCTTTTGTTGTTTTGTTTTGTTTTATTTTTTTTAAAAGGAATAAAATTATGTACACAAAATGCAAGTGAAATGAAAGCGATGAAAACATTTGTGTCATGCTTATCTGTGTGTATCCGAGTTCGGATTTTTTGCCGAGATGGTGCAATTTGAACATTTGACTAGGCCTATGTAAATTCTAGTTTACTAGATTGTTTACCAAAGATTCTAATTCCCCGAGAGTATCGTATATTGGTGTCATGCCCCTTAGATTTAAGCAACATCTGACAGAATCATTATCATTTTCTCCATTTCCTTATTTTTCTTGTAGCCCGAGCTTCCCTATACCAGCTCACCCCACTTTAAACAATTTTACAGGGTGCAGAGTTTATTCAAGGAAAGAAGTAGAGTGGAGATCTAATCACTTATCTAGTCATAGCCTGTAACGCCTCAAATTTCGAGGGTCAAGCAAAGATCTACTCCCGAGATTACTTATGCATTATAGATGATAATATTCAGATTTCTTCTATGTTAATGAGTTAAGCATGCGTGGGATTATACTAAACAACACATGATACTCCAGATTTAATTAAGTTAAGCAAGAGCGGAAGTCTAAAACATATATATTTAAGTATGCAAGTGTTTCATAAATTTCCTCTAGAGTATGAGTACGTAACCGAGTTCAATATATATACATGTATTGTTTCAAAATGTACAAAAAGTGGTAGCATAAATGTGTCCAACTAAGCCTTGATGTGTAATGGCACGTGGTCTACTTTGACCTTCCCGAGAGTTGGAAGTAGGAGAATTCCTCCTCCTCATCTAAGAAGTTCTGCTCCGGAGCATAGACGTTGTCTATACCTGCATCTACATCAGAGTCTGGTTAGTGTTTTAAAACACCATCCCGAAGTAGGAGTGAATAATTAACTCAGTGGTTGTATAAAGGAAAAGTTATACATGTTATCAAGTCAATCAAAGCAATAATGATAAAACAATCATAAGCAATTGAAAGTGCACCTACTAGTGCCCTAGTTTGTCAATTACGGTGTGATTTGAGTCAGTCGGACTACAGAGCCTAACAGGAAGAACAATTCAAGCGTCTGCCTTAACTGGATGTGTGGAAGCTCGTCATAGGTAAATCATAGTCTTACATCCCATGTCCCAAAATAACAAGTGAATAAAACCCTTAAAAATAACTTAGAACATATAAGGGTTTTTGGGTAAGTGAACTTTTTCAAACATAAGAAAATCTCTAAGTTTGCTTGCCCTGTCGATTATATCGATACATATTTCGATATGATCGACCTGCTCCGTCGATGTCCTCGACACTTAATCGATATTATCGATAAGAGGACTAAAAGTGTCCAGCAACCGCATACTCATCTGGACGAATTTATCGATATATCGATACACCTATTGATATCATCAATATTCAATCATCGAGTCCATCAAAAGTGGCTCGATAATATCGACAGGCAGATTTTTGGAGCCCCTATTTTTCTTAAGAGAACTATTATGTGCTTCGATATATCGATGCCTTTTTCGATTTAATCTAAACTCAAATATCGATCATATCGGAAGGCTGTCGATCATATCGACAGTGGGTGCGAATTTCTTCCAACAAATATTTCAGGCTGTTTTTAACTTTGATCAGGGGCCCCTCAAGGAAATCGATATTTTTATGTCGATGCTATCGAGCCCTGGTCGATTGGATTGAAAACTAGACACAAATTGTCCAGCATGCTTATAGGTAAATCTATATGATTTATCGATCCCATCGACACGGCCTCGATATCATCGATATTTAAATTCTGATGACATCGGTTGACCCTCGATCATATCCTAAAAAAACTGAAATATTTTAGGTTAATCTCTCTTATTTTTCAAATGTCGATATATCGATCCCAGTATCGATAGAATCAGAGTTCGAAATCAGATGACATCGACACCAGTATCGATCTCATTGACCACCTGACAAAAGGTTTCAAAAGCGTATGACATTTGAGTTTATGTTATCGAGCGGACAGTCAATCCCATCGAGAGTATACACTCGATGATATCAAACTCTATCATAAATATGACCATTTTATATCCATTGGAACTTTTTGCCTATATAGAGAGAGACCTGTCCATATTACTGGTAGAGAAAGAAGAGAGTGTTTTTATGTATTTTACCTTTAGATCATATACACAATGCCCTTCTCTCATGGGAGTTCATCTTCCGATCCACTCTCATTCATTGACATTCAATAGAGTGGATTGGAAAATGAACTTCCGCATTCAAGGATCCTTCAACAACTATCTTAACAGCATATCATTAAGCTGGGATGCCTTGAATGAATAGATGACGCGAATTACTCTATCTTCCTTATAGGAAAATTCTAAGAGAGTAGATTTTCGTCCTAACCTTGACCCAACTCAGAAGCCAAGTACCAGTATATCTTTTGTGTTTCGGATCAAGGGAGCTGAAGACTCTTCAACAACAAGAAGAAAATCTTCATCACTACGCTAAAAGGAACTCATCAACTTATCTGTAAGTACCTAGAGTCCAGAGAATACTTGTGATCATTCCTTTCTAGGATTGGGTCTTAAGTGTTGCTCACCCTTTGACGTCCTCATAGGAGGCTTCCGGTGGGAGTATATGCTGTGGGTGTGTTGTTTGGACCCTTGCTCTGTGGAGAGTATACACATCCGGGTGCGTTATGTGGACCCTTTCTCTATGTGAGTATAAATATCTGGTTAAGAGTGCACCAGTAAAACTCCAGGGTTAGAGGTGAACCGAGTAGAAACCTCCATGTAAAGGTTGAAGGTGAACCTGATTTAAAACCTTAAATTTGAGGTGAACCCTGGGAAATCTCCTTAGTGAAATCCGATACACTCAAGGGTTGAGTGCGACAACTGGGAGTGGAGTAGACAAGTAGTCGAACCACTATAAAAATGATTGTATTTGAGTTTGTTATTATTTTTCATTGTGTAATATTTCTTACATGTTTTTATATTTGATTGTCTAAGATCACACCTCATATACACACACAGTCTTATCCATCACAATCTTGTATGCAACTTGTTTATCTTTCAAACAGTTTGTGATTGGATCCTCTATAAGGCTTGGAAGCCAGTAGAGTTACATTTGAGTAATCTTGATAATTGTATATCTGATAGGATTAGTGCAATAGGATTTTAAATACATCATAAAACTTTAAAAAATCCTATTCACCCCCCTCTAGGACGTATTAACATATTCCTACTTCGACTCAAGTGATCTTCCCTGCTATTTCAGCAATTACTTCCTAACTACTCTTTTTAATGCAATAATGGATTTCAAGTAATGATGCATGCCCTCACATCAAAGCTTCCTCACATGTGACTCCAACAGCCTATTTCGCATATGACAACACTTCCTCAAAAAAGTGCAACTCCAACACCTTCTTGGCACATCCTAACTAATGCAATGTGATGCATGGTCGTGTTAGCTAAGTAATTAATTAAACTCATTCATACAATAAGTTTGGGAAGCTAGGGTACCTCCCTTTATATCATTAACCCAAATTGAACATTTGGCATTGAACAACCGTAGTGGTCCTACTCCTATGTTCTGGATCCATCTAGGTTCGTCACTCCTAGTTAAACACATATGATATGCAAGTTGTAGGTTCGTCACTCCCAGTCAAACACATGCGGTAGATAAGTTACAAGAAGTGCTTGTCGTCACTACGGGGAGGTTCATCACCCCAGCGTAGGCTGACAGTACGGACACGATATCTCATACCACCATGCTTGGTTCACCAGTCTTAGTTGCTCACTGGTCACTATGAGGAGGCTCGTCACCCTGGTGTAGGCCGACAGCTCAGACACAGTGTCTCATACCACCATGCCCAGCTCATAAGTCTTAGTAGATCGTGGTATCATGGTTAACGCGGATCCTTACATTGGTGAGGGGTACCTTAGATTCAAACGGTCGCGTCCATACATAGTAAACACACAATAGGTCAATTAGTTCATTAGGCAAGCCCGATTGGTACGGGTGCACGCTGACTTAATCGACATGGAGCATGTACGCACCCCTCGTGGCCTAGCCACTACCGACAATCATTGTGCAACTCAGATTCATCGAGTTTACCCAAGGGGGTGAGATTAATTCGGCCACCTGAACATGGACTTTTACCGATTTCCTAGGCTAAATTTGTAGCCCCAATCCTATCCAAATGTTGCTACAACCACGTATAATATCCATCCCAGCATTTGGCAAAACAATCAAGTGGATTGTCATTGGGGCATTTTATCAAACACATAGACCACGTCAAATATAACTTGCATTTTATCAATTGATTCATAAAAGAAAACATACATATGCATAAGATAACAGGGAATCCTATCTTAATACTTATAATAAATACAAATCAACAACAATTTCTCATTGAAACAATTTATCAAACACTTAAACTACGTTAGTTATAACATGTGTTTTATCAAATATTCATACAGAGAAATCTATACGCATATGACGATGATGAATCCTAGATTAGGAATCATAATAAGCACTAATTATTCTCTATTTCTCATTTAGACAGTTCAACAAACACATAGGTTGCATTATTTACTTATCACAATTCATAGGCGAATCTCATACAAAAATCAACGTATTTAAGACAATACGACAGCAATCAAGACAGACATAAATCATTAGCTGTCATGAAAGCATTGATAAACCGCAACCTAAGCGTTTATAGTCCGCACCTTTTGTTAGAATGCTTAACTCGAACTTGGTCCAAACTCTACGTTTCTTAAAATGAAACATTAGGCACCTAAACGATGAAACTGGTTAGCTAGGTTGACGAAAAACTATCCCGAAACTCTACATTGACATTAGGGTTGGTATTTCTTACCCGAAATCGTAGCTGGAAGAAGTTCAGTAGCGCAATGGGGCGATGATTTAGGTGTGTGGGTGCGTGGGAGAAGATTTTTCACAATTAAAGCAATCTCCCACACTTCCTCTTTCTCTCTTTCCTCTTTTCTCTCCTTTTCTCTCATCTCTCTCTCTCTATCTAGGGTTTGAAATTCGTATATGAGAGAGAAGGGGTGAAATGAGGGCTATTTATAGGCCCAGATGTGATGCAAATGGCCCCAGGGCCACTATATACATGGTTTATACCCCGTGGTTGGCTGTTTCTGACGAATATGGCTCATAGGGAGGCCCACGACTCATCTACATCATAGGGTATGCTCCCTGATAATGGATCCATGCCAGGACATG
Source organism: Magnolia kwangsiensis (assembly GCA_037074715.1). Lineage (NCBI taxonomy): Eukaryota > Viridiplantae > Streptophyta > Magnoliopsida > Magnoliales > Magnoliaceae > Magnolia > Magnolia kwangsiensis. The sequence goes on from CM073571.1 coordinate 169,862,633, forward strand.
ATTTCGGTGCGATCGGATAAGTCGATCGACCGTGGAGAACCTGGGTCAGACCTATCGTCATACGTGTCCGATCGGGGCCACGGTTATACGGATAGGTGTAGGAAAATTTCCTTTCCTGTAACACCTCAGATTTTTACCAACCTAGAGTTAGGCGTCTGTAACACCCCGTATTTTTGCCAACCTGGGGTTAGACATCCTTAGGCAATGGGTCAACCATAACACCTTGGTAACCTCTAAGAACTCAATTCCAAGGCCAAGTAAATCATTTAGAACTAAATTCTTTAAAAATTTAACGTGAATTAACCAGCGTCACACTAGATTTCCTGCAAAATAAGCACCAACCACTTTAAATACGATCTGTAAGACCTAAAACCTATAGAATCGTTGACGCTACGTTACCCTAAAATCTAGGATCAAAATCTAAACCGGTTTGTTCTCAGGAACCCTTTGAAACTTTGTATTGGATCTAGACCGCGCGTCGAAAGTTTGATAACGATAATCTTAGACAATTACGACCGCCTAGTTAGACTTGGCAATCATTTTGAAAATCAAGCCCAACTGATGTTCTGAGGCTATTTCATTGAGCATGGAGCAAGGAGTGTGAGAAAGAGTGAAATTCTTTATAAATTAAATGTGATTTAAATAAATCTGGCACGTTTCGCTTGCGGGTTAAGTATAAGCATTCAGATCGTTGGAATCTGACCCAAATACACCCTCGGATCAGAGAACATTTCCCACTCAGGTCAGTGTACTTGGAATCCCTGATCGAGTCTTAGTGACCGCTGAACTGAAACTGGTCCGCCACGTGCGATTTGGAAACTCGATCGAACTGAAAACTTAATGTGGTCAGGATCCAACATCCATGAGCTTAAGTCCGACCGCATTTAGTCAGGGGACCTCCAGAAACATTCTTTTGGATCGGAAGAGACCCGATTTGGCTATAACATAAGTATACCTTGGCCCCAAGTCTATTCCCGTCATTTTTGGACTTATAAAAAGGCCTTAAACCCTTAGCTTTCTAACCCATACGAATTTGGGAAAAATCCTAGGAGAGAGAGGAGAGAAAAGAGAGAGAAAGTGAGAGAGAGTTGGAGTTTCTCCCAAGGATTCTTCCCTGCTGCTCCACGTGCCAAAGCCATCCACCTGCATCGCGATTCTTGCGATTCCAGCTCCGTTCTTAGGTAAGAAATCATAACCCTAACCTGTTCTAGAGTTCCAAATAGCATAAGTGATGATGTAACTAACCTATTTTGTGGTATAGGTTGCCGTTGACGAAGACTTATCATCTGAATCACCTCTGTTTCATAATTTTTGGTTTAAGGTGTGGATTTTAAACGCTTAGATTTCCTGTTTTCAAAGCTTTCAATGTCGTTTAATGGTAGATTGCTAATGAGGATGTTGTTTGACATGTAGAACATGCTGTCCATTTTTCATTTCGAATACATACGAAAAATATGAGATTTATGGTATTTTAGGTATTTGTAGAAAATACTGTATACATACGTATTTTGCTGATATGATTGTCATGAGTATTTACCGTGTACCTCTACTAGTTATACGTTTATGATCTGTTTGGCGAAGAGATTCGCCCTAATGCACATATTGGCCGACATATGCTATGTAGACTAATGTGTGTAGACTAAGTGTTTGTTGAAATGCCTAAATCAATATGATTCATGCCTGACATATGTTTTGAATGTAAGCAACATGATTGTTGTGTATTAGACATCTCCTTGATATAAGGATCTGTCATATTATATGTTGAAATCAACATACGTCAAGTACGTTGGAGTTGTGTAGTCTAAATGTTTGTATAAAGGTATGTATTAGTGAGTATTGAGCAAATGGTGTTGTAGATTAGCATTAAGACTGGATTCTCAACTAATTTGATGATGTACATGACTTCCTCCATGCTTGTTGTATTTCAATTGATTACCTTATGTGTGAAGTACTCGTGTATGGTTAACTGCTTATGATGTATGTTATAATATGCTGATAACATGCTAGAATTTCTTGTATTTCAATTTTGTCTCTCTCATATGATTATTGATTTAGATTACATGTGCTTGGGGCTATACTCTAGTTCAGGCAGTCGATAACAGTTTAGAATTCGTGGTTGGATTCTATTCGCCACGAAGGATGTGTATGATAAACCTGAGTCATACTAAAGTCGTCGGCAGTGGTTAGGCCACACGAAGTGCTTGTGCACTTCATGCCGGTCGATTCAACGTGCGCTCGTACTAGTCGGACTCATCAAGTAACCCGACTGACCATTGTATGTTCACCTTGTATTCGTCATAACTGCTTGAACCTAGGGTACTGAACTTACCAGTGATAACCTTGATAATCGTGGTACCTTGATCCACTAAGACTCATGAGTCGGGCATGGTGGTATGGGACACCGTGGTCGAGCTGTCGACCTACGCTGGGGCCACAAACCTCCTTCAATGACCAGTGAGCAACCCAGACTCGTGAACAGATTATGGTGGTATGAGACACTATATTCTTGTTGTCGGCCTACACTGATAAGGTGATGGGGGAGCGGTGCAACGAGTGAGAGCAACAACCCTGGCAGCCCTTTGTAGTGACCTCGAGCGTACTTTGAGTCTACGTGAGGCGACGACCCTTCCGTAGCAACAAGAGTACAACTAGGCCTGTATTGATAAGGTGATGGGGGAGTGAAGCAACGAGGCAACAGCCCTTGCAGCGACCTAGAAATATATCATCGTATGAGACTACTAGGAGTGACAACCCTAGACAAGATCCTTGTTGTGAATGATATAAGGGAAGTACCATAGTTTCCCAATCCTGTTGTATGAAAAGGACTAATAACAACTCGGCAATCATATTCATATCGCACTGCATGTGCCTGGAAGATGTGGAGCACTAAGGGAAGAAAGCATGCCGCGGACGTAAGATGGTGTCGCATGAGAGAGTATGTCGGTGAGGGCATCCATCATGTCATTTCATTCTTGCATTAATCACAGTATCTAGGACCTGTTTGATTGTTTGTTTTACCATTATCGCATGATTGATTTGATAACATGTTAATCTTTACTCTATGATTCCACTGAGTTAGCTACTCACTCGTACGTTACGGGACGGTATTGTGCACACCAACCAGTCCCTATTTTAATTTCAGATGGTGGCGATGCTTGCAAAGCAGAGCCGGACTTGATGATGAGGAGGAGGATCCCTCCTATATGCAGGTTCTGATCAACGGGATTACAGGGAGGTTGATTAGACGCCATGACACTTGTCATTTTATATTTTTGGAGCACTCATGTATATTCTTTTCTTTCTATTTTAGAGTATACATGTATTTAGTTAACCTGGTAACATGTTCACACTTTGGAGACTTACAATCATTTATTTATTTTATATATCTATCACATTCTTCCACTTGCTAATTTAACTGTCTCTGGAGTATGATATGTTGTTTTGGCTTAATCCACCTCATGTTTTATGTACTATTACCGCTGACATTCATCCATCACTGAAAATGTTGCATAAGTGATGTTCTGGAACTCGGGAGTTGGGTTTCTACCCGACCCCCAATTTTTGGGACGTTACAGCGTCCTTAGGCAATGGGTCAACCATAGTACCTTAGTAACTTCTCAAAACTCGAATCCAAAGCCAGAGAAATCATTTAGAACCTAATTCTTTAGAAATTTAACGTGTATTAGCCAGCGCTACACTAGATTTTCTATAAAATTAGCACCAACCACTTTAAATACGATCTGTAAGACCTAAAACCTCTAGAATTGTTAACGCTACGTTACCCTAAAATCTAGGATCCAACTCTAAACCTAGTTGCTACCAGGAATACTTTGTAATTTTGTATTGGCTTTAGACCGTGCATCAAAAGTCTGGTATCTATGAACTTAGACCATTACGACCGCCTAGTTGGACTTGACAATCACCTAGAAAATCAAGCTCAACTGATGTCCTGAGACCATTTTATTGAGCCCAGAGTAAAGAGAGTAGGAAAAGGAAGATTTTTAGAAAATTAATTATATTTTTAAAGGAATCTGGAACGTTTCACTTGCGTGTTATTTTTAAGCGTTCTAACCGTTAGAATTCGACCCAAATTCACCCTCAGATCAGGATAGGTGGCCCTTACATATCATAGTATTTATAGCTCTGATCGAGTTCCCGTAACCGTTGAACTGAAACTGGTCCGCCACGGTCAATCTGAAAACCCGACCTGACGGAAAACTTAGCTTGACCTAGATCTGATATTAGAGAGCTTAAGTCCGATCGCATTTAGTAACAGGACCTCCATAAGTGTTCCGTTGGATCAGAACAGACCCGATTTGGTTATAACCTAAGTATACCTTGGCCTTAAGTCTATTTTTATCAAGTTTAAGCTTATAAATAGGGCTTAAAACCCTCATTCCAAATCCCATACGAATTTCAAACCCTAGCTTTCCAAGAGGGAGAAAAGAGAGAGAATGAGGGAGAAGTTTTTGCTGCTTCCTGAGATTCTTTCCAGCTTTACTACGTGCCTAATCCACCTATCCGTATCGTTGTTCCGACGTTTCTGATTCTGTTTTTGGGTAAGTTAAGCTAATTCTAACCTGTTTTGAAGCTTAGACTAGCTGTAGTAGAGTTCTAGCTAACCTGTTTCTTGCCATAGGTAGCGTATCCGCCGTTGACGAAGACACATCGTCTGAATCATCTTAAATACGTCTTTTCTGATTTAAGGTGCGGACTATATGCACTTAGGTTATGGTTTTCAACACTTTCAATGATAGTTAATGATTTATTCATGTTGTGAATGCAATTACACATGCCAAATGTGCTATCTGTTTTGTCTTCCATATACGTATATTTTATATTGTAAATACCATATTTCATGTACATGTTAGAATACACGTATGCATATGAAATTTGTTGATATGCTTGCCATGATTAATGATCGTTGTTATATGCCTGATATATATACGGTAACTCCTTGGTAAGAGGACTTGCCCTAATATGCGACGGTGTCAACATACGTGATGTATATTGAATAGTGTAAGCTAAGTGTTTGTTTAAATGTCTAAATGAGATAATGGTTAAAAAATGTGTTTACTAAGATGGTTGGCATATGAATTTCAACCATAATGTTTGCATGAATGATTTCCTTCATAAAACATGTGACTTAGAATATCCATACTAAATGAGTGTATGATTTCCTCCATAGATTATGTACTTGGTTGAATCATGTTAAATGTGTGTATAAATTTCTGCATGTACTATTTACATTTCAAGCTATACTTCATTATTGTTCATGTGAATGCAAGATATGAATCATATGCTAGTTATTGTATGTGTATGTGAATGGGACTGTGCTACAGTCCAGGTAATCGGAAACCGTTCTGAAAATAGTGGTTGAGGTTGTGTACGCCACACAGGATGAGTTTAGTGAATCTGAGTCGTGCTTAGGGTGTTCGACAGTGGTTAGGCCATACGGAGTGCTTATTCATTTCATGTCGTTCAACTCAATGTACGCTTGGCCTATTTGAGCTTATCAGCTAACCCGATTGACCGATGTTTGTTCACCATGTTTAGTCGCTACTGCTTGAACCTAAGGTACCAAACTTACCAATGAAAAGCCCCTTTAACCTTGGTACCTCGATCCGCTAAGACTCATGAGCTGATTATGGTGGTATGGGACACTATATTCGTGCTGTCGGCCTACATTGATTGGTGACGAACCCTTTGTAGTGACCAGTTAGCACCTATACTCGTGAGCCGATTATGTTGGTATGGGACACTATATTCGTGCTGTCGGCCTACATTGATTGGTGATGAGCCCTCTGTAGTGACCTCGAGTATATCCTGATAGTGCATAAGGGCGACGAGTCTTGTTGCAGTATATGGGATATAACTAGGCCTGTATTGATAAGGTGATGGGGGAGAGGAGCAACGATTGCGCGCAACAGCCCTGGCAGCCCTTGCAGTGACCTAAAACCGTAACATCGTATGAGATTATCTCGGACTGACGACCCGATAATGGATCATTGTTTGGGTAATGATACAAGGGAGGTACCTTAGCTTCCCAATCCTGCTGTATGAAAAGGACTAATAAGAACTTGGTAAACATATTCATAACACCGCATTGCATGTGCTAACGGGGTTGGTGATAGAGAACTGAGGAAGTGATTCATGCCACGATCGTTAGATGATGTCGCAGAGGGGATTGTGGTGAGGACATGCATCATTCTTCATATCATTCTTGCATTAACAAGAGTATCTAGGACCTGTTTGATTGTACTGCCTTATCATTACTGCTTGATTGAATTGATAACATGTTAACCTTTGTTGTATAGTTTCCACTGAGTTGATCACTCACTCCCACGTTACGGGACGGTGTTGGCCACACCAACCAATCTCTATTTTAGTTTCAGATGATGGCGATGCTTGCGAAGAAGAGTCGAACTTGTTGATGATGAGGAGGATTCCTCCTATATGCAGGTTCTGATCGACGGGGTTACAGGGTTACTGATTAGATACCAATACACTTGGTATTTTGCCTTTTATTTAAACACCCATGTATATTCTTTTCTTTTCATTTTTGAAATATACATGTATTCAGTTAACTTGGTAACATGTTCACACTCTGGAGACTTACAATCAATTATACATTTTATATATTTATCACAGTTTTCCGCTTGAGAAACTTAACTGTCTCTGGAGTATGATATGCTGTTTTAGTCTAATCTCACTCATGTTTTCTGCACTAATATGAACAACATTCATCCATCATTGAAAATGTTGCATAAGTGATGTTCTGGAACTCGGGAGTGGAGTTTATGCTCGACCCCCGATTTTCATGATGTTACATTTCCCCATGGGTGAAGTTTGGTCACAAACTAACGGTCTGAATTCTTCAACTTCGCGTGAGAGAGAACGGCCCAATTCATTTAAGTTTCAGTTTATTTTCTAAGGATATTCGCATTTCTCATGCTCTTAACTCACGACTCAAGTTGGGCATTTTCAGACACTATCTAAGCTTGATTTTCGCGGATGGTTATCAAGCCCAGCAGGATGGACATAGTCCTATAGTTTCACTGTCATCGGACCCTCAGCAGGACGGACATAGTCCTATAGTTTCACTGTCATCGGACCCTCAACGTGCGGTGTAGGTCCGTTACCGAGTTTCAATGTACTCCCAAGAGCGACACGCCCTTAGGATTTCTCCTATGTCTTAAGATGACATTGAGTCAATGGTACTCATGGTTTTAGACTTTTCCATTTGTGAAAATGGGGCCCAAGCTTAATCCACCGATTATTTAGTATTTAACTAAATCTCGTCTAAATTATACAACAGGATGCGATCCTTGGGTAGCTCTGCCTGAGGTTTTACTCAGGTCTTTGCACAGATTTTTCCAAGACGTTACATAGCCTTTTATTCTAAGCTAAATGCGATGCAAAAAAAATTGTATAGTGGAAGATTATAAGGGAGTCTAGATCACTGTAATAATGTTAAATATAATATATATTTCGTGAATGAATGGTTTGGTTTTATGTGATTTTAATGCAATTGTGATTGTGAACCCTTAAAATATAAATCATGACTTCGAATATAGAGTCGGCTTTGGCCAAGCCGAGTACCAGATTTCGGGGTGTGAAAGAAGCTTCCAAATTCAAAATTCATCAGTAGCTAATATTCTTTTATTAAATCATAAACGACAACATTTTCCAAACCTTGGATGATTGCCTTTCTCAATTGAGTTTCTTTATGAATGTTTTAAATCTTATGCTTGATTATATGAATCGGGTTTTAAAATTTTCAGATTTACCTTTTTTAGTTTACATTTTATATAAGTGGACATTCTTTTCACTATTCCAACACTTACATGTTTAGCCCATTTTGACTTTTATCTTATATAATCTCTCCTACTAGTACTCTGTAAGGAGAATTTCTTCTGACCATTATAGCATTATTAGAAGATCTTTCATGTGTTTTTCTGCGAGATTCTTTAATAAGCAATGTGGACCTCCATACTACGATTCGGACCATTGTTGAGATTCATAATCAAATCATTGAAAGAATATAACATTAAATAAAGTAGGTGTAATACATTAGGCCAAAACAGTTAAAAAATGACACAAAAGCTTGGTTTTACAATGGAGTGGCAAAAAAATCTCGGTTTAACGACGGATACTGTCCATTGTAAATTTTGTGATCGATATAATCCTTTCACAAAATTAGTTTTCGACAAATAATCCGTCAAAATTCCACCCTACTGCCCATATTTTAACATTTATTGACGAACTTATTAGAATTATGCAACGGATCATAATCCGTCGCAAATCTTACCAAATTTCTTTTGCCCAAACCTCAATATTATTATTTTTTGTAGAATTTGATGGAAAATTGTACTTTATTTTAATCAAAGAAGTAATTTTTAATAAAATTAGTAACTTTTCCCCTAAACTTCAATATGATTTTTATTAATGAATTAATTGAATGCATTAATTTTTTAATTTTTTTATATCAATTTATAAGAATTTATATTTATTTTTTTACATGAAAACTAGTTTTTAAATGCATGAAAATATCACATGAAAAATCCCCTAATTTGTAGTTTCTGAAAAAAAAAATATATATAGATTTTAAAAAAATAAAGATTCTAAAAAAGGCAATAAATTTAAAAGTTAAGATTAAAAATAAATAAAAAATTTAACAAAATATCATCTTGAAAAAGAATATTTTGAAGTTAAAAAAAAAAAAATCTAAAACAAAATGCTAAGAAGTTTAAGATAAATAGACAATGTTTGAGAAAAATTGAGATTTTGAAAAGGATTTTGGTTCAATAAAAATCAAGATTTTGAAAAAAAAAAACAAAAAAAAAAAAAAAGAAATACATTTTCAAAAAAAAAATGAGAAGTTTGAATGATGTTGATAATTAATTAGGAAAAAAAAATAGATTTTGTTAAAAATTGACATTTTTGAAAAGTTTATAAAAAAAAAAAAAGAAAAAAAAAAGCAATGATTTTGAAAATTGAAGTTCAAAGTTTGAAAAAACAATTAACAAATTAGAAAAAACAATTAAGACTTTAAAAAGCATTGATATTTTAAAATAATTGAGTTGTTGAAAAAAAAAAATTGACACTTGAAAAAAATTTGACACTGAAATTTTTTTTTTTTTTTTTGAGAAATTGAAAAAATGTGATTTTGAAAAGAAAAATTAACATCTTGAAAAAATTTGGTTTGAATAAAATGACAACTTTGAAAAAAAGATAGATTTTGTAAAAGAAATTGAGATTTTGTATTTTGAAAAAAATTAAGAAGTTTGATAACAAAAATGAGATTTTGAAAAAAAAAAATTTGAATAAAGAATTGACAAGTTCGAAAAAAAAAATTGAAAAAGAAGTTATAAACAATAGAAATTTTGAAGAAAAAAATAAAATTAAAAAATTAAGATTTTGAAAAAAATAAAAACTGACATTTTTTAAAGAAAAATTGAGAAGTTGAAAAAAAAAATGAAAATGTTCAAGAAAAATTGAAAAATAAAATAGAGTTTAAAAAAGCACCCGAGATTTTGACAAAATCTTGTCATTTTGAAAAAGAAATTTGAAAAGTTGAAAAAAATGTGCTTTTGAAAAAAAAAAAAGTAGCATCTTGAAATATTTGAGAAGCTTGAATAAATTGATAAGTTTGAAAAAAATATAGATTTTGAAAAAAAAAATTCAAATTTTGTATTTTGAAAAAAATTGAAAAGTTTGATAACAAAAATGAGATTTTGTTAAAAGAAAAATGAAGATTAAAAAAAATGGACATTTTGACAAAAAATTGACATTTTGAAAATGAAAATTAAGTAGTTAAAAAAATTGATAATGATTTTTTTTTTTTAAAGAATATTTAAAAACATTGAGATTTTAATAAAAATTTAACATTTTTAAAAAGAAAATTGACAAGTTTTAAATAAATTGTGATTTCAAAAATAAAAAAAGTTTGAAAGTTTGAAAAAAATGGCAATGTTTGAGAAAATTTGAGAATTTGAAAAAAATTGAGATTTTAAAAAAATTCAGATTTTGAAAAAAAAAATTTAAAAAAGTTGAAAAAATGTGATTTTGAAAAACAAAGTTAAAAAGTTTGGGGGAAAAAAAACAATGTTAGAGAAAAATTGAGATTTTAAAAAAATAACTGAGTTGTTGAAAAACTGATATTATGGTATCATTTTTAAAAATGTCAAATTGAGATTTCAAAAATATTCGAGATTTAAAACAATAAATAATTTATTATTGTAATTACACTACTATTATAACTTATAATGATGACGTTAATCAAATTCTATGATTAGGCCATCATAAAGTTGATCTGAACGGTCAGATATGTTTGGAACGTGCTAATTAGGACAAAGAACAAAATTTAGCGAAATCTAACATGAAATGAATTAGATCTGTCCAAAAAACTTTTTAAATAGATATGATTAGTTTGCCTAGATTCAAACGGGTTTTAGGACAATCTGATCGGTCCAGATTAAAGTATAAATGACTTCAAATGTTTAAATTATATTTCACTCAAATTTGACCGTTGGATCACAAGATATTAATCTTGTTAGCCTAATATCTTTCTCATCCAAAACCCAATCGGGTGAGTGACCAGTCAAATCAAAGCTCTTGATAAGTAGAATAAAGTGACTGGGTCAGATTTCCGAATTAGGCCAAATTTTTAGGTCAAAGTCGATGCAACTTACTAACTTCATGAAAACCTACGAAATGTGTGGTTATAGACCCCAACCTCTAATCCAACTGTTGAAAAGCCTGGAGAATCAATCTCAAGTGGCCAATGAAGTTAGACATGCATGGATTAAGTTAGATAATCCTGATCTCTCTGAGGATTTGTTATCAGTAATGAGTTTCGTTACTCATGTGACATCACCAAGTTTTGTGAGCCCCACCATGATGTATATGTTGTATCCACATCGTCTAGATCATTTTAGGACATGAGTCAAAGAATGAGGTAGATCTAAAACTCAAGTGGACCCCACCAGAAAAACAAGTGGGGATTGAATGCATACAATTAAAATTTTCTTGTATGCTGTAAAAGTTTTTGATCTAGTTGATATTTGTGTTTTCCCTTTATCCATGTTTTAGTTAACTTATGAACCTATTAGACCTCAAATAAACATCGTGGTGGCCCTAGGAAGGTTTCACCGGTGGGTGTCACTATCCCCACTGCTTTCTACGGTGGTGGGTCCACTAGAGCTTTGGATTTCTCATTCTTTGGCTCATGTCCTTAAATGATCTGTCCAAATGGGTGGATGGTGCGGATAGAACACAAACCTTATAGTGGGGCCACAACCTGGTCATGTCAATTCAGTAGCAAAACTCGAAATAGAATTGGCCAGTGATCCTGTCACTGGCTAATAACTGATGGTCCATGATCTGTGAGACGCACCATGATGTATGTATGTATGTGTTTCATCCATATCATCTGTTCATTTTTTTCGTATCATTTTAAAGTATGATAAAGAAAAATGAAGTAAATCCAAAAGTCAAGTAAACCACAGTTTTAATTGAATGGTCACCATTAAAATCTTCCCGAGCGCGAAGGTTTTGGATCAAGCTAATATTTGTTTTTTCCATTCATCCCGGTCTATGAACCATATCATAAGATGGGCTGTAAAAATGGATAGACGAGTGGATATAGTAACATATCATCATGGTGGCCCTGCGCAAGGGTAAAACCACCAAGGGAGACCGGGTTAGTTACTGACATGGTATCGATTTCGTTACGTCACCACCTTCTAGGAGCCCCACCATTGCGTATGTGTTATGTTGTCCATTCATCTGGAGACATTATATTTAAGACATGATACAAACAATGAGGCAGATTATGATGGGGTTTTTGACCCGTGCTCGACCGGTCGTGAGCCCTGCACGACCAGTCGTGGGCTGGTGCACGACCAGTCGTGGAGTCGAGCCTTAACTCGATTCAAAATCTAGCAACTTTGGACTATTTTTCTTCGGAGCGCTCGACCGGTTGTGGGTTGGTATCAACCGGTCATAGTTACACAGATTCGTTTCGCGATTTTTCATGAATTTCATTTCGCAAGTCCTTACGCAACTGGGATGCGAAAAGGAGTTTCCTAAAATCATAAAAAGGGGTCTCTAGGATTTTTCTAGGGTATGATGGTGTACATGAAAAACACATAAGGGCTATCAAAGTTGTGAGAGAGAGAGAAAAAAAAAAAAAAAGAGAGAGGAAGCTTGTGGAAGGGAGACTATACTCGTAGAGGTGATCTACCATATCTCAGCACTTCTACGTCCTCATAATCGGTGAGATCTCTCTATTTTCTTTGTTTCTCTTACTGTTTATCCATTCTTGCGTGAGTGATGAAGATTTGATCATATCAAGGTGTGCTTGTGATCGGTTGTAACGTTCTACTTCATAGTGGATTGTTGATCTGAACGAGGTCCCGTGGTTTTTTCCTCTTTGAGGGTTTTCTATGTAAAAAATCTTGTGTGTGGTGTGTGATTGATGCTTTGATTTATTTCATTGTTTTATTATCCATAATTCTAGTTTGTTTTAGGAGGCTAGATCCTAAGGTTTTGTGCAAGGCCCCCAACAAAGTGGTATTAGAGCTAAGTTCATTGAACGGGTAGGATCGGTTTGGAATAATGGAAGGTGACTCATCAAGGATGATCAACCTCAATGGTTCTAATTGGACCATATGGAAGGCTAAGATGGAGGATTTACTTTATTGCAAGGACCTATATTCTTCAATTTTAGACATATCAGCAAAATCTAAAGATGTATCTGATGATGATTGGAAGAAGATGGACCGGGTTTATTAGACAATGGTTGGATGATTCTTTGTTTCATCATGTGTCTATGGAAACCTTAGCCGCTAGCCTATGGCTGAAAGTATAAAGGCTGTATGAGAGAAAAACAGCAGGTAATAAAAAAATTTTGATAAAGCGACTTGTGAATCTCAAGTTTATGGATGGTGGTTTTGTGGCCGAGCACATGAATGAAGTCAATAATATAGTGAACCAACTCTCTTCTATGAAGATGGTCTTAGATGATGAATTGCAGGCTTTACTTTTGCTTAGATCGTTCACTGACAGTTGGGAGACATTGGTCGTGTCTCTAAGTAACTCCACGCTAGACGGAAAGATATCCATGGAACAGGTGACTAGCTATCTCTTCAATGAGGAGACAAGGAGAAATCTCAAGAGTCTACTCAGCAAGAGGGTCTTGTGACACAGGAACGGGGGAGAGGAAAGAATAGGAAGGGCAGGAAGGCCCGAGATAAATCAAGAGGCAAGTCGAGAAACAGAAAAGATGTTGAATGCTGAAATTGTGGCAAGAATGGTCACTATAAGCATGAATGTTGTAAGGCTAAGAACGATAAGAAAGGAAAAGGAAAGGAGAAGGAAGATGAATCAGATTCCACTGCGGTCGCTTCAGATGGCGACATTGTAGTTATTATTTCTGCAGATCATGATTTATGTCTCATGGCTACGAGTTAGGACACCGACTGGGTGATTGACTCAGGAGCTTCTTTTCACGTGACTCCACGTAAGGACTTCTTCACAAGCTACAAGTCAGGTGACTATGGGACCGTGAAGATAGGAAATTTTGTCATGTCAAAAATCGTAGGGGTCGGTGATATTTGTGTGAAGACCGATGTGGGTTACACATTAGTTCTCAGGGATGTGAGGCATATCCTAGACCTTCGCCTCAACTTGGTCAAAGGTTGGATGATGATGCCTATGAAAGTCAATCTGCTGGTGGGTGCTGGAAGCTCATTAAGGCTTCATTGATCGCAGCCAGAGAAAAGAAGTGTTGCACTCTGTACAAGGCAAGTGTCAGTGGATGCAAGGGTGGGTTGAACACAGCGAAAGACTCAACTATTGACATGTGGCACAGGCGTCTAGGTCATATGAGTGAAAAAGGGTTTCAGCTACTAGCGAGGAAGCGGCTCCTTCCAAACATGACAGGTATGCGTCTGAAAACCTGTCTTGATTATTTATCAGGGAAACAGCATAATGTTTCATTTGTTAAAACTGTTTCTTATATTAATAAAGTGCATGCATTAGATTTGGTTTTTTCTGATATTTGTTGTCCTATGAGGACAAAAACCTTGGGTGGGGCATTGTATTTTATTACTTTTATAGATAATGCATCTAGGAGGGTTTGGATTTATACTTTGAAATCCAAGGACGAGGTCTTTGGTGTGTTTAAATTATTTCATGTCATAGTCAAGAGAGAGATAGGTAAATCATTGAAGTGCATCCGCACTGACAAAGGTGGTGAATACATGGGTGACTTTCATGAGTATTATAAGTCCCTGGGTATACGGCATGAACAAACGGTTCCCAAGACCCCCCAGCATAATGGTCTAACTGAGCGAATGAATCGCACCATTGTAGAGAGAATCAGATGCATGTTATCCCATGCGAAGTTGCCCAAGACGTTCTAGAGAGAAGCAATGCACACGCTAATGTATCTGATAAACATGTCTCCATCAACCTTGTTGAATGTAGAAGTACCTGAGAAAGTGTGGACTGGACAGGATCCATTGTACAGTCATCTCAGGGTGTTTGGATGCAAGGCATCCATTCACGTACCAAAGGACGAGAGGTCCAAGCTCGATATGAAGATCGGGTAGTGTGTGTTCTTAGGGTACGGTGAAAAAAAGTTCGATTACAGATTGTGGGATCCGACTGAGAAAAAGCTCGTCAGGAGCAGAGATGTGGTTTTCTTTGAAGATCAGTGTATAGAAGACATTGGTAAGCCAAAGAAGAATCGTCCTAATTTAGGTGAGTTAGAAGACATGGATCAGATTATTCCTCCCGTGGTACCTGATGACGAGGGAGTACAACAAGGTACAGAGGACGAGGGAATTCTTTCAGAAGATGGACCTGGGGAGCAGCCTCCACTTGATCCACCTGTTGAGCTACAAGTGAGGATGTCATCTAGGGACAAACAGTCATTCAAGAGGTACTCGCCGCATGAGTACATTATGCTGACTGATGGGAGAGAGCCAGAAGATTATTCTGAAGCCCTAGCTGACAAGCATAAGGGGGAGTGATTGAAAGCTATGCAAGAGAAGATGAAATCCTTGCATAAGAACCACACCTATGATATAGTAAAACTGCCTAAGGGCAAGAAAGCTTTGGGCAACAAGTGGGTGTTCAGAAAGAAGCTTGAGCAGAAGAATTCACAAATAAGGTTCAAGGCCAGACTTGTGGTGAAAGGGTTTGGTCAGAAGAAAGATATAGACTTCGAGGAAATATTCTCACAGTGGTGAAGATGACATCCATACGGGTGTTGCTTGGGTTGACGGCTAGCATGGATCTGGAGATAGAGCAGTTAAACGTTAAAACTGCTTTCCTCCATGGTGACCTAGAAGAAAAGATCTACATGCACCAACTAGAGGGGTTCGAAGTCAAAGGCAAAGAGCATATGGTGTGTAGGCTAAGGAAGAGCTTGTATGGGCTGAAACAAGCTCCACGATAATGGTACAAGAAGTTCGATTCGTTTATGTTATAGCATGGGTATGACAGAACGGAGTCGGATCACTGTGTGTTCACGCACAAGTTCTCAAATGGTGATTTCTTAGTTCTGTTGTTATACGATGATGACATGTTCATCATGGGAAAAGACATCAAGAAGATCGATAGGCTGAAACAGGAGTTGGGCAAGTCATTTGCGATAAAAGACTTGGGCTCGACTAAACAGATCCTATGAATGGAGATAACCCGTGACAAAAGCAGCAGGAAGCTTTTGTTGTCACAAGAGCAGCATATTTAGAAAGTCCTAGAGCGATTCAATATGAATGCAGCGAAGTCGGTCAGTACTCCACTGGATGGTCACTTCAGATTGAATGACAGACAGTGTCCAAAGATGAAGGCAGAGGTGGAAGAGATGTAAAGGATACCCTACGTGTCTGCTGTAGGAAGTTTGATGTATGCTATAGTATGTACACACCCAGACATAGCATATGCGGCTGGTGTAGTCAACCGGTATTTTGTCAATCCTGTCAAAGAGCATTAGGTAGCGGTGAAATGGATATTATGAGGCTCATCCAAGTTGATCCTATGCTACAGTGACGGTAAACCTGTGTTACAGGTCTACACAGATGCAGATATGGCAGGGACATAGACTCCAGGAAGTCTATATTAAGGTTCGTGTTCACGTTTACAGGGGGAGCGATTTCTTGGCAGAACAAGCTACAGAAGGTCATAGCATTGTCGACGACAGAGGCCGAGTACATGCAGTCACAGAGGATGTAAAGAGATGCTTTAGATGAAGAGATTCCTACAGGAACTTAGCCTGAAGCAGGAGCAGCACGTAGTCTATTGTGATAGTTAAAGTGTTATACACTTGAGCAAGAATTCAAGTCAGCATTCCAAGTCGAAGCACATAGAGGTTCGGTACCATTGGATCAGGAATACTTTGGAATAGAAGGTGTTATAGCTTAAGAAGGTCCACACGGACAATAATGGGTCAGACAGACCAAGGCTTTGCTCAAGGGCAAGTTTAAGATTTGTAGAAATCAGGTTAGCTTGAAGAAGGTGGGTCCCTTATGGGTCAAAAAAAGGGAGATTTAATGGAGTTTTTGACTTGCGCTCAATCGGTCGTGAGCCCTGCACGACCTGTCGTGGGCTAGTGCATGACCAGTCATGGAGTCGAGCCCTGACTCAATTCAAAGTCCAGTGACTTTGGACTATTTTTCTCCAAGGTGTGCTTGACCGGTCGTGGGTTCGTCTCGACCGGTCATAGTTACGCAGATTCATTCCACGATTTTGTACAGATTTCGTTTCACAAGTCCTTTCACAACTGGGATGCGGAAAGGAGTTTTCTAAAACTATAAAAGGAGTCTCTAGGATTTTTTTAGGGCATGATGGTGTACATGAAAAATACTGGAGGACTATCAAAGGTGTGAGAGAGAGAGAGAAAGAGAGAGAGGAAGCTTGTGGAAGGGAGGTTATACTCCTAGAGGTGATCTAGTATATTTCAGTACTTCTACGTCCTCGTAATCGGTAAGATCTCTCCATTTTCTTTGTTTCTCTTACTGTTTATCCACTCCTACATAAGTGATGAAGGTTTGATCATAGTGAGGTGTGGTTGTGATCGGTTGTAACGTTCTACTTCATAGTGGATTATCGATCTAGACGAGGTCCCATGGTTTTTTCCTCTTTGAGGGTTTTCCACGTAAAAAATCTCTTATGTGGTATGTGATTAATGCTTTGATTTATTCCATTGCTTTATTATCCATAATTCTGGTTTGTTTCGGAAGGCTAGATCCTAAGGTTTTGTGCAAAGTCCTCAACAGATTAAAGGCTTAAGTGGACCTTATCACATAAAACAATGGGGATTAAATGCCTACCATTAAAATCTTCTTGGGAGCACGTAAGTGATCAAGCCGATATTTGTGTTTTTCCTTCATTCATGTCTATGTTAACTTATTAACAAGTTTGATTGCAAATAAACATCAGCACTGAAAGGTTTCAACGGAGGGCCTCACTATCCAAGCTATTTTATATGGTAGGGTGCACTTGAGCTTTACATCTGCCTCACTATTCGGTACATATTCCATCATGATCTCTCTAACGACATGTTTGGGGAATGGTATTAGATGGGCTTAAGTGGGTTGGAATTGCATCTGGTCCTATGTCAATTCCACTCCATGCTTGGGAAGAATGGAAAAGCTTGGAATTAGAAGGAATTGCATTGGGTTCCGTGCCAATTTCACTCAATATTAACAAGTTCTGTAAGTCCCACCATGATGTGTGGGCTATATCCACACCGTCCACTCATTTTTTAAGATCATTTTAGAGCATGGGCCAAAAAATCAGCTAGATCTAAAGCTCAAGTCGACCCCACCATAGAAAGCAACAAGGATTGAATACTTACCTTTGAAAACCTCTTTTGGGCCACATAAGTTTTGGATCTACCTCATTTTTAAGCTCGTGTCATAAAATGAGGTTACAAAATAAATGAACGGTTTAGATATAACACGTGTGTTATTCTTAATAGTTTCAAATGATGGTGAGTACATCTATTCAATGTACCACCGTGTTACAAAGCATGGAATTAAGCTTATCCCATGGTAACACGAGACAATCCCTACCATGGGTAATAATTATGTTTTTTGAATCCCATCCCATCTAATCCTTCACAATGTCATGCCCAGCGTGTTTGGATGGGCGGATAAGGTGGGAGTAGAGTGGAGTAGGTGGGATAGGGTTTTGAAATCCCATCTCGTGCTTCTGCACATCTGTTTGGGCTGCGCGGGTTTGACGACAGATGGGAGGTGTCACTAGATTCAGGAGAGGATCTGCTAGATTGCAGAATCCCGCCGAGTTGAAATCTCGCCTCTTCGCTATCCCTTCTCGATCTCATCCCTAACCCATCCGCAGTCCAGCATACGGACCGCGGGATGGAATTTCACAGGCTTCTGATTTGGCGGGAAAGATGCTGGTGGTAGGGTTTCGTTTTGGCACGAAATGGGGTTTATAACAACCACCATCAGGTCGCGATGGTCGTCTTCATCGATCGGCTGCCATCGCGAGCTGAAGGTCTGATCGTCTTGAGATAGGTCTTCTTCCTCACACACTGAGCATGAAACGATGTTCTGTATTGTCCATAGGTCTTGCATGTTCAAGATATGGATGATTTGTGTAGCGTCCGAGAGGGCCATGAAGGGTTTTCATGCATCTAATGTAAATCTGTGGATTTCAACAAAATAGGCCCTCCGATATGGAGTTGGCCTGTCTGGCTGGCTGCGATGGCTTCTAATCCAGATCTAATATACATGTGCAGTTGGATTTCTTCTCCATAGGTCCAATCTACCCTGTTTTTATTCCTATTGTTCCTATTTTTCTTACAAAAATCTGTGAAAGGGAGGTCACCGCATCGTCACATTCTCTTCACTTTCTGTTAACTCGGATGGATGATACGTCATTGTAGAATGACCGTGTGGGGTTTCTTTTATATCGATTCTCAAGTTTAGGCATTATGGATTCATATTATAAAATGTCCTGGCAATAGCATGATCCATGAGGTTTTGGGTTCTCTGCATATATATATATATATATATATATATATATATATATATATATATATATATAAGGAATTTGACTCCCTCTGAGGTTTCTTCGGATTCGTAAATCTCAAATGGTATATAATCTACTAATATATGTACTATTTGTCATAGATTGTTCATATGAGAATCTCTTTTTACTAAATTCAAAGTGTTACAATCGTAGATCTCAGAGGGATCTACTCTGGTTAATTTTCATTGGAATCGAGATATGAATTTCTTTTATGAATACGTATGTTAACCACTGTTTGATCAATGCTATCTTCATTTGCAGATCCCCGTTCATGCGTCTCTTCTTTTGTTTTCATTTGAGATGAAAATTTTCTTCTCATTGAATATATGCCTAGAAATTTTCCTTGTTTTCACATTCACTTTATACGGTGGATTTTCTCATAATATCATTGTATGTTTGGTCATCTACTATCAATTTTCATATTTTTTACACTTATCTTTGTTTTCTACTTTACTGTTTCTCAGAATGTGGGCTTATTGATGCTTACTTTCATATTGTGTGGAATTTCATTTAATATCGATTGATGAGTCATCCGAATATGTTTGAATGTTTTGTCGTTTGGGTTTTTTTCGAATTACATAAGGTGGAAATTTGTCTTCCTCTCTACAATTTTCTGACGAAATGTGTGGTTTCTACTTCATGTATTGCTATTAATTTCCTTGAAGAGTTACTGTTATTGAATCTCATGTGTCGAATAAACTTCCTATTCAAACTCATTTTGTTGTCCCTGTTACCAGTCAGTCCAAATGGATTTAGTGGTTTTGCTTCTTTTGAATCAAGTGTTGAAAATTCATTTAAACTAAGTATATGAATATTCGGTTATCAGATCTATCTTCATTGTTAATCATCTGTGGATTCTGTTAAGTAAATTGTGGTGAACTCGTATGTTAGGTGGAATGTATTCTCAGTAAATTTTCAGATATTACATTCTCACCCATCTACCATATGGCATGGAATGATGCTAGTATTTTTCACTTGAGTTAAATTTGTCAAGTGGCCTGTGTGTGCAAAGATTATTATGTATCCTGCTCTTCACATTTAGTTTAGATATGGAAATTGTTTCTTAGTTCATATACAGGAAAAAAATATACTTACAGGAAGAATTGTTTTGATTTTTATTATTTTTTCAACAGTGTTGATAATTGTTATCTTTTGTGGTTTCGATGGTTTCCTTTGGATTCAATTCGGATATATTTAGTTGGATACCTTCTTTAAGCAGGGAATATGCTTATTCTGTTTAACATAAAGTCAAGTTCTTTTCGTCGAATTTTGTTGGTTCTTCATAGCCTGTTCTCATTGACTTGAAGTTCATTGGTTTCATCTCTTGGATTTGTCAAACATCTCTGGTATGGTTACTCTCATATATTGTGTTTCACTGGTTCTCAGAACGTGGGCAGATGGATTCTTTGTATAATGTGTGGGCAGATGGACTCTTTGTTAAGCATAGCTATGTTTTTTTTTGCACTTTCCCACCGTTGAAATCTTATGTTATGGCATGATGTATATAAATTCATTTACTTGCATCTACCAAAAGTTGTCTTTGTGCAAAGATTATTTCATATCCCGTTCTTCACATTCAATTTTCCATTGGAAGCAGTTTCTTGGTTTATATACAGAGGAAGATTTGTTAGGATGTGGGGTAACTAATAAAATGAACTACATACTGTTTTTTTTTTCTAATAATGCTCATGCTTCCCTCATGGTTTTGAGACGACAATAATTCATTCTCCCATTTTTTGTTTTGAATCATCAAGATAATTATTTTAATGATTAGAAAAATGCAATATTCTTTCATAAATAAAAACTTTGTTTTAGTATCTTACCTTATGAATTTTAGTTAAAGCCCAATTATCTAAGAGCAGAAACAAGTAGGCCTGACCAACTCTGCAGACCGTCGCTGATTCGATGCTGAAATTTGGCCTCGAAAAGTCGGTGAATCGCACTTCCAAAGTACTTAATGTACTAGAAGTGGTCCATGGCCTGACCAACTCAGAGTTTTTTTAGATTGGTCGGCTCTTGAGTAAGGATAAGGGGCTGACATCATTCTTTGTGAGTCTGCGACCTAAGCGCCACATTGATTGGTTGAAGAAAACACTTCATGACCACTTTGGTGATCGAGGTGTCGAATCCATTTGAGGATTTAATATCTCTGGTTATGTTTTCTTGCTTGTTAGTTGTTGGCATGTGATAACTTTGATTTACTTGATCTGATACTTTTTTTTTAGTGTGGATTTATTTTTTTGGACTGACAAATATAGTGGTATATCTGGAGTATATTAAAATATGACTTTTGCGATGGCGACAACTTTTATGTAGTTAACATCTTTTATATGGTTTCGCATACATGCATTGGTAACTTTATTTTCTTAAGACAGATAAGACCATACAATCTTCTTTCTTGGAAGGGTACGTACTTACAACTGGATTTTGTTTTCATTTACTAAGTCTATTTGTACTTTACGATGCTACTCGATAGGACAGTACTATGTAAACTTCGTTTGTGAATTTCTATTCTAAGATACGAATCTCATGCCAATTACATCCATGTCATTGCAGATGGGAAACGAGAAATATTACGTCATCTTGGTAGGACGTAGGCCTGGAATATACATGTGTTGGGACGACGCGAGGTTGGAGGTGGAGGGATTTAGTAGAGCGAGACACCGCGCATTCAGGAACTGGAAAGAGGCAGGTGCATGCTGGGACGATCACTTCAGTAAGGCATGTGCACCGTCGAGACCTTGCATAGATTCTCATGTGGTTCAGGTTGCTACATTTTTCAATGAGCTGGACATCCGCTATTCTTCGCCATCATCCATCTGACAGACGATACAGATGGCACAAGCGACGCCGACCATGGTTTCTAGGGTCATGTCGACTGATGATCTTCCCCCATCAGACAGAGAGATATTCTGTGCACGTCTAGTTGGCGTAAGTGTTTTTTTTTTTTTTTTTGCCTTGTTATTTTTAAATTCTAGCCCAAAACGAATGATTGTATATTTTTATATATCACTTCTTTCGTTTCCTCTCTTTTTCTCGCACAACTTATGTTTGACATTGTCTTTTGTTTCTCATGTTTTCATATATCTATATTTTCAATTGTCATATATTTTTTAGGATCCACTTGTATCACACCACTGTCACGTGATGTAGTCCATGCGGATACATGGCTATGTTCCATGGTGATAGTGATATTGATTGAATAAACTAGATATTAAAGGTGCTGATGAGACATACCTCATGTGGGCCCCACACAATTTTACGACCCCAACAATGTATGGGCATGTCTAAAAATCATGTGGACCACATTACAGGAAACAATGTTGAATGAGGGTCGACCTTTAAAAACACCAGTGGGGTCCACATGCAGTTAATATTTGTTGATATTTGTGTTTTATATCTCCATCTGGGCTTGTATGGCCTTATGAACAATTTTTCTAGAGAAATTATCTGGTAAAATAATGAGCATTGTGGCTATATCTTGATGTGGTGTGGTCCACCTGAGATAAATCGCGCCTCCGATTTTTGGGACAACGTTGTAAGATGATATGTCAAAATGGATGAAGGGCATGGATGAAACATTTACATCATCACGTGGCGCAGAGAGCACAGACAATCAGCTATGTAGTTGTCTGCAGGGGATGTATGCAATCCATCCATTGGCGCGAATGGGGTTATAACCGTCCCTTTCTAGGTAATGTTGGCACAAGTATATCAATCCCGTACAATCCCATGCCCGGCCAAACACACTTTGTCCATGCAATCTCATCCCGACCACCTGTCCAAACATGGCACTAGCTGGGCCGCTGGATATAGCAATCCAGTGGGATTACATGTAATCCATTGATGCACTCATTTATGACATTGAAAGCTGTGCAATTCATCCTAATACAACCCATTCCCACTTAATCCGCTCGTCCAAACACACCCTAAATGGATGGATGGCGTGATACGACACATACATCATGGTGGGTCCAGAAAACTTGGTGGTGTCAGTAAGTAATCCGCGTCCGACCGGTGTTATTCATGTAACCCATTACACCTAATCGCTCCCTCCGTCTCTCTCTCCACTTGATCTCTATACCTCTCCGTCTCCCTCTCCCTCTCCCTCTCCCTCTCACCCTCCTCTCTCCCTCTCCGTTCTCAATCTCTTTTTAGGTTTTTTTGTTCTTTTATTTCTTCTTTTCTTTGGTTCAGCACATCAAGGAGTATTGTGTAACATCAGGTATCTCCCTCCCTCTCTCTCTTTATCTATCCATATCTCATCAATTTGGGCATTTTTTAATCCTTAAGTAGCATTGTGCAATGATTTGTGTATTGGGAATTTTCGAATTTCGAATCCCTGCGATTCGAAATTCAAAAACCCTAAATTAGGATTTTTTAAAGGAGATGTATTATGTGACCAAGTGAATCTTTTCTTTTTAATGGATAACCAAATGGCTGATGTTTATCCTCCACAAACCAATAACTTTATAAGATTCTTAGTTGGTAGGTTTAAACACCATGATTTGCCAAATCTTGATTAAATGGAATTTATTCTATATTTTACGGGTGGTTTGCAAGCTAGACTAACAGATCAGAATAAGTTGGTTGTAGCTGTTGGGGGAGTGACAGCTCTTACAGGTGGGATTTACACAACTAGGTATTCTTTGCGTTTATGTGCTTATTTTGCAAATGTATTGTATGCTCTGTAATGTCTATTACTTAGTCATCACTTTAAAAATAAAGAATTGCATCCTGATATGGTGTTTAATATTAGAAATAAAGAATTGCATCCTGATATGGTGTTTAATATTGGAAATTATATTTGTCTCAGGTTTACTAGTTGCTTCATGGTCATTTACCCAATGTTGTCAAGGATTCTTGTGGTTTCTTTGGAATTATCAAGGATACTGGTTTTTTCCTTTTAATCCTTCCATTGTGCTGTTTTTGTTTTGGTTGGCACCGTTTGATCTATTTCTGCCTTTAATAGTGCATACCTTCGTTCAGTTTAGTTTCTTGATAACATTTTGAAGGGCTAGTAGTTGAATTGCATTATGATCCCGAAGAGTAGAAAAAATGTCCTCATTGTTTCTTTGCTTGGTGATCTTCTTGTGCATGATTGGGTTATGGATGGATTGGGTCTTTCATCAGTGAAACAGGAAGCTAGGCTAGGTTCAGAAATGAGCCCCCTCATAACTCACATGATCAGGGGTCAAGTTGTCAGACATTAGCCAAAAGAAAAAATTTGCTAGCCTATACATGATTGGGTTTTGATATAGGGTTGTTAATCTTGAAGAAAAAAAAGAGCCCATAGTGGATGAATACAGGGCCATAACAGACTAATAAGCAGCTAATACAATTTCTCCTTCAAAAATATTCTTGACCATTAAAAGGCCATAAGAGCCATTACGGACTGTATCATAATGGCCATAAGGTTGGCTATTATGTCCACCTTTACCATTGTTATGGGAAGATTCGAGCCCCTTATAATTCCGAGGACCAACATCATATTAATCACATCAGACACACGAACATCCAATGTGATACACGCAACTGAGGGATTCGCCAAAAAGCCACAACGGTGCTCCTATTCCGAGGCTCGTGATCGGCTCAGAGCAATTTGGTACCAGAACGAGAGGTGTAGTGCTCCGATCGAAAACGAACAACTCCACTGACATTAGTTGCGGGAAGACTCGCCTCGACAGGGTGGGGACCGATGCCCGCCTCGAAACTCGGAGGACAGACCTCCAGAGTGCTCAACAAATGACTAAGGCCCTGGCTCGTTCCTTCCATGCCGAAGCTCGACTCAGACTTGTAATACGATTCGCATTTGACTCTATGATGAAGGCCCGAGCACTTTCGAGGTAGATGCTCGTAACCAAACGACTTCAACCACCTGTATCAAGCCGAGGTGACCGAGGGACATGGACGCTTCACACACTGAACTTGGAAACTGTCATAAGTGGACGTGACCGGGTTCTTCAGCCACGATACGCTACATGATCCTAAGATTGTGGACAATATCTCCACGATCTTGGTACCCCACTGATTGAGTAAATCGCACTAAGAATAACGGACCCAGACTGTCAATAGTCGGGTATAAATACGATGAGATCCCATTACTACAGGTACGCAACATCTTGTGCTATCTCACTACTCTTCAACTTAGACACAGATTCCCTTGACCTGACTTAGGCATCGGAGGGTCCCCTAGCTTAGCCAGGGTCTCCTTTGCTTGTTTTAAGTGTGCAGGTTCGAGACGTTGAAGTGGTTTAGAGTTTGGAAGACAGAGTGGAGAGCCGCCCAGATTTTGACTTCAACAACCGTTATTGAGTACCTTGATTCTTATTATATAATTCTTTGTTCAATTCATATAGGGCATATGTTTCTACCATTGCATTTATGAAGAAGCTTGTTATTTTAACTAAAGATCTTTTTTATTTAAAGCACAATATGCCATGTAGTAAGAAGTTGAAGCTCTTCATAAAAATGGAACATGGGATTTGGTTAGACTTCCTAATGGGAAATATGTTGTTGGATGCAAGCAAGGTATACAAAAACAGCTACGTATCGGTAACGGCTTGGGCTATCACGCAATTGTTCCTAAAAAATCAGACCATAATGGTCCTAGGACATTTGCACAGTGTTCATAGTGGCTGGAAAAGACTCGGAAACACTTGATACACTTGCACTCAAAATTGTATATGTGGCATATATTAACTCAAAATAAACTGATTAAATTGTGGGACCCATTGTTGCTAAGTCACATATAGGTACACTTGTGCCCCACGCGAACCCCACAACCACCTTAGCATGCATTCATGACACTACAAAATACTCAATCATTATTAGTGAGATGTAACCAATATTATATACTCAATCGTTAGTATTGATGTTACAACGGAAAAAGGAAACTCATATATATATGTGTGTGTGTGTGTGTGTGTATATATATATATATATATATATATATATATATATATATATATATATATATATATATATATATATATATATATATGTATTGTTTGTTTGTTTGTTTGTTGGTGTTATTTTTATTTTGAACAAATTTTGTGATGCAAGAAAAGGGGGAAATGTTCAGTTATCACTCTGTATAGGTCTTTAACAACAATTTTATTCTTGGACATATTTTTCACTTTTGGGACATCCCACCCGTGAAAATGGACCACACCGTGATGATCATCTAAAGCAAATATAGGCATAATCCACTTGTTAAGTGAGCAACACACAATATAGTGAGTCTATTGAAACCTTGCAAGAATACCCATCAATTTTGTCATTCATGAAATGGAATTATGATATTTCTTTTCATTAGATATCTTCTAACATGTCCCATTAGGAATTTCTCACTATGCAGAACTACAAGTGCTTTGTGTCCTCTCTTTCTGGTGAACATAGAAAGCTTAAGCGAACTGTAAGTTCTAAAAACCTTGAATTGATCTTTTTGAATTTATATTTTTATCGTGTCATTTATATCCTGAGTGTAGAGGTCAACTTGTTGTTGTAAGACATTATGGTGCATGATTTTTCCTAGTAGGTTAAATTGCAAGTTGTTATACAAAGTAGGTTAGATATTTTGTATTTTTATAAATGTTGTTAATTGTTAGTTGGATGATAAATGATACTTGCAATTGAGAATGGAAATAAACAAATACACACACACACACACACACACACACACACACACACCCCCACACACTCACGCCGTAGTGGGATTTCACCACCTATGGATACTTGAACCCTTGACTGGGTGTTGAAACTCCTAAGATTCTACCACAAGAGCAAGAGTAAGGATCCAACAAAATTATTTATTTCTCTCTCTCTCTCTCTCTCTCTCTCTCTCTCTCTCTCTCTATATATATATATATATATATATATATATATATATATATATATATATATATATATATTAGTATATGTTATGAATGGAGGATACCTTATTTAGGGGGACATGATATTCTTGCAGCTTATGGTATGGTGCCCCCAATATTAGTTGTATGTTAGTAGTATATATAGATAATATTAGGTTCACTTTAAACACATACACACAAAGTATATGGTTTGTTGTGGAAATTGTGTTTCTTTAGTTTACACATTTTGATATGTTTTTGCTAGAATAAAACAATCAATTATCCATTTGAGGGTTTCTATGTGGCCAGGCATAGATATAGTGTGCATGGAAATTCTCAAATTGTCCATGTTTGGACAATTCAAAATTGGATAAATTGAGATGCCTTCATTTTACTGATTTAAATGCACTTGTCTTTTCTGCGCATCATCGCTCATTTTCTCTCCTGATATGTTTCTTACATTTGTTTCCATTGTTAAATATCCTCACTTTGTGTGGATGCTTGATCACATGGGAATAAAATACAAGATCAACATATTCGGAGAGACATGGGGAGATGTTGCCAGAATTTCAGCATGAGTATTTGAATTAAGAAATGAAAGCATTACAATCTATCTAGTCTTGTGATGGGAATGTGACCTCGACAACCTATCGATTTAATTCTACTTCCTAGTGTGATTCGATCGAGCTAGGACATTGAAGCTTTTGCATAGCATGTTAAGGAGATATATGAGGATGTTAGGTGAAAGATCACCCTTAGTAATGAAATTACAAGGGACAAGCAGATGTTCAACTACGTTTTACACAATTTTAAGAAAGTGATAGAGTCATAGTGCGACCTAAGCTTGAGCGGTTTCTAGCAAGCTCTTATATAAAGCTCCACTTCAGAAAGGTATATCCTTACCATATTTTCAAGAACCTAGGTGATAATGCATTCCTAATTGAGCTTCCACCCTGAATGAGGATTAACTCCATTTATATGTGAAAGACCTTACAGTTTATCTTGGACATCACGCAAATGAGAGCACGAAAGAACACTCTATCCAGATACTTGAGGTATTACCAGTGTTCGAGTTGTCGGTATCGCTACAAGTTTCGCTGACCAGAGATAAAGATATAATATCGTTATCGCCGATAACTGAAAATTCGGAGAAAAATGCGAAAACATGGAGATAACGGTGAAATTTTTTAATGAAACTTCAGGACATGCCTAAATACACATATTTGTATATTTAGAAATTAAAAATTTGTAAAAAAAAAACGTATTAAATAATAAGCTTTCATTTAATGGGGTCTAAAAAAGCATACATTTCCATAAGAAATTATTCTAATAATAACCAAAATAAATTTATCTAAGTTTCAAGTTGACTACACCATACGTAACAGTGGTAATAATAATTTTCACCATTGAAATCTTCATAGGGCCTAGTGATGTTTATTTGTCATCCAAACTGTTCATAAGATCACGTGGACATGAATGAATAAAAAACAGAAACATCAGGTTGATACAAAACTTTTGTGGCCCCAAGAATTTTTCAATGGCAAGCATTCAATTCACACAGTTTCATGTGGCGTGGTCCACCCAAGCTCTGGATATGCTTCATTTTTTGGCTTGTGCCTTAAAATCATCTAATAAAATGGATGGACTGAGTGGATCAAATTCGCAATTACAATGGGCCCACTGAGTTTATTCAGTATGCAATTCACTTCCGTTCTGGCCCTAAAAGCGGATCGGCTGGTGTATCTCACACTGATGTTATCAAGTTATGTGGATTTGATCATGAGGTATGTGTTATATCCAAATTGTTCATTTATTTGAAGAGCTCGTCTTAAGCCTTTAGACGAAAAATAAGACAGATATAACGATCAAGTGGACCTCACTGCAAAAACCAGTGGGAGATTGAACGTTTATCATTGAAACCCTTTTTGGGTCACAAAAGTTTTGGATCAATATGAAAATTGTATTTCCTCATTTAGATATTTGTGTTTTTATGACCGGATTGGATGCAAAATAAACGTTATGGTGGGCTCTACAAATTGTTTAATGGTGAAAATCATTATCCCCGCTGCTATCTATGGTGTGGTCCATATGATCTTTGGATTTGATTCATTTTTTGGATAATGCTCTAAAATAAATTCTAAGGGCCCGTTTGGCCGAGTGGATTGGAAGGAATTAAATGGTAGTAGGGTAGATGGCGTGGATTTCTAGGAAATAATGGTGTTGTCAGTGGATTGTCTTCATATCCATGGGATTGCTATATTCCTGGATTGCGATATCCAGACTATTTGGCACGTCTGGCCAATCCGGGGATTAAACCTTCCCATCCCTTCCGGTTCCACGAGCCAAACACGTCCCAGGCAACTTTGACCGGATTAGGGTGTATGGGATGGGATTTAAAGGTAATGATGGTGTTGTCAGTGGATTAGATCCATGGGATTGGGATCCATCACCGACTCTGTTTGGGTGGCGTGGCCATTCCTAGGATTCAACTTCCAATCCCTTCCAGTACCATCCAATCCCTTACAATCCGACCGGCCAAACAGGCCCTAAAAACAGATAAACTTTGTAGATATAATAAATATATCACTGTGGGGCCAATGTAACTTTGATCTCCTTTGAACCGTTGGTACAACTTGGAGCTCGAGGAGCGTCCGTATCTTCGCACTACACGTACTTAGAACAGCAGTATAGCTGGTGCGAGGCACAGCAGCCAATTCGCTTCCTGTGGATTCCTAACAGTGGGATCCATTATGAAATATATACCTTACATCTATACCGCCTATTATATATGAAGGCTTATTTTAGTGAGTGATCCGAACAATGAACTACATTCAATCTTTTATGGACCACACTACAGGAAACTGTGTGAATTGAAAACATATCGTTAGAAACCTCCGGGGCCTACAGAAATTTTGAATCAAGCTTATATTTATTTTAACCCTTTATCCATGCATTTTTATATTAAAAAAAAAAGCTTTGATGACAAGTAAACATCACTGTGGGGCCTGAGAAGGTTTCAACGCTGAAAATCATTATTCTCATTATTTCTTGTGGTGTGGTCCACTGGATCTGTGGATATGCTTTACTCTTGAGATTTACCCCTAAAATGAGCTAGAAATATTAATGGACGGCGTGGATAAATCACATACATTCACGGTGGGCCCCGAAAGTTCACTCTTCCGTAGTTCTGAAACATAAAAGAAAATAAAAACAAAAAACCAAAAAGGGGATTTCGTCTGCGAAGCGGGGCGATTTTCGACGGAGGGTTTCAAACAATCTCCCGAATTCCCTTATTTGTGAGTCACACGAGATGAGCGCTGTCGATTTCTGCCCACGAGATTTTTTTCTTCCGAGTTCCGATCAACCATCAACCAGGTATTACCGAAATCAAAGGTTTTTTTTTTTTTTTTTTTCGCTTTTTACCTACTTTGTCGAAAAAATCCAAAATTATTAAAGATATCACCGATATTTCGCCGATAATCCAGAGAGAAACGAAAAATGGGGGTTTCGGTGTCGCTAGTCTAGCGACACCGATATTATCGACAATTCGTAGACAATGCGAACACTGGGTACCACGCTAACTCAAAGAAATCATTGAAGATGTGTTGGATGATTAGATAGTTTTCACGCACTATGGATGATATCAAAAGTTTCTTGTCAAATGGAAGGGCCGACTAAGATTCGACCGCATGTGAATTTCAACAGAGGATTTCAAGCAAAACTCTATGAGTACATTTTCATTAACTCGATGAAGCATAGTTTTTCTAAGCCGGGGGAATTGATGCAATTACCCCACATCCCACATGTGCACGCTCTGCACGTTTGTACAAGAAAAAGGACCACTTTCCCTTTTTAGCCCATCATCACTTTCCTTTTCTTTCAAATATTTGTATTATGAAATTTCCTTTCTCTTTTATATCTTTATATTAGGTAGGAAGCAATTTTAGAATTTTCTTATTTAATTACTTTCTTATTTAGGTCCTTAATTACAATGCTTTCTTATTTAGGTAGTTTCCTATTTTTCAAATCTTGGTTAACAAGGAATTCTATTTTTAGATTTCATAGTTTTTATTGCATATTGTAAGGACTGACTATAAATAAGGCCTAGGTCTATGGAATAAGATAAGTTGCATGATAATCTATTTTATGAAAATTCTCTATTTTCTCTATGGTAGTTGTTGAAGGGGGGAAGTGATCTCTAGTTCAAGACCAGAGGACTGCTAAGCTTGCTCATAGTCTTGCATTTGTGATCTCTAGCATTTGGTAGAGGATTGTTGGGTTCTTTCCCACAATCTCTTTCTTCTTTTCTTTGATATATTTTCTTCCCTATTCGGGGTTTGCATTAATTTGTCCATGCATCTTGATCAGCCAACATGTGGTTTCCATTCGTGGACCTTGACGGATGATCCAATAATCCCACATCATAGCTTGTGTTTGCATGTACCCGAGATCATAATCCAATGCATATGTCAAAGGCATGGATACCCATCCATATTGCATTGTGTTTGCGGCCTGGATCAACTAGGTGTATGTAAATCGTTTCCACAAACCGAGGCCAATAGATAAATAGCCCGGATAGTGCATATGTGGATGGAATCAATGGCTTGGATCGAGTGTCTGTGCTCCACATGGCCAAAATTGGGGGTAGGAGAGTCTGAGAAAGAAACAAGATAACACCATTTCGAGACATGGAAGCTTACCTAGAAAATCCCCTCTTCTTCTTCTTCAGAGAGAGGCCAAGGGAGAGAAATCGAGCTGAGGTAGAGAAATCTCTTCTTCTTCTTCTTCTTCTTCAGAGAGAGAGAGAGAGAGAGAGAGAGAGAGAGAGAGAGACTCGGATTGCTTCGTGTAGGAGCCAATACTATGTTGACGTGGCAAAGCTGTGTGGGCCCCACCATGATGTATGTGTCATATCCATACTGTCCATCCATTTTTACCGATCATTTAGTTCATGAGCCCAAAAATGAGGCAGATCGAAATCTCAGGTGGACCACTTCACAGGAAACAGTGGCGATTGAACGCTTACCATTGGAAACTTCTTGGTGGCAACAAAAGTTTTGGATCAAGCTGGTATTTGTGTTTTTCCTACATCCATCCTAGTCGTTGTGATCTTATCAATGGGTTTAATGGAAAATAAACATCACGTGGGCCCTAGGAACGTTTCTACGGTTGGAGTCATTATCCCCACTACTTCCTATGGTTTAGTCCACTTGAGCCTTGGATGTCCCTAATTTTTGGGTTCATGCACCAAAATGTTATGGAAAAATGGATGGTCAGCATGAATAAAACACATACAACATGGTGGGGCCCATAGATCTTTGCCACGTAGGTGCTGTTTTCTACACTACACAATTCGAGTCCTGACACACTATTTCAACTATCAGTTTGTATAAATGGGCATGTGGATTGGTGATATAGGACCATTAATATGGACTAAACTATACATGCAGATATCCACCAAAATCTTCCAATGGGACAATATGGTCCTTTGATTGGTGGTGTCTTGAAATTGGATGGTTAAAGCAGAAAGTAGCGCCACGATCCATATTCAACCAAAGAAGATTTGACGCCTTGACTTCCAGGCCCAATAAATAAAAATAACTGGCCTGACATAAAGATCATGTGGGTCTACTGAACAAGTTGACCACACATTTGTGTTGAGTTGGACCATGGCAAATATCTTTCTAAACCGTCCATTTTTC
Organism: Magnolia kwangsiensis; assembly: GCA_037074715.1. Taxonomy (NCBI): domain Eukaryota; kingdom Viridiplantae; phylum Streptophyta; class Magnoliopsida; order Magnoliales; family Magnoliaceae; genus Magnolia; species Magnolia kwangsiensis. The sequence continues at coordinate 169,895,259 of CM073571.1, forward strand.
TTTCTTGCATACCTGACCTACCTGTGAGTTGACCAACTTGATAATCAGTGCAAGTTATCAGGATGGCATGGCCCACCTAATGCACGGCCTGAATGTCACACATGGTGCTAACCAATGTTTTAAATATCGACGATATCGGCCGATATATCCCACGATATATCTTGTATCCCACCTATGCGATACAAAATGCATATGTAGTGTTGAAATATCCCACATGTTCGATCCGGTGAGCATTTTCAATATCCGATCCTTTTTTTTTTGGTTGAAAAGATGTTAAATCAGCATCAAATGGTTACAAATCCATCGGTTCTTTATGTTTTGCATGAAAAAGCATAGAGTTGGAGCTTTCGTTTCGATATCCATTGGTTCTCCATGTTTTCCTTCAATTCCTTCAACCAACTGTCAATTGAGTCTAATTTTTAAAGTATTTAGGAGGTATTTGATGAAATGATCATCACAAACCCTCTAATTTCAAAATTTGAGTGTAGGTGATCCGATTTACGGAAAATTCAAAATTTCCCCAATTTCTCCCAATTTGCTTGCAATGTTGTACTCCAAACATGAAATCAAGCATGTATGAGGGCTGATCCACTAATTTCTCAAGTCCCTGTCAATAATTGGAAATAATAATTATTTTAAATTAAAAATTAATAATTTTTTATTAAAATATTGTTTTTTTCTCTTGAAATTTTCCTTCAACCAGCTATCAATTGAGATTAATTTCGAAGTATTTAGGAGTGTTTGATGCAATGATCATCACGTACACTCTAAATGTTATGCATTTAATTTGAATATAGTTGTATAAGTTCAATCAAACAACACATACCTTAGGACCCTATACAAAGGAAACCTATTATGTACACTTTTTTTTTTTTTTTTTTTTTGAGATGTTATAATTTAAAAATGTGTATTAAGGTCTTTTTTTTAACAATCCCCGAAGTTTCATTGAAAAATTCAACCATTTCTCCAATGTTTCCTTATGTTTCCCAAAAAAGTGTGATAAATTATTCGATACAAATGATATATCCCTTGCGATAACCGATACATGCCTATATCCTAAGGATGCGATATGTAATGCGATACCGATATTTTGAACACTGGTGCTAAATGCCAATTTCCCAAGGTACCTTAGTTGGAGGTGCATGTGGGCTTGGGAAAGCTCTATACTGTTGATGCTTTGGCCATCCCACGTTACGTTAACAGATGGACATCCATCCAAAGCACATGTCAAAGGATCCACTCTAGGTGGGCCACCAACCACAAGACGTAGAGATTGCAAGATCCCAACCATTCATTGGATGTACTTGCCTATGCATGGTAAATATTGTGCAACTGTTACTACATTGGTTGCCTCAGTGACCATAGTCGTACAAAATTCAAATTAGCAAGATTTTAGGGAAACCCTATACATGGTGGTGCCCATCTAATCAATAGTTTGGATCTTGGATTACTTGATCATGGACCCGATAGGGTGTCGACAGGTTGAAGCATATCTAGGCACGACCCATGGATTAGGTCTAAGGGCTCTAGTTCAAGCCTAGCCCAACCCATGAGCAAAGAGCAGTCATGGGCTAAGCTAGGCTTATTAGCTTAGTACTGAGGTTAGGGTTGTCAATGGGCTGAGCTGGCCCATTAGGCTTTCAGGCATGGACTGATTTGGACTGGGGTTGGGCTGGAACACTAGACTTGACGGCTAGGCTTGGACCTAAAATTTAAACCCATTTACTAACAGGGTCGAGGTTCATTTAAGAGTCTGTCAGCTAGTCTGTTTAGGATATCAAGGACAATTTTGTCATAGACAATGCATTATAGAGCACACTTAATGAACAACTTAGATCTTGCACAAAAGTTGGCAGCTGGGCTGGAGTTCAGATCATGCATAATCGTTATAGTCCATGCTGGTTTATTAGGGTTTGACTAGATTGAAGAATATCCAGTCTTGAAATGTGGGATGAGTCCAAGGGCTCAAGTTAAAGCCTGACGCAAACCATAAGCTATGAACAGGAACTATAGGATAGGCCCATATTGCTATCGCAATACTAAGGCCGTAGGCACTAGGGGTGCAACTTGGGGTTGGACTAGTGTTCGAGTTGTCTGTATCGCTACAAGTTTCGTTGGCTGGAGATAAAGATAAAATATCATTATCGTCGATAACCAGAAATGTAGGAGAAAAGGGTAGAAGTTTTCAGTGAAACTTTAAGACATGCATAAATACATATATTTACATATTTCGGAATAATATAAACCTGCTAGGTTGGGTTGAGCCTGAGCTAAAAATCTTTGGCTCAACCCAGGTTGGGGGTTTGGTTTGTGACGAGGGCATCCTAACCTTATATTCATATACATATCTTTTATGACTAATATACTTGTTATAAACGTAAAATCTTGCCATGCATGGAAAATAGGTTTTATGATTGAAATTGTCTATATACTATATGCTAAATTGGGTCCATGATCAGAGCCATCCATACATGGAAAATAGAGTTCATGATTGGAACTTACCTGGGGCCATATGCTGAGCGGTCTCAATGATAGGAATTGTCTATCTTGTGGACTCTGCTATGCGGGCCGCGGTATTAAAACGTGCTAATGGGCTAGATGTTTGATTTCACATGTTAGATTACTGGTTGCAAGTGTTAGTTTAGCCCAATGTGATATAAACTAACCCAACCCATATTGCACCAGGGTTTAGTATTCAGTACCTTGGGTTAGGCTTTGGTTGGATCAAGGGTTTCGTCGAGCTTAGGCTGACTTCTCTTGAGGTTGTGTTGGCTTCAATTGACCATCAACTTGATCCAATGTACCCGAGTTGCAGTTGCACCCTTAATAGATATTAACCAATTGGCCTGCCACAATAGATGCCTAAAATATAGGTTGAGATGGGTTCTATGCTCAAGCCGAGACCTACTCAGGTGAACTACACTTGGGCCAATATGGACATTCTTATGCTACTCGCCTCTTTTGCCCCAACCCATTGTTATCCATATATATGATTTTAGTTTATGTTTATTTAGACTCCTTTGTTTCCTTATTTCATCCTCTTATTTCAAGTTAAGATATTTTTAGGATAGTTTTATGTGGGAGCCAGTGGGGTTTTTATTGATATCTTTGGTTCGATGTAGGACCTTTTAAAGGCTATATAGCCACACAGAAGATTAAAGACAATGTTTATGGTGATTCAATCGAATATAGTTATTTCTTCTTTTTGAGACTAGAAAACATTCTAGAAGAGGGACTTTTCTTGAAAACTTATAGGTGAGACTCCTCTAGGCCAATGTTCAAAATATTGGTATCGCGTTACGTATTGCACCCTTGGGATACAGATATGTATCAGTTATCGCATAGGATATTTCGGTTGTATTGCGTAATATATCATTGTTGTTAGAAACATAGGGAAACATTGGGAAATCGATTGAATTTTTCAATGAAACTTCAATGATTGTTAAAAAAGACATCAATACACTTATAAATCAAAACATTACAAAAAAAAAAAAAAAACAAGTGCATATAATAGGTTTTCATTGTATGCGGTCCTAATTTATGCGTTGTCTAACTGAATTGATGCAAGTATATTTAAAGTTTATTCATATAATTTATAAATGTAAGAAGACGTGTAAACGCAAACAATACATTCAAAAGCAAAAAAAGAATCACTAGATCAGGTTACATGTTTGATTTTATGTTTGGACACAGATTGTAACCGATTTGCGAGAAATTGGGAAATTTCATTTTTTTTTTTTTTCAATTTTCTGTAACTCTGCCCGTCTCCTCCAAATCTCAAAATCGAAGCTCAATCTAAAAAATGAAAAATCATAGATTTGTAACAATTTGACACTGATTTAACATGATTTGCAGAAAAAATGGATCGAAAATCGAAAATGCTCACTAGATCGAACATGTGGGATATATGGGCTACTTGCGTGTTTCATACCGCATGGGTGGGATATAAGATACATCGTGGGATATATCAGCCGATATTGTCGATACGTAAAACATTGCTCTAGGCTATGTTAGTGGTGAGACTCCAACTCCACTATTTATTGTTTCCCCTATATTCTTCTCAATTTCCTGGTTGCATTTGAAATATATGTAGCAACACATTGTGCATTTAGAGCTTCAAATCAGTCAGTAGTTTTATCTTATGTTGCATGTTGTATGTGCATTAAGATAAGCTCGGGAAATTGTGTTTATCTTTTTGACTTTTCACCATTGCTTGATGTCACCACCTCATCCTTTATCAGGTGTCAGAATGGGGGAGCTGGAAACTGAGAAGCATGTGCAATACATTTTAGCTGTTGAAAAGGTTTGTAACACTTTAGGAGGTGCATTCGGATGCCCTATCAAATTGAATCGCAAATACCAGTCTGAAAATATTGAAACTACCAAGTGGTAATTTCCTTAGCATTCGCATTGATGGTTTGGGCTCCAAATTGCAACCACATTACTTTCAAGTTCTTCTTAAGAGGAACGTCCCTGCAATTTGGGAGCTACTTCCTCATTTTGAATGGTAGGAATCATCATTGGTATTTATCATTACTTGTTGATTAAACCCATACGTTAGAAATTCAACTTGTGCATCTAACCGCATCTTTAGGGCCTCAAGTGATATCACTGACCACATCAACCTCTTATTTTTGTACTTTGTCATCAGAAGAAAGATGATTTTGAATCTTTGGTCATGGACCATCTAAGAATGAATGGTGCATATTGGGGCTTGACAACTTTGGATCTTCTCGAAAAGCTTGAAAATGTTGATAAGGAAGCAGTTGTTGCATGGGTGATGAAATGTCAAGACGACTGTGGTTTGTGATTTATTCTACACTTCATTTTTGGTATTATTATGAGGAATTATAATGCGGCATTTGTACTGTATAAGATTCTGTACACAAGGGAACCATTGATTGGTGATCCTGACCAACTACATGATGTCCCACTCCTTGGATGGGAGATGGCCCAAAAATCCTCTCAGACTGAAAGATTCTGACCATTCAGTCCTTGGTCTATTCTTTGTTGAATATGGAACGTTGCTTTGTTTTATTTGTAACTGTCTATTTGGAGGCAATGAATTTGTAGGGTTAGGATCTTCTACTCTGGAGATTGATGGACATCTTGCATCCACCATGGGGTCTGTTAGATAGATGGTCTGGATCACCAAACTGTGGGTACATTGTCTGCTGAGCAAGACCATAGAATTCCTCTATTATTATGCCATTTTGGGTATTTGCAATCTTTGAAAACTTTATATAATGCAATGCTTGTTCGTAACGACACCAACCCTTTCCAGATTATGTTTAGGGCCCATTTTGATTTATACGAAAAATTGACTGCGATATGCATGTTTATGCCTATGCATATTTTGTGGAAGTGGGACCTTACCCCGATCCAAAAATGCAGATGCCGCAAGCTTTTCCATCGGTGCCTTGGCTGTCAATTTGCGATTGGATGACAGATATGGATGTGAGCCCCAGAAGTTCATATGATATGCAGGAAGGATACCCCTATGGATCCATAAGCATGGATTGCTGGCCTCACAAGTCCACATAGTTGTGTGTTATAATTCATGAATAGGATTTTGGAATGTTTTTGATGATGTGGAGTTTTTAAAGTTGTCATTTACCTTTCCTTTAGCTATTTAATCCATGCGTCTTACGTTATATGTCAAAAATGTAGTCCTTGTTGCCTTTTCTACTGCTTCAAGATATGTCACAGGGTCTAAAATAAATAACTGTCTAGATCTATTGAATCTCCTTCGTAGATCGATCTATCAAAAACCTTTAAAACATAAGGACCATTATTTATGAGTAATGAAAAAAAATATATTTTGAGGTGGTTCTTTGCAAACGGTGGTTGTAAGAGGGGTTTTTCTTTTGTGTGTGTGTGGTTACTAGCATATGAATGGTAGGCTATTAAATAACTGTTTTCAGTCCTCTGTTTCTGTTTACTGTCTTCACATGCACTGATTGAAGATTGATTGGGTCCATATTTGACAATGTTGGTCTTGGATATAAATTTTTGAAGCATTTGCAACAGTTGGTATCATAGCCTGGTATTTGCTTTTCCATTTTCCTCTTATCTTCTGCATCTTTCCCCAAATCACCATCCGACCTGTTAGCCCTTCAAGAAATCCTAGACCTAGACTTCAAGCCCAACCATAGAACCCTTAAACCTTCCCAAATCTAATCCTACCTCTTGAACTCTAAGACAGATCTGTCTGGCCCAAAAAACCATAGTTCCAGTTTATTAAAAACTCCCAAACTCAAACCGATAGCCTAACAGCCCATAAAAACCGAGCACTTACCCTTAACAAGTCCCCACGCAAACCCTAAGCCTAACACAACCCCTAAACTCACACTAAAGCTCTTCACAGCTAGAAAAAGATAAGGTTTGTGGGGTTGGATGTGCTTCATGGTTGTATGTAATCCTCAAAACTGAGGAACTGTTTAATATGTTGAGTGTTAGATACCATTTGATTGGACTTGTGGGCCACACACTCCCACCAGCCAATTGGATTCCATGCAAAAAGAATCTTTCACACGTGAGCTCCATCTTAGTTCTTAATATGTGATATATGGCCTGACAATACATAGAGCCTGGATGCATGACCATACCATGGATGGATTGAGAAAGAACCAATGTCATTGAAGTCTTACAAACTTGCTGTTTGGTGGTCTTATGGTTGGCTGAATCTGAGTGCCAAAACCCATCTGATCTGTGCAAATACCTGCCAATGAGGTGTTACAAAAGCACAACACACAACAACCCACTCAACACTGTCTATCATGATACCCCTAATCACCATTATCACGAAATGATTCACATATCTACGTTCAGCGATTAAACCATTGCATTGGAACTCATTTACTACCTCTATAACTGATACCCATTGGATTACAATAACTTTTTGTGTGTGTGTGTGTGTGGAAAAGAACTGCAAAATAAGTACTGTAACTGTAAGTAGATTAAAAACACCATGTTTATACGATACAAAAGACAGACAGACATATTTAGCCCATTTTTTAGAAGCGGTCAAGTGGGCTTTCCTCGCAATAATTCATACTTCTCGTTTGAAAGAACTACTATGTGGAAATAAGGCCATTCTGCACTCGAGAGGAATCGAGAAAGTTAAAGCCTGAAATGAAATGTCCATGCGGATGGGCAATGGCCGTTCCTGTCAATCGAAACATAGTAACATCCAAACACTTTTAATTATATATGAGAAATGTTTATAAGTATGTTTTGACCGTATGTGTATGTTTGAATGATGTTTATTTACGTGGCCTATCAAATTTTTTTTCCCGCAAGGAAATATGTTTGTAAGCTAAAGTATCCCACTTAAACTTTTCACAATTTTGATAGGGATATTAATAACAGAGAAGTCTGTATAAATTATAAGTATGTTTGTTCTGAAAATTAGCTGCTATATCCAACCAACCCCTCTAGTCCTCAAGAATCTTGGCTAAATGATGTAATGCCTGCAACTTTAAAGGCCATGGTCTAGTCCTATGGAAATCTAAATTTTCATGCATGATTTGGAGGCAAATTCACGAGTTTTTACTGACAATTGTAAATCCTGTAACTCAATGGCATTCAAATTCAGAGATCCATTGAAGAATACATCAGCGATCTTCCACAAAACCAGTTCTCTCAACCAGTGACAAATTATCAATAACAAAATGGAATGGAATGAATATCAGCATCCCAAAATGAGCTATTACCTTTGTCAAATGGCAACTCCTGACCCATGGATCCTTAAAACTCAATTTTGATGGTTAGTTTGGAGAATCTGTGCCATTGGGGTGCAGGCGGCCTGATCGGGAATGAAAATGAGATATGCTTGGCTGCATAATGTGAAAAACTTCATAAATGCACAGTAACTTAGGGATGCCTTTGGGCGTCTCCTGGGGATTCAATCAAAGCTACAAAGCTGGAGATTGAAATTGATTCACCTTGATGATCAACTATGTTAGTGGTCAGATGGAGCTGCCTTGAAGCATCAGAACGCTTCTGGAAAATGGTATGAAGATCCCAAGGACTCTTAGTTGGAAGGGCCAACACATTTTCCTCAAGTGAATTCTGCTACAGACATTTTGACTAAATCAGCTAAAACAATATATGAAGAATGGCTCTGCTGTTTTCCGGAAATCATTTTGGGTCATGTGAATATGACAAACCTTCTTTTGTGTTTGTTAGAACTCTTCCTTGCAAGTTATCTTCTTGTTTAATATAAAGTATGTTACGGGTTAGCCAAAAAAAGAAGAAGAAGAAGAAGAGAGACGTGGTAGTGTCTTATTGAAATTGCTCAGAAGTATAACATCTGACACTTACAATATAGTTAAATTCATTTAGCATTCCTATTTATGTCTTAAATGTTGGGGATTCATTTCTTGTTCCTTTATGGCTGCCAGGCTTCTATATAAGCCTGAGCCCAGCTCATTTTTGGGCCTCAAAAGTATCCATGTAGCCAGCTTGCAGGCCTAAAATTAAGGCCCAACCTAAGCCCTTGACAGCAAGGACTGGACCAATGATCTGGCCGAGCCTCAACAAAAAGCTGTTAAACCTAAGCCCCAGCTCAGCCCATTCATCAACTGGCCCTGAATTTTGAACCCACTCAGATCCAACGGGCCTGACGTGAAGTACAATCCCACTCCTCATGCAACCAAGCCTAATCGGTCTTCCAGCAGGCCTGGGCTATTGAATGTCATAATTTAAATGTTGCAGAAGTGAATATGACCATATCTTTTATTATCTTCAGTAGGAAAATAATATAAAAGAGTATGAACTTGTTACAAGCTGTATCTTGTGTTATGCAGGAGGCTTTGCTGGTAATGTTGGACATGATCCACATAATTTAAATGTTGCAGAAGTGAATATGACCATATCTTTTATTATCTTCAGTAGGAAAATAATATAAAAAAGTATGAACAGAACTTGTTACGCGTTGTATCTTGTGTTATGCAGGAGGCTTTGCTGGTAATGTTGGACATGATCCACATATTCTGTATACCATTAGCGCTGTTCAGATTTTGGTTCTTTTTGACAAGCTAGATGTTCTTGACATTGATAAAGTGTCGAATTGTATCCCTTTACGCAGAAGATTGAGATTTGAGATGCTTATTGTTCATGCCTCTGGACTTCTTTTTGTGCCTCAAAAGAATTCTATACAACATCATCATCATCATCATCATAGCAACATAAAGAGTACTCCTATAAAAAAATAAAATAAAAAATAAACAGTAGAAGAAGAAAGCAACATAAAGAGTATTACTTGGAAAATAAAAATCCTTGATTTTTTGTATTTCATTTTGGAGCTGCAACCTGAATTCTTATTGGCAGTAAACCATGAATTATTGTAGGATTTTATCTTGCCAAGCGCTGAGGAAGGAAAGATCCTGCTTTGCATCCAAACACCCTAGCCATGGCTTGCACGCCTTCATTAGGAATACATATGCCGAGCATCTCACTCTTGTTCATGTTAATTTTCTGCCCCAATAGTATTTTGAACTTATCACCTTCCAAGGTTAATCGACTGTGCCTCTCCAGTGTCACAAAATAGCAAGGTGTCATCAACTTATTGCAAGTTACTTGCGGACTGGTGCTGCTAACAGAGAACCACTAACCAAACCCTCCTTTGCTTCTTCAGTGATCATTCTTATTGCATGTTATGTGTCTCCTCATAGTTTCCCAAGAATATTTTAATGAATGGGCATTTTCAAACCGGGCTTGAGTGGGGTAGCCTGTGGGATGTGGGGACACACTCTAGGTGGGCAGCCCGTGTGACGCGGGTGGCTCGTGTGAGGCAGGCCCCACCCGTGTGAGGTGGTACCCATGTGATGTGGGGCCCACGAGGGGGGTTCGGCCAAGGTCCTAACCCATGCGACGTGGGGCCTGGGCTATGAGATAAAGGGATTAATTCGCAATGCTCTATCAGTTTGAGCTTTTAGAGTGAGTGGTTAATTGTCCTACATCATATTTGTTCTACACATATAAAATGAAATCTTAGGTCTTTTGACAAGTCAGTGCTCGAATCAGCTCACGTCAGAAGACCGTTTTTTTTTTTTGCCTGTAGTTTGTGTTTTGGAACTAGATGTACCACTCTTGTCTGACCAATGGAAAGATTTTAACTGATTATTTCCTTATTGATGTTTCTGTAGTTTAATCTTTGGCACTGGATCTCCATAATGGTTTAGCAGAACAAACTGAATTTTATTCTGTTTGGATGCACCCACAAATGGGTATTGGTTCTGTACTTTGTTATTTAAGAGAAGCAATCGACTGTGAATTTGGGCCATTAGGGAACACCCTAAATTGCAGTCAAGAGATGAATAGCTTGTCTACCATCAATTTGACAGAGGGTATCCCATCTACTGCCAAATGCGAGAACATCAACATGTGAGCTTTGGGTGCATTTGGATGCACTATCGAGTTCGATTTCAGTTACTGGTCTAATAAAGTGGGAATGACCAAATTGCAATATCCTCAGCATTTATGTTGAGGGTCTTAGGTCCAAATTGTAATTATGTTACTTTCAAGTTGGACTTCAAAGAAATGTAACTGCAATTTGGGGGTGACTTAATATAGATACTATGAAAGATAAACAATGTGTCTTTCCCTCTCAATTATTTCCCTCCCGATTTTGCTGGATGTCCAGAATTCAATTGACTTGTTCATCCAAACACATCTCAATTTGCTGGATGTCCAGAATTCAATTGACTTGTTCATCCAAACACAGCCTTTTACTGGTTTTAAATTACAGATCTGGTCTTTCCTGTTTACCTTGATCTTAAAGGTAGATATTGCCGGGCTGCAGAATGAAGATGGGTCCTTTTCAGGTGACATGTGGGGTGAAATCGATTCTCGGTATTCTTCTCTGAATCTTTAGATATTTGTGATTGATAGTCAAGCATCTTACATACACAATATCTACATATTTTGGAGTGTTCTAATCAAGCTTTTTTTCTTTTTGGAGTAGGTTTTCTTACATTGCGATTTGTTGTCTCTCACTATTGCACTGCTTGGATAAAATTAATGTGGAAAAGGCTGTGAACTATATTGTGAGCTGCAAAAATTTGGATGGTGGTTTTGGATGCACGCCTGGAGCAGAGTCTCATGCTGGGCAAAGTAAGTTCTACCTTATTGTGGAGTTGATGTGCATGACATAACTTATCATTAGCATCTACCTTTTAAATTATAAGACTTTGGCATGTTAATTGTTTATTTATTTATTGACAAATTGATGTGAATAACACAGCTATGCTCAACGTAGCTGTCTATGTTATATGGGTATCATATATTGATACTCTGGTGTTGTTTCTTATCGATGAGAAATGATGCAATGCTGTCAGAGCTCTATAAGGTATGGTGCTCCTAGTTGAATTGGTGCACTTGGACAGTCCAACTGATCAACATGGCTGTCTGCTAGGAACACATTTTGTGGGTTACGATGCAAAAATTACACCAATCAGTTAATCTGGTCAAACCATAAGTTGGCCATCTTTCACACCAATCTGTTTTCCAAAGTCATGAAAGGAATAGTTAGGATCACCTGATGAAAGTGATGTTTTAGATCCACAGGTGATCCATGAGGAGCCCCAACAATAAGATTTATCAAATTGATAATTTGATCTATCTTCAGATAGACAATCTTGACATCTATTTCATAGTTGATTGATCAGATGGTTAGAATTGTCCAGTTGCTGTGGTTTTTGCAGGGTAGTATGAAATGTGAGCTGGAGCTAATGGACAATCCAGATTGAGCATTTGGACTATCCAAGTGTTCTGCTTCAATTAGGAGAACTATTAAGTTATAGTGCTCTTGGGCACTGATCATTTCTCTTCTAGCAATGTATTGTATTTTAGGTAAGGCTTTTGCATCTGCATGTGGCCCACTTGCCAAACTGGCGTGTGTGAGACACCTGAGCCAAGCATTGCATGCATGCCACCATTTAGATGGTTGGCCCAAAAATATATCTTTACATATTTATCAAAATAAAAAGGCTTTTCCCCTCATCGTGCAGGTTGGCCACGTGTGTGCTGGACCGGTTTTAGAAAGAACCCATTGTTTTGGCAAACATGTGGCCTTTTAGTTGAATCTTTTCACCCTTTGTGGACCAGGTCATCTACATTGATGGATGTCCCACACACATGCTGGCTTTACCACATGTGGCCGTCCATGGAGTTGCATGTGGGTCCATGCAGTAACTTTCGGGTCTAATCAAGTGCTCACCATTATTGGCTGCAGTCTTTTGTTGTGTGGGTGCGCTAGCAATAACAGGTTCTCTACACCATATTGATAAGGACCTTCTTGGGTGGTGGTTATGTGAGCGGCAAGTTAAATCTGGAGGTCTGAATGGGCGCCCTGAAAAGCTTCCGGATGTGGGTCTTCTTAACCTCAAGCTCTTCTTTAGGAGGTTCTCATGCTCTCCTCTTAAATGGGCCATTGATGTCATTTCAGGTCTGCTACTCATGGTGGGTCCTCTCTAGCCTGAGCATGATTGACAGAGTGCATTGGATCTCCAAGGATAAACTTGCAAGGTTCATCTTAGATTGTCAGGTTATTTTTGAATTTAAATCTTATTTCTGTTGTTTAAGGTTTTTACACTTGTAAATCATGAAATCTTGAGCTTCCAATTGGAGGAAAAATACAGTGTTAGCCCGAGCTACAGTGCATTTCTTCATGCTGGCATTCTGTGCAGGTGGGGCCTGTCTTTTGATGATGTGCGCCATTCATAGCATGATTGCCCATGGTTGGGCAATGCTGAAAATTCCACTCTTTTTTTTTCTTCTTTCTTGTTTAAATTTTTTTTTTTTTTTTAAAAAATGGTAATAGTGATTTATTCAAACCAAACAGATGAGCATACAAGAAGGAGAATACAGAAAATTAAAAAACACACATCTGAAAGTCCTAGCAATCTGATTGTTGGCTTGTGAATGGATGGTCAGAAGTATGTACGGCCAAAATGTCCAGACAATACTTCACCCAAACTAGTGGTACTTTTGGTCTTGTTACAATCCAATACAGGTTGGGCCCACCTTTCAGTAGTCCAGACTGTTCATTGGGTGGTCCTCATTGTGGATGGGTGATGACTCACAAAAAAACAAAGAAAGAAAAAGAAAGAAGGGAAGAAAAAAAAAAAAAAAAAACTCATATGATAATCCTAGCAATCTGACTGTTGAGTGTTGACTTGCAAATTGATGGTCAAAGCATATACATTCAACCATCAACAGGAGGATTCCAGTTGTCAGATGGCTGGGATTGTTTGATTGCAGTGTTTTGGTCAGTCAGCCATCAATGGTGGGGCAGACCTGATGAGTGAACTGGATACTGGAAGGTGGGCCCACCTGTATGGAATGCTGGCCAGGACAAAACCACCACCACTTCCCAGCAAGCATCATATAACACCTCTTCGAATAATCTGGGTATAGTGCGATAACATTATACTGTTTTTTTCTCAAAAATTTCAGGACAAGGAGAATGGAGGAATTTCGGATAGGCCAGATGATGCCGTTGATGTTTTTCATACCTTTTTTGGGGTTGCAGGTATGTAGATTGCGATTTTGTTGTTTATTTTCACAATCCTTTGTTCTTTTATCATCATATTTTTATTTTTTTGGCTACGATTGGTCATTATAAAAATACAGCAATTTCCAACCTCTGCTGGGATGTGCCAATCTGTAGACTCTGGATGGAGACATTGGGTTTCTTTCACTTAGTAAGAATAGGGTCTTGAATAGCATTAATTGGCAAAAGAAAAGGGGCCCAAAACCACTTTGGAAAAACTTACAGGTTACAGCTAATGTCAAGTTACAAAAGGTTTTTCATTTAGAATCTCAATCACAGTTTTGCTAGACAACAGGAAAACACTTACTTGGAATGTAATGATGTCTGCCCTCAGTGGTTGTTAGAAGGGTGTCTTTTTATGACAACAACCAAACCGACCCTAAATCGAAGTGAGATCCCATATTCTTTCAGAAAATTTAGGGATAGATCCATGAAGGAGAATGATGAAGATATTTGGCTGCAGATGCCAATTTGTTAGTTGTGCAACATCTGGAGCATTAATCAGCTAGCATGTCCCTGACCATAAAATCAGACTGCCTCCTTCATCAGGTTGGCAACAGCGGTAAGGAGGGGAATGTCAATTAGGGTGGAAGATCTTGAAAAGGGAATAAGAGGAAGACCTAAGCTTACTTGAATTGAGGTGATGAGGAGGGATATGAAGGCTTGTTCTATCAAGTATCCACTGTGCAGCTTATGGATCTTGTTTTGCCGAAAATTTCTAAGACCTTATGCTTGGCAAGTGAGCATGTTTTCATATCCCTTCTCACCACCTCGATCCAAGCCCTTACTAGGTCTTTTCTCTTATCCTCTTTCAAGCCCTTCATCTTTAATCAAAGTCCCATTCATTACCAGAGTGGGCTCAGGTCTTTCATCAATAATTTGAACCATCTATTGTTGTGGCCCATCATGTGAGCTTCCATGTCTAGCGCTAGACCTTGGATAAAAGAGGATGGTTGATATCCAGTGGACAGCTGATCATAGAAAACTTCTGCCGATTAACCATTCAGAAGTTTATCCCAAATTATTGGGAGTAAGAAGAAGATGATGATGATGCATATCCATACTGAACCTCCACTAATGAATGGCCCAGATCTTCTATTGAAGATCTTATCTTAGTCTCCATCACAAAGATCTCCTCAATATTTTGCTATCTCATTGTACACAAATCATTACTCATAAATTCATTTCTAGAGGAGATAGAGCTTTCAGAGGAATAAAAAGCCCTTAGGATGAGGTTGTCTCAAGATTACTCGAATCATCTATAGGAAGAAATTAAATGGAATTCTTAGTGAAGAGGCGAATTCATTGGAACATCCGTTTTCAGAAGATAAAATCAAGCAAGCGATGGCAGATTTGGGCAGTGATAAGGCTCTTGGGCCAGGCGGTTTCCCGATAGCATTTTATCAGAAATTTTGGGAGTGTGAAAAGTGATGTGATTGGTTTCATGCAAGAATTTTTCAAGGAAAGCTTAATCGCAACACAATTGGGGGCTACGTTTATAGCATTGATTCCTAAGGAGCAGAATGTTTGAAAGACTTTCATCCTATCAGTCTGTTGGGGGGTCCATATAAGATTACTAGCAAAGGTGTTGGCTTCAAGATTTATGAAAGTGTTGGGCAATGTTATTTCAGTCTCAAGGATCTTTTCTAGATTGAAGATAAATCATTGACTGCTCTCTCTTGGCCAATGAATATGTTGATTCTTGCTATGGGAAAGGGCCAGGAGGTATGGTTTGCAAGCTTGATATGGAAAAAGCTTATGATCATGTGGATTGGACATTTCTAGATTGTCTTGGGCATATTAGGATGTGGTCCAAAATGGCGATTTTGGATTCGGGCTTGTGTCAGATCGGCAAAATTTTCAATTTTAGTGAATGGTTCACCAAAAGTTGTTGTTTTTTCTTTTTTTTTGTTTTTCCTGCTTCCCGTGGGCTGCATCAAGGCAATCCGTTATCCCCTTTCCTTTTCATCACAATCATGGAGGCCCTTAGTAGAATGATTGACAGAAGGGTTTAGGTGGGATTGGTAAAAGGCTTTGGAGGTAGATAATACAAATTTTCAGATTTTTCACAGAGTATGTGGATGATACACTCTTATTGTGCAAGGCAAATGATTTTATTATTATTATTTTTTACATAATATATAATTTTAATTTTGTGGAAAATCTCTTGATTAATATTTCCAAAAGTGAGATCTTAGGGGGAGGCATTTCCAAAAAAAAAGTGCAGCCTTTTGTAGAAGCATTCGGGTGCAAGGAAGCTTCTTTTCCAACTACATACCTGGGGCTTCCGTTATGTATTGGGAGACCGGTGAAGCACATGTGGGACAGAGTCATTGAGAGATGGTTCTATTGCCTGAGATTTTATCAAAGATTTCTCCACTTTTATCATAAGCGGATTTATTGAGATGGTTCAAGTCGAAGACAAGATCTTTCTCAGTTAGATCATTCTATCGGTTCTTGTGTGCGAGTGAGGAAAATTTTGAGATTGTGGCTATGACCTTCCTCTAGCATTACGATGCTCCATTGAAGGTTGGCTAGTAGGTAGGAACAAAGTGCTAACAAAAGACAATCTTTGTAAGTGGAATATGTATATCCCAAACATTTACTTGATGTGCTTTAAAGATGCGTAATTTGTGGAACACGTATTCATTCACTGTGTATTTTGCCAAGGAGGTTTGGGATCTTCTTCTCTACGTTTTCAGGGTTCTATGGGTGTTCCCGAAGACGATAGAGGAATTTCTCATTGCTTGGCACAACAGGGGGAACAGGGAAAGAAGGGAAAAGGTTATGGTGATCAAGTTTAGTTGTGGCTCTATAGGCTTTATGGTGGGAAAGAAACCAGCGTTGCGTCAAAAACAAAATGAGTGGACTGGTGCAAGTATTCAATAGGGCAATTCTTAATATGAAGGATTGGGTGGAAGCATATATTTTTCAATCGGGGTGTTTCATTAGGTGTTGTTGTATTTTTGTATGATTGTATGCTTTGGCCTCAGCCTTTTTATAATATACTATCATTGTGAAGAAGATGATGATGAAGATGAAGAAATTAAATGGAGGAAACATTAAGGGATACTTGGGTGAATACAAGATTTTTTCCATATTATTGCTAGTGTGAGGACCAGAAGCAACAAGATCTAGAGTGTAGTTGTGGATGACTAAAGACTTGAGGAGAAAGAGCAGGTTTGCAAGGTGATCATCAACTATTACAAGTCCCTTCTCACTGACGATGAATGGGTGAGACCATGGCTAAATGATCTTGAGTTTAGCTTCCTCTTGAACACTTGAGTCTAAATCCCTTGAGAAGCCCTTCTCGGAGGATGAGGTTAAAGCAATAGTGGAGTCATTAGGATGTGGTAAAGAGTGATATTATGAGCTTCATGGGGGAGTTTTTCGAGAGGGGTTGTTTGTCAGCCAAGCTAGGAGCATCTTTTATTGCAATCATCCCAAAGATGTCAAGGGTCGAAAGTTTAAGGATTTCAGGTCAATCAATCTTATTAGGGGGCCATACAATATTCGTGCAAAGACGTTGGCAACCATATTTAGGGTGGTCTTAGCTAGTGTAATATCCAAGAACCAAGGTGTGTTCATTGCACGTGGACAAATCTTAACAACGCTTTAGTTGCCCATGAGGGTATCAATTCTCGGTGCAAGAAGGGGATGAAAGGCATAGTATGCAAGCTGACAGAGAAGGTGTATGATCATGTGATCTTGAGGTTCATGGACTATTTATTGGGACAAATTGGATGCGGGCCAAAATTGAGAGGTTAGATGGAGTGTGTTTAGTTAGCCTGTAATGGCCTGAAAATCAGTACCCAAGTACATAGACTCCAATTCCGAGTTCCCAGGTGTTAACTTATTAAAATGCAGATGTGTCCTCATTCAGATTCACATTTATTCAACACACTAATAATCAGAGTTGCGCAATTCAATTTAGCGGAACTAAAGAGAGGTAGAGATAATGAAAATCAACAAATATATGGTAAACAGTCAAAATACAATTAAAAAGTGGTGTCTACCCAAATAGGGATTATATTAGCCACAATATACATACCTAAGGCGGTTAAAGTGTAGAGTTTTTGGTTTACGCTAAATCCTCCAAAACATAAAGACGATGGCATAAGACGATCTAAGTCTACCCGTTTAAGGTCTCACTGGTACCTACATCAATGATGTGCTTGGTTGGTGTTTTAAAACACCGTCCCAGGTGGAGTGAGTAGCTAACTTGGTGGTTCCATTAGTTCTAAGTCACACATGTTATCGACTCAATCAGCGCAGTTAACGACAAAACAAGAAATCAAGCACTTCCTAAATACTCTTGTTAAATGCATGAGGGAGATTATGAAATGATGCATGCACCTCATAATCTAACACTCCCTCACAAGCGATTTCAACGCTTATTTTGCAAATGCCAACACTCCATCATCACGTGACTGCAACGCTAAATTGCCACATCCTATCTAATGCAATGTGATTGATGCATGTGTTAGCCGAGTAATTATTAAGTTCTATTCGTCCAGCATATTGGCGAAGCTAGAATACCAACGTCATATTAATAGTCCTTACCCGGATCACGTGGCTTGTTGCGGCACATAACAGTTCCTCACCAGTGTCCCTTTATCCAATTTTAGGTGTCACCCGTTTATCTCATAAATCAACGATTTCAAAGGTACGACATGATACCTAAATATATAAGGATCAACCCGGTATGGGTCATCACCCAAATACCGAGTATGATCACTTAGTTCTGAGGTGCGGGCTTATCACGTAAAACAAAATTACCATAAAAGAAAAAGGGCTCGTTACCCAATTCCATTCACGCCCGGGTCGTTCGAATAGTACTTTGACATACAACCATTGGCCGAGTAATTTGACAGGGGCCATTTGAATAATGATTTATCACCTTCATTAGTGCTCACTTGTCACTACGGGAAGGCTTGTCACCCCAGCTTAAGCCAACAACTCGGACACGGTGTCCCATACTACCATGCCCGACTTATGAGTCTTGGTGGGATCGTATCGCACAAACGGCTATGAATAGAATCATCCATTGGGAACGAGGTATCCTAGATTCTATTTGGTCGTGTCACACATTTTAAACATACATGATTAGTCGGCTAGTGGATTAATTCAATTGACCTGAGAGAACCCCGACGCAATCAGCATTGAGTGCAAACATCCCGTGTAGTCCAGCTACTGTCGGTTGTCCGTCTTCAACCCGGGTCAATCGAACAAGCTTAGGGTGGCCGCTCTAGCTTAGGCCACCCTTTTAGTTTAAGCGGTTAGGCAATTGACCCACCATCATAACAATCCTAAGTATCGCTATGGACTAACACTATATCATATAATTATAGCATAAGTTTCACTACACAATCACTTAAATATTTCATTGAACATGTGAGCATCCATAGGGTATTATGTTCACAAAAGCATTAAATCAAGCATGTGAATGTGTATAAAGTAACACAACCACCTAAGCATTAAATCAAGCATGTGAGCATCGACAAAGTAAAATATTTCGCCCCTTAGACATTTCATCAAACACGTGAGCATCTATATCCAAGTAATAACATATATTATAGTAAAAATTAAAATGTTAACATGTTAGTATGCACAAATTCATATACAAATAACTAATTAACTGAGACCCTCGAGGGTCGATAAATGAAAACGTAGGCATAATGGTCTGCACCTTGTGACGATTCGCCGGACTCACGGTGCTCATAGGGTTAGGGTGTTAGGGAAAGATCGTCGAAAGACCTAAACAAGTATACAAGCTTGTGAGATTAGGGATAAACAACTGTTGAACCCTAAATTACAAGTGAGATTCAATACTTACATCCAATCGTTGCCGGAAGGTGGAGATGCACCAACATTCACACCCCAAGATCTCTCCACCTTTCTTCTCTTTCTCTTCTTTCTTTCTCCCCTTTTCTCTTGTTTTAGGCATGGAATTCGTAGGGGTGCCCAAACAAGGGCCTTATATAGTGCTAGAATTGGTGAAAATAGTCCTAAGGCCTGGGTTTTTACTATACTAACCCTAGGGGAGTGTGTTTATACCCTTTCGGGACCACTACGGGGCGTAGAAGTCGACACCTGCCGTTAGATAGTTGGCCCCTAGAGATGATCTACGCATAGACACAATCGGCATGTCATTTGGACACGTCAATCGACGGGTATGATCAGAAGTCTATTCGATAGTCATCGATGGTTGATCGGGGCTGCGGCTATACGTATATCTGCAAGATATTAACTTAGATTGTTGCCCTAAATTTGGTCGTGATCTAACGGTCCGAAAGCTACAACTTGGGCAAAGACCAAACACAGATAAGTGATTTAAGTTCTTGGTTAATTTTAGGAATATTTGCACAACTCATGCACCGACCTTACAAGTCTAAGTTGAGCGATTCGAGGCACGATTTTGGCTCGATGTCTGGCGATGGACGTTAAGCCCACTAAGACGAACGTATTTCTATAGCCTTGAGCTTAGTGGCCCACTAACGAGTGGTTTAGAGTTTGTTTGGATAATCAGGGTATTTCCGAAATGAATTGGATATTGAGATTTCTTGTGCACAATGATTAAGGTTTGGATTAACTAAGTTCATAATGTAGCCTATTCGCAAGTAGCGGAAATAATGATTCGAACACAATCACCCTAAACCATTGGTTCTTAGGTTAAAATGATATTGGGTCAGTTTGGTTTGTTAATTAAGATCTAACCCCTACTTATTTCGGCTTTTGGTATGTCTTTATTTAGTTACGATTGTCTTAATTAGTTAGTGATATGTCAGCTAGATTTGGACCCCATGTAAACAAATCATGTGGCTAAACTCAGTGTTTAAGTTATCGGTCGGATTCGTTGGCTTCCTACGGTTGATAAATCGAATTTGTGTAGTTTTCTATTGGTACCACCCATTTATAGGCTAACATCAAGTGTTAATGGTCAGTAAGTAACCATGTAAGTTAATTATAATGAAAAAAATTCAAGAATTTTGAAAATCAAAAGTATAAAAAATTTGGGACATTACATAGCCAAATTCGTAGTCTTGGTTAATGGATCACCTAAAGATTTCTTGAAGCCTTCTAATGGTATCCAGCAAGGGGTCCCCTTCTCCCCATTCTTATTTGTTGTGGTGTCCAAAGCTCCAAGCAGGATGCTAACTAAAGGCCAGCAGGCAAGAATCATTCGTGGATTTCGGGTGGATAAGGTGAATCCTCCAATCTCCCATCTTTAATTTACCGATGACACTATTTATTTGCGAAGCCGATGATGCCATGGTGAACAAGTTAAGGATGGTGATATTATGTTACAAAGCGATCTCGGGCCAAAAGGTTAACATTGCCAAGAGCGAGATGTTTGGGATGCAAATGTCCAATGAGGAAGTAGAGGTGATGGCAAGGATCTTTGAGTGCCGCGCAAGGGTCCTTCCATCTACCTACCTTGGGCTTCCTCTGTGTTGGAAGGTTGGCAGAGCCTTTGTTGGATGTAGTTGTGGAAAGGTTTGAGAGAGTTATCAAAGTGGAAAAGCCTTTTACAATCTCCCATCATACCTCCTTTCCAAATGTTTGAAGTCAAATTTGGCGAAGTTGCAAAAGTTGATACAACTTTCTGTGACAGGGTTCAAAGGATAGGAAAGTATTTCATCTTTTGGGGTGGAGGTGTATAGGCCATACAAGGAAGGAGGGGCTGGTATTAGGGATTTGGATAATATGATCTGGCTCTCTTAGGAAAATGGTTATGCCACGTTGGATCAGATGATGAATTCTTATTGCTAGAGGTCATAGTATGGAAGTGTGGATGTCAAGGAGGATAGGAAGTTAGGGACTCTTCTCTACAGACCCTCATGGTTTTGGAAGGGGATTTCTAGATTAAGGGCCAAGTTTAGCGTGAGAGTTGGATTCTTCATTGGCAATAGGGAGTGTTAGATTTTGGGTGGATGTATGGGTTAGAGAGACCCCCCTTCAATTGCGTTCCTGGGAATTGCTTGCCTCTCTATGGGAAGGTTTGTTTTGGTTTCTAAATGTTATTCCTTCATCATCAATGAAGTTGTTTGATCCTCGCCTTGCCGAAGAAACTTGCAGGATGAGGAAGGTGAGGAGTTTGCTAAGCTTCTTGGTTGCTTCCACCGTTACTTGCTAGCGAGAGATGATAGAGATAGACTAATCTGGTTGAAGGATAGATCGGAGTGTTTCTTGGTTTGGTCCTACGAGTTCCTTCGGTCTTCGAATAGGGGTGGTACCCACATGCACACGGCCAACATGTGGCACCTACGAGTCCCCCTTGAAAGTTGCCGCTTTTGGGTGGCTTGCTGGAAGAGGGAGGATCCTCGCCATCGACGATCTCCAAAAGAGGTCAATTATGCTGCCAATATATGCATGATGTGTATGGAGGATGCCGAGACAGTTGATCATCTTTTTATCCATTGCTTGCTTACTAGGCTGCTATGGAGCCGCTTCCTTTGGCTCTTCGAAATGTCTTGGGCAATGCCAAACTCAATTGGGGAATTATTCTTGCTATGGTATGGAGTGGGGTTAGGGAAGAACTTAAAAGCTATATGGAGATTGGTCTTGCTGGCTTTATTATGAGCTATTTGGGTGGAGGAATGGAAGGTGCTACCGAAAGGAGTTCACCAAGGCAGAGGAGGTTTTTTCCAAAGGAAAGCTCCTTGTTGTGGAGTGGGCTTATCTAAAATTCTTAGAAGATAGTAATTTCTCTTTTTTTTGCTTCAGTTGTAGCTCTTGCACCTTCTCACTGCTTCTTAATAAAATGATCATTACTCTTCAAAAAAAAAAAAAAAAAAAAAAAAAACGGATGCTTTTTTTTTTTTTGTTTCCTTTTATTGTCAGATTTTATTGCTATCTGATTATTGGAGTTTTTCTCACACATTTTCTTCAATTTCATATATTTGGTGATGTACAGGACTTTCACTTTTGGAATACCCAGGAATAAAAGCAATTGATCCAGCTTATGCTTTGCCTGTTGATGTTGTGAATAGAATTTTCTTTGGCAGAAAAGGTCTGCCTTAGCTACCCTGGAGTTAATTTCGTTCTCTCCACATTTGAAACATTTGATATGTTAATCTAGACTGCATATAGATTTTGCTAAATTTCCACTTAGCAAATTGCTAATGTTGCACTTATTTCTTCCAATAGAAAAGATGAGCGCACTTGCCACTTTGGGCAGGTTTGATGGAGAATTCCATTTTGCATTATGCATTTTTTGCAATTTTCAAGCAGCACCAACCTTTCAAAATTGCTCTTGACGATACTGAATGTTGGGTGAACGTCCATTTTGATGCCTTTCCAATCACAACATTATGTGAATGTGGATGAACATTTGATGTGTTCTATATAATCCATGGATTTAGACGTAGGTATTGGGCCTTGTATCAGCCCCCCAATTATCATACAATATGGGCCGATATGGTCCCACAGGTGTATATTGGCCCCATAACGGTCTCCCGCTGTTAGGATAACTGTGGATGAAAAAAATCAAATCACAGTCCAACACAATGTTGGACTATATAAAGCTTCCATTCGAGATTACATAGAGAATCTCCAGCTGAGATAGTTGTACAATTGTAAATCCATGTTGTTGCTCTCTACATGACGAGCATCTCTCAACTCTCATTGTATGTGCAAAAAATATAGACTAAGTGCATTATTCAAGTGTTTTAACTTTTAATGGTATCAGAGTAGGCAATCTGCTATCTTTGCACCCATCCGGTTAAAAAACCAATTCTCTTAATCATCCCAACCCACCCATGCCCTGCGAGCATCATTCTTCTTCATCTTCATTTCCATGTTTATTGTTGCCTTGCAGGGTATCGCATCTCTGCCTCTACTATTGTCAATAGCAAGTATTTCGTAATGGTAACGGTAGCTGTAGGGGCCACCACCATTACCTTTATGATACGGGGTGTAAAATGGCCGTTACAGGGGTTGTTACAGCTGTTACACTCTTTTTCATTGAAAAAAAAATCTGAAAAACCTGTCTCAGTCCCATAATGAACCATTATGGGGCCATTACAGCCTTTATGGGGGCGTAACGGGCTGTTATGGGGGTTGTAATGGCCTTTAAGAGTCATGATATATTGGCACTACTTGTGCGTTTCGTATCGGACAGGTGGGATACAAGATATATCATGGCATATATCGGCCAATATCGTCGATATTTAAAACATTGTGCCTACACAATTATGCCATCACTCATATATATATATATATAGAGGTTGTGTGATGACATATTCGATTGTGCGATTGCATATGAGCACAACCCCCTTTGGGTCACATACAATCGCTTCCACTATTTGACAACAATGATGGCCGTTACAGAAACATTGGTTTGTAATGGCCCCATAATGGATTTTTTCAACCAAAAAAAAAAAAAAAGAGCCCATAACAGCCTTAAGGGCCCATATGGTAACGGTAACGGTGGTGCCCCTCTCAACATCATCATTTCAATTACATTTGTCCTATGAACAATTTTGCAAAAAACAATGTCCCAAAGTTTACATCGGTTAGTATTAGGGATATATGCTTGCACAATAAATATTTCTTATTTTAGAAGGATCCCATACCAGATACATAATTAATTTTCCCAAATGAGCCATGATTTTTTTTATTTTTTATTTATTTATTATTATTATTATTATTTAGTGCAACTAGAACAATGAAATCATAAATGAAACGATTATTTGAGACATACAAGGTTAGCCCAAGAAGTGCCTCCTTTAGTGAACCCAAGTTTCCAGATGGCACGTAATGAGTACCAAGACCTATGTACAGTGCATTAGCAGGAGATGAAATCCTTTTTCCAGTCAATTCAAGATAAGAACCTACAATAAAATTAATAAAATCGTGTCACACATTAGAAAGAATAAGCAGAAAACACATGAAAAATATGTGCAAAAGATTAAAGAATGTGTGGATTAGGGTAAAGAATAAGGTTCTAATCATCAACCATTTTTTATTTTTTATTTAGAATAAGGTCCTAATTGTCAATCACAGAGTGAATTTCAGGAAGTTCTAAAACTAATATGTATCGGTCATCCTTTACTTTAATCCCAAAACAATTCTGGAAATTAGAAAAATGATAAGTAAAGTTTGGCTTTTATTGTAGTGTTTTAAATACGGCTGTCAATGGGCCAAGTTAGTCTGTAGGGTTATTGGGCCTAGCTCGCCTCAACCCAGGCTTGGTTGCAGTATCAAGCCTAAGGGTCGGGCTCAAGCTTAAAACTCAAGCTGCTTTTTAAACGGGTTGGGCTTGGACCAAGTACAACAGCCCAACCCATTAGGGCTTCCATGTGGCAATTTTGCAATATTCTAAAATATCTACTCCCTAGCAACCTAACCCCAACATAGAAAGATAGTTCACTTCTACGAAGAGTTCGACTCTAGGAACATCCGGGTCCGACAACTAGCACCCATGAGAACCTTCATAAATATATGTATCTGTTGGGGAGAAAGAGTAAACAAGCTACCTTGGCCTCTTGGCAAGAGGTTCATTGCCCCCCTCCTTTCCGATCTGGTCGTGGTCCTATGGCAAGGTGGTACGCCCTCAAGTAAATTGGAAAGAAGTTTGTTCTCCCATTCAAGCTGGCGGTGCAAGCACCAAGAGACTGAAAGAAGTGAACTCGGCCTTGTTAGGAAAATGGATCTGGAGATTTACCTTTAGAAGATCATAGCCTCTGGAAATCTTTCATCATTGCTAAGTATGGATCCAATCACATGGATTAGAGAATTAGGATATCATCTCTTTTTCAAGCCTCCCATACTTGGAAATCCATAGCCAAGATGGCCTCTATAGTGCAGGAGGGCATGGTTTTAGCCCTTGGAGACCACAATCGTATTTGTTTTTCGCAAGACTCCTGGTGCAGAGAGGCCCCTTTGTGTGTTGCATTTCCCTCCCTTGCAACCCTAGTGACCCAGAGATATCGGTTGTTGAATGTTTTTGCCCTTGGTCCCCGCACTTGTATTTGTATTTTGCAAGACTCCTGGTGCAGAGAGGCCCCTCTTTGTGTTGCATTTCCCTCCCTTGCGGCCCTTAGCAATGACCCAGAGATATCAATTGTTGAACGTTTCTGTGGCTCTTAGTACAGGGTTTGTAATCCTTGAGACGAACAAATCGATCAACTTACATTCGTTCTCTCTCAACCGCAGGTCTTCAAGCCTATTGTTGACGAACCGGGTACACTAATCTGGAAATTTCATCCCTCTAGCTCTTTCTCGGTGAGATCCCTTCATGATAGATTATCTTACTACTCCCCTCAACCCACTCGCTTCTATACCCTCCTGGCTTGGTTTTCTAGGGCCTCTTCAAAGGTGGCAACGTTCGCTAGGTTAGATGGGTGGAATTGGGTTCTCACAATAGACAACCTTCGTAATAGGTCTTTCATCCTCCATAATGTTTGCTCGTTGTGCTATAAAGATGGTGAATCTATGAACCGCCTATTCATCCATTGTCCCTTCTCTAGCAACATTTGGTCCAAAATCATTCAATCGCACAACATTCTCTAGGTAATGCCAGGTTCTATTGAAGACCTATTCTGGTCAAGGTTCTCAGATGGTTGGAAGAAGAACAAGAAATCTACCTGGGACTTATATCTCATTGTTGTTCTTTGGTGCATATGGTCAAAACTTGGAACGTAATGACCGATGCTTCAACAACAAGAGCAACTTGGTTCTTGGGGTCTTCAATAGGGTTTTTAATCTCCTGAAAAAGTAGCTCTCTGGCTAGTCTTCTTTGGGGTTGATAACCATTAGGCTATTGTATTGTATTTTCTCCTTGTTGTTTTCATTTTTTTCTTTGCTTTTTGTCTCCTTTTGGCACCTAGCCCTCAATAAAATTCAGTATATTAAAAAAAAAAAAGAAGTGTAGTTTGCAAGCTAGATTTGGAAAAAGCATATGATCACGTAGATTGAGCTTTTTTGGATTATATGTTTTGCTGGTTTGGGTGTAGGGAAAAGTGGAGAAATTGGATTCGGGAATGCAAGGGCTTGTACAAGTTCTCAATTTTAGTGAATGGTTCTCCCAAGGGGTTTTTCAAGTCAACCAAGGGCTAAGGTAAGGGGATCCTCCGTCTCTATTCCTTTTTGTAGTGGTGGCAAAAGCTTTAAATCGTATGTTGATGAAAGGGGTATCTGAAAGTCTCTTTGGAGGATTTAAGGGGGATAGAAGGGAATTTCATGTCTCTCATCTTCAGTTTGCGGACGACATGATTTTTATTTGCGAAGCAGATGCCACCCAAGTAAATAATCTTTGGAAAGCCCTTTTTTTTTTTAAAGCAATGTCAGGTTTATATATGAAAGTCCAGAAGTCTTAAGGTGTCGGGTATAGCGCTATCAGCGAGGAAGCATGTGCTTTACTATAGTGTTTGGTTGTAATCAGGGTCATTTCCATCCACGTATTTGGGTCTCCATCTATGTAATGGGAAGGTAGCGAAGCACTTATACCCGACACTTCAAGGAGATTTCCTCTACTTTTTATGGCTTTTCTCTAGTGTCTATGACCCGACTATCCCATCCTTTAGGATTCCCTTTAGGAAGAGTTATCTTCAGCTTTAGGTAAGTGGAATCTGCCCTAGTGCATAGGAGGTGATTTTAATGTTGTTCACTTCATTCATGAGAAATCTTCAAGGTCTCAGGTGTCCTCTAGCGTGCAGGGTTTCTCTAGTTTGATGAGCAAACATGACCTGTTGGACCTTCCAATGGGAGATATTATATATTCTTGGTAGGAAACCCTTACAAATATGAATACAACATTGTTAGGGAAGTAGATAAGGAGATTTAGCACTGAAGAGGACAGCATGTGGAGGAAGCTAATAGTGGCTAAAAATGGCACTTAGGATGGGGGTTGGTTTGTTAGGAGCTCGTCCTTGTATAGAGTGTCCACTATGTGGGAAGCAATCGCAGGCATGCAGCACCTTCTTCGTCCAGGCCTTGGGTTGATGTTTGGTGTGGTAATACTGCTCTTCAAGGATTATTTCCTTGGCTTGCACTTGACCGCGTCCATGTGGTGGATTGCTTTTTCAATGGTGGGAGAGAAGGTGGTTTGGGCTCCTCGTATAAGGAATTTATTGGATATAGAAATTTCAGAATTAGTTGGTCTTCTGGATCTGCTTACCAATTACATGCTGACGGCTCAAGAGGAGGAGAAGATCATATGGTTGAAGCATCCTTCCGACAAATTCTCGGTCAGTTTTTTTTTTACTCGGATTTTGACGCTGCCTCAGCAGTTTGTCCCTAGCTTCCTTTGTCTGGCTTGTCAATAGGAAACGTGTCCTCAAGATTGATAATCTTCAGCGTAGAGAGGTTTATTCTTCCCAACATTTGCCTTATGTGTATGGCGGATGAGGTATTCATCGATCACCTATTCATTCATTGTCAGTTTGCTAACTACATTTGGTCACATTTTCTCAATTCAATGCACACTGATTGGGTTATGCCGAAGTCTGTGGAAGAGTTGCTTTGGGCATGGCACAGAGGTGGGATGGGCAAGCAAGGGAAAGCTGAGTGGAGGTTGCTTCTCATGGCAGTTTTTTTGGGTTGTTTGGAAAATGAGGAATGCTTGTTGCTTTAGAAATGTAGTGGAAAGTGAAACTCTGGCCATTGCTAAAGGTAGGAACTTGATTTCGGAGTGGATTGTTTACGTCTAGGCAGTCTCGGTCTAGTTGTCATTTAGATGTTTTTGCGTAGGCTTTCTTTTCCATTGGGATTGTATTCTTTCCTGGCGTTTCGTAAGTTTTTTAATAAAATCTCCTGTTATCTCTCACAAATGAGTATAAGAATGTCAAGCTTCATCTCACACCCAGATCCTCAAACATTCAACAGCCATCGAAAGACATTCTCGCAAAACGTACAAAGCATCATGAGAGAATTCGGTATCCAAAAGGCATCCTTTCCTCATTGGTGACTTTTTACAGTAGATATTGCCACTTCATGCATGCGATAAACACCACAGAGTTCCAAGGGGAGCAAAGAGCAGATATTCAACACAAAGACAATATAATGAATCATGATTCCAAAAGACTCCTATTATATTACTGAAGTACCTAAAACATAACAAAAGGAGGATATTGCTCTTTTCTTGCCTATAAGAAGAGGCTTGTCTAATAATCCACTTCTATGCATATGAATGGTCAACTAACTTGTTCAATTGAGATCATCTAGCCTTTTATCAGGAAAACCACTATATGAAAGAAAACACGCTAAACAATGCATGAACTTCTCCTGTGACAAACTCAAAATTAAATATATCGGTTAAAACAACTCCAATGAAAAGGGTGAGAAAACTTTTAAGAACACAACTAAGAGATCTGCAATTATAAAAAGGTGAAATACTTATTTCTCTGCTCTATAGGTGACATTACACACATAAATAGTAGCCAGAGAGCAGCACGAGGTCATATATGATTGATTAGGGCTGGGAATGGATATCCATTTACCTGATTACCCAAAAAAAATGTATAAAAAAAAAATCGAATTCAGATATGGGATGTTTTAGCCAATTCAAATTTTTTACCCAATTACCCGGCTACTAAGCGGGTCAGATACAGATATTACCATATCCGCATCCAGTTACCCAATTACCCGAGGAATATTAGAAAACCCCTCCAAAGAAAAACCTCTGAATTTCAAATAGAAAAGGACCCTCCAAAATTCATGGTGGTTTTGGAAAGAACAGCCATAACCTAACTAGGGATGCCAGGGCATGCCCACTACCGACCGAGCGGCATGTGAGAGATAACGTGAATGAGATCCACCCCATCCATCAGGCATGTTGCCTCACATTAAACCTAGAATGCAAAAATAAGTCCGGTCCAAAACTCAAGTAGGCCACACCATAAGAAAAGAGTTGAGATGGAACATCCACCATGAGTTGTGTGAGGCCCATGGTGGTTTATATACGCCATCCAATCCGTTCATCTGATGCAAATCACCAGGATGAATAGACATTCCAAAAACCATGTTGTTCTAGAACTCAGTTGAGCCACTGCAAGTGAATTTCGAGGTTTTAGGCATGATGTAACAATGTTTCCTATGATCAGACCCAGCTGATTTTCAGATCTGTGTGATGTTCTGGTTCAAGGCCAAATATTAAGTCACCTGATGGACAGTGTGGATCAAATGCACACAAGGCCATTCCACCCCACAAAAGCAATAGGCATGCCCCTTTATCTGTAAGACTGCGTTAGCATTTTCCTTTTGGGATGTTTTTAATTTTTTTGGTTAGTTTGTCAACAAATTTTTTAATGTGGTGACTTATACTGCTTACATGTGGCACTCATTTAAAGCTGTCCAAACCTACAGCAATCGCCCTTGCATACAGTCGCACAAGAGGTGAGTTTTCTTCTCCCTCCCTCAGTTCAGTCTTTGGACCACTGGTTTATTGGGCAACAGGTGAACCGTGCCCAAAAATCTCCACAGTTGGAGATCATAGCCACAATCTTGGACCTCTTTTTAGTTAAATGTAGACAGCTGATAAGGCGCACACATGTGCGTGCATGCACACACGCATGACTGCATGCACAGCACCCACACACATACAAATAAAGAAATAAATAGCCAAATATATGATACTGAAGAATCATAGAGGAGTCGACTCTTCTGCTAATTGTGGACCATGTAGAACCCACGATCATTAGGCCGAAGGACGAGGTAGAAACATAGTTGCATTAAGCATGAAGCAGCAGCAAATTCAAGTGCACGAGCAGGAAATGCATGTTTCAAAATGTTAGCAAGTATAAAGGGCTAGGAAGTAAGAGAGGAAATCTGGGTAGAAGGCTTGAGCAACTAATGTTAAACAACCCCAGGGTCCAGGAAACTCAATGAACAAAGAATTAGAGATGCACTTGCAAAATTACAACTTGTAAATTTAATTACCTTTTCTAGTATCTTCATGCATTCTAAAACTTCAAATGTTGGAGAATTTAAAACTTAGTTAACTGGCCATTGAGTTAAAAATCAATAACATCAATCAATGAATGTAGAATTTCAAAGGCATATTACCAACTGCTCCTCCTCCTGGACTCTGTGCTGCGATGTAAGCAAAGCCAACATCTGGGAATAAGCCAATTCCATTTTCTGGCATGGCGAGAAGGGTCCTCTGCATAAACCCATATTAGATTGAATGATAGAGTGTCAACTAAATTTCATAATACAGAAAATATATAATAACAGCACTA
This sequence comes from Magnolia kwangsiensis, assembly GCA_037074715.1. NCBI lineage: Eukaryota > Viridiplantae > Streptophyta > Magnoliopsida > Magnoliales > Magnoliaceae > Magnolia > Magnolia kwangsiensis. Next base: position 169,926,000 of record CM073571.1, read on the forward strand.
ATCTATTCTTATCTCCATGAAACAAATACCTCAGTAACAATATGGTACCGACCATGACCAGAAAGGCCAATTCCAAAACCCATCGTCACTCCATCCATGAAGCAAATGTAAGGCTTTTTATACTCAAAAATTTTGCATATTAGAGAATACTCTGCAGTAAATACCTGCAAGAATGCAATCAACAATAATAAATTAAGCTTACAACGCAACAACATTGTTTGGCCACTCATGGAGAAAGGCGTGGACACTTTACTGGCTACTGGGATCAAGTTGTGGATAATTACAGCTCAAATAAAAGATAATGTTGAAAATGAACAAATTCTAGAAACTTCATATCCAAAAAGATAATGGCCTAAACAAGATCTCAATACCAAGCCCAATAGACAAATGAGCAAAAATACTGAATAGAAATCAACTAAGGGGTTGTTTGGCAGCTTGGATCTTGGGGACATGGAATTGGATCATCAATGGCTTCATACATAGCCCCAATTAGTCATAGGTTGTAGTCTTGCTGACTTGCTATTGGCTCATGGTTCCGTGGTGTTTCATTTCACAATGGTCTTTTTACAAATCTTAATTTGGTACAACCTGAAAGGAGAACTGCGAGCGCAATTCTTGTTAGGAGAGATTGATTGATGGCACACATGTTAATGTTGCACACATGTGCAGACTCTGGGCCACTCATAAGGTGGGCAGTTCAGGTTCATACATATGTAGGCTAGGCAGGTCTGGTCCAGCGACGTGGCCCCTAGCTACAAGCCTATTGGATGTTGAGTCATGAGTGTTACACATTGGTGGTTGCTCATCGAATCCTTAAATTAGGACAGCACATCCTGAACATCAGGTGGTGGAGTCTCCTCAATTTGCTAAAGCTCGCACCCTCCCCCATCAATGTGTACATCACCCTTTTTCCACCTCTCCTCCATAAAGCATATCCTGCTCAGGACTCTGGTCTTTCTCCTGATGACATACTTGAATGCCTGATGACATAATATTCACTGAATTCCTCAATTGGACAAAAATGTATAATGTTCCTAACTTATGACTTCCAATCAAATGAAGGATAATTGGCATATGATTGTCACCCACAAAATTATCTTTCTTAAAGTTGCATTAGTGACAGAAGATTAAATTAGCATGTTCCTGTGGGGGTTATGCTGGCATTTCATATATTTCGTAATGCCTATCCATTGATTTATGAATTCCTTTCATGTGTTTGATACACCCTGTCCTATAATTCTTGTTAAACATTCCCATGATCCTATCAGATTTTCCTCTAAGGGTCATTTGGCAGCTTGGATTGGATTTTTACTTAAGAATCCAAATCCGGGATTTGGAGTCCCCGAGATTTTCATTGTCAGCTGTGTTTGGAGCTGTGAAGAAGGCATGTGCTTTGCTCAATTTGAAGAATATGGCTGTTAAAGATGATTTCAAATCCTTGGACAAGCTAGCTTTTGGAGAGGAATTGAAAAGTACAGTTACTTCACTCTACTTGTAATAGCATGTCTTCATTCTTCTACTATTATTATTCCCTCTCAATCGCTTTTTATTATTGTGCTTAACATCATGAACTTGGTCTTTATCAAGTTAGGCCCCAATAATAATTTATCGTGGCACACTCAATTGGTTCATATTTTATGTACAAATTCCCTCGTTGGATATGTGGATGGGTCATTCCTTGTCCTAAGATGTTTCTTTGTTACAAAGATAACAATATTGTCAACTTCATCAATCCCACTTATATTGAGTGGATGAGGCATGATTCACCTCTTCTGAGTTGGGCTAATGCAACTCTAGAGAACAAATTCTTGCTCAAGTTATTGGTTCCGCTTCGTGAGAGGTGTGGTTACGCTTTGAACAACTCCACACTATTCAGTCCAAAGCGTGTGTTATGCAAATAAAATAACAGCTTCAAATGCTAAAAAAGGTTGGTCTCTATATCACGGACTAGTTAGATAAAATGAAAGTAATTACTGACGCTCCCAAAGCAGTTGCTCTGCTGGTCTTGAAATTTGATCTTTGTGTACTTAGAATAAGATGTAGTTATTACTTTTATCACTTTGCGTGAATCCAATTACTTTTGATGTAATTACTTGGCCACCTCCTCATTCTCAGTCATTTCCTTCTGAGCAGCCTACTCAGCTTTTTTCCTAGCGTCTTCTTCTTCTACTCGAGGACATGGTGGATCTCAAGCTTTGACTAATTCCCAAGGTTGTGGTTGCGATCATAGTAACAGGGTCATGGACGTGCTTCTTTTACTCCATATAACATTATACCAGACTTTTTTTTTTTTTTTTTCTTTTAATACGCACGCACACACATACCCCCCCCTACACACACACCGTAGTGGGCTTTAACCACCTATGGATACTCGAAACCTTGATCGGGTGTTGAAACTCTGGAGAGTCTACCACCCAAGCAAGAGCAAGGATCCAACATTGTACCAGACTTGAAGCATGAAAATTGTCCTATATGTCAAATATGCAATCGTGTTAATCGCGTTGCTTTGAACTGCCTCCATCAGCTTCACTTGTCGTATTCTGCAATTGTGGTGTCCAAAGTAGGGAGATGTTACTTGGTATCTTGACATTGGAACCTCTAACCACATTATTACTGATATGGGAAATCTATCTCTTTAGTCGAACTATCTGGGGAATGACAATATCACTATCCGAATGGTACTACCTTACCAATTTCTTGTGTTGGCTCCATGACTTTCTTGCATGATGGCTCTCTACATTGCATATGAACAATGTCTTACATATTTGCACTGTGATTAGGAAAAAAAAAAAACATTATCCATACGCCCATTTACTAAAGACAATAACTACCATTTTTGTTTTCATTAACTCTCTCTCTCTCTCGTGAAGGACAATATATCGGAAAAGATTCCCTTCCGATGTTAGAGTAGTCATGACTTATATTGTAGTTGTTAATGAACCTATCATGCAGAGGGGTCAATGACAGGGGATAGTATTCACAATAGTACCCTCTCATTTGACATGCCCAATGACCATAAGCTTATCAACAATTTCAAGCATTTTCACCATGTTCTGATAGTCATGACCTATATTGTAGTTATTAATGAACTTATCATACATAGGTGTCAATGACATGGGGGAGTATTCACAATGGTACCCTCTCATTTGGCATGCCCAATTATCCCAAGTTCATTAATAATTTCAAGCATTTTCATCATGTTCTTACTCGTTGAGGTACCCTTTTCGAGTACCAGGTTGTACAATTTCCTTTCAAGGGCTTGGACTTGAGAGTTGTTCCGGGACATGCCCTTAATGTGTAGGTAAATGTCCATGGCATTCATCATGTTCTGCATCTGGTTGTGGATCACACCGGCTATGGAGGACATAATGTACATTTTGGGCACCTAATTTTATCTTTTCCACCCAGGGCTTGTTTGATTTTTCGGCTCAAGGGTAATTACCATGTAAATAAGTAATAATTATTTACCTAGGTAATTACCACATGGTCCACATCTTTCTCAATGCCGATGTGACAAGTTACTTTTTTAACATGAGAAATTTACAACATCAATGTGGGGCCCATTGAGATGTATGTTACTTATGCCAGCCGAATTTATGGCATGAGTAAAAATACGTGGCAGATCCAAAGCTCAAGTGGACCACACCACAGGAAACAATGAAAATCGAACGCCTACCATTAAAAACTTCATAGGGCCCTTAAAAGTTTTGGATCAGGCTGATATTTGTGTTTTCCCCTTATCCATGTTTGTGAGACCTTATGAACGGGTTAGATGATGAAAAAACCTCAATGTAAGCCCAATGAAGAAAATAACTTTCAATGGTGGACAAATTAAGGCCACTGTTTCCTTTCGTGTGGGCCATTTAAGTGTTGGAATTGCATCGTTTTTTGGTTCATGCTCCAAAATGTTCTAATAAAATAGATGGACGGTGTGGATATATCATATACATTACGATGGGGGTCCACATATTTAAGTCAACACTTTTGTTTTGATTTTTAAGGTGGAATTACCCTCATGTTTTCAAACAAGTTGAAAAGGTAATAATTAGTTATTTACCATGATTTACATGTATCATGGAAAATCAAACAGGCCCCAGGGTATTAGGCTGGTAAGGAGGAAGCTCATGAATAACATACAATACTCGTTCGAAGGTGAGTACCAGTTTGAGTGTTTTTTGATCAGTTTAAGACGTTTTTTCAATAAGCTTCTTAGATGTAATAATCTCAGACATCTGTTGAGTTTTGACATATTTCCGCATGGCCATTTAAAACTTAGACCAATTATCCAAGTGTCACTTTCGTCTTGTGCCAGGGTATGCATATTTTAGGCATGTATACCGTAATTCGTCATGTCCCCTTTACAATTGATGGCTCCCATTGCACGAAGCAACTTAGGATAATATAACTATGCCTCATAATTATATTTCCATCCACTGGCTAACATTTCATGTTGAGCATGCGCCAGGGTCGTGTTTAATTACAACACCCATATAACAGAATTAAATATATGATAAGCAAGGCATCATTATTTGTGCAATGCATTATACATTCAGGTATGCAATAAGGACACCTTGTATGTTTGTGAGGCCTTGGGATGCAACTCACATAATCATTTGTGAGATTAGTATACTAGGATTACTAAGATCCGTTGTAACGTTCCATCCAATCAAAATAGTGTCCTGGGAAGTCCACGTACGATTTGGCGTAAGAACATTCGTTAAAACTACTCATGGTGAGGTACCACAACTAAATTAATCTAGAATTGGACCAATCGAGTAGATCAGACGGGTCATAATAAGACTAAGTGCGGGCCGTCAAGCCGAATGACCGTTTACATGTAGCAACAGCCTGTGCGGGCCATACAGTGACCAAGGAAGGTCGGAAAAATCTAAAAATTTAGGGAGCCATACCTCTCACTGGGCTTGTGATCCATCGTGGACCACAGACTCAGTGGTCACATAGAAATTAATTATCCACGTCGTCCCAGCGGCACTCGCTAAGCGCAACTCACCCAAGGCCAGAAATGAAATCTGACACTCTTAAATGAAATTAAAATGTAAGACATTTCAACCGTTGAATTTCTTTTAAAATTACAGTGAAGGTCTATCGTATTTTTTCTACGCCCTTCCACAAAATCTGGGACCCGATCGGAAAACGGTGACCGTTGATCGCAAATCAGACCCGTATGATCAAACCTCATATCCGATCATTTCTAAATTTTGCATGGCCCTTCATCGGATCATGGAGCACCTATCCTATAAGTTTCATGACCAGAGAGGCATCAGAACCGCCCCAATCACCGGAATGGACCCCATAGGGCTATTTAAAGATCGGAACCGTATGATCAAACCCCATATCCATTCATCCGTTTGTTTCCAAATTTTACATGGCCCCTCATTGAGTCATGGAGAACCTACACACCAAATTTGGTGGCCAAGGAGGTCTTAGGGCCACCCCAAAACCAATAGGAAGTCTTAAAGGGCCATTGTGGGAATTTGTGGACACGTAAGGCCAATTGGCTCAAGTCTAGGAAATAAAGCCCTAACTCTCTCCCTCATAACTTCTAACATTCTCCAACAACCTAGGAGAGTGAAGAAGAGAGAGGGTGGACCTTAGATCGAGGTGGGGCCCAAGGAAATCCAATCTTGTCACTCCCTGCCTCTTCTCCAAGAAAGCCCTACACCGCAACCAGAAGAATCTTTCTGTTGATCATCTAGGTAAAATTCCTCACCCATTTTTCTTGAAACTCTTGTGTTAAGAAGGGATTGGCATGGATTTCTAATATGCAAGTGCTTGCTTTAGGGATTCCGGTCGGTCGACCCCGAAATCCACATTCCTAGGTCGTTTTCCAAGTCTTCAACGATCCATAGGTGCAGACTATTATCCTTAGGTGGCCTAACACCAATTTTAGTATAAGTTTAATGAATTTGCTTGCTTGGATGATGCATTTGGAGGATCTAGAAAGAACTTAGGAGAGACCTTATCATGATTCTTTCAATTAATGTGGAATAGTTATGCAATGTGTGTTGTGTTCCCATAATTGGGTATAAATTGATGTTTGCATGTTCATGTCTTGTTGATTCGTGTATGATGTTACCTTATGGTATGTATGGTTTGTTAACCTATGTGCATTTTGATCCTATGATGTATATGAAATGCTTAGTTTCCTCACGAACCCACACAACAGACATGCATCGTATTTCATAAATTTGTTAGCTTTGCTTGGTAGAAAAAATTTGAGTTTATTTGTTGAGAAGTGTAAATGCATGATATTACTTATGCTAGATGATAACCCTGTTTGTTGGTATGCTATAGATTGTCATCAAGACCCTTGGGTTGGTCAGGAATATGAGGAGTGTGAAGGTAGTCCCGTTGGTAGGACTATCCTAAGGTTAAACCCATGGATTTGGGCGAGTGCGCGTAGGCGGCAGTAGTTAGACTACATGAGTCGCTCGTACTCGATGTCGTCTGCCGCGTGCTTACCGGGACTCGTGCGGTCTGGCCCATTTACTGTCCAACCTTGTTTGTTAACCCTGCTTGCTCACATACGTATAGAACCTGAAACACCGTACAACCGTTGTAGCCCATCGATAACCAATTGAAGTCGCTTATGAGCTGGGCATGATGGAATGAGACACTGTGTCCAAGTTGTCGACCTACGCTAAGGCGATGAGTCTCCCCATAATGACCACAAACAATTCCTTTTCTCAGCACTCCCCATGTGCTTAAAGTTGGGGATGGAGAACCCAACGGGATCAATAACCGCGAGGTCTTGGTCTCACACATTAGGGGGCTTTAGCCTCGCAACCAGTTCAGGGCATTGATACGTGGGGTGTATTAGTTTTCCCAACCTGCTGGATGAAATGAATTAATTAAGAACTCGGCTAACACTATCATCGCATCGCACTAGCTAGGTTGATGACTCGGCAGTCGAGGTCGCAATGAGGGAGTGTTATTCATATGCGATCGTTAGACGGAGTTGCTTGAGGGAGTGTTGAGGCGAGGACATGCACCATATCATCTATCATGCATATGCATTAATAAGATTGGTCAGGTGTTTATGAATTATTGTCTTTCATTAAGTTCATAATATAATTGATGCCTGTTACAACTTAAGTCTAATAGCACCCACTGAGTTGATCACTCACTCCCACTCTAGGATGGTGTTTTAAAACACCAATTAGACTCTTCCGTAGATGCAGGTGATACAGAGTATGAGGAGCCTGGTGGTGCGAGCCTTGAGGAGGAGGACGAGCTGTCTTATTTCCAGCTGATGGACGGTTCCCCGTCGACCTAATAGACGGGATCTGGATCATTGAATAGTGGACTCAGCTCTATTCTTTTGGACATGATATTCTTTTGTAATTTTGATGGGCAACACCTTGTGCGATCTATTTATATTCTTTTGGACCTGTATATGTTGATCTCCTTCATTTCAGTAAACTAGTTGTGGTTGTGTTTTATGCTCTAAGTAATTTCAAGTTGCACATTTAAACCTGATTAATTTTAAAATCATAAAATTGATAATAAGTAATACCTGAGAACTTAGGAGTCGAGTCTATGCATGACCGTCAATTTTCAGGGCGTTACACCCGTGAACCACATAATATGCAAAACAAGGGGATAACCTAACAAAAACATATGATTTAGCCTCTCAATACTCAATCCGGACCAACAGATGTGTTTAGCACATCATCATTGGGTCTATATTCAAATGAATGAGATCCATCTATAACGGATCCAAGGGTCTAGATTCAGTCCTGAATATATTCGATCATCATCGGTGGGATCCATACCATCCAGTGGCTTGCTTACATAGAATTACGCTTTTATATAAATTTTCAGGTCAATCAATCCTCTAATGGGTGAGATCCAATCTGATCAAGTCAACGTGTATAACCACCATCCCATTGTGCATTGTTAGCCAAGAAACAAGCGATTGAGCACCCACGCCACAGTGTCTAGATTTAGATTATCATCCCATTGACATACACAATATAGAAAAGCCTATAACCATGCAATAAAAGGGAAACTGAACTTCATTAGTCAAAACAACATGATCATATGGGGCAGGCTAATCATAATGAGGGTTCCACACAATCATCATGGGCTAAACATATGGCATCACTATCCACTAAAGGTAAGTGGGCCTCACACGTGCTACATATATGGACGTGCAAGAAAAACACGATCAAAGATCACGTAATCATGCCCAAATCAAGTTCATCATTAAACATGTGGCCCAAATCTCGCCATATGATGTCCATGAACTGTTTTGATTAAATCTTCATGATTGGACCATCTTTCATAGCATGTTAATTATATAAGCTAGGAAGTAAATTTTAGCACAATCTAATATGAGATAAATTAGATCTGTCAAAAAATACTCGGCACAATAATGATTTTTCTTAAAAAATATTGATAGGATCTATCAATTGAAGTGAACCATCTTGAAAGCACATAGATGACATGACTTAAACCAAATTTGGATGAATGGATTATGAGCTATGGCACAAAAGAATATAAACCGCAACTCTCCTAGGTATGTCATAAAACCTGTACAAAAGAATTACTAGGGGTGTAGACGAACCGAGCTAGCTCGGTTAGCTCGCTCGACTCGACTTGAAAAAGCTCGATTTAACTCAGTTTGGAGTTGAGTTCGGGCCGAGTCAAGCTGATTTTTTGAGTTCGAAAACGAGTTCGAGCTGAGTTTGAGCCAGCCCCAATTCGACTCAACTCGAAAAAGCTCGATTCAATTCGGTTCAAAGTTGAATTTGAGCCGAGTCGAGCTGATTTTTTGAGTTCGAAAATGAGTTCGAGCCTAGTTTAAGCTGGCCCGAACTCGACTCAACTCGGATCGAACCCAACTCGAATCGAACTCGGATCGAACCAGTTCGATGACTTGGTTACTTTGATATTGATGTCGCTCACCAAGTGTTTGATGAAATGACTCAACGAAGTGTGGTTGGTGGCAAGGAAGGTATGCATGTGGAACAAATACTTTTTTTTTTTTCTTGATTTTTTATGTTGCTTAGAAGGTGTTTGATAAAATACCTGTAAAACCATTGTTGTTGTTTTACATACAGTAATATTTTGAAGGTGCAGTCCATATGTTTGTGAAAATCCAGCAAAGGCGAACTCGGCTCGAACTAGCCCGAGTTGCTGACTGAATTGAGCCAAGTCAAGCTGAAGCCAGCTCGACTTAATTCGATTCGATGTACACTCGTAAGAATAACCATATGTATATCATAAAGCCTATTGAATGGTAATAATATAATATGGTACTAAGATTTATAAACCAAAAATTTTCTATGTTAATAATCATTGTGTCCAATCTCAAGTTTTTAAAGATAATTAGAGGAATTCTTATATTTAACTAATGTTCATGTATATTTATGATACTTTTGCATATTAACTATGGCATAATCTCATGTGCATCTAAGACCTATAATTATCATGATATACGACTAAAATCATCCATATCACCCAGTGGACAAGGTTCATATTGGTTTTTCAAGGCATAACTCCAATGCCTTGATTATGTTACGGTTGCCCTAAGAAAAATGTATTTTGTTTGTTGATCATGGTCATCTCAATATTCAGGCATATTGTAATATTAATTAGCTAGATGTTTTATCGATCATCGTTCCACAATTAGGTTCTGCATATTTGAGAAAGCAATCTTATCTCCTACAACAATAAAAATCAATCTATAATATTTACTCTTTGGCAGAGACAAAATATAAAGCCATGGACAACAATACTAGTAAAGTAGTTTGCTTGCGCTCATTTCTTTCTGATCTTGGCATCCTTGTTACCAGCAAAGTAGTGATTCACATCACCTCTAATTAGATAATTCACGAGTACACCAAATAAAAAGTCGATTGCTACTTCGTTCATGAAAAGTCAACTGTTGATTTCATCGGTATCCTTTATAATTTAAGGGCATGTTTGGATGCTGTATTGTGTTGTAATGTAGAGGAGTAATAATGACATAACCATCGTATTATCGGTGTAAATAAATGGAAGGAACAATGTACATCACATATCATTGGTGGTAACCACTTTGATAGTGTGAAGTGCATCCGTGCGTTTCACACTAATTGGATACTGACTGGAACATGAATATGAGATGGGGTTAATCAGTGTATGATACTCCATCGTATATGTTTCCCTTCACTGACACAATTATCCATGTTATCTTCCATCCACATGCAATCCTATCTAGTGGGCCCAAAATTCTTCTCGTTCCCTCATGTAGGCCCCATGTATTGTACGATTGTTGGTCTCTCCTAGAGCTAATGTAAGTACGTTTTTGGGCAACCATATACCTATGTAGATTGGCCATGCGAATGTGATGGTCTCTATAGTGTATTAATTAGAGTCTGATTTGCATTCTGATCACGTGGACAGCACTATGTATTAATTATTCCGAATCTATAGAACTTTTTTAAACTTCTCATAGAGACTTCTCGAATCCACGAGAAAAAGAATAAGAAAATAAAAAATAAATTCTATTAAATTAAAAATTGATTGATAAATGAAATAAACAAGTTTACAACAATTTAAATAAAAATACTAAGCAACTACAATTAAAACTCCTAGAATTCGTTACTTACTATAAATAGTGAACTTATTATTTATAAACGGTCGTGATGTCTACTAGTGCACAAGGTTTTTGGCTAAAAATAGTAAGTGTCCTATTTGGCTTCACCACGATTGTTCTCCTAATTATTTAGGACTGATTGTCGATCTAATGGTATTTTGCAAATCCGGCATAGCAGGGTTGGGTGGCTAAGGTAGCTCGTCTTATCCAAAAATCATATATTTTACGTTCGATAACTCATTCCGGTTTGTGAAATACGTCTGTTTTAAGTCTTGATGGTCTAGATCATTTCCGTCTCCGATCAGGCCTTTTCTGGTCCATCTTAGCCATGAAATTATCCGTGACCCACTCTACATCACACGTGGACAACACTCTGTACATGATTAATCATTATGAGCAGATTATGCTAATCAATTTCCTAGTCAACACATTAAGAAGTGAATCATATATGGTCTACTTAAATACATATGAGACTTTGATACTACATGTCAGCATATATATAGGCCATGAATTTTGGCTACCATACAGACCGTTTCTCAAACTCTTGACAGTGCAGCTGCATGATTGTTGGAGGTGGCAATGAACGTGTTTAAGCTAGGAGAGGCTACGACTCAGTTAGGCCCGAACTAAAGTCTGGGGCCTGACCAGGGCCGAGCCTAGCAAAGCAGGCCTACACCTGAGCCCAAAACATTGACAGGGCCAGGGTCGATCTGGGCTTGGAAATTTATATACATATTTTCCACTTAAACGTTTGAAAATTTTGGTTCGGCTTGGGCATGATCAGGCCAAAAAGTAATAAAATCCTTATTTCAATCTATCCGTTGATCAAGTGGGCCACTCATCCTTAAAGAGATTTGTTCCTAGACATGAGGAAAGAAATGAACGTCGCTTGATCAAGGATCAAAATGGCATATATTTATAGGAAACAGGATACAAACATATAATGTCAGGCGGGCTGGCTAGGCCAGATCGAGCCAAAATGGTTTGAACTAAGCCCAGACCCAAAAAGTTGATTGGTCTATGTATGACCAGTCCATATGGGTGGTCTATGTACGACCACCCATATGGACTGAGCTCATATACTGTGCAGGCCATGTTCCAAGTGGCCCCACTTGATGCTCCCACCGACACAGAAGTGGATTCCTGGTGAATCATGTGGCAGATGCCATAGGCCCACCATCTATCTATTTTGTTGGTTCATTTTAAGGCATGAATTCAAAAATAAATTAATCCAAAGCCCAAGGAAACACACCACAAAGAATGGTGTTAAACCCTTCCTAAGGTCCATCTTATTGTTTATTTGCCATTAAATATGTTCAAAAAGTCACATGCACCTGGATGAAGGGAAAACACAAAAAGCTTTTGGACTCCGATAAATTTTAATGGTGGGCGATCAATCACTACAGTTTTTGCTGATGTGGTCCACTTGGGCTTTGCATCTCTTCATTTTTAGGCTCATGCACTGAAATGAGCTTGCAAAATGGATGGATGGGCATGGATTTTTTTTTTTAAAAGGAACTTTTTTATTAAGCCATCCTCTTTTCAGGCATGTATAGTAAACTGCTTGCTTTTAAACTATTTCTCTACTTATTTTACTACTTAACTAATTCAGCTGTTAACTACCTGTAAGTTCTTTTTGCCTTTGTTTTGACTGTACATATTAATGTTTGACATTGACTTTTACTATCCCCACCATCATTTTAGCTGCTTCAACGATTGTATTAATTTCACTGCATGAGGAAACATTATGATGGGTGGGGTACACATGAACGTCTCTGCATGAAGATACGAGTGAACCACCGGAACAGTGCTAATTCTTCTATGTTTTATGTGACCTGATCAACAGGTTGGATGGAAAATAAACATCATGAAAACGTTACAGCAGGCCTTAGAAAATTTTTAATGATAGGGCATTCAATCAACACCGTTTCCTATGATATGGTCCACCTGAGAATTGGATCCACTCCCTTTTTTAGTTAATGCTCTCGAATGATACGGCAAAACCGATGGAGATATGGCAAAATGGATGGATGACGTTGATACAGAATATATGCATCAAAGTGCACCCGACGGCAAGGGCTACACCATCGTATCAATCATCTCCTGTGCTGATGTACAAGAGATTGTATGGGAATGCAGTTCCGATGGTACATGGGGCCACTATAACTTTACGACAAATCCACTCCATCCGTTTATTTTTATAACTCATTTTATAGAACAGGCCTACAAATGAGGCAAACCTGAATCTCAAGTAAGCCATCCAATAGAAAAAAGTGAGATTGAACGACTGCTATTGAGATATCTTGGAGCCATCGTGAGGCTATTTTCAAGTTATGATATTTCTCGTTTAGGGTTCATGCCCTAAAACGAGCTGGAAAAACTGATGGACTGAGCGAATTTGCAAAAACCATCAATCATAGCCCCACGCATGATCAGAGTTGGGTTGGCAATCAATGGCAATCAATGTAAGACTCTGGGCTTTGTGGACATATAAGTCCAGAGGATAAGGATTCTTAGTGCTTGTTTGTTAACACTGAAAAATAGTAATTAGAAAAAGCCCGGTATCAAGAGTTATTTGTTAATGCCAAAATTGAAAAACGCTAAGTGATTTTTTGTTGAATTTTTTTTGCAAAAGGAGTCTATCTTAACAGTGTATGTAGGATGCGCTCCATAAATTTTTCTATATATATATATTACTTTCAAAATTATTTCTTTTCAAGTTATTATAGAAATTTTTTTCTTTTTAAATTGTTTGTGTAATAGAAAACTAATTTTTAACATGTGAAACTTCTTTATGTCCTACCATGATATGTGTTTGATTTACAATGTCCATCAACTTTTTCAGATCATTCCAGAGCATGAGCCCAAAAATGTGGTACATGGAAAACTCAAGTGGGCCACACCATAGAAACCAACAAAAATTGAATAAAATTATTGTTAAAACTTTGTTAGAATCCAATATAATGGTTATTTTTCATATACACTGTTCATAAGGTCACATGTACCTTGATGAAAAAAGGAAAAATACAAATTTCAGTATCATGAAATTTTGAATGGTAGGCACCCAATTTTCACTGTTTCCTGCAGCGTCGCCCACTTGAGCCTTATATCTACCTCATTTTTTTATTTTATACCTCCAAATGATATGAAAAGTGGATAGACTGTGTGGATAAATCATATACATCATCGTAGGCCCCACAGAGCCACTAACACAGCCCAGCTAGAATCCCTATGTAGAAACTTCCTCCGAAATTGGCATCCCATGCAGATTGCATATTCAAGCTGCCTACCAATGGTGTGGATGGATTGCCACCAGCCTGTGGGATCCACCATGATGTATGTGTTTCATCCATGCTGTCCATCTATTTTCCAAATCATTCTATGGTATGGGGAAAAAAATGAGGCATATCCCAATCTCAAGTGGACCACATTACAAGAAACAGTGTTGAATGAGCGTCGACCATTAAAAACCTTTTGATGGCCATAAAAGTTTTGGATCAAGTTGATCTTTGTTTTTTCCCTTCATCTGGGCATATATAACCTAATCAACAAATTGGATGTCAAATAAACAGTACAGTGGGCCTTAGGAGAGTTTTAATGGTGGATATCCAATCACAATTATTTTCTTGTGGTGTGGTTCAACTGAGCTTTATATTCCTCTCATTTTTTGTGTGAAGCCTTCAAATGATCTGTAGGAATGGATGAACGGAATGGATGAAACACATACATCATGATGGGGCCCACGGAGCAACGTGTAGATTGAAATTGGATTGGATGGTGTACCACACAAGTGGATTTCTTGTTAAAGCCTTCCCCCGGAACTTCTTAGAATGATTTTATGTAGGGCCCACTGCGATGTTTATAAGAAAGCCAGTCCGTCCATCCATTTTTCAAGCTCATTTTAGGACACGTGACCAAAAATAAGATGTATCCAAAACTTAAATGGGCCACACTGTAACATCCCGAAAATCGGGGGTCGAGTAAAAACTCAACTCCCGAGTTCCAAAATGTTATTTATACAACATAGATAATATTAGATGCATGTTGTCAGTAAACAAGCATTAAACAAGATTGGGATTAAGCCAAAACAACATATCATACTCAAGAGACAGTTAAATTAACAAGCGGAAGACTATGATAGTATGTATAACATATATAAACTGTTGTATGTCTCCAGAGTGTGAACATGTTACCAGGTTATATACATACATGTATACTCTAAAAGTAAACAAAAAGAATATACATGAGTGCTCTGAAAATATAAAATGACAAGTGTCATGGCATCTAATGAATCTCCCTGTAATCCCGTCGATCAGAACACACATAAAGGAGGGATCATCCTCATCATTACCAAGTCCGGCTCCGCCTCGCAGGCCGCGCCATCATCTGCAATCACAATAGGGTCTGGTGGGTGTCCGAAAACACCGTCCCGTAACGTGGGAGTGAGTGATCAACTCAGTGGAATAATAGAACAGAGATTAACATGTTCTCAAATCAATCATGCGATAATAGTAAAGCAATTAATCAAACATTCCTAAATACTATTGTTAATGCAATATGACGTGACATGATGGATGCCCTCACCGACGATCTCCCTCATACGGCACCATCTTACGCCCGCGGCATGATTTCTTCCCACAGTGCTCCACATCTTCCAGGCACATGCAATGTGATGGTGATATGATTACCGAGTTATTATTAGTTCTTTTCATACAACAGGATTGGAAAACTAGGGTACCTTGCTTATATCAATCCCAACACAGATCCTGTCTAGAGTCGTCACTCCTAGCAATCTCATACGATGTTATATTTGTAGGTCGCTGCAAGGGCTGTCAGGGCTGTTGCTCGCACTCGTTGCACCTCTCCCCCATCACCTTATCAATACAAGCCTATTATATCCTTAAGACTACATCAGGACTCGTCGCCCCCATGCGGTGTCAGGATAAACTCAAGGTTACTACAAAGGGCTCGTCACCTGATCAGTGCATGCTGACAGCAAGAATATAGTGTCTCATACCACTATAATCTGCTGAGAGTAGGGTGCTCACTGGTCACTACGGGGAGGTTTGTGGCCCCAGCGTAGGCCGACAGCTCGACCACGGTGTCCCATAGCACCATGCCCGGCTCATGAGTCTTTATGGATCAAGGTACCATGGTTAACAGGGTTTCCAATGGTAAGTTCAGTACCCTAGGTTCAAACAGTTATGACTCATACATGATGAACATACAATGACTAGTCGGGTTACTTGACGGGCTCGACTAGCACGAGCGCATTT
The DNA here is from genome assembly GCA_037074715.1 of Magnolia kwangsiensis. Lineage (NCBI taxonomy): Eukaryota > Viridiplantae > Streptophyta > Magnoliopsida > Magnoliales > Magnoliaceae > Magnolia > Magnolia kwangsiensis. Next base: position 169,941,882 of record CM073571.1, read on the forward strand.
CAAGATGAACGACATGAAGTGCATCAAACACTTCATGTGGCTTAACCACTGCCGCCAACTCAAAACACGACTCGCGTTCATCGACGCATCCTTTGTGGCAAAGATAAGCCAACCACGAATTTACTCGGTTACCGACTGCCTGGACTAAGTATAGTCTCAAACATTTATGAATCCACATCAGCAATCATATAAAGGTAATGGAAATGCATTACAATAATGTGAGCATGTTAACACATATTATAACATACAACTTAAGTAAATCATCTAGCACATGCATTTCTTATATATGATGAAATCATACATATAGCCAACATGAAGGAAATCATTTACATCAGCATATTATTTGAGAATTCAATCTCAAAACTATTTCACAACACCATTTAATTCAATAAATACTAATACAAACATTTATACAAACACTTAGTCTACACACTTAAGTCTACACACTTAAGTCTACATATTGTATGTCGACTCAAAGTGCGCATTTGGGCGAATCTCTTTGCCAAACTGATTATGCACGCATTCCTAATATCCTAAGGTGACAAAAAGTCATGTCAATCATATTCAGTAAAATATGGATGCAAACAGTATTTTCTACAAATGACTAAAATGCCCTAAATCTCATATTTTTCGTCTGCTTACGAAACAGGAAACGGACAGCATGTTGTACATGTCAAACGGCGTTGCCGTCGATAATCTACTATTAAACGACATTGAAAGCATTGAAATCAGCCAATCAAAGCGTCTAAAATCCGCACCTTTTACCCTAGATGTGTATTGATTCGAACGAAGCGTATACGCTTCGTCTACGGCGAACAGGCGACCTAATGCACAAGCTACATAAGCTACATCGCTAATGGAATCGACGGAAGCTTAAATCAGCAAGTATTGAAGGTTTTCCTTACCTAGAAGTGCGTTGGAATCACCGGAACAGAGATCCGAATGCGGTGCTTCGGTACGTGCAAAAGCTGCAGCAAGTGGTAGAAGAATCTCTCCCACACTCTCTCACAATCTCTCACTTTTTCTCTCTCTCAATCTAGGGTTTTAACCAAATTCGGATGGGAGAGAAATGAGAGGGTTTAAGGCCCTTATATAGCCCAAAACCTTCCCAAAATAGACTTGGGAACAAGGTTTACTTGGGTTATAACCAAATCGAGGCTGTTCTGGTCCAAAAGAGCATTTCTGGAGGTCCTCTGGCCAAACGCGGTCGGACTTAAGCTCATGCATACTGGATCTATCACACATCAAGTTTTCAGACCGAAAGAGTTCGCAGATCGCACGTGGCGGTACAATTTCAGTTCAGCGGTCACCGCACCTAGATCAGGTCTACAAGTCTCATGATATGAAAGAGAAATTTTTCCTGATCCGAGGGTGTAATTTGGCTAAATTCTGACGGTCAGAACGCTTAATAATAACGCGCCAAGTCACGTGCCAGATTTGAATTAAAATTTTCAAATCTAACCCTTTTCTCACTCTCTTCACTCCAGGTTCAATGAAATAGCCTCTGAACATCGGTTGGACTTGATTTTCGAAACGATTGTCAAGTCCAGCCAAGCGGTCATAACGGTCTAAGATGGTAGATATCGAACTTTCGACGCGCGGTCTAGATCCAATACAAAGTTTTAAAGGGTTCCCGAGAACAAACCGGTTTAGAGTTTGATCCTGGGTTTTAGGGTAACGTAGCATCATTGATTCTACAAGTTTTGGGTCTTGTAGAACGTATTTAAAGCGGTCAGGGACAATTTCACAGCTACTCCAACGTAGCGCTAGCTAACTTACGCTTAATTTTTAAAGGAATTAATCCTAAGTGATTTCTTTGGACATGGAATTGGGTTCTGAGCGATTTCCCAGGTGTTTTAGTTGACCTATTGCCTAAGGACGTCTAATCCCAGGTTGACAAAAATTCGAGGTGTTACACACACGATAGGAAATTGTGGAGATCTTGTGACCACCGTTGAAACATTTATATGGCCACGAAAGTTTTGTATTGGTTTAAGTTCGTGGTGCTTTCACTTCATCTTAGTCAAAATGACCTTATAAACGGTTTGGAATGAATATAAACATCAATGTCAAGTCGTGGAGGTTTCAACAGTAAGAATATAAATATTATCCGGTTGATGCTACTTTCACTCACATAAGAGGAATTATGGCACCATACTATAATGTTCGTTATTGGTTGGGTGACTTTCGTAGTAGTGGGCGTGGGAAGTCTACTAGTAAAGAGGAGGTTTTTAACGATATGCATGCGAAGTTACAAAATGTAATCGAACGTGTTTTGTAATTTTGAAAAGGATGTTATCATATTCATTCCTGATGTAAAGAGACATAGTTATTGCATGCATGGCACTACACAACTACATTAGAAAATAATTCATCTCCAATCTACTATTCCAACAATATAATGATGAAAATGTTCTTTTGAAGATGAATATCGAATCAGAAAATGATATGTCTGAAGTAGGAGTATTTGGAGACTTTGAACAAACTATTATGTTCAATATGTGAGAAAAAATTGCCGCCACATTATACATGTAAATCATTAATTTTTTTTATTTATTTTTTTTTATGAATAATGATATTTTAATTTTCTATGAAGTACTTTAATTTATTTAAATTAAATTAAATAATTTTATTTTTATTTAATAAAAAATAATTTCTTTATAATGTAAAACATTTCCAAACAGGAGATAGAGGCAAATGTGTCAAGTTAACATATTTTAGACATTTCAAATGTTTGTTAACAAGTTAGTTGTTTCAAATTCAGTACTTAATTTTCAGACTTTAGCCATAATTACTAAACAAGTTTTTAACTTCTGATTTCAAAACTTACAAATTTTAGAATCAGGCTTTAAACTTCAAAATTAATGAACGGTGCCTTACTTTTGCTCAAGTGGTAGACTCTAAGGAATTTCAACACATGGTAAGGGTCGTGTACCCATAGGTGGTGAGATCCTACTGTGGCGTTAGTGTGTGGAGGTAGGTGTGCATGTGTAAAAAAAAAAAAGAAAAACCTTCAAAAGGAGAAAAGTTGCTTAACTTAGGTGGAGCCCACCATGATGTTCGTGACAAATCCACTCTGCATATCTATCTTACCACCTTATTTTATGGCATGGGCTAAAAAATTCGGCTTCTCAAAATCTCGGCCAAACGACATGAAAAATTGGAAATTAAATGCTCGCCCTGGAAACGTTCACGAAGCCTCGTGATGTTTTTTTACAAATCTATTCGTCCATTTATTTTTTCCGAGCCCAAAAATGAAATCAATATCAAGCGCCAGTGGGGCTATATGACGGGAAATAGTGAGATGAAAGGGCCACCTTTGAAACATCTTTTTGGTCATCCTGGCACCCGCTTTAAGCTTTTGATCTACCTTAGTTTTAGACTCATACCTCAAAATGAGTTGAGAAAACAGATCAACATGGTGGATTTCTAACAACATAAAAGTGGAATCCACGTACGGTCAGGTTAGGTTTGCACAGTTGATGGCTAGAGGTTTGTCTTTCAATAGGTACGTGAGGTGAAAGTTGTTCGATCATTGGTGTGCCATAATATGTTTGTGGCAAATCCACTCCGTTCATATGTTTTGCCATCTTATTTTAGAGCATTGGACAAATAATGAGACTAATCAAGAACACAACCGGTCCAAATGAATATGAAACATTCAGAATTGAATGCCTGCCATTGAAATATTCGTAGGGCCATAGGGTGTTTATGAGAAATTTATCTTGTTCAAGTGTTTTTCCATATCATTTTATGGATTGGGCCTAAAAATGAGTCAAATATCAAGCTCCAATGAGCCAATTGATGAGAAACAGTGGGGGAATGAACACCACCGTTGAAAATTCTTGGGGCCATTGGGTGGCTCACTTTGTTATTTGAATATGATTCTTTGAGTTTGAAACTAAAGTGAGCTAGAAAAACATATAAATGGCATTCATTTCTTACAAACAATAAGGTAGGCTCCATGCACCATCCGGAGTAGGTGAATCCATGAGGGAAGATTATAGTTGCGGTGTCAATATCAGAATATATTATGGCATTTTTAATGTCTAATGTTGAAAATTATTGGCAGGCTTCAAAAAAGAGAAAGCTAGATATTTTTATTCCATAGCTGATAAGGTAGGATGCTGGACTAAAAATAAGAGGCAGCAGTGTTAAGGACACCACAATTGAAACTTTCTTATGATCAACCGTGTTGTTTATTTTCCATCTAACCCGTTGATATGGTCATGTGCAACTTGGCCAATAGACAAAAAAAACGTATCATCTTGATCCAAAACTCATGGTCCATAAGAATTTTTCAATGGTAGGAATTTACTCCCTACAGTGTGGTCTATTTGAGCATTGGATTTTTTCTGTTTTTGTGATCATTATCTAAAATGATACGAAAAAATTGAAAAAATGTATGGATGGTGGGGATGAAATTCATACATCACTGTAACCGTCGGTGGCACTCGGAGCCGCCGCCCGTTCCCAGCTCAGAACAGGGGACGCGGATTAGCCACCGACAGTTTTTTGGCACACAACCACACACTCACGCCAGTGAAATTTCACCAGCCATGGTACTCGAACCCTTGACTGGGAGTTGAAACTCCTGAGAGTCTACCACTCGAGCAATAGTGAGCCCCATAGGTGGCGACAGGTTCCGTGCGTTAGCCACTGGCAGCTTGAGTAGCGAGCTAGCTAGTGAAGTGATGTCACCATGTTCGGTGGACTCTGCCATGATGTATATGGTGTATCACACCGTCCATCCATTTAGAGATATCATTCCAGGACACCGGCTAAAGTACAAAAGTATGAGTTAGATACAAGGCTCTAGTGGATCTCATCACACAAAAAACAGTGGATATCAAACGCTTACCATTAACAATTTCTAAGGGACATAAGTGTTGGATAAAGTTGGTATCTGTGTTTTTTCCCGTATTAACTTGTAAACAAGTTGTATTTTGAATGAATATAATGGCGGACCCTCAGAGGGTCTTTATGGGCATCACTCTCCCCGCTGTTTTACGTGAGCTTTGGATTTAATTCATTATTTGACTTATGTCCTGAAATGCTCTTTCCAAATGAATGGACGCTACAGCGAGGTCACAAAATAAGGTGACGTCACTTCAGCAATGAGTCTCGCTCCTGAACCTGTCAATACCTAATACGCGCCCATCGCCGAGCACACGTGTCACGCTGCCACGTGCAAATTTCTTATCCAGGAAAGTCACGTGCCAAATTAGGGCGCGCTTTTGTTACCCGTCCCGCCTCAGTAATTTCTCTGCATTTATAACACCCAGCAGCCGCCGCCACTCTCTCTCAACGCACTTGCCATTCCTACTCTACTGCTTAGTTTCGTTCACGCCTACCTTAAATGGTACTCCCTCATCTATCTCTCTATCTATCTACTGAACTGCTTCCATTTTTTCTCCCTTGTTCTTTTCAATCCCTCCTTTTTTTCTCCTTTCTTCTTTTCAATCTATTCTTCTATATATTTACAGTAATTGATATCTGCACCCTTCCTGATTGATTTTCTCACCCCCAATTTTTCTTTTCCATTTTTTGCAATTGAAACAGTACACTGTAGTCCACCTTTTCCACTATCTCAATTCCCCAAATCGAAAAATGGCTCTATGCAATCTAAACAGTGGGAATTTTTCTCTGCTTCGACCGCTACGATCTTTAAATGCACCCATCCTTTAAACTTTTGGTAATACAATAGCAGAAAGGATGGGTGAAGTTATCAGGGGATGTAAATAGTGGCTCTGCTTATTTTAGGGAAACGCTTTCCTACCTTGTGTGGGTACTTACTGCGGTCACTTTCTCTAACACGAGGGAAACGAATCGACGACCATGAAATCCACTCCGTTCTTCAGGTTCATCACACTTTGTTTAGTGTTAGTCTGCAAAGTCAAGACTGATTCAACTCTCAGGTGGGCCATCCCATAAAATTATAACTATAAACCTTTAAATTCATGTTGTATGGTCCACCTGAGTTTTGGAATACTGTGATTTCTGGGTAGTTATTTCATCCCAATGAGCCACATCTGATGAATGGATTGGATGGCATATAAATGTCATGGTGGGCCCTACACAAAACTAATAGTGGGTGCCCCCTCCCAACTTTTTCCTAGGGTGTGGCCTGCCTGAGTTCTGGATGGTCCCAATTTTTTGAGCTCCAAGGTGAACATGAGGCACTGTACTTGATGGACGGGGTGGATCTTGTGAAAATTCTACCATGTGGTTCCCTATGTGCAAGGTAGAAAGCCCAATATATGGTAGGTAGCTCCTTATTTTATTGACTTTGTGGGCCCACCTTGATGTATGTGTCTTATCCACGTTGTCTATCCATATTGCCAGCTCATTTTAGGGCATGACTCATGAGGCCAAATTGAAGCATATCTAAAGCTCAGGTGGACCACACCACAGGAAACAGTGTGAATTGAACGCCTTTCGTTGAAAACTTCTTGGAGGCCACAAAAATTTCAGATCAAGCTGATATTTGTGTTTTCCCTTCATCCATGTCTGTGTGGCTTTATTAACGGGTTGGATGTCAAATAAACATCACTGTGGTACCTAGGAAGGTTTCAACGGTGGACATCATTATCCCCACTGTTTCATGTGGTGTGGTCCATTTGAGCTTTGGATATGCTTCAAATTTGGGGTGATGCCCTAAATTGAGCTGGGAAAATGGATGGAAGGTGTGGATAAGACACATACATCACATCGGCCTCATAGAGTTTACTCGGTACGCTACTCAATACGCTATCGACGTTCTATTTTATTGGGTTATATATTCTGGAGCAGGTCTCAAGTCCAACTGGTTGGACCACAAGTTATAGTGTAGTGTATGTTGCGGATAACTTCCAACCTTTCATGTGCATGAGACACCAATCCGTCCAATGGGTTGTCCCCATCATGAGGATCATCTTGTGCAAAAATCAGCCACATACGCTAATTGTGTAGATGACACTTGTATTTTTCTATTTATCAATGGCTAGATATTGTTTTCTATGGTGTGGCCCACTTGATGAGTAGGTGGAGCAGATTTTTGCACTAGGTGATTCTCATGGCAGGGCCAGCCTATTGAAAGGGTTGGATGTCACATGCACTTATTAGGGTTGAACTTATCCACTGGGTGGACTGTTACTTGTGGTCCAACAGGTTAGGCTTGAGACCTTTTCTATATTCAATCAGTGACTAAATAGGGAGCTTCCATATTGTGCATGGAGTTTGTACATATGGGCCCCATGGTTTGGTGATCTACACCATTGAGCTCGTGGCTTCTATCATGGATGGACCACGTCTTAACCTTTCCGTTATCAGTATACATGTACCTGTTTAAGAAGAAATACACCAACAATCCACATTCAATGGAATAAAGGTGAAAGGTTGGGCAGCAAGTCTCTTTGTATTTGAGAGATTCTGGGGACTTGCTCCATCCATAATGTGCGCCATTGAATCAATGGCTTTGATAACCCAACCATGAACCCCACATGAATGAGCTTGGAGCACAATAGGGAAGTTCCCTATTAGTTACTAATAGAGAACTCGGTCGATAACATTATCATTATCATTTATTTATTTATTTATATTTGTTTTTAGACGACAAAGGAGATAGTGAATCCGAAGGCATACCCTTTGGCAGATGCCCAACTCACCATAACCATTCTTGATCTCATCCAACAAGCTGCCAACTATAAACAGCTCAAGAAAGGTGCTAACGAAGGTATGAAAAAAATAATTATTTTATTTATAGAAAATTGTAGGAAAATGTTATTTGTACCCCATGTTTTATTATGCACATTTTATTTTTTGAATGCCACACTAAAAGGGAATAAACAACGAGAATGGATATCAAGGCCTCATCTAGATCCTTTAAAATCAATTTTTTTTAGGTCAAATGCACATTTTTTTTAACACATGCGCGTGCGCGCACACACATACGTGTTTTCTACTTTTGGTGTTAAAATAGTGGAAGGAAAAGGAATGCATGGGACACATGGGGTGTAAATATCAGCCAAAATGATGTAGGTCCCTTATTTTCAATACATTTGCCTCCTCTCCTTGCTACTTTTTATTTTTATTTTTGCCTTTGCTTTTGCTTCATACAATATAGGCAAGAGTAAAAAATTTGGATCAGAAGCGGAAGCATGCACAATGCTTTAACAATAATACAAAAGGCACAATCATTGATTAAACCATCGGATATAATGGTGTAGTTAAAGGTGCTAGGTGCACCCTAAGCTCAGCTGCCCCTAAAATGCCTGAAATGCCTAGGCACGCCTAGTGCATGCATGAAGATTCGAGACTTCAAGGCGACCCTTGCCAAAGGAAGTCCTATTCCATTGCTCGTCCATGAGGAGAGACTTAAAGAAATCAACTATCAAAGTACATGCTTGGTCCTTTTCATCTATTCTTGTACCTTCCACAACCAAACTGCTTGTTGTGTCTTGCCCAAGCACATGATCCTACGGAAAAGAAATTTAGTGTTTCTATCACCCTCCTTTAACCAAGTAGCTCTTGAATGTTGCTTCCATTTGATCTCTTCCTCCTTTAACCGATTCGAATATTAATTAGCTAACTATTGTCTTCTTTCCGTTTTTGCCTCTGTTAACTCCTCCTTCGGCCTTATATCGAGAGTGTGAATTCCCCCTAACATTTCATTCATCTCCTCTTCTCGCTTTCCCAAAAATTCTTATGTCTAGCTTCAATTTCTAACTAAGATGAAGACCAATGTAACTCGTAACAAAATGTTACATTGGAGTACCTTTTTCAAAAAGGTTTTCAATAAGCTACTTGATTAATTTAAATAATTATCATTAGAGTACCGTTAGTTAGATTTCTTAACATAAATAAGGTCAACATGCTAACAAAAGGGTGGTGGCTTGGGTAGGCCCCACCATGATGTTTAGGTGAAATCTATGCTGACATCTAGGTGGGTCACCCTATGTTAGGCCCGGGGCTAAAAAATCAGCCCTATTTGAGATTTAGGTAGACAACATGATTGGAAACAATCAAAGTGTTTCGTATCCATTACTATATGGCTGTAAAGTCTTATATTTATAGGTAATGGCTGTAACCGTTACGTGATACGGGGGTGAAACGGGATAGTTAGTTTTTTGGGATCGTATCAGCTGTTATGGGGCATAACGACCGTTACCCCAGTAACGATCGAAAAATGACAATTTTTTTCTATTTAAATCTATTTTCTCCACATTTTTTCACTTTTCTCATTTCAAAAACTCTTTTAAATTATTTTACAGCAGATTTTGACAACTCCTGCTATAGTTTTTATGATTAAAATCATAAATTCAAGTGATTTAAGCAAATAGAAGCTCGAAGGCAGGGTCTTTCGTATCCGTTATGATACGGCTGTAAAAGCCAATACATATAGGTAACAGCTGTGACTATTACACGATACAGAGGTGAAACGAGACGGTTGGGACTGTAAAGGTTGTTACGGGGCATAGCGACCGTTACTTCCGTAATGGTTGAAAAAAGGCCACTTTTTTTTTTTTTAAATTTAAAATTTAAATATATTTTTTCACTTTTCTCATTTGAAAAACTCTCCTAGATCAATGTACAATGGATTTTGACCATTCCGACTATAGTTTTTATGATTAAAACTGTAGATTGAAACGATTTGAACGAATAGAAGTTGAGGGCCATTTTTTTCAAAAAATTGGAAAAAGTGGTATTTATGCTAAAAAAAAAATAAAAATAAAATTCTAGTTCTAATGCTTGATTGCGATGTGTAAACATTAGAAACATAACCATGTTTATAAATTCACTAGACGGGCCGATACAACACTCTCACTAAAGAGCGGACCAAAATGGTTCTTCAGGGTGTCTAGGGGGTTGAGGCTAGGTTTTGGCATGAAATGGAGAGGGATGAAAGATTGTGTAGCGTATGCTTCTTTCTCCATTGTAGTCAACGGAGAACTGAAAGGGTTCTTCAGGGTGTCTAGTGGGTTGAGGCAAGGAGACCCTCTCTCACCCTACCTTTTTGTGGTAGTTGTGGAGGTTCTCAGTAGGATGCTCGATAAGGGTGTGGCAAATGGCTTGTTTTCAGGATTCGATATCCCAGGGGTTGACAGACATATTTCTCATCTTTTGTACGCGGATTATACTTTGTTGTTTTGCGAAGCTAAAAAGGAGTCAGTGGACAATCTTTGGAAAATTTTGGTGTATTTTGAATCAGTTTCGCGACTGAAAATTAATGCGACTAAATTGGAAATGCTTGGGGTGAATGTAGATGGGCCCGACCTTCTCCGTTTCGCTAACACCTTTGATTGTAAGATTGGTGCTTTCCCTACGACTTATCTGGGGCTGCCCTTATGCATTGGGGAGCCGCCTAAACATCTTTGGGATAGAGTTATTGAAAGAATTGAAAGGAGTTGGCAATTTGGAAACACAGACGCATATCTATGGGAGGACATCTGACCCTCATTAAGTTGGCTTTCTCTAATATGCCCATTTAGTTATTGTCCTTGTTTGAGTGTTCCAAGTTAGTGCTCGACAAATTAGACAAGCTTAGAAGAAATTTTCTATGGAAAGTTGATGTGGTAAAAAAAGAAATTTCATCTTCTAAGATGGGAGGAGGTCTGTAAGCCGGTCAATTAGGGTGTTGCTTGTATCAAATCGTCAGGGGATATGAATGTGACCCTTCTTGGGAAATGGATTTGATGTTTTGGGGTTGAGGAAGGAAGGCCATGGAGACAGGTGATTGTGGGAAGTATGGAATGCAAGAGGGCTGGTGGTTCGTGAGATATCGTTTGCTTTATAGGGCATCGACTATGTGGAAAGCGATTGCTAACATCGAGCACTTGGTCAGATAGGGGATCTCCTTCAGGCTCAACTTGGTAGAGGTAATCGGATCCAATTCTAGATGGATCCTTTGTTTAGTGAGCAACTGCTTCAAGCTTTGTTCCCCAAGATCACCCATCTTGCTCCTATCAGATTAGTCATGGTGGCGGAGTGCTATTCTATAATGGAGGATGTAGTGGTGTAGGCTCCTCGGCATTGAAGGAACTTATTGGATGGTGAGTTAGAGGAGTTCTCCGATCTCTTGATCCTTCTCAGCAGTGTTAGGCTGGTGACCTTTGATGAAGACACATTGTTATGGTTACGCCATCGATCGTGGAAGTTTAGGTTGAAATCTCTCTTTATTTCGATTTCGGAGCCTCCATCTCAGATGGCCCCGCCTCATCCTTTTCATTTCTGATTCTACGAAGCTCCTCCTAGGGCGGTGGTTTTCATTTGGCTCCTTGGTAGGGGTAGAGTCCTCATGTTAGCCAACCTGTTGAGAAGATCTTTGATCATCCCAAACATTTGTCTCATGTGTATGGAGAATGGGGAGTCTATAGACCACCTCTTCATCCATTGTCTTTTTGCTCGCGCTATTTGGAATCAACTTCTCAATGGGATGAATATCGCTTGTGTTATGCGTAAGTCTATGTTAGAGTTGATGTGGGCGTGGCATGGCAGGGGAGTTGGGAAATCCAGGAAGGCTACATGGTGCTTCCTTCTTATGGCCGTATGTTGGGAGATTTGGGGAGTGCGGAATGGGCATTGTTTTAGAAATGAAAAGGGTGTATAGGGAGGTCTTGTTCAAAATTAAGATGTTAGTGCCGAACAATTTTTGTTAGGGCCGTTGTTGGTGGCCCTCTTTCTTGATTTCTTTCTTTTGGCCCTATATTCTTTGTTGGCTTTTGCGGCTTTTCAATAAATTATTGTTACCTCTCGACAAAAAAAAGGTGTGATGCACCTAGTTGTTGAGTTGGATTTTACATAAACATCACAATGGGGCACACCCAAGATGTTGACCCCTTTATTGGCTTGGTCGACCCCAACTTCCATCAAGAAATCCAATGGAAGGTACTCCAATGATAATTACTTAAATTAATTGGGTAGCTTATTCAAAAGCTTTTTGAAAAGGTATCCCAATGTAAGTTCTATATTAAGTAGGTAGGGTTTTTTTTTTTTTTGTTAAAATTCCTTAATCTAGTTTTGCTTCTTTATTGCTCTTGGATTGTCTTTCTTTTTACGTTTTTTAATGTCTGATTTTATGAGTTTCAAATTTCGGGATTTGTTCGAAATCTTCAATAACTTGATCCATACTAATGGGGCCTCCCCTGCACTAGGATTTTCATTTGCTACTCCATCAGTGTTTGCTGATGGAGGAAAGGTTTTGGGGGTACTCCGGGAACATATCCAGTAGAGATGAGGTGGGGCTTGTAGTTCAGAGGGTTAGAGCATGTGGCTACTAACCGCTGTGTCGGGGATTCAACGTTGGGGAAAGATAGTATGGGATAAAGGAGTAGGGTTGGCCATGTGCTAGGCCTAGGGTTGGATTCAGCCCAGATTTTGAACTTTTCGGCCCAGGCCTATTCAAAATTTTGATTTGCTTTGACCTGGCCTGGCCCATTAACAGTCCTAGAAGGGAGACTAGTGGAAGCGGGTTCGGAGTTTTACCATTGTGGAGAGAGCTCTCCCGATATCCAGATTTTGTATTTTGTGATTGAGTTCTCTAGCTCTAGTTTAAATATGGGTTCGATTAGAGGTGGTTCCCTTCTCCTTTTTCATGTAAATGTTCTACACGATTTCCCATTCAAATTTCCCATCTAGCTTGCAAACTAGGCTGGTCAATCCAGTACTTGTCTGAGTTAACGAGGCCAAGTTGTTCAGTGGATGACCGGGTGAACAAATCCAGGCCCTTCTAGTTTTGAGTTTGAATAAATATTTTTTCTTGGTATTACAAGGTTGAATAGTTTTGCAAACCAGTTCACTGAATCATCCTTTTGGAAAGTATATAATATTTACACATATAATACTTCTCCGAAACATGTTATATTCATCATCAATGGATCTTCATAATCCCCCATTGTTTTGACTGTTTTTAATCCAATTGAATCTTGAGTAATTTTTCAAACTCAAGAGTTCCCTTAGGGTGTCAAAATGAAATGGGGGCCACCCTATCCTATTGATTACTCTATCATGGGCCATTGACATCATACACTTGACCGAAATAAATTCTGTGGAAAACCAGCTATATCCGATCTTGGTTGGCCTTTCACCCATGTCATAAGTCATCCCCTTATTTATTATTATTATTATTATTTTTACATGTTGTTGGGTCCTCTTTTGGCCACTTGGAGCTCTCTTGAAGCTGCTTATGGCTAGATTGATCTGTTTCGGATCAAATAGAAAGAACCTTTGGAAAGCGCCTACACCTATGTTTACATTTATTACACTCCTTTGAAGACATGCAACATTCACCATTAATGGATCTTAGTGTTAATTATTGAAGGATCTTCATTAACGCACTTGACTTGACTCTCTTTCCACTATGCTTTTTGATCTAGTAGAATCTATCACATGGCCTTGAGAGTGTGTAGCGTACACTAAAGTTACATTATTTTAGCTTTCGGTCATTGAGAGAATGCATTGCTGGTGCTAGAGACACCTTTTTTGATAGGTAAGTTGGGCTCGACCTCAAGACCTCAATGAAAATGAAATACGTTGTGGTGGAAAAATGTTGCGCTAGAGTCACATTTTGGGCTGGTGAACTCATACATTGTGATGGGAGTCATGCAGTGCGGGGATTGTGAATGATCTTCAAAAATGTGATAATTACACAATCATCAGCATTGACCATCCCATGATCATGCTTGGCTAATCACATAGGCTGACGTGACTTAGCAGGTTTTGGAGTTTGGGGCAGTATATGATCTTCTAATATGTTATCATCACTCAATCATCACCATTGGCCACTAGTGGATATCTCATGATCATGCTCAACTAATTACATAGGCTGAAATGACTTAGCAGGGTTTGGAGCAGATTGATCATATTGCGATCTTATCTCGGCCATCTTGTAGGTCAAGGCTGGATATGTGTCTCAATATCTGAAGGTCTAAGCACTAGTCTAAGGACCTATCCCATGAGAGAGCTGACCAAGCCTAGTGATAGCATTTACCAAATCATAAAAATGTCTACAGAAAACACCCATGTTCCTAAAGCAAATCACATACACAGGAACAAACAATACAAACCAATTATCTCATAATCATGGTCCATCATCTGATTCATAACCTACAAATCATAATCAATTTGGTCTTTCTCCCGACAATCTGAAGTTGGCTTTCAAATGGTAGATTTTCAAGAATTTTATGATCGCTGCCCAACATCAACCTTCTTCTTTCACTCAGGCACTTGGAACCTTCTCCTACATGCCAACACTGTCCCATCCAGTATTGACCCCCATCCCAACTATTATGGCATTACCTGCACTCTCTAAAGGGAGAGCAAGCAAATTTGGTCATCGATGTGGCAGTTTCCAGGCAGATTGCTGAACATGAATCACCCATATACAAAACACATAGTAACATAACTAATATGCCAATACAATCAATCCCCACATTGTACCCTAGTACAACTATTGCCTGCTACCCATACAGAAATTGATTTTGGAGCGTGTAACACCAGATGAGCCCACCTCCACAGTTATATCTGAATCAAAAGAATCCTTGTTCCACATGGGATAATTGTTCTCATTGAGCAATGTGGTACTAACATACTACTGCCCCAGCCAAACTCCTCACTTGACAATGTCTTCCACCTGCTGGGGCTCCAATTCATGGAATTAGCAAAACAATGTTGAAAGAGTGATATTTCACTTGTGTCGCCCGGATGGCTCTAGCTTATCCTACAACTCCAAGTAATTATACAAGGTAGGACTATAGCAAGGCTCAAAAGGGTCTTTTTTCCTTGTTGATTCTGCCCAGCCCGATGGCTATGGATATGGGCATTGGTTGAGATTGAACAAGAAAGGTTCACCAATAAATGAGTAAAACGTCCAATGCATGGCAGCATGTGTGATTTACAGATGTTGTTTGTGAACCACGATGGGACCTGCCAATGCATGGTCCATATCATGGGTCATTTGCCACCAATAAGTTAGAGTGCAAGACACTAGTAAAGAAAACAATTTGTGTCCTTTGGTCATGTAGGATGCCTCCTTTCCATTTTTTCATTTTTCTTTATGCCTTTCTAGCGACCAAGACATTGAATCGGGGTATATCGGAGTTTGTTGTGATGGCGGCGGACACGGAGCCTCTTGAAATCCTTCTTCATCTGCCATTGCTCGCTGAAGATAAGGTAACCTTAAATTTTCGAATGATAGTAATCTTTGTGATGCTATGGTAATTTGATTTGTGTTTATTTCTTTTTATATTGGCATTTATTCCAGTCTTTAGTAAGGTAAAATGGCCAGTGGAGAGAAATTAGAGATTAATGATAGGTATTGCATTTTAAGCCAATTGAAGTTACTAAATGATGGTGGGTAATATCTATTTGGAGAATAATTATTTACTTTTATTTTTATTTTTATTTTTATTTTTATAGAAACAAATAGGAAGTGTGTTGTTTGGGTCATTCCTGGAATTTTGGTTATTTAGGGTGCACTGGATGCACCATTAAATTGAATTGCAAATTACCAGTCTTATAAAGTGGAAACAACCAAGTCAAATTGAACTATGAAGCGGTATAGCCCCATAGGCACTTCTCTTCCCACATACTTATATATGCAGCAAATCTGCACCTGGCAAGTGCCTGGATCATCTGAGTGGTTCATAAGGTGGGTCCCACCCTGAAGAGGACCTTACACAAAAATGATGGTTTACTCATTAGGTGGGTCACATTTGTATGTTCAAATGTGAACCTCTCACAAGTTCTTCTAAACCATCCGTAACTTTTCTATAGGCTGGCCCGTCTGATGACTAGACCACTCTGATTTCTGCAGATGATCATCTTCACAGTTGGGGGCTATGTCTCACTCACATGTCCCATGCACTTCCCGGGTTCGCTTGTGTGCTGCATGTATAGGTGAGTACGGGGCTAGCATAATTGCAATTATCTGTTTAGTACGGAACCATGACAACTGAGTGATTCACGAAATGACTTGACTGTTATTAACCAAAAAAACCACATTTATGTCAATATGATCACTGAGCCACACTTATATCAAAATATGACAGATACTTTTGTCATAAGAAGTTAATATGGTGTTTTGTAATTTAAAGAAACATTTCGCGTGTGCGCGCGCTCGCATGTGCGCGTTCTAAAAATTGCCGAGGTATTTTGAGCTGAGTTCCCCCCAAAGTCAATTCTGAACAAGAATCAGTCTAAGCTATTTAAGGCTTGTCTAGTTGACTTGGTCAATTAGATTCGACTTGCCAAGGCTTGATCGTGTCTTTGTTCCTTCTTAAAAACAGGTTCTTTCAGGGCGATGCTTTAGAATCAAGAAAGTTTTGTCATCCTCGGATTAAGGCTCTCTTGGTAGATGCCGAAAAATGAGTTCATCTCAATTTAATTAACAGTAATTACTCATTTTAGTTAACAGTAATTATATTCCAAGGAAATTACTGTTAACTTAAATGGGAAATTACTGTTGACTAAAATGAGATGAACTCATTTTAGGCATCTACCAAAGAGGGCCTAAGACATAGGAAACTTATAAGCCCTAATTTATTTTTCCTCTCAATTGGACAAAGCCCTGCTTCTAAGCAGCAGCCCTATGTTCATTCAGCCTTTGGCAGGTTTCATGACTCCTCTAAACTCAATGGAATTTGATCAGTGGTTCTCATATAAAGTGTCTGACTTGAAGCTCTGCTGAAGTTGCTTTGATTTCAATTTGCATGCTGGTGCAATTAACGTATGAGATAATCCACCTTCAAGCAGATTTTATTGCAAATTTATTCTCCTTTGCTGACACATTAGACAACTGAAATCAACATTCCACTTGCCATTTTCCATTATCACATTTTCTTTTGCTCGTCTCCAAAAGTAGATACTGTTCATGGAAAAATCCGGTTGCAAAAGAGGAATTATGGAATAATCCCATTCCGTTTGTAATTTTACCTATCGAAGTAAAATTGCCGATTCAACAACAGCAAATCGTTGACTGGCACCAAAAGCTGGAGTTTCCTAATGTGTGTAGTCCAGTTTTGGTAACTTAGAACACTGGCATGCTCAACCAAAGTGCGTATTAGTGCCATTTTCTCACATCGCATGTGCGCTGAGCAAGCCTCCTACTAAACTTCTGTACAGCTAATGATAACATAGCGAAACCATGCAGAGCTATCCTTTTGGAGAGGAATTAACAGATCCTGCTCACTGGAAAAGGTATAATTTGCGGAAGCGCATGGTTCCAAAGATGTTGGGTCCTTGGTTTGGTGATCCAAGCCATTGTTCAGATGGACCTTGCTGTGGATACGGAAAACCATGGAAATCTTCCAGGTTTCCCCTTCGACATTTGCCCTTTTTCCATTAAATATTGACTTTATGTTTTCAAATAACCATGTATTTGAAGACCCCCACTATATTGCCAATTTGGGAGGTTTTCGTGACATCCCCCATCCATACTTGGCCCCATCTGATGCATGTTTTGGATCCATAGAGAATCCTGCATGTTAGTAAACTCTCAAGTTTCTGATGAAGATCCTGTTAATCCTCCTTGGAATGATGAATCATACCTCGTATACTAGAATGCAATGTTCCTGTTCAGTGGTACCGTTATTCACACAAACCTTCTACCCACATGTCGCTCCTGTTGCAAATCATGCTTCAGATTCCAACTTCCTTTCCTGCTCCCAAACTGTTTATACTTGCTAACATTTTGAAACAGACACTAACCCACTCCTACACCCAAACCTGCTGCTACTTCCCTCCATGCTAGCAATGGTTGAAAATGATATCCCATTCTAAAAGAATGCGGGCATGAAATCATGATTTGTTGTTGATCATATTTTATTCTATTGAGAACTGTTCATTGTCATATTTCACAAGACCTGTTTCTTTACCTGTTGGAAATCTTGCATGATGATCCTCTCAGTTAGAAGCATTGTGGAATTGGTAAGGTTTTATCCCATTGAAATGTACAGTCTCAGATTGTGCCTAGTCTGTACAAGTAGGACCCATAATTTGTTTTGTTTTTGTTTTTTGTTTTGT
Organism: Magnolia kwangsiensis; assembly: GCA_037074715.1. Lineage (NCBI taxonomy): Eukaryota > Viridiplantae > Streptophyta > Magnoliopsida > Magnoliales > Magnoliaceae > Magnolia > Magnolia kwangsiensis. Next base: position 169,959,879 of record CM073571.1, read on the forward strand.
TGTTGTTTTTTTATTTTATTTTTAAGGATGACAATTTATTGATAAGTGGCAAAGCTGAAAGAATACAGTACAAAAAGAGAAACACCTCTAGCACAGTGCGCATGAAGTCCTGAAAAATACAATCTGAACTACCTGGAATCCGTAAATTTAGGGGACGCCGCTGTCCACTCTAAAGCAAACGATTCGGCCCTAAGGAAGACACTCTCTGGACTGCCTAACACATTCTGAAAGCATCTGTTGTTCTGCTCCTTCCAGGTGGCCCATAATCCCACCAAAAGAGAGATTCTCCATACCTCGAGGCCCAAATTACTTACTCCACCTGCGTGCCACTGCACTAGGAAGACATCGATTGATTATGGCATGACCCATGACATCCCAAAAATGCCGAAGAATCTGTTCCATACCTCTCTAGCAAACACGCAATGTAGGAAGAGATGGTTCACTGATTCCTCATCTTGCAAGCAGAGAGGGCAAGCATTGGCTAACATTAAACCCTTTTTTCTCAAGTTGTCGATGGTGAGAATCCTATTCCATCTAACAAGCCAATTGAACACTGCCACTTTGGAGGGAGCACCATAGAACCATAAATAAAAGCTGTGAGATTTGGAACCATTGGCGCGCCCCCCCCCCCCCCCCCCCCCCCCCCCCCCGAATGCATGGAATACAGGGACTTAACTGAAAAAAGGCCTGAACTTGAAGTCAACAAACACACCGAATCAGCTTCAATTGAAAGAGATATTCCTGGCAAGGATTTAAAAGAGAAGCGAGATCAGCAATTTCATTGTCGTGAATGTTTCTTCTACATGGAGGAAGCCACACACCACGACTTGAGGCGCTACAGTTAACCGTAATGTCCGGATCAACAAACACACCGAATCAGCTTCAATTGAAAGAGATATTCCTGGCAAGGATTTAAAAGAGAAGCGAGATCAGCAATTTCATTGTCGTGAATGTTTCTTCTACATGGAGGAAGCCACACACCACGACTTGAGGCACTACAGTTAACCGTAATGTCCGGATCAGCAACAACAAGAGGTAGCTGAGGGAAAAGATCTTGAAGGCTTCGATCTCCTAGCCACACATCCTTCCAGAATCTCACCTTATACCCATCTCTCACCCCAAAACCTAACCCATTGAGAACCTCCCTTTTAAGGAAATAGATTTCCAAACACTGGGGCCCCTATACAGTGGAACCTTCTTAGGCCTCCAACCCTCCTTCTCTACCCCATATTTTCTAGAGATAACCTCCTTCCATAAAGCCCCCTCTTCTGACATGAATCTCCAAATCCATTTTCCCATCAGCACCTCATTCAAAAGGCCTAGGTCCCTAATCTCCACCCCTCCCTCCGATCTACACACATCACCCCAATTCATTAAATGAAATTTCTTTTTGAGCTCCCCACCCTATCATAGGAAATCCCTTCTAATCTTCTCCAGCTTTTTAAGTACCCCTTTTGGGCACTTGAAAAGAGACATGAAATACAAAGGGAGAATGGAGATAACCGACTTAATGAGAATTATCCTACCACCCCAAGATAATGTTTTACCCTTTCATATGGACAATTTCTTTTTTCAAAATGTTTAATAACCGGATCCCAAAGCTGCTTATTCATTCCTGATGCATAGGGGAAGACCCAAATATGACGTGGGGAATGATACCTCCTTACAACCAAACAAGTGAGCAAGGAGACTTGATTCCTCTCTAAGCAAGCTTATGCCCAACACCTCAGATTTTTGAAGATTGACGGATAAGTTTGAAATGACCTCGAACCATGTAATACCAATGCGAAGATTCTTCACTTGAGTAGGGAAAGGTTCACAGAAAAGAATTGTGTCGTTTGCAAATTGAAGATGTGTAACTTGGAAAGCTCCTCTATTCACCTTGAAACTTGAAAAGAGACCTTCAGAAGCACTTCTAGATAGCATTTTGCTCATAGCTTCCGCCACGACAACAAAAAGAAATGGTGAAAGAGTATCTCTCTATCTTAGCCCCTTCCTGATTTAAAGAAACCTTTAGGAGATCCATTGATGGATTGAGAAGCAAGCCAATCTGAAACATTCTAATCTCTCTACTTAACCCCACATCCCATAGGGCCTAACAAGTAGTCCACAAAGCCCTAATCGACATGATTGCAAGCTTTCTCCAAATCTAGTTTGCATCCCAACCCTTCTTCCCCTCTCTATGACAAGAATTGACCAATTCATTAGTGATTAAAGAACAATCCAATATTTGCCCGCCTTCCACGAAGGCCCCGCAGTACTTTAGAGATAAGGCGACCCATAAGAGTGTAAAACCTTGAGGTGAGAACTTTCGCTAAGATTTTGTATGGGGCACCAATGAGGCTGATAGGTCAGAAATCGTTTAGACTTTGCTCCCTCTTTCTTTGGGATTAAAGCTATGACCGTGGCACCCAATTTTGCACTGGCTTGCTATTCTATGAGAATTCTTTAATAAAGCTCATAATGTCCTTCTTAATCAAACCCTAGAATATCTAAAAGAAGGCTATTGGGAATCCGTCTGGGCCCGTCGCTTTATCCCATCCTAGCTCATGGATAGCTTTCCATGAGCTACACAATTCATCTTTCGATATAACCTTCTCAAGATCGGTAACTTCAGTGGAAGAGAGGGATTGGAAACCCAAATTACCTAATCAAGGTTTGGATATCCCTGGATTTATAAAAGTCAACGATGGCATCAGATACATTAGAGGTACCTTCTTTGTGAACTCCATTCACACCACACTTTCGATTCTATTTGTGCGCATTCTAGCACTAGCAATTCCATGGAAGAACTTGGTATCGTATCTCCCTCCTTGAGCCAAATGGCATGCGAACGTTGCTTCCATTTAATTTCCTCTTCCTTAAAGTGTTTGTTGTGAAAAATCTGAAGGGAATCCCAGCGATTTTGCTCTTCCCCCGATATTTCCAAAGCTTCTTCTTTAATGTCTAAGGCTTGAATCTCATTTAAGGTATTATTCACTTCCACTTTGCTGTTTCGGAGGAAATCCTGCTTCCAGTTGTTGATCTTGCCTTCGAGAGAGCGTAGTTTCTGAAAGAGAACAAAACCCGGCTGGCCTGAAAAAGAACAAGATTCCCACCATTCTTTCACTAGATCAGAAAACCCTTCAACCTCTAACCAAGCTAAGTTGAACCTGAATGGCCATGGGCCCCAACTCTCCAACTCCACTTTTAGAAAGATTGGACAATGGTCCGAAGGTGGTCTCGGCAGCCCCCGTTGATTGGACAAAGGAAATTTAACCATCTAGCTATCTGAAAGAAGAAATCTGTCCAACTTAGATTGAATAGGATTGGCACAGCCATTTGTCCATGTAAATCTGACCCCTTTGATAGGCAAATCCACCAATCCATTCCTGTTTACCCATTTCGAGAAGCGGGCCATGCTTTGAGTAATCCTCCACCCGAAGATTCCTCAAAAGTAAATCTAGGGGTATTCAAGTCCCCTCAGACACCAGGGTAGACCCCATCTCAAACAGACCGTGTCGAGCTCCGTCCAAAAGGAATCCATAAGGTTTGGAGAATTTGGGCTGTAAACAGTTGTGAAGACCTATTTAAAATCTGACACTCTATCACGAAGCACCACACTTAGTGAAAAATTCCCTGCCCAACTTTCTTCCTTAGCCCATATTGAAGAATTTCATATGATCAGAATGCCCCCCCTCAACCCCTATTGCATCCTTTGCTTCCCACTCCTTTGAATGCCCACTCCAGAAATCGTTAACCTTACCCAATTTTGCACTGGCTTGCTATTCTATGAGAATTCTTTAATAAAGCTCATAATGTCCTTCTTAATCAAACCCTAGAATATCTAAAAGAAGGCTATTGGGAATCCGTCTGGGCCCGTCGCTTTATCCCATCCTAGCTCATGGATAGCTTTCCATGAGCTACACAGTTCATCTTTCGATATAACCTTCTCAAGATCGGTAGCTTCAGTGGAAGAGAGGGATTGGAAACCCAAATTGCCTAATCGAGGTTTGGATATCCCTGGATTTATAAAAGTCAACGATGGCATCAGATACATTAGAGGTACCTTCTTTGTGAACTCCATTCACACCACACTTTCGATTCTATTTGTGCGCATTCTAGCACTAGCAATTCCATGGAAGAACTTGGTATCGTATCTCCCTCCTTGAGCCAAATGGCATGCGAACGTTGCTTCCATTTAATTTCCTCTTCCTTAAAGTGTTTGTTGTGAAAAATCTAAAGGGAATCCCTGCGATTTTGCTCTTCCCCCGATATTTCCAAAGCTTCTTCTTTAATGTCTAAGGCTTGAATCTCATTTAAGGTATTATTCACTTCCACTTTGCTGTTTCGGAGGAAATCCTGCTTCCAGTTGTTGATCTTGCCTTCGAGAGAGCGTAGTTTCTGAAAGAGAACAAAACCCGGCTGACCTGAAAAAGAACAAGATTCCCACCATTCTTTCACTAGATCAGAAAACCCTTCAACCTCTAACCAAGCTAAGTTGAACCCGAATGGCCATGGGCCCCAACTCTCCAACTCCACTTTTAGAAAGATTGGACAATGGTCCGAAGGTGGTCTCGGCAGCCCCCGTTGAGTGGACAAAGGAAATTTAACCATCCAGCTATCTGAAAGAAGAAATCTGTCCAACTTAGATTGAATAGGATTGGCACAGCCATTTGTCCATGTAAATCTGACCCTTCTGATAGGCAAATCCACCAATCCATTCCTGTTTACCCATTTTGAGAAGCGGGCCATGCTTTGAGTAATCCTCCACCCGCAGATTCCTCAAAAGTAAATCTAGGGGTATTCAAGTCCCCTCAGACACCAGGGTAGACCCCATCTCAAACAGACCGTGTCGAGCTCCGTCCAAAAGGAATCCATAAGGTTTGGAGAATTTGGGCTGTAGACAGTTGTGAAGACCTATTTAAAATCTGACACTCTATCCCGAAGCACCACACTTGGTGAAAAATTCCCTGCCCAACTTTCTTCCTTAGCCCATATTGAAGAATTTCATATGATCAGAATGCCCACCCTCAACCCCTATTGCATCATTTGCTTCCCACTCCTTTGAATGCCCACTCCAGATATCGTTAACCTTACCCAATTTTGCACTGGCTTGCTATTCTATGAGAATTCTTTAATAAAGGTCATAATGTCCTTCTTAATCAAACCCTAGAATATCTAAAAGAAGGCTATTGAGAATCCGTCTGGGCCCGTCGCTTTATCCCATCCTAGCTCATGGATAGCTTTCCATGAGCTACACAGTTCATCTTTCGATATAACCTTCTCAAGATCGGTAGCTTCAGTGGAAGAGAGGGATTGGAAACCCAAATTGCCTACTCGAGGTTTGGATATCCCTGGATTTATAAAAGTCAACGATGGCATCAGATACATTAGAGGTACCTTCTTTGTGAACTCCATTCACACCACACTTTCGATTCTATTTGTGCGCATTCTAGCACTAGCAATTCCATGGAAGAACTTGGTATCGTATCTCCCTCCTTGAGCCAAATGGCATGCGAACGTTGCTTCCATTTAATTTCCTCTTCCTTAAAGTGTTTGTTGTGAAAAATCTGAAGGGAATCCCTGCGATTTTGCTCTTCCCCCGATATTTCCAAAGCTTCTTCTTTAATGTCTAAGGCTTGAATCTCATTTAAGGTATTATTCACTTCCACTTTGCTGTTTCGGAGGAAATCCTGCTTCCAGTTGTTGATCTTGCCTTCGAGAGAGCGTAGTTTCTGAAAGAGAACAAAACCCGGCTGACCTGAAAAAGAACAAGATTCCCACCATTCTTTCACTAGATCAGAAAACCCTTCAACCTCTAACCAAGCTAAGTTGAACCTGAATGGCCATGGGCCCCAACTCTCCAACTCCACTTTTAGAAAGATTGGACAATGGTCCGAAGGTGGTCTCGGCAGCCCCCGTTGAGTGGACAAAGGAAATTTAACCATCCAGCTATCTGAAAGAAGAAATCTGTCCAACTTAGATTGAATAGGATTGGCACAGCCATTTGTCCATGTAAATCTGACCCCTCTGATAGGCAAATCCACCAATCCATTCCTGTTTACCCATTTCGAGAAGCGGGCCATGCTTTGAGTAATCCTCCACCCGAAGATTCCTCAAAAGTAAATCTAGGGGTATTCAAGTCCCCTCAGACACCAGGGTAGACCCCATCTCAAACAGACCGTGTCGAGCTCCGTCCAAAAGGAATCCATAAGGTTTGGAGAATTTGGGCTGTAGACAGTTGTGAAGACCTATTTAAAATCTGACACTCTATCACGAAGCACCACACTTAGTGAAAAATTCCCTGCCCAACTTTCTTCCTTAGCCCATATTGAAGAATTTCATATGATCAGAATGCCCCCCCCTCAACCCCTATTGCATCCTTTGCTTCCCACTCCTTTGAATGCCCACTCCAGATATCGTTAACCTTACCCTGATCCATGCTTCTCAATTTTGTTTCCTGGATAGCCAGCACCTGAGCTTTATATTTCTTTCTCATTGCCCTGATTATGAGCCCTTTTTCAGGGACAGCCCATACCCATTATATTCCAGCTGAGAATTTTCTTGAGCACACCTTTTTACCCCTTCCTGATTCCCATGCCTTTGATCTAGCCGTACCGTCGTAATTCACTGAGGATTCCAGAGCTTTTAATTCTCTGGCACCTCTTGAAGTCATGATATTCCCCGCCATTGCTGCCTCCCACTATTTCTGCACCTCTCTTTTCTGGATAGTTTGGAACACTGCAAAGTAATCCTCACAATCCCTGAAGGAAACACCGAGAAGCCTCCCTATTTTTACCAGAGAACTCTGTGCCCATTTCATACCAGTTGCCACTTACCACTTGCCACTGGCACTCACAGTGCTGGATTCCCCACCTTTCTTGCCGGTTACAGACAAAGCATCTTCATTAATTTGGAAATTTACCCTGGATACCTGGATAGGGGAGACATCCAACACACCTGACAGAGAACTTTCTGTTGCTATAGCCTGCATAATTTGAAGCCCACCTTTGCATATTTTACCATATATTTCACTCTCTTGGATTGCCTTGATATTCTTACTGCATAGAAGCCCGTCTGCAAGCATCGAAGAGTCTGGAAGGACAAGAGCCAACAAGCAAGCTTCTTCCCCTGCAGAATGGAACATCTCCCTACTGTCAAAAAACTTATAGCCTTTGGAATTGCACATGGGAGATGAGTAGATGACAATCTCATGTGATAGAGAGGATTCTCCCACCTCACGTGTGGGCTGTTGTGACTGTGTGGCAATAAGCTGAGGTTGAACAGATGAACAGATAGAAAATCTCCATCCGAAGGGTCCGACACGACTGAAACAGATTCTTCCACATCGGCATCTAAAGGAAGACAGCTGGCATTCTTTTGAATAAGATTGGCGGCCATGCTTTTATCACGATCGAGCCCTACAAATGGCTGCAGAACTTCAGACGCAGTTGTCACAAGTAGCAGACATGTGTCATGCGTATGGAGGCCAGCAGCCCATGAGAGACGTCAGGCGGTGCCTGCTGCCGACTCTCCATAAATACCTCTGAAAGAGGCTGCCACATGGATAAATTCCCATGGACCTCCCTCTCATCCACTGAAGAATGGCTTCGAATGCTGCCACATTATCCATTGTAGTCCCTTCTTGCTCATCAAGCAACACGTGTCCCACAAACATGGATGGGGGATTCCCCAAGCTGATAGGAAGATCCTAGCCATCCAGCTTTGGCTACTTTTTTTTTTGGGTGTAATTCCTTTCCTAAACATCTCTATTTATAGGGCAAATATCAAAGTGTTAGAATAACAAGATCTATAAGATTTTTGGGGCCATCACCATACATGGCACATCCTATCTTATAAACAGTAAAAGGAAGTTGGGTTGACATTTTATTATTATTATTATTTTTTAAGTTCTTAATAACCATTTGTTTTCTTTCGCCAAAATCCTCCAGTAGATCGGTTAGGATTGTCCAATTGGCATGAGCGAGTTTTGGGGCATGGCCCATCCAGGGTGGACCTTAACTAATGATGAGTTTGGATCTTGCACATGTTTGCCGCATGTTCGAAAATCCTGTCACTTGCTACTGCGAAGGAAATTACAAACACCATAGTGATAAATGTGGGGTGCCAGTGCTATTTAAACCCGCCCTTTCTTCTTTTTGTAATACAATAGTACAGCTCTGTACTATTCTCTTAGCATTACAAGGAAAGAAAGGGCAGATTGTCAGTCAGGTTGGGCTATAAATTTCCTAAGCGTATAGCGTTGAAGCTTTTTGCAGTATTTTTTTTTTTTCCTTTTAAATCTGCAGCTGGTTGTGGTAGTTTCTATGTGCAATCCGATCAAGCACTGATTAACAATGAGAACGAAAGTAACCGTTTTTTACTTGGTTGCTGCAGAATGTGCCGTATGTCTTCGTTCCATCAAAGCAAGCTCTCGGCCGAGCTTGTGGCGTCACTAGGCCTGTGATTGCTTGTTCGGTGACGAGCAATGAAGGCAGCCAGTTGAAATCCCAAATACAGCAACTCAAGGTACCTACCGTCTGAATCTTGTCTCTGTAATGTGATCTTTGTTACACTTGCATGCATCTCTGTGTTGGCCTAACGTGCTGACCTGGTATGTGTGGGACCATAGTTCAGGAACCTGAAAACTCAACTTTGAGTTAATCACCAGTCAGGTCAGGTTGACTCAAGGACTGGAATGAGTCTTAAATTGGCTCTACTTGATGTTATAACATGTAAATTGTTATAAATATGAAAAGCATTACATAAAATATGTTAAGGAGAAGCACAACTACCTATGGGATGCTGGTGCTCCTACCCTTGGCTGCATTTTTCTTTTCCTACTAAAAGGCTGCTGACTGGACTATTGCTCGTTTTGAATCGCGCTGATTAACATCGAGTTGGCCGAGCTGTTGAGCCAACTGGACAAGTCTTGTTGTGTCTGGGCTGAGTCAAGCTTGTGACCTAGTTTCTTAGAGATTTGGCTCAAAAAGTCGTGTTGACTCGGATAAGTTTTGAGTCGAGTTGGCAAGGTTTAGAACTGTGTGGGACATCATAGCTGTACATCAGGTGGTCTGATGCACAAGATTCGGGCAAAAAATAGGCTGGTCAACAACTCATCATGTGGGCCACATATTCAAGGTTTCATGTCTAGCCTGCTCAATTCTTGGACTGGATCCCCTACATGGTTGGCCCCATCTGATCTGTAGCTCACATGTTGTGCACACATGCCAGTGTGTGAAGAGTTTCATCTCCTGCTCACTGTATCCCAAACTCTCTTTGAAATGCAGGATGCAATCGAGAAGCTCCTAATCTAGAGGATAATGGAATCTTTCAGGGTGATGGGCACTCTCCTGAGGCTTGGACTGATGAAGTTGTGACACTTTGGGTAAAGTGAGTTCACTCTTCATAGCTTTTCTTTTTCTTTCCCTTTAAAAAAAATGAGTTTAGTGTTGTGGTTTCTTAGGATGCATCTGTTAATAGGATGTATGAAAACCATTATTTATTTGTCGGAAAGCAATTAGCAGCTTTATGTATTATGCTACCTTAAAAAACAAAAAGCTTTATATATTATAGCAGCTTTATGTACCATGCATTCATGCTACGTTTCAAAAAAAAAAAAAAAAAAAGGTTTATACATTATGCTATTGAGAATACAGAGGTGTATTCTATAACTATTATTTGTTGGCGATGATTATTACTCTACACCTGAAAGTAGGATCGGGAAAGCATTGCTACTCACAGACTAATCTGCAGATTTCAAACACCACTCCACCAGTACTGCAACTCGGTCAGGTTAGGTTGGGTTGAGGGTCAACCCGAGCCCAACCCTGACCTCAAGGGGACCCAACCCACAACTTGACCTGACTAATTCCAACTTGAACCTGACCCAAATTCCTCTACACTCGACCCTAAACCAACCCAAATTCGCTTTACCCAAACCCAAACCCAACCTGATTTCAAATCAGGTTGAAGTTTTCCAACCCTAAGCCAACCCAAGGGCCCTTGACAATCCGACCCAACCCCACCTGTACTCAGGTTGGGTCAGTCGAGTTCTGGTCAACCAGAACCCAGAACCCAAGTTGCAGCCCTACCCTATCTTATAAATCTGGTTGGTTGACTCATCAGTTGGGCCGCTCATGGGTGTCAAGCATGGACCTCTGCTTATAACTTTTTAGCTGACCATTTCATCCTTTCCCATGTCTCACTTGATTAGTGGACTGGTGTTGTTTTGGGCTATGGTGCATTTGCTGTGGGCATGCCTGATAGACAGTCTGGATCTTGCATGCTTGCATATGGTGCGTGGCTTCCTGTAGCAATCGCACACTTATTAATTATTCATCTATTAGTTCTCCAAGGAAGATCTCTTGCTGCTCAAGAAAGGCTTATTGGATCCCCCTTTTTAAGGGGAAAAAAAATGCAGCAACCCTCGTTAAATCGGAGAATAAGAGCCATTTTACGCTTGGGCCGATGCCGCTATACAGATGGGGTAATTCAATCTCCGCCATCCAAATCCAAGGGCCCAATGTGGAATGTATAATTGATTGGACGACTCTAATTGGACTGGGACCCAACAATGCCCACCAAGATGCAGCACCATTCTCCTATTTCTTGATAAGGTGGGACCCAACGTGTATATCATCTGGCCAAAACAATCACAATCAGAATGTTTAAACGTCAGGTGGGCCATACATATGAAAACACCAGAGCCTAGAAAACCTCACGAGGCTAGTTTTCTAGTGTATCGTGTTTTAGTTTTTCTTGGATTCCCTTTTCTTTTCTTACTCTGCGGCCTTGTATGGTTGTGTTGCTGAATTTGTATCTTTTGGCCAGATGATTTACAGGGTGCGTCCCACCTGATATACGGGCTGCATGCACGGGTGCTGCTGTTGCTAGCAAACCTTCATGATTGTATCATGTGATGCTCTGTCTGGACGTCCCAAGAGGCAACTGGATGGGATTGAAAAAAAAGAAAAGAAAAGGTCGATTTTGGCCTGCTTGTTTCAAGCTCCTATGCGAAATGCGCACTGGATTACCTGGATATGTTTCTTCCAGAAGCATGGTTCGAGGGCACTTCCAAAGACGCCCAGATTGAAAGCGTTGGAAGGGTAGAATGAACAAATGCAATTTTCAAATATCTAGTTCTCACCAAGAACGACATTTAAGGAAAACTTGTAGATGTTGCCTTATGCCAAATTAAAAGGAGGAGACGAATGTTTTTGAACTCACTCCAGCTGGATGATGGACTAGACGGACAGATGGGATAGCTGGTTGGTTAAAAGAAATGTGACTGGGATTGAAACCACAACTTCCATTGCAATACGAACTGCTCTAATCACTCCATTAATGGTAGATTCTCGCTAATTCTGTGCATAGCTTGATTGTGTAAAAAAGAAAAAAGAAAAAAAGGGTGTTTTTGTTGAAACCGTTTTGATGCAAATGGAAAACAAACGAAATGAAAAATGGTGTATTCCTTAAGGGGTGGTTTCGCAGCATGGATTTGGATTCTTACTAAGAGTCCAATCCTGAATTTTCAAATTGGATTTTACATTCTTTTAGTTGCGTTCCTGGATATGTAGCTCGGATGTTTGATCATGTGGAATTCAGAAATTATGCTTGGCAGCTTGGATTTTGAATTAAAGAGGCTAGGGCTATCAATAGGTTGGGTTGTCTTGCCGAGTTTGGGTCTCTTGGGTTTATGTCTAGTTCATGAAAACCTGGACCGGGATCCAAGTGTTTGGGTACCAGTTGGGTACACATGGGTCTTTCAATCTAGGTTTTGAGTTGCGTTCGGGGCAAATTGTAGCATATACATGGTTGGGCCCACTTGATGATGAATGAGATTGCACACATGCTGCTTTAGCACGTATATGGTGTGTAAACGGGCTCTCTTACATGTGAGTGGCGTAGAAAACCTCATTTCTTTAACTGGAGTAATCAATATCTATTAAATACATTTAATTGTACTATATATCTATTGAACGTGGATTAGATTGCACGCGCGCACACACACATGGAAACGCTCACCTGTGAACCAGTTCGTACGTATTACATACAAACTTTGTTGAGAACTCATATTTGATGAGTCTCGCAAATCTGAACGGTCCACATGAAGAAGAACCTCATGAAACCCCCTGATACGAATTTTTACTTTGATCCAAAACTTTGATGGGCCATGAAAAATGCAAACAGTTTCTTCCCTTGATTTGAATTTCTCTTTGCTATGGCTCACCAGAATCTTAGAATAGGGTGAAAATTCACCCCCTAAGGTTTCATGAGATTCTGCATCTTATGGACTGTTCGGATTCAACACTCATGACACGTGTGCAAAGGTGCGCACGTGCATAGCTGCCTAGGTGAGCATGCCTCTCTCTCTCTCTCTCCATATATATATATATATATATATATATATATATATATATATATATATATATATATAGTTGTTTTGCCATAAACCTTTGATTTTTATGGTATAAGGTTGTTATTAGAACAACATTTGTATCAACCTCTCAATACTTGTTTATTGAGGTTGCATTTCATTTTAACATTGTGAATTGATTTTCTTTATTTGATTATCTCATTCTTTAATTTCGCTTTTATTATTTTAAATTTGGCATAGTTCTATTCACCCTCTCTTTAGGACATATAACTTAGCCTTTTCAAGTGGTATCAGAGTCTAATAGCTTGTTTTAATTCTTTTTATTTGGATTTATTTCCTGAGCTAATCGATCTAAGCTATATTTAAGATGTCAAATTTTGATAGCCTTTCAGTCATCAGGCCTCTCTACCTTTCAATGGCACCAATTATGTTTATTGGAAAGCGAAGATGAGGATTTTCCTTAAATCCATGTATGAAAGCGTGTGGCTAGCCACAGTGAATGAATGCACCCCTCCTACCACTGAAGTAACTGGGATCGATGGATAAAAATTAATGGGAATTACACTTTATTTCTCATGGACCACACTTCAGAAAAGTGAGAGTAGTGCAAATGCTAAAGCACTAGATGCAATCACTTGCGCACTATTACCGGATGAATTCAAAAGAATTATATCATGTGATTTTGCAAAGCAAGCCTGATATATTTTAGAAATGATACACGAGGGAACATTAATTGTCAAGAAATATAAGATTCAAATCCTCACAACCAAATTTGAGGAAATACGTATAGAAGAAAATGAAATGTTCATGGACTTCTATTAAGATTAAATGACATTGTGAAATCTATGTGAGGTCTTAGTGATCCCAGAAAGTAAAATTTATGCAAAAATACTACGCTCACTTTCTGAACGGTTCAATTCTAAGGTAACTGCGATCCAGGAACTTCGTGATACAGACAATATGAGGGTAGAAGAATTAGTTGGCTCTTTACAGACTTACGAGTTAACTTTTAAAGCTCCAAAAGGTAAGTCTATTACTCTTAAATCTTCTAAAAATAATTTTTAAGAAAAAGATAACAATTCTGATTTGGAAAACTCTGAAGATGATATGGCCCTTTTAGCGAAAAAGTTTTACAAAATTTTCAAAAGTAAAAAGTGGGTTGATTTTCAAAAATCAAATGATAAGAAGAAATCTAAACTTAAAACTCAAAAATCATTAAAAGACAGTTAGTGTTATAATTGCCATGAATATGGGTATTTAGCAAACAAGTGTCCTAAAAAGGACGGACCCAAAAAGAATGGTATGTTGGCTACTTGGGATGAATCCTTTGATTCTGAAACCTCTTTTAAATTAGAAGATTCTAAAATCGAGTCGGGGAATGAAGTTAAAGCCCTTATGACTCTAGCTAAGTTCACTTTTTTCGATAATGATTCAACCAGTGAAGAAAATCTGAATAGTGATTGTGAAAATGAAGATGATTTTCAAAATGCTTACAATGCCCTATACAAGGAAAGTTGTAAAATTGCTGTCCAACTTAAACTTCAAAAAGAAAAATTTTCAAAGCTTAAAGAAAATTTTAAGACTCTTGTTTTAGAAAAATTCCATATTTCAGATAGTTTTGAAAAATGCAAATGCGATTTAGAATTCAAAACCTCCCAGATTGAAAATCTGAAATTTGAAAATGAAAAACTTAAACTTAAAGTCTCTTCTCTTTTAAGTTTAAAGGATACTTGGAAGTATGCCTAAGGAAATCTAAAGTTAGAAAAACTTTTATCTGGATCAAGAAAATGTGGCGATCGATCTGGTTTGGGCTACAATAAAAATGTTCCTCTTAAACAGAAGAATAAGCCTCATAAGTTTGTAAAATGAGAGACCTTAAACTCAAAAGGGAAAAGTACAAGTCAAATTTTTTCTAAAAATACTAAAACTTTTCAAAAACCTAAAAGCAACTACATCAACTATAAAAATCAGAACCGAAACCCTTTAGCTGAAAAAATAGTTGATTTGCTTAAGGAGAGTTTAAAATCTAATTCAGTAGGTTATTCTTACAATAACTACAAACAAAAGAAGGCCAATTATACTCCTAAACCCAAAACAGTTATGAAATGGGTTCCTAAGGTTACCTGCTTGGTTGCCCACGCTGCTTTCAAAGCTACAAGCCATTTAAAGTGGTACCTAGACAATGGATGCTCAAGGCATATGATTAGTGATAAAGGTCTTTTCACCGATCTCAAACACATGGCTGATGGTTCAGGCACATTTGGTGAGGGCAGCAACTGCAAGATTATTGGCTAAGGTACGGTTCAACTCTATAACCTCCCTTTGTTTAAAAATGTTTTATATGTTGAAGGATTAAAACACAATCTGTTAAGCATATCTCAAATATGCGATAACAATCATAGCGTAAAATTTTCTAATTAAGGATGTGAAATTCTAAATAATAAAGGTTCAGTAATATTAACTGGTCGCAAAACTTTTGAAAACTGCTATATTGTTAGTGAATCCAGCTCATTTAGTCAAACGTGTTACATGGTCCATACCAATGAGATAGATTTGTGGCATAAATGCCTTAGACATGTACACTACCGTAATCTGTACAGGTTGAGTAAAAGAGAACTAATAAGAGGTCTATCAAAATTATAGAAAGTAGACAAAATATGTGGTGAATGTCAGATTGGTAAGCAAACAAGGAGCTCTCACAAAAAGGTGAACTCCAATGCCACATCAAGACCACTCGAGCTTCTCCATATGGATCTTATAGGACCTACCAGGACTGAGAGTCGAGGTGACAAAAAATACATTTTGGTAATTGTGGACGATTTTACCAAATTCACTTGGGTAGCTTTCTTAAGGGATAAATCAGAAACCCTTGAAGAAATAAAAAGAGTTCTCAAACGGATCCAAACGGAAAAAGGTTCTCAAGTCTGTAAGATCCGTAGTGATCATGGACCTGAATTTGAGAATAACAGTTTTGAGAAATTCCGTAGTGATTAGGGGATATTACATGAATTCTCTGCACCTAAAACTCCACAACAAAATGAAATTGTCGAAAGAAAAAAATAGAGTGCTTCAAGAAATGGCTAATGTTATGTTGAATAGTATGAAGCTATCTAAAAATCTTTAGGCTGAAGCCGTAAATACTGCTTGCTATATAATCAACCGAGTTTATACAAGTAAGTCAAATAATAAAACTGCTTATGAAATATGGTTTGATAAGAAGCCTACTGTCAAATACTTTCAAGTTTTTGGTAGTAAGTGCTATATTCTACGTGACCGTGAAAATCTGAAAAAGTTTGACACTAAAAGTGATGAATGGATCTTTTTAGAATATTCTTTAAACAGTCGCGCATATCGTGTACTAAACAAAAAGACCGGTGTTATTCAAGAATCTATAAATGTAGTCATAGACGATCACTTGAATACACCTTCCCCAAGTTCAGATACAGAGGAAGTTCTTTTAATTGACAAACCAAATACTTCATCAAGTCAAAACAATTCTGACTTGAGGACTGTTAAAGATCATCCAACCACTCAGATTCTTGAAAACCCTCTTACTGGTGTGCGCACTCGTAGACAACTAAAAGATATATGTAATTACGTGTGCTTTACATCTCAGATTGAACCGACAAACGCAATAGAAGCTCTTATTGACGAAAACTGAATTGTTGCGATGCAAGAAGAGCTTAACTAATTTGTGAGAAATGATATTTGGTACCTTGTTCCTAAACCTAAAGATAAACATATTATTGGTACTAAGTGGATTTTCAAAAATAAGTCTGATGAACTTGGTAATATAATTCGAAACAAGGCTAGATTGGTTATACAAGGGTACACTCGAATTGAAGGAATTAATTATGATAAAACCATTGCTCCAGTAGCTTATCTTGAATCAATCAGATTATTCATATCTATTGCTTACTTTAGAAAATTTAAAATTTATCAAATGGATGTGAAGAGTACCTTCTTAAATGACGATCTGCATGAAGAAGTGTATGTTGAACAACCATCGGGTTTTGAAGACCCTAAGAATGCTGATCATGTCTATCGCCTAAAAAAATCTCTCTACGGTTTAAAACAAGCTCCCAGGACATGGTATGAAAATTTGACTAAGTTTTTACTAAGTCATAATTTTCAAATGGGAAGTGTTGATAAAACTTTATTTGTTAAGAAACTTAATGATCACATCTTAATAGTGTAAATCTACATTGATAATATTATTTAGGGATCTACTTGTTCTAACATGACTGTTGAGTTTGTAGATTTAATGAAATCTAAGTTTGAAATGAGCATGGTTGGAGAATTGAACTATTTTCTTAGGTTGCAAGTAAAACAACAACCTAATGGTATCTTTATTTCTCAGTCCAAATATGCTCTAAACTTAATCAAAAAGTTCAGATTTGAAAATGGTAAGAATTTTGATACTCTTATGAGTACAACTTTACTCTCAAAGGACTCTACAGATAAAAATGTGGATCCTAATTTATATCGTAGTATGATTGACCGTTTACTTTATTTAACTGCTAGTAGACCTGATATTGCTTTAAGTGTGAGTATTTGCACTAGATATCAGTCTGATCTTAAAGAATCTCATCTAACTGCTGTTAAGCAGATTATGCGATATGTCGTAAGTTCAGCTAATTTGGGTCTCTGGTATCCATATGATATTAGTATTCAGTTGGCAGGGTACACTGATGCTGATTGGGCTGGAAATATTGATGATAGGAAATCAACTAGTGGTGGTTGTTTTTATATCAGAAATTGTTTGGTTTCCTGGTTTAGCGAGAAGTAAAGTTCTATATCACTCTCTACTGCTGAGGCTGAATACATTGCAGCTGGAAATGCACGTACTTAGCTTGTTTGGATGAAACATATGTTAAATGCTTATGGAATTGTACAAGATTCAACGGTTTTATATTACGATAATTCCAGTGCAATAAATATTTCAAAAAATTCAATCCAGAATTCACATACCAAGCACATTGACATTAGGTATCATTATATTTGTAAATTAGTGGAAGAAAAAATAATATCTTTGGAATACATTCCGACCGAGACTCAACTTGCTGACATTTTCATTAAACCGCTCGACAAAAGTAGGTTTAATAAATTAAAATTTGATCTTGGTATGTGCATTTTAAATTGATTATTCATGCATATGTGTATCATAGTGTAAATATATTTGATAATTTATGTGTTTAATTTTTAAATTTTTATGAAAAATGTAAGTTTTTGTTGGTACATGACCAGTCGTGGATGTGCTCGACCGGTCATGGTACGACCAATTGAGGACAGCTCAAGACTGGTCGTGGAGCGCGTTGATCTCTTTAAAATTAAAAAAAAACCATTTTCCTTTTCATTTCTTCCTTCTTCTCCAACAGGTGTGGCATGACCAGTTGTACCCAACTGCTTCATTCTTCAAGGTAAGTGCTCCATTTCAATTTTCCTTGTAGATTTATGCTCTAATCACTTCATATTCTTCCTTGGTGTTGTTGATTTCAATTTTTCTTGAAGATTTTGGGATTTTCTGTACCCAAATCTGATCTTAGTAAACCCCACTCTATCCTATTTGCATCTTTTTTATTCTTTAAGTTTCTTCATGCAAATGGATGCTAGAGGGATAAAGAAAACTTTCCGTGGTCCATCTTCTTCTAGATCTACTCCAATAACTCGTCGCCACTTTCGGTCACCCGAAGATGATCCCTCTTTTGTTCGGAATTTAAGAATGCGAAAAGTAGTTGTTGAGCGACCTGTATTCTTAATCACATTGCTCCATTTGGTATCGTTCCACTCCTCCAAGATGTAGGATGAAAGAATATCTTACATTGGGGTGGGCCTGCATACCAGTCTATTGCTTAGTCCATGTTTGCATGTATCTCTGATTTTTCAACTGAAAATTTAACATTTAAAATTGATGCTAGAGAAGGTCCATTTGAAATTGACCTCTATCTAATTTTAGGGCTAATGGACATACTTGTTAATGACGAGGGTATTCCAATTCATACTCTAACTGAGAAACCCTCCGAATCAGAAAAACGTATGCTCACTAGAGATTTATGTAATATGAATGTGCAATGGACTCATAAAGGGAATGCGCTCCCCTCAAAGTACTTGTTATCTAGATACAGGGTTCTCCATAGAATCTTTACTTCAAATCTGTATCTGTGTTTTGTTAACAAAACAGAACTGACTTCATTTATGGTTCGAGTTTTGCACTTTATCGTTTATGGTACTAAAGTTTGTCTTCCTTCTTTGATATATCATTCCATCATTCAGTTCCGTCTCCATCCACGTCATAGTGATATTTCATTTGCCTATCTTATGACTGTTTTAGCTTCTCATATGCTGGTTGCTATGCCTGTTGGAGAGGCTCCCATCCATCATCTTATTTTTAACAATTCGAATATTAACAAGATGAAGTTGGAATTGGTTCCTGGTCAAGTGAATGTGGGTGGTGGTGGAGCTGAAGCAGGGAATAAAGAAGAAGCTGATGATCTTCCTCCTGATGATGTTAATATGGATGATATTTTTAATGAAATTGAATCTGATTTTGCTAATGATCCTGACGATGAGCCATCTGAATTTGATGCTCGTCTTCGTGCTCTAGAGGAGAAGGTAGAGAACATGAATGTCGCCCATGATATGCAATTTAAATATATGCGCAAGTATCTTAGGTGCTTAAACAAGGGCCTTCATCAACTTGATCGTACCATACCTGCTCCATCTTTAGGATCTGATTAAGTACTTTACTCTTTGGTCTATAATAACTTTGTCTACTTGGGTTGGTTTGTGCACTTTATCTAGTTTACTGACTTTTGTTTGAACTAGTTAATAGTATGTGGACTTTAATTTTCTTATATCTTGCCCAATTAATCTTTTATTGCTCCTGTTTCTTCATCTTTTCCATTTTTTTCTTTCCTTTGTCATATCGTGACAAAAAAGGGAGAGAATTTTAATGGTTTTGCATATGGATTGACTATGAATTGATTGTGAGTAGCATTTTTTTAGCATTTTTTATATATATGTGTGTGCTACTCAGGGGGAGTAAGTGAGGAGATGTTTTATTTATATATTTGGCTATCTCATTCTTTAATTTCGTTGTTATTATTTTAAATTTGGGATAGTCCTATTCACCCCCCCCTCTAGGACATATAGCTTGGCCTTTTCAGATTGGTAGCCACTCGAGGTCCATGAGGATGTTTCCTATATTGAGCAGCCGATTCGCATTCTTGATCGGAAGGAGCAGGTCCTCATGACCAAGGTAATTTCCTCGGTGAAGGTGCAATGGGGTCATCATTCGGAGGCCGAGGTATCTTGAGAACACGATGCCGAGATTAGAGAACATTATCCCCATTTGTTTAATGATTAATTGATGTGTGATTGTTTGTATTGCATTCTCTTTGATGATTTCTATATATATGATAGTGGTGTTTTGCCTTTCTTTTGTCCTGGGATCGGTCAATTTCAAGGATAAAATTTGTTATTGGTGGGGAGGATTGTAAGACCCGACCCGAGTTCTTGTGTGTTCATGTGTGTGTGTAGGTATGCAATTCATTTCTCTTAGTCCTGTGGTCTTACCAGTCGAATCTTGGTGACCTGCGACCCTCGGATAGTGTTTGCGGTTATTCTAAAGTTGGTCATGTAGTCTCGACTCAGCTCGAGCCAAAACATGTGCCGTCTTGTCCACTTCGTTGTTGCAGTTTCGATGCCACATCTTGTGTATCCATCTGATGTGTAGATCATAAGTTGTGTGTATTTTATTTTTTAAGCCCTTAATCATGGTCATGTGGCCCACCTAAGGATAGTGTGCATGGATTTCTAGGTAGTTCCCAACTCTTGATACTATTTCTAACACACACTACACACACATACTACCTAGGCCCTGTTCTGACACCACCTATCTTTAAAACACCACCCACAAACCTAAAAAGTCTTTTAACCCTATAATATTGTTTCTAACTCCCTATTGCAATCATCACTCTTCTCTAACCAAGGCAAGAGAGAAATGATTGCTTGCCTTAAAACCCTCCCTCTCTCTTTTTCCCTCTCATTTCTCTCTCTCTCTCTCTCTCTCTCTCTCTCTCTTTCTCTCTCTCTCTCTCTCTCTCTCTCTCTCTCTCTCCCTCTTCTCTTCTTTCCCTAGCAACTCCAAACCATCCCACCTCCCTCCATTATTCCAGTCCCTTCTCCCTCTAATCCCCTCTCATCTAACCCTTGAAGAAAGATCTCAACCTTAGATCTATGCACCTTGGAGCCTAAGGAGTCTAGTGGTAGAAGATTCTTGGTGTTCTTGTGAGGTGGGTGCTCTCCTTGGTCTCTTCTCTTCTTCTTCTTCGTCCCTCCTTCTTTTCTCTCTTGCCTCATACATCGAAGCATGTAGGGTCCACCAATCGATGGTGGAGGCCTTACATGGCTCTTAGGTAGGGCCAATGGCTTAGATCTTGCATAACTTAACCATGGTGGGCCATTCTCCATGGACCTACCATGAAGCTTCTTCTTCTTCCTATTTCTTGTACATCAAGGGCAATATAGGCCTTGTATGCATGTGGGGAGAGGAATCCCCACCATTCAGCACTTTATTTTCCATGTAAATTGCCATGTATGAAGTTTATAAGGATAGTAATGGTGTGGATGGTGTGTCGGTGGTCCATTAGTGGTGGGACCACCCACTATGGCCGGATCTCACTCTTTTTCCTTCTCATTTCTCTAAAATTTCCTTTTATGTTTACTGATGACATGAGGCCCACCAATGAAGATCAACAACCTCCCAGGCCTCAAGTAGGATGGATGTCCAAGCCCACTTGAATAGATGTCCACACCCAACCATGTATGCATGGTTTGGGTGATCTTTAAACCTCCCTTTCTATAGAGGTTCGAATGAAACCAAGGGCCTGAAATTTTACTGGCATGTCAAGGTGGACTCCACAAGTTAAATCAGGGCCATGGGCCCTTTGATGTTTATGCATGGGACAAAATATGAACAACATATGTTGCTGTCCAGATTTCAGCTCAGTTAGAGTAGGTGTTTTGGGTTAATGATTAGACCCATTTCTAGATTCTTTTTCCCTAAATTTCTTTAGGGGATTTGTAGTGTGTGGACCCCACTTTGATGTGGGATGGGGCCTACACCCTACCTCCCATGGTTGAGGCCCATGGGTTGGGCCAAAGATGGTTAACTGTCCAGAATTTTCTGGACAGTTCAGCAATGTAGTATAGCAGAAATTATCTTGTTCACCTAAATTTCTGGAAGAAATGGGCCAATCCAATCAACCCCATTTATTGACTAGATATAGGAGCACCTTTATGTCAAAATTTTAAGGGTTTGGACGGGTCTAGGCCCACTCCATGTGATCCCAAAAATAGGGACAATTATAATTACAACAACATTTCACCCTGAACAGATTGTAATTTCGAATTTAATTAAAATACTTCTGAGTATCAAAAAATCATGAAAATTTACAGAGAGGTGGCCCACCCATGGTAGGACCCACTTACCATTTTGGGGCCAACGGACCCCTGTGCACACCGTGACAAGGGCTGGACCGGCCCACCACGTTGGGACGTCCAGGTCAGACAGATTTTCTGAACAGACTGTTTTCTTAAAATTGATTAAAATAATTCTGGTTATCCAAAAATTACGAAATTTTGTGGGGGTATGTCCCACCCATGGAATTACCACTGTGTGAATGTTCAAGACCAATGGGCCCCTATACTGACCATGGTATGGCCTGGAGTGGCCCACCAGGCTGGGACGCCCAGGCTAGGGCGTCCAACCTTGGCTAGCCGTCCAGGCCACTTTGTGGGCCCACATTAATGTATTTTATGTCCCACTATTCATCTATGTGGGGTCCATAGGGGCAATGATCATCCTCCCTCTATAATTTTCCATTTTGGAGGCCCATTGGATGAGTTTTTGGGTCAAATACTCAGGCCCATAAGGCTGCCTACACACGGGACGTCTAGCCCATTAGGCTGCTACTGGACTTCCAGCCCAGTAGTATAGCTCATCTGATGTATATGTCTAATCTACTCCCTTCATCTGGTGGACCCCCCTGTGACATGTATGAGTTACCAGGAACTAAAATAAATTTATGAATCAATTATTTTTGAATTTCCAGCAAGCCTAGATTGTGGGTGGGCTGAAATTTTAGCAATAGTTCCATGATCGCTGCCCATAAATGAATGTTTTGGGGAAACATGGTCCACCAAATTTGGGGACATTATTACACATATCTTGCCCCATTTTAATTAGATTTTTTTGGGCTTAAGTAGTGCATACATAAAGCCCACTTCAATTGAGATTTTATTGGAATAATATTCATATTTGCATGTTGGGTTTCATAGGCCCATTTACCTAGAATTTTCTTGTTGGACACCTGGCCCTTGGGTTTATAAATGACACACTATTGTGATGGGTTTTATGGGCCAAATACTCAAGTAGTTGGGCCCTTGCTTGATCATTTAAAATGAATCTATGCTTGGGCCTAGATGTAAGGCCTAACTTACTTGTTTTAAATGTAAGGATTATCCATATGTTTGAAATAATGGGCTGCCCATTAGGCCCACCACAATGAGTGGACTCATGACCATTATGGTTGGGCCCAAACCTTGTTTAAGGGCCCATCATGATACCTAAATATTGGGCTTAGTGTATGCCCACCAAGCCATGAATTGTTTAGGCCTTGGACTTTACTTTATATGTATAGCGGGCTACCTTTTGGGATCCAGTTGAGGTTGGATGTTTTCCCTGGTAGCCCTAAGGTAGGCCCATAGGGTTCTTGTAGGTGGTTGAAGGCCCACCTTGGACCTTATTAGGACCGTTTCCTCCTTGAGGCTTTATGAGTCTCTTAGCTTGTGTACTATCCCAAAGTATTAGGCCCCCACTAGAGGACTTCACTTCTCCTTAGAGTACCTGTTTATGTATCTAGACCTTGTCCCTCTTTGCGAAGGAGAAATATATTCTATAGGTAGCACACTTACTTCATTGTGACCCATATGCATCATTTGCATGAATTGATTGCATTGTGTGGTGGTCATAGAGGGATGGAGTTTCTCTCCTTGTGCATATTGAGTGCTTAAAGCTAGTGTATGACTATATGTGTGACTCATGCATTAACATCGCATTTCATGATGATACTGACCTTACTTCATTATGGCCTTGTATCCACAAGGATATTCGTAGATGACCATATGTGTGGACACCGAAAATATTACTTGAGCATACCGGGTGCATAGGATGCACATGGGTAAAATTCTCAAAACTTTCATAGTACCAAGGATTTGCCCTAATGCCGTAATCGAGTGAAAACTATAAGCGCATGAGGGCCTTATACCGTTAGGCCATGACTCCCACTGTCGTGTAGTCAGTTGGGTAGTGATGTGGCCTTACTCGCCTGATGTAAGGAGGCATTACTAGGCTAAGTCTGACCAACTAGTAAATGGGTCCACTACCTTCAGGCCTCGCTAGTGATTGGCTGTCCACAGGCGGGTAGTGCTGTCTCTTACGCTCATTTGACTATGCGGGTCTGTAAAGCGGTAGTCATCCAACAGTGTCCTGGACCCCAGTGATTTCTTTATGATTGAAAATATACTTGACATGTGGATTGGTTTTGAGTACTGCATTACTTTGCATCACATCCGCATCGGCTATATAAGTCCCTTCATGCATCGCCTTGGTATGACGCCCAGTACTCATTACATTGTATTTATGGTAACCTTCGGTAAGGCTAGCGACATTGTCATTGATCACTTTTCCCTGTATCTCCTACTATTCTTCTGTGCACTATTGTCATACACTTTCACCGCCCTCTAAGATTCTATAAGCTTATGCATGATTGATGCGTGAAGGAGATCCTATGCAGGCGTCATAGCGGCAGAGGATTTGAGTTGAGCTTGAAGATTCAGGTGTTGCAGACTTTTCTCTCATTCTATTATCTTATGTATGTCCTTTTAGACCTTATGAAAACTTATAAAAGTTTAAATTCATAGTGGATTTTGTGATGTGTTCCTTTATTATTCTCAGATATACTTGCTATGATCTTGGGTATTCTTGTAATGAAAATGATTATAATATTATGAAATCCTCCTTGTAAGATCCCAGGATCGGAACCTAGCTCAAGAGCCAAGAATGGGGTACTACGGAGGCTGTTGTGGCCAGAACCGGCTATTGGGATCCTTATGAGTCTGGTTACCAAGTCTGGGGTGTGACATGTTGACATCAAAGCCAGTGTTTAATGAAATCGAACACGGGTCATCGAACAATTACATGAAAATCAAGTTTGGTTACTGGATAAATTGGATGTAGTTCTCGATGACATCGAGATTTTTGCGAATTTCTAAAGCAACTCGTTGGAACATTCTGAACACATTCTCGATTACTCGAACACCCTTCTCAACCTCGGTCTCACCGAGTTATTACTAAATCGCAACCCTACAATTGGGGTTGTGAACAGTTAGCACATCCCACACACACATTTACACTATCATATATAGATAAGTTATTTCATTGGAATATGATTTGTAATCTATGTGATTGGATACACTACTGGCTTGGAAGCTATAGTGTTAAATTTCTTTACTTAATTTAATTTGCATATTAGTTGAAGTAATTATATATTAATTAGCTAAAATTTTATTTGTTCCTAATCACCCCCCTTTAGGACATAACCTTCATTCTATAGCTCCATCAAGCTTTCTTGCATAACCCGTGGCCCACCACCACATTCAATTTTACTTAGAATTTTAGAGCAAGAGTACTAAAATCAAGCTACGAAATTTAGAGTGTTATACTCATATTGGTGAATCCATCAAGGATGTACTTGTTGTCATGCCTCAAAATCTTGCCTGAGTAAGGCTACTCAAGATTGAAATCCTAAGACCATGACCCATGTCATTCAGATGTTAATACAATATAAATGGTCATTAAAATCCAAAAGCAATCAACATTAAAATAAATGAAAATTCCATTGAAATAAACTCCAAACCAAATTATTGTTCACTAATCAAGTATCTATACTTTTCTATTATATTGATAATGAGAAATCAAAAGCCTAATGCATTGAAAGAAACTAATAATAGATATTAAACTAAGCCCAATACATTGGAAAAACTAATAGTAAAGGTCTACATGCTCAAATTATTCAACTCGGCATCTCAAAAAGATAGTCAGAGTAGGGTGAGCATGACAACTAAGTAGGAATACATGCCTCCAATACTTATGATTTCTTAATTTAACAAATAAGTAAATAGATACGCAATAAGGCTTAAAGTTAACAAATACACTGCATGCAGTGCTTCCATATACATAGAAAAAATATCATGTGGTTGTGCTACTTTTAGGGAATCCAGAGCATAACACTATGTTCATTTAAAAAATGTCCAGTGCAAAGCACTTGTGTATATACTTTTAGGACTTCTTCGGCAGAACAACGTGTTCATTTTAGGTCCCAAGGAAAAACACCCATGCTATCATCCTCATTGCTCCTTCTACGTGTTATGAATGCAACATACACAATTCACATAATCTATCTTTGATTCTAATATAACTTAAACATGTACACAATAACAATATTTGATCTAAACTTAAAGACAATATTAAATATAAACATAAAAAAATTAATACGTATCTTAGGTTTAGTTATACATTATTATACTAGAGTTTAACTCAAAATCAAATTATACTTAATGTTGTACAAAAATTAAACAGAAACACAATATAATTGTGTAAACCAAAAATTGGGAGGATTATCTACTTGTTTTTTGTGTGAAAATGTCTAAGTCACTGTTGGATCCTACGTTTACCCAATTTACATTCATTTCATCCCAAACTCGGATTGACTTGGTTCAACTTAACATGACTCAGTGTGACTTGGTTGGTTTTTAACATGATTCAACCCGTTGGTTCCTCAGCTCCTACTTTAGGGTTCTTGGTCCCCTAGACCAAAACTAGATCAAATCAGCCCAGTACCTCATTGAGTTGACTCAATGAGCCAATGAATTTATGTAGTACAAGACATGGTTCTTTAGAATGGGAAATTTGTATGAAAGATTTACCTAAAGGTGGCACTGACCAGGCCTGACTTAGCATTGGAAGTAAAATACTTAGTACAATATTAAAATGCCCATCCACAAGTCATGCACATCATTATATACTTCGGTTTGGTTTGTGATTGATCATGATAGTGTACACCCAGTCATGGGGTTGAGG
Organism: Magnolia kwangsiensis; assembly: GCA_037074715.1. Lineage (NCBI taxonomy): Eukaryota > Viridiplantae > Streptophyta > Magnoliopsida > Magnoliales > Magnoliaceae > Magnolia > Magnolia kwangsiensis. The sequence goes on from CM073571.1 coordinate 169,986,443, forward strand.
TTAGTACTCCTGTCCTTGTATTAGTTTCCTAATGCATGAAAAAATGGTAGTTATATGTCCTATGGCTTAGAGGTACTTAGGGGACCTGTATGAGATAGGGTCACCCCATATGATCGCTTGGTGCGCTCAGGTTTGGTGCATGACTTGAATAACATGATTCATGTATTTCACATTATGTATGTCATGATTGCATCTATACCCTAGCAGCATCAAGGTTGTAGCATACACCCTAGTGACATTAGGTTTATAGCCACACGAATTTGCCATGGCTGGCGTATATGAGTATGGGCACCGAATATTTGGTTACTTTGACTAGATGTTAAAGATGTCCAAGGGTGAAAATCTCTAAACCTCTATAATACGTTAAGATGCTCCAACATCTAGAGTGAGTAGATCCATGAGCACTCGTGTGGGGAAATACCAGTAGGTAGTGTCTCCCACTATGTTATGGTCAATTGAAATATGGTACAGTGTCACTTGCTCGAAGTGTGTGGTGGTGATTGATACTAAGTCTAACTAGCTTGGAAATGGGTCCACTATCAACAAGTTGGTTAAGCATTGACATACCACTAAAGGGGCGATAGTGAAGTCTCTTATGCTTGCTTGTTCATGGATTACAATTTGGTGCCTATGTACTAGACCCTAGTGATGTTCCAGTTGGGAACCATTCTGATATGTGGATTAGATGAGGATTGGTATATTTGCATTGCATATGTTGCTTATGACACTTGGCCATGTAGACTTTTGCATTACATAACCTTGGTATGAGTGATGGCATTCATAGACTTAACAGTGTAGCCCTCCATTATTTCTGCTTACTCTGATACCTATATACATGTCATGAGCATTATGCATGCATACACGTACTCTACTGGGCTTTGTTTAGAAGCTCATGATTGCTTATTTATGTTTTAGGACAGTAGAGAATATAATACTGATGTTGGGGCACTCGCATGTTCTTTTGGATTTTGTTATACCATATATTTCACTTATAGTACTGTACCCAAAGTTTATATAGTGGATATGTGATGGGAGTGTTTTGGTGTACTTGTGGTTATGCTTGATTACACCAAAAAAAAAAAAAAAAAAAACTCCTTGAAAATCCTTCTTGTGGGATCCTACTTCTAGGACTTGGCGTATAGGCGTTGAGAGGCGAAATAAGAGTACTATAGAGGTTGTTAAGCACCGAATTCGCAGCTCAAGAATTTTATGAGCCCGTTCGCTGAGTTTACAAGGGTTTGACAATACCTTTTGATTCACACTAGGATATAAAATCATTAGAATTGTATCTCTCCACCTCCATGTCATCTTTGATTACAATATTTTTTTAATTAACTTTTCATTTCATTCACATATGTTTCGAATTTTCTTATTGCTTCATTCTTACTCCTAATTAGATATGCTTTATGGTATCTAAAATAAAGGTATGAAGTAGTTCTTTCCTCTTTTTTTTTTTTTTTTTTTTTTTCGTTTGGCAAATCATAAATGTCACTATGAATTAAATCAGGTATTTTCATTTTTAAAGAACTACTTTAAGGAATACTTGATTTAGTTATTTTTGTTATTTCAAAATTTCTCATTGAAGTGTATAATGAGGACTACTGTCATGCGATTTAAAGTCCAATTCTTCCTTATGGAGCATGAGACTCTTTGCCTAGTCTCTCAAGCCCCTAATTGATGAGCATCGAAGTGGGGTGACGATCATTAATAAGTGGAGGAAAATGCTTATCTTTAAGCTTACTAATGTTCCGTCTAGTTCATCCGTTTACATCATCTCCGAGATTGAGTTAGTTGTACTCCTTTGATCTTAACTCCTTCATTTTCTCCAGCTCTCTTTCCCTTGCCCAAGGTGTGAATTTTTCTCTCCCTAGCCCGAGGTGTGGGCATCTCCCTCACTCGGGGTGTGGTTTTTCTTTTCTTCCTTTCTTCATGGCCTGGGGAGTGAGCCTCCTCTTATATTCTTTGGACTACATGCGCTTTTATAGGAAATAAAGAGTTGTTATATTCAAAATATCAAAGTTTTTTTTTAAATCCTTTTTACTTGTTTAAAAGATTTTTTTTTTTTAAAATATTAATTTAGATTGTACACATATTTTACTTTTATTTATTTCTCATTTTCAACCTTAGAAATTAATTTCTTATTGGGAAAAGGTTCTATACAGTTAAGATCATGGGAACTTTTTTATTAATTTAGATTGTACACATATTTTACATTTATTTATTTCTCATTTTCAACCTTAGAAATTAATTTCTTATTGGGAAGAGGTTCTATACAGTTGAGCTCATAGGAACTCCCCATGAGGTCGAGCTGTGTGGGCCCCACCATGATGTGTGTCGAACATCAACACCTTGCATTTGATGGGTCCTGTCACACCCCAAACTCGGAAACCGGGCTCACAAAATTTCTGATCGCCGAATCCAGTGCTGATAACCTCTGTAGCATCCCATTCTCGACTCCCAGCGCGTATACACCAGATTTCGATCCTCGGATCCTATGAGGAGGATTTTCCAACGTACATTTATCTCGTAAGAAGCATAACCATAAGTTTACCTAAATCACAAAGGCAACATCATCATCTCATATCCACTAATAAAATATTTGATACAATGTCGAAAGGAAAATACATATATAAAAAATCAAGCTACAGAAGTCTGTTGTATGCTCTAAGCTCAATGCTTCTGCAACCTGACATCACCTGCATGCATCTATCATGCATAAGCTTATAGAAAGCTAAGAGGGTGGTGTAAGTGTGTGCACAAGGTAAGTGCCAAGTATTTTATACAGTGCCATAATCATACAATATCAGAAATACTAGCAAGATCATGAATCATACGATATCAGAGTAAGCGAAAATACTGATAAATCCATAAGTCATGCAATTTCATAGTACGTAATATAGATCAGCTATACAAATAAGGAGCCATAAAGAGCCAAATATCAAATGCCAAGGATGCAATGTAATATACAATTCCTGATGAGTTCACGAATACCGTCAGCTGTATCTAGACCAGATAAATATCATATGCCAAGGATGTAATGCAATATGTGGTGTGAATGGAATGACCATGCTGGAGTGTGAAATCGGGATGATAGTACGTAGTATCACAGGCTATGAGGTCCACCACAAGGGACTTCTATCCAAACCAGTCTTATACCTAATTTAGATAGTCAAAATCAATGTGGTAAACTCCTGATCTCAGGTTAGTCACGCGCCCCAACTGAAATCTTAGCCATTGCGAAGGCACATGTAACAAATATTTGCACACCACCAACCCGAGTGGATAGTGAATGAATGAATGAGTATGCAATGCCTACTCCACAAATTCGTACTGTACATCTTTGGGATCATCATTGGGGTTTAGTACACTCTACATACAAATCGCCACCCACTGACGCGCGACCATGCAAGTGGAAGAGACCTCACTATCCGCCTGACCAATAGTCAGCCAATATCTACCCGACCATCAATAGCGGACCCATTCACTAGCTGATCAAACTCAGCCTAGCTATTCCCCTACTCTCGGGCGGGTAAGGCCACACCCCCTTCCAACTGACCACGACACAGTGAGAGACATGGCCTCCTAGTATTTGGCACTCGAGCGCTCATGTATCCAGTCGGTATCAACGTTGGGGCGTTCCTGGCCGCGGAGGTTTAAGGACTTTCACCCACGGACATTCAAAGTGCCCAGATGCTCGAACCAAACATTTTTGGTGTCACATCTAGCTATCCATGACATGCCTGTGGAGGCTATGGCCTTAATGTCGCTAAGGCATACAGTAATCACAACACATAATGCAAGATGCATAAGTTATACAATCCAATCATGCATTAATCCTGTGCATACCGTGTACTCATGTGAGATAACCTCTGCCTATTAGGAAGTCTCATAATAACCTGCCCAATGACATATGCAATAATTAACCACATCTCATACCAATCATGCAGATGATGCGTATGTGCATGTATCATGATGCTATGTTATCACATACTTATAATCGGTACCAATAACCGACCTCGATAATCGGCATCGACAGTCGGCCTAGAAAATATGGACATTTAACCAACATTACCCCCAAGGAGTGGCCCATATAGAGCACAACATATAATGAACTAATGACGTCACACAAGGGTCAAATATACAACATCATGAGCCTCACTCAAGCGCTTAATACACATCACGATGGGCCTTTCACATGGGCTTAACATACATCACAATGGGCTTTATCGCCTGACCCTCAAATGTATCATAATGGGCCTTATTACATAGGCCTCATATACATCACATTGGGCTTCGTCAATCGGCCTCGACAATCAGAATCAGCCTCGATAATTGACCTCGACAATCAGCTTATACAATTGGCCTCAACAATCAAAATCGACCTCGGCAATCGGAATCGGCCTCGGCAATCGGAATCAGCCTCAACCATTGGCCTCGACAATCAGAATCAGCCTCAATAATTAACCTTGACAATCGGCTTATACAATTGGCCTCAACAATCAGAATCGGTCTTGACAATCAAAATCGGCCTTGACAATCAGAATCGGCCTCGATAATTGACCTCAACAATCGGCTTATACATTGGCCTCAACAATCGGAATCGGCCTCGACAATCGAAATTAATATCGATAATCGATATCGATAATTGACCTCTATATAAGGCAAGATCCATAGATAAACAACCAATGATGGACCAAGTAATATCAATGGGGCCCAATCGTTTGCGGTAACCCATTAGAGAATGAAGAGAATGGGCCTAACCAGGCCTAAGGGAAGGTCACAATGTGGATGTTTGACCATCATTGCCCATTATTGTAGACCCTTAACCAACATTGCTCCTAAGGAGTGACCCACATAGGGCTGAACATATAGTGGGCCCATGGCCTCACACAAGGGCTAACACACATCGCGATGGGTCACATCCATGGGCCTCTCATACATCAGGTGGGCTGCATCATATGGGCGGCATACACATTATAATGGGCCTCTGGCACGGGCCCACTATACATCATAAAGGGCCACATCCCATGGTCTTAGATATATTATAATGGACCTATACCCATGGGCTCCAAATACATCACAATGTGCCTTAACCCATGGGCCCAAATGCATCACAATGGGCCTTAACCCATGGGTCTCGAACACGTTAAGTGGGCTGCATCACTGGGTCGCATACGTATCAAGGTGGGCCTCAACAACGGGCCTCATATATGACATCGAGCTTAATCAAATGGGCCGAATCAAATGGCTAGAGTCAAATGGGCTAAATTAATTGGGCTGAGTTAATGGGCCAATATAAATGGGCTAAGTCGAATGGGCCGAATCAAATAAGTCGAGTCAAATAGTCCAAATCAATTGGGCCAATCAAATGGGTTGATACAAATGAGTCAAGTTAATGGGCTAATACAAATGGGCTGATTTAAATGGGCCGAATCAATGGGCCAGATCAAATGGGTCAGTCAAATGTGCTGATTCGAATGTGGCGATTAAAATGGGCCGAATTAAATGGGCCAAATTAAATGGGCAGATTCAAATGGGCCGAATCAAATAGGCTGAATATATCACAATAGGCCTCTACCCATGGGCTCCAAATACATCATAATGGGCCGTAACCCACAGGCCCTAAATACATCTCAATGGGCCTCAACCCATAGGCCCTGAATACGTCATATTAATGGGCCTTTCACATACAATAAGTGGGTCGCACTCTTTGTGACGCACATCCATCAATAGAGATCATTTTAGAGCATTATCCAAACAATGAATCAGATCATAAGATCATCTAGACCATACCATAAATAATAGTGGTGATAATGATTTCCATTGTTAAAATTTAGAGGGGCCCACCATAACGTTTATTTTCCATCCAGTCGATTCATAAGGGTTTCAGTGGTCCAAAACTTCTACAACCTAAAAAAGTTTCAGTGGCAGACATTCCACTCCACTGTTTCTACAGTGTGGTCCACCTGATATTAGATTTGTCTTATTCTTCTCCCTTAGCCTTAGAATTTTCTCACCAAATGGATGGATGGTTGGATGAACCGTATACATCAAAGTCGGCTTCACGTACGGCTTCATTTAATTAATTAATTTTATTTTTTATCTAAAGCTTAAGACAAACAGCCAAATGGATAGATGGCTAGGATTTAACACCAGCGCTAAGGGAGGTGGGTCCCATGTCATCATCATGGCTGGCCCCCCACCATTGCAGCCTTAGACGGGATGGTTGGGATGGCACCACATCACTAGGTCCCACGGACCCCACTAACGTCAATATAGCAGCAACAGTTATATATCTGTTGTATGCATTTCAAAAGCATGGGTGGGTCCCCACCACAATATTAGACATATAATATTATATTATCTTTTAATATAATATATAATATATCATATTATATATTATCTTAATATAATATAATATATTAATATTATATTTAATATATTGATAATGTCCAGGCCCTGTACAGCCTGGACAGATGCATATACATCAGGTGTAGCCCCACACGTGCGGTGGGTCCCACCATCCAAGGACGGAGGATACACCACACACACGATGGTGTGGCCCATCTAAATGGATGGATGACGTGGATGGGTCCCACAGACCCCATGGTCGGTTCACACTTCACTGTCAGCCACACTTCACTGTTAGCCACCACCCACCGTCAGTACACACCTCACTGTCAATCCACACTTCACCGTTAGCCACCACCCACCGTCAGTACACACCTCACTGTCAATCCACACTTCACCGTTAGCCACGTCCAGCATCCCTGGATGTTGGACATTTTGGATACAACACAGGCATCATGGTGGGTCACACATGGACGTGGCCCACTTGATTGGATCAATCGGATATTTGTGTTTTCCCTACAACCGGCCTGTGGGTTATGAGATGTCAGGTGGGCCCACTCGATGGACGGCATGGATAAGATGCATACTTCAAGTGGGGTCCATCCGGGTGGGCCACACAGCCTTATTAACTCAAAAATAAGAGAGAGAGAGAGAGAGAGAGAGAGAGAGAGAGAGAGAGAGAGAGAGAGAGAGAGAGAGAGAGAGAGATCATGATGGAGAGGAGGGACCCCTTACATTGCATACTTTAAATGGGTCCCACCACATGTGGTCCCAAAAAAATAAAAATTAACGGTGGATCACCCACCTATCGGCCTTCTCCTTTAGCTCCTTGGACTTGTATCCTCCTTGCCTTCAACTTTGATAGAGGTTGATGGGTATTGGAAGGTTGAGATGGGAGATGAGAAGGTGGACCACACTTAGTATTTGGGAGAGAGCTTGGATGTTGGAATTTTGTTGCTTGGAAAAATGAGTTTTTGAGAAATGAGAGAAAGAGAGAAATAATGGATTAAAGGGATGGATGGAGTGGTTGTTGTAAGGAAGGGAGATGGAGAGGTATGGGTGTGTTTGAAATTTTGTAAAAGAGGGATGGGTAGGGGAGAGAGAGTTGATTTAGGGAAAAAGGAGGGATGGGTGTTGGTACTTGTGGTATGGAGTGTACTTAATTTGTTGTGACAGGTCGTAGAGATTCTTTAAAAATTCACAACGTGTGGCGTTTCTTCGGAATAAACGTGGGCCCACATCTCCTGGCTCGGGTATCCGATCGGTGTGCGAGTCACGACGATGGCGCGGTCGCTAGGGTACAAGTTTATGATCGAGCCGACTTCGATATATAGGACTCGACTTAGGATCGCATGCAAACATCAGATACAGGTCGAGGGTTTCCAAAATTCGTTCAAGAGGACCGCGAGAGCCTACGGAATGGTACAGTCAAGGTTATGGGTCTTACGGGTCCCCTTAAAATTATGTGATATCTCAAAAATTGTTCGCGTTTGAAACTCCGGTGGGCCATACCATCTAAAATCATGTGAAGACATGCCAAAAACATATAAAAACACTTGGTGGGGCCCACCATGAAATTTGGATGCATTGAAACTTGTTTTGACCCCTCATCCAAGTGGGACACACATAATGGATGGGCTGGATTTGTGAACCACATCTCGGTGGGCCCAAAAAAATGATCCCGAATGTTTTAATGGAGGGTAACCCCTTTCAACTTTTGTATGTGGTGTGGCCCACACAAGTCATGGATTGACTTGATTTTTAAGCCATGGACCCACCATGAAATGGTGCATCTGACTGATGGGGTAGATGTTTGACATGCATCATGGTGAGGTCCACACAGCTCGACCTCATGGGGAATTCCCATGAGCTCGACCGTATAGAACCTTTTCCCTTTCTTATTAATCACAATTAAGTGAATGATAATTCACATGCCCTAATCTATCATATGCTAAACATCAAAAGAACAAATCAAATATGTAGAAGAATTAAAGGTATTTTTATTCATATAACCAAGTTTAAATAGTCCAACTCTAACATATTTATTGCTAATAAATTACCGATCTTAGAAATCATTTTCTAGATTAAGAAAAAAGAAAAAACTAAATTAAAACAATTCTTATCCAACATCAAACTAGATATGAGATTCTTTTAGAGGTCTAGCATGTGAAGCACTTCTTATAAAGTTTATACTTTTTTAGATGTGGGTTTTAAGATTGTCTTCTATTTTCCCACAACCTTATTCATTCTATCTCCTAGCTTTTCGTAGGAAGAAAATGTGTTGATTAGAGTAAAGGTGTTTAGTGGCACCATAATCTATCCACCATTCATTCACATCACTTGCTGCAAGTGCTTTAGTAGTAACTCCGATAAATTTCGCTGCCATGAGAACTTGAGTCTTCTTGTCTTTTTAATTTTTAATTTTTTTTTTCACATTTCCAGTGATGACACTCTTTAGAAAAATGACATTCTTTTACACGCACAAAGCGATTGATCTTTTTTCTATTATTTGTCTATTTTCTTGTTCTTATATAAAAAAGAGGAATTTGGATCCTCTGCTTGCCACAAGCATGAAAATCATGCTTTCTTGCATTGTAATTAGTCCACGTCATCACTGGCGTTGTCAACATTATTGCATTAAATGTAGTATGTGATGTGGTCTAATTAGATTACAAGAAGTATGATTGTTCTGCTTGTGGCAAGCAGAGGATTTGGATTCAAAATAGAGATTCTTGTTCTTTGAAAAATCAAATTTACAACTTTGTGAGCCTTTTCGTTTATTTTCAATAAGATGTGCTTTAGCTACATATTCCAATTCTATAAATAGTTTCTCACGATTTCTAGCTTCTTCTTTCCAAATGTGAGGAATGAGTTCATCCAAATTCAATTCCTTCCTCTTGTATTTAAGAAAAATTTCACATTCTTTCTACGTAGGTGGAAGTTTTTCTAATACTTCATCCATTTGCATAGAATTTTAGTTATGAACTTGAACCACTACTAGTTTACTATCAAACATATTAAAATCAATATTTCCCCCAACCGCATAACTTTTTACTACCTACATCTATTGTTTTGATTTTTTTTTTTCTCTAAATGTTCGTACAAATCTTTAACTAAAGTATGATGACAATATACATTATAATTATCATTTGCCATTAGATTCAAAATATGATTATGACACGCATAATCATCTTCTTACCATTTAAGTCATTCAATAAAAGTAACATGTTTAAAGCTTAATTCAGAAGATGGGGTTGGATTTTTTATGACATAAACCAATTTTAAAGTTTTTAAATAAAATTTCATTTTTTATTGCCATCTTCAAAAGTTTTTCTACAAAAAAATTAATTATTCTATTTTATGGTTATTTAAAATAAATGCCACTTAAGTTGATTTTAGATAGTATGACTTGCATCTGTCCTTAACATGTTAGATGATAATGAAGAAATATCATAAGTAATGTAAAATGAAAGTTGTTGGAATATATTATTAAGAGATAATACAATAAAATAGAAATAATGATAAAAAAAATAAAAAAATCTAAGAATTAAAGAGTTGAGGCATGTTACCGGCATTTCCTTAAAGATAAATTAGCTCTCACTTGTAGATTTAGAAGATGTAATGATGCATCGGGTCATAACTTTTCTGTCAATGGCCTAGTTTGGCATGCATGACAAAGACATTTTTTGAAAGTCCCCACGAAATTCCCTCTCTTTGGTTTTCCTTATAATCTTAAGGGATAATGTCCACATATATTGTAACAACCCATTTTTTTATGAGAACCAACCTCACCGTCCACTTGTGTGTGACCCACCTGAGTTTTGGATCAACCTCATTTTTGACTTTATATCTTCTTATGGTCAGGCCAAGATGATGGATGTCACACCCCAAACTCGGTAACCGGACTCATAAGGAACCTGATAGTCGGTTCTTGCCGTAACAGCTTTTGTAGTACCCCATTCTCGGCTCCTGGAGTAGGTTCCAATCCTGGGATCTTACAATGAGAATTTTTATAACCAGATATCCATTTCCAATATGAGCATACCCAAGATTATAGCAAGTACATCTCAGAAATTAACAATATGAGCCTCCAAAAATCTGGGCAGCAATGCATGTTGTAGCCCAAACAGAAAAAGTTCAGCAACATATCCTTCTTGTTCATCAATGTGGGGCCACTTAGAAGGGCCACACACACCACGATCATGGCCCCAAACGATCTGGAACTTGCGTGGAAAAGTGGACAGCAAGGTGGGTCTCCATCATCCAGAAAATGGGACAAGGGAAAACGTCTAATAAGGGTGGAAGGCTAGATGTGCCTTGCACATCAAGTGGGCCACCTTGATCAGCAAAAATGGAAGAAAATAGGGAAAGAGAGAGAGAGGAAATGAGAGAGAATCCAGCCATTGAGGGATTTCGCCACTAAGATCCCTCATATAAAGATCTAGTTATACATATTCACATCTTGGGTCCATGCATGCATGGGCCCCATAATAAAATAATTTCTAAGGTGGGGATACCATCTCCACTAAAAAATAAAGGTCTAGATGACCTTAGAATGTTGGGATCATGAGATACATCATGATGGGGTTCATGGAGAATGACCCCATTATGGAATAATGCATGCATGTAGGATGGGCCAAGGGCAACATCTAAGGGGTCAAATGGGATCCCCACCATTAATTGGTGGGTCCCACATGTCCCATATGAAAAGAAAAGAGAGGATCAAAAAAGAAAGGAGAAATCAACAACTTGAAAGCACCCACCTTAAGATCTCTATCAAAACTCCACTTAAAGCTTCTAAGGGTCCAAGGAAGCAAGATGAAGGGATGAGATGTGATTTTGATGTATGGATGGGGAGAGAAATGGGAGATGAGGGGCTGAAATGTTGCAAGGGGTGGGACTTTGGATGCTTGCAAGAGGGAGAGGAGAGGAAGAGATAGAGAGAATGAGAAGAAAGAGAGAGGGAGAGAGAGTTGTAGCAAATGATGGTAATCATTTCTTTTCTAGAAAGGAGAAAGAAATCTTACCTTGGTAAGAGAATGCCATGATTAGTTAAGGAGGAGAAACCAAAGTTGCTAGGGTAAGATAGGTTTGGATGGTGTGGGTGGTGTTGGTAGTATAAGATATGGAGGTTTGGGTGGTGTGGGTGGTGTGTGTTGGAACTTTTACAAAAAGGGAGTGGGGGCCACATGCACTACTCCTAGGTGGACCACATGATCATGATCAAGGGCCATAAAATGAAATGTACATAATTTATGATCTATACATCGGATGAACGCACAAGACGCATCATCAGAACCGCAGCGATGATGTGAATAAGATGGCATAGGTTTCAGGCTGATCCAGGTCGGATCAACATGACCGGGCTTAAGGATGACCACAAACACTATCTGATGGTCGCAGGACACCGGGATTCGATCGGTAGGACCGTGGGACCAAGAGAGACGAAATACATACTCTCACACACACATACACACATATGAACTTGGGTCGGGTCTTACAATGGACGAAGTAGATTTATATCATCATTAGTGGGACCCACCATATAGAAAAAAATAAAAATAAAATTTTTATCTTCCGTACGTCACCACCGCCTAACTTACCTTCTCCATTCTTCCTTTTCGTATAGTAATGGGTATCGAACCCTCCCACGAAATGAAACTACCTACATTCCCCACTCTTCTGCCTCGTTCCTCACATCCATTAAAAATGTTAAATTATAAACAAAGATTCAATCATATCAAAAAGGGAGAAAGGGAGAGAGAAAACCCGGTAGAGGAAGAGAGAGAGAGAGAGGAAGAGAGAGAGTTCTGTAGATCAAGAGAGAGATATTAAAGCAGAGTCAGATCATCAGAATTTTAAGGTAGGTGATCTTATCTTGAGGTTTATCATTTTTAGTTAATTATTATGCTTATTTATTCTAAAATTTTAATAGGAATCTTATTGTCAGTTGATTATTATATAGGTAATCCTACTTAGTTATAAATTTCTATTTTATATATTTCTGATATTTAATGTTGAAATAATTTTTTAGAAATAGAATTATCGAATTCATTCATACATGATGTTTATATTTTTAAAATTTAAAATTAATTAAATTTTATTGATTCATATAGTTCAATTTTATTCTAACATAAATTCTGAAATTTAGTTTTAAGTATATTAAATTAAATTCATTAAATGTTAATTCTGAGTTAGCCTATCTGATTTAAATTTTGTTTAATTAGAGTAAATATTAATTGTTTTATTTCAATATTTTGAAAAGAGAGAGAAATTGTAAGACCTGACTCGAGTGCGTGTGTGTGTATGAGTGTGCATTTTATTTTTCTTATTCTCGTGGTCCTACCAGTCGAATCCCAACGACCTGTGACCCTCGGATAGTGTTTGAGGTCATCTTTAAGTCCGGTCATGTAGACCCGACTCGGATCTAGCCGAAATGTATACCATCTTGTTCGCATTGTCGTTGCAGTTTCGACGTCGCGTCTTATGCGTCCATCCGATGCGTGGATCATAAGTTGTGTACATCTCATTTCTACCCCTTGATCATGATCATGTGGCTCACTTAGTGTGGAGAGCACGTTTTTCAAGGTGGCCACCCTCTTTTGTGTAAATTTCAACACACATCACCCATACACTACCTAAACCCCCATATCCTACACCACCCACTACCCACACACTACCTATCCATACTCTAGCCTAGCAATATAGTTTATATCACCATAGGATATGATGATTTTTCTCTTATCTAGGAGAGAGAGTGATGATTACACTCTTACAACCTCTCTCTCTCTCTCTCTCTCTCTCTCTCTCTCTCTCTCTCTTTCTCTCTTTTCCTCTCATTTCTCAATTTCCTATTCTCTTTCTTTCCCTTGCAAGAGGTGGGACATCCACACCTTCTTCCATTTTCTAGCCCCTTCTCATCCTTTTTCCTCTCAATCCCTCCATTGAAAACCCATCTTACCCATTGATCTTGCTTCCTTTGGAGCTTGAGAGCTAGCCCTTGAAGTTTGGAGGAAGATCTTGAAGGTGGGTGATGTATATGAAGCTTCTCCCTTCTTTTCTTTTTGCATTTCCTTTCTAGAACATTTCATAGAATGTAGGACCCACCAATCAATGGTGGAGGTCCTACATCACTCCATGATGAGAGGCCAAAGGCCTATTTCATGCATGCATGTTTTCCACCATGATGGATTTCTTTAATCTATGATTTTGTTTGGTCATCTATACCATTGTATGCATGTTAGGGATAGCATCAGCAACTTCTTTAGATTGTATGATCACATGCATGCATGATTTATGAAGGATGTATGTGTGATTGTAATGGTGGAGGATTCATAGTACCAAAATCCTCCCCTATGGCGGTTGATCTCTTTTTCTTTTCTCTGTTTTTCTTCTGATGATTGGTGTCCCATTGATGTACCACAAACATCCTAGACCCTTAGATTTTTGGGACGTCTAGGCCCACTAGGTTGGACATCCCTATGCATGTTGCATGCATGGGTTGGATGACCTCAAATGTTTGATTTTATTGGAGAACTTTGATTAGAAATGGGTATGAAAAATTTTGTTGTCCATCTAGGTGGACCCCACTTATATTATTTGAGCATTAATCTCCTTGGATATTTTTTTATGGGCTAGAAATGGACAACATATGTCGCTGTCCAAATTTCTAACCCATTGAATACATGATTTTGGACATGATTTTAAGACTGTTTGGGGGACTATTTATACCCATAAAATATACTTTTCTAAATGTTGGAGATTTTATCTTGATGTCTCTCAAATTTTATCCCCATCTGACCTTGATTGAGGTCCCAAAGGTGTGGCCCAAGTGAGGTGGACATTGCTGGATTTTCTGCTATAAATTCCAGTAACATTAAAGTTTGGAAAACTTAAAATGTAAAATAGTTTTTGAATAAGTGGGCTACTTTGGTGGAATTTAAATTATACTATACATATGTGGAGATGTTAAAATCAATTTTCTCCAATTTTTGGAGACCATGGGCCCACCCCATTGGGTGCTCAATCATGGTCTATACAGAATTCTGCACGTATTAGAATTTCTGAATAGATTGTATTCCTAAATTTAATTAAAATACTTTTGAGTATATAAAAATCATAAAATTTTGTGGAGGTATATTCCACCCATGTTAGGACCCACCTTCAAAGTTTTGGGGCCAATGTACCCCTGTGCACACCGTGGTAAGGGCTGGACCGGCCCACTACGTTGGGACGTCCATGTCAGATATATTTTCTGGATAGAATGTTTTCCTTAAATTAATTAAAATACTTATATTTATCCAAAAATTGTGAAATTTTGTGGAGGTGTGTTTCACCCATTGACGGACCGACTTACAAATTTTGAGGGCCATTAGGTCACTGTACTGACCGTGGTGCTACCTGGAGCGGCCCACCAGGCTGGGACGCCTAGGCTGGAGCGTCCAACCCTGACTGGCCGTCCAGGCCACCTTGTGGGCCCATCTTGATGAGTTTTACTGTCCCACCTTCCATCCAATCTTTGTCCATACGGGACATAGCCATCTCCCTCTGTATTTTTCATTTTTGGGGTCCATTTGGGTGAGTTTTGGGCCAATTACCCAGGCCTATAAGGCTGCCCACCATGAGATGCCTAGCCTATTGGGCTGCTGTTGGACGTCTAGTCCAGTAGCATGACCCATATGATTTATGTGTTTAATCCACTTCCTTCATTTTGTGGACCCCCCTTGACATGTATGGGTCACCAGGACCTAAAATAGACATATAATTTAATTAATTTTTAAATTACCACCAATGCCAGATTGTGGGTGGGTAGGAATTTCAGCAATAGGCCCATGGTTGTAGCCCATAAATGGATGTTTTGGAGTAGCATGGTCCACCAAATTTGAGAATATTGTTATACATATCTTACCTTATTTTTAATTAGATTTTAGGCTTAATTAGTGCATATTTAAGGCCCATTCCAATTTGGCTTTTATTGGAGAAGTCTTCTTAGTTATTCATTGGGTTTTCCTAAGCCCATTATCTTGAAACTTTTTGATAGGCCCATTGGACCTTTGGGGCCTATATTATCATGCCATTGTGATGGGTTTTATGGGCCAAATACTAAAGTAGTTGGGCCCTTGCTTGCCCATTATAATAAACCCATACTTGGGCCGAGATGTGAGGCCTAACTTACTTGTTTTAAATATAAGGATCACCCATATATTGGAATAATGGGTTGCCCATTAGGCACACCACAATGAGTGGACCCATGATCTTTATGGTTGGGCCCAAACCTTTCTTGAGGGCCGAACATGTTGCCCATATATTTTGGGCTTAGTGTATGGCCCACTGGGCTAAGGATTGCTGGGGCCTTGGACTTTACTTTATAAGCATAACGGGCTACCTTTTTGTGACCCAGTTGAGGTTGAATGTCCTCTTTAGTAGCGCTAAGATAGGCCCATAGGGTCCTCATAGGTGGTGGAAGGCCCACCTTAGATCTTATTAGGACCATTTCCTCCTTGAGGCTTTATGACTCTCTTAGCTTGTGGGTCATCTTAAAGTATTGGGCCCGCACTAGAAAACTTCACTTCTCCTTAGAGTACCTGTTTATGTATCTAAACCTCGTCCCTCATTGGAAGGAAGGAATATATTCTACAGGTAGCGCACTTACATCATTGTGACCCATATGCATTATCTTTATGAATTGATTGTATTGTGTGGTGGTCATAGAGGGTTAGAGTTTCTCCCTTTGTGAACATTGAGTGTGTGAAGGTTGTGCATGATCTGTGTGTGTAACTCATGCATTGGCATCGCATTTCTTGATGATATTGCCCTTGCTTCAACAGGGCCTTGCCTTCACAGGGATGTTCGTAAATGGTCGTATGTGTGGACACTGAAAATATTACTTGAGTATACTGGGTGCATAGGATGCCCATTGGTGAAATTCTTAAAACTTTCATGGTATTAAGGATCTTCCCTAAAGCAGTGATCGAGTGAAAACTTTGAGCGTACGAGGGCCATATACGGTTAGGCTACGACTCCCACTATCGTGTAGTCGGTTGGGTAGGGGTGTGGCCTTACTTGCTTGATATAAGGAGACATTGCTAGGCTGAATCTAACTAGCTCGTAAATGGGTCTGCTATAATCAGGCCTTGCTGGTGATTGGTTGTCCGCAAGCGGGTAGTGAGGTCTCTTACTCTTGTTTAACTGTGTGGGGTCTGTAGAGCGGCAGTCATCCACCATTGTAATGGACTCCGGTGATTTTCTTATGATTGAAAATATACTTGATATGTGGATTGGATATAAGCATTGACATTACTTTGCATCACATTCGCATCGGCTGTATAAGCCCCTTCATGCATTGCCTTGGTATTGCGTCCAGTACTTATTGCATCATATTCATGATAAACCTTGGTAAAGCTGGTGATATTATCATGGAGCATGTTTCCCTTCCTGTACCTCATATTATTCTTCTGCAGACTATTGTCACACACTTTCACCACCCTCTAAGCTTCTATAAGCTTATGCACGATTGATGCGTGCAGGAGATCCTAAGCAGGTGTGGTAGTGGCAACGCTTGGATTGGAGTTGAGCTTGAGGACCCCAGTGTTGCAGACTTTTCTCTCCTTCTTCTATTATCTTATGTATGTCCTTTTGGACCTTATGAAAACTTGTAAAAGTTCAAATTCATAGCGAATTTTGTGATGTGAGCCTTTGTTATTCTTAGATGTCCTTGTTGTGATCTTGGGTATGCTCGTATTGGAAATGGTTATACTGTTATGAAAATCTCTTTGTAGGATCCTAAGATCGGAACCTACCTTAGGAGCCGTGAATGGGGTACTACGGAGGCTGTTGCGGTCAGAACCGGCTATCGGGTTCCTTATGAGTCCGGTTACTAAGCCTGGGGCGTGACAGGAGTTGGTATCAGAGCATAACAAGTAATTCTGGAATAACTCTGGATAACATTGCATGTTTACTAAGAGTATAGGATAAGTACAGTCTCAAGATGCTTCTTTTCGTTTCGTATTCAGCCTGTACTTGTCTTAATTCCTTGCATCGTCGTTATTTTGTAGACGATGACGCCTAGGTGTGACACCCATGGACGAGGCACTAAGATACCCATTGTACTCGAGCGCATCCTGCTCCTGTTTTAGAGGATCCAATTCCCAAGGTCCCAATTCAGCCTGTTCCTCTTATAGCGCTTATTCCTCCAGTTGCTCCAGTTCCCCCTCCTCTGCCTTCTATTCCGGTTATATAGACTCTTGCTCTATCGGCCACACCCGTACCTCTGCCCGGGGCGAGTGTTGCTCCTACTTTTCTGACAGTACCTATAGGAGCCGGGCATTTTCAGCAGCTAATGCAGCTTGTCGCCACTGCATTGCAGACTCGTTAGCTTGCAGCTGCTCCAGTATCTAATCAGGGTGATTTGTCATGTGCTAGCGCTATTTTTAGGGAGTTTAGACAACATGACCCTCCAAGATTCAAGGGTGATCTCGACCCTTTTGCTACTAAGGCATGGCGCACTGAGATTGCAAGGATTTTCAACACTATGTAGTATCCAACCAATTAGAGGGTATCCCTTGTGACCTATCTTCTTCAGGGTGAGGCTCGTCATTGGTGGTCGTCCGTATCCAGGATGGTCGAGCCAGATTTTGTTTGGACTTGGGAGGAATTCATGGTCTGTTTCAACCAAAAATTCTTCCTTGATCATGTTCAAATTCAGAGGGCGATCGAGTTTGAGACCCTAGTATAGGGTGATATGTTGGTATCTCAGTATGAGGCCCTTTTTCTTGGCCTTGTCTAGATTTTCTCCTCATCTCACCAACAATGAGAAGATGAGGGCTCGTCGCTTTGCATCTTGCCCTTCGTAGCTGTGTGGTGGGACATTGTTTAGAGACGTTTGATCAGGTTGTCCAACGGGCGTTGGTTTATGAGGAGGACTGGGCTATGACCCAGAGATTGAGAGAGCAGAGTTTCGGTGGAGACTGAAAGAGGAGAGTACCAGCCGGTAGTTCCAAGCACACTGTCAGCAGAGGTGGAGGGGCAGATCAGGGTTTCGGTAGCCTGTGACTCAGTCAACAGCACCGCCACCCGCTCTATCTTCTGGCTCCTTTTTCGGTGTTTGCTTAGATTGTGGACAGGCCGGGCATCGGAGGCGTGAGTGCCCTCTCTCTATATAATAGTAGAGGCCACCGCAGTTGCCTCCTCCCCATCCTTCTTAGCAGCAGCAGTGAGCGTAGCTTCCAGCCACTGCTCCTAGGGCTCCTCTTTAACAGCAGAGGCAGCCAGGTAGACCTCCCCAGGAGAGACAGTAGTAGCAAAAGCAGAGGGGATATCCGTATGTCCAGTCCTTAGGTCAAGTATGTATTGCAGCCCAGTAGACATAGACTCTGGATCCATAGTCTTCCGATTTTCTCCCCTTACCAGCTCGAGGCCAATTTTATCTCACGTAGCAGGTGCTAGGTTAGGACCCATAGTCATTGACCAGCGGAGTCGTCAAGGGTATTCTTCTTATTTCTGCTTGCATTGCTCATATTTTATTTGATTCTGGTGCCTCCCATTCTCTTGTAAATGAACAGTTTTGCCGATTGACCGGTATTCCATCAGAGTCTGTGTCTGAGGCCTTGGCTATTTCGATTCCCTTGAGGAAGTCCGTTGTGTTAACCCGTTGCTGCGCTTCTTGCTCGTGTTAGTGGGCGAGATGTTTCTTCCCACCGATCTGCTCGTGATGTCGATGACAGGCTTTGATGTTATTCTGGGCATGGACTAACTTATAGAGTATTGTGTCGTCCTAGACTATGCTGTGAGGACAGTTACGTTTCACATTCTAAGCTTGCCAGTATTCCAGTTTATCGCCGAGCCCAGTGGAGAGCCGTTGTCTAGCCTCTTAGATTTTGGCATCGTGGATTCTGTGGCAGGGTGTATTAAGCAGCTTCCAGTTGTTTACGAGTTCCTGGATGTGTTCTAAGAGATCCTGGGTTTGCCGCCGCATTGGCAGGTGGAGTTTCAGATTCATTTGGTGCCCAATACCGCGTCTATCTCGAAGGCCCCCTACCGGATGACATTGTTGGAGTTGAGGGAACTGCAGGAGCAGTTGGATGAGCTCTGTGAGTTAGATTTCATTTATCCCAGTAGTTCGCCGTAGGGAGCCCTGGTATTGTTTGTGAAGAAGAAGGATGGTTAGTTACGGCTTTGTGTAGACTATCGCGAACTTAACGGAGTCACCATCAAGAACCAATACCCGCTTCCCCGTATTGATGATCTGTTCGACCAGTTACAGGGTGCATAGTATTTTTCCAGGATAGACTTGTGCTCTGGTTACCATCAAATTCGGGTACGAGAGGAGGATATTTTGAAGACGGCTTTCCGGACGCAGTTCGGACTGACCAATGTGCCCGCCGTATTCATGTAGCTGATAAACGAGGTCTTCTAGCCGTTTCTCGATTAGTTCATGGTGGTATTCATTGATGATATTCTTGTATATTTGAGGACCTGAGAGGACCATGTTAAGCACTTACAGATTGACATAAAGACCTTCCGTGCCTACCAGCTATATGCGAAGTTGGAAAAGTGTGAGTTTTGTAAGGAGGAAGTGAAATTCCTTGGTCACGTGATGATGAGGGAGGGCATCGCTGTGGACCCCTCGAAGGTTGATGCAGTATGTCAGTGGGCCAGCCCACGAACGTGTCCGAGATCCGTAGCTTCCTTGATCTAGTGAGATATTATCAATGGTTTATTGAGGTTTTTTCCCGTATTGCTGCACCGCTGACCCGGTTGACGCAAAAGGGCGTCGAGTTTATCTAGAGTAACACCTACGAGGAGGCATTTAAAGAGTTGAAGGACCACCTCACGTCCGCTCTTGTTCTCACTCTTCTTAATGGGAGTGAGGGTTTTGCTGTATTCACCGATGCCTCTAGAGTTAGCTTGGGTGTTATACTGATGTAGCACTGGAAGGCAGTGGCGTATGCCTCGTGCCAGCTCAAGGTTCACGGGATGAACTACCCCACCCATGATTTGGAGCTTGTAGCCGTCATCTTCACACTGAAGGTGTGGAGGCATTATCTATATGGGGTCAGGTTCGAGCTCTTCTCGGATCATAAGAGCTAGAAGTATCTATTTTCGCGGTCCGAGTTGAACCTGCGTTAGAGGCGATAGATGATGCTATTGAAGGACTATGATTTTGATATTTAGTACCACCCGGGCAGGGCAAACGTGGTGGTGGACGCACTCAGCTGTTAGCCACGAGGCCTGATGGCTCAGATGATGGTGCGAGAGTGACAGATGCTCAAGGATGTTTTAGAGTTTGACTTTGAATTCAGTCTGCGGTCTTCCATTATTCAAGTTTCGAGCTTGTCGATTTAACTCTCTTTAGTAGCTAAGGTAATCGAGGCTCAGTAGACGGATGAGTCACTTTAGAAGTACTGAGCAGAGGCCGCATTCGTTGAGTAGTCGGACTAGCAGATTGGTTTCGATGGTGGATTACGCTTCAGAGGTTGATTGTGTGTCCCGGACGTGCCAGATTTGTGTTGTGATCTGATGATCGAGGCACACCGATCGAGGCTTACTACTCACCTGGGCTCCACGAAGATGTATCGTGATATGAAGAGGTAGTATTTCTAGTAGGGGATGAAGCGCCAGATTGCTAGTTTTGTGCCCGAGTGTGACACATGCCAGCATGTCAAGGCCGATCACTAGAGACCCCGTGGTCCCTTGCAGCCGTTGAGCATTTCAGAGTGGAAGTGGGAGCATGTATTGATGGACTTCATCACAGGTTTGCCGAGGACTCAGCGTGGTCATGATACCATTTGAGTTATCGTCAATCGTCTGACAAAGTCGGTTCATTTTATTCAGGTGCGTGCTTCCTAGTCTATGGACTGGCTTGCAAAGGTATTTGTTGAGGAGATAATGAGACTACTCGACATCCCAGTTTTAATCGTTTTGGACCGAGACTTCATGTTTACATCTCAGTTTGGGAGGAGTTTTCAGCAGGCGATGAGGGTCACTTTACGTCTCAGCACCGTTTATCATCTGCAGACGGATGGGCAGACCAAAAGGGTCAACCAGATCCTTGAGGTTATGCTCAGAGCTTGTGTGATCGACTTTACGGGTAGTTGGGATGAGCATTTGCGCCTCATCGAGTTTACGTACAATAACAGCTATCAGGCGACTGTCGGCATGACTCCTTTTGAGGCACTTTATAGCAGACCTTGGAGATCTCCTAGTTGTTGGACCGAGGTTAGAAAGTATAATCTTTTAGGTCCCGAGCTTGTGCAGTAGACGTTAGAGGTTATTGATGTTATCAGACAGAGGTTGTATACAACTTAAAGCCGGTAGAAGAGTTTTGCTGATCATCGGTGTGACCCCTCGAGTTTGTGGTCGGGGACATAGTATATCTCAAGGTCTTGCCTATGAAAGGCGTGGTTCACTTTAGTGTGAAGGGAAAGCTCACCCTGAGATTCATTGGACCTTTTGAGATTACTGAGTGCATGGGCGTTGTGGCTGATAAGCTTGCCTTACCTCCTGAGTTGTCCACAATCCATGACGTATTTCATGTTTCTATGTTGCGAAAATGTAGGTTGGAGACTATTCTTATGATTGATTAGTAGCCATTCGAGGTCCATGAAGATGCTTCTTACATTAAGCGGCCGATTCGTATTCTTGATTGGAAGGAGCAGGTCCTCAGGATGGAGGTCATTCCCTTGGTAAAGGTGCAATGGGGTAATCATTCGGAGGCTGAGGTGTCTTGAGAACACGAGGCCGAGATTAGAGAGCGTTATCCCCATTTGTTTGATGGTTGATTGATATATGATTATTTGTATTACCTTCTCTTTGATAATTGCTATATGACGATGGTGGTGTTTTTCTTTTCATTTTGTCATAGGATTGGTCAATTTCGAGGATGAAATTTTTTGTTCGTGGGGAGGATTGTAAGACCCGACCTGAGTGTGTGTGTATGTGCATGTATGTGTATGAGTGTGCATTTCATTTCTCTTATTCCTGTGGTCCTACCGGTTGAATCTTGGCGACCCTCGACCCTCGAATAGTGTTTACGGTCATCCTTAAGTGCGGTCGTGTAGACCCGACTCGGATCAAGCTGAAACCTATGCCATCTTGTTCGCATCGTCATTGCGGTTCTGATGCTGCGTCTTACGCGTCCATCCGATGAGTCGATCATAAATTGTATATATCTCATTTCTATCCCTTAATCATGATCATGTGGCCCACCAAGTGTAGAGAGCACATTTTTCGAGGTGGCCACCCTCTTTTATGCAAATTCCAACACACACCACCCTTACACTACCTAAACCCCTATAACCTACACCACCCACTACCCATCCCTACTCTAGCCTAATAACATAGTTTATATCACCATAGTCTATGATGATTTTTCTCTTATCTAGGAGAGAGAGTGATGATTGCACTCTTACAACCCCCCTCCCCCCTCCCCCCTCTCTCTCTCTCTCTCTTTCCCTCTCATTTCTCCCTTTCCTATTCTCTTTCTTTCCCTTGCAAGATGTGAGACCTCCACACCTTCTTCCATTTTCCAGCCCCTTCTCCTCCTCTTTCCTCTTAATTCCTCCGTTGAAAACCCATCTCACCCATTGATCTTACGTCCTTTGGAGCTTGGGAGCTAGCATTTGAAGTTTAGAGGAAGATCTTGAAGGTGAGTGATGTATATGAAGCTTCTCCCTTTTTTTCTTTTTGCATTTCCTTTCTAGAATATTTGGTAGCATGTGGGACCCACTAATCAATAATGAAGGTCCTACATCACTCCATGATGAGAGGCCAAAGGCCTATTTCATGTATGCATGTTTCCATGGTGGGCCATTCTCCATAGACCCACCATGATGGATTTCTTTGATCTATGATTTTGTTTGGTCATCTATACCATTGTATGCATATTAGGGATAGCATCATCAACTTCTTTGAATTTTATGATCACATGCATGCATGATATATGAAGGATGTATGTGTGATTATAATGGTGGAGGATTCATAGTACCGGAATCCTCTCCTATGGCCATTGATCTCTTTCCCTCTTTCCCTCTCTCTCTCTCTCTCTCTCTCTCTCTCTCTCTCTCTCTCTTTCTCTCTATTTATTTTCTCTAATTTTCTTCTGATGATTAGTGGCCCACTGATGTGCCACAAACATCCAAGACCCTTGGATTTTTGGGACGTCCAGGCCCACTAGATTGGACGTCCCTATACATGTTGCATGCATGGGTTGGATGACCTCAAATGTTTGATTTTCTTGGAGAACTTTGATTGGAAATGGGTCTGAAAATTTTTGTGGTCCATCTAGGTGGACCCCACTTATATTATTTGAGCATTAATCCCCTTGGATATTTTTTTATGGGCTGAAAATGGACAACATATGTTGCTGTCCAAATTTCAGACCCATTGGATGTATGATTTTGGACCTGATTTTGCAACTATATGGGGGACTATTCATACCAATAAAATATAATTTTCTGAATGGTGGGGATCTCATCTTGATGTCTCCCAAATTTCAGCCTCATCTGACCTTGATTGAGGTCCCAAAGGTGTGACCCAAGTGAGGTGGACATTGCTGGATTTTCTGCTCTAAATTTCAGCAATATTACAGTCTAGAAAACTTAAAATGTAAAATAATTTTTGAATAAGTGGAACACTTTGGTGGACCCTACCTTATACTATACATATGTGCGGATGTTAAAATCAATTTTTTCCAATTTTTAGAGACCTTGGGCCTTCCCAATTGGGTGCTCAATCATGGTTTATCCAGAATTCTGCACTTAGAAGAATTTCTGGACAGATTATATTCTTAAATTTAATTAAAATACTTATGAGTATCCAAAAATTACAAAATTTTGTGGAGGTGTGGTCCACACAAGTTAGGACCTAATTTTTAGGGCCAAAGGGCCCCTGTGCACACCGTGGCTAGGGCTGGACCGGACCACTACTTTGGGATATCCAGGTCAGACAGATTTTTTGGACCGAATATTTTCTTTAAATTAATTAAAATACTTTAACTAATCCAAATATCATGAAATTTTGTGGAGGTGTGTCCCACCCATGGAAGGACCACGCTGAAAATATTCAGGTCCATCAGGCCCCTATACCGACTGTGGTATGGCCTGGAGTGGCCCACCAGGCTAGGACGCCCAGGCTGGGGTGTCCAGCCTTGGCTGGCCGTCCAGGCCTCCTTGTGGACCCACCTTGATGAGTTTTGTTGTCCCACCTTCCATCTAATCTTGGTCCATGTAGGACATAGCCACCTCCCTCTATAGTTTCTGTTTTTGGGGTCTATTTGGGTGAGTTTTGGGCCAATTACCCAGGTCCATAAGGCTGCCCACCATGGGACGCCCAGCTCGTTGGGCTGCTGCTGGACGTTCAGTCCAGCAGCATGGCCCATCTGATTTATGTGTTTAATCTACTCCATTCATTTGGTGGAACCTCCCCCCCTCGTGACATGTATAGGTCACCAGGAGTTAAAATAAACATATAATTTAATTAATTTTTGAATTTCCAGTAATGCCAGATTGTGGGTGGGTTAGAATCTCAGCAATAGGCCCATGGTTGCTGCCCATAAATAGATGTTTTGGGGTAGCATGGTCCACCAAATTTGGAGATATTGTTACAATATCTTGTCTTATTTTTAATTAGATTTTGGGTTTAATTAGTGCATATTTAAGGCCCATTCCAATTGGCCTTTTATTGGACTAGTCTTCTTATTTATTTGTTGGGTTTTCTTAGGCCCATTGTCTTAAAACTTTTTGATAGGCCCATTGGACCTTTGGGCCTTATATTATCATGCCATTATGATGGGTTTTATGGGCCAAATACTAAAGCAGTTGGGCCCTTACTTGCCTATTAAAATAAACCCATACTTGGGCCGAGATGTGAGGCCCAACTTGTTTTAAATATAAGGATCACCCATATGTTAGAATAATGGGTTGCCCATTAGGCCCACCATAATGAGTGGACCCATGATCTTTATGGTTGGGCCCAAACCTTGCTTGAGGGCCAACCATTTTGCCTATGTATTGGGCTTAGTGTATGGCCCACTAGGCCATGTATTGTTTGGGCCTTGGACTTTACTTTATATGCGTAGCGGGCTACCTTTTGGGACCCAGTTGAGGTTGGATGTCCTCCTTGGTGGCCCTAAGGTAGGCCCATAGGGTCCTCATAGGTGGTTAAAGGCCTACCTTGGACCTTGTTAGGACCGTTTCCTCCTTGAGGATTTATGACACTCTTAACATGTGGGCCATCCTAAAGTATTGGGCCCCCACTAGAAGAATTCACTTCTCCTTAAAGTACCTGTCTATGTATCTAGACCTTGTCCTTCCTTGGAAAGGATAAATATATTTTACAGATAGTGCACTTACATCATTGTGACCCATATATATCATCTATGTGAATTGATTGCATTATGTGGTGGTCATAGAAGGATGAAGTTTCTCCCCTTATGCACACTAAGTCTTGAAGCTTGTGCATGATTTATTTACGTGACTCATGCATTGACATCGCATTTCATGATATACGGCCCTTGCTTCACCAGGGCCTTGCCTTCACTGGGACGTTTGTGGATGGTCGTATGTGTGGACATCAGAAATATTGCTTGAGTATACCGGGTGTATAGGATGTCCATGGATGAAATTTCTAAAACTTTCATGGTACTAAAGATTTGCCCCAACACCGTGACCGACTAGAAACTATGAGCGTACAAGGGCCTTATATCGTTAGGCCATGACTTCCACTGTCGTGTAGTCGGTTGGGTAAGGGTGTGAGCTTACTCTCCTGATGTAAGGAGGCATTGCTAGGATGAGTCTGACCAGCTCGTAAATGGGTCCACTGCCGTTGGGCCTTATTGGTGATTGGTTGTCCATAGGCGGGTAGTGAGGTCTCTTACGCTCGTTTGACTGTGCCGGGTCCGTAGAGCGACAATCATCTACCAATATAATGGACCCCAGTGATTTCCTTATGATTGAAAATGTACTTGATATGTGGATTGGATATGAGCACAGACATTATTTTGCATCGCATTCACATCGTTTGTATAAGCCCCTTCATGCATTGCTTTGGTATGACGCCTAGTACTCATTGCATTGTATTCATGATAAGCTTTGGTAAGGCTGGTGATATTTTCATGGAGCATGTTTCCCTTTGTAACATCTCGAAAATTGGGGGTCGAGCAAAAACTCAACTCCCGAGTTCCAAAACGTCACTTATATAACATAGATAATGATAAATGCATGTTGTTTGTAGAATGACATTAGACAAGATTGAGACTAAGCCAAAACAGCATATCATACTCCAGAAATAGTTAAATTAGCAAGTGGAAGACTGTGATAAATACATAAAATATATAATTAATTGTAAGTCTCCAGAGTGTGAACATGTTACCAGGCTAATTAAATACATGTATACTCCAAAAATGGAAAAAAAGAATATACATCAGTGCTCCAAAAATATAAAATGACAAGTGTCAAGGCATCTAATCAATCTCCCTGTAATCCCATCGATCAAAACACGGAGGAGAAGTCCTCCTCATCATCATACAAGTCCAGCTCCGCTTCACAAGCAGCGCCATCATCTGCAATTAAAATAGGGACTGGTGGGTGTCCAGAATACCATCCCGTAACGTGGGAGTGAGTAGCTAACTCAGTGGAATAATAGAGCAAAGATCAACATGTTATCAAATTAATCACGCGTTAATAGTAAAGCAAATAATCAAACATTCCTAGATACTATTGTTAATGCATGCATGAAATGACATGATGAATGCCCTCACCGACATACTCCCTCATGCGGCACCATCTGCGTCCGCGATATGCTTTCTTCCTGCAGTGCTCCACATCTTCCAGGCACATGCAATGCGATATGGATAATGATTACCAAGTTGTTATTAATCCTTTTCATACAGCAGGATTGAGAAACTAGGGTATCTTGCTTATATCAATCCCAACACAGATCCTGTCTAGGGTCGTCACTCCTAGTAATCTCATACGATGTTATATTTGTACGTCGCTGCAAGGGCTGTCAGGGCTGTTGCTCGCACTCATTGCACCGCTCCCCCATCACCTTATCAATACAGGCCTAATGTACTCTCGTCGCTACGGAAGGGTCGTCGCCTCCCGTAGAATCAGAATACGCTCGCGGTCACTACAAATGGCTCGTCACCTGATCAGTGTAGGCCGACAGCAAGAATATAGTGTCCCATACTATTATAATCTACTCACGAGTCATGGGTGCTCACTGGTCACTACGGGGAGGTTTGTGGCCCCACGTAGGCCGACAGCTCAACCACGGTGTCCCATACCACCATGCCCGGCTTATGAGTCTTTATGGATCAAGGTACCATAGTTAACAGGGTTTTCAATTGTAAGTTTAGTACCATAGCTTCAAGCAGTTATGACTCATACAGGGTGAACATACAATGGCCAGTCGGGTTATTTGACAGGCTCGACTAGTACGAGCGCATCCCAAGTCGAACGACATGAAGTGCATGAAACACTTCGTGTGGCCTAACCACTGCCGCCAACTCAAAACACGACTTGCATTCATCGACGCGTCCTTCGTGGTAATTAGAAGCCAACCACGAATTCAATCCATTACCGACTGCCTAGACTAACGTATAGCCCCAAGAATTTATAAACAACATCAATGATCATGTGAGTGTGACGTAATTGAAATACAAACAACCAAAGCATATTCACAACATGTGATAGCATATAACGTAAGCAAATCATCCAACACCTGCATTTTATATATATAGTGAAATCAATACGTATAGCCAACATGTAGGAAATCATATACAACATCATATGGATTGAGAATTCATTCTTAAAACTAATCTACAATACCATTTACTCAATACATACTAATACAAACATTTATACAAACACTTAGTCTACACACCTTAGTCTACATAGCGTATGTTGACCCAAAGTGCCCATTAGGGAGAATCTCTTCGCCAAACAGATTATACACGCATATGTAATATCATAACATGATGAATTTACATGTCAAGCATTTTGGCAAAATACAGACGTATACAGTATTTTCTATAAATGCCTAAAATACCCTAAATCTCATATTTACCGTACGTTTACGAAACGGAAAACGGACAACATGTTGTACATGTCAAACGGCATTGACGACGATAATCTACTATTAAACGACATTGAAAGCTTTGAAATCAGCCAATCAAGCGTTTAAAATCCTCACCTTTCGCCTTAGACGTGTATTGTTTCGAACGGAACGTATACGCTTCGTCAACAGTGTAGCGGCGACCTAATGCACAAGATGTATAAGCTACTTTGCTATTTGAATCGACAGAATCCCAAAACAGCAAGTGGTTAGGATTTTTCTTACATAGAAGTGCGTTGGAATCACCGGGAGGGTGATGCAAGCAGGTGGATGTGGCACGTGGAGCAGCAGGGAAAACTCTCAGGAGAGAGCTCCAAATCTCCCTCCCTTTCTCTCTCTTTTCTCTCTTCTCTCCCCAAATTCGTATGGAATGAAAGAGCAAGGGTTTAAGGCATTTTTATAAGCCCAAACATGACCAAAATAGACTTGGGGCCAAGGTATACTTATTTTGTAACCAAAGAGGGCTTGTTCTGATCCAACGGAGCATTTCTGGAGGTCCTGTGACTGAATGCGGTCGGACTTAAGCTCCCTGACATTGGATCTAGGTCAGGGAGAGTTTTCAGTCTGAACAGATATCCAGATCGACCGTGGCAGACCAGTTTCAGTTAAACGGTTATGGGAACTCGATCGGAGCTACAAGTACAATGACATGTAAGGGAAATTTTTCCTGATCCGAGGGTGAAATTTGATTGAATTCTGACGGTCAGAACGCTTAGAAAAAGCGCACAAGCGAACGTGCCAGATTTCATAAATTATATTTATTTCTCACACTCTTCACTCAGGACTCAAGGAAATCGTCATGGGACATCATCTGGACTTGATTTTTGAGGTGATTGTCAAGTCCAACTAGGCGGTCATATTCGTCTAAGTCTGGGGTAATCGGACTTCCGACGCGCGGTTCAGAGCCGATACAAAGTTTCAAGGTGCTCCCGAGGGCAATCGGGAATAGAGTTTGATCCTAGGTTTTACAGTATTGTAGCGTCACCTATCCTATATGTTTTGACTCTAGCAGATCGTATTGAAAGTGATTGGTGAGAATTTCATAGGGCATCTAGTGCAGCGCTAGTTGATTCTCGTTAGATTTCTAAAGTAGCCTTTATTGGTTTTTTTTTGAGATGAGATCTGGAGGGTGGAGCGAGGGTGTTTGAAAACAGAAGAAGGAAGAGTTTGGAGGGGTGATTTTTACCAAAAATCAGGCGTTTTGGTGAGAAATGAGAGCTTGGAGGGTCACTTTGTGAAGGAAGTACCTGATCGGGGAGGTTTTAATGGACGACCCACATACCTGGGGGCTACCCTAGCCCCAAACACCTCCAGCCCGAAGCCCGGACCCAACTGAGGATTTTGACCGATGATGCATCGCGGAATCGGCGATGCCATCGCCGATGAAAATCATCTCCGGCGAGGCCGGCCATATGGGCTGGGTTCCCCCTGCCCCCTAGGTCCCAAAAATATGTGGGGCCCACGTTGGATCATTGTGGATTAGCGTGGGTGGGCCCACGACTCTATTTGAGGCATTTCGGGGCCAGTTTGCAAACCGAAATAAATTTCTGTGGTGTATAGCATATGATTTTGGGGTAGAAACGCTAATCTATCCAACTAACCTATTTATCTTGTTAGATTCCAAAAGGTTAAGGGTCGAAACCCATTTTACTCATTTATTTACTATTCATGGTAATTTTTAGCTTCGGTATTGTTCTTCATCATTAATAGTCTAGGGTTGGTGTTCTTTACTATTTAAACTTGAGGAGTCGTGTTTAATATAAAAGTACTTGGAGAAATTTGAAGAATGAGGTGGTGAAAGGTGAGTTTTGAAGGAAATGGGTTGAAAAACGATTTCTTTGGCTTCGGGATTGAGCTCTGAAAGTGTAATGGTTGACCTATTGCCTAAGGACGTCTAATTCCAGGTTGGCAAAAATCCGGGGTATTACACCCTTCTTGTACCTCTTATTATTCTTCTACGCACTATTGTCACACACTTTCACCACCCTCTAAGCTTTTATAAGCTTATGCACAATTGATGTGTGTAGGAGATCCTAGGTAGGCGTCGTAGCAGCAACGCTTGGATTAGAGTTGAGCTTGAGGACCCCAGTGTTGCAGACTTTTCTCTCCTTCTTCTATTATCTTCTGTATGTCATTTTGGACCTTATGAAAACTTGTAAAAGTTTAAATTTATAGTGAATTTTGTGATGTGTGCCTTTGTTATTCTCAGATGTACTTGCTGTGATCTTGGGTATGCTCGTATTGAAAATGGTTATACTATTATGAAAATTCTTATTGTATGATCCCAAGATCAGAACCTGCCTCAAGAGCTGAGAATGGGATACTATGGAGGCTATTGCGGCCAGAACCGGCTATCGGGTTCCTTATGAGTCTGGTTACAGAGTCTGGGGCGTGACAATATATATATATATATATATATATATATATATATGTGTGTGTGTGTGTGTGTGTGTGTGTGTGTGTGTGTGTGTGTGTGTAATAAAATAAAATAACAGAATAAAATAAACAATTTATGTAAGTTTATATTTTAATTTAGAAATTCTTGAATGTTTGTTAAGATTAAAAATTTAATATGAGTTATTCCTAAAATTTTAAATTTAATTAATATAAAAGTAAATTATTAAAAATATATTAAATTCAAATTAATTTATGAATTTATCTAAATTAGTAAATTAGAATTAATTTTAAAATATTTTAATTAATGATTTTGTTAGTTATTAAATTTAATCGTCTAATTGATATGAAGTATAAAAAAAAAATCAAGTTACAAAGTAAACTAAAATTTTTAATTCCAATAGTTTATAAACTTAGAATTAATTATAAAAAAATTAAATTAAATTTTGAATGTGTAAAAATAATAGTATCTAAAGTCAAAATTAATAACTTCCTTTAACTTATTAAATTTAGATAAAAAATAAATAATAATAAAATTCTGAATTTAGAATATTTGATCTAAAATAATTAGATTAAAAATTTTAAGATAGATTAACTTAAATTATTAAATAATAATTTAATTACATTGTTAGTGTTATAAATTTATGGAAATCAGTGTAATATTTTATTTATGTAAAAATTAAAATTAAAATTTTAATTCTAAAATTTTAAAGAGTTAATTAATTCAAAATTTAAATAAACTTAAGTTTAAGAAATTTATCAAAATTTTGGAATTGAAACTAAATCGATTAGATTTCTATATTTTGGAATTTTACTGATTAATGTATATTTAAAACTATATTTAATTAAAATTTTAATAAAGTATAATATTATATTTTTAACTTAAAAAAAATCTTCTCCTTATAGTTCAAAATTTTATTTTAATTAAAATTTAAATAAATTTATCGATTAAGACCTAAATATACATTCTCAATGAATAATCAATAAGAAATTAAAATTAGTTATAAATAATCAAGTTATTTTAATATATATAATTAAATTAACTCAAAATCAGAACAATATATATATGTTAAGTTTATGTGATAATTAAAATAAAAATTTTAATTTTAGAATTTAGTGAATAAAAATAATAAATATTTTTATGCTAATATTTAACATTATTTAAGTAAAAATTTTAATTTAATTAGAGTTAGAAATTAAATAAAATTTCTTCTACATTATTTCACAGTAATTCTTAAATTAAATAATAGTAAAAATAATATTTTATTTAAGTATTTGAATTATTAAAGTTTCAATAAAATTTAAATATAGAATTATTAATTAGAATTATATTGTTGATATTTTTAATTATAAAGCAATTATTCATCTTACATGCATGTTTATCATTCTTTGAACATCAATTTTAATATGTTGGATGTAACGTAAGCAAGTAGGGCAATCGTGTCCCTTAGGTGAAAGATCCTAAATTTATTAAGTACGGAAATCGTGTCCCTTGGGTGAGAGACTTTAAAGTAAGTAGGGCAATTATGTCCTTTGCGTGAAAGATCTTAGAGCCCGCTGGATCCTTTGGAGTCTCCTTTGTGCATGGTGTATAAGTACGATTGTGTGCGCAGACATACGTTAGAGGTATAACTGGAGCATTAGTTTGACCAACTAACGTATAAATAGGTTCATCACCATGAGGTACTAGTGCGTGGGCATTAATATAACGTGGTCATCCACTTGAGTACAGTGTTGTAAGAAATGATATATATTGTTTATGAGAATTCATGAAAATTAGCACATGCATCACAATTTTACAATTTTGTTGCATAAACTTATGTTCTTTATTATCTGTATTCTATTTTTCCCCCATTGTTTATAAAAATTTGATATAATATGAACATGTTAAATTTTGAGTAAGAAATAACACTATTGAGCTGTTATGCTCACCCTACTATAAAAATGCACAGGTGCAAACTCTACTATTAGTTTTATTTCTATAAAATTAGCTTTAGTTTTAATTCAATTCATTTTTATTATTATTTAAGTTTAGTTTATGTTTCAAATTTCAATGTAGAAAAGGAAAAACTATTAAGAGAGTTGTATTTAATAAACATTTTAACAGTATGTTCTTTTTAGATGACATTGAATATCTATTAAATTTGATTGAATTGTGTGGATTGTAATAAATATCAATATATTCAAACTCACAAACCTGGGATTCGAGTCCCGAATACCCTATTCGGGTACCCGAATGTTGGGGTGTGACATATACAAACTTAAAAGAGTTTGTCCTTATCTGATGTGGGACAAAGAAAGTTCTACACAAAAGAGAAATCTTCTTCCTACTTTTTTTTCATATTATTTAAATATGTTTATTGTTATTTTTCTAAATAAAAAAATTATTTATATTTTTAACACCCTTAAAAATGGATGTTTAGGGTTGTTTTGTACAAGTAGGTCCAAATTAATAATTTGATCCATTTACTTGTAAGGGGCTATCATGGATTGTTTATGATTCTAAATAATCACCATTAGTAAGTAATATCAACCATTTAATCCATGGCTTGGAAGAAGGATGACTACAACAAATAAGGCCAAATCAATAATAGATTGGATTATGCAATTCTTAAGATTTTATTATTATTATTATTATTATTATTATTATTATTTTTTGTGTTTTTTTGTTTTGTTTTGTTTTTTGTTTTTGTTTTTGTTTTGTTTTTTTTGGTTTTTTTGTTTTGTTTTGTTTTTGTTGTTTTTTGGTTTTTGTTTTGTTTTTGTTTTTTTGTGTTTTTTTGTGTTTTTTTTTGTTTTGTTTTGTTTTTTATTTTTATTTTATTTTATTTTTTTTTGTTTTTTGTTTTTGTTTTTGTTTTGTTTTGTTTTGTTTTGTTTTTCGTTTTTTGTTTTTTGGTTTTTTTGTTTTTTTTTTTTTGTTTTTTGTTTTTTTTTTGTGGTAGTATATGAAATGAGTTTTGGACATAATAGATAGTCTGTGTTGTTCAATCAAATTGTTGAAGCCAACCAATGCTATTAGGAGCACCGTAGCTTATAGTGCTTTGAGCATAGGAGCATTTCTCATATCTAATACATGTTCATACCCATTATTGCCATTCCCTGTGAGAAATGTGTGATCTGTATGGATCCACATGGTGCATTTGAAGATCTACAGATATGTACGGAGAAGATTTTTCCATAACTATAGTTGGAGCGTATCCAATGGTATCGTATATTGCTTAAGTGACCAATGAAGAAGCAATCGTGTGTAAATGATTACTGGGCAGGTGGCGAGAGGAGAAGCAGGGGAGCTCAAGTAGTGCTGAACGATTATGGTAACTGCCAGAACATGGGAAAGATCTAGATGGGCAAATTAAAGCTATAACTAGAAAAGGAATTTAGCAGGAAAAGTTGTCTCATACCAACCCAAACAAACCATAAATATATCTTTCAATTATCTTATCAATTTACTAGTCAAGTTACATTCCATAGTGTAATCCTTTACTTTTCCTGTTAAGAAAATTACATTTATTAGTATAATCTTTTACTATTCAACCTGTTGTTTATATTCTATAGTGTAATCCATAGGGTTTACCAAGTAGCTAATAACCTTTAGTTGTAATTTGAGTCTACGCTCGCACTCTGGATTCAGTTCCTCAATTGGAAAGGTGTTTCGCAGCTGTTCTCTCCGAGGCCAACTGTAAGAATTCCTTCCTCATTACATTTTATCTGTACCAAAAATTCCTTTCGTATGGAAGGTAAAGGTGCAACCCATAGTCAGAGGATGAACCCCACCATATGAATATCGCCTAATCCTGTTTATATATTAAGTGAATGGCTAAATAGGTGACTGATCTCATCAGATCACAGTCATACACTACATGTTTGCCTATCTTGGCGCTTGGGGTCATTGTTGTTTGGTTTGAATTGAAGCCGCAATGTCAATTTGCATGCCCGCACACTTAATTCCAAAAACAATGCCAAACAATACCTTATTAATATTATATAAAATGAGATGAACTTATTTTTAAGTTGCACCTTAACATGCCCTAATTTTTAAAAGCATGAACACATCTCATTTGATTAGCAAGTGGACACACAAAAAGGTAGTAAAAACACTCATCACCTAACAAGGGATATCACTAATAATAGGTTCAATTTCACTAAATCAGTGCTAAACCCATTTCTAATTGTTGCGAGATGTCTTAAATCTGAGTCCTTTCGCGTCCTTTCGCAAGTGGGATGCGAAAGGGAAGTTTCCTAAACTATAAATAGGTGTTCCTAGGGTTTTTCTATTATATGGGAAAGCTTTCTAAAGGGGTCCTAGGGAAAATTAAAGGGTGTAGCAAGAGTGAGATTCAAGGTTGTTTGAATCGGGTAAGTCCTCTCTCTTTGTAATTTCTGTTTTCATAGTGGAGATCTGTCGCTTTGTACCGTGATTTTTTTCCCGCAAGGGTTTTCCACGTTAAATCTGGGTGTTCTCTGTGTTCTCTTGTGTGCTTGGTGCCATTAAATTGCTATCCTAGATCTACATCTGTGTAATTCCGCAGGACAAAACCCCCAACAAGTGGTATCAGAGCTATCGTTGGGGCACAGATCTGAATCTGAGAGATTAGTAATAATGGCGAGTGCTAAGTATGAGATTGAGAAGTACTCAGGGAAAAATAATTTTGAGTTATGGAAGGTTAAGATGATTAGCCTGTTAACCAAGCAAGGCGAGGATGGTGCTCTTGAGGAGAGGAAGTCTACTATGAATGATGCTGATTGGAATTCTCTTGATAAGAAAGCTTTATCATCGATCTGTTTATGTCTTACGAATGAGGTTCTCTACAATGTCATGAGGGAGAAAACTGCGGCTAAGTTATGGACAAAGTTAGAGGATGTCTATGCAAAGAAATCCTCAAAAAATCGCCTACACTTGAAGCGGCAGTGGTATAACTTCAAGATGGCAGAGGGTGGAGATCTGGAGGCTCACATCAGTAACTTTAATAAATTGGTTTGAAAATTGCTGGATATGGAGGAAGTGATGAAAGATGAAGAACAAGCATATATGTTGCTGAATTCTCTCCCGGCGTCGTATGAGGCATTCAAGGACACTATGTGCAGCATGAATAAAACCCTGAATGTCGACACAGTTATCTTAGCCCTTCAAGGGAAGGCTATGAGACAACTGAACAACGACATGGGGATGTCTTCTGATGTACTATTTACAGTGGGTAGAAATTTTGGACAAGGTACAGGTTCTTTTGGTTCTATATCCAAATCCAGGGACAGGGGCAAGGGCAAAGGAAAGGTAAAGTGCTGGAATTGTGGGAAGGAAGGACATATAAAGAGGGATTGTGAAAATCCTAAATCGAAGAGAGAAGATTCTAAGGCTTCATGCAGGGAGGCCATTGTTGCCACGTCAGATGGATCGAGTGGATGTGATGTTTTATCTGTATTTTCACTCAGACAGTCATACGATGATCGTAAGGATGAGTGGATGCTAGACACAGGGGCATCTTTTCACATGACTCCTCATCGAAGTTGGTTCACCAGCTACAATGAGTGTGATGGTGGACATGTATTTATGGGTAATGACATTGCTTATAATGTTGTGGCTGTTGGTTCTGTGAGCACCAGGATGTTTGATGAGGTAGAGCGTACCTTGACAGATGTGAGACACGTTCCTGATTTGAAGCAGAATCTGATTTCTCTTGGTGTGCTTGAGGTAAAAGGATGTAAGTACACAGGTATTGATGGTGCTCTTAATGTATTTAAGAGGGCATAGGTAATCATGAAAACGCAGCGACTCGGTAACTTGTACAAGTTGATTAGGAGCACTTTAAAAGGTGGAGCTATAGTGGATGTAGCGGATTCCACCTCTATACATGTGTGGCATGTTGGGCATGGCCACATGAGCGGACAGGGTAGGAAGGCTAAGACGCGCGGACAGGGATACAGAGCAGGTGGAGTAGCCACCTGTGAGAAAAAACACACGACATGATCGTGGGATATCGGTGAGGTACATGGACGACTCCAAATATCGCAGGAGTATTCATCTTCTATTCAGATGGCTCTAGGTGAGCCTGGTGCTGAGAAGTGAAAGGTGATTATGGGCGATGTGATGGATTCGTTGTACCAGACCGACATATGAGAGCGGGTGGAGCTTCCAATGGGCCGGAAAGCGGTTGGATGTAGGTGGATCTTCAGGAGGTTACAACATAGATACAGAGTGAGGTTGGTGGAGATGGGTTATGCTCAAGGAGAATGGATCGGCTTCTAAAAGATATTCATGTCGACGGTATAGTAGGTGTCTATTAGATCAGTGATTGGTGCTGGTTGGCCAATGTGATCTTGAGCTGGAAGGAAGGATGTGGAGTTTGCACTTCTGCAAGGGAAAGTGAAGAAAAAATTTACATGAAGTAACCAGAGCGGTTCGAAGTGAAAGGGGCTGAGAAAAGACTTTGCAGGAGGTCGTGGTTCGACCTGTCGCCTAGGCAGTGGTTTGATTCCTTCATGGATGAAGGATCGGGGGGCTGTAAAGATGGTTCTCGGCGTTGAGACTGAAGGAGGAGTAGGCTTTGGTAATCACAGGAGGAATACCTTATGTGTAGGTATTGATCAAGGATGTGATGGGCTGGGTAAAGCCGGAGAGCGTTCCCTACGCGTCTCTCCTCAAGTTTTCCTCAGGACATGTTCTAAAACAGATGAGGAAAAGCATGATATCTCATGAGCCTTATTCGAATGCGGTTGACAGTGTATGCTATGGTCTAGATTAGATCGGTTATTTCACAGGCTATTAGTGTTGTGAACAAGTATCCCGACAAGCAATATTGGGTAGCGGTGAGATAGCAAGAAGACTACGTCTTTTCTTTTGGGAAGAAAGGAGCAAAGGTGGCTGGGCATGTAGATTTAGATCCGACAGACATGATCAACAAAAATATTCCTGTAAAGAAGTTCAAGTTCTGTATAACTTCTCTGGGCTTGATGATGGCGTAAAAGGAAGACGGAATGTGCAAGAGAAGCTATGATGTGATGTAGAAATAAGAGAAGAGGTTAAAAAGCTACACGGTTGAAGATTGAAGACATGGTGGAGATTGTTGTAAGAT
This sequence comes from Magnolia kwangsiensis, assembly GCA_037074715.1. NCBI lineage: Eukaryota > Viridiplantae > Streptophyta > Magnoliopsida > Magnoliales > Magnoliaceae > Magnolia > Magnolia kwangsiensis. The sequence goes on from CM073571.1 coordinate 170,024,374, forward strand.
GTCTTAAATCTGAGTCCTTTCGCAACCGAGATGCGAAAAGAGTCCTTTCGCAACTGGGATGTGAAAGGGTCCTTTTGCATCCTTTCGCAACTGAGATGCGAAAGGGAAGTTTCTTAAACTATAAATAGGTGTTCATAGGATTTTTCTATTGTATGGGAAAACTTTCTAAAGAGGTCATAGGAAAATTAAAGGGTGTAGTAAGGGTGAGATTTGAGGTTGTTCGAATCGGGTAAGTCCTCTCTCTTTGTAATTTCTGTTTTCATAGTAGAGATCTGTCACTTTGTACCGTGATTTTTTTCCCGCAAGGGTTTTCCACGTTAAATCTGGGTGTTCTCTATGTTCTCTTGTATGCTTGGTGCCATTGAATTGCTATCCTAGATCTAGATCTGTGTGATTCTGCAGGACAAAACCCCCAACACTAATTACCTAAAATGAAAACCTCAAAACCCTTATATATATATATATATATATATATATATATATATATATATATTATTACAATCCAGACAAATATCCTTTCTTACAACATCTTCATATCATGTACGTAAGGACCATTTTTTTTTTTTCAAATTCAAGTGTCATGTATCACTACACTATTCAAATGTCATTGCTTATACCAAAGACCACAAATCCAAGGACTCATCTGGCTTGTTTAAATCACATGTAATACCATTGCTAGGAGTCTTTTTCTTCATTCTCTCTTGAGACCCATTTGAAGCTAGCGCAAATGCATCTCTTGCCCTCTTTAACCCCATCTTCAATCTCTCTTCCTTTCCTTCTCCCAAACCTCCATGTCCATCATTTGTTAATGGTTGGATAGGATCTTTTGACTTTCCCGTGTGACATGCGTTCGAATTTCCATTCCAAGGGATGTTGAAATCTTCCATTATGAATGAAGGTTGCCAAACGATGCGGTTTTCCATTGCGGGCATCTCCGGAATTTGATTCTTTCCATTCAGCAATGCGAACCTGTGGGCTTCTCGATCGACCAAGTTGAAAAAGGCCTGTATCTCCGGCGAGTTCATGCTCAATTCGGCATCCCTACCATGTTTTTGATCCGTCTCTTGGTTCTTCTCCAACAGTGACATGCTTGGAAACCTGAAATATAATGAAAATAAACAAATGAGAAAGATGAATCGAGAGGACCTTTTAAGTAATTAGACAAGGAAATGTAGATGGGTGGATCGAGCTTTGTTTTGCCCAGCTAATTGTACATGTGTGAGCCAAGCCATTAGATGTAGTAGGTCTGTTGCGGATGGATGGTGCTAATACTCCCAAAATTCACCCTTATCAGAGAATCCCAACTGCCCAATTTGGCACCCAATGAATGTGGACCATTGTTTGTCATTTGGCCATTTCGATCGGCTGGCTATATAGAATAATCTGGTTAGAGGGATTGTTAGGACATGACCTAATTCCTCAAATATGGCCAACTGAATTAACGGCTTGTATTAAAAGGTGGGTCCCACTCGTACTCTTTCTGCATTGAACTTACAAAGAAAAACAGTCTCTCCACCGATCATCATATCATATAACATGGATAGAAAATGATTGGGGACATGATTCAACAAACATTCTGATTTTAGCATGGAGTGCTTCAGCCAATTTAAATATAGGAAAATAGATTTTTTGGAGGTTGAAAATGGCTAAATGGCCATTACTTTTGTGGGACCCACGTGGTGTCTACATGATATCTTACCAGTGTATCAACTTCGAATTAGCTGGGTAGTTTCCGATGAAATCAGAATATTGGGTTTTTCCTGTAAAATTCGTCAATGATTTTGATTTCACCAAAGTAGCCTTGACTTTTATAAATCCAAACATTATCTCAAAAGTGACATGATTGAAATATCCTTTTCTTTTTCTTTACTTTATCTTTTTTTCTTTTTCCAAGTGGTGTGGTCAAGTATTGTGGGGCCCTTACGATGTGCATATGACATCAAAGTCCAGCAGGTGCATCCCATCGTGGTGCTCGTGCAAACTTAAATCAGGCGATCCAGTTATCAGGTGGACGACACGTGATTCTGTCATTCATGGGATGAGTACGGACGCGATTTGGCCAGTGACGCTGCCATGCGCCGGGTGGATAGTGGTTGGTGCACTGTGGGCCCCACCATGATGTATGTGTTTTATCCACGCTGTCCATCCATTTTTTCAGATCATTTTAGGTTTAGGTCCCAAAAATGAGGGATGTAAATCTCAGGTGGACCACACCACAAGAAAACAGTAGGGAATGAATGTCCACCATTAAAAACTGCTTAGGGCCTACTGTAATGTTTCTTTGACATCAAAATTATTGGTTAAGTTATACGGACTTGGATGAAGGAAAAAATAAATAAATATTAGCTTGATCCAGAGCTTTCGTGGCTAAGGAAGTTTTTAATGATAGGTGTTCAATCAACACTGTTTTCTGTGATGTGCTTCACTTAAGATTTAAATCTACCTCTTTTTTTGGATCATAACATAAAATGATATGAGAAAAATAGATGAACGGAATGGATGAAACAAATACATCATGGTAGGCCCACAGAGCACTCATAGGTTTTTTATGGTGAGGCCCACCTATTTTTTTTTTCACAACCTGTTGGAAGGGTCCCACGATGCTCGACTCCACTTTTTGGGAAAAAATAATAATAATAAAAGAAAAATAAAAGCGGAGGATAGTAAATTTTATTTATTTATTGATTTATTTAAAATTTTTTATTTTGCCATTCCTCCCTCAAGAAGCACACCCAGGGAACTTTTAAAATGGGGTAATGACTTCCGTGTACCCGTTTGTAAATAACTTCCCTGAGAAATCATCCCAATATATGCACGACATCCAATCCACTCATTAGATGATTCACCTCATGAAACCTATGAGGCCCAAAAATCATCCCAATCTACAAATTAGGCTGGCCAGATCAAAGGGAATAGAGTGAGAGAGGACACCCACCCTTACTTTAACCAAGGCCCACCTGAGTTGCAAAACAACGTAATTTTTTCCATGACCCTTCATGCATGCCAAATGAAAGATTTGAACGGCCTTGATGTTACTAGTAGAAAATTTCCCTCTAAAATGGAAGCATTATTTGGTAAAATCGTTATTTTGAAGAATTTTGCAACAAAAATCCCATTTTGAAATGGAAATTTTAGGTAGCTTTTGGATGCGTGGAGAAGGAATCCACGTAAAGAAAGCAATTGCATCAAAGAAACAATTTCTATGAAATGGACGTCTTACTTTTCGCAGCGAAAATGAAAAATGGGCAGATTTTCAGAAAACAAAGCTTTAGATTTCCATGGAAAGCTCTTCTAGGAGTGATCGTTTTCCATCTTCTTCTGAGATAACATCTTCATCAGTCCCATTTTCCTTCTCCACCGTCTGATCACCACGTCTGGTCCATCTCACCGTTGAAAATTATGATCTCTAATGACAATGACGACGACCAAGAACTGCACTTTGCCCATTGAATTCCTATGATGGTGCCATCGAGACGATCATGGTTGCATTTTCCGGCGAAATCTAAGAATGGGATGTCAGACTTTCGAGTTTAATTTAAGTGAATTCAGAGAGAGAGAGAGAGAGAGAGAGAGAGAGAGAGAGAGAGAGAGAGAGAGAGAGAGAGAGAGAGAGAGAGAGAGAGAGAGAGAGAGAGAGAGATATGTGAATGCATGTGGTAAGACTGGAAGCATGGTGTAGTTTATTTAAGAGAGAGAGAGAGAGGAGTGTGGACCTTGAGGCGAAGGTGAGCCGCCCGCATCTTCTACTCTCCACGTTTTTGGCGTGAGATTCGTCTTCAAGAACTTTCTAAAAAGACTGAACTGCCCCCTCTCTAATATCCAAATTGTTAAATATATCAATAGCTGATCAAACCAGAGTAGAGCCGGGAATGAGTTGAGTCGGACCGAGTTGGGGATGACTCAACTTGACCCAATTTTGAAATCGACCTTACTTGAACGCGACCCGAACTCGGTATCGAGTCTAGCATGCCTGACTTGATCCAAGTTTGGATTTGTCCTGGAATAACCCAGGTCGTGTTTGACCCAATCTGATGTAGAGCGGGTCGCGGACAATTTCATGGCCAAGATGGATCAGAAAAGGCATGGTCGGCGACAGAAGTGATCCGGACCATCGGACCTTAGATCGGGCGTATCTCACAATCCGGAATGAGTTATCCGACGTAAAATATATGATTTTGGGGTAGAACGAGCTACTTTAGCCAACCAACCCTGCTATGCCGGGTTGCGCAGCCCGGATTTGCGAAAAACCCCCTGATCGACGGTCGTTTCCTCGTTTTAATTTTGTTTTTACTATAAATAGTAAGTTTTAGTTTGAGTATAACTTTTCATCTGTTGGGCTTTAGGAGTTGTGTCCAACATGAAAAGTGCTTAGGATAATTAGGAGAACGGTTTGGTGAAGCCAAATAGGACACTTACCATTTTTGGCCGAAAACCTTGCGCACTAGCAGACATCATGACCGTCTATAAATAGTAAGTTTACTATTTATAGTAAGTTGCGAATTCTAGGAGTTTTAGTTGTAGTATGAGTTTGATTTCTTTCATGTTGCTTGGTTCCCTTATTTAAAGGGATGTAAACTCGTTTTTATTTTTTCATCAATTAATTTCGAATTTATTAGAGTTTATTCCTATTCTCTTGCTTTCTTTCCTCGTGGATTTGAGAAGTCTCTGTGAGGAGTCCAGAGAAGCTCCGTGGATTCGGAGTAGTTATCCTTGAGGAAGACAGTGTTCGACTTCATCACATTCATCCCTGCGTCAATTTGGTATCAGAGCGAGGTTTTCCCTCGGGCCGATGTCAAACAACGAAGGTATGAATCAAAATCCTGTGGACGGTGATCCAGGGATTCGTTATCTTTCGGAAAGAATGGAAGCTTTCCATCGGGAGAGTCAGTTGACCATGCAAGGGCTGCAGGCAACCCTCGACCGTCTTGCGGATGCGCTACTTCCGCCCCGAGCCCTAGGCGGTGCTCCACCACCTATGGTCGCCCCACCACCCGTGGTTGCTGTACGACGTGACCCTGATTATCGCAGAGCACTACCAGCGGTAAATCGTAGGGCTACACCAGATGATTCTAGTTCCAGCGACGAGGACATTAATGAGGGTTTTGATCGACGACCAATCCATGGAGACGATCGTCTAGATCGTGCTGAAAGAGACTATCGAGGTAAGGCTGAACTTCCTAATTTTAACGGTTTATTACGTATCGAAGATTTTCTTGATTGGCTAGCCGAAGTAGAGAGATATTTCGATTATATGGATGTGCCAGATCATAAAAGGGTGAAATTGGTAGCGTTTAAATTGAAATCTGGTGCTTCTGCATGGTGGGAACAATTGCAACTCTCACGAGCCCGCCAGAATAAGGCGCCCATCGCATCATGGCCTCGGATGAGACGTCTTCTTCGTTCACGATTTCTCCCCAGTGATTATGAGCAGATATTATTCCAGCAATACCAGAATTGCCGACAAGGAAATCGAACTGTTACAAATTACACTGAAGAATTCCAGCGGTTGGCTACACGAAACGATTTGTCAGAATCTGAGTCACAGAAAGTGGCACGATTTATAGGTGGGTTGCGACCGGTAATTCAGGATCGAGTTCAGATGTACCCAGTCGGGACCGTAGATGAAGCAGTTCAATTGGCAGGAAGGGCAGAAACGCAGCTTGCGAGAGCTCCCGCTCGTCCCTATCCTTCAAATCGACCCCCTATGACAGGTCCCACACAGGATCCAGTGCTGGCTCGAGGAAAAGATTCGGTAGGAGAACGTCCTCAACCTCCTCCACCCGCGAACCGTGATACGGGGAGCGGACCATCCAGACCTCAATGGGCAGCACCCACAACAGCGGGCCCTAGTAGGATTCTGAATCCTTATGCTCGGCCAAGGCCGAACAATTGTTACCGCTGTGGCCAACCAGGCCACTTATCAAACACTTGTCCTCAACGTCCGGCAGCGCACTTGACTATAAACGAAGGGGGCACTGAAGATGAGGCCGTGGAAGAGGATCATGGCTTTGATGAATATGAACAAACCACTGAAGAAATAGCAAGTGGCGATGAAGTGACAGGCAAAGATCGTGGCGAATCTCTCGTTGTGAGGCGACTACTGTATACCCCACGAAAGGAATTACATCTACAGCGGCACAATATATTTCGTACTCGGTGCATTGTCAGCGGAAAGGTCTGTGATGTGATCATAGACAGTGGTAGCAGCGAGAACATCGTCTCAAGAGTGATGGTGGATAAGTTGCAGCTACCAATGACGAAACATCCTTTTCCGTACTCAATTGGCTGGATAAAAAAAGTGAACGAGACCAAGGTAACTGAACAATGTACTATCTCATTTTCAATTGGTAAACATTATAAGGATCAGATACTTTGTGACGTGGTTGACATGGAAGCCTGCCATATGCTACTCGGTTGACCCTGGCAGTCAGACCGTGATGCGACCCATCGGGGGCGAGACAATATTTACATATTCGTCAAGGATAGTCAAAAAATAATCCTTGCCCCTATGGCACCAGAGAACCACCCTGAAGCCTCTAAAGTGGAGGGGAGTTCTCTCTTGACCATTCGGGATTTCATGGAGGAGTCCAAGGAAACCGGTGAGGTATATGCCGTAGTGGTGAAGGGCGAGAAAGAGGAACCCTCAAACATCCCTCCAGGCTTAAGACTGTTACTAAACGAATTCAAAGAAGTCTGGCCTGAAGATTTACCTGATGGATTACCCCCCATGAGAGACATCCAACATCACATAGACCTCGTCCCTGGGGCTAGCCCTCCCAATCGCTCTCATTATCGGATGAGTCCGAAGGAGTGTGAGATACTTCAGGGGCAAGTGGAGGAATTGATCCGTAAGGGTCTATTGAGAGAGAGCATGAGCCCATGTGCTGTACCAGCATTATTAACGCTAAAAAAAGATGGAAGCTGGCGCATGTGTGTCTACAGCCGAGCAATTAACAAAATTACTATTAAGTATCGGTTTCCAATACCACGGTTGGACGACATGCTCGATATGTTAGGAGGGGCTAAAGTGTTCTCTAAACTCGATCTAAAGAGCGGATACCATCAGATTCGTATTCGACCCGGTGATGAATGAAAAACGGCATTCAAGACAAAGGAAGGGTTGTATGAGTGGCTGGTCATGCCTTTCGGCCTATCGAACGCACCAAGTACTTTTATGCGTTTGATGAATCAACTTCTAAAACCGTTCACTGGCCGATTTGTGGTAGTATATTTTGATGACATATTGATATATAGCCAGGATGAGGCGGAGCACAAGAAACATCTAAGGCAGGTGCTGCAGGTCCTACAAGATAACAAGCTGTACCTCAACTTGAAAAAGTGTAGCTTTTTAACTGACAGCCTGTTGTTTTTAGGATTTGTTGTAACGTCCACAGGCATTCAGGTGGACGATGAAAAGGTGCGAGCTATTAGGGAATGGCCGATCCCGACAAACATTCATGAGGTGAGGAGTTTTCACGGATTAGCGACTTTCTATCGTCGATTTGTACGAGATTTTAGCACCATAGTCGCGCCAATAACAGACTGCATGAAAAAGGGGCCATTCCAGTGGACCGATAAAGCTGACAAGAGCTTTCATGAGATCAAGCATCGTTTGTCTACGACACCGGTCTTGGTGCTTCCTAATTTTGATAAATTGTTTGAGGTGGAGTGTGACGCTTCATATGTCGGAATAGGAGGAGTATTATCACAGGAAGGCAGGCCGGTAGCCTTCTATAGCGAGAAGCTCAGTGAAGCCCGAAAGAAGTGGTCGACTTACGAGCTTGAGTTGTACGCAGTTGTTTAGGCACTGCGACATTGGCGGCATTATTTGATTCAAAGGGAGTTTGTTCTGTACACCGACCATCAGGCATTAAAGTTTATTAATAGTCTGACTAACGTGAATCGTGTGCATGCTAGATGGGTTGCGTTTTTACAGAAATTTACGTTTGTTCTGAAGCATAAGTTAGGTCAGCAGAATAAGGTGGCTGATGCATTTAGCCGTCGTGCGTCACTACTTGTTACGGTGAGCAATGAGGTGGTCGGCTTTGACTGTCTCAAGGAGCTATATGCCGAGGATTAAGACTTCAAAGATTCTTGGTTGAAGTGCCAAGAAGGTCACCCCAGTGACTTTCATATACAGGATGGTTTTCTCTTCAAAGGGAATCGATTGTGCATTCCCCAAAGTTCTCTAAGGGAGCAGATTATTCAGGAACTACATGGAGGTGGCCTCAGTGGACACCTTGGGCGAGACAAGACGCGAGCTCTTGTGGAAGAGCGGTATTATTGGCCGCAATTAGTACGTGATGTGGGAAGAGCCGTACAACGTTGTCATATTTGTCAGACCTCCAAGGGACAATCTCAGAATACGGGCCTCTACACCCCGTTACCTGTGCCTGACGGTCCTTGGGAGGATTTATCAATAGACTTCGTACTTGGTCTTCCACGAACACATCGCGGCATGGATTCGGTGTTCGTAGTGGTCGATCGTTTCTCCAAGATGGCACACTTTATCCCATACAAGAAGACCCTTGATGCAACACATGTGGCGAATTTATTCTTCAGGGAGGTCGTACGGCTACACGAGGTCCCTAAGACCATTACTTCTGATCGTGACACGAAGTTCATTAGCCACTTTTGGCGGACTTTGTGGACTCGATTCGATACACGACTTCAATTCAGCAGTGCTTACCACCCACAGACTGATGGGCAGATCGAATTTGTGAATCGCACTTTGGGAAACCTCCTTCGATGTATTTCAGGAGAGAAACCGAAGCAGTGGGATTTGGCCTTGTCTCAAGCAGAGTTTGCATTCAACAACATGGTGAACCGCTCGACAGGAAAATCTCCGTTCCAGGTTATTTACGGACGAGTACCTCGCCACACACTAGACTTGGTCCCTCTGCCCAAGCTCCCAGGCATGAGTATTGCAGCAGAACATATGACAGACAGGATCATGGGTATTCATGCGGAGGTACAGATTAAGCTACATGCCTCGAACGAAAAGTACAAGGAACAAGCGGACAAGCATTGTCGAAAAAAGGTGTTCGAGGTGGGCGACCAGGTAATGGTCCATTTGTGAAAAGAAATATTTCCGACCGGGACGTACAACAAGCTGAAGAATAAGAAGATTGGACCGGTATCGATCATCCGCAAGATCAATGACAATGCTTATGTTGTTGATCTTCCAGATGACATGGCGATCTCACGGACTTTCAACGTTGCGGACCTAACCGAGTATCATGAACCAGTGCAGGATGAGAACTCGAGGACGAGTTCTTTTCAAGTGGAGGGGACTGATGTAGAGCGGGTCGCGGACAATTTCATGGCCAAGATGGATCAGAAAAGGCACGGTCGGCGACAGAAGTGATCCGGACCATCGGACCTTAGATCGGGCGTATATCACAATCCGGAATGAGTTATCCGACGTAAAATATATGATTTTGGGGTAGAACGAGCTACTTTAGCCAACCAACCCTGCTACGCCAGGTTGCGCAGCCCGGATTTGTGAAAAACTCCCTGATCGACGGTCGTTTCTTCGTTTTAATTTTATTTTTACTATAAATAGTAAGTTTTAGTTTAAGTATAACTTTTCATCCATTGGGCTTTAGGAGTTGTGTCCAACATGAAAAGTGCTTAGGATAATTAGGAGAGCGGTTTGGTGAAGCCAAATAGGACACTTACTATTTTTGGCCGAAAACCTTGCGCACTAGTAGACATCATGACCGTCTATAAATAGTAAGTTTACTATTTATAGTAAGTTGTGAATTCTAGGAGTTTTAGTTGTAGTATGAGTCTGATTTCTTTCATGTTGCTTGGTTCCCTTATTTAAAGGGGTGTAAACTCGTTTTTATTTTTTCATCAATTAATTTCAAATTTATTAGAGTTTATTCCTATTCTCTTGCTTTCTTTCCTCGTGGATTCGAGAAGTCTCTGTGAGGAGTCCAGAGAAGCTCCATGGATTCGGAGTAGTTATCCTTGAGGAAGACGGTGTTCGACCTCATCACATTCATCCCTGCGTCACAATCATCGGGCCGAGTTGGGTCAAGTCGGGTCGAGTGTGGCAGGTACGAGAAGAGGAGCTGGGTTACCTCAACGCTAGGGTTTTCCTTATTCGCAGTTGCCGACAATTGTTGGATTTCATGGATGTGTGGACTAGCATGGGCCCACCGACACCCAAGTATGAGAGATGGGGTAAAACTCAAAAAACCCTCTTTAAGGAAAAGCTCTTCTTGGAATCAGATGATTTGACGAGTCTAGTCTATCTCCTCGTGATAGAGAAGAGAAATTGGACAAGATTTATCTAAAGAGCGGCTACTGTTCAATGTGAAATATAGTATATTTTCTCCTAGTTATACCTTGAGTTTATGAACATGATAATGCTAAATTGATCTATTTATATATGTTTTATCTTACGAGGTGATTTTGAGATCGTAAGGTGAAAAGGATACTAAAAGCATGAAACTGATACTCAAAATTACCAAAGTGACGATTGGATCTTTGAAGGTTAAGATTGAATATTTCAAGAGTCCGAGATCTAAGAAAACCAAGTGAAGAAGGAAGAAATTTAAGATTGCAAAGTGTAGAAATATGGAACTGTTGAACTTAACAATTCGATGCCATCGAACGCAGCTTCGATGCCATCAAAGTAAGTGTTGTAGCTCAATTTCATCGGAAAAATCAGAAAAATCAAGTTTGGTTACTGGATATATGGTTGCAATCTCTATCCCATCGACGACCAATTCAATACCATCGAAGCCAATTCGATGACATTGGAAAAATTATGAATTTTGGAGTTAACTTGCTGGATAGCTTTGGATGCTTTTTTATCCCATTGCGAACATTTTAGATGACATCGAAGCTAGTTCGATGCCATCAAAGGTCTGTCAATCTCATCGAAGGACTTACGCAGATGGTTGTTGACATTTTTCAAATTCTAATCGAACTTGACAATCGAACTTCGATCCCATCGAAGTCCCATCGAATTCCCATCAAAGCTGTTAAACTGTGTAAATTTGAGGCGGTTTCAAAGTTAGTCTAGATCCTTTGAGTTCTTCCAAGCATGAATTAGAATAGAAGAAGTGAAGCAAGGTTTAGAGAACTTCAAAGAGTCTTCCATCTTCTTTAATCTAACCATTCTAGTTAGTTTTTCATATTTTCTTTTAAGATTTTTAGTTTAATCATGTCTATGGTTAACTAATCTCTTAACTAGAGCTAATAGGTAAAACTTGTAATTTATTTTAATGTATTTTCTTACTTTGATTTATGCTTTATGATATTCATGTTAGATATTTCATAGTTTATGGTTTAATAAAGAGGTAATTTTGAATTTACTTTGATCTATCATTGACTCCGAGCACGATGGATACATAGGAACTTTTTGAATGCTCTCTTCTCTAATTTGTGATTGTTACTATAAATGTTTAGAATCTGTTCTAAATAATTTCTGATGTTTTAACCTCTCCATCATTCAACTGGATAGATTAGGACTTCGATTCCAATTGAGTAATTCATGTTGAATCAATTGAGATGATATTAAGATAACTACAAGTGGATCCTTGACACTCTAGTTTTCCATTACATTGATAGTTTTACCTCACTACAACATTCTTTTTAAATTTCAGATTTAGTTTACAGCTAGTTCTAATTCTTATGTAGTTTAAAAAATCACAAATATATTCAGTCACCGAGATTATTACTACTTCACAACCTTACACTTGAGGTTCAAGCGAACAAGTTTTTGGCACCATTACCTGGGACCGCATTTTATTTCTGAATTATTTTAGTTTTAGAATTAGTTTAGGATTATGACTGACTTTTCATTTCTTTTTAGATTAGTTTTGAATTTCTTATATTATAGTTGCTCTATTTTTTAGTACTAATCTAATTTTTGCTATTTTATAACATCTAACTTAGAGATTCTTCTTTGGTAATATCTTTCCAACTTCTTCATAAGTGCCGTAACAATAGGTCTTGAACTTATGGCTATGGATTTAATCTGTAACTATAGATTGCGATAGCTACAGATATAATCCATAACAATTATTTCTATAGGCAAAAGTACCTACAACGATGGATAGTTTTGGTAACTAAAAATAACATTGGATCTGTAGCAATATGCCGAATTTAATAATGGCTACGGTTGTCATCTTACCAGTTATGGTCAATATCCGTAGCTATTGCCTACATTTAAAATAAAAATTATAATCATTCATTCATTCAATTACCACCTACATAATCATTCATTCATTCAATGACAATCATTCATTCAATTAATTACAATTACAATCATTCCACTATTAGAATGATCAACTATCATTAGAAGAACAAAATGCAAACTAGCTCCAAAGATATTCAATGTAAGTTTTCTTCAGAATGTGTAAGGGGAGGAGAGTTACATGGTTAACTTCTGATTGAAGGTAATAAAACTCACCTTATTGCAGCTGAATGGGAGTAAATTCCTGCAAACCAAGTCTAAAATCATGAATCTCAATGACACTATAACACTTCCATGCATATAACTGTCATAAATTCATAAGGAATATGTAGTTGTACCCACGTTCTGACAATTTCATAATAACACTATAACTGTCACAAATTCATAACTTGTGAGGGTTGTTTAAGTGACTCCGACTCAGTGACATCGAAAGTGAGATGATTTTGATTAGTCGCACCTGGGACACCCAAAAAACCTTAGAACAAATCAAAGTCAATTCCACTTTAACCATCAAATATATACATATGAAAGGTGAAAATAAGATGTCTTGACTCACAAGAACACTAGTGACTTCAATTTCCCCAATATTGGGGGAATGGTCCCTGAAATGTTATTGTTATAGAAGTCCAAGCTGATCAGGCTCTTCAAATTACCAAGCTCAGCTGGTATCATCCCTTGAATATTGTTCTTGTAAAGTTCTCTGCATCAATAGTTGGATGGGAAAACAAGTTCTATAAATAGCCAGCTATGTATGTAAATCAAGTTAAACAGCAGATGAGGAAAGAAAACAATGTTCACCTGAATAATAATCAAGCAATTAAAAGCAATTAAATAATGAACTTCTTTGTAATAGGCTAGCCATTTTTTTCTTGAAAATAAAGGCATAGCTTGAGGCATAGTTCAAAAATCCGAAAACTTGACTTCACTCAATGTTCAACCGGATCGGGTTTACTCAAAAGACTCAACCCAACTCAACTTGATATTTAACTATAAAGGTTGAAAATACTAGGATTTAGGAATGTTAATGAATGTTAAAAAAATATGTAGATATCATATAACTAATAGAAAACATAACTCAAAGCAACAACATTAACAATAAGGTATTGTTAATGTTGTTGCCTCCTTTAGTTGGTGTTGGAAGGTTTGAATCTCACTCCCAACATAACTATTTTTAATATAAAATCTCATCACTTAGGCAAGTGACTTGGTCTGAGCCACACCAAGTCACGTCGAGTCAACTAAAATAATAGTGTCACTGAAATAACCAAGTTATGAGTTCCTTGTTGGATCGACACGTTGTATTAATTTTTAAGATGAAAAGTACCCACTGCATATTCCTTCAAAAAAGAAAGAAATGAAGAAAGTAACCACTAGCCTATTGCAACTTGCAACACCAACTGAACAGATATAAAAGCTTACAAAAAGCTATGGCATGATAAATAAAGAGGCAGCTATGGAAGAAAATGAACAAGCCAAAGAAGACACTTACAAATACTGTAGATGTTCAAGTTTTCCAAGTTTAGGTACCAGATGGCCTGATAAGTTTGAATTTCCAAGGTCCCTGAAGATCAAGAGCATCATAAGATAAATAAATAAATGTGTACAGCCAAGATTTCTTTCTTGATATGCATGAAAATTACTTTTCTAAAAAGGTCAGATAATACAATATCAACCCTACAAACATTAGCATACACTGAACTTAGCAAAAATTTAAGGTACAAGAACACTGCAGCAGCTCCAGCCCTCAGCATGAACATGAGTTTTGCTCAAAGGATTCCAAAACTGAAAAATATCATCAATCTATTTGAAAATAAACCACTAAAATGGTTCCCCAAACTTTGGCAAAGAAATAGGATTAAAGAAGGTTAGTCATAACATAAGACATGGTATGAACCAATTCAAAACCATGCCTACATTAATTTTCCAATATACATATATTGGCATCATAACCAATGTTTTAAAATCCAAACACAATTTAAACCTATTTCTATCAGCAGTTCAGTCTCAAACGCTCCAACTGCCAGCCCAACTAGTCCACCCGGCCATTGCATCTACCCAACCAATAAAGTCATGACACTGCACCATACCACAGCTACAAACTCAACCCTGAATCTACCCAAAACTCAATAACAATTCATCCTAAAGATTTGGAACCAAATCTTTGAGTCTCTAGGCATAGTTAATCTTGCATAAGGTGCCAAAGGATAAACTCTACCTGCTTAAGGGCTCCTTTGGAAGGATTGTACATATATTCACTAAATAAGATACGCTCAAAGATTGCAGGGCCATCCAGAGATGGACGATCATGCTTCTTTCTAACTTCACACTTCCCTTCTATCATCTCCACTGGCACACTGAGTGTTTCTTCACTGTAATACACCTGCCAAGAATCATAACCACCCTCATATTTGCCAAAAATGTTAGAAAAAAAAAAAAGCAGTCCCGATTACATGAAATGTCGTAGATGAGAGGGGCCTCTCAAAGAATCTGCTAAGTGTAGAGCTAGACACAAGCCTAGACAACTTATACAAGATCTAACTTGTAGAAGTCAAAATATAGACTAAAAATAGATAAGTAAGATAGCTAGGACTACTTAAGTTGCTCAAGAAGAAAATTGAAAACAGATAACTAAGCTGTGAGATGCGAGGCTTCATACAATCCCAGGATGGCAAGAGAAGATCAGACTAATGCATTTCAACAAACTCTAAATATAACAAATCATTGAAAATATTAAAATCAGAAAGGCACTTCCTCTTTTTTAAAGAGGCAAAAAGGTACTTTCTTTTTTTTTTTTCTTAAGGGAGAAGTACTTTTCTATCAAAAGACTTAAACAATTAAGAATCCCTTATAAATTCATATGTACAGTGGGTCAATTGTCTAAATGTATAATCATACAACTAAAGAATCATTACAGTGCATCCCAACATTGTCATATAAACATTGATGATGCCTGCAAATTAGAATTTAACAAGTTCTAATGCCAAAGAAAAAAATCCATGGAAGTATATCGGAGACATCCCTAACAACCACTTTGTAATGACAACAATATCCTGCCACTACTCATGTTCACACTGCCAGCAGGTGGCATCCCGTACAAGATTTACAAAACCCTGAATAATGCCAGAACAAAATACATTAAAGGTGGAAGATGTAGTACAGAGAAAATAGACAACACGCCTCATGAAAATAAATAAACGTATACCACCTGAGAATAAATAAATAAACAAAAAAACTAATATAAAAAAAAGAAGAACTCCATCCAAAGTTACAACATACCCAAAATAAACTCTTCACAGTCCACACGTTGAGGTATTCTGATCATTTTAACTGTCCATATTCTTTGAAGTACCATGAATAAGCTATGGTCCTATAATCACATTTCAATGAGCCTGACCTTTGATTTCTAGAGTCGAGCATGAGCCACAAGAAATTTCAATCTATTAAATTCATCTACACATAGTGATGGTAAGGATCATGCATTAAATGTAAAATGCTCACAATTTCACTTATAACATAGGACCTAGAACATAGATGGTTTCGATCATCAGACCAACACAGCATGGGAGCCCACCAATGGAAGATTTTCAAATGCAGGTAAAAGCTGTAAATTAATTACAACATGCATTTACAGTCATCCAAATAGGCCCTGTAATCAATTTACCAGCAATTGATTTATGACTTGCAGATTTTATAGCATTCAAGCTACACCTAAATCAAATCTAAACGCCCAAAGAAAAAATCATCTAACACCAAAATGTTAAAACCCAAATAAAAAAAATGTATAGTAAAATGGGATATTAATCATAGTAAAAAAAAAAAAAAAGCTCTTGATGAGGCAAATGTTAGAACTTATCGGTGGAGGTGGCAGCGTTGGTAGAGTATATAGGTTGTAACAGTGGATTACTGTGGCAGTGGCTGTGGATGAATGCTGTTGTAATGGGGGTTGTCTCCATATCTGTGCAATCAACAACAATTACAAACAGAGAGCAAACAGATGCTACAAAGAAGCCACTCCTCCAGCCCCATTCCAACTATACTTGAGACCAAAATTGTTCTCTCGAATCTGGAAGGTGAAATCCCTAATTCTAAAAATTCTCAGATTCGAAAAATCCTAAAATTTCCACTTTGAAAAACCCAAATTCAGGATCCACATTCAAATCTATAAGCCCTAAAATTCCCAAATCCCTAAATGAGGGTTCACATTCGAATTGGAAATCCACAAATTACTAAATCCCCAAATTCATAAATTAACATTGATATTGAGAGAGAGAGAGAGAGAGAGAGAGAGAGAGAGAGAGAGAGAGAGAGAGAGAGAGAGAAATACCTTGCATTCGTGAATCTGATTCAATTGAGCTTCAGAGAGACAGAGGAGGTCGTGATTGAGAGAGGAATGAAGGTGGTTTATTGGTAAAGAGGGCCTTAGACCACCACTCGGCCAATGTCAGTTGTTCGAATGAGTCCCTCACTGAGGATGGGCAGGGTGAGAGAGAGAGAGAGAGAGAGAGAGAGAGAGAGAGAGAGAGAGAGAGAGAGAGAGAGAGGTGTGGGGAGAAGATAGAGAGAAAGCAGCGAGAGGAGAGATGTATTTCCGTGTGTGGGCGCGAGAATGAAAAAAGCAAGCGAGACCTTTTTTTAAATAGGCCCGGATACCCAATCGAGACAAATCCCGCTTTTTTAATGTGCGCAGACACCCAATCGAGACAAAGGGTCATGTTAGGGGCTCCATGTGGCCCACCATGATGTATGTCATTTATCTGTCTCGTCCATTCAATTCAATGAATTTTTTAGGGATTTTTACTAAAAAAGGAGGCAAATAGAAGGCTCACATGGACCACACCACAAATCAACAAAAGACACTTAATCTCAATTGTTTCTTATGGTGTGGTCCACTTGAGCTTTCAATTTACCTACTTTTTGGAGTTAATGCATTAAAATGAGCTGTAAAAATGGATGGGCGGCTTATATTAAACACAGAAATTGTGGTGGGCCCTATAGAACTTCTAATGGACCATCAATTTGTATGTTTGGCACGGTGGGGTCGAAGTATTTAGCTATGGTTTAAATCCGTAGCAAAATAGCTATGGTTTATATCCGCAGCTAAAATCTCCGATAATCCATAGCCTTTGCTCGATTTTTTGGTAGTGCATTTTTTAGATTTTCTAGATTTTGAATTTCTATTTTTAAGAGTAGTTTGTTTATAACTAGAGGGATTTAGAGTGTTTCATGCCCAAGTGGGTACGTCACAACACTCTACGTCTTTTTAGCGAAGGAAGATTAGTCGAAGGGTTGCCTATCCATCACCGGATTAGACATCACTTAAGATCCTCTGAGCTAGTAGAAATAATGGTGCAAATCAACCTTGCCACCAGGCTAAGGAACTTCAAGATGAGAATGAGGTATACCAGACTCCCTCGCCTAAAACCTTACACGATTACCAACAATTTATGAGGACGAGTAAACCTTCCTGCATGATTTCCACTCAATGAAGGAAACGTGAATTTCAAGCTAAGAGTGACACAACTCCTTCCTAAATTTCATGGCTAGACTCTGAAATCCCTTACTTGAACTTAAAAGAATTTAGTGAGATTGTCACTAGGGGTGTACACGAACCGAGCTTGCTCGGTTAGCTCGCTCGACTCAACTCGAAAAAGCTCGATTTGACTCGGTTCAAAGCTGAGTTCGAGCTGATTTTTTGAGCTCGAAAATGAGTTTGAACTGAGTTCATGCTAGCCCCAGCTCGACTCAACGCGGATCGAATCCAGCTCGAATTGAACTCAAGTCGAACCAGTTCGGTGACTCGGTTACTTTGATATTGATGTTGCTCACTAAGTGTTTGATGAAATGACTCAACGAAGTGTGGTTGGTGGTGTGGCTGGTAGCAAGGAAGGTATGTACATGAGATAAATACCCTTTTTTCTTGGTTTTTATGTTGCTTAGAAGGTGTTTGATAAAATATCTTGAAAACCATTGTTATTATTTACCATACAGTGGGATTTTGAAGTTGCAATCCAGGTGTTTGTGAAAATTCTATATAGGGAAGCTCGACTCGATCTTGGCTCGAATTGGTACGAGTTGCTGGCCTATGAGACCTGTATCCTAGCCTGTACCATTTCGTATGCCTCCCCGGTCCTCCCAGTCAAATTTCGGAGACCCACGATCTATTTCGGTGTTTGCACGTGATCCTGAGTCATGTCTCGTATAACAAAGTCGGCTCGACTCAAGACTTGTACTCTTGCAACCGTGCCATCGCCGTGGTTCCGACATCACGTATTACGCGTCGAGGCGATGCCCGAGCCAGGAGATATGGGCCCGCGTTCGGTTTGAGAAAAATACCGCGTGTTGTAATTTTGAAAGAATCTTTATGAAATATCCCATCATCAATCCCATCAATCACCTTACATGTCAAATACAACATCCCATCCCTAAGTACCAACACCTATCCCTAAAGTCAACTCTTTTCCTTACATGTCAAGTACACATCACTCCATCACTCACATCTCCCATCCCTCTCTCTCTCTCTCTCTCTCTCTCTCTCTCTCTCTCTCTCTCTCTCTCTCTCTCTCATTTCCCCATTTTCAAGCAAGTAATCCCATGAGAGGAGCAAACGTCCAAGCTCCATGAGAAAGCTAAGTGTGATCCACCTTCTTACCATCCAATCCCACCATCTAAAACCAATCTCGACCGTTGAATCTCATCCATTAGAGCTCTAGAATGTCTTGATGAGAGGAGAAGTCCAAGATCTAACGGTGGGTGCTCTTAGCATTTGATTTTTGATGTACGGTGCACATGATTTGAGACCCATCTTGATGTATGCATTGTATAGAGGGGCCCATAGTGGCGGGGTCCCTCCATCACCCAACTTCTCTCTTTATTTCTCTCTCTCTCTCCCTCTCTCTCTCTCTCTCTCTCTCTCTCTTTTTTTATGATGGCCCACCTATGATGAATACATTTTTATCCATGTTGTCCACCGAGCGGCCCACTTAGCAGTCCATTTGGACGGGCCTGATCGGAGGAAAAGCACAAGTATCAGCCGATCCAAAGCTCTGTAGGCCACCTTCATGTGGACCCACCTTGATGTTGTATCGAATCCACACCGTCCGTACTTGGATGGTGGTGTAGACCACATGATGTACGCACATATCCAGCATCCAGAGCATTCAGATCGTTCGTCCAGTGCACCCGGACGCTGGAGCAGGATGGTGCTCTGTGCGTGTGTGTGTATTTGTATGTGGTGGGTGGGCCACACCACATGGGACCCACCTATCATGAACGGATTGGCTGGTTTTCCACACTCCACACTAGCTATATAGCTGCTGGGGACGTCAGCAACGTCCCTGGGTCAGATTTGAGGTATGGTTAGAACCATAACCGTCCATTCATTGGGCAGAGGGCCCACCATGATATGTGTTTCATACCCACTCGTGTGAAACACCTCAACGTGAGGTATGTGTTTCTTCCATCTCATCCACTGTTCAGATGGTCTGGATGGTGTGACCCACCTTGGTGTATATACTCTATATCCATCGTCCATCCATCTGATCTGGATGGTGGACCCTGTTTTGATGCATGTGTTTTATACCATCCGTCCACTTGTTTTGGACGTGGGGCAGGTGGGACCCACCTTGATGTAAGTGTCCTATATGTGCCATCCATCCGTGTAGGACCCACATGATGTATGTGTTTATATATACCGTCCATCCATCTGCACGAGGGCCTAAGCAAGAGGCATGTGATATATCTAAGCCGTTCATCTATTGAACGCCAGACCAGCAACCTAGCACCACACAGCTGCTGATTGACGTCAGCAAGCTGTGTGTGCCTGATCGTGATGTATGTGTTACATCTCATTACACCGTTCATTTGTGGGGACTCCAGCGACAACAGCTGCTGGATTGACGTCACCAAGATTTGTGGGCCACCAAGATGTACGTGTTTCTTCACACCGTCCACAGCTGGACGGTGCTACGCGGGGCCACCGTGATGTATTTGTTATCCACGCCATCCACCACTTTAGCAACGGGTGGGACCCACCAGCAATATAGCTGATGTTTGACGTCAGTAAGATCTGTGGAGCCTACATGAGGTCTATGTTATATCCAGTTCGGCCACATCATGGGACGTGGGCCACCTTGATGTGTGTGTTGTATCCACACCTTCCATCTGTGTGGCCCGCCTGCTGGACATGCAGTGGCCATCTACTGGACGTGCAGGGCCTACCTATGATGCATGTGTTTTACCCTCTACCGTCCAGCCACGTGGGCATGAGACCACTTTAAAGAATGTGTTCTCCGTGCTGTCCATCGGTTTTGGCAGTAGGTGGAGCCCACGCTGATGTATGTATTATCTTGAAGGTGCTGTGTGGAGCCCACGTTGGTGCATGTACTCTATATCTAGCTGTCAATCTGTCACTGGACATGGGCCATACCTTGCTGTATATCTACACCATCTATGGGACGTGGGGTCCACCATGATGTGTATTGTGTTTACGGTCCATCTTGATGTATATTGGGGCCCATGAGTCATAGCCCATTGTGATTTACGATGTATATTGAGGCCCATAGGTCGTAGCCATGGTGATTTATTGGAGGCCCATGGGTTGTGGCCCTTGGTGATGTATATTAGGCTCGGGTATGCAGCCCACTGTGATGTATGTATTGTATATCTATGTCATCCATTTGTGTGACCCGCAGTGATGTATTTGTAGCCCATATGATGGGGCCCAATGTAGTATATTTGTGGCCCATTGATGAGGCCCAAAGTGATGTATTATGGCCCATGTGGTGAGGCCCAATGTAATGTTTATACAGCCATATGTGAGGCCCAATGTGATTTATGTATGACCCATGAGGTGTGGCCCATTGTTATGTATATTAGGCCCTTGTGTGAGGCCATAGGCCCATTATAAGTTTGGCCCTATGATGGCCACTACTTACGAGCAATGTTGGTTGAATTCCACATTGATGGGCAATGATGATTAAATGTCCTCATTGTGACCTTCCCTTCGGCCCCTTGTTAGGCTGATTACCGATTTTGCTTGTTGAGGCCGATTCCGATTGTCGAGGCTAATTTCAATTATCAATTTCAAGGCCAATTCCTATTATCGATTCCGATTGTCGAGGCCAATTGTATAGGTAGATTATTGCAGCCGATTCCAATTGTCGAAGCCTAATGTGATGTATATGTGGTCCGTATTTGATGCCCAATGTGATGTATATTAGGCCTATGTGATGAGGCCCATTGTGGTGCATTTAAGGGCGAGGTAATGAAGCCCATTGTGATGTATCTTAGATCCATGTGAGAGGCCCATCGTGATGTGTATTGAGCTCTTGAGTAGGGCCCATGGTATTGTATATTTGGCCCTTGTGTGAGGCCATAGGTCCACTATATATTAGGCTCTATGTGAGTCATTCCTTGGGGGACAATGTTGGTTAAATGTCCACATTGTCGAGGTCGATTGTCGATGCGGGTTATTGATAGAGATTATGAGTATGTGATTGCATAACATCATGATACATGTCTATACGCATCATCTGCATGTTTGTTATGAGATGTGGTTGACCATTGCATATAGCATTAGGCAGGTTGTTACGAGACTCCCTGATCGGGGAAGGTTATCTGACATGAGCGCACGGTATGCGCATGATTAATGCATGACTGGCTTGTATGACTCATGCATCTTGCATTGTGACTACTGTACGCCCTAGCGACATCAGGGCTGTAGCCTCCACAGACACATTGTGGATGGCCAGATGGGACACCAAAAATTTATTATTAGCATCAGGCTACCATAGATGGCCTAAGGTGAAAATCTCTAAACCTCCGAGGCCAGAAGACGCCCCAACGTCGAGACCGAGTGGATACATGAGCGTCTGAGTGTCGAATACCAAGAAACGCGTCTCCCACTGTGTCGTGGTCGGTTGGGAGGTGGTGTGACCTTACTCACCCGAGGGTAGGGGACATAACTAGGCTGAGTTTGACTAGCTTATGAATGGGTCCGCTATCGACATGTCGGGTAGATATTGGCTGACTACTGGCCAGACGGATAGTGAGGTCTCTTCCACTTGCATGGTCACGCGTCAGTGAGCGATGATTTGCATGTAAAGTGTACTAGACCCATGTGATAATCTCATAGATTAACGTTACTGATATGTGGACTTATTGGGCAGGAGTTGCATACTCATTCATTCATTTACTATCTACTCGGTCTGATGGTGCGCAACTATTTCTTATGTGTGCTTTCACAATGGTCAGGATTTTGGTTGGGGCGCGCAACTAACCTAAGATCAGGAGTTTACCACATTGAGTCTGACTATCCAAATTTAGATATGGGACTGGTTTGGATAGAAGTTCCTTATGATGGACCTCATAGCCTACGATACTACGTACTATCATCCCGACTTCACACTCCAGCATGGTCATTTCATTCGCATAACATATTGTATTACACCCGCAACATATGACATTTTGGGTTACTATGTTCCTAAATTTATATGGCCTAGATACGACTGACGGTATTCGTGAACTTATCAGGAATTGTATATTGCATTGCATCATCGGCATCTGATATTTGGCTCTTTATGACTTCTCATTTTTATAGCTGATCTGTATTACGTACTCTGATATTATTTAACTCATAAGCTTGTCAGTATTTTCACTTACCCTGATATCGTATGTTTCATGATCTTACTAGTATTTCTGATATTATTTGATTATGGCATTGTGTTGTATACTTGACACTTACCTTGTGCACACACTTACACCACCCTCTAAGCTTTCTATAAGCTTATGCACAATACATGCGTGCAGGTGATGTTAAGTTGCAGCAGCGTAGAGCTCGGAGCATGTAGCTGACTTCTGGATCTTTGGTTTTGACATTTTTCTTTCAGCATTGTATTCAAATGTTTATATTAGTAGATATGTGATGATAATGTTGCCTTTGTGATCTGGGTAAACTTGTGGTTATGCTTCTTACGAGTTAAATGTATGTTGAAAAATCCTCATAGGATCCCAGGATCGGAACCTGACATATGAGCGCTGAGGCCGAGAATGGGGTATTACGGAGGCTGTTGGCACCGGATTCGATGATCGAGATTCCTGTGAATCCGACTTCTGGGTTTAGGGCATGACATGACCGAACCGAGCTGAGCTGGCCAATCAGGCTCGAGGACTGAGTCGAGCTAAGTTCGAGCTGAGGTCAGCTAGTGGCTGAGCCGAGTCAAGTTGAGGCCAGCTTGACTCGATGCGACTCGATGTACACCCCAATCGTCACTACCCTACACTTTAATAATGTTTTTAAAGATACTCTAAGACCGAAATTATTTCCTTTCTCTCTGAAAAAGAAAGCTAAGTTGTGGCTGCCCTCCATATGGTTGTGACTCATCGGTACATGGGATGAGATAACTAGGGAGTTCCTTAAAAAGTTATTCTCGACTAATAAGACAAACACCTTAAGGAGGGCTATCATGAATTTCGCACAGAAAGAGAAAGAGACCTTCTTCCAATGCTGGGAGAGATTAAAGGATCTCTTGAATTCCCATCCACATCATGGCTATGAAACATGGATGGTAATAAGATTTTTCTATGACAGATTGACTTCACCCATATGCTAGTTTGTAGAGATGATGTGTAATGGAGAATTCATGAACAAGGAGACGGATGATGTATGAGATTACTTTGATTTACTCATTGAAAACACGGAATCATGGGGCACCTCCTCAAGGCCCGCCGCTTCTAAGCCAACTAAATCAAGAGAGAAGGGAGGGATGTATGTCTTAAGAGAAGATGATGACATGAGTGTTAGGGTGGACAATCTCATAAGGAAAGTCAAGGCTATAGAACTTAAGAAGGTAGAAACAGTCAAACTCGATGAGGCCATGGAAGTTTCTTGTGATATTTGTGCTAGCAACGTACACTTAACACAGGATTGTCTCACAATTCATGCATTTTAAGAGTTGTTGCATGAGCAATTAAACACCATGAACAACTACCAACAACCATTCAACAGACACATCTTAAATACATACAATCCCAACTAGAGGAACCATTCGAACTTCAGTTGGAGGAATGGATAACACCTTAAGAGGCCCTTACCCAACTTCTCATTCAAAGGAGGCCTCAAGAGAATACGGTTTAGAAATTCATACAAAATTAAGAACAATTCGATCAAAATTTATTACAACCATTCCAGGATATCAAGACAACTCTGGGAATGTTTGCATCATCTATCCAAAGAATTGAGTCACAAGTAGTTGTTAGAGAGAAATGGACACTTCTGGCCCAACTTCTTCCTAACCCGAAACAATAATGTGAATTGTAAGACCCGTATCCTAGTCCGTACTATTCCGTCAATTCCCACAATCCTTTCAATCGAATTCTGGTGACCTGCGATCAGTTATCGGCGTTTGCACGCGATTACGAGTCGTGTCTCATATATTAGAGTCGCCTTGACTCGAGACTTGTACTAGTGCGATCACAGCATCGCTGCGGTTCCGATGCCACGTCTTGCTCGTTGAGGCGGTACCCAGGCCAGGAGATGCGGGCTCGGTTCAGTTTGAAGAAAAAGTCACGCGTTGCGGGTATCGAGGGAATCTCTACGAAATGTCACATCAATCAATCCCATCCATCACTTCACATGTCAAGTACAAGCCGCCATACTTTCTCTTACAAAAGTACTCTAAAGTCAACACTCTTCTTACACAAGTACACATCTATCACTCACCCATCACACCCATCTCTCTCTCTCTCTCTTACACCTCTCTCTCTCTCATCTCTCTTCCTCATTCTCCAAGTAACCCTCATGTGAGGTGGACGTCCATGGCTTCCATGAGAGAAACTAGGTGTGGCCCACTTCCTACCTCCTATCCCCACCCTCCAAAATCATTCTCAACCGTTGAATCGCACCCTTTGGAGCTCTAGGTTGCGTTGATGGAAGAAGGAACCCAAGATGATCAAAGGTGGATGCTTCTCTCTTTCTCTCTCTCCTTTTCCTCTACCTAGAATGTAGTGGGTCCCATCGAATTATGTAAAATCTACTCCATTCATCAGACAGAGTGGCCCATTACATTTCAGGGAGATCCCATAAGTTAGACAAAATATTATATATATACACACGCATGGTGGGCCACATCGTCCGTGTGGGACCCACCATGATGCTTGTGTTATATCCCTGCCGTCGACGCTGGACGTGTGAAGGCAGTAAGGGTGGCTAACATGGAGTGCGTGTACTGACATGGTGTGCACTAATAGGCTAACAAAAAAAAATATAGTATATGTAATTAAGCCTTTGGGGTGGGCTGCTCATGCAGGCCCCACCTTGATGTATTAATCAAATCCACGCCGTCTATCCTATTCCTAGATCATTTTAGGTATTGAGCCGAAAATTGAAGTTGAACTGAACCTCTGGCGGGCCGTATTGTAGATAACAAGTGTTTGGGCGATATAAACTGTTAGGGCCCGCTGTGATGTTTCTACTCACCAAATATATCAAACGTCGGGCTCCTTAGGCCTGTCTCGAGCCCAGGAATCCAACCGACAAGGTAGATTTTCCTGATGTGAGCCCCACCTATAAAAATCCACTACACAAAAAAAGAAGGAAGTTATTGGGACGCTGCTGCTGTCAGTGTCCTCTGGACGCTACAGCAAACAGCATCCTTGCTGCCTTTGATGGATAGGGATAGTGAGCCCCACCTCAGGCCCCCACTGTGATGTATGTGGAGTATCCACAACATGCATTGGATGGGTCCCCTTTAGGCATGGGATTACCCTAAAAATCTGCCATTTATGGCACTCGGGTGGTCCACACCACTAGTAACATGAGATTGAACATTTACCATTGAAATTCCTTTTCTGTCAGAGGAGTTTTGGATCCACCATGATGCCCGTGTTTTATCCATGGCCCACCTACGTGGAGCCCATCGTGATGTGTCTGTTTATCCAAGTTGTCCGTGCGTGGGACCCACCTAAAGTATGTGCTGTATTCCCTGTCCAGCAACGCTGGATGGTGGCACCGTTGATGCATGTGGTTTTCATCCACGTCACCATCTTTTTTTTTTAGGTGTGGGCCTACCCCACACGTGTGGGCAGGTGGGACCCACCTTGATTTAATGTGTTTTATATTCAGACCGTCCAACTGTATGGACGGTGGGACCTACTGTTGAAGGAATGGTTAGCGCCGTCCATCATCTGGACGGTGGTGGCCTGAATGATGTATATGTTTTATACCCACACTATCCAGTTGTGTGGGCCCCACTATGATAAATGTATTTTATCCAAGCTGTTCATCAAGTAGGGCCCACACTGTTGGCCGTCCAGCAGCACCCAGCTGCTGCGCTGACGCAACAGGTTCAGTGGCCCCATCTCGAGGTATGTGCTATATTCAATCCGTCCTTTCATTTGGCACGTGTGGAGCCCACCCCACACATGCTACACGTGTGGGATGGGACCCACATGTAATATATGTGTTTTATCCCTGCTGTGGAACCCAGGTGACGTAAAGGTTTTATCTAGCCGTTCATCCACCTGGATGTGGCCCACTGTAATATGGGCTTCATCTAGGCCGTGCATCTCCTTGCAGTAGTAGTAGCTGCTGCTGATGTCAGTGGACTAGGCGTGGACCCCACACATGATGTATGTATTCCACTCCATCCATCTGCTTTCCATTTGCACCGTCCATGGACCTCACCTTGATATTGGTGCTGTACTTAGCATCCTCCAGCAGTGCGTGGGGCCCACCTGGATGCATGTTTTATTTACACCATCTATATGATGATGGGTCCCACTACATGACGCCAACCAGTTGAATCCAGACCGTCCATCAATGGACGTCAGGTAGAGACCGTCCATCAATGGACGACCAGGGCTGCACGCTGGCAGTTCTTGTTAAAATAAAATAAAATAATATATATTATACATATATTTATATATAATATACACATATATATGTTATATATCTATCTGGTGGGCCCCACGTTTGGACCCACTGGTTGTTGAAAGTGGATTGGCTGTTGCGCCATCACCAAGCTCTGTGGGACCCACCTGGCGTGTGGGAGTTTCATCCACACCGTCCGTCCATCTGGATGGGACCCATTTGGTGCGTGGGTGGAATTCAGACCATCCATTTGTTGTCCCCACCAACGGCAGCAGCTGCTGCGTATGTCAGCATATTCTGTGAGTCCCATCTGAATCCGTGGACCCTACATAATTTATGTATTTTGTCCCAACCATCCATCTGGACGGTGGGGACCCCACCTAGCTACTGTATTGACATCAGCAAGTTATGCGGGTCTGATCAGAGGTATGTGTTATATCCTAACCGTCCATCCAATTGGCAAGATCGTCTTAAGGATTGAGACTAAATGGGGTAGATCCAGATCATTGGTGGTCCACGTGTGTGGCCCCGCCTTGGTGTATGTATTGTATACCCACTCCGTCCACCTTTCAGGACCGTGGTGAGGACCCCACTATGATGTTTATATCTTATGCACACCGTCTGTCTGACGGGCCAACCTTGATTCATTTGTTTTAGCCACGCCATTCAGTCCGTTAGACTTGTGGCCCGCTTGATAGATGTGTTGTACATCCATGTTATTCATTTGGAGGGTCCATTTGGAAGATGCAGGCCCACCTGCTGGTTGTGCAGGGCCCACCTACTACGAGGTTCTTATATGAGGCCTATTTGTAAGGACCATTGTGGTGTATTTATGGCCCAGGTGCTAAGGCCATTGTGACGTACATTTGGCCCATGGGTTGAGGCCCATTTTGATGTATACCTAGCCCATGAGTTGGGGCCCGATGTGATGTATTTATGGCCCATGTGCCGAGGCCCATGGTGATCCAATTGAATCGGCCCATTCAAACGGCCTGATGCGAGGTATGTGAGGCCCATGAGCAAGGCCCAGTGTGACATATGTGTGGTCGATACATTGTGTACGAATTCCTTATGAAGGCCGTGACCAGGGAGCAATATTGGTTTGACGTCTACATTGTACGAATAAATGTTGGTTAAATGTTTGCATTATAATTCTCTCTTGGGCCCATTATTAGACCCATACTTATAGGCTGTCTAGGTCCATCTTCGTTATAAACAAAATCCCTCACCTTATAACATGCTTAGTATAACTCCATGAAGCATAGCCCATTTGATGTATTTGAGGCCCACTTAATGAAGCCCGATTCGATGTATTTGGGGACCCATTTGACTTGGCTCATTTGATTCAACCCATTTGTATCGGTCTATTTGATCGGCCTGCTTGTATTGGCCCATTTGATTGGTTTAGCCCATATGATTGATTAGGCCCATCTTGATATATTTGTGGCCTGGTGCTGAGGCCATATATGAGGCCCATGTTATGAGGCCAACTTTGATATACTTGTGACCCATCTAGATGGGTATGTTATGAGTAGACCCACTTGCTGCTTATGCAGCGCCCACCTGTTGTGTTTGTAGCCCTTGTATAGAGCCCATTGTGACGTATATTAAACCCTTGTATGAGGCTGTGGGCCCACTGTATGTTCGGCCCTATGTGGGCCACTCCTTAGAGCAATGATGGTTAAATGTCCACCTTGTGACCTTCCCTTAGGCCTTGTTAGGCCGATTATCATGATCGATTACCGATTTCGATTGTACAGGCCGATTCTGACTATCGAGACCGAGAATCGAGGCCGATTCCGATTGTCGAGGCCACGTATCGAGGCCGATTCCGATTATCGAGACTGAGGCCGATTGTCGAAACCTATATGAGGTATGTACGATCCATAGTTGGATCCCGTTGTGATGTATTCGTGGCCTATATATGGGCAAGGCTCGTTATGATATATATTAGGCCCATGATGCATGATTCATTTGATGTATTCGAGACCCATGTGTAGGGTTCACATGTCATGTATTTAAGGCCCATGAGTAGGGCCCACCTGTTGTGTATATGTGGTCCTTGGGCAAGGCCCACTATGTTGTACATTAGGCCTTTATGTGAGGCTGTGGGCCCATTATGTGTTTGGCTCTATGTGGGTCATCCCTTGGGGCAATGTTGGTTAGATGTCCACATTGTTGAGGCCGATTGTGATACCGATTATGAGTATGTGACTGCATAGCATCATGGTACATGCCCATACGCATCATCTGTATATTTGTTATGAGATGTGATTAACCATTGCATATGTCATTGGACAGGATGATATGAGACTCCCTGATAGGCGGAGGTTCTCTCACATGAGCACACGGCATGCGCATGATTGATGCATGATTGGATTGTATGACTCATGCATCTTGCATTGTGTTATGATTATTGTACGCCCTAGTGACATCAGGGTCGTAGCCTCCACAGGCATATCGTGGATGGCCAGATGGGACACCGAAAATCTGTTCGAGCATCAGGCTGCCATAGATGGCCTTGGGTGAAAATCTCTAAACACCCTCTTGGTCCTAGAGGACACCCTAACGTCGAGAATGAGTGGATACATGAGCGCCCGAGTGTCGAATACCAGGAGGTCGCAACTCCCATTGTGCCGTGGTCGGTTGGGAGGGAGTGTGGCCTTACTCGCCCGAGCGCAGGGGGCATTGTTAGGTTGAGTTTGACCAGCTCGTGAATGGGTCCGCTATCGACATACCGAATAGGTATTGACAGACTATTGGCCAGGCGGATAGTGAGGTTTCTTACACTCAATTGGACTGTGCAGCTAGGGAGAGCGACAATGACATTTGGAGTGTACTAAATCCCGGTGATGATCCCAAAGAGGAACCGTACTGATATGTGGACTTATTGAGTAGGAGTTGCATGCTCATTCATTCATTCATTCACTATCCACTCGGGCTGGTGGTGCACAACTAATTATTGTGTACCTTCATTATGGCAAGGATTTCGGTTGGGCGCACGACTAACCTGAGATCAGGAGTTTACCATGTTGAGTCTAACTATCCAAATTTAGGTATGGGACTGGTTTGGATAGAAGTCCCTTGTGGTGGACCCTGTAGTTTGTGATACTATGTACTATCATCCCGACTTCACACTTCAGCATGGTCATTTCATTCATATCGCATATTGCATTACATCTGCAGGCATATGACATTTTGGGTTGCTATGTTTCTGCACTTATATGGCTTAGATAGACTTAGCAGGATTCGTATATTACATTGCATCCTCGGCATCTAATATTTGACTCTTTATGACTCCTTATTGCATAGCTGTTCTATATTGCGTATTTTAATATTGATTGACTTATGGACTTGTCCGTACTTCTACTTACTCTGTCATCGTAGGATTTATGACCTGCTCAGTACTTCTGTTCACTCTGATAATTCATGCTCTTGTCAGTATTTCTTCTTATTCAGATATTGTTGGTTTATGGATTACCAGTTTTCTAGTATTGTATGATTATGACATTGTATTGAATACTTGGCACTTACCTTGTGCACACTTACACCACCCTCTAAGCTTTCTATAAGCTTATGCACGATAGATGCATGCAGGTGATGTTAGGCTGCAGCAGTGTTGAGCTTGGAGTGTGCGGTGGTCTTCTGGAGCTTGATTCTCTATTTATGTATTTCCCTTTCAGTATTGCATTCAAATGATTATATTAGTGGATATGTGATGACGATGTTGCCGTTGTGAATTGGGTAATCTTGTGATTGTGCTTAATACTAGTTAAATGTACATTTAAAAAAAAATAAAAAAAAATAAAAAATTATCCTTGTAGGATCCCAGGATCGGAATCTGTCATATGAATGCTAGGAGCCGAGAATGGGGTACTACGGAGGCTGTCGGCACTGAATTTGGCGATCGGAATTCCTATGAGTTCGATTTTCGGGTTTGGGGCGTGACATGAATTAAGTGACCCTAAATCTTTGATTCACATGGAGCAAGTTAAATCTATCACCACTCATAGAAGTGGAAAAAAAATTGATGAGACTATGCTGATAAGGGATGAAAAGCCTAAGGACTTGGAAGAAACTGAGAGAGATGATGAACCTAATATTGCTCCACTAGAGAAAGAACAAAAAAAAAAGCATACAAGCTAGTTGTGTTATTCCCCCAATGGTTAATTGCACCAAAACCTTTGTCTAACACTCAGGATATTTTGGTGATTCTAAAACAGGTGAAGATCAACATTCAAAAGACCTTTACACAAGCAAAAGATGACGAAGTATAAAAAAAATAAAATAATTTCTAACTGAAAAAGTGAGTGCTATCCTAAAGTAAGATGTGCCACAAAAGTACAAGGATCTGGGTAGCCCAACTGTCTCTTCTGTAATTGGGGACCACCAAATTTAGCAAGCACTTCTTAACTTGATGGTCTTTGTCAATGATTCTCGCACTCTAGGTATGGGCTTGGCGTGCTCAGTTCGAGTCACCACTCCCAGCGGGTCTGTCGAAGATGGCGCATATTTCCCCGACCAGTTCGTTGTTGTTGTGCTGCTTATGTTGCTCTTGTTGACGAGTTGGTTGATCTTCTCTACGTATAGTAACAAATTCATGCAGGCATTCCCTCTAATTAAGGGCTTCGATCTCTTCCTTGACATCAAAGCATTCAACTATGTTGTGGCCATGGTCCCGATGGATGTGACAATATTTATCTCTTTTTCTTTCTGGGTTAGCCCTTGTTCAGCCATCTCAAGATCTTTTTTTCTTTAACCTCCATGGGCACCTACTCTGGCATAGTGTTCATTGGAATGTACCAGTGAAACAGGCTTTCTGGGACTCAATTAGATCGGGGAGCACTACTTTGATCGTCGTATCTTCTTCTTTTGGAGCTCATGCCGGATCCCTTCTTGTTTTCCTTATTTTTCTTTTCTTTGGCTGAGCTGCCCTCACAACAGGTGTCTCTGCATGTGTTGAATAACTCCTCAGCATTAGAATATTTCTGAGCTCGGTTAATGAGGTCAGTGAGAGTTGTCAGGGGATTTTTCCCAAGTGAAAAGAGGAACTTTCCTCGTTTAAGCCCTACCATCATTTCCGTAAGGGCCACTTGGTTGGAGTAGCCATCTACCTGAATGACCTTAGTGTTAAACTGGACAAATTAATCTTTTAGTAACTCATTCTCCTTCTTCGTTACTGTGAGGAGGTGGGATAAAGGTTTCCTTATATCCTTACTTCCAATAAATTGGGTGGCAAAATCCTTGCCAAGTTGGGCGAACAAGTCGATAAATTTGGGTTTTAGGTGTCTATACTACTTCTGAGCTACCTCGATTAGCGTCAGGGAGAATGCCCTACACATCACGGGTCTAGAAGCACCGTAAAGTTCCATCCATACTATGAATGATTTTAGGTTCTTAGCCGAGTCTCTTGAACCGGACTAAGTCGATATTTGAGACATCCAAAACCTAGGCTTACTTGATGTCGTCTGTGAACAGTGGTTCGGTTTGTCCAAGAAGGGGCATCAACAAAAGCTGGGACCTTTTCCTCGTAAGCCTGTTGTATATCACTGATCTAGTCTTAGATCTCTTTAATTTCTGCCCTCGAGGGACTTCATTTTTTGTTGTAATCTATAAGGTCTTTACCTGAGCTTGCCACCTCTAGTCCAAAGTATGACACATATATGACTCAGCAAGCCCGGTGGCTTCTGGGGTCTTCATTGGAGCAAGAATGCTCCCCCAGGTTGGTATTTCCCTTTGTGCGACTCAGGATGCAATTGCATCGGTGGGATTGCTCAATCACTACCCCCACTTCTTCTCGTTGATTGGTTAGGGATCATGTTGCCTTCCTAGCAGTTTCATGATATATTCTACGTTACCAACTAAGGCTCCCACTTGGTTATTAAGGGAGATGAGCCAACTACCTTGGTTTTACGACCTATGCACTACCACTTGCAAGGCTAGCTGGGATTGAGGCATGGATTACAAGGCTTGAGCCTCATCGGGCTCAACTTGGTGAATAGAATCGGCTGCAATTGGAGCTTTCCCTTTTCTTTTGGTCATCAGGAGGAGAATGAGTGGTGGCTTAAGTTGGAAATGGTTAGAATTTGGCTTTACTATTGTTCCCACAGACGACACAAATATGTTATTGCCAGAATCTGGTCGAACAGATGTGATCAATCGTGGAGGTAAGCCCACCGATGGACATTATAGGAATAGGAAGATATAGATAATAGGGGAAGCTGACGATGGTTGTGGACCCTTCGATACCTAAGTCAGGTTGGTAGACTTAGATTAAAGGCTTGAGCTTAGGTTTGTTTGCTTACTTTCAATTGCAGTTTCTATATTTATAAGGTCCTTAGGCAGTTTCAAGACATGCATATCCCTGTGGGATCCGCTAGATTCTTTGTATTCACTAGAGGGTCCTTATTTGGGTGGAAATCTACCCCTAAAAGTCATTGTTCATCCTGCCTTGTCAGTGTGATCTTCTGGTAGGATCGTTCTGAATCTTTCCTTTCTTCGTTTAAGGCAGAATTCTCTTCGAGTTTCTTGTCCCACCTCTAGTTGTGGTTCTTCCTTAAATAGCTCAGGTTGGGGTAGGCTTAGGTCTCATCTCTTTGTCGGAAGAGTTACTTGCTATATTCTCTGAGCTCTATGCTCTATTAGCTCGACGTAGAAGCTTATCTTGCTTCTCTAGGTGATTCAACTTCGAGACATTTCTCTCTTGCTCAATTATACTTTCCATATAGTGAACCACTTTAATTTTTCCCGCTACCTTCACCACCATCAAGATTTATGTACAATAAAGGTGTACATGAGTCGAACCGAGTCAAACTTGACACAGCTCGACTCGGCTCAGCAACTAACTGACCCCAACTCGAACTAGTCTTGGCTCGGTCTTCGAGCCTGACTGGATAGCTTGGCTCGGTTCGGTTGGCAACTTGGGCCAGTTCAAGCCAAGATTGAGCCTGTGCGGCATTTTCACAAACACATGGAGTATAGTTTTAATTTCTTAGTGTATGTAAAACAACAATGGATGTTTACAGTTATTTCATCAAAGAACTTGTAGGAAACATCAAAATCAAGAAAAAAATGGTATTTGTTTCATATACATAACTTCCTTGCCACTAGTTGACACTTCATTAAGTCATTTCATCAAACACTTGGTGAGCGGTATCAATATCAAAGCAATCGAGTCACCGAACTGGTTCGATTCGAGTTGGGTACCGATCCGAGTCGAGTCGAGCTCGAACTTGGTTTGAAATTTTTTCAAGCTCAAAAAATCAACTCGACTTGGCTTAAACTCAATTTCGAACTAAGTTGAATCAAGCTTTTTTGAGTGGAGTCAAGCTAGATAACTTGGTTCGTGTACGACCCTACATATGGATAGTGATGGATCAGTTCAAGGTAAGTAATTTCCTACCATAACACGGATAGAAAAATGATAAAGGAGGACCTTTTAAGTCCGCACACATGTGAGACACTTGTGGACGAAGTTACGTGACACCCAAGTCAAGTAAAGCAGATATAGAATTCAGTATTTCAGAGGTTCCTGGGAATCCAGACTGAGAAGATTGAAGAGAAGGGCCGTTATATCGGGTTGTGTTACTGATGGATAAAATCCTTATCTGGAATGCCCGCGGAATAGGAAACTCTCACACTGTTCGTACAACCAAAAGGCTCATAAAGAAATTCAATCCATGCATTCTTGCAATCCTTGAACCGATGCTAGATGACTCCAAAAGAACAAGAATAGACCTTGCTCTCGGTTTTCATTCCTTCTTTTCAAACGCGGAGGTGGGTGAAAAATTTTGGGTCTTTCTAAAAGACCATATAAACATCTTGGTTTTAAATTCTTCTAACCAAGATCTATCTTTTGCAGCTTCTCCATCCATTAACAACACGATATTCCCATCCATTGTTTATACCAGCTGTGACTTAAGAAGGAGAAGGTCCCTGTGGAATACTTTGGCAGCTTTCTCCACTCTTGCAAGTGGACCGTGGGCTGCTTGTGGAGATTTTAACGCAACAATTTCCTATTCAGAAAGGAGGAGAAGGCGAGCTATGAACACAACTAGCTCCAGGGAGTTTGTGGACGCCGTCAACACTGCTGGCCTCATTGATGCAAGTTTCTCCGAGAGCCGTTTCACGTGGTGCAATAACCAAGGAGGCAACGATCGTGTTTGCGCTCGCCTTGACATAGTGTTAGATAACTCTACTTAGGCTTCCCAATTTCCATCCTTCAAAGTGCACCATCTCTCTAGACTCAACTTTGACCATGCCCCTCTATTAATAGACTTTCCTCCTCAGGTTGCTGCTGGCCCAAAACTCTTCTGGTTCCAAAACATGTGGCTGTTTCACGATACTTTTTAGTAGGTGATTCTCAACGCTTGGAAATCTGAAGTGTCGAATCATCCCATTTTCAACGTGCTAATCAAACTTAGGAGTGTTAAAAGGGCTCTCAAGGTGTGGAATAAAGAAGTTTTCGATAACATATTTGATCAAGTCAACCAAGCGGAACAGGAGCTAGCTGAAATCGAATCCAAAATGTAGGAAATCTCCATGGTGGAAGCTCCGACCGATAATCTCCAACAAGAATTCAACGTCGCTTCGTCTAAGCTTTGCTAATTAGAACTAATTGAAGAAGTGTTTGGAAGTAGAAATCTAGGGTCGACTGGCTGCAAGCAGGTGACAGAAACACGACCTTCTTCCACACTTCTGCCTCAATTAGGAAAAAAAGAGCAGAAATTTCCAAAATCAAGCTGGAATCAGGAGTCACAACTGAGGACCCTACGTGTATCAAGAAAGCTGCTATTGATCACTTCATTAAGTAGTACACATCGTTTGCCACCTCATCTAATAATGGCTTGCTTGACGTCATTTCTCAGCTCGTTTCTCAACAAAAAAATGAATTTCTAATGTCCCCTCCCTCAATTAAGGAAGTGCATCAAGCGATCCAAGATATCCCAAAGGAAGGGGCTGCTAGCCCAGACGATTTTTCTGCATCTTTCTACCAAGGGTGTTGGAACAGTATTGTTGGACACGACATCCATAAGGCTGTGGTATACCTTTTTCAGGATGGAGATATTCCGAGAGCTGTGAACGCGACCCTAATCTGCCTCATTCCTAAAACTGATTCCCCTATTTCTTTCTCATATTTCAGACCAATAAGTCTCTGCAACTGTTTTTACAAAATTTTGGCAAAAATCATTGCCACAAGACTTGCTTCCATTCTCCCTTACATCATTTCTTGAGAATAAGGCACTTTCATCTAGGGTTGGCCTATTGCAGAAAACATTGCTATTGCTCAAGAGCTTTTTAAAGATTTAAACAGGAAATCTAGAGGCGGAAATATGGTGCTCAAGGTGGACTTGGAAAAGGCATACGATAGAGTTAGTTGGAACTTTCTGAAGGCGTTTCTCAATAGTTTTGGATTCAACCATCCTTGGATTAGCATGGTTGAAAAGTGCTGGGCTTCGGTCTGGTTCTCGGTCATTGTTAACGGGGAGGCTAATGGCTTTTTCAAATCCTCTAGGGGATTGCGACAGGGAGACCCCCTCTCCCCGTCTCTTTTTATTATTACTGCAGAGGTTCTTAGTCGAGGGATCACAAATATGATGGATAAAGGTTCGACAATGCCTTTCAAACTCCATAGAGGTTGCCCTCGAATTTCTCATCTATTGTACGTAAATGATACTCTCATTTTCCTTAATGGTGGGCTTAAATCCGTTAAGGTGATGAAGATTTTTCTGGACTCCTATCAACAAGTTTCAGGGCAAGTTATAAATTATAGGAAAAACTCCTTCATTTCAGCTTCCAATCAACCTACGGGGAGGACCAGGGCCATTGAAAACGCTCTAGGGATTGGGAGAGCATCGGGTAGCTTCACTTACCTGGGGGTTCCTTTGATTAGTGGTCATCAAAACACAACCATATTCCACCATCTTCTAGAAAAAATTGATGTAAGAATCGCAGGCTGGCAGGCTAAAACCCTTTCTTAGGCTGGGAGAATTGTCCTTATATAACACGTTCTTGGAAGCATCCCGGTCCACACGCTTGCGGCAGCTCACATTCCTACGCAAGTCATTTTTAATCTGGAAAATAGATTCACTCATTTTTTCTGAGGCTGGTTAGAAGGTAAAAGAAAATATCATTGGAAAAATTGGAAGTCGATTTGCCACCCAAGAGAGGAAGGCAGGCTCGGTATTAGGAGACTAGTAGATGTCATGAAAGCTTTTCGGATAAAGATCGCCTAGGAGGTCACTGACCTGAGCAATCAGAGCCTTTAGAACAATTTCATGAGGGCTAAATATGCTCTGGAAATCAATAATCTTCGCCCCATCAGTAGCCCTGCTCACGCCTCACCTCTGTGGAAAAAAATCCTCCACCTTGTTCCCAGGTTGAGGCAACCGCTCAAATCTAGGTTGGCACCGGAGAGAGCAACCTTTGGTCATCAAATTGGACAGGTTTGGGTCCTATTCTCTCAATAAACGGCTGCCAGATTCTGCCAAATCTTTAGCACCTTCAAATCAAGCATCTTCTCAACTCGTCTGGCCCTTGCCTCCCCTCAATTGCGCTAAGACACATCCCCGATCATATCATGCATTCATTTTTTAGGCGGGACTCTGTCTAAGATCGGGGCCAGATATTCGGTTTAGGCTACTCACTCCTTCTGAAATTTTCAGCATGAAATCGGGATGAAATTTGAATAGAGCGTAGGAAAATAGATTAGAGTGTTTCAAGAGAATCTGGCACCAAGATATCCGGCCTAAAATCTCTCAACTGGTTTGGAAAACGCTGTCTAAAGCAGTTCCTGTTGATGCTGCGGTTCAAGGTAAAGGTATTCATCTGGCCTCTAAATGTTACTACTGCGACATTTCCCCTCCCTCAGGTCACCCAAATCATGATTCCAAGTCTCTTTCTCACTTATTCATGGAAGGGGACCTGGCTAAGGCTTTCTGGAAGCATTTTTCTATGCACCTGGGTTTTCATCTTCAAAATGCGTTAACGGTTGAACAAAGGCTGCAATAGTGGTGGGCCTGCCATGCGGTTTGGAAGGAGAACTCCATCCTTCACGAACTCCTCCCTTGCTTCATCCTGTGGGAGATCTGAAAGGCTAGAAATAGTGCGCCCTTCTCTCCATAAGACTCTGTCTACAATCTGTAGGAAAGCAAATCTTCTTGTCAGCTTCTTCCCTCAGGCAAGACACAACTCTCGTTCGATGCAAGCTCCTGTAGCCACTCTAAATGTGCCAGGTTCTTTCGGTTCGTCCCATCTCCATGGCCTTCGTATTCTATGCCGCATACCTCTGATGCTTCAGTCATAGTCAAGTGGTGTAGGCCACCTCCAGGGTGGGTTAAAATAAATGTAGATGGATTAATGGCTCTGGGAAACCCAGGCCTACCGGGGGGGGGGGGGGGGGGGGGGATTTATCGTGGAGACAAAGGCAATTTTATCTTTGCATTTTCCGTTGGCAATGGTCATGGATCCAATGTACATGCAGAACTGAGGGCTTTTCACGATGGCATCTACTATTGTCTATCCAAAGGTATCAAGAAGATGATCATCGAATTAGACTCTCTTTTGCTTATAAACCTCATTTCGGAGTGGCAAGTCCAGGTTGGAAATGGCGAGCTTGGGTTTCCAGAATCAAATCTCTCATGGCGTCTGCTGAAATCAACACAGCCCATATCTTTAGAGAAGGCAACACTACGGCGGATTCTTTAACTCAAATGGGTAGTGCCAACCCAAGCTTTAGGTTCTTTGACGACATTCAGAGTCTTCCGCCTAGGTCCAGGGGTTCGATCTTCCTAGATTAGCTTAGTTTAGGAGCGATCAGAAAAGCTCACTCTCAGTAGTCGGAGGGTGCTTTCCTTCTTTTGGCTACTTTCCTTTTGTTTCTGTTTTGCCTTTTGGCCTTCCCTTGCACATGTTACATGATAGGTGTGGCCCTTTTTTTTTGCTGGGGCCCACTCGAAGGGATGTAAATCTCATATGAGTAATGAAATTCTCCTTTAAAAAATAAAAAATAAAAAATAAAAGAAAGCCAAGTAAAAGCCTCCTGCTCCTTGGAGGAAGAACGAACTCAAAAGCAACCCTGGCATCTTGAATTTCTATTCTGGCAGATATAGCATGCATGTATGAGATGACTAACGTTCATTTGGTGGGCCCTATTCTTCATGCTTTGTCCCAAGCTGTACCCAAAGAACGGTTCTATTTCGGAAATCAAATTTTCTTGAGGCTTGTTATCTACATGCAAGGACACGTCAATAGCGAACGCGTGCAGTAGATCTGAGCTTTACGCCTGGTTTGAAATGATGCTTACATCTCATGTCTGAAAAATCAGACCATATCACTTCTAAGGAGGGCCGCGATGTATGAAATAAAATAACAGTTTAAACCATTTTTCCTGGCTGTCCTTCTGTTTTAGATTCTGTGGCCCATGGGAGATGTGAACTCTTTTTATTCGTAGGCGTGAAAGTTTAGAAAGTGTAGCCTACCTAACATAGAGTCGGACGATCTAGAACAGCTCAGAGCCTGCAGGTGTTGCATATTGGCATGTTTACCTGGGGTGGAGTAATGGGGTAGCGGATTGCGTCCTACCTCACCCGTCCGGGCGGGGCTCTGTGGACCCATCGTGATGTAAGGGTTTTATCAAATGAGCAGGTCTACAGCTCCACTGGACTACATTAAATACGTATATCAAAGTGGGCCTTATGGCAAGTAGGGCTGTACACGAGTCAAGTTAACTCGAAAAGCTCGCTTAGCTTAGCTCAATCTACCTCTACTTAACTCGACTCGAACGACGACTCGAGGCTAACCAAGTTTCATATGACTCTCATTTTGAAAACAAGATGAGTTTGAAAATAGTGGAGTTCTGACTTGAATCGACTCGAACCCATCTTGGCTCGACTTGAATATATATATATATATATTAAAAAATTAAAACATAAACTCTACCCTACTCATTCGTTCCTTTTTCACCATTTCCCTTCCTTAACCTACCATGCTCAAGCTCCTCTCTCTCTCTCTCTCTCTCTCTCTCTCTCACAGCACCAACAACAACAATGTATCTTTTATGGCTCTATCTAATATAAATATATGTGTATATTATTAATTAAATATTTAATTTGGGGACTGGGTCAGTTGAATCAGGTTACTGGGTTGAATCAAGTGTGGGATGGGGGTTGGGTTAGGTTGGGAGACAACTCGACTCGACTTGCTTCACTAGCTCGCCTTGAGCTCGACTCAAAAGTTTTGACAAACACGCCAACCTCTAATGGTAAATTTGAGGCCGAGCTCGAGGCCAAGCTCCTCGAACTCAAGAAGAGCACGGAGGAGCCAAGCCAAGTTTGGCCCACCTCAACTCGACTTGGCTTGATGTACAACCCTAATGGCAAGGGCCACACTGTCTTGGGTGAGCTCAAGTCTCACCTAATCCACTCCCACTCAGTATGTGCTTGATTGGAACTTTAGGGGAGCACATCGGGTGCTACCCCACCATGCATCCTTAGACTACTTTGGCAACGTGTACTGGGTGCTACCCCTGCCATCCCTAGTTACGAACGTATAAGGGATAAGGAGCCAAAGTAATGTATCTATTTTGTCCACACCATTCATCCATTTTGCCATATCATTTGGATACAAACTTAGAATCGAGGTAAATCCAAGGCTCAAGTGAACCACACCACGGGAACAGTGGTGATTATGACATTCAATATTGAAACCTTCCTAGGGTCCACCATGATGGTTAATTACCATCAAATCTGTTCCTAAGTTCGTATAAACCTGAAAGAAGGGAAAACAAAATTATCAGCGTAATCTAAAACTTCTCTAGCCCCCAAAAAGTTTTCAGCAATGGGTGTTTAATTGGTGCCGTATGGTCCACCTGAGCTTGGGAACTCTTCACTTTTGGGCTTGTAGCTTAAAATGCCAAAATGGATGGACGGTGTGGATAAAACCCATACAACAGGGTGCCCCCTCAGAGGCCCTGTGTTCTTAGCTAGTGACCGTGGCAAGTAGTACCCAAACTGCAACCCACCCTATTGAATGGATAGGATATTCTTCTCAAGTAAGATGCGTCCCGCATGGTGCTCGCATGTTTGAAAATATGTACATATTTGTCATTTTAAGAAACGATTTGGATACAATTGACATCTGTTATTGTTACTACGCAAGTCGTTGCGTTCGCCAAACACGTATGCTCTGAGAATGGGAAACGTGATAAACGAATGAGGCCGGATTCTCTGTAACTCGTTTAGAATAAGTTTATTGTACAACTCCCTTTCGTGGGGTGCATCGTGATGTTTAATGCTATCCAATCCGTCCAATAGAATCTATGAACCATGAAATTTGGACATGCAAAAAACCAGATCGATCCAACTGTGATGCAGGCTTCCATTAAATCTAAGTTTTTTAGATGGTTACTTATTTTTTTTCTATGGTGTGGCCCACCATATTGTTTTTATGTGAAGTAAACTTCGCATCAAGTAATTTGACCATGATGATGGTATTCACGAAAAATTTCAGGCCTACATAATCATCATGTAGTCCGCCCCATAGAAAACGATGGAAAACCATCCAAAATCTTCAAATTCATGTGGTGGCCTACATAAAGGTTGGATTTGTGTGATATTTGTGAAGTACCCATTTCATGGTTGGGAAACTCTTATGGACGGGCATGATGTCATAAAACACATCTGTAGGTCTCACTCTCAACGTTTGTACACTAAACTTATTCTAGAAAATGCTGTACAGTATCCGGCCACCATTAGAATCATGCAACTTTTTTTTTCACCCCTGTACGTAAACTTTACCGTACAAAGCTGTCTTTTTCCACATCCGATCTGTTCATAAGGAGGGCCACACTGTAAGTACCACCTTTAGTTCAAATAGGGCTAGCAACAAATTGGTTAGGCCACACGGCCATACATTGAATCAGATCAAACGGTAGTGCATTGATTTTAATGGCGTAGAGTGCTTGATGAATGCACCACCCTAGTTTACCGACCAGGACATCTTTATAGTGAGACCCACGTTTTTCACAGTTAAGATCCTGTACAAGAAAACGGAGAATGCAGGTGTTAAAAAAGCATTGAGTTCACACACTGAGATAGAGGTGGACAATTTTCTTTGAGTTTTTCCACTATATACCTCACTTTTAACCCACGTATCTTATTAAGCCCTTCCAAACTTACATTCCCATACTATCTACTGTTGTACCGACACAGATTTACTGGACCAAAATACCCCTGCTTTATTAGAAATGTAATTTTTGAAAAATGCAGTTCCCTATGGCTACGGATTATAACCGTAGTCATTGAGATTGACCGCGAAGTGAATGAAATTCACCGCAAAATGAACGAAGTGAATGAAATTTATTGCAAAGTGAATGAAGTGAATAAAATTGACCACGAAGTAAATCAAATTCACCGCAAAGTGAATGAAATTATCTAAGAACTGATTGAAATTGACCGCGAAGTGAATGAAATTGACCGCGAAGTGAATGAAATTAATGCATGAAATTCACCATGAAGTGAATGAAGATAATAAAATTAACTGCGAAATGAGTGAAATTCATGTTGAAGTGAGTGAAATTGATAGTGAAGTGAGTGAAATTGAACACGAACTGATTGAAATTAACTGCGAAGTGAATGAAATTAATCACGAAGTGAATGAAATTGATTGTGAACTGAATGAAATTTATCGCTAAGTGAATGAAATTGACTGCAAAGTGAATGAAGTGAATGAAATTGACAGTGAAGTGAATCAAATTAGCTGTGAAGTG
This sequence comes from Magnolia kwangsiensis, assembly GCA_037074715.1. Lineage (NCBI taxonomy): Eukaryota > Viridiplantae > Streptophyta > Magnoliopsida > Magnoliales > Magnoliaceae > Magnolia > Magnolia kwangsiensis. Next base: position 170,067,220 of record CM073571.1, read on the forward strand.
AATGAAGTAAATAAAATTGACCACGAAATGAATCAAATTGACCGTGAAGTGAATGAAATTGACTACGAACTGAATGAAATTGACCATGAAGTGAATGAAATTCACCGCGAAGTGAATGGAGTGAATGAAATTGACCACGAACTGAATGAAATTGACCATGAAGTGAATGAAATTCACTGCGAAGTGAATGAAAAGAATGAAATTGACTGCAAAGTGGGTAAAATTCATGTTTGAGTGAAATTCACCGCGAAGTGAATGAAATTAACCGCGAAGTGAATGAAATTCACTGCGAACTGATTGAAATTGACTGCAATGTGAATGAAATTGACCGTGAACTGATTGAAATTAAATGCAAAGTGAATGAAATTCTCCGCGAAGTGAATGAAATTCACCGCGAATTGATTGAAATGAATCGCGAAGTGAATGAAATGGATTTTTTACCATTGACCTGATGGAATCTTGGAAAATGACCAGGTTGGTTGGTTAAAGTAGTTTCTCTTACCCCAAAATCATATATGGTATGTCAAATAACTCATTCTGGTTTGAGAGATAATGCTTGTTAAATGAATAAAAAAGATAGAAAAATATTTTTATATGCTTATATATACATATTTATATAAATATGTATTAGGCAAAAATGTAGAGGGAAAAAATTTCTCCTTGTAAAAAAAAAATGGACAGAATGCCGCGACACTACCACGCATATAACAGGAAGTGGATTGGCTGGTACAAGTTATGTGGGTTTTATTATGAGGTATGTGTTATATCCAAACTGTCGATCCATTTGGTGAGCTCATATTAAGGCTTGAGATGAAAAATAAGACAGATCTAACTATCAAGTGGACCACACTGTAAAAAGCAGTGGAGGATTGAACGTCTACCATTGAAACTCTTTTAGGGGTCATATAAGTTTTACATCAATATAAAATTTGTTTTTCCTCTTCATCTAGGCCTTTGTGACCTTATGAATATATTTGATGGAAAATATATGTTACGGTGGGCCTTATGAAATTTTTAATGGTGAAAATTAATTTACTCGCTGCTATTTATGGTGTGGTCTAGTTGATCTTTGGATATATATATATATATATATATATATATATATATATATATATATATATATATATATATATATATATATATATATATATATATATATAATGCTTTGAAATGATCTCGAAATATGGATGAACATTGTGGATATAACAAATACATAACTGTGGGGCCCATGTAACTTTGATCTCTTTTGAACCGTTCATACCACTCGCAGTTCAAGGAGTGTCAGCACTCGTCTTCACACACCAGCCAATACGCTTTTGAAAGGAAAGTAGGGGTATTTTGGTCCAGTGAAAAGTCGCCCGTATAGTAGGGGCTTAGTTTGGTAAGGTAAGTTTGGACAGGTGTAATAAGGTATGTGGCTCAACAGTGAGACATACAATGGGAAAAAACTCATTCTCCTTTACAATGAAAGAACCGAGCACCTACAAGCAAGAGCACCACTACAGTTGTGGTAACATATCACCTAGACCATCGATATGGTACTTTTATAGAAAATCCATGCCATTAAAATAATAGATACTACCTGAAACAAGTATTAGGATGGTGTACTCATGAGATAGTCTTACCATCGTAAACAATGGACATCAAACAATCTAAATCAAATGGGGATTTTTTTTTTTAATTTTTTAAATAAAAATCAATTCTCCATTTTCAACATTTAACTATTAATGAATGTCAAATTATAAAGATACAATCAATCCAATTTTGTGGCTATGTTTCATCTATGTGGGACTATGGTTTGAAAGGTTTGGATTAGGTAAAATATACGACTTTTACAGCTGCAATGTGAAAGTATATGGATGTTCATACTTTGTTAGCATAGGGTTATTTGTCTAGGTGTCCCTGCTGTGACAGTGTGTCCTGTTATGACATGATTCTAACTTCGAATATGCTTGTTCAATTTTTTAAGGATGAAAATGCTCTGGTAACTTGTTAGATGGACTCTCGTCTCAAAAAGTAAAAGGTTTTTTTTTTTTTTTTTTAAAGACATTACCTCACCTAAAAATAAAATTCAACATACCCGTTAGCTAATTCAATCTGTCCATTTTAATCGAACAACGTTGAACCAATAGAAGGATTTCTCACAGTTCTATGTTTAAAACTCTTCATGACTCACAATTATAATAACATTATGCATTAATTTTAAATTATTTTCTCCTATATGGTACATTTGTAATGAGTTTTGTCTTCAAATTTATGCCAATGATATAAAATTAAAACCTCTTACATGTAGACAAAATGAATTTACTTCAAGATAACCTAGTGGGCTCACATAAGTGTAACGCCCTGAAAATCGGGGGTCGAGCATAAACTCCACTCCCGAGTTTCAGAACATCACTTATGCAACATTTTCAATGATGGATGAATGTTGTTCATATTAGTACAGAAAACATGAGAGAGATTAGACCAAAACAATATATCATACTCCAGAGACAGTTAAATTAGCAAGCAGAAGAATGTGATAGATATATAAAATATATGAACTGTTGTAAGTCTCCAGAGTGTGAACATGTTACCGGGTTAAACATATACATGTATACTCCAAAATAGAAAGAAAAGAATATACATGGGTGTATAAATAAAAGGCAAAATACCAAGTGTATTGACTCAGTAACCCTGTAACCCCGTCAATCAAAACCTACATATAGGAGGGATCCTCCTCATCATCATCAAGTCCGGCTCTGCTTCGCAAGCATCGCCACCATCTGAAACTAAAATAGGGACTGGTTGGTGTGTGCAACACTGTCCCGTAACATGGGAGTGAGTAACTAACTCAGTGGAATCATAGAGTAAAGATTAGCATATTATCAAATCAATCACGTGATAATGGTAAAGCAAGCAATCAAACAGGTCCTAGATACTGTGATTAATGAAAGAATGAAATGACATAATGAATGCCCTCAATGACATACTCCCTCATGCGACACTATCTTACGTCCGCGGCATGCTTTCTTCCCTCAGTGCTCCACATCTTCCAGGCACATGCAGTGCGATATGAATATAATTACCGAGTTGTTATTAGTCATTTTCATACAGCAAGATTGGAAAACTAGGGTACTTCCCTTATATCATTCCCAATAAGGATCTTGTCTAGGGTCGTCACTCCTAGTAGTCTCATACGATGATATATTTCTGGGTCTCTGCAAGGGCTGCCAGGGTTGTTGCACACACTCGTTGCTCCACTCCCCCATCACCTTATCAATACAGGCCTAGTTGTATTTTTGTTGCTACGGAAGGGTCATCGCCTCACGTAGACTCAGAGTACACTCGAGGTCACTACAAAGGGCTGCTAGGGCTGTTGCATGCACTCGTTGCTCCACTCCCCCATTACCTTATCACTGTAGACCGACAACTCGAATATAGTGTCCCATACCACCATAATTGGCTCACGAGTCTGGGTTGCTCACTGGTCACTACGGGGAAGTTTGTGGCCCCAGCGTAGGCCGACAGCTCGACCACAGTGTCCCATACCACCATGCCCGGCTCATGAGTCTTAGTGGATCAAGGTACCACGGTTATCAGGGTTATCACTGGTAAGTTCAGTACCCTAGGTTCAAGCAGTTATGACGAATATAAGGTGAACATATAACGGTCAATCGGGTTACTTGATGAGTCTGACTAGTACGAGCGCACGTTGAATTGACCGACATGAAATGCACAAGCACTTCGTGTGGCCTAACCACTGCCGACAACTCTAGTACGACTCGAGTTCGTCATACACATCCTTCGTGGCGAATATAATCCAACCACGAATCCTAATCTGTTACCGACTGCCTGGACTAGAGTATAGCCCCAAACACTTGTAATCTAAATCAATAATCATATGAGAGAGACATAAGTGAAATACAAGTAATTTCAGCATGTTATCAGCATGTTATAACATATATCAAAAGTAGTTAACCATACATGAGTATTTCACATATAAGGTAATCAATTCAATACAACAAGCATGGAGGAAATCATGTACATCAATAAATTAGTTGAGAATCCAGTCTCAACGCTAATCCACAACACCATTTACTCAATACTTACTAATACATACATTTATACAAATACTTAGACTACACAACTCCAACGTACTTGACGTAGATTGATTTCAACATATAATATGACAGATCCTTATATCAAAGAGATGTCCAATACACAACAATCATATTCTTACATTCAAAACATATGTCAGACATAAATCATATTGATTTAGGCATTTCAACGAACACTTAGTCTACATAGCATATGTCGGCCAATATGTGCATTAGGGTGAATCTCTTCGCCAAACAGTTCATACACGCATAACTAACATAGGTACATGACAAATACTCATGGAAATCATATCGGCAAAATACGTGCCTATACAGTGTTTCCTACAAATATCTAAAATACCCTAAATCTCATATTCTTCATACGTATTCGAAATGAAAAACAGACAGCATGTTGTACATGTCCAACAACATTCTTGTCAACAATCTACCATTAAATGACATTGAAAGCTTTGAAAACGGGTAATCTTAGCATCTAAAATCCGCACCTTATGCCGTAGGAGCGTAATGAATCGAATAGGAACTCTACGTCGTCGTCAACGACTGATTAGCAACCTACAACACAAGGTGAGTCATCTGCTTAGCTACTTGTACCCATAGGAGCCTTAAAACATGTTAGGGTTAGGATTTTCTTACCTAGAACGAAGCTGTAATCTCCAGAATAGTGATGCAGGTGGATGGCTTTGGCACGTAGAGCAGCAGGGAAGAATCCCTGGGAGAAACTCCAACTCTCTCTCACTTTCTCTCTCTTTTCTCTCCTCTCTCTCCTAGGGTTTTCCCCAAATTCGTATGGGTTAGAAAGCTAAGGGTTTAAGGCCCTTTTATAAGCCCAAACATAACCAAAACAGACTTGAGGTCAAGGTATACTTAAGTTATAACCAAATCGGGTCTGTTCCGATCCAACGGAGCACTTCTGTAGGTCCTGTTATTAAATGCGGTCGGACTTAAGCTCTCTAATATTGGATATAGGTCAAGCTACGTTTTCAGTCCAGTCGGGTTTCTAGATCGATCGTGGCGGACCAGTTTCAGTTCAGCAATCACCGAAACTCGATCAGGGCCACAAGTGCTATGACATGTAAGGGCCACCTATCCTGATCCGAGGGTGAAATTTGGTCAAATTTCAACGGCCATAATGCTTAAAAATGTCGCGCAAGCGACACATGCCAGATTTATTAAAAATTGAATTAATTTTCTAAATATTTTTCTTTTCTCACTCTCTTCACTCCGGACTCAGTAAAATGGTCTCAGGATATCGGTTGAGCTTGATTTTCAAAATGATTATCAAGTCCAACTATGCGGTCGTAATTGTCTAAGTTCATCGCTATCAGACTTTCGACGCGCGGTCTAGATCCAATACAAAGTTTCAAAGGGTTCTTGAGAACAAACAGGTTTAAAGTTTGATCCTGAATTTTAGGGTAACATAGCGTTAGCAGTCCTACTCATTTTAGGTCTTGTATTTCATATTTAAAGTGGTTCAAGTCAATTCTACTGAGTATTTAGTTTGGTACTTAACCAAATTCTACCCTAATTATGACAGAATACGGTCCTAGGGCCATTCTATGTCCCATTTTGAAACTTTTAGGTATCATATTATTTTAATTATTTTTCTAGTGGTTCATCATCAAGTTTTTCATGACTTCACCAAAATTTATAAGATTTTAAGTTGTAGAAAAATTTTAAAAATTCCAAAAGCAGCAGCTGTCCAACAAGTGATTATCGGATAGTTGCTCACAACGACCTACTTTAAACTATATTAAATATTTTATTATATTTTAAAAATATTTTTATATAAAACTAGACTCATTTAGATTTAATCTGGTTTTAGAATCACCTAAATCAGAGTTATAACGAAGGAGATATTATTTTTCAAAGTTTGAAAAAATGTGTAGAAAAAGTTTAGAAACCAGGCTGCTGTCCGCTGTACGGACGATGCCTCGCCGACTCGGCGAGGTCCTCGCCGGTCACTGACCTATTTGGCTTGGTTTCACCCCAAGGGCAAAGTCCTCACCCCCAGGGTTGCCGGAAACATGTGGGGCCCACCTTGGATCCCTCCGAATTGAGTCGTTTGGGCCTACGAGTCCGTCGAGGCGTTTATCGAGTCTCATTTGCAAACTGGAATGAGTTACACGATGTACAATATATATTTTTGGGGTAGAAGAAGCTAATCCATCCAAATAACCTATATATATCATGAGATTCCAAGAATTACATAGTCAAAATCCTATTTTATGCATGTACGTACCATTTACGGTAAGTTTTAGTTTAAGTATAGTTCTTCACCTTTTAAACTTTAGGATTGTGTCTAATATGAAGGTAATTGGAGAAATTTGAAGAATGGGGTGGTGAAAGGTAAGATTTTGAAGGAAATGGGTTGAAAAATGATTTCTAGACTTTAGGATTGATCTTTGAGCGTGATATGGTTGACCCATTGCCTAAGGACGTCTAACTCTAGGTTGGCAAAAATTTGGGGTGTTACAATAAGATATGGATTGATTCAAAATGTGAGTCCCTTCCACATTAGGGCCATTTGGTCGTTTACTTCTTCATTTCTTTATTATTATTTTTTTTCACGTGAAAAAATGATTATGTTTTTTTGGCTCCATTCCTTCTTTTTTTCCTTAATTTTCTTTATAATTATTTTGTAGTTTTTTTTTTTTAAAAATTATACGAATGAGGGTTTGTGAAAAGGAATAATCTATGGAAGAATACTATAATGGATGAATTTTTATAATGAAAGGATATCGTAGTTAATGAATTTTATAATAGGAGAATGTTTTAATGAATGAAATCATAATGGAAGAATATTGTAATAGATGAATGCGATAAATGTTGGAATTGATTAATGTTATAATGGATGAATTTTTATAATTGGCGAATGCCAAAATAGAAGTATGTTGTAATGAATAAATGTTGTATGGTGGATCATCAATATTTACAGTAGATTGCCAATATTCACTGTGGATTATTGAAATTTTTACTACGGATCACTAACATTCAGTATATATCATTGGTATTACAATGGATCACTAATATTAAGTGTAGTCACTGATATTCAGTAGGAATCGCAGATATTCACTATGGTTTACTGGTCCGATGAAAACGAATATAACTCTCTTGTTACATATTGGATTTGGGTGATCTTATACTTTTTTGAAAGGTAATTTGATGAAATTTTAAATAAATTTGAAATCATCTTATTTTGATAGTATTTGATTATCTAAAATTAGGCCCAAAATTCATCATTCATTGTGGGGGTACTAGTTAAATGAAAACAATCATAACCCTCATATTACATGTCAAATTTAAATGATCTTATGCTCGTTGGAAATGTAATTTAATGAACCTTCGAATGAATTTAAAATCATCTTATTTTAAAAATATTTTATTATATAAAAGTGGGCCCAAAATTCATTATTCACTATGGGATCGTTGATATTATTATAAGGTACTGATCTAACAAAAATAACCATAACTCTCTCGTTACATGTCGGACTTAAGTGAACTTATACTCGTTGAAAAGGTATTTTAATGAAAATTCAAATGACCTTAGAATCATCTCATTTAAATAACAGTTGATCGCCTAAAAGTGAGACCAAATTTTATCATTCATCGTATGCTAAATTGGACATGTAACGAGGGAGTTATGACCATTTGAAAGTGCATTAAATTACCTTCTCAATCACATATGTGTCCAAATGATATGATTCTAAATTCATTTGAAAGTTCTTCAAATTACCTTTCTAACGAGTATAAGATCATACAAGTTAAACATATAACGACGGAATTATAACTATTTTTGTCAGACCTATACCCTATGATGAATATCAATAGTCCCATAGTTAATAATGAACTTTGAACCTACTTTTGGGTAATCTAATAATGTTCAAACAATATGATTTTAAATTCATTTAAAATTTTATCAAATTATCTTTCCAACGATTACAAGATCACCCAAATTGAATGTAATGAGAGAGTATTGGTTGTTTTTGTCAGACTGATACCCCATAGTGAATATCATCAATTCTACGGTGAATAATGAACTTTGGTCTCAATTTTGGCCAATTAAATAATGTTAAAATGAAAGGATTCTAAATCCTTTTGATCCAATTACCTTTCCAAGGATTATAAGATCACCTAAATCAAAAATGTAACGAGGGAGTTTGGTCGTTTTCGTCGAACGGGTATTTCATAATGAATATTTGCGATTCATAGTAGAAATATCAGTTATTTACAGTGAATATCGGTTATCCATAGTGAATATTAGTGATCAACATTAAATATCAACAATTCACAATATAAATATTGGCGATCCATGGTAAATACCGATGATCCACCATACAAATTCATTCATTACAAAACTTTATCAATTATAACATTGATCCATTCCAATGTTCATCAAATTAATTCATTATAATATTCTTTCATTAGAAAATTCATACATTAAAACATTCTTATATGATAAAATTTATCTATTACAATATCATTCTATTATAAAAATTCATCCATTACAGTATTCTTCTACACCCTATTCTATTTCGCAAACTCCTACCATTCATACAAATTTAAAAAATAAAAAAATAAAAAATAAAAGTAATTAAAAAAACACCTATAAAATAACTGTAAAGGAAACTAAGGAAGGAAGAAGGGAGCCAAAAAATACATTCCTCTCTTCTCGTGATAAAACCAAAGAAAGAAGAAAATGCCTAAATGACCCTTTGCGGAAGGGTCCCACGTTTTAAAACTATTTACATCTTATGTGGGGCTCATTGGGTTAGTTTGAAGAAAATCCATCCCGTTCACATCTAGGGAGTTTTAATTTCATGTCATTCGGTTAAGTTTTGAGTACAAAATTTATCACAAATGGAGCATACATGAGAAAATTGTTAAGAATTAATGCACAACGTTAGTGAAGTTGTGAGCCATAGAGAAATTCAAATATAAAACTAAAGAGACCCTTTTGTTGGTTCACGACTGTCTAGTTAAATGAACGAATCAGATCGGTTAAAGATGGGCCTAATTTCAATTTTGGGTGCAGCTCACGTCCCTTTTGAAAATAACCTTTCATTTTTTTAGACAAGATCTCACCATATGAAGTGCAGCGCAACTGCGACAGAGGGATATTTTTATCCTCCAAAAAATGAAAAAGTTGATTCAAGACTACAATTCTTTATTTCTAGTTCATACGAGCTCCTACTACAACCACTTAAGTTTATGGTACACCTGAATAAACTCTCGATGAGAACGGTTAAGACTCAATTGGCCTTCCAAGATGCCAAACTTGTATAATGGGGAGACTGGATGGCATGTCCTATTATGTTTTCGGGCCCAGTTTCACCTAGCTTTACACCATTTAAAATATGATGATGACCCTTTAAACATTCACATGGCATAGTTGCATGGCGATCCAGATTGTCTGGATCACTCACCTGATGGTGGATGGAGATTAACTGAGAAATTGCACTAAAAACATAGTATTAGCCATCTGACCACCCACTATAATTTTCGGCCATTCATTTCTAAGACATTAATTAAATATAGAGGATTGTCTAATTATTAGAAATGTAGATCTATGCTTTGTATTTTCTTGATTTTTTTTTAACTTGAAGTTAGATGTTCTTAGGCAGTGGGTCTATCATAAAACCTTATTTACTTCTCAAAACTCAATCCTAAAGTCACAAATCCCATTCTCAACCCATTTCCTTCAAAATCTCACCTTTCACACCTTATTCTTCAAATTTTTTCTAAGTACTTTCATATTAGACACTAATCCTAAAGTTTAAATCATAAAAAATAATACTTAAACTAAAATTTACTATAAATAGTAAATATATAGATAAAACAGGTTTTTGACCATTAACCTTATGGAATCTCATAAAATAAATAGGTTATTTAGATATAGAGCTTCCCCTACCCCAAAATCATATATTACACATCGAATAACTTTTTTTAGTCTGCAAAATATGCTCATTTCAAAAATCACATGGCGAAATCACCACTAGACAGGACAGCGGACCGCGATGCATTGCGGTGCACCGAATTTCAATGGATCCTCGTCGCGATTTTTTGAACTTTTCGACCAACTTCAAAAAGTCATATCTTTTTCGTTATAACTCCGATTTAGGTGATTCAAAAGTCATATTGAAGCTTAATAAGTGTAATTTTATATAAAAATAAGTGAAAAATATAATAAAAATTTTAATATAATTCAATCTAGGTTTATGTGACAACTATCTAAAAATTATTAATTCGGACAACTGCTACTTCTAGAATTCTTAGAATTTTTTTACAATAGGAGATCTAATGAAATTTGGTAGAGATGAAGTAAAATTTATGATAAAATATTAAAAAAATAATTAAAAGAATGAACTAATTAAAAGTACCAGAAAGGGACGTAGAACTGTCCTAGGACTTTATTTTATCGTAATTAGTGCGTAATTTAGTTAAGTACTAAACTAAATAAGTGGTGAAATTATCTTGAACCACTTTCTATATAAACTATAAGACCCAAAATCATTAAAATAACTAACTCAATATTACTTAAAAACCTATGAGTAATCTTAAAACCCAGTTGCCCTCAAGAGCACATCGAAACTCCATATCAGACCTGGACCGCGCGTCGAAAGTCCGATGACCACGAAACTATAAGGTTATGACCACCTTATTGGGCTTGATAACTATCATGGGAATCGAGCCCGAATAGTATCTAGAAGCTCGCAACCTGAGCATGAAGTTAAGTGTGTGAGGAACATGAATATCTTTAGAAAATGAACCCAAACTTAAGTAAATTGGACCGTTCGCTTGCGGGTGAAATTTAAAGTTTTAGACCATCAAATTTTGACCCAACTGCATCCTTGGATTAGAGAAATTTCTCTACACATGTCAGTGTACTTGTGGCTATGATCGAGTGACGATGACAGTTGAGCTGAACAGGTCCTCCATAGTCGATCTACAAATCTGATCGGATAAAAATCATAACTTGGCCTAGATCCATTGTCAGGGAACTTACCCTACACTGTAGGTGAGTAATGGACCTCTAGATGTATCCTTTTTACCCGAAACGGACACCCTTTGGCTATAACCTAAGTATACCATGACCTTAGGGCCATTGACATTAGTTCTAGGCTTATAAATAGCCCTTAAACCACCCCATTTCTATTCTATACAATTTTCTCTAAACCCTAGGAGAGAGAAGAGAGAAAAGGGAAGAAAGGAGTGAAGATCGAAGGGAGGTCCTTAGAGTTTGCCGTCGTGGTTCCTTCTTGTTACTCCATGAGTTGAATCGCCTCTATATCTAGCTACACCATCAAATCCAACTTTGATTTGGATAAGAAATACTAACCCTAATCTTATTTTAAGAATCCAAATAGAGGAATCAATGAAATAACTAACATATTTCATGATTTAGGTAGCCGTTGTGCTGTAGATGGTGACGTTGTGTACGAATGGAGTTCGTAACGAGCATACCGACGAAAAGCGCGGACTATAAACGTTTAGGTTATAGTTTTCAAGCCTTTCAATATCATGTAATAATTTATCTCTGACTTGATTGCTGCCATATGATCTTAGTTACGATGTATTCGATAATTTATGTATATGTGTGAACTATGTGAATATATGATGCATTCCATGCGTTTGTTGAAATTATTGAATAAAATTGAATTTATGATTTGTACTTGTCATGACTGTTAACCTATAATACATGTTCATTATACGTATGACAACTCTTTTATGAAAAGATTTGCCAAATGTATACTATAACTACCTTAGTTCATGTATGTAGTAATGTGTAGTCTAAGTGTTTGATAAAATATCTAAATGAGAAATTATTTATTGAATTATTTTTAAGGAGGGTGTTGAGATAGGATTCTCAATTACCGTATCTATATCTATAATTTCCTTCATGTAATATAAATTGCTACTATGTGATTTATGGATGAAATGCATGTGTAGAATAACGTGTTCAATGTGTTTGCTAAAATGCTCAAATGAGATTTATTTTTGAATTATTTGTTAAATGTTATTATGAATAATATATATAACTACTTAGTTTATTTGAGTATGATTGGGACTACTACGTAGTCTAGGCAATTGGTAACGGTTCCCGTTTGAGTGGCCGAACTAGTTTCACCACATTGGATACGTTCGACGAATCTGATCTTTATGGTGATTAGCGACAGTGGTTAGGCCACGTGGAGTGCTTATGTGCTTCATGTCGATTTGTAACACCCGAAAAATCGGGGGTCGTGTATAAACTCAACTCCCGAGTTCCAGACCGTCACTTATGTAACAAAAATGATTATGATTCAATGTTGTCTGATTTAAAGCATTCACATGAGTAAAAGTATACCAAAACTGCAATTCATACTTCAGATCCAGTGATAAAAGCAAGCGGAAGACTAAACAATATATATATCACTGTATGGAAAAACAAAGTAGATCTCATCTGTCTCTAAAGTATGAATACATCTCTGAGCCTCATAAACATATACATGAATAAAATAAAAATGTTCAAAATAGTCCCACTGAAGTCCCATCAACCCAGGTCACCTACGCAAAGCCATCATGATACTGCATGTACGAGAACTCGTCCTGGTCCTCGTCGATGTCTGGCTCTGCCTCCTGGATCTCAGCATCACCTGCATCTACAACAGGGTCTGGTGGGTGTTGCAAACACCATCCCGTAACGTGGGAATGAGTAGCTAACTCAGTGGAATCATAGAGCAAAGATTAACATGTTCACAATTCAATCATGCGATAATAGTAAAGCAGTAAATCAGACAATCCTAATACTGTCGTTAATAAAAGATGACATGACGTGATGTATGCCCTCACCGACGATCTCCCTCATACGGCACCATCTTACGACCGCGGCATACAATCGTCCCTCAAGTGCTCCACATCTTCTAGGCACATGCAATGTTATGGTGATATGATTTCCGAGTTGTTATTAGTCCATTCAAACAGCAGGATTGGAAAACTAAGGTACTTTCCTTGTATCAATCCCAACACAGATCCTGTCTAGGGTCGTCACTCCTAGTAATCTCATACGATTGTATATTTTGTAGGTCGCTGTAAGGGCTACCAGGGCTGTTGCACGCACTCGTTGTTCTGCTCCCCCATCACCTTATCAATACAGGCCTACTGTACTCTACTGCTACTGAAGGGTCGTCGCCTCCCGTAGACTCAGAATACGCTCGCGGTCACTACAAAGGACTCGTCGCCTGATCAGTGTAGGCCGACAGCAAGAATATAGTGTCCCATACCACCATAATCTGCTCACGAGACTAGGTGCTCACTGGTCACTACGGGGAGGTTTGTGGCCCCAGCGTAGGCCGACAGCTCGACCACAGTGTCCCATACCACCATGCCCGGCTCATGAGTCTTCGTGGATCAAGGTACCATGGTTAACAGGGTTTACAATGGTAAGTTCAGTACCCTAGGTTCAAGCAGTTATGACTCATACAGGGTGAACATACATCGGCCAGTCGGGTTACTTAACGGGCTCGACTAGCGCAATCGCATCTCAAGTCGAACGACATGAAGTGAGTAAAACACTTCGCGTGGCCTAACCACTGCCGCCAACTCCAAACACGACTCGCATTCATCGACACGTCGTTCGTGGCCAAGACCAGCCAACCACGAATTCGATCGGTTACCGACTGCCTGGACTAAGTATAGTCCCAAACAATCATGGAATTACATCAGCAATCTATGTAGGAGTATTGGAATTGAAATACAATCATGTGAGCATGTTAACACATGTTATAACATTCAACTTAAGTAAATCTTTAAGCACGTATATTTCATGCATGCAATGAAATCATGCATATAGTCAACATGTAGGAAATCATTTAGGTCAGCATATTAATTGAGAAATCAATCTCAAACTATTTCATAACATCATTTAATTCGATACATACTAGTACAAGCATTTATACAAACACATACACTACACACTTAAGTCTACATATAGTATGTAGACCCGAGGTGCGCAATTAGGCAAATCTCTTCGCCAAACTAATTATGCACGTATTCCTAACTTCCTAATGCGACAACAAACCATGTCAATTACATCAGCAAAATATGAATGTAAACTGTACTTCCTACAAATGACTAAAATACCCTAAATCTCATATTCTTCGTTGATTTACGAAACAGGAAACAGATAGCATGTTGTACATGTCAAATGGCGATGCCGTCGATAATCTACTATTAAACGACATTGAAAGCATTGAAAAACGTCAATCAAAGCGTCTAAAATCCTCACCTAATCTCTTGTAGACTCGTGATTTCGAACGGAGCGTATACGCTTCGTCTACGGCAGTAAGAGAACCTGATTTACGAGTTACGTTAGCTAACACGCTATGAATCTAAGTAGACCTTAAATCAGCAACTTCTAGGGTTGTTTCATACCTGAAAAAGTGGAAGAATTACCGGCCAGGTGATTGGGATAAGCCGCTGAAGCACGTGCAACTAGCGGCACGAAAGCAGGAAAAAATCCCTCTACTCTCTCTCAAACTCTCACCTTTTCTCTCTCCCAAATCTAGGGTTTTGTAATTTCGGATGGGAGAGAGGAATGAGGGTTTCAACCCCTTTTATAAGCTTAAAAACACCGAAAACAGGCTCCGGAACGAAGTTTACTTAGTGCATATCCAATTCGAGGCTGTTTCGGTCCAAAAGATGCTTTCTGGTGGTCTCCTGGTCGAATGCGATCGGACTTAAGCTCATGCGTACCAAATATAGCACGTATTAAGTTTTCAGTCCAGCAGGGTTCGCAGATCGCACGTGGCGGACCAGTTTCAGTTCAGCGGTCACCGCACGTAGATCAGGGCTGAAAGTCTCATGATATAAAATAAAAATTTTTCCTGATCCGAGGGTGTAATCTGGCTGAATTCTGACGGTCAGAACGCTTAATACTGACACGTCAATTCGTGTGCCAGATTTGAATTTCAAATTTCAATTATGTCCCTATTCGCACTCGCTTCAGTCCGGGCTCAATGAAATAGCCTGTGATTATCGGTTGAACTTGATTTTCGAAATGATTGTCAAGTCCAGTTAGGCGGTTCTAACGGTCTAAGATAGGAGGTATCGGACTTTCGACGTGCGGTCTAGATCCAATACAAAATTTCAAAGTGGTTCAGAGAACAAACCTGCTTAGAGTTTGATCCGAGGTTATAGAGTATTATAGAGCCATTGGTTCTACTTGATTTGGGTCTTGTAGAATGTATTTAAAGTGATCAGGGACTATTTCCCAGCTACTCTAACGTTGCGCTAGCTAACTTACGCTTAATTTCCATAGGAATTAATCCTAAGTGGTTTCTTTGGCTATGGAATTGGGTTCTGAGCGATTTTCCAGATGTTTTAGTTGACCCACTGCCTAAGGACGTCAAATCCCAGATTAACCAAAATCCGGGGTATTACAATCTACCCTCCTTAAAACACAATTTCGTCCCCGAAATTTGTGAAGGGTAAGGAGTACTTTTTCTAAGGAAGGTTCAAATCTTATTTAATGACCTAACCGTACATACATCCTAACTCAAATGTTTCGATCCTGGGCCAGTGGGAAAGAGGCCAAGCACTCTTCCGCTGCGCCACTCTGATCGAACGGCAACGTTGACTAACCTAGCTAGATTGGACTCATTACGTTCTACCCCCCTTAAAACTTGGTTTTACTTAGGGTTGAAGAATCTTCGCATCGATCCGTATATCGGAACGAGGCACAACTTAGGGGCTATCCTTAACCTAAAATGGAAACAATCTTTCTCTACAGGGTTTTCCTTACTAATGATGCGTTCTATGGCATTGGTACCTATGATCTTAGAGATGAGCCTAATCTCTATTGTGGTTAAGTTTAGGGGAAGGTATGAGTTGGTGGCAAGATATCGAATTCTCTACTGGCTTTAAGTCCTCGCCATTTCCCAAAGACAAAGCAATAACATTTGGTTATATGTGGTCGAGCCAATGTGGAAGAAAAGTTGTGTAGTGGGTCTGAGCCGGATACATAGACTTTCTGCCTAGAACAGAAATTTATTGTATCAGTTCTTAATCCTAAACGATGCCGATCTTCTACTTGATCAAAGCATTGGATTTATTAGCAACTTCCAGGATTGAGAAGTCAATTCAAACCGCGAATACTTCGCAGATAATTACATTTCCTTTACTCCGCGTTCTCGAATGCAATAAGCCCTTTGGGGAAGGCAATTCTAAGGGGCGTGCTTGGACATTCTAAGTTCAATCTGAGGGATTTATTGAAGGGATAATGTTCTACTTCAACCAAATCTAACCTACAATTCCTTAGCATATACAGGCTTTACACTACTTAAAGTAACTAGTAGGCTAGTCTGTAACTCAGTAGCTATAATCTAAAGCATAAGATGATACGTGAAATGGTTCCATACCATTTCTACTACAGGGAATTCTTCTATTGCTTTGGGTCAAGATTATCTAAATGAAATTGGATTTCTTATGTGGTCAGACCCTTCAATATGCGTCCTCAACTCCCCCATCTCACACGGTGCCATGCGATACGTCGGCAGTGAGACGGGCGAGAAACCAGGAACCAGATCGATAGTGAAATCGATTACTCGTCGGGGCGGCAAGCTAGGGATCTTCCTGAACAAATCCCCAAACTCACAAACGACTGGTGTATGCTCAAGCATCTGGGCACCAGCGTTTCGCAATAAGGTGGCGTAACTAAGTATGCGGAAAGGGAGATTTACCCGCACTGGAAACGTGAAGGATGTACCCTCTGGCTCGTAGGCTGTCACTATATGAGTCTCGCAGTCAATCTCGGCCTTCGCTGTAGTCAACCAGTCCATGCCAAGAATGACATCGAGATAAACCAGAGCGGGATCGACGACGAGATCTAAAGCCATCGTCTTGCCCCCCAGATCCACCAAACAACCCTCACACATCTGGGTGGCATCTGTAAAGGACCCGTGAGCTGCATAAACTCGCACCCCATCCATAGTAATGGTCTGTAGCCCAAGATGCCCAACTATAGCACGTGATATCAAAGAAATCGTGGAATCAGTGTCTACCATCACGAGAATAGGAGTACCTCCAATATGGGCAGTGACCTCGAAGGCTGAATGCTGAGAAGTCTGTGTCGCAGCTACCTCTGCTGTCAAGGCATGTACCCGTGCCTACTGTGGCCGGTTCGGCCGCTGTACCGTGGGCCGTGAAGGCTGCCTGATCTACGATATCGGAGGTCTGAAAGAAGGGTGCGCAGGAGCCAACCGTATAGGCGGTGCTGATATCGCCTGTGGACGTGTACGGTCGATCTTCTGCGGTGGCGAGAACCCACTGTCCCGCATCCTAGAAAAATAACTCTGCGCCAAGTGGCCCTCTCTCCCACAATATGTGCATAGTAAATTAGAGCACCGCATCGGGGGTACTGGCATTGTAGCCCTAGTAAGAGGGTCGACGCGAGGCTTCTCGCCCGCAGAGGGCCTGTCCTGCATCTCTGGTCGTGGCCTAGAAGCAACAGGGCCACGAGATCGCGCAAGTCGATCCACATCCTGCTCTGCCCGCATGGAGATGTGAATCAACTCCGCATAAGAGGGAATGCTCACACAGCACATCTTCGACCGAATATCCGGTCGCAAACCCTCCAAAAAGTGCCATATGCGCATTTACTCATCAGCCAAAATAGTCAGGACGTATCTGCCAAACTCCATGAACCGATGCTCATACTCCTTGACTGTCATGACTCCCTGTCTGAGGCGGAGAAACTCATTCTCCAGGTCATGCCTGTACGTCTGGGGATAATACTTCTCGTGGAAGCGAAACTCAAACGCTGCCCACGTCCATACATAATCGGCGGTAACCGTCCGTAATATGCTGTCCCACCACAAGCTGGCCTCTCTCTCGAATAGGAACGTAGCCAACTCAACCTGCTCAGCCTCTGTACAATGAAGCATCCGTAATATCTTTGACACACGGTCGAGCCAATACTCAGCCTCCTCGGGTCTGTGAGAACCCGTAAATGTGGGAGGCCGTAAGCGCTGAAATCGCTCTAATAGGCCCCGTGTATCTGCGGCATTCCCCGCAGGGTAAGCAGATGGTGCAGGATGAGCCATGCCCTCATCCTGAGCATATGTATAAGCATCCTCAGCTGGATGCGCAGGTGGTGCAGGTGGAGTCACACCCCCGCCCTGGGCTAGTGTCCCAACGATGGTAGTCAGAAGCTGCTGCTGCTGCTGCATCATAGCTAACATCTGCTCAAATCTGTCAGGAGGTGGAGCAGGCTGTGGCGGATGCTGTGTCGAAGTAGATGCACGATGAGGCTCTCTAACTGACGGTGTGAACGGCGGTGGTCCAACTGTAGGACCAGCAGCAGGCTGAGACGCACGAACTATCTCAGGAATCGGGCCCACAGCAGGGTCCGCATGAGTGTCAGACTGCGAAGGAGTCTGATCCATATGCTCACTCAACGCAAGCCGAACCGTGCTCCGCGTAGCCTTAGGCGGCATTCCCTATATTCAAAATAGGGCGCAACCTTGTCAGTCTCAATAACACAAATACACTGTAATCATTCACACAAGGAGTCAAAGGCATTCCATGCATTTTATTTAATCAAAATTGTCACAATACAAGGGATATATCCTTACAAGCATCATGACGAGAAATACATGGAAACTAAGACAGTTAAAATTACAACAGCAACATAAGCAAGGCACTAGCCCTAACAGACTTACACAACTTAAAACAGGAAATGACTAACTACTGATAACAACATCAACGATCTCATCGCTAGTCTGAGTCGGGTGATGGAGGAGGAGCACCCTTATCCTGCAAGCAACACAGGATCGCCTTCAAGGTACGAGTCACCTTGTCGAATTTCTTCTCCGTAACGGCCTTGGCATCCTCGACTTCAGCGCGAAGTTCTTGAACTTTCCTTCGCAAGGCGATCTGACTCTCCTCAATCCGAGTAATGCGATCGTCGCTAGTAGCCTGCGCAGAAGGAGGAGGGCTCTCATCTGTATCTTGAGCCTCCTCTTCTGCCTCTTCCTGAACTTCTTCCTGAACTTCTGCTCTAGGTTCTTCTTCGCTTTGATCTTCCTCATCATCAAAGTCATCCTCGCTGTCCTCCTCAAGCTGATTTTCACGGTACTGCGACCCAATCTTCATCTTGACCATAGTCAACTCATCAATGGTATGAATCAAAACTGACAATTTTGGCCCAAGTCTGTAAGCAAACTCAAGCGCGATCTTACAAATCAGTCGGCCAAAAGGAAGCGATTCGGATGTTCTTCTTGACTTGGCTATGACGATTATCTGTCGTAAGATGAAAGTGGCCATATATAAGTTCTCTCCCTGGGCCACCAGATACAAGAAATCGACCATAAGGTGTGTACATTCAATGCGATTCGTCGACCTAGGATAAACATTGTACGTGCAGATATGGTGTAGTAGGCGCAAATCATCAGACATATACGTCGCCTTGAGGCTATTATTAGGCTGCCATGGTACCAACTTACTGCACAGAAACCTGGTGCGGCGATCTCGCTCGCGTCTACTCCTCAGATTCTTCTCACTAGGATGACCATCACCAAGAGGCACGTTTAGAAGTCGCGCAATTAGTCGCACATCAATCGTAGCCATCTGATCTCTACCAAAAGGGATTTTAAACTGCAATGGCTCCAAGGTAGGATTCTGGATACTAGCGTAGAAGGCACGAACGGTGCTCACATTAGCACGAGCGTGAGCTTCAAAGATCGGACCCCAATGCGCAGCTTCAATGCGCTCGAACAATAAAAATTCACCGAACAGTCGCCCTTCCACGTCCACCTCAAACAACACTTTGCGATCAGTATATTGACCGTGAGGCATCTCTGATAGAATTACTCACCCAAGGTGAGCATGGGGATCCAAATCCCGCTTTGTACGGCACTCTCGGGCTGTAGCTGGACCCGTGGCGGCGCTTGAACTTGCGGCACCACCCCGTGGTGTTCTCGATTGAGCAGAGCGACTTGGCCCAGCCTCGTCTACTGCAGTCATTCTTTTACCCATCAAAGATAAGATGGTGGAGAGTGACAAAAGGCCTAAAATGGCTTCCACGAAAGCCATGGAAGACGGAGAAAATGCGAAGAAGTGGCTGTCCAACCTGGAAAAGGAAGATTTAGGCATCGTAGAGAGATGCTTCAAGCTTTCCAAGGATGTATTTTCAAGGAGAAATGAAAATGAAAAAGTGGAATGGAGCACCTCACGATTTCAGCTCGATTTGAGAGTTTTTGGAGCTCCGAATGATGAAATCTTCAAGAGGAAGGGCTGTCAACTTCAAACGAATGATGGATGATGGTCGTTTTTGGCCAAGGAGTGATCTAGGGATGATTTGGAATCCCGAATTTTGGAGATGGTTGCTGAAAAATGAAAATAGGGCTATGGGGAGGGCATTTTGTGAAGGAGAGGCATGTTTTGGGGGTTTTCTTTGGACGGGACACCTATGGGAAGGGTGTACATGTCATTTAAGGGCGTGCGCCAGAAAAACACTTCAAATGGGCCCACCTGTACTGCGATGCATCGCCGGATCGACGATCGCATCGCCGACTGGTGATGCATCTGGTCGGTGGGGCCAGATGGGTTTGGTCCCCCATGGTCCAAGGACCCCAGATATGTACGGTTCGACCCCTGGTTCATTGTATTTTGACCTATGTAAGCCCAAACATGTGTTCGGGGCTTTCCGGGACCATTCCGTAATACCGAATGCCAAACCCTATGATGCAGCATATGATTTTGGGGTATAAGGATCTAGTACATCCATCTAGACCCTTATTTATTAAAGAAAGTGAAGTTAGAATGGTCTTATGGCCATTTTTTATGAAATTTTACTATTCACTGTAAACTTTTGTGAAAGTATTATTTTGTATTATTTTCACATTAGGTTTAATGCCTAATATAAAATGGATAAGAAATTAATGAAGATTGGAGTGGTGAGAGGAAGAATTTTGAAGATTTTTGGTGAAACGGGGTTTTTAAGCCCTGGCGATTGAATACAAGAGTCGTGGTCATCCCACGGCCCAAGGATTTACTTTAACAGATTTAAAATCATTCAAAGAACATCTCAACCCGACTTCCTACGACCTATGAGCTATTCGGGTTGCTTCACGCGACCCGAGATGCGTTACAGACTCGATCATGCGATCGATTCGAATAGACTTCGCCTATTGGTGAATCTGCGATCCTAGAAATATTTTTAGACCCTTCTCGCTCCCACCTAAGTCAGGAGAAGCGACAGCGTACGTCACGAGACCATAACCCAGGCCCAGTATACTCTTATTCATGCTCTGATACCAACTTGTAACACCCGAAAAATCGGAGGTCGTGTATAAACTCAACTCCCGAGTTCCAAACCGTCACTTATGCAACAAAAATGATTATGATTCAATGTTGTCTGATTTATAGCATTCACATGAGTAAAAGTATACCAAAACTGCAATTCATACTTCAGATCCAGTGATAAAAGCAAGCGGAAGACTAAAAATATATATATCTCTGTATGGAAAAACAAAGTAGATCTCATCTGTCTCTAAAGTATGAATACATCTCTGAGCCTCATAAACATATACATGAATAAAATAAAAATGTTTAAAATAGTCCCACTGAAGTCCCATCAACCCAGGTCACCTACGCAAAGCCATCATGATACTGCATGTACGAGAACTCATCCTGGTCCTCGTCGATGTCTGGCTCTGCCTCCTGGATCTCAGCATCACCTGCATCTACAACAGGGTCTGTTGGGTGTTGCAAACACCATCCCGTAACGTGGGAATGAGTAGCTAACTCAGTGGAATCATAGAGCAAAGATTAACATGTTCACAATTCAATCATGCGATAATAGTAAAGCAGTAAATCAGACAATCCTAATACTGTCGTTAATAAAAGATGACATGACGTGATGTATGCCCTCACCGACGATCTCCCTCATACGGCACCATCTTACGACCGCGGCATACAATCGTCCCTCAAGTGCTCCACATCTTCTAGGCACATGCAATGTTATGGTGATATGATTTTCGAGTTGTTATTAGTCCATTCAAACAGCAGGATTGGAAAACTAAGGTACTTTCCTTGTATCAATCCCAACACAGATCCTGTCTAGGGTCGTTACTCCTAGTAATCTCATACGATTGTATATTTTGTAGGTCGCTGTAAGGGCTACCAGGGCTGTTGCACGCACTCGTTGTTCCGCTCCCCCATCACCTTATCAATACAGGCCTACTGTACTCTACTGCTACTGAAGGGTCGTCGCCTCCCGTAGACGCAGAATACGCTCGCGGTCACTACAAAGGACTCGTCGCCTGATCAGTGTAGGCCGACAGCAAGAATATAGTGTCCCATACCACCATAATCTGCTCACGAGACTAGGTGCTCACTGGTCACTACGAGGAGGTTTGTGGCCCCAGCGTAGGCCTACAGCTCGACCACAGTGTCCCATACCACCATGCCCGGCTCATGAGTCTTCGTGGATCAAGGTACCATGGTTAACAGGGTTTACAATGATAAGTTCAGTACCCTAGGTTCAAGCAGTTATGACTCATACAGGGTGAACATACATCGGCCAGTCGGGTTACTTGACGGGCTCGACTAGCGCGATCGCATCTCAAGTCGAACGACATGAAGTGAGTAAAACACTTCGCGTGGCCTAACCACTGCCGCCAACTCCAAACACGACTCGCATTCATCGACACGTCGTTCGTGGCCAAGACCAGCCAACCACGAATTCGATCGGTTACCGACTGCCTGGACTAAGTATAGTCCCAAACAATCATGGAATTACATCAGCAATCTATGTAGGAGTATTGGAATTGAAATACAATTATGTGAGCATGTTAACACATGTTATAACATTCAACTTAAGTAAATCTTCAAGCACGTATATTTCATGCATGCAATGAAATCATGTATATAGTCAACATGTAGGAAATCATTTAGGTCAGCATATTAATTGAGAAATCAATCTCAAACTATTTCATAATATCATTTAATTCGATACATACTAGTACAAGCATTTATACAAACACATACACTGCACACTTAAGTCTACATATAGTATGTCGACCCGAAGTGCGCAATTAGGCGAATCTCTTCGCCAAACTAATTATGCACGTATTCCTAACTTCCTAATGCGACAATAAACCATGTCAATCACATCAGCAAAATATGAATGTAAACTGTACTTCCTACAAATGACTAAAATACCCTAAATCTCATATTCTTCGTTGATTTACGAAACAGGAAACGGATAGCATGTGGTACATGTCAAACGGCGATGCCGTCGATAATATACTATTAAACGACATTGAAAGCATTGGAAACCGTCAATCAAAGCGTCTAAAATCCTCACCTAATCTCTTGTAGACTCGTGATTTCGAACGGAGCGTATACGCTTCGTCTACGGCAGTAAGAGAACCTGATTTATGAGTTACGTTAGCTAACGCGCTATGAATCTAAGTAGACCTTAAATCAGCAACTTCTAGGGTTGTTTCATACCTGAAAAAGTGGAAGAATCACTGGCCAGGTGATTGGGATAAGCTGATGAAGCACGTGCAACTAGCGGCACAAAAGCGGGAAAAAATCCCTCTACTCTCTCTCTCAAACTCTCACCTTTTCTCTCTCCCAATTCTAGGGTTTTGCAATTTCAGATGGGAGAGAGGAATGAGGGTTTCAACCCCTTTTATAAGCTTAAAAATGCCAAAAATAGGCTCCGGAACGAAGTTTACTTCGTGCATATCCAATTCGGGGCTATTTCGGTCCAAAAGATGCTTTCTGGTGGTCCCCTGGTCGAATGCGATAGGACTTAAACTCATGCGTACCAGATATAGCACGTATTAAGTTTTCAGTCCGGCAGGGTTCGCAGATCGCACGTGGCGGACCAGTTTCAGTTCAGCGGTCACCGCACGTAGATCAGGGCTGAAAGTCTCATGATATAAAATAAAAAATTTTCCTGATCCGAGAGTGTAATCTGGCTAAATTCTGACGGTCAGAACGCTTAATACTGACACGTCAATTCGTGTGCCAGATTTGAATTTCAAATTCCAATTATGTCCCTATTCGTACTCGCTTCAGTCCGGGCTCAATGAAATAGCCTGTGATTGTCGGTTGGACTTGATTTTCGAAATGATTGTCAAGTCTAGCTAGGCGGTGCTAACGGTCTAAGATAGGAGGTATCGGACTTTAGACGCGCGGTTTAGATCCAATACAAAATTTTAAAGTGGTCCAGAGAACAAACCTGCTTAGAGTTTGATCCGAGGTTATAGAATATTATAAAACCATTGGTTCTACTTGATTTGGGTCTTGTAGAACGTTTTTAAAGTGATCAGGGACTATTTCCCAGCTACTCTAATGTTGCGCTAGCTAACTTACGCTTAATTTTCATAGGAATTAATCCTAAGTGGTTTCTTTGGCTATGGAATTGGGTTCTGAGCGATTTTCCAGATGTTTTAGTTGACCCACTGCCTAAGGACGTCAAATCCCAGATTAGCAAAAATTCAGGGTATTACACGATTACCTCAGTGTACGCTCGTACCAATTGGACTTGTCAAATAACCTGATTGGCGTACTGTGTGTTTCCCATGTATGGACACTATCGTTTGAATCTAAGGTATTGCTTACCAATGTAAAAACCGTTTCAACCATAGTACCTCGATCCGTTAAGACTCAAAAGCTAGGCATGGTGGTATGGGACACCATGGTTGAGCTATCAGCCTACGCTGGGGTGACGAGCCTCCCCGTAGTGACCAATGAGTAACCCAAACTTATGAACCAAATACGGTGGTATGAGACACTTTATTCGAGCCATCGGCCTACCCCGACGCATCCTGGTTGCGGTCCCAGCAAGGGTTGAGGTGAACCATTTAATCTGGACCTCCTTCGAAAATAGCGCTCCAGTTGGTAGGGCATTGGTGGAGTAACCTCAAGTATAATCAATTGAACTTGCCTATCTATTGCCTTCATTAGGGGTGATGCCCTATAAATTGCCTATCGTATGCGATTAACTAGGATTGACGACCCTAGCTGGATCATCGTTTGGATAAATGATATAAAGGGAGGTACCTTAGCTTCCCGAATCTGCTATATAAATAAGCCTAATCCAGAACTCGGCTAACACGACCATGCACCGCATTGCATATGCCTTTGGCATGGAAGAGCACAGTGGGAGTAGCATGTGCGACCGTAAAATGGTGATGCTAAGGGAGTGCAAGTGAGGGCATGCATCATTATAGCATATCATTCCTGCAATAACAAGAGTACTTAGGACATGAGTGGTATACTGCTTTATCATTATTGCTTGACTGAATTGATAACATGTTAACCTTTGCTTTATAGTTCTAGTGAATTAGCTACTCATTCTCACCTAGGATGGTGTTTTAAAACACCAACCAGACTCTGTTATAGATGCAGGTGGTGACGATGTCCATGCTGCTAATTGAGATTTCATAGAAGAGGTGGAAGAATTCTCCTACGTTCAGCTATCAGGTAGGTCTATGTAGACCATGTACTGACCGATGGGATTATAGGGATTATATGATTTAGTCGAACTTTCACATTTTGTATTTTATAAAATTTAGATCAATACATGTATATATTCAGCCCGGTAACATACTCATACTTTGGAGATTGAGAAACACTTCTATACATTATATACCTATTTCAATCTTCCGCTTGTTTACTTAATTATCTCTGGAGTATGATATGCTGTTTTAGTATAATTCCACTCATGTTTAATGCATTAATGTGGACAACATTTAAACATCATTATCTATGTTGCATAAGTGATGCATTGGAACTCGGGAGTTAAGCTTCTGCTTAACCCCCGATTTTCAGGGCGTTATAGTGCTTCATCTATAAGGTCCCATAATCGGACCACATATGAGGAGGATGAGTCATTGCCATCTTTTAAATGATGCAGAACTATGGGGAAGTAGATTCGAGGAGAGCCCGGACTCACTGAAGATGGTGTGGACCTTACTGTGGGTCCCACATTGATGTATCTATTCTATATCTACATCGTCCATCCTTTCTTCCATATCATTTTAGCGATTGATCCCCCAAGAAAAGCAGATCTAATTATCAGATGGACCATACCATGGGAAACAAGAGTGATTGACCATTAATGGGCCACAAAAGTTTTAGATCAAACTTATATTTGTTTTATCCCTTCATCCAGGCTTATGTGACCTTATTAACGGATCCAAAGACAAATAAAAACTACAAAAACATTAAGGTGTGCCTTAAGAAGTTTTTAATAGTAAAGTGTTCAATTGCCACGGTTTCCTAGAGTATGGTCCACCTATGATTTGGATCTTCTTCCGTTTTGGGATCATACCCTAAAATGAACTGTGAACGGATGGACGACATGGATATAGAATAGATGCATCATTGTGGGTCCTACTGTAAGGGCCATACCATCTTAGGTGAGGCCTCGTATCACCTAAGGCTGAAAGTTAGCCGGGTTGGGTTGGGTTGATGCTCAACCCAAGGTTCCTATACCTTAACCTTAACCGAACCCAACCCAACCTCATGTGGGAAATTCTCAACCCAAGAGGCTCAGTTGGGTTGGTCTGGGGGATACATACTAATATTTTCCTCATTACATTAGTCTATTATATTTCAATACACATTTTAATTTTTTATAGCTATAATTTTAGTAATTATATATATAGTTATTTATTTATAATGCCCCAGGTTTTCGAAACTCGAGTATATGACTCGTTCTCCAAAACTCAAGTGTTAACCTTTAAAGATAGTTAAATTCAAATATTTCTTTTTCTTTTTCTTTTTCTTTTAGAGTTACCAGTTTAGTGGAAGATGGAAAAATCAAACACAAAGGAAAATTTGTACTTACATTCAGAATGTACGAGCGGTTACCCATAATAACTGATACAAACCAATGTCTCTATGTTAACAAATACTATAATTACACAATTTTACACATGAAAAATAATAAAATGCATATAAACTTGAGCCATAAGATCGCACAGCTCTTCTTGACAGATGCAGCTATGTGTCCCTGACAATTGTACCCTACTCCTCATCAAGTCTAAACATGTATATCATTTAAGCTGCATATACTACCTGTATGGTTATATATTTGATGAATGAGTGACCAACTTAGTGTGAATTCCCTTTAAGATTACACACCGCCGTATTAGGTAAGCATAATTATAAATAAAAAACATTCAAAATAATACACAATGCAGTCTTATTAAATGCATGGATACATGATTGCACATTAACTAGGGATGCTCATCCAGTTGGCTTTTGGGCAAAACCCATGCATGTGGCCAGTCACCAGCGAAAGTACATTATATATGCGTAGTGCCAAACTCACCGAAAGTGGGCCAATAGTCGATGGTTGGGGAGCTAGCGAAACGATACCATGACTAAGAGCACGTGCTACAGCATCTAAAATTAGCTACACGTTATCGCCCGTATGCTATGAATGCATGATTAGCTAAACCATTATTATTCCATTTACAACCAACCAATTTAAGAAAGCTCAAAGGTCACTACAGGGGGTTCATCACCCAGCGTAGGCCGATAGCTCGGGCATAGTGTCTCATTCTACCATCCTAGCTTATGAGACCTACACCTCAATATATTTAATGGAAGCCCATCGAATAGTGGCCAATTATAATTCAATATATAGGGCTTACCATCGCACGATTGGACAAAAATAATATATTGAACCCACATAGGACAAATACCAAAATAAATCCACATAGGATAAATATCAAAACTATGTAATAAAAGACCATCCTCAAAAACCACTTAGACACAACAACCTATGGATGGTAGGCCCACATCAATATTCCATTTAAACCATCATTCAAGTAACCACTAAATCGAGGGCCCATTATAAACACAATCAATCAAGTTACATCCCAAGTATAGATGTACATTTATAAGTGAGATTTCTCACTGATTGATGTACCAGTTTAAATTCCATAAGTAATCCACAAGTAATCCATAAGCATGAGAAAATTATATGCAAGATAAATATTGAGCATGTAATTTAACATTCAATTCCAGCAACTAGCGCATGTAATTATAGGTTAAAGATATCAATTATCAACAGAAATTAAGATAAAAACTATCGCTTTGGCTAATAGAAAAATAAAAAGCTCAAAGGGAAAAAATCATCACTTATGTTTGAACCGCCTACATCATCACTAAGAAATGTGTGTTCCCTTGGAATCAAATCTTACTATAAATCGTAAAGTTGTACGATTAGATCCAAGCTTTACACACTATTTAGGGTTAAGGCCTTAACCTAGGGTTTCGATTACCTAGGTCTAGGATTTCATCCTTGAGTTTAGGTCTAGGATAAATTTTAAGATTTGAACTCTAGTTGGTATACAAGTAATTACAACAACATAATTATTATCATTAATGTTATAATTAGCATTAGCTAATATGGTTATAATAATCATTATGATGCTAATAATTAGTGCAATCCATTGTCAATGATGATATTTAAAAATGGTAAATAAAATATTATATATAATAGTCATGGGTTTGTTTATAATAACTAATAGTAGTATATATAACATGCTAATAGCTATTCATGCTTCATAATCATGATTGTTAGGGTACTACCAATGATAATAATAAACCAAAACAATCTAATTTGGGAGGAAAGGTTAACTTACGTCAGTCGACTCAGTTTGACCTGACGTGATTTAACATGACATGGAGTTGAGCCTCACCTCTTGACTCGATCTTTTTCTTTCTTCCTTCCCTCTTTCTTCTCTCTCTCTCTCTCTCTCTCTCTCTCTCTCTCTCTCTCTCTCTCTCTCTCTCTATGCTGGTACTCCAGCCATGCCTGGACCAGTCCCAAGCCCGACTCAACTCATTCAGACTCAGTTTCAACCGAGTCGACTCAGTTCCGACCGAGTTGACTCGGTCTCTTCTCTCTCTCTCTCTAGTTTCTCTTCTTCTCTCTTTTCTCTCACTCTCTTTCTATTTCTCTTCCTCCTTTCTTCGCTTTCTACTCCAAGGACGTCTAACAATGGAATGGAACCAACCAGATGCTTTCTTGACTTCAGTCGAGCTGAGTCGAGTTAGCAGTGGTGCAACCCGTCTTATCTCTCTTCTTCATTTCTCTTTCCTACTTCTCCCTTCCTCTTTCCTCCTGCATCAACCTGCCAAGCCTGCAATCCAGCTAGTTCAGACTCTATCCCGACCAAGTTAGAGCAAGTCAGCGACTTGGTTTGAGCCGAGGTAGTGCAGCACAGTGGCAGCTGCCCGCTCCTC
This sequence comes from Magnolia kwangsiensis, assembly GCA_037074715.1. Classification (NCBI taxonomy): domain Eukaryota; kingdom Viridiplantae; phylum Streptophyta; class Magnoliopsida; order Magnoliales; family Magnoliaceae; genus Magnolia; species Magnolia kwangsiensis. The sequence goes on from CM073571.1 coordinate 170,096,577, forward strand.
TCTCGGACTCTCTCCTTCTATTTCCTGCTTTTTTCTCTTTCTTACTTTTTTTTCTTCCCTCCTACTGCTAGAAATGTCCAGCAGTGGGCCCCAAGTTCAGACAGACTCGGTCCGATTTGAGCTTATGCAGCAACGCATGCTCTATGTTGGATTTTTTTTCGAATGCATTGGACTCCATACAGGGTGTAGACCCCAACAAGTCATTGTTGAAATTTCCATCAGATGGACCTCATTACTACACAAATGGAGCTTGAATCACGGCTTAGACGGGTAGTGCAACGGTGAGGAAGATGCTCGGCCATTAATGACATTTTTTTGAATGACCTTGTGTTTCTTCGAAAAAATTCTGGTGGATGTCTTAGATTAATCCCTGAAAGCTTGGGAATAACAATTTTCGAAGCTTGAAGAGTGTTTGACTGGTGGGTTTGACATTGAGAGAAATGGTCGATTTTCTCGAGTGTGGCTGCACTAATGAGGAGGAAGGGTGCTTTTGCTAAATCCCCTCCTTTTAAAGTCTTACCCTAATTCTCCCAGGCCGTTGGATAAAGGATAAATGGCCTGGATTAATTCTAGGGCTTCCCACTTTCCCTCTCTCTCAATAACCCGCTTCTTCCTTTCACACAGTTGGCGATCCACGTTTTGTGGTTTGAACGGCTAGGATAGCATCACATGGATGGCTGAGATTGAGGGATTTCACCTCACTCAGATTTCTATCCTGGCTAACCAAAAGAGAAATGTAAGTTTTTCGTTTTCGGAAAGAACTTATTGCACGTAGTCATCTTGCGCCTAGGTTTGTGCCCATGCATGTGTTTTTCATCAAGTGAACCAGACTAGGTTTTGGTCATGCGTGGATGTTCCATCAGATGGGCAGTTTGGATCTTCCATCTGGGCAGTGTAGGTGGGCCATTGATCAAAGCACGGAAGGTTGTCCGTCCGTTTGCGGAAAACAGAAAGGAAGGAAGAAAATTCCTTCTTCGATCATTCCTCTATCAAAACAGCTTTGACCAATCTGTGTCACCCAGTGCATCGCGGGTGCTTTAGAACCAATGTATATGCACCCTAATGTGGGGCCCACTATAATCTTTTTGACGAAATCTGCATCGTCCAGCTACTTCCACTGGTCTTATCAAGACCCTTGACTGAATATGTGGCAAATCCTAAACTCAGATGGCCCATAACACATGAAACTTATGGTTTAAGTGTCTATGAATATAACTCTAACAGTCGGATCATTTTGGTAGTTTAATAATTAAGATTTTTAAACCTACGGTCCTATTTTAAGGTGGATCATGTAAATATGTGGACCACAAAATGATTTAATTAAAATCCTTAGTAGTTAATTACAAGTTTTTGAAATTTGATGGTCTGATTGGTTTCAAATCGTTGATCTATACTAATCCAATGTTTTGATAGCTTTCATTACTAGTTACGAATTAATTGATCAGTGGATCTATGAGTTTGGTTCTACTCTGTAGGTTATTAAGACTATCCATCTCATGATTTTATATTATTAAATATTTAACTATTATTATTATTATTATTACCTATATATTATTATTTACTTACCTTTTTATTATACTTATATGTAAGATGTGGGACTACTCATTATGTGTCATTTAGCTACATATCCTAATGTTAGGGTTACCTTTTTATTATACCTATATGTAAGATGTGGGACTACTCATTATGTGTCATTTAGCTACATATCCCAATGTTAGGTTCACTTTGCATTAAAGTGGGCCATACCACATGAACCTCTAGTTACCAAATGACAGTTCCCTAGCCATTCCAACAATCTGACGGTTGGATTGACTCATATTTGGTTGTCAATAACCCTAGGGACCCTAAAGAATGTTTAGGTGTGATCTGAGAGTTAGATATGAAAGCCAGATAATCCGATCTGTGCTTTCAAATGTTGTATCATCCTACAGGATGTTGTAAACTTGGTGAACGGTGGATTCTATGATTCAGGGTTCTAAATCAAAAAAGGTCAGCTAGATTTGTCCACCAATGAAATTGGAATTCTAAAAATAGGTCTCTCTAGCAATGTGATGGTTCATCTTGAATGACAACGGATGGATAGCTTGGTATATAGATGAGGATTGTTTTCAATGACTGGATTTAGGCCAGAATAAACGTGAATTCACTAAAGCCATACTTGTATATATATTAAATTAGATTACATGGTAACACTCGAGTATTGAAAAGTATTGGGTGTTACATTATGGTAAAGAATTATTTTTTTTTAAACAAATAAGGACAACTACTCCATTAAAAGTCATGTTGTGTAGCACACAATCTATTTTGGAGAGAGAAATCCGACGTATCTTGTTAGCTTGAGTCATCGAAAATGACGTGAACCAATGATATACAACAGCATTAGAATTTCCTCAACCTTCAAAACAAATGATTCACACTCAATTATAATTTATAAGCAACTTATATATAGTTTGGGTTTGAGTTGGGTCAGGCAACCCGAGACCTCAACCCGAGCCCGACCCAAGTTTTATAGGGTTGGTGTTTGTAGAGCCCAAGCCCGAGACCAGGCCCTATTAATCCTACCCGAGCCCAACCCATTGTTGGGTCGGGTTGAACCCGCCCAACTTACAGCCCTATTATCACCTAATCCACTCAGAGTCAGGGCCGAGCTTGAAATCTAGGCCCGTCGCACCCACGAGATCAAAGGACAGTCGACAAAAGCACTTCTGGTTTGGGAAGCAAATTGGCTGGTGTTGGCACACCGCCGGCCTGAGTGATGTGGGTACGTGTTGTTTCGAGACGAGCGCTGACGCTCTTCGAGCTCCGAGTTGTATGACGTTCAAAAGAAATTAAAGTTACGTAGCCCCACAATAATGTATTTATTATATCCACACCATTCATCCATCTGGTGAGATCATTTTAGAGAATGATCCCAAAAATGAGTCATATAAAAAGTTCAAATCGACCACACCACTAATAGCAATGGGACAATGATTCTCACCATTAAAACATTCATAGGGCCATCATAACATTTATTTTCCATTCAATCTATTCACATGGTCATATATATAAGCTTGAATGAAGAGATTAAAAAAATATCATAAAACTTCTGTGATCCCGGGACGGTTTCAATGGCTGACAGTCTTCTAGTTGCCTATGACAACATTTCGTGGAGAATTCCATGAAGCTAGAAATGTCATTATGCAATGAATCGTTAGCAGCCGTTAATCTCATGCCATTGATAATTTTCTTATATTATATTTTATCTCTGTCTTTTTATTCTATTATATTCATGTGGCTTTTATATTGCCTGCTGGAGGAATGGAAAGGTTGTTTAATTGGTCCTTCGCACGACCATATAGCTTCCCTCTTATTTCGGTGAGAGGACTCTGGTGTACTTTGAGTCTAATATTTACTTCCTATTTTGTAGAATAAGATCATATCACCACATGCATCACGTACACATGTCAACGGTTTCCTAGGCTTAGGAAGGCCCAAGCAATCAATGGCTAGCGTGGCCCGTGTGCATACGGCTGTTATATGAAGGAGATGCATGTGGCCCTTATCCAGAAGGGATGGCCGGTTTAAAGATATTTGTGAGCATCTTCAAAAGTAATATATGAAGAAATTTTAAAGACAATTTTAAATTATAATTAAATTATTAAAACCATTTATATCATGAAACTTACCGTGCATATATAGTATAATCTTAAAAAACTTTCTTATTAGGTTATTTTCAGCACTTAATTATTTCAACCTTTTGTTATCGGGCCAGCCCTAGCCTACCAATAAAATCTATACATGTATATTTAATTTTCTAAGATATATATATATATATATATATATATATATATATATATATATATATATATATATATATATATATAGGTCTTTACACAAACTCACGCTTACACCCCACACACGCCACAATGGGCACTTTAACACATGACCTGGTGTTGAAACCTGTGGAGCCTGCCATGGAGCCATGAATAGAGACCCCTATATTTAAGGGAAATTTATAAAATAGTATCTCATTAATATAGTATTTTTTAATGCAATTTTTGTGAGCAGATCGTTCACTTGCTCAGCTCGTCCTTCGCCTGCACAATATCAACACTAAGGGGACCCTGGCTGGAACCGGGAAACCTCCGATGCTTAAGTTAGTTTCTCAAACTATGGCAAAGGCAAAGGGTTTTTAAGGTTTTCTGTTGCGTACCTTCTTCCGTAAAGGAGATCGTTATTTATAGGTCTGGTTGATTCTTATCATACGAGGATTCTTCTCCTTCTTATTTGGAGATTTGATCCTCTTGACTGATTTCGCCCGATTCCGAGGATCTCGGGATCGGACACCCGTACTCCTAGATTTTGGGGATGGTATTTATATTCACACCGCCTTTTTTTGTCTCGGCTCGGCTGTTACCGACTCTGTAAGAGTCTCAACGGGCTTAAGAGAATAAGTCTTTTGCCTTCTCATGGATGGACTAGTCTCGGTGTTTATCTGTCATCCTTCCTTACTTCGTAGCCGACAAAATCAACTCATTAGGTCAGTTTATTCTGTCGGTCGGGTGGCTTATAACTTATTTCACCTTTTGTAGGCTTACGCAGACGTTGTTAACTCTCCGACCCAGTAACTTAAGTCGTCTTTTACTTTTTCCTCTTAGCCTTATACACTATTCTCTCGGCTCCAACCATTGTCTCGGAATCCTCGGGCAGTGTCAGCAGGACCGACCTACTCCATATCCGAGTCTTCGGACTTAACATATTTTTCCCCAACAGTGAGCCCCCCTTACTCCTTATGTCGCTCTCGACACCAAGGAGTAATGAGTTTTTAGTTCGGTTCGCATAAGAGTCCGAGGTCATAATGAGACATTTAATGCCTTTTGAGTCGTCCTTAACGTATGACGCTTTGTTTCTCGAGGTCGCACGAGCAGCCAACCGTCAGGTCGTTTCTCTCGCGTATGGGCGCTGGACGCGTGGCAAAGGCGTTACCTCCATCAGTCGGCGTGTGCCACGTGTCGAGTGAGGGGGTCGAGGCAGGCCTCGTTTTGTCTGCCCATTAAATGCTTATGCCACGTGGCACGACTATAAAAGTGGGTGGGAGAGGCGTGATAATTTTACTTTTGCCGTTCATTCTCTCGCTCGTCTGTTTTCTTTCTGATTCTTCCTTTTTCTTCTTCTTCTCTCCCTCTGCTGCCATTCTCTTCTCTGTTATTTCCTTTTGCATCTGTTGCTGCCTTCTTCGGTGAGTTTTTTTCTTTCCTTTTTATTGATATTAGTCACTATACATGGCTCTCAGAGCCCCTAGGAGGAAACTTTCGGTGATGAGGGTGATTCGCAACGTTTTTGGAATGTTGCGGAGCCACCCTCTTTACTGGCGGAGATCGCCATTGGTGCGGATGCAACTTTCCGGCTTGTCAGGAGGGCCGATGAATCTCCGGCTGAGCGTCTTGCTCTAGCCGGTCCTTCTAATTGTGGCTCGTCTCTGGTAACCCGTCCAGGGAGACCCAATCTCAGGATGGATCCGTTGGAGGAGGAAGAGGAAGAAGAAGAAATAAAGATAGCTGAGGGGGTCGCTGTATCGTCCCCTGTAACTCGGTCGGCTCAGGTTTTTGAGTCGTCTTCAGAGGGAGAGGGGGCCGAGGATGACCTGAGTGGTCCTGTCGCCTCAATTTTAACTGATTCAGATCTAAACAGAATATGAGTCGGGTACCATGTTCCGGACTTGGTTATACTTCGGCTCCCTCATCCAAAGGATTTGCCTGACCATCCCCCTGCTGGGATGGTCGTAATTTTTCAGGTCTCGATGCAATGTGGTTTGCGTCTACCTCTCCAACCCATTGCTCGAAATTTTCTGTCTCGTGTCAAACTTGCTCCCGGTCAGATAGTCCTGAACGAGTGGAAGAACTTGTTTGGGTGCGTTGTGCTATGGGCTGAGCTTGAGCAGCCCCAGCTGACAGTTGATGAATTCCTTTACCTGTATCAAGTAAGACCGAACCCAAATTTTCCCGGCTTTTATTTTCTTAGCATGTGGCGAGGTAAGGGCGGTTCCTTTATAACCGACCCACCAACTTCCAACAAACATTAGAAGGAGAGATAGTTTTGGGGATGGGGACAATGAGAGACGGTTGATCCGTGGCCCTACGAGCCTCGAGTCTCCCGTTCGTTTCGCAAAGCAGGTGACTCGGCTTGATACTTTTTATTTCTCCATACTGTAACTCACTAAATCTGACCTTCTGGTGTTTTGTAGATATCTTAAAGAAAAGGGAGAAGCTCAAATCCAACGCCTTAGCTCGGATCAAATATCTGAAAAAGCTAAGTGCAGAAGATCGGTCTTGAAAGTTACTATTGCAACCAGAGCGTCTGCATCTTGCGGGTTTAGAATTGTTCGTGTCAGGTAATTCTTATTGTGTTTCCACGTTCTCTCGGCGCATTGTCTCACTCATTTTTGTCCTTCTTTTCAGATCTTCCCGAGGCTCGACCCTTTCTTAATTCGGCCTCCGCTAGCAAGGCTGAGACTCGTTCTTCTCTTAAGCCAATATCTAAGGTGAAGGCTCCTCCGAGGTCGGCTCTTTCATCGGGGTCTCGGCCTTCGAAGCAACCGAAGATTGCTGCAAAGGCAAAGGAGCCGGCCGTTCCATCTGCTTCTGTTCCAGCCGCCCCACAAGTAGTTGTGCTTTCCAACCCTGATGAGAGGGCGGAAGAGGCGGAGGCAGTTTTTCCCGTGTCTCAGTCGGCTCCTAAGCCAGGACCTGTTGCAGAGGAGGTTCCCAGACAGAGAGAGGGATCAAGTGGAGAATCTTCAAGAGGGGAGATGACTCAATAGGAGTTGTCACCCTTCCATAAGATTATTTCGGGGATGATTCCTTGAACCATCACTTACGGGAGCGAGAAGGACTTCGCTAGCTTCTACAACGTCCCGACTCTGCCGACTCTTGGTCATACGGTGAGGCTACTTTTTGAGATAACATCCTTTTTTTCTTATTCCTCTTTAACTTCTGATTAGGGCTCTTGTTACAACTTACTATCTCTCGTTTGTAGTTGGTCTCCCTGCATTGTCAAGGCTTGCTCGGAGCTGTCCACTGCTCAGAAACTTGCGACTGAGATAGAGACAACGAAGAGAGTTGCGGCCGAGGTAGAGGGTTACCGAGAGATCGTCGAAGGTCGCATCCGCATTATGACTGGCGACTTGTCAATCGCCAGGAAGGTAGCCGAGGATGCGAGGGCCGCTCTCGAGGGCGCTAAGGTTGAGAGCATCTGTTTGGCATCGCTTCTGGCAGGGGCCAAGGAAGAGAATCGACATCTTCATCATGTCCATGGCGCTTGCGAGAACAATCTGGCTCGGGCCAAAGCTGACGCCGCTGTGCTCGTCCAACAAGCATGGGAGGAGGTCAGCCGAACCAAAGAGGCTCAGGACCGGGCCTTGGAAACCTTTCTTGAATATTCAGAGTTCGAAGAAGAGAGGGACCGCCTTTATCAAGGTGGTTATAGGGTTTTCATTCTGGAGATGAGGGCCGCCTTCCCCGACCTTGAGCTCTCTGCGTTTGAGGCTGATAGTCCAGAGGCCGAGGCTACTGGTACTGATACTACTGTCGATGAAGAAGCCCCTGCTACGGTTGCTGCTGTCGATAAGGCTGGTCCCTCTAGGACTGCTTGGTGAGTAGTCCAATATGGGACTGCTTGGTGAGTACCCCGACCGAGAGATGGCGACTGTGCTTCATTTTTGGCACTCACGCCAGCACTATGTCGGCTAAGGCCGAGCGTCTTCTGGTATCATCACCAGCTCCTCTAGCTTTTACCCAGAGCCTACTCAAGAGCATCTGTAACATAGGAAGATCACTCACTCTGTCAGAAGTAGTTTTGTACTTCGCTTATATAGTCTTAGTAGAGTCTGATGTAACCCAATGTAAAACACTTAGAAATGATGAATAAAAATTCTCAGTTTTATTGAATCAACTTCATTTACCTTTCTTTTCCATTCTCTTTTAGTATCTTCAGTTCTGCCTTAAGGGTAATAGGTCTTGAGATGTTCGGCGTTGTAGGGGTGAGGCAACAGTTGCCCATTTAGGTCTTCCAGCCGATACGTTCCAGGGCGGATGATACTCGAGACGACATAAGGTCCTTTCCAATTGGGTCCCAGTGTGCCTGCACCAACTTTCTTTGTATTTGGAAACATTTTTCGTAAGACCATATCTCCGGCGCGGAATCGTTTGACTTTAACTCGGATGTTGTAGAACCGAGATACTTGCCTCTGCCTAGCCATCATTCGTAGTCGAGCTTCTTCTCTTTTCTCTTCCAGCAAGTCGAACCTGAGCGACAGGAGTTCGTCATTCTCCTATTCACTGAATGTATTGACTCGGCCGAACTTATACCGATCTCAACCGGGGTAACTGCTTCCGAGCCATAACAAAGAGAGAAGGGAGTTTCTCCCGTGGCAGTCCGAGCTGTGGTTCGATAGGCCCACAATATATTTGGGAGTTCTTCAGCCCATGCCCCTTTTGCTCCATCGAGCTACGTTCGAAGATGCTGTTTAATAATCTTGTTAACAGCCTCGACCTGTCCATTCGTATGAGGATGATGAGGCGAAGTGTATACGTCCCGAATCCCGAGATTACTGCACATCTCACGGAACTATCTATTATCGAACTGCCTTCCATTATCAGTAATAATAGTCCGTGGTATCCCGAACTGACAGACGATGTTTTTCCAAACAAAACCTGTAATCTTCTGTTCGGTAATCTTTGCTAATGGCTCGGCTTCAGCCCATTTCGTAAAATAATCCACCGCAACCATGGCAAACTTGGTCTGACCCTTTCCCAATGGGAAGGGTCCGATGATGTCGATCCCCCACTGTACAAAGGGCCAAGGTCCAGTCAATGGGGTCAATTCCTCGGGAGGCTGCCTCGGGATAGATGCAAATCACTGACACTTGTCGCACCTTTGGACGAACTTCTTAGCATCATGTTGTACGGTCGGCCAGTAATATCCTTGCCACAGTACTTTGTTGGTAAGCGAACGTCCTCCCGAGTGATTCCCATATATCCCTTCGTGTACTTCTCGTAATACATAGTCAGCTTCATGAGAATTCAAACATCGTAGTAAGGGAGCGTAGAATCCTTTCTTGTACAGTACCCCATTAAAGATGGTGTAGCGCGACACTCGGATCTTTAACCGCCAAGCCTCGGTATGATCTTCCGCTAGCTTCCCCTCGTTGAGATAATAGATGATAGGATCGAACCAAGTCGGTTTCGAGTCAATGGAAAATATAACCGAGTTTATCAGCTCATTTATACTCGGTTTAGTTATGTATTCAATCAGGACCGACCTAGGTATATCATCTTCGTCAGCTAAAGGAAGCTTTGCTAACAAGTCGACTTTGGCATTCTCGGTCCTCGAAATCCAAACTGCTTCGCCTTGTCGAAATTCATCGATTAATTCTTTGGCCTTCTCTGTGTATGCTTTCAGTTGTTCTTTTCATGTTTGATAAATACGAGTAACCTGGTTGACGACTAGCTGCGAATCACTGAAGTCCTTGAGATGAGTTACACCTAAACTCGCGGCGAGTCGAAGGTCAAGTAACAAGGCCTCGTATTCTGCTGTGTTATTCGATGCTGCGAATCCAAGTCATAAGGCATATTGCATACAGGTTTGATCGGGAGTCTCCAATACTACCCCGGCCCCGCTTGCTTTAGAGTTGGAAGAGCCGTCGACGAATAATGTCCAAGGGAAAGGATCGGGTAACGGGCCGAGGGACGAGGATGCCGATGCTTCGATAATCCTATTAGAGTCAGAAATTTTGTTATCCTGTGAAGTCACTTTGACAAGAGAGTTGGCCACGGCTTGTCCTTTTATGGTTGTTCTCAGCCTGTACTGTATGTCGAACTCGTTCAACTCGATAGCCCACTTTGTAAGTCGGCCGAAAGCTTCTGATTTTTGAAGGATCTAACGCAAAGGTAAGTCGGTCATAACGATGATGGTGTGAGCTAGAAAGTATGGCCGAAGTCTTCACGAGGATACTACCAGGATTAAGGCTACCTTTTCAAGGGGAGGATACCTCGTCTCTGCCTGTAGTAAGGCTTTGCTGACATAATACACTGGCAATTGCCTTCCTTCACTCTCTCGTATGAGAGCCGAGCTAATTTCTGCGTCGGATACAACCAGATATAATAATAAAGCTTCTCCTGACTCGGGTTTGGATAGCAGCGATGGAGATCTGAAATAAGACTTTAGTTGCTGGAACGCTGTTTCACACTCTTCCGTCCATTCCATCGACTGTTGCCCCTTCAATTGCTTGAAGAACGGGAGACATTTATCAGTGGCTCGGGATAGGAAGCGGTTGAGCGCGACTACTCTTCCGGTTAGCCTTTGTATGTCTTTAATTGTCTTCAGAGACTCCATGTCCAGCAGAGGCTTGATTTTCTCAGGATTCACTTCGATTCCTCATTGACTAACCAGAAAATCAAGGAACTTTCCCGAGCTTACACCAAAAGCACACTTGCTCGGGTTTAACTTCATCTTATACTTTCGTAAGGTCAGGAACATTTCTTTTAGGTCCATTATATAGTCAGCCGCGTGTACACTTTTGATGAGCATATCATTTATATATACTTCTATGGTTCGGCCGATCTGTCAAGCGAACAGTTTTGTTCACCAACCTTTGATATGTCGCTCCGGCATTTTTCAAAGCAAATGGCATCACTCGGTAACAGTAAAGTCATTTGTCAGTGACAAATGTAGTCTTTGATTTATCAGATTCATGCATTACAATTTGATTATAGCCAGAATAGGCATCCATAAAACTAAGTAATTCATGTCCTGCAGTACTATCCACCAACTGATCAATGTGAGGAAGAGAAAAGCTGTCCTTGGGGCAGGCTTTGTTCAGATCTATATAATCAATACATAGACGTCACTTCTCGTTTGTCTTTCTCACGAGCACGACGTTGGCTATCCACTCTGGATAGTATATCTCTTCTATGAATTTAGCCTTAAGGAGCTTGCCGACTTTCTCTTCGATGATAGCATACCTTTCAGGGTGGAGAGCACGCCTTTTCTGTCGAATTGGCCTGTAGGTCGGATCGATGTTTAGTCGGTGCGTCATGACCGAGGGATCGATCCCAGGCATATCTTTCTGGCTCCATGCGAATACGTTAGTATACCGTCGAAGCAAGGCAATCAAATCTTCTTTAAGAGGTGACTTCAGAGATGAGCCGATTTGTACTATTTTTGACTCGTCTGTCTCAGTTAAGGGTTCCGAGATAAGTTCTTCCATTGGTTGCCCTCGCTCATAAGATCCAACTCGAGGGTCCAACGACTCGATCATCGATATCTCCGTCGGGGCTTTTACTACTGTTGTATAACAGCGTCGAGCGTCTTGCTGATCTCCTTTTACGATTCCTACTCCCGACTTGGTTGAGAATTTCATGGAAAGGTGGTACATAGATACCACAGCTTGAAGGAGGCTTAGGGATGGTCGACCGAGTATGGCATTGTAAACTGACGCTTGGTCGACGATCAAGAAGTCGACCATTGTAGTCGTCTGATGGGGTGGACTTTTGGCGATAAGTGGTAGTGAAACGATTCCCTCAGGAAGCACCTATCCGCCCGAGAATCCTATGAGTGGAGTTCGTACTGGGTGTAAAGTCGATCGTCCAATGTCCATTTTTTCGAACGCCTGGGTGAACAATACGTCCGCAGACGATCCAGTGTCCACCAGCACTCGAAACACTTTCCTGTTGGCAATGGTGAGAGCGATGACCAGTGCATCATCATGAGGATGATGAATGCCTCGGGCGTCATCCTCAGTGAATGAGATACAATACTTCTCTCTCTTTTTCTCTTTTGAGAGCCGAGATAGCAGGAGAACCTCAGACTCAGGACGACTGATGCTCCTGGAGTGATTTTTTCGAGCGTTATTGGAGTCTCAACCACCTTGATTCCCTCCAATGATAGTTCGGATCTCCTCTGTCGGCCGATTTTTGCTTGGGCCTTCTTCCGCAGTATCAGACCCTTCCACATGTTCTCTGATTCGGCCTTCTTTAATGAGCCGCTCGATTTCATCTTTCAAGTAATAACAATCACTTGTATTGTGACCATGGTCATGATGATAGTGCAGTACTTTTTTTTACTTCGTCGATTTGGGTTTCCTCGGAGCTTTCCGGCCAATTGACATAGCATTCATTCTTGATTTCCATCAACACCTGCTCTTGAGATTTATTCAGCGGGGTGTATGTGAAAAACCTTCTGTCGGGTCATTTGCCCGACCGACCATCATCTCGCGCCTGATCCTCTTTTCGCTTCTTTCCCCCGGCTGAGTCAGCTTCTTTTTTGGCCGACTCTTTAGCTGAGGGTTTTGCATTTTGAACCGTCTCGTGCAGGATTCGGGTCTCTTCCGCATTCGCATATTTATCCGAGTGAGCCATAAACTCGCCCAAAGACTCCGGCGGGTTTTTGTCCAGGGATGTAAGAAAGGGCTTGTCTTTGACCCCTTGCATAAGCGCGTTGAGTTTTGTATCTTCCGAGTGTTTTCGAACCTGAAGAGATTCAAAGTTGAAACGCTTGATGTAGTCTTTCAATAATTCTCTTTCCTTCTGAACTATGTTGTTCAGGTGTGCGGGCGGCTTCAATTTTTCTTCCCACCGATGAAGTTAGTAAGGAAGGCATCGCTGAGTTCTGCAAAAGAACTGATCGACTTCGGTTTCAGCTGTTTGAACCAAAGTCGAGCCACATCGGTTAACGTGAGGGAAAAAGCTCGGCACATAACAGCGTTCGAGGCATCATGCAACTCCATATAAGTTCTGAAGCATTCAATATACACTGTAGGATGGATTTTTTCAGAAAAGGGAGTAATTTGGGATAGATGAAACCTTTCTGGTAACCGAGCTACATTACTTCATCCACAAATGGAGAAACTTTTGCCTCGGACTTGGTCGGGTATGTGTTCCGACTCATGTCTGCCATCTCTCTCGCCATCTCTTCCTGAACTTCTTTTTTGAATCCTGAATATCAGCTCTCCAAGGTTCAGCGCTTTCTGTTGTTTCTTCCATAAGAATCCGACTTGGCCTCCTTTGATCTATTCTGTGCCGTAAATCAGAGGGAGGTAATACGGCTGTTACCGAGCGAGCCAATGCTGGTTGACTCGGGCCTTGGTGCTGACTTGACTATTGCTGTTGAAGCAATCGTGGGGCAGCAGGCTGAACATCAGATGATGGCGGAGGAACCTTTGTTGTTTCACGATGCATCTGCATCTGTTGATTAGACAGTTGCTTCAACATAGGCTTCATAACGCACATTTCGGAACACATCTCTTGAACCTCTCGATCTAGTTGCGCGTTTCCTTGGTTTTGCTGACTGGTGGTTGCAGCAGATGCCGCAGGTGGAGCTACTTACGGGATCGCTGGGGGAGCTCCTTGAACCGTGCTGGCAGTGGTTTCCCCTGCTTCATCTTGATCCCCTCTTCTAGGTCTTGCCATTCAGATAGAGCGTAAGAAGTGGCTTTTTGTATGTTTCCTACAGACGGCGCCAAACTGTTGATGTAATTTTTGTAAGCAGATTGTTCACTCGCTCAGCTCATCCTTTGCCTGCACAATATCCAACACTAAGGGCACCCTGGCTGGAGCCGGAGAACCTCTGATGCTTAAGTTAGTTTCTCAAACTATGACAAAGGCAAAGGGTTTTTAGGATTTTTTGTTGCGTACCTTCTTCCGTAAAGCAGACCGTTATTTATAAGTCTGGTTGATTCCTATCATACGAGGATTCTTCTCCTTCTTATTCAGAGATTTGATCCTCTTGACTGATTTCTCCCGATCCCGAGGATCTCGGGATCGGACACTTGTACTCCTGAATTTTCAGGACGGTATTTATATTCACACTGCCTTTTCTTGTCTCGGCTCGGCCGTTACCAACTTTGTAAGAGTCTTAGCGGGCTTAAGAGAATAAGTCTTTTGCCTTTTCACGGATGGAATAGTCTCGGTGTTTACCCGTCATCCTTCTTTACTCCGTAGCCGATGAAACTAACTCATTAGGTCGATTTATTCTGTCGGTCGGGTAGCTTATAACTTATTTCGCCTTTTGTAGGCTTACGCAGACGCTGTTAACTCTCCGACTGAGTAACTTAAGTCGTCTTATGTTTTTGCCTCTTGGCTTTATACACTATTCTTTCGGCTCCAACCATTGTCTCGGAATCCTCGGATAGTGTCAGCAGGGCCGACCTACTCCATATCCTAGTTTCCGGACTTAACATATTTTTCCCCAACAGTATTTATATCCTAAAATTTTTATAAATTACATAAAATACCTTATTAATTAAGTTATTGTCAAAGGCATACCTTACATTCTTTTATCTTCAACTTGTGACATATTTTTTCTTAAAATGATAAAAAATGCCGATATATTATGAGGTTGTGTAAGAAAATTAAAAAGATTGCTAGATGTAATTATGAATACTGAGGTGTAATTTTATAAAAATGAAAAAATATCCTAGAATTTTTGGGCAAGCATCTTGCATAGGGTGCTATCAGTCAATGCTACGTGGGTCCCATCATGATGTATGCATTTTATCCGTACGGTAGGAAACAAGGATGATTGAATGCCCACCATTAAAAACTAAGTATGGCCACGATGATATTTATTTTCCATCAAACTTGTCGATTAGATCACATAGACCTAGATGAAGAGAAACATATAAAATTTCATCCAAAATTTTTATAGCCCCTTAGAAGTTTTTATTGGTGGCCGTTGAAACACTACTGTTTCTCATGGTGTAGTTCAATCCAAACAGTCGGCCCAAATCACCCCCCATCTGTTAATCTAGGGTCCACCATGTCGTCTATGCAACATCCACTCCATCTAGTAGGCATGCTCCTCAATGCTACGTCCGAGGGCTAAAAATCAGCCAGATAAACAACTTAGGTGAGCCACAATGCAATTAATGGAGATTTCATGGTTACTAGTACTGGTTTGTGTCTCGGCCATCGTGGAGTGTATTTCAGATACACAAAGCAGCCTGATCAACCTTAAGTAGGCCACATTTTGATACGAGGGCTTTCACTTGATGAATGGAGTGGGCTTCATATATACAAAATAGAGGGCACTGTGGAGCTTAGGTTTATGTACTAAATAAAATAAGTGTAGTGCAGGCGATTCCAATCACCCTAATGAAGTAAAAAAGGACGTCTAACTGATACGAAAGAGACATGCAGTACATAGCAACATGAGGGAGATGTGCTTAATGTAGGATTATTTTGAAAAATAGAACAAAGAAAAAACAAAAGACAGAAAATGTGACTTCCACCGTGCTAAAGATAGTCTTAGATTATCTAGGGAGAAAGAAAACGATGGGTAAGTAAGGTTGTTTTTATAATCTATCCAAAAAAAAAAAGTTATATCATGTGCTTGTGCATGATAAGGTAGAAAATCAGTAAATTGGGCATATGTATATGATAGGCTAGAAAATCAGTAAATCGGGCATGTGTGTATGATAGACTAAAGTAGTTGTAAATGTGGCCCTGATAGGCTGAGCAAGCCTCTTTGTTTGAGTTTTCATGGGCTTATTTTTATCAAAAATCCTTTTATTTTTACCTAATCCTTTTTTTATTGGGTTGTTTGTAACCATTAGATTTAGCACACTTTTTAAAATCACTTACTTTAAGGAGATGTGCCTCGTCAAATCCAAGCATATCTTTGTTGGGAAACTGCAGAAGCGCATAGAGATGAATCAAGCAAAGTATTCCAATCGCACAATCAAGTCCAATCACAAATACTCTAAATTTAACGTGGAAAAATTCTTTCAGAAAAAAACAACAGCACAAAGCGATAGTAATGCACCATGAAAGTAGAAAATTAAAAGAGATAGAGATTACCTGATTCGAACAAGCCTCAAATCACCCTTCAAGCCCTTAAAACCCTGTGGAACGAATTAGAAAACTCTGAGATACACCATATTCCTAGTTACACCATATTCCTGATTACACCCATATATATATATACTCTATGAGAATCACAATCGAAATAGAAAACAAATCCCGCACTTATGCAACTTTGAGTAATTTTACACAATTGTTCGATGACACTTCAATGGCATTAACAAACTATCGATGACATCGAACATCTTCGATCTCATTGAACCAAATAATAATATAAAAAAAATGTTCCAGCAATAAAACATAGATTTTCTAAATTTTTTCGATGGTACCTTTGATGGGACTTCGATCACATCGACGAATCATTGATGGCATTGAACCCCTTCAATGGCATTAAGCAGGATAGTACCAAGTATCCAACAACCAAGATGGGATTTTTGGATTTCTCTCGATTGCATCGAGTAGCTGTCGATGGCATGAACAACTCTCGATGGCATCGAACAGTCTGTCAATGGCATCGACAAACCCTATTGCTGAAAGATTTGAGACACCAACAATAATCTTAACTTCATGTATTCATGTCATGGACGGATTAGAGCTTCCTCTCTCCTTATATCTATAAAAGAGTATGGGCTCTTAGGGTTTGTAGAGAAAAAAACTCATTTTTTCTCTTCTTCTCTTAGGACGTGTGAAGGGTGTGGTGATGGTATTGATGTTGGGTTTCATGAAGCCTATGCACATTGTTGAGACCATATGTTGAGCATATGTATCTTGGGAGTAGTGTGTTGGGAGCTTGCTACACCACTAATTTTATCGAGAAGCACGAATAATCTTAAAGAGAGTGACTGCGTTTGTGCCTTACACTAACTAGAAATTAGATTCATCATTGGCTGAGGTGTTGTGTTTGCAATCTTTTGGATAGGTGTGACATTTCATATTTTTATTTATTTTTGTTCTAATATTTTCCATACCATTGTTTATAAGAAGATATGGGGCACACATGGAGAGAGAGAGAGAGAGAGAGAGAGAGAGAGAGAGAGAGAGAGAGCCCAACGCGGATAAACTTAACCATATCGCCCAAGTCCACCACACTCAAATGAGTTGGCACAAGTCCCCACTGGTAGCTAGCATACACACACATAAAGAAAGAAGGAGCTAGCCTAACATGGCCAGATATGGATGAGTTGGCACAAAGCCTTCCTCTTCAAAGAAAAATTTATGTCTCCAATCAAATTTTACCAAGCATAATATGTTTAGACAAGATCTAGATTCGACGATGCAGATATAACTATGTAATGAGCATGAAATCTTTATGACATACGCTAAATATACAAAGGACAACTCATTAATGAGTAGGTCTTCGAAGAATGGTGACGCTTAAATAACCTTTGGATAAGAATTATGAACCATTAAGGTTATGTCAGCATCAAAGCATGTTCAATAAATAACTATCATGATAAGGACGTATTTGACAATATCAAGGCACGATCGAATAAAAACAACTTTTATTTACAATCGGTAATATATGACATCATCACGTAAGCAGTGGTTACTTTCACGACGTCGCCAGAAAGTTCATAAATATCAAAGAGGAATGTGAAGCAAGCCCTGAATAAAATCCCAAAATCAATTCGACAATCTATTAATGTAACATCCCAGATTTTTATCAACTTGGAAATAGACATTCTTGGGCAATGAGTCAATCATAACACCTTAATTGACTTCTCGAAACTCAATCCCAAAGTCTCAAATTCCCTTTTTACCCATTTCCTTCAATTTTTATCTGATTTTAAAAAGTCATATCTCCCTCGTCATAACTCCGATTTAAGTGATTCAAAATCCAGATTAAAGCTTGATAAGTCTAATTTCATATAAAAATAAGTAAAAAAATATAATAATATAGTTAAATATAGGTCATTGTAATAACTTTTTGAAAATCATTAGTTTGGACAGCTGCTGCTTCAGGAATTTTTAGAATGTTTTTACGATATGAAATCGAATGAAATTTGGTAGGGATGAAGTGGACTTGATGAAAAACTACTAAAAAAAATAATTAAAATAATATAACAACTAAAAGTGCCAGAAAGGGACGTAGAACTACCCTAGGACCTTATTTTGTTGTAATCAGGGCACAATTTAGATAAGTGTTAAACTGAACAATCAATAGAATTAGTTCGAACCACTTTAAATATGATTTGTAAGACCCAAAATGTGTAAAATAGTTGACGCTACATTATCCTGAAAGTTATGACCCATCTCAAAACCTGGTTACTCTCGGGAGCACGCCGAAACTCCGTATCGGACTTGGACCGCGCGTTGAAAGTATGATTACCCCAAGCTATACATTTATGACCGCCTTCCTTGACTTGAAAACCAACTCAAAAATCGAGTCCAAATGTATCCCTAAGCTATTTACTTAGGTCCGGAGCGAAGTGTGTGAGAAAACGTGAATACCCTTAGAAAATTAATTGAAACTTAAGTGAATTGAGTCGGTTTGCTTGTAGGTCAAATATAAGGATTCAGACCATCAGAATCTGACCCAATTACACCCTCGGATCAAAAAAAAATTTTAACACAGGTCAGTGCACTTGTGGCCCTAATTGAGTACTAATGACCGTTAAACAGAAACTATTCCCCCACGGCCGATCCACTGATCCGATCAGACTGAAAACTTAGCCTGATCTAGATCCATGGTCAGAGAGCTTAATTTCGACCGCATATAGTAAAGGGGCCTCCAGAACATCTCCGTTGGACCGAAACGGCCTGTATTTGGCTATAACATAAGTATACCATGGTCCTGGGGCCATTGAGATCAGTTTTGGGCCTATATAAAGGCCTAAACCCACCCCTCTCTCATTCCATACAAATTTGAAAACCTAAGAGAGAGAAGAGAGCAAAGAGAGAAGGAAAGAGAGAGAAAGTGAGAGAGAGATTTGGAGTTGTTCATAGGATTCGATCCCTGCCACTCCTCGTGCTTAACCACTACTTCTGTATCACTATTCCGATGATTCTGACTCCGTTCTTAAGTAAGAAATCTTAACCCTAACCTTTTTTAGGGATTTAAAAAGTGTAAAGGGTGAAGTAGCTAACCTATTTCAAGCTGCAGGTTGTCATTTTTCCGTAGACAAAGACATCATATTCAAACCGAGCTCGTTACGAGTCTACCAGCGAAAGGTGCGGACTATAAACGTTTTGGTTATGGTTTTCAAGGCTTTCAATGTCAGTAATGGTATATGACTGAATTGATTTCTGTCACATATGCTTAGATACGATGTTTTCCTTATATTACATATATATGGAAACTACGTTAATTTTAATGCATTCTAGGTTTTGTTGAAATGATTAAATGAATATGAAATGATTATTTTTACTTGTTATGATTGATGTTTGAGAATACATGATTGTTGTACGTGTGATAACTGCCTTGTGAAAGGATTTACTATAATACATGTTTTAACAAATTTATTATATGTATGTGAAGTGAGTAGCCTAAGTGTTTGATAAAATGCCTGAATGAGTAAATACTCGTTGAAATGTATTTAATGAGGCCATTGAGATGGGTTTCTCAATTACCTTGTATATAGTTACTATTTCCTTTATGTAATCTATCTTGCTACTACGGTATTTGTAGATGAATGCTTATTTATGGTGACATGTACTCTATGTGTTCGTTAACATGCTTATATGAGATTTATAGTTGAATTGGTTGCTACATGTTATTTTGATTAGTACACAAGAATACCTATTGCATTTGACTGTGATTGGGACTACGACGTAGTCCACGCAATCGGTAACAATTCCTGTTTGAGTGGCTGAGCTAATCTCACCACATTTGATGAGTTCGGTGAATCCGAGTCATACGATGATTATCGATAGTGGTTAGCGCTCCATGTCATTAATTCAGTGTAATGCTTGTACCAATCAAACTTGTCAAGTAACTCGATTGGCTTATTGTGTGTTCACCATGTATGGACGCTAATGCTTGAATCTAAGGTACCAACTTACAAGTGAAAATTCTGTTTAACCTTGGTACCTCGATCCGCTACAACTCATGAGCCGGACATGGTGGTATGCGACACCATGGTCGTGCTATCGACCTACGTTGGGATGATGAGCCTCCCCGTAGTGACCAGTGAGCAACCCATACTCGTGAGCCCCATACGGTGGTATGAGACATTGTATTCAAGCTGTCAGATTACACTGATCAGGTGACGAGCCCTTTGTAGTGCCCTTGAACATACTCTGAGGCTTCATTGAGGCGACGAGCCATTTCGTAGCTACTAGAGTATAAACTAGGCCTACACTGATCAGGTGACGAGCCCTTTGTAGTGACCTAGAACCACAACATCGTATGAGATTTATTAGGACTGACGACCCTAGAATGGATCATTATTTGAGAATTGATATAAGGAAGGTACCTAAGCTTCTCAATCCTATTGTATGAATAAACCTAAGTAAGAACCTGGCAATCACGTGCATGCACCGCATTACGTGTGCATTTAACGTATCAGGTTAAGCACTGAGGAAGTGTTTCATGCTGCGATTGTGAGATGAAGCCGCTGAGGGAGCATAAGCGAGGGCATGCATCATTATTTCATATTATTCTTACATTAACAAGAGTACTTAGGACCTGATTGTTGTATTACGTTATCATTACTGCTTGACTGAATTGATAACATGTTAACCTTTGCTTTATTATTTCCCTGAGTTGATCACTCACTCCCACGTTACGGGACGGTGCTTTAAACACCTAGCAGACCCTGTTTTGGTTTCAGATGATGACAGTGCTTACGAAGTAGAGCCAGACTTTTATGATGATGAGGAAGGTTTCTCCTAGATGCAGCTATCAGGTGAGTCTATGTAGACCATGTTCTGATTGATGGGGTAACAGGGTTGTTGATTAGATGTCAATACACCTGTTATTTTGCACTTTTGGAACACTAACGTATATTCATTTTGTTCATTTGTGGAATATACATGGATATATTTAACCTGGTAATATGTTCACACTCTAGAGACTTACAACAATTTATATATTTTATATATCTATCATATTCTTATGCTTGTGAAATTTAACTGTCTTTGGAGTACGTTATGCTGTTTTGGTATAATCCCACCCATGTTTAATGCACTAATACAAACAACATTCAATCATCATTATCTATGTTGCATAAGTGATGTGTTGGAACTCGGAAGCTGAGCTTCTGCTCGACCCCAAATTTTCAGGGCGTTACAAGATGGTATCAAAGCATGATTTGGATTAAACTAGACTTGGGTTATGGTAACACGATGCACACTGACGCACTTTGACTTTGGAGGGGGCGATGGAATCTAGAAACCACATTAGAATTCCAAGTTTCGCCAACGGGCGAGATAGACTACTGTAATTTAGCCCGTATGCATCTAAGATTATGTGAATTGATTTCAGTCACATTTAGACCGATAGTCAACAAGTTAGAGTTGTACTTAACAATTTCGAACTCCTTTCACCCCTCCACCCTTTCACACCCATATGAGAACAAAATTCATCTTTTGTGTCTCGTAACCTTCCAAACCCACAAACCCATCTCACCCTATAAGCTTTTTCAACCAATGGCTCTTTTTCAGCTAGTTATAGCCATCTTCTCTATTCATATGCTCCTTTCCCTCATGGGAAGGAAGAGAGCGACCCCATATGAGGCCGGGCCTAGCCATCCAAGTCATTCTAAGAAGAAGACAAGTGCCGAGACAAGTGCAAGCGCTGAGCGAAGGTCGAAACGGGATCTCGACGCGTAAATTCCGTTAGAACAATCTCTACCGATGGGTGAGACCAAACACTGTAGTTTAGTCCATAAATGGTAACCATCAAGTGCTGAGACATTTAGAATTTTGGACCTAGAGTCAGTACTCCTACATTTCGAAAGATCTGACAGTATAGAAAATCAAATAAATTAATTATGTGAACCCTAGTTGGTATGAGTATATGTGTTGTGCTCGAGCGCAGTTAAATTCAAGTCCGGGCAGCTCAATTCCAAGTAGACAACTTTGACCTTAAGCGATAAAACAACTTCTTGTATTAGAAATAGTATGAAATCATCTATGTATGAGCGTCGACTTTGGATTACAAATATTGGATTACCGCTACTCGTAAGTTAAGGCAAGGCTACTGGTTAGACTAAGGAGTGTAAAAGACTGATTAAGCTAAGATAATCGAAAAATAGACTTATTTAGTTGGCTTGATTAGGTTAGAGTGAGACCTCATCCCTTCGTCGAATCTCATTAATACTTATGGGCTTCATTAGTAACTCTTAGGAAGCTTGTTTTGACTTAGAAACTATTCATGTATAAAGAAACTTATATGTCCCTCGGATTGAATGTTAGGTCAAATCAATACACCCCTTTAGAATTACCTTTCCAAAGACTTGTTACAATCGGAAACACGGAGTAGAGAAACTATATATAAGCGAAGTAATCGCTGTTTGAATCGAATTCTCAATCCTGGTAGTTATTAATGAACTCTATGCTCTAATCAAGCAGAAGATTGGGATCAACTAGGATTAAGAACTGATACGATAAATTTTTTGTCATAGTCTAAGCAAAAGTTTTATGTATCCGGCTCAGACCCACTACATAACTTTCCTTTCGTGTTGGCCCAGCCACTTACAACCAAATGTTTATTACTTCATCTTTGAGAAGTGTTATGAATATATAGCCAATAGAGATTTTCCTTTTTAGGCCTAAAAAATTTCTCAAATGAGCAATAGACAGTTAGGAATTAGGTCTCGAATCACAGACCATTCTGACATACATATTGTGCATATGAACTTAGAAGGATAGTCTGCCCGTTAACATATTTTGTCTAAATTTCTTATGTACTAATAATGTATAAATTATCTTACAGTATTAAACTAGACATGATTAAATAGGGTAAGTCTGGACCGTGACAAAACTCCTTGGTAGAATTAGGCATCTTGCCACAAACTCACACGCGTCTCAGAAATCAACCACAACACCCATCATTTTTAGCTCCTTTCTATAACCATAGGTACCAATGCCATAATATACGTCATCAATGAAAGGAAGACTAATGGACTGAGAGATCGTTTCCTATTTCGTGCCAAGGATAGATCCTAAATTACACCTTGGTCTGATATACGAATCAGGACAGATTCTTGAGCCCTGAGAGTAGAAATAATTTTTAAGAGGGGTAGAACACTATGAGCCCAATCTAGTTAAGTCAGTCTATACATCCATTGTATCAAAGTGGCACAGCGAAAACCTGGTGGGCCCCTGCCCCACTGGCCTAGGATCGGAGAAAATTGATCTAAGCTGTGCGTAAGGATAAGCCATTAAATAGGATCTAAATCTTCCTTAGAATGTCAATAATGAAGTCTTTGAAGGGAAAATAATTAGGGTTCAAGTGTTAAATTGATTCACATTAAAGAATAGGCCTAAAAATGTGTGCTCGTGGAATACGGACCTAATAGGAGCTTTAGCCAATTTCAAAGTGAAAATGTTTTAAGGAGGGTGGGCTAAAGTGATCCAGACTAGCATAGATAGTATACACCCTACCACACATATAAACTTGAAGTCAATAAAGCTTATGCAAAAGGAATCATAAAATTTTTACGTACTCCCTTAGACTATTTCGAGGATGAAATTATTTTTAAGGGGGGTAGATTATAACATCTTGAATTTTCACTAACTTGGAAATAGATGTCCTTGGGCAATGAGTCGATCATAACACCTTAATTGACTTCTCGGAACTCAATCCCAAAGTCTCAAATCCCCTTTTTACTCATTTTTTTAATTTTTATTTGACTTCAAAAAGTCATATTTCCCTCGTTATAACTTCGATTTAGGTGATTCAAAAGCTAGATTAAATATTGATAAGTCTTGTTTCATATAAAAATAAGTAAAAATATAATAAAATATTTAATATAGTTAAATATAGGTAGTTGTGACAACTGTCTGAAAATTATTAGTTTGGACAGCTGCTACTTCTGGAATTTTTAGAATTTTTTTACGACATGAAATTTAATAAAATTTGGTTGGGATGAAGTGGACTTGATGATGAACTATTAAAAAAATAATTAAAATAATATAACAAATAAAAGTGCTAGAAAGGGACGTAGAACTACCCTAGGACCTTATTTTGTTGTAATTAGGACACGATTTAGACAAGTGCTAAACTGAACAATCAATAGAATTAGCTCGAACCACTTTAAATACGATCTGTAAGACCTAGAATATTTAGAATCATTGACGCTACATTACCCTGAAACTTAGAACCCATCTCAAAACTCAGTTTCTCTCTGGAGTACGTCGAAACTCTGTATCGGACCTGGACCGTGCATCGAAAGTCTGATTACCCCAAAGCTATACATTTATGACCACCTTCTAGGACTTGACAACCATCTCAAAAATTAAGTTCAGATAGTATCTAAGCTATTTACTTGGACCTGGAGCGAAGTGTGTGAGAAAACACGAATACCCTTAGGAAATGAACTGAAACTTAAGGGAATTGAGTCGGTTCACTTGCAGGATAAATCTAAGGATTCAAAATATGAAAATCTAACCTAATTACACCCTTGAATCAGGAAAAATTTCTCACACAGGTCAGTGCACTTGTGGCCCTGATTGAGTACCGGTGACCATTGAACTGAAACTAGTCCCTCGCGGCCGATCCACTGATCCGATCGGACCGAAAACTTAGCCTGATCTATATTTATAGTCAGAGAGATTAAGTCCTACCGCATGTAGAAAAGGGGCCTCCAGAACATCTCCGTTGGACCGAAACGGCCCATATTTGGCTATAACCTAAGTATACCATAGCCCTAAAGCCATTGAGATCAGTTCTAAGCCTATATAAAGGCCTAAACCCACCCCTCTCTTATTCCATACGAATTTGGAAACCTAGGAGAGAGAAAAGAGAAAAGAAAGAAGGAAAGAGAGAGAAAGTGAGAGAGAGAGAGTTGGAGTTATTCCTGAGATTCGATCTCTGCCACTCCTCGTGCTTAACCATTGCTTTCATATCGCTATTTCGGCGATTTTGACTCCGTTCTTAGGTAAGAAATCATAAACCTAACCTATTTTAGGGATTCAAATAAAGTAAAGGGTGAAGTAGCTAACCTATTTTATGCTGCAGGTTGTCATTTTGTCATAGATAAAGACATCGTGTTCAAACCGAGCGATAGGTGCGGATTATAAACATTTTAGTTATGGTTTTCAAGGCTTTCAATGTCAGTAATGGTATATGACTGACTTAATTACTGTCACATATGCTTAGATACGATATTTTCCTTATATTACATATATATGTAAACTACGTTAATTTTAATGCATTCTAGGTGTTTGTTGAAATGATTAAATGAATATGGAATGATTATTTGTGCTTGTTATAATTGATGTTTGAGAATACATGATTGTTGTACTTGTGGTAACTCTCTTATGAAAGGATTTGTTATAATACGTGTTTTAACAAATTTATTATATGTATGTGAAGTGTGTAGCCTAAGTATTTGATAAAATCCCTGAATGAGTAAATGCTCACTGAAATGTATTTAATGAGGCCATTGGGATGGATTTCTCAATTACCTTGTATATAGTTACCATTTCCTTTAAGTAATTTATCTTGCTACTATGTAATTTTTGGATGAATGCTTATGTATGGTGACATGTACTCTACGTGTTCGTTAAGATGCTTATATGAGATTTATAGTTGAATTGGTTGCTACATGTTATTTTGATTAGTACACAGGAATGCCTATTACATTTGACTGTGATTGGGACTACGACGTAGTCCAAACAATCGGTAACAATTTCTGTTTGAGTGGTCGAGCTAGTCTCACCACATTTGATGCGTTCGATGAATTCGAGTCGTACGATGATTATCGACAATGGTTAGCGCTCCATGTCATTAATTCAGCACACCGCTCATACCAATTGAATTTGTAAAGTAACCCGATTGGCCTATTGTGTGTTCACCATTTATGTATGCTACTACTTGAATCTAAGGTACTAACTTACCAGTAAAAATTCCGTTTAACCTTGGTACCTCGATCCGCTACAACTCATGAGCCGGACATAGTGGTATGGGACACTGTGGTCATGCTGTCGACCTACACTGGGGCGACGAGCCTCCCCGTAGTGACTAGTGAGTAACCCAGACTCGTGAGGAGAATACGGTGGTATAGAACACCGTATTCGAGCTGTCGGCCTACATTGATCAGGTGACGAGCCCTTTGTAGTGCCCTCGAGCATACTTTGAGGCTGCATTGAGGCGATGAGCCATTTCGTAGCGACTAGAGTATAAACTAAGCATACACTGATCAGGTGACGAGCCCTCTGTAGTGACCTAAAACCACAACATCGTATGAGATTTACTAGGACTGACGACCCTAGAATGGATCATTATTTGGGAATTGATAAAAGAAAGGTACCTTAGCTTCCCAATTCTGCTGTATGAATAAAGCTAAGTAAGAACTCGGCTAATCACGTGCATGCACCGCATTACGTGTGCATTTGGCGTAGTAGGTCAAGTACTGAGGAAGTGTTTCATGCTGCGATCGTGAGATGAAGTCACTGAGGGACCGTAGGCGAGGGCATGCATCATTATTTCATATCATTCTTGCATTAACAAGAGTACTCAGGACCTGATTGTTGTATTGTGTTATCATTATTGCTTAATTGAATTGATAACATGTTAACCTCTGCTTTATTGTTTCACTGAGTTGATCACTCACTTTCACGTTACGGGACGATGTTTTAAACACCTAGTAGACCCTGTTTTGGTTTCAGATGATGACAATGCTTATGAAGCGGAGCCAGACTTTTATGATGAGGAGGAGGGTTTCTCCTATATGCAACTATTTTACAAGTCTATGTAGACCATGTTTTGATTGATGAGGTTAAAGGGTTGCTGATTAGATGCCAATACACCTGTTATTTTATACTTTTGGAACACCCATGTATATTCATTTTGTTCATTTGTAGAATATACATGAACATAGTTAACCTGGTAACATGTTTACACTCCGGAGACTTACAATAGTTTATATATTTTATATATCTATCATATTCTTTCACTTACGAAATTTAACTGTCTTTAGAGTATGATATGTTGTTTTGGTATAATCTCACTCATGTTTAATGCACTAATACGAATAACATTCAATCATCATTACCTATGTTGCATAAGTGATGCGTTGGAACTCGGAAGCTGAGTTCTACTCGACCCCCGATTTTCAGGGCGTTACAAGATGGAATCAGAGCATGATTTGGATTAAACTGGACCTGGGTTATGGTAACACGACATAAACTGACGCACTCTGACTTAAGAGGGGGTGATGGAATCTAGAAACCACATTAGAATCTCAAGTTTCGCCAACAGGCGAGATGGACTACTGTAATTTAGCCCGTATGCGTTTGAGATCATGTGAATTGATCTCAGTCACATTTAGACCGATAGTTGACAAGTTAGAGTGGTACTTGACAATTTCGAACTCCTTCCACCCCTCCACCCTTTCAAACCCATATGAGCACAAAATCCATCTTTTGTGTCTCATAACCTTCCAAACCCACAAACCCATCTCACCCTACAAGCTTTTTCAACCCAATGGCTCTTTTTAAGCTAGTTATAGCCATCTTCTCTATCCCTATGCTCCTTTTCCTCATGGGAAGGAAGAGAGCGACCCCATATGAGGCCGGGCCTAGCCATCCAAGCCGTTCTAAGAAGAAGACAAGTGCCGAGACAAGTGCAAGCGCCGAGTAAAGGTCGAAACGGCATATCGACCCTCGAATTCCGTTAGAACAATCTCTACCGATCGGTGAGACCAAACAATGTAGTTTAGTCTATAAACAGTGACCATCAAGTGCTGGGACATTTAGAGTTTTGGACCTAGAGTCGGTACTCCTATATTTCGAAAGATCTGACAGTATAGGAAATTCAATAAATTAATTACGTGAACCATAAGACCTCCTTAGTTGGTATGAGCATATGTGTAGTGCTCGAGTGCAGTTAAATTCAAGTCCGAGCAGCTCAATTTTAATTAGACAACTTTGACCCTATGCGATAAAATAACTTCTTGTATTAGAAATGGTATGAAATCATCTAGTGTATGAGCATCGAGTTTGAATTATAAATATTGGATTACCGTTATTCATAAGTTAAGGTGAGACTACTGCTTAGACTAAGGAATGTAAACGACTTATTATGCTAAGATAATCAAAAAAATAGACTTAGTTAGTTGGCTTGATTAGGTTAGAGTGAGATTTCATCCCTTAGGTTAGAGTGAGATCATTTTAAATCATGAAGGCGACCCCAGTATGTACTTCATACTCTCTCTTATGTTCTTGATCGTTGGTTCAATTTTTTTAAAGTCATCTTATATACTCTCTCTTATGTTCTTGATCATTGGTTCAATTGTTTTAAAGCCATCTTATACAATCAAGTTTAGGATATGGGCACCACATAACATGAAATATCTTTCCACCGTGGTCGTGCTGTCGGTGTACGCTGGGGTGATGAGCCGCCCCGTAGTGACCAATGAGCAATCCAGACTCGTGAGCCGAATATGGTGGTATGAGATACTGTATTCGAGCTGTCGGCCTACACTGTTCAGGTGACGAGTCTTTTGTAGCACTCTCGAGCTTACTCTGAGGCTGCATTGAGGCGACGAGCCTTTCCGTAGCGCCTAGAGTATAAACTAAGCCTACACTGATCAGGTGACAAGCTCTTTGTACTGACTTAGAACCACAACATCGTATAAGATTTACTAGGACTGACGATCCTATAATGGATCATTATTTGGGAATTGATATAAGGAAGGTACCTTCGCTTCCCAATCCTACTGTATGAATAAAACTAAGTAAGAACCTGGCTAATCACGTGCATGCATCGCATTACCTATGTGTTTGGCGTAGCAGGTCAGGCACTGAGGAAGTATTTCATGCCGTGATTATGAGATGAAATCGCTGAGGGAGCGTAGGCGAGGGCATGCATCATTATTTTATATTATTCTTACATTAACAAGAGTACTTAGGACCTGATTGTTGTATTACGTTATCATTACTGCTTGGCTGAATTGATAACATATTAACCTTTGCTTTATTGTTCCACTGAGTTGATCACTCACTCACACGTTACGGGATGATGTTTTCAACACCCTCAAGACCCTGTTTTGGTTTCAGATGATGGCAATTCTTATGAAGTGGAGCCGAACTTTTATGATGATAAGGAGGGTTTCTCGTATATGCAGCTATCAGGCGAGTCTATGTAGACCATGTTCTGATCGATGGGGTTACAGGGTTGCTGATTAGATGCCAATACACCTGTTATTTTACACTTTTGGAATACTAATGTATATTCATTTTGCTCATTTGTGGAAAATACATGGATATATTTAACCTGGTAACATGTTCACACTCTGGAGACTTACAACAGTTTATATATTTTATATATCTATCACAGACTTTCGCTTGCGAAATTTAACTGTCTCTAGAGTATGATATGCTGTTTTGGTATAATCCCACACATGTTTAATGCACTAATACAAACAACATTCAATCATCATTATCTATATTGCATAAGTGATGTATTGGAACTCGGAAGCTGAGCTTCTCCTCGACCCATGATTTTCAGGGCCTTTTAAGATGGTATCAGAGCATGATTTGATTAAACTGGACCTGGGTTATGGTAACACGACGCACATTGACGCACTCTGACTTAGGAGTGGGCGATGGAATATAGAAACCGCATTAGAATCCCAAGTTTCGCCAACGGGCGAGATGACTACTATAATTTAGGCCGTATGCGTCTGAGATCATGTTAATTGATTTTAGTCACATTTAGACCGATAGTCGACTAGTTAGAGTTGTACTTGATAATTTTGAACTCCTTCCACCCCTCTACCCTTTCACACCCATATGAGCACAGAATCCATCTTTTGTGTCTCGTAACCTTCCAAACCCATAAACCCATCTCACCTTACAAGCGTTTTCAACCCAATGGCTCTTTTTGAGCTAGTTACAGTCATCTTCTCTATCCCTACGCTCCTTTCCCTCATGGGAAGGAAGAAAACGGCCCCAGATGAGGCCGGGCATAGCCGTTCAAGCCGTTCTAAGAAGAAGACAAGTGTCGAGACAAGTGCAAGCGCCGAGCGAAGGTCGAAACAGGATCTCGACACGCGAATTTTGTTAGAATAATCTCTACCGATGGGTGAGACCAAACACTATATTTTAGTCCATAAACAGTGACCATCAAGTACGGGACATTTAGAGTTTTGGACCTAGAGTCGGTTTCTCCTACATTTCGAAAGATCTGACAGTATAGGAAATCTAATAAATTAATTACGTGAACCTTAGGACCTCCTTAGTTGGTATGAGCATGTGTAGTGCTCGAGTGCATTTAAATTCAAGTCTGGGCAGCTCAATTCCAATTAGACAACTTTGACCCTAAGCGATAAAATAACTTCTTGTATTATAAATGGTATGAAATCATCTAGTGTATGAGCGTCGACTTTGGATTACAATTATTAGATTACCGCTACTCATAAGTTAAGGCAACACTACTGGTTAGACTAAGGAATGTAAAAGACTGATTATGCTAAGATAATAAAAAAATAGACTTAGTTAGTTGGCTTGATTAGGTTAGAATGAGACCTCATCCCTTTGTCGAATCCCCTTAATACTTATGGGCTTCTTTAGTAACTCTTAGGAAGCTTGTTTTGACTTAGAAACTATTCATGCATAGGGAAACTTATATATCCCTCGGATTAAATGCTAGGTCAAATCTATATACCCCTTTAAAATTTCCTTCCCAAGGACTTGTTACAATCGGGAACACGGAGTAGAGAAACTATATATAAGCGAAGTATCCGCGGTTTGAATCGAATTCTCAATCCTAATAGTTACTAATGAACTTTATACTCTGATTAAGCAGAAGATTGGGATCAACTAGGATTAAGAACTGATACGACAAATTTTCTGTCACATTCTAGGCAGAAGTTCTATGTATCCGACTCAGACCCACTGCATAACATTTCTTCGGTGTTGGCCCAACCACTTACAACCAAATATTTATTACTTCATTTTTGAAAAGTGTTAAGAATATATAGCCAATAGAGAATTCCCTTTTTAAGCTCAAGAAATTTCTCAAATGGGCAACAAACAGATAGGAATTAGGTCCCGAATCACAGACCATTCTTACATACATATTGTGCATATGAACTTAGAAGGATAGTCTATCCGTTAACTTATTTTGTCCAAATTCCTTATGTACTAATAATGTATAGATTATCTTACAGTGTTAAACTAGACATGATTAAAGAGGGTAAGTCTGGACTGTGACTAACTCCTTGGTAGAATTAGGCATCTTGTCACAAACTCACACCCGTCCCTGAAATCAATCACAACAACCATCATTTTTAGCTCCTTTCTATAACCATAAGTACCAATGCCATAATACACGTCATCAATGAAAGGAAGACCAATGTACTGAGAGATCGTTTCCCATTTCGTGCCAAGGATAGGTCCTAAATTACACCATGGTCTGACATACGGATCAAGACATAGATTCTTGAGCCCTGAGAGTAGAAATAATTTTTAAGGGGGGTAGAACAGTATGAGCCCAATCTAGTTAATTCAATCTATACATCCATTGTATTGAAGTGGCGTAGCAGAAACGTGGTAGGCCCCTGCCCCACTGGCTTAGGATCGAAGGAAATTGATCTAAGCTGTGTGTAAAGATCGGTGTCACGCCCCAAACTCAGAAATCGGGCTCACGAAATTCCCGATCGTCGAATCCGGCACCGACAGCCTCCATAGAACCCCATTCTCGGCTCCTAGCTCCCATTCGCCAGGTTCCGATCCTGGGATGCTACAAGGAGGATTTTCAATGTCAGTTTGATTCGTAATAAGCATAACCAAAGGCATAACCCACAAACAACAACCAAGAAATTCATTACATTTCCACTATGATCAAAAACTTTATAAATACAATGAGCATAAATGAAAATATAATGGCAAAAAATAAAACTTCAAAATGCTCTGCAACGTGCTCCTGCCTTAGCGCTGCTGCGAACCAACGTCACCTACACGCAACGGTCGTGCATAAGCTTATAGAAAGCTTAGAGGGTAGTAAAAGTGTGTGCGCAAGGTAGTAATATGAACATGCAATGTCAGAGTATTGCAGAATATGCAGATGGAACCATAATATCATAAGCCGTACCAAGGCTTATGCGATGCAAGACATGAATGGTATCGGCCATCCCAAGGCCATGCAATGTGCAATGCAACTCAAGCATACAGATCCTCATCTATATCCATACATCAATACAGCTCAAATATGGGATATCATCGGGGTCTAGTACACTCTAAACTAGATTACCGCCACACTATCCGTCTGCCAATATCGGACGCGACTCATCGATAGCGGACCCATTCCTCGAGCTGGTCAAACTCAGCCTAGCATTGCCTCCTACTCTCAGGCGGGTAAGGCCGCACCCCCTTCCAATCGACCACGACACAGTGGAGAGCGTAACCGTCTGATAATCGGCACTCAACGCTCATCTACCCACTCGGTCTAGATGTTCGAGCAACCTCTTGGTACCATAAGGGTTTAAGGACTTTCACCCAGGGATATCTATAGTACCCCATGTAGAACAAGATTTTCGGTATCCAATCCTGCCAACCACGATACATCTGTGGAAGTTACGACCCCGATGTCGCTAGGCCGTACAATATCCATGTCATACAAATGCGATATGCATGATTCACGCTATCCAGTCATGCATCAAATTCTGTGCATATCGTGTGCTCATGTAGGGCAACACCGCCTAATCGGGAGCCCATAAACAATCTGCCCGAAGGCAAATGCTATGATCAGACAATTCTCACGTCAAGCAAACATATGATGCGTATGATCATGGGTCATGGAACTGTACTAAACATGTTATAATAAAATAAACTATCTTACAATGCAGATGGACCTGGACGGCCTATACACAATAAGTACGGCCCAGTAACAGGCCCTAAGGAGAGTCGTAATGTGGACATCCAACCAACATTACACTCGTAATGTGGACGTCAAACCAACATTGCCCCCAAGGCACGATCGCTGTAAACATTACTACATAGTCTCTATTGGGATCACACAATGCAATGGACCTTAGGTACATCCCATTGGACCTTAAGTACATCTAATGGGCCATGATATATGGGCCTTGTATTTGTCAAACGACTACATAAATGGGTCACACCAATGGGCCTTAGGTATACTGCAATGGGTCATAACCCGTGGGCCTTAGATTGCATCAATTGAACCTAGTCACATGAGTCTAATATGTATCAAATGGGCCACACCAATTGGGCCCCCACATGTACATCAAATGGACATCAACCCACAGGCATTATATGAGTTCAATGGGCCTAAACCCTTAGACCTTATGGTACATCAAATGGGTCTAAACCCATAGGCCTTGTATGCATATCAAAGTGGGCCTAAACCCCTAGTTCTTACATATATCAAATGGGTCCAGTTTCATAGGCCTTAGGATACATCAAAAGGGTCTAATCCCCTGGGCCTTGGGATATATCAAATGGGCCTAGTCCCATGGACTTGAAACATATCAAGTGGGCCTAAACCCATAGGCCTTAAATATCAAGTGAGCCTAAGCCCATAGGCTTTACATATCAAGTGGGCCCAAGTTCTTAGGCCTTAAATGAATCAAATGGGCCTAGCCCATAAGTATTTCATAAATCAAATGGGCCTAGCCCATAGGCCTTTTGTAATTCAAATGGGTCTAGCCCATAGGCCTGTTACAAATCAAATGGGCCTAACCCATATGCGAGTGGCCCACCCAACCAATAGCATCATGCTTTAAAATGATCCCACCAAGGGAATGGACGGTCTGGATGCATCACGTGCATCATGGTGGGTCCCACTGTCGCTGGACACTGAGGACCACACATACATTCCAAGGGCCCCACCGTCCGCTGGACGGTGGGAGGGCAGATACATTACGGTGGGTGCCACCGTCCACTGGACGGTGGACTATAACACATACAACATTGTGGGTCCCATGTGGGGCCCACTGTAATATTTATTTGACATCCAACCCATTGATAGGGTCAAACAGACTTGGTTGAAGGAGAAATAAAAATTTCAGATTGGTTCGAAACGTCAGTGGGCCCCAAAAGGATTCCAATGGCAGAATTTCAATTCCACTATTTCCTGTGGTGTGGGCCACCCGAGTTCAGGATCGAGCCGAAATTTGGAGGGGGCCCACTTGAGGATGGGACCCACCTCATGGACAGATTGGATGACAAAAAACATTACGGTGGAGCCCACACACAGGGCCGTGGACCCCTGCATCCGTCCGTCCGTCCGTGCATGCGCAGGCAACGCCTACTGCCTTCTGACGGTGGCAGGGCTGTTGCCACCTTTTTTTTTCTCTTATCTTTTTTTTCGTAAAATTCATATGTGGGGCCCATCGTTGAGAAATCCACTCTGCCCACTTGATTCTAGGGCCCAAATAGGCCATACCAATCTCATCTTTGGCACTGATTTGGAGTGTAGAAACAACAAAATGGGCACTAATAGTCTTGGAAGAGTAAAAGTACCATTTTCTTTGGTACGGCCCACCTGATCATTGGATTGAACTCATTCTTTGGCTCAACGCCTAAAATGATGAGGGAAAGAGGATGGACGGCCTGGATTGAACCAAAACATCAAGGTGGGGCCTGCATAAGCCGGCCCACCTAAACTTTCTTCTTTTTTTTTTTGTCCAGGGACGTCCAGCGTCCCAGACGCTGGACGGTGTGGCTATCTTACAAATGTTATTGTGGTGGGCCCTGATGAAGTGGGCCACCACTGATGTTTGAAAAGGGTACAACATATAAGGTAGGCCCCACTTGAATAAAATTTGAACAATATAAATCTCAAGGTGGGGTCCATTCAAGTGGGCCACACAACCTTATCACATAAAATAAGATTAAAAAAAAAAAAGAAAGAAAGAAAAGAGAGAGAGAGAGACATGGAGAGTGGGACACGCCTTGTGATGGAGGGACCCCGACATTATGGGCCCTCCTTTAAAAGTAAATGATACAATAAAAGGGTCCCTCAACACATGGGACCACCAAGATCGAGAATCAACGGTGGAGATCCTCTCTCCACCAAAATGGACGGTCTAGATGACCTTTCTTAAATGAAATAAATATCATGATGGGGTCCATGGAGAATGGCCTCATCATGGAATGATCATGATGATCCAAGTGGTCCATTGGCCACATATTAGGGTCCCAAGTGAGATCCACATCATGGATCGGTGGGCCTCACTTGTCCCATCATAAAAATAAGAAAAACTATCCTATAGAGGCACCCACCGTCCGATCTTCATGCTCATAGGGGTTCCTTGGCACCTTAGCTTCAATCCTAATGGATGAGATGAGGAATGGAGGGTTGAGATGGGAGATGATGGGGTAGGAAGGTGGGCCACTTAGAGCTTAGGAGAGTTTGAAAAACTCCATACGTATGGAGTCTTGGAATTTTTTTGTTGCTTGGAAATTTTGAAATGAGAAAGAGAGAAAGAGAGAGAGTTGTAAAGGGAGAGAGAGAGAGAGCGTGATGGATGGATGTGGTGAGTGATGGTTGTGTAAGAAAAGCTTGACTTTTGAGGCTTTTGTGTAAGAGAGATATGAGTGGTGAAGACTTTTGTGGCTTTTTGTGTAAGAGAGGTATGGGTTTGGGAGACTTTTGTAGTTGCTTAGGAAAAGGGATGAAAGTGATGTGTACTTGACATGTGATGGCTTGATGGATTGATTGATTGATGGGATTGATGTCATTGATGTGACACATCGTAGAGATTTCCTTGAGTTTCGCAACGGGCGGCGTTTTCTCGCACCGAACGTTGGCCCACAACTCTTGACCAGGGTATCGCCTCGGCGCGCGAGTCGCGGTATCGGAACCGCAACGACGGCGCGGTCGCTATGGTATTGGTCTCGGGTTGAGTCGACTCAGATTTTCGGTACATGAATCAGGGTCGCACGTCGATATCGGTTAAAGGCCGACGGTTGCTGAAATTCGACTGGTAAGACCGCGGAAGTCTACGGAAAGGTACGGACCAAGATACGGGCCTTACAATCGGCCACTAAATAGGATCTAAATCTTCCTTAGAATGTCAATAATGAAGTCTTTGAAGGAAAAACAATTAGGGTTCAAGTGTTAAACCGATTCACATTAAAGAATAGGCCTAACAATGGGTACGAGCTGAATTACAATAACCGAGGTTAGTGTATTTACAATGTGCTCATGGAATACGGACCCAATAGGAGCCTTAGCCAATTTCAAGGAAAAAATGTTTTAAGGAGGGTGGGCTAAAGTGATCCAGACTAGCATATATAGTATACACCCTACCACATATATAAACTTGAAGTCAATAAAGCTTAGACAAAAAGAATCATAAAATCTTTATGTACTCCCTTAGACAATTTCGGGATCAAAATTATTTTTAAGGGGCATAGATTGTAACATTCTGAATTTTTACCAACTTTGAAATAGATGTCCTTGGGAAATGAGTCGATCATAACACCTTAATTGACTTCTCGGAACTCAATCTTATAGTCTCAAATCCTCTTTTTATCAATTTCCTTCAATTTTCGTCTGACTTCAAAAAGTCATATCTCCCTCGTTATAACTCCGATTTAGGTGATTCAAAAGCTAGATTAAAGATTGATAGGTCTAGTTTCATATAAAAATAAGTTAAAATATAATAAAATATTAAATATAGTTAAATATAGGTCGTTGTGAAATCTATTCGTAAATCATTAGTTTGGACAGCTGCTGCTTCTGGAATTTTTAGAATTTTTTAACCATTTAAAATTTAATAAAATTTGGTAAGAATGAAGTGGACTTGATGATGAACTATTAAAAAATAATTAAAATAATATACCAAATAAAAGTACCAAAAATGGATATATAACTACCCTAGAATCTTATTCTGTCGTAATTAGGGCACGATTTAGATAAGTGCTAAACTGGACAATCAATAGAATTAGCACGAACCACTTAAAAATACAATCTGTCAAATCTAAAATATGTCGAATTATTGATGCTACATTACCCTGAAACTTAGGACCCATCTCAAAACCCGGTTGCTCTCAGGAGCATGCCGAAACTCCATATTGGACCTAGACCGTGCGTCGAAAGTCCGATTATCCCAAAGCTATACATTTATGACCGTCTTCCTAGACTTGATAACCATCTCCAAAATTAAGTCCAGATAGTATCTCTAAACTATTTACTTGGGCCCAGAGCGAAGTGTATGAGAAAATACGAATACCTTAAGGAAATGAACTGAAACTTAAGGGAATTGAGTCAGTTCGTTTGCAGACCAAATCTAAGGAATTAGACCGTCAGAATCTGACCCAATTATACCCTTGGATCAGGAAAAATTTCTAACATAGGTCAGTGCACATGTGGCCCTGATTGAGTATCGGTGACCGTTGAACTGAAACAGGTCGGCCGCGGCCGATCCACTGATTCGATCAGACCGAAAACTTAGCCTGATCTAGATCCATGGTCAGAGAGCTTAAGTACGACCACATATAGAAAAGGGGCCTCCAGAGCATCTCCGTTGGACCAAAATAGCCCATATTTGGATATAACCTAAGTATACCATGGCCCTAGGGCCATTGAGATCAGTTCTGGGCCTATATAAAGGACTAAACCCACCCCTCTCTCATTCCATACGAATTGAGAAACCTAGGAGAGAGAAGAGAGTAAAGAGAGAAGGAAAGTGAGAGAAAGTGAGAGAGAGAAAGTTAGAATTGTTCATAGGATTCGATCTCTGCCACTCCTCGTGCTTAACCACTGCTTCCGTATCGTTATTTCGGTGATTCCGACTCCGTTCTTAGGTAAGAAATCCTAACCCTAACCTATTTTAGGGATTCAAATAAAGTAAAGGGTGAAGTATCTAACCTATTTCATGCTGCAAGTTGTCATTTTATCATAGACAAAGACATCCTGTTCAAACCGAACGAAAGGTGCGGACTATAAATGTTTTAGTTATGGTTTTTAAGGCTTTCAATGTCAGTACTGGTTTATGACTGACTTGATTGCTGTCACATATGCTTAGATACGATGTTTTTCTTATATTACATATATATGTAAACTACGTTGATTTTAATGCATTCTAGGTGTTTGTTGAAATGATTAAATGAATATGGAATGATTATTTGTGCTTGTTATAATTGATGTTTGAGAATACATGATTGTTATACGTGTGACAACTATCTTGTGAAAGGATTTATTATAATACGTGTTTTAACAAATTTATTATATGTATGTGAAGTGTGTAGCTTAAGTGTTTGATAAAATGCCTGAATGAGTAAATGCTCGCTGAAATGTATTTAATGAGGCCATTGAGATGAGTTTCTCAATTACCTTGTATATAGTTACCGTTTCCTTTATGTAATCTATCTTGCTACTACATAATTTATGGATGAATGCTTATGTATGGTGACATGTACTATACGTGTTCGTTAACATGCTTATATGAGATTTATCGTTGAATTAGTTGTTACATGCTATTTTGATTAGTACACAGGAATGTCTATTACATTTGACTGTGATTGCGACTACGACGTAGTCCAGGTAATCGATAACAATTCCTGTTTGAGTGGTTGAGCTAGTCTCACCAAATTTGATGCGTTCGGTGAATCCGAGTCGTTCGATGATTATCGACAGTGGTTAGCACTCCATGCAATTAATTCAGTGTACCGCTCATACCAATCAAATTTGTCAAGTAACTCGATTGACCTATTGTGTGTTCACCATGTATGAATGTTACTGCTTGAATCTAAGGTACCAACTTACCAGTGAAAATCTCGTTTAACCATGGTACCTCGATCTGCTACAACTTATGAGCCGGACATGGTGGTATGGGACACCGTGATCTTGCTGTCGGCCTATACTGGGGCAACGAGCCTCCCCGTAGTGACTAGTGAGCAACCAAGACTCGTAATACGAAGACGGTGGTATGGGACACTGTATTCGAGCTGTCGGCCTATACTGATTAGGTGACGAGCCCTTTTTAGTGTCCTTACGCATACTCTAAGGCTGCGTTGAGGCGACGAGCCTTTCCGTAATGACTAGAGTATAACTAGGCCTACACTGATCATGTGACGAGCTCTTTATAGTGATTTAGAACCACAACATCGTATGAGATTTACTAGAACTGACGACCATATAATGGATCATTGTTTGAGAATTGATATAAAGAAGGTACCTTAGCTTCCCAATTCTGCTGTATGAATAAACCTAAGTAAGAACCTGGCTAATCACGTGCTTGCACCGTATTACGTGTGCGTTTGGCGTAGCAGGTCAAGCACTGAAGAAGTGTTTCATGCTGCGATTGTGAGATGAAGTCAATGAGGGAGCGTAGACGAGGGCATGCATCATTATTTCATATCATTCTTGCATTAACAAGAGTACTTAGGACTAATTGTTGTATTGAGTTATCATTACTGCTTGACTGAATTGATAACATGTTAACCTTTGCTTTATTGTTCCACTGAGTAAATCACTCACTCTCACGTTACGAGACGGTATTTTAAACACCTATCAGACCCTGTTTTGGTTTCAAATGATGGAAATGCTTACGAAGCGGAGCCAGACTTTTATGATGATGAGGAAGGTTTCTCCTATATGCAGCTATCAGGCGAGTCTATGTAGACCATATTTTGATCGATGGGGTTACAAGGTTGCTGATTAGATGCCAATACACCTGTTATTTTGTACTTTTGGAACACGCATGTATATTCATTATGTTCATTTGTTAAACATACATGGATATAGTTAACCTGGTAACATGTTCACACTCTGGAGACTTATAACAATTTATATATTTTATATATCTATCACAATCTTTCACATGCGAAATTTAACTGTCTCTGGAGTTGATATGCTGTTTTGGTATAATCTCACTCATGTTTAATGCACTAATACGAACAACATTCAATCATCATTATCCATGTTGCATAAGTCATGCGTTCGAACTCGGAAGCTGAGCTTTTACTCGACTCCCAATTTTCAGGGCGTTATAAGATGGTATCAAGTATGATTTGGATTAAAATAGACTTAAGTTATGGTACACGACGCACACTGACGCACTCTGACTTAGGAGGGGGCGATGGAATCTTGAAACCACATTCGAATCCCAAGTTTCGCCAACGAGCGAGATGGACTACTGTAATTTAGCCTGTATGCATCTGAGATCATGTGAATTGATCTCAGTCACATTTAAACCAATAGTTGATAAGTTAGAGTTGTACTTGACAATTTCGAACTCCTTCCACCCCTCCATCCTTTCACACCCATATGACCACAAAATCCATCTTTTGTGCCTCGTAACCTTCCAAACCCACAAACCCATCTCACCCTACAACCTTTTTTAACCCAATGGCTCTTTTTGAGCTAGTTACAGCCATCTTCTCTATCCCCATACTCCTTTCCCTCATGGAAAGGAAGAGAGTGACCTCATATGAGGCCGGGCCTAGCCGTCAAAGCCGTTCTAAGAAGAAGACAAGTGCCGAGACAAGTGCAAGCACCGAGCGAAGGTCGAAACGGGATCTCGACCCGCGAATTCCATTAGAACAATCGCTACCGATCGGTGAGACCAAACACTGTAGTTTAGTCCATAAACAGTGACCATCAAGTACTGGGACATTTAGAGTTTTGGACTTAGAGTCGATACTCCTACATTTCGAAAGATATGACTGTATAGGAAATCTAATAAATTAATTACATGAACCATAAGACCTCCTTAGTTAGTATGAGCATATGTGTAGTGCTCGAGCGCAGTTAAATTCAAGTTCGGGCAGCTCAATTTCAATTAGACAACTTTGACCATAAGCGATAAAACAACTTCTTGTATTAGAAATGGTATGAAATCATCTAGTGTATGAGCGTCGATTTTGAATTATAAATATCGGATTACCGCTACTCATAAGTTAAGGCGATGCTACTGGTTTGACTAAGGAATGTAAAAGACTGATTATGCTAAGATAATAAAAAAATAGACTTAGTTAGTTGGCTTGATTAGGTTAGAGTGAGACTTCATCCTTTCGTCGAATCTCCTTAATACTTATGAGCTTCTTTAGTAACTCTTAAGAAGTTTGTTTTGACTTAGAAACTATTCATGCATAGAGAAACTTATATATCTCTCGGATTGAACGGTAGGTCAAATCAGTACACTCCTTTAGAATTAACTTTCCAAGGACTTGTTACAATCGGGAACACGGAGTAGAGAAACTATATATAAGCGAAGTATTCGAAGTTTGAATCGAATTCTCAATCTTGGTAGTTACCAATGAGCTCTATGCTCTGATCAAGCAGATGATTGGAATCAACCAAAATTAAGAACTGATACGACAAATTTTTTATCATAATCTATGCAGAAGGTCTAGACTTGGGTTGTTACAATTAATTAAACAAAAATCCAATGCAACACTGCTTTGCACCAAAAATTTATTTCTCAACAGATTCTCTGCACCAAAAATTTCTTAAGAGATTTTCAAAATTTGACAATTCTTTTCAAATACTATTAGGAAAATCTCACTGAAAAGAAAATATTAAAAAAGATATTACAATTTTATAATAATTTAAATTATATATATAATCCTTTAAAGTTTCTACTATATTTTTTTTTATAGTTAATATCACGATAAAAGGCCATATTTTATAAATTTTCAATATTTTGAAAATTTCAAGATAATATCATTTAGCTGTTTTTTTAAAAGAAAATTTAAAATTTTTTTAAGATTTTTTTTGCCACTATATTGCAAGATTTTTCAAAATTTCCATGCAAATCGAAGTCACTCCCCATTCCAACTAGTCTTAAAATTTTCAGCAATACTTGTAGGGTGCTGCCTATGACTACAAATAGTTGTGGATAGTCCATTCGCTAAAAAATGTACAAGAGTGAAAAAAGAAATTCTTAACCATTTAAGATAGTCCCGGTGTTTTCTCTTTTGCGCGATCGTGATCATGTCAACCGTTTGGACACTAAACCATGGACCCCACTTGCAAAAGGCAAATGTAGTATAATACAAACTTCTGGCCCTAGCATTAAGTGATATCACTGGGAAAAAAAAAAAGAGAGTGAGAGAGAGAAAAAGGCCAGTGTGAGGCAGAGGTCTGGCTTTAGCCCATGTCTCCCTATTCTCATACACGGGTGATCTGAATATAAGCGAACCAATATTATCTTTTTGGTCCAGGGCATATTCAAAGTGTTCACTATCATCTTTTTTGGGCCAATATTCTCATACAGGTGTGGCTCACCTGATGAGCTAGCCTGATTTTCAAGGACAATCTTAACGATGGGACCTACCGTTTTCACGGTATTGATCATTTACCACACAGGTGGTACCTCAGCATCGAAGGTGATATGGTGCTAGAACTTGTGGGCCGGGCTCAGGCTTAAAATCAAAGGCTGTGCCTCCTCCTAAATGGGGTTGGACTAATGATGGATGGCTCAGCTCACGATGTTATCTGGGATTATTTTTAAATGATCAAAATTGGGTCCCTACTCTTGGTCGGGTGGCAGATTCTCAGGAGTTTCAACTCCTAGTCAAGAGTTCTACCCATAGGTGGTGAATTCCACTAGCATGAGCGTGTGGTGTGTGTACGTATGTAAAAAGAAAATAATAATAAAAGAATCATATATACTATGGGACTTGTCAATGGGCGGATGAGATAAGCTCAACAGTTCTTAAAATGAAATAATTTTGAACCATTGATCATTTGGGTCTGTTTCCCATGCAGGCCCGTGTAGGGCCAAGGCTAGGGTTTAGGGTACTCGCGCCAACATCGAACTGATTGAGCGATCATATGATTTTCCTTCTTGGGTTTTAAATAGAGGCTGCATTTTATTTCACCGTCAGCCACAAATTTCTCTATCAGCAATGGGACCCACAATTCAAACAGTGAAATGCTGCCACATGTTTGGTTGATGAGACACCATAACTGAAAAGGTTATGGTGGAGAAAATTATAGCTGCTGCGGGCCCCACTTAGTGGACCATTGAACGCTTCTAATGTGCCCAATGCTTTTGGATACGTGGATGGTAGAATCATTGATCTGGACCGTCCAATAGCTTCTACCCACTTTTCATTTAAATGGGCAATCATGAAAAATTCGTACTGAATAGAGGAACTTTTTCTGCTTAATGCCAAAGGAAACGTACGGTTTAGATCAAAGTCGAGCCAATAATTCACACGAATAATCGGTTCGATGGGGTAAGCTTTGGATAAGACACCTCTCCAAACAAACTGGCAGTCATGAAAAGATAGGATAACGTTTGGACAGTTCCTATCATCAATATGAGTTTTTTTTATGGTGCCCCTTAAATGTGGGTCTAATCTACTGGACGGTTCAGATTATGATTTGAAGCATGGGGCACACCAAGAGCGTCATGGTGCCAAGGCGCACAAAGGGTGAGTTGGGGCTCGTACCCGAAAGGGACACGATTCAGTGATCCGAACCATTGAAGTGATGGGCCACGCCATGGGTGGCCCATGCATAAGAAATAACCTAGATTGGAAGATCGTAGCTAAAGAAGATTTTATCTTTTATTGGTTTGATTGGAACCGTTGCTGTATTTTCTTTCTCAACCGTTGGATAGCTGTAGATTCTTACACTTGAGCAAGACAGGGACCGTTCATATATTAGTAGATCCCATCATGGGAGATCCAAAGCTCAACAATTACACTACTGATACTTCAAATGGTTACTGATACACAAATTAGTAACCGTCCAAATTTCGTGGGCTAAGGTATTATGATCATCAGCAAGTGTAATTCTTGCAATGCCTAACTAATGGTCAAGATCACCCGAGCATTCGCAGCATGAGCGGATGAGATCAAAAGCTGAGGTATGTGGGGCCCAATCATCTATGAGTGATGCAAGTTTACACGTGCAACTCTTCAATCGAAATGTTTACAGTTGCATTCCTACATGCCAAACTAACACATAGCATACTTTTGATTATGGTACATATCATAGGAGATCTGATCTGTTCATCTGGTAGCCTACCAGGGATCTGGCACTTTCCTCCGAAAAAATGACCGGTTAAAGAAAAGTCGACCATTTGTCCACATTTAGTGATCGGCCTCAGCAGTTAAGACAGTTAGGGTGGCACTATTTCTTGAAGAGGTCGGGTGTGGAGCCCGCTCCAACGAACGGCTTGGATCTTAGGTAGGTGCGACTTGTTCACAAAAATCGATGCGCCTGTATTTAAATCGTCCATTATTCTATAATAGTTTCCCACCATTTAGAACCGTGGAGGGCATCGAGTCGAGCCGGACTGGATTTGGTCCACCTCAAATCAAATTTGGTTTTTATAAGTACTTGACCAGAACTCGATCGTATTCAGGACCGAGTCTAGTAGGGCTGACTTGATTCAAACCATTTCCTTGCTGGCCTGATTTGAATCGAGTTTGACTTAGTCAGAAAAATTCAGTTGGATCGGTTTGGGTATGGTTCAGATCAAGTCTTCTCTTTTAAATTTTTTTTTTAAAAAAAAATTTTAATATAAAAAAATAGGAAAAAAAATCCTAAAAATTGTAAATGAAAAAAAAAAGAAAAAAAAAAGTGAAAAAGAATGGTAACTTTCCTAAGTTAATAAATAACTAATTTTACATATATTTAAAATATATTTGAGAGAAATAAAATCAATGAAACAATGAATTAAATAACAAGTGTTTGAATCCTTATCTTTTAACTTCTAAGAGAGGGAATGCAGAGAGAGAAAGAGAGAGAGAGAGAGAGA
The DNA here is from genome assembly GCA_037074715.1 of Magnolia kwangsiensis. NCBI lineage: Eukaryota > Viridiplantae > Streptophyta > Magnoliopsida > Magnoliales > Magnoliaceae > Magnolia > Magnolia kwangsiensis. The sequence continues at coordinate 170,141,218 of CM073571.1, forward strand.
GAGAGACCACTTAGAGTGGAAATATAAAAGAGATAGAGATTAAGAATCCATATATCGCATATGCGATCGTGTATTTTCGCATATGCAACATATGCAATTGCATATGTGCATGATATCAATACGTTAGACCATTTAGCTAGGTTATTTAATTGTTAAAAACTTAAAATATCATAGATCCAACTTTCAAAGTGAATAAACTACGTCCATAAAACGAACAAAGTAAATAAACTTTGTCCAAAATCAAAAGTAAATAAACTTAAAATGCACATATAAATAAATAAAATTTTTATACATTCAATAACTTCTATATGATGAATGCCTTTGTGGCATGTAACCAGATAAACCTTGCCTGTAATAGTAACCCCCTCCTCCACCTCCACTTTTGTCGCCAGAATCATCCTTTCGTTCTCTTTTATGGCTTCAATTACAGGAGAACTCTGGGTCGACTCCGAGCCGGAGGTGTCCAAAAGATAGTCGTTCACCTCTGCTAAATCGGATGGTGAAGATGTCTTCTCATCGTCCTCATTCATTTATTGAACAAGTTTTTTCAACTGTTTTTTATGATCTGACTTGTAAGGGATTCCCAACTGCCTATAAAATGTCGCGAGACTGTTAAGAAACTTTGATTATTTACTCGTGTTCGTGCCTGTTTCAGTATCATGTTATCTTGGAATGGGTGGCTGTTGTTGTATAGTACTCCTGGATGCCATTTTTATGCTTTCTTATACAACCTCTTTATAATCATGTTCTTTTTGTTCCCTTAAAATTTTCTCTTGTTCTTCTTGTCTACTAATTGTGGAGGGCCTGAAGGCAGTTCCTCTGTTTAACCCTTTTTCACTATAATAGGCCTACTTCTTTATATTATATGGTTGGTTGTATTGATTATATTTATAGGGGGAGGGGTGTAGAAAGTCTTTGAATTTGAGTCTAAAATGGGTCGAAATAATTTTCAAACTTCCTGAGGAACTTTGTTGCATGGTGTAGTGTCTCCTCCTCGACAAGCCAAATGTAATTTTAGCCAATTTGTTTTGTTTATAAATTTCTTTCCATACAAGTTACATTATAACTTTATTTTTCCATCTTGAGAATAGACTTGGACTCCATAATCTTAAATATTTATTTATGCATCATCTTCCGATGACATATTTATAGGTGTATATTTTTAAAGAAAAATATCTGGTTAGGTTAAGGCAATGTAAAAAAATAAGTTATACTGATGAATGAATGTAATTAGCTAACTATATAATATGAGATTTAAGCAACATTAACTAATTGAATAGTACAAATGAAAAGAGAGAAATATTCATCCACCTATAAAATATTACAATTTAAGCCATCAAAAAATAATTACAAATATCATGTTGTAACTCGTAAGCAAATGCAAGAGAAATAGAAGGCAACATCTTATCCTGCAGGTACTGTTACATTTTACTTATCAATATCATCTTCTTCGAACTCCTCATCAATAGAGTTCCCTTTCCACTAGATTGGACGTTGCCAATCCTGTGTACAGATGAGCACTTCAACCGATTCTAGTGTAAGTGAGCTTCGATATTTGTTCACGACCCTACTCCCTATACTAAAAGAAAATTCTGTAGCCATAGTTGAAATTGGAATTGATAATGTTTTGTGCTATTAACGAGACAATGGTATTATAAATCATGAAATTTCATCTTTTTCCACTCCAAAACAATAAATACATCGCCTTTGTATTTCACAAGTGGCTCCTCGAGATAGTTTACAAGTTCTAATTAGGGTGTCTGCATTTGAGTCTCATGCTATTCCACGAAAGACATGAAATCATCTACCATTTCTTCTGGTAGTTCATCAATAGTAGAACTAGAACCTACTTGATGAGTTTTATCTTTTGTGGCGCACACATAAAGATTATACAAATCATTGACTGCATCATGAATCTTATCGACCTCAAGGGCACTCATCGCACCATACAACTTATTAGATATGAATACAACTATGATCATCTTGTATCGAGGATCAAGAATGACAGCCACAACCATTATCATACTACACTTAAACCAATATTTATCAAGCTTTAACAGCATACCCATGGTCATTAATTGTAAAAAATTTGGTCTGCTACAACTTTTGTGCAAGACATCTTTTACCTCTTAAAGTTCTAGTAGAAATATATTTGTTGTTAGATACTTGCTTCCTGAAAATTTCTTTCTTGTGTTATAAAAAACTGAAAGGAACTTGCAAAGTAATTCAACTCTTGACCAATCATCTTCATAAGGCAACCAAACATATGCACTATCACGCTCTATATAGTGAGAGAATACATCTTTGAAAGCTATTGATAAATCCAACATTTCAAATGTTGAATTCCAATGTGTCATGATATCCAACTTCATCATTCTCTGAGATGACAAATTCAATTACTTCACAATCTGATTCCATGTAAATCATGAAGGCGACCCCAGTATGTACTTCATACCCTCTCTTATGTTCTTGATCGTTGGTTCAATTGTTTTAAAGTCATCTTATATACTCTCTCTTATGTTCTTGATTGTTGGTTCAATTGTTTTAAAGCCAACTTATACAATCAAGTTTAGGATATGGGCACAACACATAACATGAAATATCTTTCCACCGTGGTCGTGCTGTCGGCGTACGCTGGGGTGACGAGCCTCCTCGTAGTGACCAGTGAGCAATCCAGACTCGTGAACCGAATATGGTGGTATGAGACACTGTATTCGAGCTGTCAGCCTACACTGATCAGGTGACGAGCCCTTTGTAGCGCCCTCGAGCATACTCTGAGGTTGCGTTGATGCGACGAGCCTTTCTGTAGCTCATAGAGTATAAACTAGGCTTACACTAATTAGGTGACGAGCCCTTTGTACTGACTTAGAACCACAACATCATATGAGATTTACTAGGACTGACGACCCTATAATGGATCATTGTTTGGGAATTGATATAAGGAAGGTACCTTAGCTTTCCAATCCTACTGTATGAATAAACCTAAGTAAGAACCTGACTAATCACGTGCATGCATCGCATTACCTATGCGTTTGGCATAGCAGGTCAAGCATTGAGGAAGTGTTTCATGCCGTGATTGTGAGATGAAGTCGCTGAGGGAGCGTAGGCGAGCGTATGCATCATTATTTTATATTATTCTTGCATTAACAAGAGTACTTAGGACCTGATTGTTGTATTGCGTTATCATTACTGCTTGACTGAATTCATAACATATTAACCTTTGCTTTATTGTTCCATTGATTTGATCACTCACTCACGCGTTACGGAACAGTATTTTCAATACCTACAAGACCTTGTTTTGGTTTCAGATGATGATAATGCTTATGAAGCGGAGCCAAACTTTTATGATGATAAGGAGGGTTTCTCCTATATGCAGCTATCAGGCGAGTCTATGTAGACCATGTTCTGATCGATGGGGTTACAGGGTTGCTGATTAGATGCCAATACACTTGTTATTTTACACTTTTGGAACACTAATGTATATTCATTTTGTTTATTTGTGGAAAATATATGGATATATTTAACCTGGTAACATGTTCACATTATGGAGACTTACAATAGTTTATATATTTTATATATCTATCACAGACTTCCTCTTGTGAAATTTAACTGTCTCTGGAGTATGATACGTTGTTTTGGTATAATCCCACTTATGTTTAATGCACTAATACAAACAACATTCAATTATCATTATCTATATTACATAAGTGATACATTGGAACTCGGAAGTTGAGCTTCTCCTCGACCCGCGATTTTCAGGGCCTTATAAGATGGTATCAGAGCATGATTTGAATTAAATTGGACCTGAGTCATGGTAACACGACGCACACTGACGCACTCTGACTTAGGAGTGGGCGATGAAATCTAGAAACCGCATTAGAATCCCAAGTTTCGCCAACGGGCGAGATAGACTACTATAATTTAGGCCGTATGCGTCTGAGATCATGTGAATTAATCTCAGTCACATTTAGACCAATAGTCGACAAGTTACAGTTGTACTTGAAAATTTCAAACTCCTTCCACCCCTCCACCCTTTCACACCCATATGAGCACAAAATCCATCTTTTGTGTCTCGTAACCTTCAAAACCCATAAACTCATCTCACCCTACAAGCTTTTTCAACCCAATGGCTCTTTTTGAGCTAGTTACAGTCATCTTCTCTATCCCTACGCTCCTTTCCCTCATGGGAAGGAAGAGAGCGGCCCCAGATGAGGCCGGGCATAGCCGTTCAAGCTGTTCTAAGAAGAAGACAAGTGTCGAGACAAGTGCAAGCGCTGAACGAAGGTCGAAACAGGATCTCGACCCGCGAATTCCATTAGAATAATCTCTACCGATGGGTGAGACCAAATACTTTAGTTTAGTCCATATACAGTGACCATCAAGTGCTAGGACATTTAGAGTTTTGGACCTAGAGTCGGTACTCCTATATTTCGAAAGATCTGACAGTATAGGAAATTCAATAAATTAATTACGTGAACCCTAGGACCTCCTTAGTTAGTATGAGCATGTGTAGTGCTCGAGTGCAGTTAAATTCAAGTCTGGGCAGCTCAATTCCAATTAGACAACTTTGACTCTAAGCGATAAAATAACTTCTTGTATTATAAATGGTATGAAATCATCTAGTGTATGAGCGTCGACTTTGGATTACAATTATTGGATTACCGCTACTCATAAGTTAAGGCGAGGCTACTGGTTAGACTAAGGAATGTAAAAGACTGATTATGCTAAGATAATCGAAAAATAGACTTAGTTATTTGGCTTAATTAGGTTAAAGTGAGACCTCATCCCTTCGTCGAATCCCCTTAATACTTATGGGCTTCTTTAGTAACTCTTAGGAAGCTTGTTTTGACTTAGAAACTATTCATGCATAGAGAAAATTATATATCCCTCGGATTAAACGTTAGGTCAAATCTATATACCCCTTTAGAATTACCTTCCCAAGTACTTGTTACAATCGGGAACACGGAGTAGAGAAATTATATATAAGCGAAGTATTCGCGGTTTGAATCGAATTTTCAATCCTGATAGTTACTAATGAACTCTATATTCTGATCAAGCAGAAGATTGGAATCAACTAGGATTAAGAACTCATACTACAAATTTTCTGTCACATTCTAGGCAGAAGTTCTATGTATCCAGTTTAGACCCACTACACAACTTTCCTTCGGTGTTGGCCCAACCACTTACAACCAAATATTTATTACTTCATCTTTGAAAAGTGTTAAGAATATATAGCCAATAGAGATTTTCCTTTTTAGGCTCAAGAAATTTCTCAAATGGGCAACTGACATATAGGAATTAGGTCCCGAATCACAGACCATTCTGACATACATATTGTGCATATGAACTTAAAAAGATAGTTTGTCCATTAACATATTTTGTCTAAATTCCTTATGTTCTAATAATGTATAGATTATCTTACAATATTAAACTAGAAATGATTAAAGAGGGTAAGACTGGACCGTGACATAACTCCTTGGTAGAATTAGGCATCTTGCCACAAACTCACAACCGTCCCTAAAATCAATCACAACACCCATTATTTTTAGCTCCTTTCTATAACCATAGGTACCAATGCCATAATACACGTCATCAATGAAAGGAAGACTAATGTACTGAGAGATCGTTTCCCATTTCGTGCCAAGGATAGGTCCTAAATTACACCTTGGTCTGATATACGGATTAGGACATAGATTCTTGAGCCCTGAGAGTAGAAATAATTTTTAAGGGGGGTAGAACAGTATGAGCCCAATCTAGTTAATTCAGTCTATGCATCCATTATATTGAAGTGGCGCAGCAGAAACGTGGTAGGCCCCTGCCCCACTGACCCAGGATCGAAGGAAATTGATCCAAACTACGCGTAAAGATCGGCCAGTAAATAGGATCTAAATCTTCCTTAGAATGTCAATAATGAAGTCTTTGAAGGAAAAACAATTAGGTTTCAAGTGTTAAACCGATTCACATTAAAGAATAGGCTTAACAATGGGTACAAGCTGAATTACAATAACCGAAGTTAGTGTATTTACAATGTGCTCATGGAATACGGACCCAATAGGAGCCTTAGCCAATTTCAAGGCGAAATGTTTTAAGGAGGGTGGGCTAAAGTGATCCAGACTAGCATAGATAGTATACACCCTACCACACATATAAACTTGAAGTCAATAAAGCTTAGGCAAAAAGAATCATAAAATCTTTACGTGCTCCCTTAGCCAATTTTGGGGTCGAAATTATTTTTAAGGGACGTAGATTGTAACATCCTGAATTTTTACCAACTTGGAAATAGATGTCCTTGGGCAATGAGTTGATCATAATACCTTAATTGACTTCTCAGAACTCAATCCTAAAGTCTCAAATCTCCTTTTTACCCATTTCCTTCAATTTCTATCTGACTTCAAAAAATCATATCTCCCACGTTATAACTTCGATTTAGGTGATTCAAAAGTCAGATTAAAGATTGATAAGTCTAGTTTTATATAAAAATAAGTAAAAATATAATAAAAATATTTAATATAGTTAAATATAGGTCATCGTGACAACTATTCTTAAATCATTAGTTTGGACAGCTGCTGCTTCTGAAATTTTTAGAATTTTTTTACCACTCGATATTTAATAAAATTTGGTAAGAATGAAGTGGACTTAATGATAAACTAGTAAAAAAGTAATTAAAATAATATACCAAATAAAAGTACCAAAAAGGGATATATAACTATCCTAGGATCTTATTCTGTCGTAATTAGGGTACGAATTAGATAAGTGCTAAACTGGACAATCAATAGAATTAGCACGAACCACTTAAAATATACTTTGTAAAATCTAAAATATGTCGATTTATTGATACTACATTACCCTGAAACTTAACACCCATCTCAAAACCCGGTTGCTCTCGGGAGCACGCCGAAACTCCGTATCGGACCTAGACCGTGCGTCGAAAGTCCGATTATCCCAAAGCTATACATTTATGACCGTCTTCCTAGACTTGACAACCATCTCCAAAATTAAGTCCAGATAGTATCTCTAAACTATTTACTTGGGCCCGGAGCGAAGTGTATGAGAAAAAGCGAATACCCTAAGGAAATGAACTAAAACTTAAGGGAATTGAGTCAGTTCGTTTGCAGACCAAATCTAAGGAATTAGACCGTCAGAATCTGACCCAATTACACCCTTGGATCAGGAAAAATTTTCAACATAGGTCAGTGCACATGTGGCCCTGATTGAGTATCGGTGACCGTTGAACTGAAATAGGTCGCTAGCGGCCGATCCACTGATTCGATCAGACCGAAAACTTAGCCTGATCTAGATCCATGGTCAGAGAGCTTAAGTACGACCACATGTAAAAAAGGGGCCTCCAGAGCATCTCCGTTGGACCAAAATAGCCCATATTTGGCTATAACCTAAGTATACCATGGCCTTAGGGACATTGAGATCAGTTTTGGGCCTATATAAAGGACTAAACCCACCCCTCTCTCATTCCATACGAATTTGGAAACCTATGAGAGAGAAGAGAGCAAAGAGAGAAGGAAAGTGAGAGAAAGTGAGAGAGAGAAAGTTAGAATTGTTCATAGGATTCGATCTCTACCACTCCTCGTGCTTAACTACTGCTTCCGTATCCTTATTTCGGTGATTCTGACTCCGTTCTTAGGTAAGAAATCCTAACCCTAACCTGTTTTAGGGATTCAAATAAAGTAAAGGGTGAAGTAGCTAACCTATTTCATGCTGCAAGTTGTCATTTTATCATAGACAAAGATATCCTATTCAAACCAAGCGAAAGGTGCGAACTATAAACGTTTTAGTTATGGTTTTTAAGGCTTTCAATGTCAGTAATGGTTTATGACTGACTTGATTGCTGTCACATATGCTTAGATACGATGTTTTCCTTATATTACATATATATGTAAACTACGTTGATTTTAATGCATTCTAGGTGTTTGTTGAAATGATTAAATGAATATGGAATGATTATTTGTGCTTGATATAATTGATGTTTGAGAATACATGATTTTTGTACGTGTGGCAACTACCTTGTGAAAGGATTTGTTATAATACGTGTTTTAACAAATTTATTATATGTATGTGAAGTGTGTAGCTTAAGTGTTTGATAAAATGCCTGAATGAGTAAATGCTCGCTGAAATGTATTTAATGAGGCCATTGAGATGAGTTTCTCAATTACCTTGTATATAGTTACTGTTTCCTTTATGTAATCTATCTTGCTACTACGTAATTTATGGATGAATGCTTATGTATGGTGACATGTACTCTACGTGTTCGTTAACATGCTTATATGAGATTTATCGTTGAATTGGTTGTTACATGCTATTTTGATTAGTACACAGGAATGTCTATTGCATTTGACTGTGATTGCGACTACGACGTAGTCCAGGCAATCGGTAACAATTCCTGTTTGAGTGGTTGAGCTAGTCTCACCAAATTTGATGCGTTCGGTGAATCCGAGTCGTACGATGATTATCGAAAGTGGTTAGCACTCCATGCAATTAATTCAGCGTACCGCTTGTACCAATCAAAATTTTCAAGTAACTCGATTGATCTATTGTGTGTTCACCATGTATGAATGTTACTGCTTGAATCTAAGGTACCAACTTACCAGTGAAAATTCCGTTTAACCATGGTACCTCGATCTGCTACAACTCATGAGCCGGACATGGTGGTATGGGACACCGTGGTCTTTCTGTCGGCCTATACTGGGGCAACGAGCCTCCACGTAGTGACTAGTGAGCAACCAAGATTCGTAATACGAAGACGGTGGTATGGGACACTGTATTCGAGCTGTCGGCCTACACTGATTAGGTGACGAGCCCTTTGTAGTTCCCTTACGCATACTCTGAGGCTGCGTTGAGGCGACGAGCCTTTCCATAATGACTAGAATATAACTAGGCGTACACTGATCAGGTGACGAGCTCTTTATAGTAATTTAGAACCATAACATCGTATGAGATTTACTAGAACTGACGACCCTATAATGGATCATTGTTTGAGAATTGATATAAGGAAGGTACCTTAGCTTCCCAATTCTGCTGTATGAATAAACCTAAGTAAGAACCTGGCTAATCACGTGCATGCACCGTATTACGTGTGCGTTTGGCGTAGCAGGTCAAGCATTGAAGAAGTGTTTCATGCTGGGATCGTGAGATGAACTCACTGAGGGAGCGTAGACGAGGGCATGCATTATTATTTCATATCATTCTTGCATTAACAAAAGTACTTAGGACCTAATTGTTGTATTGAGTTATCATTACTGCTTGACTGAATTGATAACATGTTAACCTTTGCTTTATTGTTCCACTGAGTTAATCACTCACTCCCACGTTACGAGACGGTATTTTAAACACCTATCAGACCCTGTTTTGGTTTCAAATGATGAAAATGCTTATGAAGCGGAGCCAGACTTTTATGATGATGAGGAAGGTTTCTCCTATATGCAGCTATCAGGCGAGTCTATGTAGACCATATTTTGATCGATGGGGTTACAAAGTTACTGATTAGATGCCAATACACCTGTTATTTTGTACTTTTGGAACAAGCATGTATATTCATTATGTTCATTTGTTAAACATACATGGATACAGTTAACCTGGTAACATGTTCACACTCTGGAGACTTACAACAATTTATATATTTTATATATCTATCACAATCTTTCACATGCGAAATTTAACTGTCTCTGGAGTATGATATGCTGTTTTGGTAAAATCCCACTCATGTTTAATGCACTAATACGAACAACATTCAATCATCATTATCTATGTTACTGTCACGCCCCAAACCTGGGAATCGGATTCGTAAGAATCCCGATTACTGAATCTGGTGCCGACAACCTCCTTAGTACCCCATCTCGGCTCTTAGCATTCATACGCTAAATTTTCGATCCTGGGATTCTACAAGGAGATTTTTTTTTTTTTGTACATATGACTAGTAATAAGCTTAACCACAAGATTACCCAATTCACAAAGGCAACATCATCATCACATATCCACTAATATAATCGTTTGAGTACAATACTGAAAGGGAAATACAAAAAAAATCAAACTCCAGAAGACCACTGTACGCTCCAAGCTCAACACCGCTGCAACCTAACATCACCTGCACGCATCTATCGTGCATAAGCTTATAGAAATCTTAGAGGGTGGTGTAAGTGTGTGCACCAGGTAAGTGTCAAGTATTCAATACAATGCCATAATCATACGATACCAAAAAACTGGTAATCCATAAACCATACGATGTCTAAATAAGCAAAAACACTAACAAGAGCAGGAATTATCAGAGTAAGCAGGAATACTGACAAGATATAAATCATACGATAACAGAGTAAGCGGAAGTACGGATAAGTCCATAAGTAAATCAATAGCAAACTACGCAAAATATATAACAGTTATGCAACAAGGAGTCATGAAGAGCCAAATATCAGATGTCGAGGATGCAATGCAATATGTAAATTGAATGAAAGGACCATGCTGGGTGTGAAGTCGGGATGATAGTACGTAGTATCGCAGGCTACGGGGTCCACCACAAGGGACTTCTATCTAAACTAGTCTCATACCTAAATTTGGATAGACAGACTCAACGTGGTAAACTCCTGATCTCAGGTTAGTCGCGCGTCCAACCGAAATCTTTACCATAACGAAGGTACACAACAATTAGTTGCGCACCACCAGCCCGAGTGGGTAGTGAATGAATGAATGAATGAACATGCACTCCTACTCAATAAGTCCACATATCAATACAGTTCCTCTCTGGGAAATCACCAGGGTCTATTACACTCCATACCAGATTGTCGCCCCATCGTGCGCAACAAGGTGAGTGGAAAAGACCTCACTATCCGCCTGCCAATATCGGGCCCGGCTCGTCAATAGCGGACCCATTCCTCGAGCTGGTCAGACTCAGCCCAGCATTGTCCCCTCCTCTCGGGCAGATAAGGTCACACTCCCTTCCAACCGACCACGACATAGTGGAGAGCGCAGCCATCTGGTAATCGGCACTCAGCGCTCATCTACCCACTCGGTCTAGACGTTGGAGCATCTTGTGGAACCAAAAGAGTTTAGGAACTTTCACCTAAGGATATCTATAGCACCCCATGTTGAACAAATTTTCGGTGTCCCATCTGGCCATCCACGACATGCCTGTGGAGGCTACGACCCTAATGTCACTAGGGCGTACAGTAATCACAGCACATAATGCAAGATGCATGAGTCATACAATCCAGTCATGCATCAATCCTACGCATACCGTGTGCTCATGTGAGATGATCACCGCCTATCAGGGAGTCTCATAACAACCAGCACTATGACATATGCAATGGTCAATCATACCTCGTAACAGACATGCAGATGATGCGTATGACCATGTATCATGATGCTATGCAGTCACATACTCATAATCAGTATCAATAACCGGCATCAACAATCGACCTCGATAATGTGAACATCTAACCAACATTGCCCCAATGAGTGACCCTCACCGATCCAAACATATAATGGCCCAAGGCCTCACACAAGGGCCTATTATACAACACAATGGACCTTACTCAAGGGTTACATGTACACAACAGGTGGACCCTGCTCATGGGCCTAACATACATCACAATGGGCTCCTTTGCCTGACCCTCAAATGATCACAATGGGCCTCATCACTTAGGCCTCAATATACATCACATTGGGCCTTAGACCCGGGCTGAATACACATCACATCGGGCTTCAAATACGGGTTGCATGTTCATCACATTAGACCTCGACAATCAGAATCGACAATCGGCCATGACAATTCAAAATCAGTAATTGGCCTTGATCGATAATCAGCCCCGATCGATAATCGGCAATCGGCCTCGATCGATAATCGGTCATGATAATCGGCCTCGATTAGTAATCGGTCAATCGACCATGATAAACAGAATCAGCAATCGGCCATGTCAATCGACAATCGATAATCGATCACGATAATCGGCCTCGATTGGTAATCGGTCAATCGACCATGATAAACAGAATCGGGAATCGGCCACTTCAATCGGCAATCGGCCACGATCGATAATCGGTCACGATAATCGGCATCGATTAGTAATCGGTCAAGCGACCACGATAAACAGAATCAGCAATCGGCCATGTCAATCGACAATCGGCCACAATCGGTAATCGATCACGATAATTGGCCTCGATTGGTAATCGATCAATCGACCCTGATAAACAGAATCAACAATCGGCCATGTCAATCGATAATCGGCCACAATCGGTAATCGGTCACGATAATCGGCCTCGATTGGTAATCGGTCAAGCGACCACGATAAACAGAATCAGTAATCGGCCACGTCAATCGGCAATCGGCCACGATCGATAATCGGTCATGATAATCGGCCTCGATTGGTAATCGGTCAAGCGACCATGATAAACAGAATCAGCAATCGGCCATGTCAATCGACAATCGGCCACAATCGGTAATCAATCACGATAATTAGCCTCGATTGGTAATCGGTCAAGCGACCACGATAAACAGAATCAGCAATCGGCCATGTCAATCGACAATCGGCCACAATCGGTAATCTATCACGATAATCAGCCTCGATTGGTAATCGGTCAATCGACCCCGATAAACAGAATCAGCAATCGGCCATGTCAATCAACAATCGGCCACAATCGGTAATCGGTCACGATAATCGGCCTCGATTGGTAATCGGTCAAGCGACCACGATAAACAGAATTAGCAATCGGCCATGTCAATCGACAATCAGCCACAATCGGTAATCGATCACGATAATCGGCCTCGATTGGTAATCGGTCAATCAACCCCGATAAATAGAATCAGCAATCGGCCATGTCAATCGACAATCGGCCACAATCGGTCCCGTTAATTGCACCGAAAATCAGTAGATAAACAAAACAGGGTCCATAGATGATCAGTCGATCAATTATAGTATAAAGATCAGCACTCGGTCGTGGTTATATCAAATCCGATAACACGGAGCCATCCATTTACGGTGAATAGGCCCACTTATTTGGGTTAACCCATGAAGATAATGGGCCTAACAAGGCCTAAGGGAAGGTCTCAATGTGGACATCCAACCATCATTGCCCATCAATGTGGACATCTAACCAACATTCCTCTCAAGGAGTGGTCCACATAGAACCATACATATAGTGGGCCCATGGCCCCACACAAGGGCCTAATATATATCGTCATGGGCCTCGCTCATGGGCCACATATGCATCACATTGGGCCACGTCCATGGGCCTTAAATACATCATATGGGCCTTATAGATATAATGAGTGGGCCACATCATATGGGATGCACTAGTGGGCCATAAGCACATCAAGTAGGCCGCATCAATGGGCCGCACTAATGGGCCTAATATACATCACAATTGGGCCTTAAAAAACATATAAATCAGCTGAGTCCATGTCCAGGGGTTGACGGCCTAGACATACAATTCATACATACAAGGTGGGCCATATGTGCCATCAAGATAGGGCCCGCCATAACGTTTACTTTCCATCCAATCTATTCATATGGCCACAAAGACCTCGATCAAGGGGAATAACAAATATCATATTGATCCAGAACTTCTGGAGTTCCTATAGGATTCCGATGGTAGGCGTTCGACTCTCCACTATTTTCTGCAGTGTGGTCCACCTGATAGATCTGCCTCATTTTATCTCAAGCCTTAAAACGAGCTTGCCAATTAGATGGATGGTCAGGATATAATGCGTATGTCAAGGACTGTCCCACCATCCCGCCATCTGGACGGTGAGGATGGACGGTGTGTATAAAACACATACATAATAGTGGGTCCAACGTCCTGTACAGAAGGACGGCATGGAATAAATCACATATATCGCGGTGGGATATGGAAGTGTTGTCCAAACATTCCAGCACCGTCTGGCACATTTGGACGGTGTGGATATAACAAATACATCACGGTGTGGGCCACATGGCAGGTGCCCACAGTTGCCAAAAACAGATGGACGACATGGAAAGACATATACATCAGGGTGGATTTCCACCGTCCAGAGATCCTGGACGGTGCGAATAAAATACATACACTGGTGGGTCCTACATGGGACTCACAACGTATATATAATATAATATTATATAGTAAATACATCAATGTGGCCCCACATGGGACTCACCACGTATATATAATATAAAATATATTATATAATAAATACATTACATCCAGTCCAGCGTCTGGACATTAGGATGGACAGTGTGGATCAAACCCGCATAACATGTGGGGTCCGCTTGAACTTTAGATCTAACTCATCCTTTAGCTCATGCCATAAAATGAGCTGTCAAAGTGGTTGGACGTTTTGGATGCAACACATGCATCATGGTGGACCCCACCATCAAAACAGTGGACGGTGTGTCAACATACATCATTGGGGCCACGCTGCACGGACGCAGCCGCACCCAGGGGTAGGCATAGATAAAATGCTTACCTCATGGTGGGGTTCACACGCGTGGCCCACCATAATGTTTATCTACCATCCAAGCCATTGATAAGGTCACACGACCCTGGATACAGAGGAAAAACAAGTTTCATATATGATTTAAAACTTTTACAACTCAAAAAAAAAAACATCCCAATGGCACACATTAAATCACCACCGTTTCCTATGATGTGGGCCACCTGAACGTCGTATACGGCTGATACTGGGGTGGCCCACGGCCCTAAAGGGGGTCCACCAAATGTACGGTGTGAATGTTCAACACACATCACGTTGAGGCCCACGTATGGGACCCACGTCCCTGGCCCCCACCCGTCACGCAGAAGCGCAGCAGGACGCTATGCTGCGTCCTCTGGCGCTGGCAGCAGCGCCTGCTGCCTCAGGCTTTTTGTTTTTTGTTTTTTTTTTAAAATGTTTTTCTTTAGTTTTTCTTAAGTGGAGCCTGCATCAGCAAAACTGACCCAGCCATTGAATTCTACAGCCCATGATCGACCAAATGAGACCAATAAGTGGTGTGTTTTTGGCGAAAAGAAGAATCAATGTGAGTTTCAATGATAACACCACTATTTCCTATGGTATGGCCCGCCTGAGAATCGTATTGGTCTCAAATTTTGGCTCAACACCTAAAATGAGCTGAGAAATGGAATGGACGGCGTGGATTATATACATACATCAATTGGGGCTTACATGAGTGGTGCACTCAAAAGTTGTAAAACCAAGGCTATTATTTATATTTATTTATATATATATATATATTTTTTATTTTTATTTTTTTTATTTTTTATTTTTTTTGTTGCTGCCCGCTAACACGCCACACCGCCAGTCCACTCATCATGCCCTAACCACGTCCAGCGTTCTCATACGCTGGACAGTTCGCATGCAACAAAAGCCTCATGGTGGGTCCCACATGGACGTGGCCCACCTGTTTAGAGTGACCTGATAATTGTATTTTTCCTTCCATACAGGCCAGTTAATGGACTGAATAGTGTAGATCCCACTCATCCATCAAGTGGGTCCCGAGAAGGTGAATGGTATTGAATATACTTCATGGTGGGACACACACACACCAGATGGGCCATATACCCCTATCATCATCACCACACAAAGAAAGAGAGAGAGAGAGAGAGAGAGAGAGAGAGAGAGAGAGAGAGAGAAGCACCCACAAACAATAAAGATTCGTCCGTCTTTGATCTCATCTTCCTTCTTCCGCCTATAGCCTTTAGAGCACCAAGGGAATGATTTCAACGGTCTAGATGATCTTTGAATGGTGGGGATGGAAGGTGAGAAGTGAGCCACATCTAGCTCCTCCATGGAAGCTTGGACGGTTGCTCTCATGGTATTTTTGAGAGAAATGAGAGAGATGAGACAGAGTGATGTAAGAAGTGATGGGAGAGAGTGGTATGTTGTAAGGTGAGGTATGGGTTGAGTTGAAAATTTGTAAAAGAGGAATGGGTAGGAGAGAGAGAATTGACTTTGGGTTACTTTTTGGGTAATGTGACATGTACTTGATTGATTTGACACATTGTTGAGATTCTCTCGGTAATTGCAATGTGCGGCGTTTTCTCGAACTAAACGCGGACCCACATCTCCTGGCCTGGGTATCGCCTCGGCGCGCGAGACGCGGCACCGGAATCGCGGCGACGACGCGGTCGCTAGGGTACAAGTCTCGGGTTGAGTCGACTCAGGTTAACGGCATGTGAATCAGGGTCGTGCGCAAATGCCGGTTAAGAGTCGAGGTTGTTGGGATTCGATTGGGAAGACCGTGGAAGTTTACCGAACGATACGGTCTAGGATACGGGTCTTACAGTTGCATAAGTCATGCATTCGAACTCGAAAGCTGAGCTTCTACTCGACTCCCAATTTTCAGGGCATTATAAGATGGTATCAGAGCATGATTTGGATTAAAAAGGACTTGGGTTATGGTACACAACGCACACTGACGCACTCTAACTTAGGAGAGGGCGATGGAATCTTGAAACCACATTAGAATCCCAAGTTTCGCCAACGAGCGAGATGGACTACTGTACTTTTGCCTATATGCGTCTGAGATCATGTGAATTGATCTCAGTCACATTTAAACCGATAGTTGATAAGTTAGAGTTATACTTGACAATTTCGAACTCCTTCCACCCCTCCACCCTTTCACACCCATATGAGCACAAAATCCATCTTTTCTGCCTCGTAACCTTCCAAATCCACAAACCCATCTCACCCTACAACCTTTTTTAATCCAATGGCTCTTTTTGAGCTAGTTACAGCCATCTTCTCTATCCCCATGCTCCTTTCCCTCATGGGAAGGAAGAGAGCGACCTCATATGAGGCCGGGCCTAGCCGTCCAAGCCGTTCTAAGAAGAAGACAAGTGCCGAGACAAGTGCAAGAGCCGAGCAAAGGTCGAAACAGGATCTCGACCCGAGAATTTCATTAGAACAATCGCTACCTATCGGTGAGACCAAACACTGTAGTTTAGTCCATAAACAGTGACCATCAAGTGCTGGGATATTTAGAGTTTTGGACCTGCACGGTGCATCGAAAGTCCGATTATCCCAAAGTTATACATTTATGATCGCCTTCCTAGACTTGACAACCATCTCTGAAATCAAGTCCAGATAGTATTTCTAAACTATTTACTTGGGCCCGGAGCGAAGTGTATGAGAAAATGCGAATACCCTTATAAAATGAACTGAAACTTAAGGGAATCGAGTCAGTTCGTTTGCAGGACAAATCTAACGATTTAGATCGTCAGAATCTGACCCAATTATACCCTTGAATCAAGAAGAATTTCCAACACAGGTCAGTGCACTTGTGGTCCTTATTGAGTATCGGTGACTATTGAACTGAAACAGGTCGCCCGCGGCGGATCCACTGATCCGATCGGACCAAAAACTTAGCCTGATCTAGATCCATGATCAGAGAGCTTAAGTACGATCGCATGTAGAAAATGGGCCTGCAGAACATCTCCATTGGACCAAAATGGCCTATATTTGGCTATAACCTAAGTATACCATGGCCCTAGGGCCATTGAGATCAGTTCTGGGCCTATATAAAGGCCTAAACCCACCCCTCTCATTCCATACGAATTTGTAAACCTAGGAGAGAGAAGAGAGCAAAGAGAGAAGGAAAGAGAGAGAAAGTGAGAGAGAGAGAGTTAGAGTTGTTCCTAGAATTCGATCTCTGCCACTCCTCGTGCTTAACCACGGCTTCCGTATCGCTATTTCGGCGATTTTGACTCCGTTCTTAGGTAAGAAATCCTAACCCTAACCTGTTTTATGGATTCAAATAAAGTAAAGGATGAAGTAGCTAACCTATTTCATGCTGCAAGTTGTCATTTTATCATAGACAAAGACATCCTGTTCAAACTAAGCAAAAGGTACGGACTATAAACGTTTTAGTTATGGTTTTTAAGGCTTTCAATGTCAGTAATGGTTTATGACTGACTTGATTGCTGTCACATATGCTTAGATACAATGTTTTCCTTATATTACATATATATGTAAACTACGTTGATTTTAATGCATTCTAGGTGTTTGTTGAAATGATTAAATGAATATGGAATGATTATTTATGCTTGTTATAATTGATGTTTGAGAATACATGATTGTTGTACATGTGGCAACTACCTTGTGAAAGGATTTGTTATAATACATGTTTTAACAAATTTATTATATGTATGTAAAGTGTGTAGCTTAAGTGTTTGATAAAATGTCTGAATGAGTAAATGCTCGCTGAAATGTATTTAATGAGGCCATTGAGATGGGTTTCTCAATTACCTTGTATATAGTTGTCGTTTCTTTTATGTAATCTATCTTGCTACTATGTAATTTATCGATGAATGCTTATGTATGGTGACATGTACTTTATGTGTTCGTTAACATACTTATGTGAGATTTATAGTTGAATTGGTTGCTACATGATATTTTGATTAGTACACAGGAATGTCTATTACATTTGACTGTGATTGCGACTACGACGTAGTCCAGGCAATCAGTAACAATTCCTATTTGAGTGGTTGAGCTAGTCTCACCATATTTGATGCGTTCGGTGAATTCGAGTCGTACGATGATTATCGACAGTGGTTAGCGCCACATGCCATTAATTCAGCGTATCGCTCGTACCAATCGAATTTTTCAAGTAACTCGATTGACCTATTGTGTGTTCACCATGTATGAACGTTACTGCTTGTATATAAGGTACCAACTCACCAGTGAAAATCCCGTTTAACCTTGGTACTTCGATCTTCTACAACTCATGAGCCGGACATGGTGGTATGAGACATCGTGATCGTGTTGTCGGCCTATGCTAGGGCAACGAGCCTCCCCGTAGTGACTAGTGAGCAACCCAGACTCGTGAGACGAATACGGTGGTATGAGACACTGTATTCGAGCTGTCAGCCTACACTGATCAGGTGACGAGCCCATTATAGTGCCCTTAAGCATACTTTGAAGCTACGTTGAGGCGATGAGCCTTTCCGTAATGACTAGAGTATAAACTAGGCTTACACTGATCAGGTGACGAGTTCTTTATAGTGATATAGAAACACAACATCGTATGAAATTTACTAGAACTGACGACCGTATAATGGATCATTGTTTGGGAATTGATATAAGGAAGGTACCTTAGCTTTCCAATTCTGTTGTATGAATAAACCTAAGTAAGAACCTAGCTAATCACGTGCATGCACCGTATTACGTGTGCGTTTGGTGTAGCAGGTCAAGCACTGAGGAAGTGTTTCATGCTGCGATCGTGAGATGAAGTCACTGAGGGATCGTAGGCGAGGGCATGCATCATTATTTCATATCATTCTTGCATTAACAAGAGTACTTAGGACCTAATTGTTGTATTGAGTTATCGTTACTGCTTGACTGAATTGATAACATGTTAACCTTTGCTTTATTGTTCCACTGAGTTAATCACTCACTCCCATGTTACAGGACGGTGTTTTAAATGCCTATCAAACCCTATTTTGGTTTCAGATGATGACGATGCTTACGAAGCAGAGCCAGACTTTTATGATGATGAGGAAAGTTTCTCCTATATGCAGCTATCAGGCGAGTCTATATAGACCATATTTTGATCGATGGGGTTACAGGGTTGCTGATTAAATGCCAATACACCTGTTATTTTGTACTTTTGGAACACGCATGTATATTCATTTTATTCATTTGTGAAACATACCTGGATACAGTTAACCTGGTAACATGTTCACACTCTGGAGATTTACAACAGTTTATATATTATATATATATATCACAGTCTTTCACTTGCAAAATTTAACTATCTCTGGAGTAAGATATGCTGTTTTGGTATATTCCCACTCATGTTTAATGCACTAATATGAACAACATTCAATCATCATTATGTATGTTGCATAAGTCATGCGTTCGAACTCGGAAGCTGAGCTTCTACTCGACCCCCAATTTTCAGGGCATTATAAGATGGTATCAGAGCATGATTTAGATTAAAATGGACTTGAGTTATGGTACACGACGCACACTGACGCACTCTGACTTAGGAGGGGGCGATGGAATCTTGAAACCACATTAGAATCCCAAGTTTCACCAACGAGCGAGATGGACTACTGTAATTTAGCCTGTATGCGTCTGAGATCATGTGAATTGATCTCAGTCACATTTAAACCGATAGTTGACAAGTTAGAGTTGTACTTGACAATTTTGAACTCCTTCCACCCCTCCACCCTTTCACACCCATATGAGCACAAAATCCATCTTTTGTGTCTCGTAACCTTCCAAACCCACTAACTCATCTCACCCTACAAACTTTTTTAACCCAAAGGCTCTTTTTGAGCTAGTTACAGCCATCTTCTCTATCCCTATGCTCATTTCCTTCATGGGAAGGAAGAGAGCGACCTCATATGAGGCCGGGCCCAGCCGTCCAAGCCGTTTTAAGAAGAAGACAAGTGTCGAGACAAGTGTAAGCGCCGAGCGAACGTCGAAACGGGATCTTGACCCGCGAATTCCGTTAGAACAATCTCTACCGATCGGTGAGACCAAACACTGTAGTTTAGTCCATAAACAGTGACCATCAAGTGCTGAGACATTTAGAGTTTTGGACCTAGAGTCGGTACTCCTATATTTCGAAAGATCTGACAGTATAGGAAATCCAATAAATTAATTAAGTGAACCATAGGACCTCCTTAGTTGGTATGAGCATATGTGTAGTGCTCGAGTGCAGTTAAATTCAAGTCCGGGCAGCTCAATTTCAATTAGACAACTTTGACCCTAAGCGATAAAACAACTTCTTGTATTAGAAATGGTATGAAATCATCTAGTGTATGAGCGTCGATTTTGAATTATAAATATTGGATTACTGCTACTCATAAGTTAAGGCGAGGCTACTGGTTTGACTAAGGAATGTAAAAGACTGATTATGCTAAGATAATTGAAAAATAGACTTAGTTAGTTGGCTTGATTAGGTTAGAGTGAGACTTCATCCCTTCGTCGAATCCCCTTAATATTTATGGGCTTCTTTAGTAACTCTTAAGAAGCTTATTTTGACTTAGAAACTATTCATGCATAGAGAAACTTATATATCCCTCGGATTGAACGTTAGGTCAAATCAGTACACTCCTCTAGAATTAACTTCCCAAGGACTTGTTACAATCGGAAACACGGAGTAGAGAAATTATATATAAGCGAAGTATTTGCGGTTTGAATCGAATTTTCAATCTTGGTAGTTACCAATGAATTCTATGCTCTGATCAAGCAGAAGATTGGAATCAACTAGAATTAAGAACTGATACGACAAATTTTTTGTCATAATCTAGGCAGAAGGTCTAGACTTGGGTTGTTACAATTAATTAAACAAAAATCCAATGCAACACTGCTTTGCACCAAAAATTTATTTCTCAACAGATTCTCTGCACCAAAAATTTCTTAAGAGATTTTCAAAATTTGACAATTCTTTTCAAATACTATTAGGAAAATCTCACTGAAAAGAAAATATTAAAAAAGATATTACAATTTTATAATAATTTAAATTTTAAATATATAATTATATATATAATTATATATATATATATATATATATATATATATATATATATATATATATATATATATATATATATATATATATATATATTTAATCCTTTAAAGTTTCTACTATGTTTTTTTATAGTTAATATCATGATAAAAGGCCATATTTTATAAATTTTCAATATTTTGAAAATCTCAAGATAATATCATTTAGCATTTTAAAAAAAAAAAAAAATTAAAATTTTTTTTAAATTTTTTTTGCCACCATATTGCAAGATTTTTCAAAATTTCCATGCAAATCGAGCCACTTCCCATTCCGACTAGTTTAAATTTTTCAGCAATACTTGTAGGGTGCTGCCTAAGACTACTAATAGTTGTGGATAGTCCATTCGCCAAAAAATGTACAAGAGGGAAAAAAGAAATTCTTAACCATTTAAGATAGTCCCGGTGTTTTCTCTTTTGCGTGATCGTGATCATGTCAACCGTTTGGACACTAAACCATGGACCCCACTTGCAAAAGGCACATGTAGTATAATACAAACTCCTGGCCCTAGCATTAAGTGATATCACTGGGAAAAAAAAGAAAAGAAAAGAGAGAGAGAAAAAGGCCAGTGTGAGGCAGAGGTCTGGCTCTAGCCCATGTCTCTCTATTCTCATGCACGGGTGATCTGAATATAAGCGAACCAATATTATCTTTTTGGTCCAGGGCATATTCAAAGTGTTCACTATCATCTTTTTTGGGCCAATATTCTCATACAGGTGTGGCTCACCTGATGAACAGGCCTGATTTTCAAGGACAATCTTAATGATGGGACTTACCGTTTTCACGGTATTGATCATTTACCACACAGGTGGTACCTCAGCATCGAAGGTGGTAGGGTGCTAGAACTTGTGGGCCGGGCTCAGGCTTAAAATCAAAGGCTGTGCCTCCTCCTAAATGGGGTTGGACTAATGATGGATGGCTCAGCTCACGATGTCATCCGGGATTATTTTTAAATGACCAAAATCGGGTCCCTACTCTTGCTCGGGTGGTAGACTCTCAGGAGTTTCAACTCCTAGTCAAGGGTTCGAGTACCCATAGGTGGTGAAATTCCACTAGCATGATCGTGTGGTGTGTGTACGTGTGTTAAAAAATAAAAAAAATAAAAAAAAAAGAAAAAAAAAATCATATATACTATGGGACTTGTCAATGGGTGGATGAGATAAGCTCAAAAGTTCTAAAAATGAAATAATTTTAAACCATTGATCATTTGGGTCTGTTTCCCATGCAGGCCCGTGTAGGGCCAAGGCTAGGGTTTAGGGTACTCGCGCCAACACCGAACTGATTGAGTGATCTTATGATTTTCCTTCTTTTAAATAGAGGCTGCATTTTATTTCACCGTCAGCCACAAATTTCTCTATCAGAATGGGACCCACATTTCAAACAGTCTGAATTGAACTGAAATGCCGCCACATGTTTGGTTGATGAGACACCATAACTAAAAAGGTTGTGGTGGAGAAAATTATAGCTGCTGCGGGCCCCACTTAGTGGACCATTGAACGCTTCTAGTGTGCCCAATGCTTTTGGATACGTGGATGGTGGAATCATTGATCTGGACCGTCCATTAGCTTCTACCCACTTTTCATTTAAATGGGCAATCATGAAAAATTCATACTGAATAGAGGAACTTTTTCTGCTTAATGCCAAAGGAAACATACGGTTTAGATCAAAGTTGGGCCAATAATTCACACGAATAATCCGTTCGATGGGGTCAGCTTTGGATAAGACACCTCCCCAAACAAACTGACAGTCATGAAAAAATAGGATAACGTTTGGACAGTTCCCATCACCCGATCAATATGAGGTTTTTTATGGTGGCCCATGAAAAGTGGGTCTAACCTACTGGACGATTCAGATAATGATTTGTTCTTCTGTATAAAAGCATGGGGCACACCAAGAGCGTCATGGTGCCAAGGCGCACAAAGGCTGAGTTGGGGCTCATACCCGAAAGGGACACGATTCAGTGATGGGTGGCCCATGCATAAGAAATCACCTAGATTGGAGGATCGTAGCTAAAGAAGTTTTTATCTTTTATTGGTTTGATTAGAACCGTTGCTGTATTTTTTTTCTCAACAGTTCGATAGCTGTAGATTCTTACACTTGAGCAAGACAGGGACCGTTCATATATTAGTAGATCCCATCATGGGAGATCCAAAGCTCAACAATTACACTACTGATACTTCAAATGGTTACTGATACACAAATTAGTAACCGTCCAAATTTCGTGGGCTAAGGTATTATGATCATCAGCAAGTGTAATTCTTGCAATGCCTAACTAGTGGTCAAGATCACCTGAGCATTCGCAGCATGAACGGATGAGATCAAAAGCTGAGGTATGTGGGGCCCAATCATCTATGAGTGATGTAAGTTTACACGTGCAACTCTTCAATCGAAATACAGTCGCATTCCCACATGCCAAACTAATGCATAGCATACTTTTGATTTTGGTACATATCCTCGGAGATATGATCCGTTCATCTGGTGGCCTTCCCCGGATCTGGCATTTTCCTCCGAAAAAATGATCGGTTAAAGAAAAGTCGACCATTTGTCCACATTCAGTGATCGGCCTCAGCAGTTAAGACAGTTAGGGCGGCACTATTTCCTGGAGAGGTCGCGTGTGGAGCCCACTCCGGCGAACGGCTTGGATCTTAGATAGGTGCGACTTGTTCACAAAAATCGATGCCTGTATTTAAATCGTCCATTATTCTATAATAGTTTCCCACCATTTAGAACCGTGGAGGGCATCTAGTCGAGTCGGACCGGATTAGGTCCACCTCAACTCAGATTCGGTTTTTGTAAGTACTTGACCCGAACTCGATCCAATTCAGGACCGAGTCCAGTAGGGCTGACCTGATCCGAACCAATTTCTTGTTGGCCTGACTCGAACTAAGTCTGACTCAGTCAGAAAAACCGAGTCGGATCGGGTTGGGTATGATTCATATCTTGTCTTCTGTTTTAAATTTTTTCTTTGAAAAATTTTAAAATATGAAAAAATTTCAACAAATTATAAAAAAAAAAGAAGGGTAACTTTCCTAAGTTAATAAATGATTAATTTTACATATATTTAAAATATATTTGAGAGAAATAAAATTAATTAAACAATGAATTAAATAACAAGTGTTTGAATCCTTATCTTTTAACTTCCAAGAGAGGGAATGTAGAGAGAGAGAGAGAGAGAGAGAGAGAGACCACTTGGAGTGGAATTATAAAAGAGAGAGGGATTAAGAGTCCATACAACGCATATGCAATCGTATATTTTTTCGCATATGCAACATATGCGATCGCATATGTGCATGATATCAATACGTTAGACCATTTATCTAGGTTATTCAATTATTAAAAACTTAAAATATCACAGATCCAACTTTCAAAGTAAATAAACTATATCCATAAAACAAACAAAATAAATAAACTCTGTCAAAAATCAAAAGTAAATAAAACTAATATGCACATACAGACAAATAAAACTTTCATACATTCAATAAGCTCTATATGATGAATGCTTTTGTGACATGTAACCAGATGAACCTTGTCTGTAATAGTAACCCCCTCCTCCACCTCCACTTTTGTTGTTAGAATCATCCTTTGGTTCTCTTTTTACGACTTCAACTGCAAGAGAACTCTGGGCCGACTCCGAGCTGGAAGTATCCAAAAGATGGTCGTTCACCTCTACTAAATCGGATGGTGGAAATGTCTTCCCGTCGTCCTCATTCATTTATTGAACAAGTTTTTTCAACTGCTTTTTATGATATGATTTGTAAAGAATTCCCAACCGCCTATAAAATGCCACGAGGCTGTTAAGAAACTTTGATTGTTTACTCGTGTTCGTGCCTGCTTCAGCATCATGTTATCTCGGAATGGGCGGCTGTTGTTGTCTAATACTCCTGGATGCCATTTTCGAGCTTTCTTATACGACCTCTTTATAATCGTGTTCTTTTCATTCCCTCAAAATTTTCTCTTGTTATTCTTTTCTACTAACCGTGGAGGGTCTGGAGGCAATTCCTCTATTTAACCATTTTTCATTATAATAGGCCTACTTATATATATTCTATGGCTAGTTCTATTGGTTGTAATTGTAGGGGAAGGGGTGTAGAAAGTCTTTGTATTTGAGTCGAAAATGGCTCGAAATAAATTTTAGACTTCATGAGGAACTATGTTGCATGGTGCAGTCTCCTCCCCGACAAGCCAAATGTAATTTTATCTGATTTGTTTTGTTTACAAATTACTTTCCACACAACTTACATTGTAACTTTATCTTTCCATCTTGTGAATAGACTTGGACTCTATAATCCTAAATATCTGTTGATGCATCATCTTCCGATGATATATTTATACGTGTATATTTTTAAAGAAAAATATTTAGTTAGGTCAAGGCAACATAAAAAATAAGTTATACTGATGAATGAATGCAATTATCTAATCATATAATATAAGATTTAAGCAACATTAACTAATTGAATAGTACAAATGAAAAGAAAGAAATATCCATCCACCCATAAAATTATAATTTAAGCCATCAAAAAATAATTACAAATATCATGTTGTAACTTGTAAGCAAATACAAGAGAAATAGAAGTCAACGTCTTATCCTGCTGGTACTGTCTCATCACGCTTATCAATATCCTCTTCTTCGAACTCCTCATCAATAAGGTTCTCTTTCCCCTAGATTGGACGTAGCCAATTCTGTGTACAAATGAGCGCTTCAACTGATTCTAGTGTACGTAAGCTTCGATACTTGTTCACGACCCTACTCCCCGTACTAAAAAAAAATTCTTAAGCCATATTTGAAATTGGAATTGATAATGTCTTGTGTTATTAACGAGAGCATATGGTATTATGAATCATGAGATGTTATCTTTCACCACTCCAAAACATCTAATATATTCCTTTGTATTTTACAAGTGGCTCCTTGAGATAGTTTACAAGTTCTGATTGGGGTGTTTGCATTTGAGTCTCATGCTATGCCATGAAAGACATGAAATCATCTACCGTTTCTTCTGGTGGTTCATCAATAGTAGAACTAGAACCCACTTAATGAATTTTATCTTTTGCAGCACACACATAAATACTATACAAGTCATTGACTGCATTATGAATCTTATCGACCTCAAGGGCACTTATCGCATCATACAACTTATTAGATATGAATACAACCATGATCATCTTGTAACGAAGATCAAGAATGACTATAAAAACCATTACTATACTACACTTAGACCAATACTGATCAAGCATTAACTGCATACCCATGGTCATTAATTGTAAAAAGTCAGGTTTGTTACAACTTCTGTGCAACACATCTTTTACCTCCTAAAGTTTTGACAGAAATATATTCGTTGTTAGATACTTATTTCCCAAAAATTTCTTCGTTGTGTTGTAAAAAACTGAAAGAAACTTGCAAACTGATTTAACTCTTGACCAATCATCTTCATAAGGCAACCAAATATACGGACTATCTATCACGCCCCAGACTCGGTAACCGGACTCACAAGGAACCCGATGATCGGTTCTGGCCGCAACAGCCTCCTTAGTACCCCATTCTCGGCTCCTGAGATAGGTTCCTATCCTGAGTACAAGGAAGATTTTCATAATAGTATAATCTTTCCAATACGAGCATATCCAAAATTACAGCAAGTACATCTGAAAATAACAAAGGGCATACATCACAAAATCCACTAAGAATTTGAACTTTTACAAGCTTACATTATGTTCAAAAAGACATACATAACGTAATAGGAAAAGAGAAAGAAATCAGCAACATTAGAGTCCTCAAGCTCAACTCTACTCCACACTCTGCTGCTACGACGCCTGCCTAGAGTCTCCTGCACGCATCAATCATGCATAAGCTTATAGAAGCTTAAAGGGTGGTGAAAGTGTGTGACAATGGTGCACAGAAGAATAGTAGGAGATACAGGGAAAGAAACATGCTCAATGAGAATATCACTAGCCTTACCAAGGCTTATCATGAATACGATGCAATGAGTACTGGACGTCATACCAAGGCTATGCATGAAGGGGCTTACACAGCCGATGTTAATGCAATGCAAGTAATGTTAGTGCTCATATCCAAACCACATGTCAAGTACATTTCTATTAATAAGGAAATCACTGGGGTCCATTACACTGCTCAATGACTACCGCTCTATAGACCCGCACAGTCAAACAAGCGTAAGAGACTTCACACTAGCCTGTGGACAGCGAATCACCAACAAGGCCTGATGGTAGCAGATCCATTTCATGAGCTAGTCAGACTCAACCTAGTAATGCCCTCCCTCACAGGCGGATAAGGCCACATCCCCATCTAACCGACTACACGACAATGGGAGTCGCGGCCTGCAGGTGTACGACCCTAGTGCGCTTATGTTTTCACCTGGTCACGATGTTGAAACAGATCCTTGGTACTATGGAAGTTTTAAAATTTTCACTTATGGACATCTTATGCACCCAGTATGCTCAAGTATCATTTTCGATGTCCATACATATGGCCATCTACGAATGTCCCTGTGGAGGTAAGGCCCAGATGAAGTAAGGGCGGTATCATCATGAAATGCGATGCAAATTCATGTGTCACACATACAAATCATGCACTAGCTGCAAGCACACAATGTGCACAAGAGGAGGAACTCTATCCCTCACTGACCACAACACAATGCAATCAATTCACACAGATAATGCATATAGGTCACAAAATGTAAGTGTGCTACTTGTGAAATATGGAATCCTCCATCTTAAGGAGGGATAAGATCTAGGCATAAAGACAAGTGTTCTAAGAAGAAGAGAAGTCCTCTAGTGGGGGCTCAGTACTTTGGGACGACACATAAGCTAAAAGATTCATAACCATAAGGAGGAACAGTCTTAATCAGGCCTAAGGTGGGCCTTCAACCACCTATAAGGGCCTCTATGGGCCTACCTTAGGGCCACCAAGGAGGACATCTAACTTCAACTAGGTCCTAAAAGGTACCCCGCTATGCGTATAATGTAAGGTCTAAGGCTTAAGTAATGAATGGTCTAATAGGCCATACCCCGCGCCCAATCTCATAGACCATATAGTGGGCCCTCATGTGAGGTTTGGACTCAAACATAAGGGTCACAGACCCATATGTTGTGGTGGGCTTCATGAGCAGCTCGATAGTTCATTTACATTGGCAATTCTCACATTTAACACAAGTGAGTTGGGCCTCACTTTTTAGCCCAAGTATTGGGTCAATTTTAATGGGTGGCCAAGGGCCCAACTTCTTGCATATTCTTACCCTTAAGCCCATCACAATAGATGGGAGAGTATATGCCCAAGATCAATGTGCCTATTCAAAAGGACTTACTCTGCAAGGCTTAATTACCAACACAAAAGGGCGGCTTAAGCCAACACAAAAGGGCGGCTTAAGCCAACACAAAAGGGCAGCCATGCATATATATAATATCACATAATGGGCCTTGAGGAAATAGCCCAAAAACAAAAGTCATTCAATTCATGCTTTATGGTGGACTTAGAGGGAAGCCCATAAACCCAAGAATACACATGGGCAGGGTATAAACCGACAGTGTGGGCCTTACCATATCAGCTCAAAGACTTAGCAAGACCCTCCACAATATGCATCAATGTGAGCCTTGCAAGTCAGCCCATAATTAAGCATTTCATGAGGATATCAATGCCCATAATACATGATCAGCTTATAGACAGCCCATTGGGCTCACAATTCAATAAGGTTAGCCCTTGTACAATGTTGGGCTTAAGGAAGAGGTTTACAGTCCATTGGGCTTATAAAACTTCTTAAAATCTGGTTAAAATTAACCTACAATATCACCATAGAGGTGGTCCTTAAGAGGCACTAATTAAGCCCAAAAAAGTCTAAGGAAGGAAGACTAGGGTGTATGCAACACTCCCTTAAATCTGGTGAGCCACATCAGCCCCAAAAAGGTCAACCATGCAGCAAAATTTGGACCCCTTGCTGGAATTTCAGCCCACCCATTTCCTGGGCTTGTTGGAGTTCAAAAATTTATTTAATCTAAATGGGTTACTGACCCATGGTGACCCAAAAATATTACAGTGGTCCCTACCAAATGAACGGAGTGAATACAATGCGTCTAGGTGGGCCCACAAGGCAGGCTGGACGGCCAGCCAAGGTTGGACGCCCCAACATGGGCGTCCCTACCTAGTGGGCCACTCTAGGCTGTACCGCGAGCAGTCTAAGAGCCCGATGGTTCTAAAATTTTTCATGGGAATACTTCCATGGGTGGGCCACACCCTCACAAAATTTCAAGATTTTTGGACTCCTAGAAATATTTTAATTAATTTAAATAAAACAATCTATCTAGAAAATCGGACTGACCTGGATGTCCAACGTGGTGGGCCAGTCCGGCCTTTGTCACGATGTGCACAGGCGTCCGTTGGCCCCAAAAATTGGTATGTGGGTCCTACCATGGGTGGAACATATATCCACAAAATTTTAGAATTTTTGGACATAAAAAAATATTTTAATTCATTTAAAGAAATCAATCTGTCGTGAAAATCGGCCAGATCTGGACACCACTTTATAGTGGGCCGGTCCAGCCACCACCATAGTGTGTACAGGTGTCCATTGGCCCTAAAATTTTATAGGCGGGTCAAACCATGAGTGGGCCACCTCTATGAAAAATTTTAAAATTTTTGAGGTGCTATAAGTATTTTATTTAATTCACACAAATTATGATCAGCAATGAATATCCAGAAAATCTGTTGGAGCAGAAAATATTGTCGTCCCATGATTGGCACCATATGGGGTGGGCCTATACTTGCCCAAATTACTGGAAAATTGGTGGTTTTGATGGTCCCACATATGGAAAGAAAGTGGGGTCCACTGGAGTGGCCCACTTACTCCTAAATCAAGATGGAAAATGAACATTTCTTACATGCAATGTTGCTGGACTGTTTAGAAATTTCTGGACAGTCAGCCTAATTTGGCCCATCTCATAGGCCTCAAATATGGGAAAAATGATGTGGGCCCCATTCCACATCAAATTGGGGTCCACACTCTAGAGAATTCCCAAAGAAATTTGGAAGAAAAAGGCATACAAACAGTCTCAAACAATTACTCAAAATCATACTGTAGATGGGCCTGAAATCTGGACAACAACATATGCTGTCCATATTTCGGTTCATATAAATTATCCCAAGTGTTTTAGAACATAATCCATCAAGTGGGGTCCACCTAGATAGGTCATCAAAATTTCAAATCCATCAGTACACCAAAAACCTCAAGAAAATTCATGTTTGGATACCTCCCAACCCATGCATGTCATGGTGGGCCTAGACACCCAGCAAGGTGGGCCTGGACATCCCATTTTCTGATGGAACTGAGATGTTGCTCACCACATTAGTGAGCCACAAATCTCCAACAACAAAAAGGAGGAGAAAGGGAGAGGGATCACGACCATGGTGGAAGGTCCCGACACTGTGAACCTTCCACCTTCAATCTACACTATCCACTATATTGGTAGCTTAGATGTAAGCCATTTATAATAAAAAGGAGGTGCTGAGGTAGGGATACCATCTCTACCATACATGCAAAGGTCTAAATGACTTATGAAAGATTAGATCTAAGAAAATGCCTCATGGTGGGTTCATGGAGAATGGCCTACCATGGAAGAAGATATGTATGCTTTATGCTCATGGCCTTGAATCTATGAGTCATGTAGGACCTCCACCATGGATTGGTGGGTCCTACATGCTTTCATTCATGCAGAGAAAGGAAGAAAAGAAGAAGAAAGGGAGGAGAGCCTTCATCGAGAACCCACCTCCAATGGACAAACTCCAACTCCAAGTGCTAGCTTATATGCAATAAGTGAGATATTTTAATGGTGTAGATGGGGGTTTGAGGGTATGATTGAAGGAAAAATAGGAGGAAAAGTTGCTACAATTTTGAAGGGAGAAAGAGATAAAATGAGAGAGAATAGACAAGGGAGAAAGGAAGTAGTTGTAGAAATGATGGGTTAGGAGGGAAATGATGGGTTTAGGGAAGAGAAATTGCATGGGGAAGGAAAAAAAATCTCATGATGACTTCTAGAAAAGAGAAAAAAAGATCTCATGATGACTTCTAGAAAAGAGAAAAAAAGTCATGATGAGTTTGGAAAAGGGAGTCCATCATTGCTAGACTAGGCTAGGTAATAATGGCAGCTTGTATGAGAGAGTGCACTAAGGTGGGGTCCACATGGGGAAACGTACAAGCCAGGTGGGTCCCACAAAAATGAAATTAACAGTCCAAATAATGCACAACCTACAACTTTTGATGGATATGTCAGATTTATGGACGAGACACAACATTAGAACCACGACAACGATGCGGTCGCAATGACATAGGTATCGGGTCAATCCGAGTTGGGTTTACGTGACCAAATTCAAGGATGAGCGCAAACACTATTTAAGGGTGGCCGAAATTTGACCACTAGGACCGCAGGACCAAAATAAACGAGATGCATGCTTACACACAGGTATGATCACATGCGAACTCAGGTCAGATCTCACAATCCTCCCCACCAACAAAGAAATTTCATCCTCAAAATTAACGAAAGCGAAATGATAAAATACATAAACATCATTATATATATATATACCTAAATCATCAAACATAAGAGATGACAACGCAAGAAATACAAGCAATCAATTATCGAATAAATGAGGATAATGCTCTCTAATCTCAGCTTCGCGTTCCCAAGATGCCTTTGTCTTCGAATGATGACCCCATTGCACCTTCACCAAGGGAATGACCTTGGTCCTAAGGACCTGGTCCTTACGATCAAGAATACGAATTGGCTACTCAATATAGGAAGCATCCTCGCGGACCTCAAGTGGCTGTCAATCGATCACAGGAATAGTGTCCGACTCACATTTCTGCCACATAGAAACTTGAAACACGTCGTGGATCGTGAACAACTCAGGAGGTACGGCAAGCCTATAGGCCACATCGCCCACACACTCAGTAATCTCAAAAGATCCAATAAATCTCAGGGCGAGCTTGCCCTTCACACCAAAGTGAACTACGCCCTTCATAGGTGAGACCTTGAGATATATCATGTCCTCGACTACGAACTCGAGGGGTCGACACCGACGATCAGCAAAACTCTTATGCCGGCTCTGAGCTATGCATATCATCTGCTTGATAACATCAATAGTCTCGTACATCTGTTGTATAAACTCGAGACCTAAGAGACGATGCTCTCCAACCTGGGTCCAGTAACTAGGAGATCTTCACTGTCTGCCATAAAGTGCCTCAAAAGGGGCCATACTGATAGTCGCTTGATAGCTGTTGTTGTATGCGAATTCGGTGAGGCGCATATGATCATCCCAACTGCCCACAAAGTCGATCACACAAGCCCTGAGCATATCATCAAGGATCTGGTTGACCCTTTCGGTCTGTCCAACCATCTGCGGATGATAAGCAGTGCTGAGATGCAAAGTGACCACCAGCACCTGCTGAAAACTCCTCCAAAATTGAGACGTAAATCTAGAGTCTCAGTCTGAAACGATCAAAACTATGACGTCGTGCAGTCTCACTATCTCCTCAATGAACACCTTTGCAAGTCAGTCCATAGACTAGGAAGCACGTACTGGAATAAAATAAACCGACTTCGTCAGACGATCGACGATAACCCAGATAGTATCGTGACCGCGCTGAGTCATCGGCAAACTTATAATAAAGTTCATCGATACGTGCTCCCACTTCCACTCTGGAATGCTCAACGGGTGCAAGGGACTAGAGGGTCTCTGGTGATTTGCCTTGACACGCTGGCATGTGTCACACTCGGCCACAAAACTACCAATCTGGCGCTTCATCCCCTACTAAAAGTACTGCCTTCTCATATCATGATACATCTTCGTTGAGCTCGAGTGAATAGTAAGTCTCGATCGGTGTGCCTCGATCATTAGATCACGACGCAACTCTGGCACGTCCGGGACACACAATCGACCTTTAAAGCACAATCTACTATCGGAACTAATCTGTCAATCTGACTGCTCCACGGATGCGACCTCTGCTCGTTACTCCTGAAGTGACTCGTCCGTCTGCTGAGCCTCGATCACCCTAACCACCAAAGAGGGTTGAATCGACAAGCTCGAAAGCTAAACGATGAAAGACTATAGACCAAAATCAAAGTCAAACTCTAAAACATCCTCGAGCATCTGCCACTACTGAACCATCATATGTGCCACCAGCCCTCATGGCTGACGGCTGAGCACGTCCGCCACCACGTTCGCCTTGCCTGAGTGATACTGAAGATCATAATCATAGTCCTTCAACAACTCCATCCATCGCCTCTGATGTAAGTTCAACTCGGACTGCGAAAATAGGTACTTCAAGCTCTTATGATCCGAGAAGAGCTTGAACCTGACCTCATATAGATAATGCCTCCACACCTTCAGTATAAAGACAACTACTGCAAGCTCTAAATCATGAGTGGGGTAGTTTAGTTCGTGAACCTTGAGTTGGTGTGAGACATACGCCACTGGCTTCCCTTGCTGCATCAATACAGCACCCAAGCCAACTCTGGAGGCATCGGTGAAAACAACGAAACCCTCACTCCCATCAGGAAGAGTAAGAACAGGAGTGGATGTGAGGCGATCATTCAACTTCATGAATGCCTCCTCGCAGGCGTCACTCTAGATGAAATCAACACCCTTCCTCATTAACTGGGTCAACGGTGCAGCAATATGGGAGAATTCTTCGATAAACCGTTGGTAATATCCCGCTAGACCAAGGAAACTACGGATCTCAGATGCGTTCGTGGGCTAGCCCCACTGATACACTGCATCAACTTTTGAGGGGTCCACAGTGACACCCTCCCTCATCACAAAGTGATCGAGGAACTTCATCTCCTCCTGCTAAAACTCATACTTCTTTAGCTTTGCATACAGCTGGTGGGCACGGATGTAAGACCCGTATCCTAGTCCATACTGTTCCGTCGACTCCCAATTCCGACAATTCGCAACCTGTAATTAATGTTTGTACACGACCTTAAGTCGTATACTATAGATTTGAGTTTGCTTAATCTGAGACTTATACCATTGCGACCGCACCGTCGTCACGGTTCCAACGCTGTGACTCACATACCGATCTGATACCCAAGTTAGAAGATGTGAGCCGGCATTTATTTTAAGAAAATACTGCACGTTTCCAATCCCAAGAGAATCTCTACGGCATGTCTAATTAATTAATCAATCAATCAATCACTTCATGTCAAGTACATATCACCTTTCACCCCATCCCCAAGCAACCACCAAGTTAACTTTTTCTCACCCTCTCTCTTACACAACCATACATGTCAAGTACACATCACACATCACTCACCCTTTCACCCATCACACCCATCCCTCACTTCTCTTACAACCCTCTCTCTCTCATTTCTCTACACAATTTCCAAGCAACCAAAGAGAGCAAAGAGACCCACGTCCAAGCCTCCTAAGAGAGAAAAGTGATTTTTGATGGCCCCTTTCCCATCCCTTTAACCTTTATCCTAGTCATTCAAATCTCATCTCCCTCCATCAAAGTGAAGCACAAGCAGCTCGGCTTTTCAACGGACCAAGAAGATCGACAGTGGGTGCTTCTATAAGATAGTTTTCATGTTTTTATGATAGGCCAAGTGAGGCCTACCGATCGATGGTATGGATCTCACTTTGGACCTTAGATGTGGCCAATGGCCCACCTTGATTTTATTGTCATTCCATGATGGAGCCATTCTCCATGGACCCCATCATGATGTTTACTTTCTAGTCTAAAAAGGGAGTCATCTAGACCTTACATCTTGGTGGAGAAGAGATCTCCACCATTGATCTTTGATTTGGTGGGCCCACATGCAATGGGACCTACTTGATGTATGATTGGATGCATGGGAGGGCCCATAGTGTCGGGGTCCCTCCATCACATGTGTCTCGATCTCTCTCTTTCTCTCTCCCTCTTTTTTTTTTTCCTTTTTATGTGATAAAATGGCCATGTGACCCACCCGGATGGACCCCACCATGAAGCATGTATTGGATCCAATCCATTTGTAGGTGGGGCCCACTTTATATGTATGTATGTTCCACACCATCCACCGTGTAGTGGCCCACCTAAGCAAAGCCACCTTGAATATTTTGTTGAGCTAAGAACAGTCCAGCGTCACCTGGATGTGAGATGGAAACAGTCCGGCATCTTTGGATGTGGACATGAAAACACAAATATGAGCTTGATGTTTTTATGCTTTTTGAGTGGGCCACTCATGTAGGCCCCACCTTGCTGTATGTGTTTAATCTACATCGTCCATTCCATTCTCTAGGTCATTTTAAGCGTTGGGATGAAAAATGAAGATGATCTGAATTTCTGGTGGGCCATGGCATGATAAACGATGTTTTCTACTGTTGAAATTCACTTGAGGTTTTTCATACACCAAAACACATTTAATATTGGACTCATTTGGTTAGTCTCAAGCCATAGAATCCCATGGCCTAGGTGGATTCACTTGATGCGGGTCCCATGCACGAAAAACCTTGAGAAAGTAGGTTTTTTAAAAAATAAAAAATAAGAGGCAGCGCCTGCTGCTGCATGTATAGGCGAACGGACAGTGACCCATGACCCTAGTCGTGGGCCCCACCATGATGCATGTTATATATCCACACCGTTCATTCAGTGAGCCCTTTCCTGAAGTGGGCCTCCTCCAAAGATAAGCCACATCCAAGGCTCAGGTGGCCCACATCATAGGAAACAATGGTGATTGTATGACTACCATTGAAACCCATGTTGTTGAGTTCACAGAAGCTTTGGGTCAGTATGAAATTTATTTTTCCTCAGTGTCCAGGTTTGCGTGACCTTATGGACAGATTGGATGGCAGATAAACATTACGGTGGCCCTACGTGGGACCCACAATGATATATGTGCTTTATTCCCACCATCCAGGCGGACGATGGAGCCCACAATAATGTATGTGTTTTATTCACACCGCCCACTGTCGTGGACGGTGGAGCCCGCTTAGATGTATGTGTTTAATATATGTCGTCCAGCAATTTTAGCTAGCTATTGGATAGCCAGGGGATCCCCCCCCCCCATGAGGCATGTGATTTATCCATGTTGTCCATCCCTATGGGACTCACCATGATGCATGTGATACATCCAAACCGTCCATCCATTTTAAAAGCTCATTTTTATGGCATGAACTAAAGAATGGGGCATATCTAAAGTTCAAGTGGACCCCACCATTTTAAGTAGTGGTCAGTGACACCCACCATTCAAAAATCCCTAAGGGCCATAGTAGCTTCCCATTAAGTTAATATTTGTTTCCCACTTCATCTATCACTATGTTAATTTATGAATGGGTTGGATGGGAAACATATTTTATAGTGGGCCTTAGGAATTTTAAATGGTGGAAATCATTATCACCACTTTTCTTGTGTATGGCCCGTTTGATATGCATGGAGCCCAATTGGTATGGCCCATTTAATATATATGGCCATGTGATTAGGCCTATTCGATGTATTTGTGGCCCATGGTTGAGGCCCACTTTGATATATATAAGGCCCATGTGATGAGGCCATTTTGATGCATTTTAAGGCCCATGGGTTATGGCCCACTACAATGTACATAACGCCCATTGATGTGGCCCATTTGATGTATCTAAGGCCATGGGTCGAGCTCCAATAGGATGTCCTTAGGGTCCATTGTAATGAGCGATTCCTGCATGGTTTGTGTAATGATGTTTTATGGCGGACCATGCCTTGGGAACAATGCTAGTTTAACGTCCACATTGTAAGAATAGTGTTGGTTAAATGTCTGCATTATGACTCTCCCTAGGGCCCATTGATAGGCCTGTACTTGCTGTGTGTAGACCATTTAGGCCCATCTGCGTTGAAAGGATAGTTCATTTCTTTATAACATGCTTAGTATTATTCCATGCCTCATGCCATACGCATCATATGTATGCTTGATACGAGGAATGTTAGATCATAGCATAAACCATTGGGCTGAGACATTTACGGGACTCCTTATGAGACGGAGTGCCCCACATGATCGCATGGTACACGCGGGATTGCTGCATGACTGTACGGTGTGATTCATGCATCTTGTATATGAGTGACTTGATCATTGTATGCCCTAGCGATATTAGGACTGTGGCTCCACAGGCATATCGTGGATGGCCGCATCGGATACCGTAAATGCTTGGTTT
This sequence comes from Magnolia kwangsiensis, assembly GCA_037074715.1. Lineage (NCBI taxonomy): Eukaryota > Viridiplantae > Streptophyta > Magnoliopsida > Magnoliales > Magnoliaceae > Magnolia > Magnolia kwangsiensis. The sequence goes on from CM073571.1 coordinate 170,178,859, forward strand.
TAGTACTGTGAGCACTTAGGATGTCCTTGGGTGAAAGTTTTAGAACCTTTTTGGTATCAGGAGTTGCTCCAACGTCTAGACCGAGTGGATACATGAGCGCTCGAGTGCCGAATACCAGTAGGTCGCGTCTTCCACTGTGTCGTAGTCGGTTGGGAGGGGATGTGGCCTTATCCGCCCGAGTGAGGGGGCTATAAGCTGGGCTGAGTTTGACCAGCTCGTAAATGAGTCCGCTATTGACGAGCCGGGTAGGTATTGGCAAACTACTAGTCAGACAGATAGTGAGGTCTATTCCATTTGCTGGGCTGTGCGGCTAGGGAGGTGACAGTCAGTGCGGAGTGTACTAGACCCTGGTGATATCCTAGAGAGGAACTATATTGATATTTATACTTGATGAGTACTGGCATGCTTGTTTTGCATCTCGCATATGACATTTGGCTACATAGGTCTCACATCGCATGGTATTGGTATAGTCGATAGCATTCATGTCTTACATCACATAGCCTTGGTACGGCTAGTTGTATTTATAGACTTACCACATATTTTTGTATTGCTCTGATATTATATACTTGGCACTTGCCTTGCGCACACACTTACACCACCCTCTAAGCTTTTGTAAGCTTATGCACGACAGTTGTGAGCAGGTAGCGTTGGACAGTAGCAGCGCTGAGGCAGGAGTGTGCATCAGTCTATTTTGGAGCTTTTTGATCACCTTGTTTTTCATTTCCGCATTGTACTTAAAGTTTTTGATATAGTGGATATGCGGTGATGTTGTTTTATGACTTGGTTATGCTTATGGTTATACTCCATTACAAAAGAAAATTCATTCTAAAAATTCTCCTTATAGGATCTCAGGATCGGAGTCTGACATAAATTATCAGAAGCCAGGAATGGGGCACTACGGAGGCTGTCGGCACTGGATTCGGCGATCGGAAATTTTGTGAGCTCATTTTTTGAGTTCGGGGCATGACAACGGAGGGTATCAAGCACAATCTGCAGGTGCTCCGCATGGTCCTCTCGGGTCCTCCAATATACAAGAATATCATTAATGAATACAACCACGAACTGATCGAGGAATTGCCGAAAAATCTCGTTTATCAGCTGCATGAATACGGCGGGTGCGTTGGTCAGTTCGAACGACATGACCAAGAACTCGAAGCGACCATAGCTGTCCGGAAGGCCGTCTTCGGAATGTCCTCCTCTCGGACCCGAATCTGATGATAACTGGAGCGCAAGTCTATCTTGAAAAAATATTGTGCACCCTGCAACTGATTGAACAAATCATCAATACGGGGAAGTGGATATCGGTTCTTGATTGTGACTCTATTGAGCTCACGATAATCCACACAGAGCTGCAACGAACCATCCTTCTTCCTCACAAACAATACTGGGGCTCCCCAAGGTGAACTACTGGGCTGAATGAAACCTAACTCCTGAAGCTCATCCAACTGCTCCTGCAGTTCCCTAAACTCCAACGGTGCCATCCGGAAGGGGGCCTTTTAGATAGGTGCGGTACTGGGCACCAGATCAATCTAAAACTCTATTTGCCGACGCGGTGGTAAACCCAATATCTCCTGAAACACATCTGGGTACTCACAAATAACTGGCAGCTGCTCAATATCCTCTGCCACGAAATCCTCAATAATAGAAGCCAAGAAACTAGATAACGGCTCTCCTCCGGGCTCGACAACGAACTGGAATACTGACAAGCCTAGGATATGAAACGTAACTGTCCTCGCGGCACAGTCTAAGATGACACCATACTCTGCAAGCTAGTCCATATCCAGAATCACATCAAAACCTGCCATCAGCATCACGAACAGATTAGTGTTTAGAAACATCTCGCCCACTAACACCGAGGAAGAAGAACAACAACAGGTTAACACAATAGACTTCCCCATAGGAGTCAAAACGATCAAGGCCTCAGACACGGCCTCCGACGGAATACCGGTCGATCGGCAAAACTGCTCAACCGCAAAAGAATGGAAAGTGTCAAAATCAAACAAAACATGAGCGACGCATGTAGAAACAAGAAGAATACCCTCAACGACTCCATCGGTCGATGACTGTGGGTCCTGGCCTAGCGCCTGTTGTGCATAATAAAACCAACCCTGAGTTGGTTGGGGAAGCAACCCGAAAGACTGAGGGTCCTGAGTTTGAGTCTACTGGGCTGCTATACATACTGGACCTGAGGACCAGACATACAGATATTCCCTCTGCTGGTGTTGCGGCTACTGCTGTCTCTGTTTCTGCTGTTTTTACTGAGGAGGTCTGCCTGGCTGCCTTTGCTGTTGAGGAGGAGCTTAGGAGCGGCGGGTGAAAGTTGTGCTCTCTGTTGATGCTACTAAGGAAGACGAGGAGGGGGCAACTATGGTGGCCTCTACTGTTGAATGGGGAGAGGGCACTCACACCTCCGATGCCCGACCTGTCCACAACTGAAGCATACACTGAAAAAGGGGCTGAAAGATAAAGAGGCTAGTGGTGTTGAAGATGATGATGAAACTACTGCCTGAATTGCAGGTAGTCGAAACCCTGATCTGCCCCTCCATCTCTACTAACGGTGCTGCCTAGAACTGCTGGCTAGTGATCTCCTCTTCTGGTCTCTATCGGAACTCTGCTCTCTCAACCTCTGGGTCATAGTCCAGTCCTCCTCATAAACTAGTGTTCGATGCACAACCTGGTCGAATGTCTCCAAGCAATGCCCTACTAGACGGCTGCAAAGGCCAGGACGCAAACCAGTCACAAAACGACAGATCTTCATCTTCTCATCACTGGTGAGATGAGGAGAAAATTTATACAAGGCTAAGAAATGGGCCTCATACTGAGATATAGACAAATCACCATGCACCAAGGTCTCGAACTCGATCGCCTGCTGGATCTAAACGTGCTCAGGGAAGAACTTCTGGTGGAAACAGACCACGAACTCCTCCCATATCCAAATGAACTGAGGTCCGACTATCCTGGATACGAATGACCACCAATGATGAGCCTCACCTTGAAGAAGATAGGTAAAAAGGGATACTCTCTAATCCGCAGGACACTAAATAGTGTCAAAAATCCTCGCAACGTCAGTGCGCCAAGCCTCGACGGCAGAAGGGTAAGGGTCACCACTAAACCTCGGGGGATCATGTTATCGGAACTCTCGAGCTATCGCACTAGCACGAGGTAAATTAGATTACCTAGAAACCTCGGCGGTAGTAGGCTTACGGGTCTACAATGCAGCAGCTACAAGTTGCATCAACTGTTGGAAATGCTCAGATCCTATGGGTACTATCGAAAAAGTAGGGGCGGCACTTGCCTCAGGCGGAGGCACAGGTGCGGCCGTCGAGGTAGGAGCTTCTGTAACTAGAACAACATGCCGAGGAGGGGGAACCAACGGGGGAGCTAGAGCAATTGAAGGGGCGGGTGCTACAAGCTCAATCAGAGGAATAGGCTAGATCGAAACCTCTGGAATCGGATCCTCAATAATAGGAGCAGGATGTGCTTGAGTAGGACGGATATCTTGGGCGTCACATCCACGGGTATCACGACCGCGGGCACTACATCCACGGGTGCCACGACCTTGGGTGCCACGTCTAGGCGGCATAGTCTACAAAATAATGATAACGCGAAGAATCAAGACAATTACAGGCTCGATACAGAGTGAAAGGAAAGGTCTTGGGACACTACTTGTCCTATGCCATAAGCAGACATGCGATGTTATCCCGAGTTATTCCAAAATTACTTGCTATGCTCTGATACGAACTCCTGTCACTCCCCAAACTCAGTAACCGGACTCACAAGGAACTCGATGGTCGGTTCTGGCCGTAACAGCCTCCGTAGTATCCCATTCTCAACTCCTGAGACAGGTTCCGATCCTAAGATCCTATAAGGAGGATTTTCATAGCAGTATAATCTTTTTAATATGAGCATACCCAAGGTTACAACAAGTACATCTGAGAATAACAAGGGGCATACATCACAAAATTCACTAAGAATTTGAACTTTTACAGGCTTACATCAGGTTTAAAAGGACATACATAAGATAATAGGAAAAAAGAGAGAAATCAGCAACACTGGAGTCCTCAAGCTCAACTCCACTCCACGCTCTGCTGCAACGATGCCTGCTTAGAGTCTCCTGCACGCATCAATCGTGCATGAGCTTATAGAAGCTTAGAGGGTGGTGAAAGTGTGTGACAATGGTGCACAGAAGAATAGTAGGAGATATAGGAAAAGAAACATTCTAAATGAGAATATCACTAGCCTTACCAAGGCTTATCATGAATACGATGTAATGAGTACTGGACACTATAACAAGGCTATGCATGAAGGGGCTTACACAGCCAATGCTAATGCGATGCAAGTAATGTCAATGCTCATATCCAAACCATATGTCAAGTACATTTTCATTAATAAGGAAATCACCAGGGTCTATTACACTACCGAATGACTGCCTCTCTACAAACCTACACAGTCAAACGAGTGTAAGAGACCTCACTACTAGCCTATAGATAGCCAATCATAAACAAGGCCTGACGGTAACGGACCCATTTCACGAGCTGATCAGACTCAGCCTATTAATGCCCTCCCTCCTAGTCAGATAAGACCACATCCCCATCCAACCAACTACACAACAGTGGGAGTTGCGGCCTACAGGTGTAAGGCCCTAGTGCACTCATGTTTTCACCTGGACATGGCGTTGGAGCAAATCCTTAGTACCATGAAAGTTTTAAAAATTTCACCCATGGATGTTTTATGCACTCGATATGCTCAAGTATCATTTTCGGTGTCCAAATATATGGTCATCCACGAATGTCCTTGTGGAGGCAAGGCCCTGATGAAGCTAGGGCGGTATCATCATGAAATGTGAAATCAATACATGAGTCACACATACAGATCATGCACTAGCTGCAGGCACACAATATGCACAAGGGGAGGAACTCCATCCCTCAATGACCACCGCACAATGTAATCAATTCACACAGATGATGCATATGGGTCATAAAATGTAAGTGTGCTACCTGTGGAATATGGAATCCTCCGTCCTAAGGAGGGACAAGGTCTAGGCACACAGACAAGTGTTCTAAGAAGAAGAGAAGTCCCCTGGTGGGGGCCTAGTACTTTGGGACAACCCATAAGCTAAAAGAGTCATAACTCTAAGGAGAAACAGTCCTAATCAGGCCCATGGTGGGCCTTCAACCACCTATAAGGGCCTCTATGGGCCTACCTTAGGGCTACCAAGGAGGACATCCAACCTCAAATGAGTCCTAAAAGATAGCTCGCTACGCATATAATGTAAGGTCTAAGGCCTAAGTAATGAATGGTCTAATGGGCTATACCCCAAGCCCAATCCCATAGACCATATAGTGAGCCCTCAATTGAGGTTTGGGCCTAACCATAAGGGTCATAAACCTATATGTTGTGGTGGGCTTCATTGGCAGCCCGGTAGTTCATTTACATGGGCAATTCTCACATTTAATACAAGTGAATTGGGCTTCACTTTTTAGCCCTAGTATAGGGTCAATTTTAATGGGTGGTCAAGGACCCAACTTCTTGCATATTCTTGCCCCTAAACCCATCACAATAGATGGGAGAGTATAGGCCCAAGATCAATGGGCCTATGCAAAAGGACTTAGTCCACAAGACCTAATTACCAACACAAAAGGACGGCCATGCATATATATAATATCACATAATGGGCCTTAAGGAAATAGCCTAAAAACAAAAGTCATTCAATTCATGCTTTATGGTGGACTTAGAAGGCAGTCCATAAGCCCAAGAATACACATGGGCAGGGCCTAAACCAACAATGTGGGCCTTACCATATCTGCTCAAAGACTTAGCAAGACCCTCCACAATATTCATCAATGTGGGCCTTGTAAGTCAGCCCATAATTGAGTACTTCATGAGGGCATCAATGTCCATAATACATGATCAGCTTATAGACAGCCCATTGGGCTCACAATTCAATAAGGTCAGCCCTTGCACAATGTTGGACTCAAGGAAGAGGTTTACAGTCCATTAGACCTATAAAACTTTTTAAAATCTGGTTAAGGTTAACCAACAATATCACCACAGAGGTGGGCCTTAAGGGGCACTAATTAAGCCCAAAAAATTTTAAGGCTAGAGTGTATACAACACTCCCTTAAATCTGGTGGGCCACATTAGCCCCAAAAAGGTCAACCATGCAGCAAAATTTGGGCTCCTTGTTGGAATTTCAGCCCACCCATTTCCTGGGTCTGCTAGAGTTCAAAAAATTTATTTAATCTAAATGGGTTACCGACCCATGGTGACCCACACATATTACAGTGGGCCTCACTAGATGAACGGAGTGAATACAATACGTCTAGGTGGGCCCACAAGGCAGGCTTGACGACCAGTCAAGGCTGAACGCCCTAGCCAGGGTGTCCCTGCCTGGTGGGCCACTCCAGGCCGCACCGTAGGCAGTCCAAGGGCCCGATGGCTCTGAAATTTTGCAGGGGGATACTTCCATGGGTGAACACACCCCCATAAAATTTAAGAATTTTTTAGCACCTAAAAATATTTTAATTAATTTAAATAAAACAGTCTATCCAGAAAATTGGACTAACCTGGACGTCCCAACGTGGTGGACCAGTCTAGCCCTTGCCATGGTGTGCACAGGGTCTGTTGCCCCAAAAATTGTTAGGTGGGTCCTACCTTGGGTGGACCACACTTCCACAAAATTTTAGAATTTTTGGACATCTGAAAATATTTTAATTCATTTAAAGAAATCAATTTGTCCTGAAAATCGGGCTGATCTGGACACCGCATTATAGTGGGCCGGTCCAGCCACCAACATAGTGTATACAGGTGTCCATTGGCCCCAAAATTTTGTAGGTGGGTCTTACCATGAGTGGTCCATCTCTCTCCAAAAAATTTAATTTTTTAAAGTAGTATAAGTATTTTATTTAATTCACATAAATTATGATCAGCAATGAATATCTAGAAAATTTGTTGGTACAAAAAATACTACTGTCCCATGTTTGACACCATATGGGGTGGGCCTATACTTGCCCAAATTATTGAAAAATTGGTGGGTTTAATGGTCCCACATATGAACAGCAAGTGGGGTCCACTGGAGTGGCCCACTTACTCCCAAATCAAGATGGAAAATGAGCATTTCTAATATGCAATGTTGCTGAACTGACCAGAAATTTTTAGACAATCAACCTAATTTGGCCCATCCCATAGGCCTCAAAAAGGGAGGAAATGATGTGGGCCCTATTCTACATCAAATTAGGGTCCACACTCTAGAAAACCCCCAAAGAAATTTGGGAGAAAAAGGCATACAAACAGTCCCAAATAATTACTCAAAATCATACTGTAGATGGGCTTGAAATCTGGACAGCAACATATGTTGTCCATATTTCGGTCCATAGAGATTATCCAAAGGGTTTTATATCCTAATCCATTAAGTGGGGTCCACCTAAATGGGTCATCAAAATTTCAGATCCATCAGTACACCAAAAATCTCAAGAAAATCCATATTTGGAGACCACCCAACCCATGCATGTCATGGTGGGCATGGACGTCCCATTTTCTAATGGAACTGAGATGTTGCTAACCACATCAGTGGGCCACAAATCTTCAGCAACAAAAAGGAGGAGAAAGGGAGAGGGATCACAGCCATGGTGGGAGGTCTCGACACTATGAACCTTCCACCTTCAATCCACACCATCCACTATTTTGGTAGCTTACATATATGCCATTTACAATTAAAAAGAGGTTTTAAGGTAGGGATACCATCTCTACCATGCATTCAAAGGTGTAAATGACATATGAAAGGTTAATGCCTCATGGTGGGTCCATGGAGAATGGCCCACCATAGAAGAAGATATGCTTGTTCTAGGCCCATGGCCTTGAATCTATGAGTCATGTAGGACCTCCACCATGGATTGGTGGTTCCTACATGCTTTCATTCATGTAGAGAAAGGAAGACAAGAAGAAAAAAGGAAGAAGAGTCTTCATGGAGTACCCACCTCCAATGGACAAACTCCAACTCCAAGTGCTAGCAAATTCTATGCTACAAGGGAGATGTTTTAATGGTGTAGATGGGGGTTTGAGGGTAGGATTGAGGGGAAGTTAGGAGAAAGAGTTGCTGCAATTTTGAAGAGAGAAAGAGAGAAAATGAGAGAGAATAGAGATGAGAGAAATGAAGTAGTTGTAGAAATGATGGGTTAGGAGGGAAATGATGGGTTTAAGGAAAAGAAATTGCATGGGGAAGAAAAAAAGATCTCATGATGACTTCTAGAAAAGAGAAAAAAAAGTCATGATGAGTTTGGAGATGGAAGTCTATCCTTACTAGACTAGACTAGGTAATCATGGCAGCTTGCATGGGAGTTAGTGCACTAGGGTGGGGTCCATATGGGAAAACGTGCAAGCCAGGTAGGTTCCACAAAAATGAAATTAACTGTCCAAATAATGTGTGGCTTGTAACTTTTGATGGACATGTCATATTTATGCATGAGATGCGACGTTGGAACCACAGAGATAATGCGGTCACAATGGCATAGGTATTGTATCAATCCGAGTCAGGTCTACGTGACCGAACTCAAGGATGAGTGCAAACACTATCCGAAGGTTGTGGGTCGCCAGAATTTGACCAGTAGGACCACGGGACCAAAATAAACGAGATGCATACTCACACACACGCATGCACACATGAGAACTCGAGTCGGATCTCACACTATCACGCTCCACATAGTGAGAGAATGCATGTTTGAAAGCTTTCAAATGTTGAATTCCAACGTGTCATGATATCCAACTTCATCGTTCTTTGAGATGATAAATTCAATCGCTTCACGATATCATTTTATGTATATAATCATGAAGGTGACCCTAGTATATACTTCACACTCTCTATTATATTCTTGATCATTGGATCAATTGTTTTAAAGTCATCTTGTACAATCAAGTTTAGTATGTGGGCACAACACATAACATGAAATATCTTTTCACAAAAATACATGTCACCAGTAGCCCTAAATTGGTTCCACAAATTCATTATCACATTATCATTTGTAGAGGCATTATCAAAAGTTATTGAGGATATTTTCTTCTCAATGCCCCACTCTATAAGACATTTATACATGCAGTCTGAAATTATCAATCTAGTGTGAGGAGGCGTAAGATAACAAAAGTTTATGATTCTCTTACAAGGCCTTCACTTGGCATTGACGTAATGAGCAGTTAGTAACATATACCCCTTTCATTGATTGGATGTCATCCACAAATCCGATGTCAGGGTAATTCGAGGAATCGATTCCAACCGTCCTTTTAATTTGAGCTTCTCACTTTCATATATCTTCATGCAAATTCTTTTTATTGTTATACGGAAGACCTTCTCGTATCTAGGGTTAAGGCATCTGGCTAATTCGATAAAAGAAGGACTCTCTACCATTTAAAATGGTCTTTCATTGACAATAATAAATTTGGTCATTAATTCATTCACCCGATCTTTGTTATACTTGTAAATGGATAATGTACCTTGTGATGAACCCCCTAAAGATTGGTTAAATGAAAGTATTTGTTGCCCTGATGTCTGAGTTCTCACTTTTTTATGACACTTCAAACTGTGTTTTCTTAAAGTTGTGATCAACTCATCTGCTTTCTTAGCATATTGAGTCTTACAGTACTTGTATTGTATCTTCGCGGTATCGTTCTTAAGGGTTACTTCCTCAAAATCATCCCACACTATCGATCTTTTTTCATTTTCTCGCAATATGTGACTGTGAGGAAATAGTATCAATGGGCACATCTTCATCTTCTAGATGTAATCCTTCATCTTCTAGGAACATCAGCGATGTAACTTTCAAACTGCCCGGGGTATTGAAACGACCCTCACTAGTCATCTAATAATTGAAAGATACTATATCATATTAGCATTAACAATCTAATATTAAAAAGAGTTATACTAAATCCTAAATTAGTTACCCGTCCAAGGTTAGATAGATTGTAATACTTTTATATTCTTCCCATGCCTCTCCAGATAAGTTGATCTTCAATTACATTCTAATGCCAAATATCTAAATAATGTGAAGATATTTGATATTAGAAATGAAAAGAAAAAAATGTATCCAGAGAGAAATAAGGAGATGGACCGCAGATTAGGCATGGACATTTAAATAGGTTATATGAAAGCATAATATTCATTTAAAATTAAACTATCTAAAATGGGACAATTTGAGCAATTTCTATGCCACCAAAAACACACTATATCTATATATGGCCACATAAAAATCCTCACATGGACAACTAATTATCTAACTTACAATCACAACTCACAAGTCACAATAATAAGCTAAATTAGTTACCCATCCAAGGATGGATAGATTGTAATATTTTCATATTCCTATTTAAACGCTCATGCCGAAAATCCAACAGCATTTCCCCATACCTCTCCAAATAAGTTAATATTTTTTTACATTCCAATGCAAAATATCTAAGCAATGCAAAGATATTTGGCATTAGAAATGAAAAGAAACATATTCAGAGAGAAATGAGGAGATGGACCGTAGATCAGGCATGAACATTTAAATAGGTTACATGAAACCACACTATCCATCTAACCTTGAACTGTCTAAAATGAAAAATTTTGAGCAATTTATATGGCACCAAAAACACACTATATCTATGTATGGCCACATACAAATCCTCAAATGGGCAACTAATTATCTAACTCACAATCATAATTCACAAGTCATAATAATAAGCTAACCAAGAAAAGCAATGTCATACATATTAAGCTAACCATACAATGCACAAAACTAAGATAAGCAAAAAAGTAATGTAATACAATTATACAAACATATTAAGCTAACTAGTAAGTAGTAAGCATTAAGCAATGTAAATGGTAATACCAATAAGCAATGTAAGTGGTAATTCCAATAAATTAACTACTAATTATTTAATTCAAAATTTCAAATAAAATAAACATTTTTACAATTTAGGAATTAGGGTTTAGGGATTAGGTTTAGGGTTAAGGAGGGTTGGTGTTTAGGGTTTAGGGTTAGGGTTAATGTTTTAAGTTTAGGGTTTAGGGTTAAGGTTAGGTTTAAGGTTTAGGGTTTAGGGTTTAGGTTAGTGTTTGGGTTAGGATGTAGGTTTAGGGTTAAGGTAAGGTTTATGATTAGGGTTAAGGTAGGGTTTAAGATTAGGGTTAGGGTAAGGATTAAGGTTATGGTAGGGTTTAGGGTTAGGGTTAGGTCGGTCGGACCACCGGTGACCCAGGGCAGGACATTGCAGCCAAGCCAACGAGGTCCCGAGCTCGGTTGGACCATCAGCGTGCTAGGGCGGGATCCACCATGAAGGTCAATCTGAGTACAAGGTCGAATCTGGGCGGGATATTGGCTGCAACCGAGCCTGCGAGGTCCCGACCTCGGTTGGACCACCAGTGAGCTAGGGTGGGACCCACCATGAAGTGCGATCCACTAGTGAGCTAAGGCGGGATCCACCATCGTGTTCAATAGCTAATCCGCATCCATTCGAATCGAGGGCAAGTCACGACCGATGTCCCAAGCCATGGCAGGCCACCAGCGGCCTTCACGATTGCACTCGACATTCTAAGCTAGGGCGGGAGCTCGAAAATACATAGGAAAAACATATAAATGGAACCTACCTGATGAATGGAAGAGGATGAATGGTGTAGATAAGGCATTGGGCTGCTGAATAACTTAGATTCTAATCGAGTTCGGTGCGGTGCCGGCTCAAGTATGGTTAGGGTTCTGGTAGAATAAGGGTAAAGGTTAAAACAAAGAGTAAAATTTGACTTTATAATACCCAATCTCGGTCCTGATCGAATCGAGTTATTACAAGACCCGAACTCGACTCAGTTTGGCGTCAGATCCGAGTGGGTCTACTCGATCCAACCAGACCCTAGCTTTCGAGTCGGGTCAGATCCTGCCCACTTCTAGTGGTGAATCTTCCAACGAACATACAAAGGAGTTGAATGACAATCCAAACTGTTAAACTCGCTAAACATGTCTTTAATAAAGGACGAACAAAAAATGCACTGTAAGTATGATCACAACCAGCTGATATTTTCCATGAATTTTAGACAACTCACTTTGTTGACACTTGAGTTTGCTTTCTTGTATGTGTAGTGTACTCATATGTGCCAAAATTAATATAGCGGTTTCATCCAAACTCGATCAACTTTGACCCTAGCTATGAAATAAGCATATACATATATGATCAGATTCTGAAAAGATCAGTCCATTACTCGACTACTCCCATAATTTAATAATGATAAGGTGATAACGAGTGTGGGGTTCTTCTTCTAAAAATGAGTTACCTTATGCCTTCCCTGAAAAAATTTAAGGCCCGTATCCTAGACTGTACTATTCCTTAGACTTTGGCGATCCTCCCCATTGAATTTCGGCGATCCGCAACTTATAGTAGGCATTTGCGAATGACCCTAAGTTGCATCCCGTAAATCTGAGTCGACTCAACTCGAGACTTATACCCTAGCGATCGCGCTGTCGTTGTGGTTCCAATGTCACTTCTTGCGCACCCATGCGATGCCCAAACTAGGAGTTGTGGACCGGCGTATATTTCAAAGAAACGCCACGTATTTCAAATCTCGAGAGAATCTCTACCCAATTTATCACATCAATCAATCAAGTGTTAGTCAAGTACAACTCATATCTAGCCCATTCCTATCTTACCAACAAAGCATGACAACCCATGCCCCTCTCATTCTCAAAGTCAACTCTCATGTCATCTCTCCTTACACACTCATACCTCTCATCCCATCTCTCCTTACACAACACCATTTCACTCCATCCCTTTCTCATTTCTCTACCAAAATTCCAAGCAACCAAGAGAGAAAATTCTAAGAAGAGAAAGAACCTAAGATCAAGGCCCACTTCTTATCCCTAATCTCTCATCTCAACTCTTCAAACTTTATCATCCACCATTAAAAGGAGAGCCAAGGAGCTTAACATTCCAAGGAACCAAGAAGAAGTGGAATTTGTGGGCATTAATAGGATTAGATTGTGATTTTTTATAATGGGCCAAGTGGAGCCTACCGATTGATGGTATGAATCTCATTTTGGACCCTAAGTGTGGTCGATGGCCACCATGATCCCTATGTTCATCCCATGATGAGGCCATTCTCCATGGAACCCATCATGATGTTTATTTTCCTATTGCTTGAAGGTCATCTAGACCTTGCATTTGATTGGTGAAAAAGGGATTTCCACCGTTGATTTTTTATGATTTGATGGCCCACATTCAATGGGACCCATTTAATGTATGCATTGTAATTGCTAGAGGAGCTCATAGTGGCGGAGCTCCTCCGCTACACATCTCCCTCTCTCTCTCTCTCCCTTGTATGATGGCCCACCTATGATGATGCAATTTTACCCATGCTGTCCATTTAGTGGGCCACACCACTGTCCAACCAGGGCCCACCTTGCTGCCCATTTTCGAGTGGGCCTAGACGAAGAGAAAATGCAAATGTCAGCTTGATTCGTGGACTGCACTATAGCATGTATGCCATCCACACTGTCCGTCCAGGATCTAGATGTGGGGCCACCTGGACAATGTGTTGTATACCCACACCGTCCACATGTGGGACCACTTGATGTAAGTGTTTTATCCATCGTCCACACGTGGACCGACCATGATTTATGTCTTGCATCAGCACTGTCCAACAGCAGGTGTTGCTGACGAGGCAAGACACAAATATCAACTGATCTAGAACTTTGGTGGGCCACCACGTGGACCCACCTTGATGATGTATATCCTCACTGTCCAGATCCTGGACAGTGGGGCCCCTCGTGATACATTTATTTTATCCCTGCACCGTCCAGACCCTGGACGGTGGGGCCCTACCTTAATGTATGAGTTTCATCCTCACCGTCCAGCTTCTGGACGGTGAGACTCCACCATTATGCAAGTATGGTATTCACACCGTCCGTCTGTCCAGCTAAGATGTAGGACCCACCTCGACTGTATGTACTGTCCACACTGTCTATACCCTTGGACGGTAGGACCCGCTCTGATGTATGTGTTCAATCCTCACTGTCCACCCTTGGACGGTGAGACCCACCTTAATAGATGTGTTTTATTCCCACTGTCCGTCCATTTTGTTGGATGGTGGGGTCCGCTATGATGTGTGTGTTGTATATCCAGACTGTCCAGCGATGGGGCCCCGACGTGATGCATGTATTGTATATCTATGTCATCCACTTGTGCAGCCCACCATGATGTATGATGTATCCACGCTGACTGTCCGTTGGGATAGGCCTGGACGAAGGAAATGCAAATATCAGTTTGATTCAAACTGTGGTGGGCCACTCACGTGGACCCACCTGTTGCATTTGAATGGCCCACCTTGTTGTACACATTTGCTGCCTATCCATTTTTACTAAATTATGGGCTGCCCCATAGGCCCAATGTGATGTACATGAGGCCCATATGATGAGGCTCACTTGATGTATATGACGCCTATATGATGAGGTTCATTGTGATGTATATGAGACTCATATGATGAGGCCCATTGTGATGTATATGAGGCCTGTGTGTGAGGCCCATTGTGATGTATATGAGACCCATGTGATGAGGCCCATATGATGTGTAAGACCATTGTAATGTGGAGGGCCCAATTATGATGTGTGAGGTCCACCATGCATGAGCGATGTGCACACTCTGTCCATCTATTTTCTAGATATTTGGAGGGCCGAGGCCCCATTGTGATTATGATTTCTATCCCAAATGGACTGCACCTTAGGACAATGGTGGTTAAATGTCCACCATTGTAAACTTTCCTAAGGCCCATTGTTAAGCCCATTTCCACCAATACCCTAGTGGGCTAACCCAAACTGTTGGGCCCCCACTGAGGATAGTAATACCCATTTTCCCTTGGGCTGTCTCATAAAGCCCACCATGATGTATGTGCTACATGCACGCTATCCATCCCTTCTCTAGTTGTTGTCGGGTCCGTGGACCGCATCATAGGAATAGTGGTGGTTAAACGTCCACTGTTGAAAACCATACCTTGTAGGGCCCACTCTGATACCCAATTTTCAACCTATTTTCCCTTATTAGGCTATCCCAAATCATTGTGCCCCATTGATGTTAGTACTACCCGTCTTTATTTTTGGGCTAACCCAAATCATTGGGCCCCCATTGATGTAGAGGTAACCTTCTCTTATTGGGCTAATCCAAACCGTTGGGTCCCCATTGATACTAGTACCTTCCCATCATGCCCTGTAGGATTGTCCAAACCTTGGAGCCCATATTATGTTCATACTGGGCCTTCTATAGAAATGCGACCCACCAAGATTCATGTTTTGCCTAGGTTTAGTGACCATACCCAAGGTCCACTTAGGAGTTGAGCGGGCTACCCAATCCGTTAGAAGGACAGAGTCCTAGGTGTATGAACTCCACCAAGCCCACTTTGTATATGTATCAGGCCCCATAAGGAAGCCCAGTTTATTCATGATAAGATATTGAAAAAGTTGACTTGTTCACCCGATTATCTCACCCTGTGAACTCACCTTGTTGTATACCCACTATACTCCCCATAAGAGATGTATCCTACCCTTAAACCCCATTTGTTAATAGTGGAAACTACCTTAATGCATGGGTTAGACCCACTGTCCTTATAGTGGACCCTACCTTAGGACATATGATATGTCAGTACCTAGAGTAGGTTATGATAGTCTAACATGGACCATTCCATATAGACTTCTATATGTCTAAAGGGGTGTATCGTTCAACCCCTACTCTTATAAGTAACATATCGGTTAAGGCCGATCATCTCCTGCTATATTTGATAATCATGCTAGTGTACTTAGTCTAGTAGGACACACTGAGTTTGTGCTAACATAACATCGTGATACATGTCCATATGCATCATATGTATGCTTGATATGAGGAGTGATTGATCATAGCATATGTCATTAGGCAGATTGTTTATGAGACTCACTGATAGATGGAGTAACCCCACATGAGCGCGCGGTACGCGCGGGGTTGATGTATGACTAGAAAATATGACACATATATCTTATATTGTGTGATATGATCATTGTACACCCTAACAACATTAGGATTGTGGCCTCCGCAGGCATATCGTGGATGACAGAATTGGATACTAAAAATATTTTGGTTCTAACACTAGGGCGCAAGGGTGTCCCTAAGTGAAAGTTCCTAAACCCTTATGGTACCAGGAGGTTACTCCAACATCGAGACTGAGTGGATACATGAGCGCACGAGGGCCATATACCATTAGGTCATGTCTCCCACTGTGTCGTGGTCGGTTGGAAGGGGGTATGGCCTTATCCAGTCGAGGGTAGGAGACATAGCTAGGCTGAGTTTAATCAGCTCATAAATGGGTCCACTATCGATATGCCGGGTAGATATTGACTGACTACTAGTCATACAGATAGTGTGGTCTCTTCCACTTGCATGGTTGCGCATCTAGTGGGTGACGATTTGGTGTAGAGTGTACTAGACCAAAGTGATATCCAGAGATGAGTTGTATCATTATGTGGATTCAGATAAGGATTGGTATGCTTAAGTTGCATCTCGCATATGACATTGGCCACGTAGGCCTTGTATTACATAACCTTGGTATGACAGAGAGCATCATGCCTTGCATCGCATAGCTTTAGTATGACCGACAGCATTCATGCTTTACATCGCATGGCCTTGGTATGGCTGATAGAATTCATGCATTGCGTTGCATAGCCTTGGTACGGCTGACAGCATTCATAGACTTACCAGCATGTTTCCGCATTACTCTAATGTTGCATACTTGGCACTTGTCTTACGTATACACTTACACCATCCTCTAAGCTTTTTATAAGCTTATGCCACTACAACAATTCATTCTTTTCGCTACAATTCAACTCGTCACTAAAAATTCCAAACTCGTTGCTAAAAACTTTTAGCGACGAGTGTTGCTTGTCACCACATTTGATGCAAATATGGCATCACTAATTCTATTTAGCGACAAAAATGGCAACTCATCGCCAATAACTCAACTATTTGCGATGATCTAATAACTTGTTGTAAAATACAGTTAATTAGTGATGAGTTGAGACATCGTCATTGCATATCATAAAACGCCGCTAAAAATGAGACTCGTTGTGAATAAAGACGTGTTGCAATGAGTTCTCATCGTTGTTAACAAACCCAAATTTGTCACAAAAAGATTTTTGCAGCGAGTGTTGCTTGTCACCAATTTTGTTGTAGATAATAATTATCTGCGACGACTTAATACATCATTGCTAGATAAAGCTTATTTGTGACAAGTTTATACGTCGTCATTGCATATCGTAAAAATTCACTAAATATGAGACTCGTCGCGAATAAAGAAGTGTTGCAACGAGTCCTCGTCATCGTTAACAAAACTAAATTTGTCACAAAATTTTTTTTTGCAGCAAGTGTTATTTGTTGCCAATTTTGTTGCAAATAATAATTATTTGCGACAACTTAATACATCATCGCTAAATATAGCTTATTTGCGACGAGTTTATACGTCACCATTGCATATCGAAAAACGTCACTAAATATGAGACTCGTCGCGAATAAAGACATTTTGCGACAAGTCCTCATCGTCGCTAATAAGCTCACACCTGTCGTAAAAGTTTTTTTGTGATAAGTGTTGCTTGTCACCAATTTTGTTGCAAATACTAATTATTTGCAATGACTTAATAAATTTTCACTAAATATAGCTTATTTGCGACAAGTATACACGTCACCATTACATATCGTAAAACGTCGCAAAACATAAAACTCATCTCAAATAAAAATGTTTTGTGACGAGTCTACTTATTAATAAAGAAATCATACAGTCGTCGCAAAAGCCTTTGTTGGGACTAGTGTTGATCGTCGTCAATTTGATCGCAAATACGATGTCATAAATTCTATTTAATGATAAAAATAACAAGTCATCGCTAATGAGTTAATTATTTGTCATGATGTAACAACTTGTCACAAAATATTAGCGATGAGCTAACATGTCACCATTACATATCACAAAATGACATTATTTTTTTATTTGAACCAACTTAATCAAATAAAATAACCTGTATTAATCAATATTGATCATCATCCATTGAAATATAAAAATAATTTAATTAGATTAAAATTAAATTTATAATTATCTAAAACATAAAAAAAAGTACACATCCAAATTGCCCAATAAAAATGAATATAAAAAAAATGTGCATCATTAATAATATGGTGGGGACTGGGAAGATAGCATCAATCTGTAGAAAAATCTATAAAATTATTAAAATAAAATATTATTAGTGACTATTTTATACTACTTACATAATTTAAATATGACATTCAACTTACCACTGAGGATATGATTGGGATTGTTGTGATACGAGGGTATGTAACATTTCCTCCAACTAAGTCAGTCGGACATTGGGTGCTATTAAGTCCACTTATATGACGTCTTGCTACCTTCATGAACTCCTCGATTTCTTCTATATACTCTTTCGAAGCTTTATTTCTATTTTGTATCAAACTCTTATCCATGTTTGTGTTCCTATCACAAGTTGAACAAATACATTAGTCCTTACATATGTGGAATTCTACAAATGTTTAACCAAATATGAATGAGAACAAAGTCTTCATAATCCAATTATTCTCATAGGATATTCATTATCCAATGAATGGACTGTGAGAGATTGAGGCACACGTGTCCACAATGGACAAACATTCTTTTCCTCTACAACTAAAATTCTCATTGATGTACATAATACAAACATGCTTATTCAAAAAGGGTAACATTTCAATTCCATGTGATCTTACAAAATACCATCGGACAATTTAAAAAAAAAAAAAAATTTATGGACAAATCTACATCTGAAATTTAAAAAGAAAAAAGTAGATGAAATGTGTGAGTAGGACAAGAATCCTACTCACAGTCAAACATATAATCATGGAATGTGTTCAACATCTAGGCATATCAACATGCAGGTTACATATACTATGGCCCATAAATCTGCTAGTCCTCTCATCATGTGGAACATGATGTAGGGGGAATGTGGACCACTAGCCAATATTTTAACCATAAGTTTTTTGAAAGAGATGCCCGCATGCGGGCCAATTTTGGGGACAGAATACAATGGAGCTTATCGAATGAACATCTCAGATGTTGCATGTCCCATTTTGACACATCTGAGCAATAGTAGGAATCTGTTTTGTTCACATGAGTATCCTTAGCAGAGAGCTTCACTGATAAAGTGATGAAAGCAATGCAAAGGAAAGTCTAGGCGATGGAAAAACGGAATCTTCTTCTCCTTTTGAACAAGCTAACTCGGTTCGTGTACAGCTCTATCCCTAACTACAAGCCAACTGGATGCATGTTTCTTAAATCCACACTGTTTATCCATTTTGAAAGTTCATTTTAGGGCATTATTCTAAAACTGAAGCATATTCAAATCTCATGTGAGATGCACCACAACAAGCTGTGGTTGTCCTTACCAAAAATGAAGTAAAATCCAAAACTCTATCACCACATGACACAACAGTGGGACCCAAAACACACATTTGGAAACTTCCTTGCGCCCACCGTGATGTTTATGTCATGGAACTATTCATACGGTTATCCCCACAGGATGAACAGAAAACACAAATATTAGTTGTTTTTTTTTTCCAGCAAAAATAAAAATAAAAATTATTCACAAGTTATATAGCTGAGACCCTAGTATTAGCTTGATCCAAAACTTCAGTGACCGTAGGAAGGTTTCAATGGTAGGCATTCAATCACCACTATTTCCTGTGGATGGCCCACTTGTGTCTTGGATCCGCCTCTTTTATGAGCTCTCATGTCTAGCTGAATTTACTCATAGATCATTCAATTAGACTTTTGGCCTGGCCCATTCAATAAGGTCTACCTACAGTTAGGAAAACTCTGTTTTAGACTCAAAACTATTCATATAGTTTACCAAATGTCTAGAACTCCATTTATTTCAGAAAATAGTAAGAAAATTGAATTAAACACAATTTTCTTTTATTTATCTTTATGAATTCATTCTTTTCTTTCCTTTTTTAAAAATAAAAAAATAAAAAAAATTATCCAAGATGAATGAATCATTAGATATTTGGATCCCCGTGATTTTTGGGAACACGTGCTAAAATCGGCTGTAGAAACAGATGAATGGTGTTGAACTAACCTTTTATCAAGTTCAACTTTTTTCTTCGCAATCTTCTTTTCGCACTGCATCACCTCTTTCAAATAATGAGCTTGTTCTTTCTTCTTAGCAATTGCTTCAAGTTCACATTCCTCCTGTACCTTCAAAGCCTCTTGAAGGTTCTCATTGTCTCCTTCAAGGTCATCATTCATCTTCTTCGTATCCTTTTCAATGTTTAAAAGTTGCCACAAGAAGTGCTCTTTCTTCAAAGCTTTCTGCAGAAGAATATAATGACCAAAGTCCAATAAGCAATTTTGTGAAGAAATTTCAATGTAAAATGTCTGTGGAGAAATGAGAGGGAAGATAAAATCAAATCTAAACTTCAAAAAATCAAATGCAACAAATAAAACATTAATTTATATTCTAATCTAAAGCTATTTGTAGAAACAATCGAGAGATATTTTTAGAAAAAAAGTGTTTGTCATGAGAATATTGAACAAAATTGACGTAAAATCCATACCTTGGAAATTTAAAAATGTCATAATTCAAAAATCTAGAAAAGAAAAGAAAATAAGAGAAGAAAATGGTATTATCTATTGTTTACTTGAACCACATTGTTTTCATTTTCTATCAGTCGAGCCTACAATGAAACCCAACATAAAACAATGAGGTCCAATTTCCATTATATAATATTCACTACATAATATGAAGACAAATCAAGACTTGCAGATAGACACATTCAAAAGTAGAACCTTGAACTAGTCGTCCATTGTTCAGCAACAAAAAGCATTTGCAATATTGGGTTCACTATGTGACTAACTCCAACTAAAAACAGAAAACGAAGGTCAACATTGCAGCAATTGTACTTTTAAGTTTTAGCAGATTATAACTGGTTAAACATCCACGTATAGAACTGGACATTCCTTTCAATTAACAAAGATAGCTGAAAGATAAAATGAAACACAGTGCTGAACTTAGAAGATCACTTCTAGGTTAAAGTAAAACACATCAACATAAACCCTTAGCACTACATTAACTTCCCCTCATTAGGAGCATAACAAAATGATGCGGACACCAGGCCATTCAAAGTATATCAACGCAGGAGGCGTGCATTACCCGTGTTAATGTGGTTAGACGACGGATACGGGTCGAGTCTCTAGACATTGAAGACCTTACACATGTGTTCGTGACATGTGTAAGTTGCTTAGAGGAGACAATTGGACCATTGGATTGCGAGGAGGGTGTAATCGGACCGTTGGATCGTCACGGCCCACCTTCATTACACCACCTTCACGGCACTATCATCGGGGCCCATTAGTCATCTTAAATTTACATTTAGTTTATGAACATTTGAATTAGTTATGTTTTAAGATAGTTTGTGCACAATTTTGTGCAAATTTCTTTTTTTTTTGAAACTTTTTTCTAGTAGGGGTATTTTGGTAATTTCATGTAATTACGAATTTTATAAGGGTTGCCCTAAACCCATAGCACATTATGTTATATTTATGAAAGAAAAAGGAGAGCTTTTGGCTTCTGACGATCTCGTCTTCGACTTCCAGTGATTGGAGAGGGCGTGAGGCCCAGGTAAACAATTTTCTCATCCCCTACTTCTTTTTCCTTCTCTCTTTTCTCAAGATATTCTTCTCTTTAACCCCATTTTCTTCTTTTTTCTCCTAATCTCAAAAGATTGTCATTCCCTTTTCATCCCCACATAAAACCCATCACCCAAATCTACATTTGAAGAACCGCATTTTTTTTTTTTCTGAATTTTTCAGATTTCCAATCCGGGAAATTCCTATTTTTCTGGATTAGAAAATCCACTTGGATCGTTAGACGGACCTATTGAAAGACGAAAGTTCTATCTTTCGCCGGATCCAATTAAATTCATATTTTAAGATTCAACACTTCATGTTTGTGATGGATGGCCCTAATCAATGCTATATTGACCTTATTTTTTTCTTGTGTTTATGATATATGAATCAGGCTGATATTTTTTATTTTTTTTTTAAGATTGCATGAATCTGCCCCTTTTCAAATACCATGATCATTTGAGGTTAGATTAGGCCGTCCTACATCACAAAACCTTAAATTTGAAAGGACGGTATGAGACATAGTTAGGAGGAACTTACTTGCCTACCTAGATGAATTACTGAAAATAGAAAGGTCTCCAACTGCCTCTAATCTATGACATTTAACAAGGACCATTTTTCTTTCTTTCAAGGTTCACCTTGCTCTTCCCAAGAGGTTCACCATGCATGCACAATGCTCCATCTAAACTAGCACATGAGTTGCGACTAACAATATGGTTGAGACAATTTAATTCAAAACATGCCATGACTTTTCTCTTTTTTATTTTTTTAAATGGGTATGCTTAACGAAAAGCATTACAAGTTTTGAAATTTAACTGCCACAACCATGTTGGAAATATTTTCAAATTATGAAAAGGAGATAGTGATGTCTATTTTTCTATTAAATAGACCTTTTCTAACTATAACAACAAATGAAGATAAATAATAAGGAAATGAAAAGTGTTGGATAATCTACTTAAGCTAAGGTATGCCAATCATGCACTATATATGAAGTAAAAAATAGTTGTAGCATTTCTTCAAGTTTAAATGCTGTTTTGCAATACAATTACTCGGACCAAAAAAAAAATGTTGTGGTAATACAATTACTTGATTGAAAGGCATTTACAGGTAAAACCATAATTAAGTGCTTCTGACAAACACTATAGAGATCAATCCAAGCAAGCCGAACGCTGAATAGAAGGAAGAGGTTGATTACATACACAAATTTTTTATGTGCACTTCCATTTTCCCACGGTGGATTGAGCTGTTTAAAATGTCAACATTCGTTGCTCGGGTCATCTTTAGCTTCATTGTTCATCCAAAAAGACACTCAATAGTTTTGTTCTTTCCATGCAAGTTAGAAACTCTTGGCATGGATACAACATCTAGTAAGAAGGCTCTAGTTTTATGGTTTCTGTGGTTGTTTCCTAGCTATAGAAATTCACTTTTAGCGGTAAGAAAGTAGGCCCCACCATTATGAGCATGTATATTTATTCCCATGTGAAATTCACATTTACATACCTGTCGCATCCTCTAGTGAAAAATGTACTGTAGCTGCAAGGGAGTGTATCAGCGAGAATAAGTAACCATTGTTATTATGACTATTGCACATGCGCCATATGCCAAAACGTGCAAGATGTGAGCTAGTCATCAGGTGGTCTTTGTCATGTCATTGCCTAAAAATGGTTGTTCTGCGTATATGTGACCCACCCTTCTACAACAAGAGAAGGGCAGTTGAAAAAGAAATGACAAAAGGTCCATCCTCAAAATACAAATGCAATAATGACCAAACTGGCCCCCTTTTTTTCAACCATAGTAAACTTGCCCATCCTCAATATACACAGGATGTAAGCTGGACCACACACATACACATGCCATGCAGGCAAATGTGCGTGTAAGTAGCCTTCCCATCTATCATAACAAAAGCATGAAAAATTTACATGGGGTAGGAGGCCTCAGATAAATTAAAGAACTTCATAGTAACCCGACCTTCCATAGAGCTAAGGGAAATACCTACAGGTTGCAATCCAAGTTAGAAAGTATCGATACTTATAATTCAAGCAAGGAATACCTAAAATGACTGAATGTAGAAACAAGTAGCAGGTAACAGTCCAACAATAGTTGAAGCATGAAAGTCCCTTGTAAATCAGAGCAATGAGTATCTGAAATGGAAAAATGAAAAAGCAGAAAAGGGTAGGTGGAAAACAAATAAAAGCTGGAGCATGAATGTAAATTCTAAAATTTATGGCATTGTCGGCAACCTCATAAGAGTTCACTTCAATTTTTCTTTTCCTTTTTTTTTTTTTTTTGAATGATGATTAAATTTGTTAAAGCAAGCAAAAGAAACATTGCAAGAGATGCATTGGCTTTCAACAGTAAGAAAGGAACAACTTAGACATTAATAGCAAGGAACATCCTTCTCAGGCATTTTATCGAATGAGTAGAGGGCACATATAGAAACGGACTATTGGCACCATTGCCAAACCTGTTCTCATAGGAGGGGGAAAAACAGAGATCCAATATACATTTTTTAGTAATCTGGTCCATAATACATGACACCTAAAGAATAAGAAACAAACGACTCTTGGAATTACCTTATTTAAAGAGACAGCTACCATGTTTCAATACTTTTCTCTCCAACGCCCTTGATGTGGAATAGATCTGCTCCAGATCCTGTTCGTCTTTAGATGCCCTTGTAGGAGAGAGGTCGGTTGCGGCTATGAAGAAAGACGAATGGACGACCATCTCTCTACCACATCATATGGCGAGCTTTGGTAATGATCAACGATGAAACAACTCATGATTTTCATGGACCAAATCTAGACCCTGAAATGGCATCGAAAGGACTTTGGACGTCAGACATTGAACGGGCCTTGATTCGATCCCAAGAAAGGGACAACAACTGTGCGTGGGAAGGATGTAATCTGGAGCCAAGGTATAGAGAGAGAGAGAGAGAGAGAGAGAGATTAGGGTTAGGGCGACGAAGATAGATTGAGGGAATGAGAGAGAGATGAGGGTTTGAGGCAGGAGGGGTTTTTGGTTTCCCTCTCTCAGGATAGGGGAATATGGGAAACAGATTGGCTACTCTCCCTGCCACCAGCCCCGTGGCTGGTGGTCGGTGCTCTGTGGACCCCACAATGATGTATGTTTTTCATCCATTTATATATATCATTTCAGGGCTTGATCCCAATAATTAGAGGGATATAAATATCAGGTGGACCAGACAACAGGAAAAGAATAGTGATTAGCATTAAAATCCTCCTAAGGCACACTATACTGTTTATTTGACATCCAATCTATTGATTAGGTCATACAGACCCAAATGAAGGGAAAAAAACAAAGATCATCTTGATCCAAAACTTTTATAGCCCCTAAAAAAAATTTAATGGTTGACGTTCATTCAACACTGTTTCCTATAATGTGGTCCACTTTAAATTGAGATATACCTCATTTTTTCGTCTCATATCATAAAATGATATAGAAAAATATATGGACGTCATGGATGAAATACATACATCATAGTGGGGCCCATAGAGCATCGACCACCAGCCATTAGCTGGTGGCAAGGGGAGTAGCCAATCTGTTTACACAAGACTCCTAGTGAAGTGACGTCACTAGTTATATGGGTTCCACCATGATGTGTGTTTTGTATCCACACCGTCCATCAATTCGGAGAGATGTATGAATTGTATCCACATTGTCCATCCATTTTTTCATATCATTTTAGATTATAGTAGATTAAAAAAAAAAACATATATACATATCAAGTGGGCCACACCACATGAAATGGTGCTAAGGATGGCCACCATTGAAACCTTTTTAGGGTCTACCATATTGTTTATTTGTCATCCAACTTGTTGATATGGTCATATATACCTGGATGAAGTGAAAAAGTAAATATCATCTTAATCAAAAACTTTTGTGACCCCCAAGAAATTTTCAATGGTAGGAATTTAATCCCCACTTTGTGGTTCATTTGACCCTTGGATCTTCGTTATTTTTGGGGTCATACTCTAAAATGATATGTATAAATGGATGGACGGTGTGGATAGAATTCATACATCTTGTTGGCCCCTTAGTGGCCCATCGGAGCCTAATTCATCTCATCCCTCATTCAACCATCCATTAATCTCATACAATCATCCAAACATCCATCAATCTATCTATCCAACCATTCCATCCATCTATATATCTAGTCATCCAAACATCCATCCATGCATCCATCCATCCAACATCCAACCATCTCGTTCATACATCTGATCATCCCATCAATCATCAAAACATCCATCCATCCATGTCATCTATCCATACAACCACCCCATCTATCCATACAACTACCCCATCCATCCATCCATCCAACCATCCCATCCATCCATTCATCCATCTATCCCAGCTATCCATCGAACCAACCCATCCATCCATTCATTCTATCCAATCATAAAAACATCCATCCATCCATATCATCTATCCATCCAAACAACCACCCATCCATTCTCATCTCAACCATCCAACCATCTATCCATCCCATCCAAATATCCATCCATTCCATCCAACCATCCATCCCATTGATCAATCTATCATCCTCCCATCTAACCATCCAACCATCCTATCCATCAATCTATCCATCCATCCATCCAATCATCAGATTTGTTCATCTAACCATCCAACCATCCCATTCAACCATCCATCCAACCAAATCATCTATCCATTCATCTAACTATTCCATCCAACTGTTCAAACATCCATCCATCAACCATCCATCCACCATTCAATCGATGATTGGAGGTTGATCTAATGGTCGAAAGCACTTTGTGTTGTACGATCATTGATAGGGAAGTCGATCTTGTGATTGTCGGTGATGTGAAACATTCGATTATTGATTGGAGACTTAATGAAGTGATGTACAATGATTTCCACCATCTAATAAAGGATTGGAGGTTGATCGGATGGTCGACACACTTTCTATCGTCCAATTGTTGATTGGAGGTCGATCAAGCGATTGTCAATGTGCACCATTCCATCGTCAATAGGGGAATTGATAACAAAATTTATGGTGGTTTGTACCATTCAATTATTAATTGGAGGTTCATCAGATGTTCAACAACACTTCATGTCGTCCTATTTTTGATTAGGAAGTCGATGAGCGATCATCGGTAATGCGCACTGTTTGATTGTCGATTAGGAACTTAATGAGGCAATATGCATTGGTTTCCACTGTTTAATTGATGAGCACATAGACAAATGAAGGAAAACTATTCATAAGAGTACACAAGTAGCTGAAGGAAATCTCAAATATCACCTTTATCTAAAAATTTTGCAGCCCCCAAGAAATTTTCAATAGTACAAGTTAAATTCCCACAAGTTCTTTGGGATGATCACTTAAGCTTCGGATATGCTTAAATTTTAGCCTTATTTTATAAAATTCACTACTAAGATGTATAGATGGTGCGGATTAAACACATACATCACATGTGAGTTTACTTAGTGGGTGTTACCCATACAACTACTTAAAGTGAGAAAGATAGGTGATGGGAGTGAATAAGCTGTTACATGCCTGCATAACACCTTAGTGGGTGTTATCCCTACCGTAGGGCCCACACTGATGATCTGTTGGATATCTACACCGTCCATCCATTCGTACAACTCATTTTAGGATGCGCATTAAAAAATTAAGCATATCTAAAGATTTTTTATTTAGCCACCGAAAAAATTTGTTAGGAAATCACATTAATTTCTTATAGCGTGTTTCTTTGAAAAAAATTAATAGTAGATTCCACGTGATTGGGAGGTTGATTAAGCGATCATTTCCACCGTTCGATTGAAATTACATTTGTCATAAAAAGTCTATTTTAGTGTTTTGCAATGACTTTAACCAGTCATTGCAAACAATTATATTTGCAACAATAATATAGTACGTTGTAAAAATGTTAACTATTGGCGATGATTTATAATGTCATTGCAAATACTCTGATGAGAAGAATTGGTGGAAAAAGTTTTTGCGACGATAATTACAACTCGTCGCAAAAACGTTAACTATTTGTGATAATTCACAATATTATTGCAAATACTTTACCGTTTTGTAATGAAACTATATTCGTCGTAAAAAGTTTCAGTTAATATTTGTTATAACGAGTTAACCTAGTCGTCGCTAAAAAAAACTATTTGCAATGACTTTTATGTCGTTACAAAAAATAATATTTTGTGACGACACTCAATTCGTCGCATATAGTAGACATTAGCGATGACAATTGAAATGCATGGCGAAACATCTTTCCCGCCATATAATTTTTCAGGAAAAAATTGGTGAGAATGGTTTTTGCGACGATAATTATAGCTCGTTGCAAAAACGTTGACTATTTACTATGATTTACATTGTTGCTGCAAATACTATAACATTTCACAATGAAACTATATTCCTCGCAAAAAGCTTCAGTTGGTATTTATCACAACCAGTTAAGCTAGTCGTCGCTAAAACAAACTACTTACAACGACTTTTGTATGGTTGTAAAAACTAATGTTTTGCGATAACACTCAATTCAGCGCATAAAGTGGACATTAGCATTGACGATTGAAACGCATGGAGAAATGTCTTTTCTGCCATGTAATTTTCTCAGGAGAAATTGGTTGGAAATGTTTTAGCGACGATAATTATATCTCATCGCAAAAACATCAGCTATTTGCAATGATTTACAATGTTGTTACAAATACTCTAACATTTCGCAATGAACTATGTTTGTTGCAAAAAGCTTCAGTTGGTATTTGTTGTAACAAGTTAACCTGGTTGTCGTTAAAATAAAATATTTACAGGGACTTTTGTGTCGTTGTAAAAAATAATATTTTATCACGACACTTAATTCGTCGCATAAAGAGGACATTAGCAATGACCATGGAAAAGCATGGTGAAACGTCTTTCCTGCCATGTAATTTTCCTGGGAGAAATTGGTCGAAAATATTTTAACGACAATAATTATAGCTCATCGCAAAAATGTCGACTATTTGCGATGATTTATAATGTTGTTGCAAATATTCTAACATTTTACAATGAAACTACGTTCGTCATAAAAAGTTTCAGTTTGTATTTGTTGCAACGAGTTAACCTAGCCATTGTTAAAACAGACTATTTGTAGCGACTTTCGTGTCATTGTAAAAAATAATATTTTTCCACAACACTCAATTCGTCGCATAAAGTGGACATTAACAATGACCATAGAAACACGTGGCGAAATGTCTATCCCGCCATGTAATTTTTTTGAAAGAAATTGGTGGAAAATGTTTTAGCAATGATAATTATAGCTCGTCGCAAAAACGTTGACTATTTACGATGATTTACAATATTATTGCAAATATTCTAACATTTTGCAATGAAACTACATTCATCGCAAAAAGTATAATTAAGTATTTTTTACAATGAGTTGAACTAGTCATTGCAAAAGCTATTATTTGTGATAACTTTTGTGTCATCATAAAAAACTTTTTTTTTACGACACCTAATTTGTCACAAAAAGTGACTATTAGCAACGATTGGTTAAGATCATTATAAAAAATTCATACGAAAACATTTTGTGACAAGTTTTGCGAAGATAATTGAAGCTCGCCGCAAAAAAGTTAACTATTAGTAACGATTTAAACTGTCATCGTAAATAATCTATTTTTTGCAACGACTTGAAATGTCGTTGTGAAAAAGTGTATTTTTCAATGAAATTAGACTCGTCACTAAAAAATCATTGCAAAAAGTCTAATTTGTTGTAGTGTGCATGATTGTTACATGCAGGTGATGCTAGGACGCAGTTGAGCTAAGGCAGGAGTGTGCGGCTGAGCTTCTGGAGCTTTGATATCTGTCTTGTATTTCTCCCTTTATGTATTGTACTCTAAAGTTTTTATTGTAGTGGATATGTGGTGATGTTGTCATTTGTGACTTGGTTATACTCCTTTACAAAAAAAGTCACAATGAAAATTCTCCTTATAGGATCTCAGGATCGGAATCTAGTGTATGGGCGCTGAAAACCGATAATGGGATACTACGGAGGCTGTAGGCACCGAATTTGGCGATCTAAAATTCTGTGAACCCGGTTTCTGAGTTTGGGGTGTGATAGAAAAGACTTTCAAAATACTAAGCAATCAAATAAATGAAAAAAGTCACAATCAATCACTATGAGTAACTATAAGAATGTGCCTCTTAAAAGGATAGGATAAAGGACAAATCCAACGCATGAGCATAAATTTGGAATACAATTAAAGATTATCATTAAGAATTATCGTTAATCCTAGGATAAACTGTGTTAAAGGATAAATTGATAAATTCGTTTGCTATGTTGGATTATTTTGAAATGATCTTTTTCTACTGATTTCCTTTGTTATTTATAGAGTTTTGTTGTAGTTTATTCTTCCCATCATTCTTCCATTAGTAGAACAGTTACGACTGTCGAAAAGTCTTTCTAGATCCTTCTCTTATTTAAGTCCTTCTTTCGTTATATTTATTTTCATGATGGTTCCTTTTTTTATCGGTTAAGACTTTATTACTATCATTCGCTTTTGCATCTTGAACAACTCGACCAGATTCCTCTCTTCGTTCATAAGTCAACCACAACATTCTGTCGATGATTCCCTGCTATCTAAAATTGGATTTATGCTAACTATAATCTCACAAAAAGCGCTCTAAATATCTTGAAGATCTTTTCATCAATTGATTATTCGTCATGTGATGCCACATGTCACCATCTTATTGACTTTTTTAGAATAGTTAGAAATAGCGTACAACATTGCCCTCACGTCACTTCGCCCTTGAGAAAAAAGTGAAAGTGACTTTGTTTTATTGCTCAATATAATAAATGCAATTGGTCATTTGATCCACGTGTTATTTCCCTATTGATTTTGCCCGACTGAAGCCATATTGAGAAATATCATGTCTCTCATTCTTTCAAGTTGTTCACATGACACATCGCATAAAATCATATCATATGATGAGACATGATTATCCTTTCATTAATGTTCACGTATCACAGTTGATAAATAGATGACTCTAAGTCAATGCTCCTCTTCTTTTATTCTTCACTACTTCTTTCTTTCATAAACCCCCTTTTTTCCTGCTTTCAATTTGTCATGGATGCATCTTCTTCTTTTGTTCCAGTTTTCCATTTAGAATTATTTATCAAAGACCTAGATGTCCTTTCATCGGGAGCGATTAATGACCTTCTATTCAACACTCTAACCAAATCAGACACTGCACTGTTGATGCTTGGTCCAGCCTTCTACCCTGAAGTCACCTACGAACAACTTCATAAAATTGACCCTAATTTTTTTAAGTGCCCTGATGAAGTTCCTACTTTTCCAATTTGACATTTTTTCTAACTCTCCCAATGTGTTTAACTCTCTGTGAGCATGACCAACACCGATGAATGGTTGGGCCAAATGATTCACTCACATTGAAGCACAACATGGTGACACATTAAGGCAAGTATAAATCTATGAATGCATTGGACTCTCCCTGCACGAATATCCAGCTAATTCCTTCCTCCTTACAGTAACGTTATCTTTTGAGAGTCAATCGATCAATACATTCCATTTTAGATGGGGTCTGACGATCATGGATGTATGTGCATTCACCCACTTTCTACCTTTTGGGGAGCCTGTTTATTCGGGCTTTATTTTAAAGCACCCAAATCCGTTCATCCTATGACCAGCAAGGCATATTCTATCTTCATAGCTCTACGACATAAATATAAGGATGAAGTTAATGAACAAGAACACACAACTTTCCTTCTAATGTGGATTTGTTAATTCATGTTATGTTGACTGTCTTACAAATCAAGGGATATATCCATCTGACAGAGGCACTCGCTCAAGGATGCCAACTTGCCCTTGCTCCTTTTGTGCTAGGTCACCTTTACCGTAACATGTGTAAAGTAACTACAAAGGGATTTCACCACTCTGATAGGCCTATATAGCTTGTCCAGATATGGTTCTATAAGTATTTTGGAGCAAAATTTGTTAAATCTATTCTTATAGGAGTAGATTTTACTTCCTTTAGCCACTACAACATCCTCTATCCCAAGATCAATTATTCTTTTGCTAGGTGTATGAACTTCTTTCTTTCTTTTACTCTTGATAAGTCCAATCATTCTTTATGCCCCTTCAAAGATAAAGAGTTTGGCCTGACGTGGTTCACTAAAGACTATGAGTCGACTGACGTCGAGATGGCGAATCTCAGAAATGCGTCTTAGAAAAGCCATCTAACCTGCAAATACGTACCATATGGTAGCATAATAAATATAGGTGTTAATGATAAGGTCGACATTGAATAATATTGCCCCAATTTTCTTAGTCGCCAATTTGGTTTGGCTTCATTCACCAAACTTGCAACCAACCTTCGATTCATCAACCAATCGCAAACTCAAGCATCACCTTTCAAACTCTCCATAAAAGGTTTGATTTTATAAGATCTTCGTTCACTCTCCCTCTCTTCACCAACTATCCACATTAGCTAGAATCATTCCACTTATAGTGGAAAAATTATTACAAGACCCTAATCAGAGGGTCTCATGAATTGATTATCTGCCGGTTTTCTTATCCATTAAAGGTAGAGAAACTTACAGCTGAAAAGAAGAAAATAAATAAATAAAGCACCTAGAAATCGAATGTTTCTTAGTCGATCGTGTCTCCTACCCAAAGACACGATTAAGGAGAATGACCTTGGCCTCATCGACTGTCCTGGCTCCAACAAGAATAAAGACAAATGAACCTTCTTTCTCATTAATAAAAATGGTCAAGCTAGCTTAACCTGAATTGAAAAGTTAGAAGACCACGGTGGCAGGTCCAACTAAGATAGTTCCAACTATTGCTTCAATCCCACCATTAACAACTCTAGACATTTTGAAGATTTTTGAACTTGGACCTCATATGGCTCATCGCTCTTCTTTGCTTAAAACGTTTGATCGATTTGCTCCAGGTATTTTCTCTTCATCCAAAGCTATCACAGACTTTGAAAAATATTAGAAAACTAAATTATGGCCTCACATTCTACCTTCAAAATATTCTTGGAAGATGGAAGAGGCGTATAAGAGACATAATGATGATCACTTCAATAAGACCTTTAATAAATGACAGGGACAAAAAGAAATATTAAACAATCATAATCTTCCCTTTGATCGATATCTCTGGCCATTTGTCCTAATCATCCTCATTTTCCTTGTTCCAACCAAGCTCTACCTTTAGTCATTGATCTTTTTAAAATATCATCAGCAGTCAACCGATTTATGTTCACAACTCCAAGTGTAGGGTCACGATGTAGTAATAATCTCAGTGAGACCGAGGTTGAATCCACAGGGACTAAACTTGTGTGTCTTCTGAATTTAACTAGAACTAGAACTAGATGAAGAACTAAAACTAAATCTGAATAAATGAAAGAGAATTGTGATTAAAGTGATTAAAACTAACAATTCAAAGGTCGTAACTAGGGTTTTCAAGGATCCGCTTGTAGAGATCAAGGAGCCCTCTTACTTGATTCAAGTCACGCAATTAGAATTGGAGTCCTATCCTATCCAATTGGAAGATATGCAATTTAGATCAATCTGAACTTTCCTTGACCTAATTATCAATGGAGGAGAATTGTGATAATTGGAAGAGATTCCATCACTAAACCATGCCCATGGGACGATGGCTAACAACAGAATTTACCAATCCCACAATCTCAAAATCAGGAAAAGAAGATACTTAAAGCTATGCAGATTTACTGTAATTTGAGTCACAATAAACCATTAAGAACTGAAGGTATTCCTTTAAAATCAAACTAGAATCATAGAAGATTTAGCATAAACATGAATCAAAGTAAAAGAAACATCCCATCACACTATAATCTTCACCTCTTAGCCCTA
This sequence comes from Magnolia kwangsiensis, assembly GCA_037074715.1. Lineage (NCBI taxonomy): Eukaryota > Viridiplantae > Streptophyta > Magnoliopsida > Magnoliales > Magnoliaceae > Magnolia > Magnolia kwangsiensis. The sequence goes on from CM073571.1 coordinate 170,212,393, forward strand.
GCTAAGAGGTTTAGCCAACAATAGACATGATTAAACTAAAGTCTCTTAAGAAAAGCATAAAAACAAATTAAAGAAGAAGAAGAAAACTCTCAAATGGTGGCTCCACCCTTTTTCTCCACTCCTCAAACCCTAGATGATGCCTAGGAACATCTTCGGAACTTTTATCTATAGTCATACAACTCCAACTTTCGCATTGAGTTGGAAAAATCTGGAAATCACCTCAAATTTACGCAGTCCACCCAGAATTTGCGTAACCTTAAACTGGTTGAGGATGAAGAGAATTTAGATGATTTAGATCGCTGGAGTTTGAGTCAAAGTTCCAACGACTAGTCGAGGAAGAGCTGAGACTGGTTGAAATAGGACTTAAACTAGTTAAAGTATGCAGATTTTTAGGGCTCTTTTTCTTTACTTCAAGTCTTCAATTTTTTTCATTCCTCACTTGATTTTCTTAGATCTTTAGTATGCGAATTCTTTATTCTTGGTCTCATAAGATCCATCCTTAGCTTTGGTGATTCTTGAGCATTAAATCAATGGTTTTAGAATCTTTTTCAATCTAAGCTCTTAATTCACCTTGTAACACAAACATGATTAAAATAGAACATTAAGTATTATTATGTTCATAAACCAAGTAATAAATGGGGGATAATATGCAATATTTGACCCTCAACAATTTATCATCATCATTATTCAGTCAGATTTATATGAGTATTATTCCAATACTTTGCTCTTTTCCTTATAATTGCCTTGAAATCTTTCTTAGTTACACTTTTTCCTTTATTTATAGTAACAAGGGAACTCTTAGACTCTGAGAAGTTAAACACTGTATTAACTCCTCAAGCTGAAGCATCTATTCCTTTCATTTTAATCAATGTTGCTCGGTCCCCTACAGAAAGACTTGAGGTGTCTAAGTTAGAAAGGACTACAAGTAATGTTTGTCAACCAGAATACTGGATGGAACGTCAAACTCAAGAGTAGGTAATAGTATACCAGCATGTAGAGTACTTCGCTTTCTTTTACAATAAATAATTGCATCACTCGCCCCTGATCAAGATTAACAAGTCATAGAATCTCTGACACCTTGAAAATTGACACCCAAGTACATATACTCTTGGTCCCGAGTTTGCAGGTGTTAACCAAATGAAAACGCATGTGTGGCCTCGTTCAGATTCACATGAATTCCACATACGATCAATCAGAGTAGCGTAATTTAAATTAATGGATTCAAAGTGAGGTAGAGATAACAACAATCAATGAATATAAGGCTAAGAGTAAAATACAATTCTAATAGTGCTGATTACCCAAAATGGAGATTATACAAGACACAATATACATACCCAAAATGATTAAAGTGTAAAATTTTTAGTTTGGTCTAATTCTCTGAAATGCAACGTCGGTAGTATAAGCTACTTTAAACTTACTCGTCTGAGAACTCGATAGTACCTGCATCGATAATATTGTCTAGTTGGTGTTTTAAAACATCATCTCAGAGTGGGAGTGACTGATCAAGTTGGTGGTTTCATTAACTCTAAGTTACGCATATTATCAATTCCACTAGCACGAGTAATGATAAAGCAACTTAAACACCTAGTTCATAAATCTTCTTATTAATGCATGTGCATGTTTTCATAAGATGATGCATGCCCTCACAATCCAATACTCTCTCCTGAGAGATTCCAATACCACATTCGCAAATGTTAACACTCCCTCAACACATGACCATAATGTCTAAGTCGCCACAACCTATGCTAATGCAATGCAATGAATGTTCATGTTAGCCAAGTATTTAATTAAGTTCATTCATCCAACAAGATTAAGAAAGCTGAAACACATCCATTTAATTAATGGCCTCATCCAGATCGCTTGGCCCACAACGTCAGTAGCGGCTTTGAGCCTGCGATCCATGATTCAAATTTAAGTATCACCCGTTTAACTCACAAATCAATAATTTTAAAGGTATGCCATAATACACAAATGAATGAGAATCAACTCGGTTGGGTCATCACCCAATACCAAGTGTGATCGCTTAGTTTCGAGGTGCGGACTTATCATATAAAACCAAATCACCACAAGGAAAAGGGCTCATAACCTAATTTCATTCATGCCTAGGTCATTTGAACGATGCTCTGGCATAGAACCATTGATCGGGTAATTTGATGGGGGCCGTTCAAATAAGGATCTATCACCTCTTGTGCTCGTTAGTCACTACAGGGAGGCTCGTCACCCCAGTGTAGGCTGACAGCACGGTTACAGTGTCCCATACCACCATGTCCAACTCTCGAGACTTAGAGATCGTATCACTAACGGTTAATTGTAGGCCTCTTAAAGGTATAAGCTACTTCGGATTCAGGCAGGCATGATCATACATAGTGAACACATACGGTTGGTCGGTTGTAAGCTAATTTGGGTTACTCAGACAAACTCCGGCATAACTGACATTGGGTGCAAGCATCCCTTATAGTCTGATTACTGCCGGTTCTCTATGTTCAGCCCGGATCAATCGAACTAGGGCCACCCTCGTGGATTTACAGTTTTTCAGCCAACTCGACTACCCAGGTAGTCCCTGTTAGTCAATTACACTAATAAATTGATTACCGTGACTAACAGGGAGGGATATAAATAGTGAATTTGGACTATCCTAATTTATAGCGCATTTCATCGAACATGCAGGTGGCATTACACAAAGATAGCAATACGTGGAGAGTAAGCAGTCATATAAGTGCGCGCTGGTTAGTATGCATTTATCTATGCATTATATCAATCATAAATTGACACTAATTATCATGCATTAGCCCATACATTACCCAAATCAATAATTGACACTAGTTAACATAAATTCATCTACACATTAGATAAATCATTAATTGACACTAATTAGCATGCATTAGTTCATACATTACCCAAATAAAAAATCGACAGTGGTTAGTATGCATTCATCTACGCACTACACAAATTATTGTTTGGCATAAGTAGCATGCATTCATCCATTCATAAACTAAATCATTAATTGTGACATAAGGTTCGATAAACGGAAACCTAGGGGTAATGGTCCGCACCTTTAAGAAGGAATTTCTGATTTCGGGCTCCTAAGGTTAGGGATTTGGGGAAAAATAATTCCTACATCAAATTCAAAGAAATTGGGTGAAAATCATGCAATTAATTCCAGAAAAGTTAAGTTGAAAAGCATGATTCATTTCTTACCTCGCAATCGAGTGTGGGATGGATTTGGCAGAGGAGAATGGTCGAAGCTATGGCTTAATCGAAGGAAATCCATCAGGAATACTGATTGGGAGAGATTTCTCAAGATGGATTAGGTAGCGAGATTTCTCATGCATGATGATTGGGATTTGGATTAGCTAAATTCACAGTGTGGCCTATTTATAGTTAGTGAAAATGGTAATTCACCTCTAATCACCCTAATTAAGGACCATAATTCAATTATACTCGAAGCTATCTGATTAGTAAAATATACTAAAATAAAAGAAAAAATAATAATTTAATTAGATGGAATGATTCCTAGTATGATTAGAAGTAATTCCTAACCATACATTGAATACAAAAACTCTAAGATAAAAAAGATATGCGTGATTCATCGGAAACGTGTAGTTACAGAAATTTTCAGTTTCGAGGGGTTTATTTCATATAATAATTTTGGTACTTCTAATTATTAGATTATTTTTATTATTTTTCAATTAGTTCCTTATCAAGTCTACTTTATCTATACCAAAACTCATTATATTTTGAGTTATAAAAAAAATCTAAAAATTCTGGGAGTACCAGCTACCTGAAACAAATGATTTAGATATAGTTTCTAAAATGTTCTAAAATTAACATCTTTTAATTTTTATTTTGATTATTTATTTATTTTTTCATAAAAATAGACTCATCAAGATTTAATCTAGTTATTGAATCACCTCAATTGCAGTTGTAAAAAAATAGTTATGACTTTTTGAAATCAGTATACTAAAACTGTCAAAATCCTAACACGCAGAAAATTGTTGAACAGAGTTACTCGGTTGCACCGAGTGACTCAATGCAATTGAACCATACTGTCTAGATTTGCTCATTTGCTCGAGGTTTACTCAATGCAACCGAGCAGGGCTACCCCAATTGCCCTAGTTTGCTCAGTGCAACCGAACCTTGTTGTTCATATTCTTCAAAATTCTCAAATTTCACTCAGTCGAGTAGTTTTTGTGTATGCAAGGTCACTCCTTTTAGCCCCAAACATGTGTGAATACACACATGGACATGCACTCAAGTCTAGAAGTCAAATGTACTTCCCAAGGACGTCCAATTCCCAATTGGGAAAAGTCTGGGGCATGTCATTCCAACAATGCTATCTTCCATTTAGCCTACTCTGTTTATAGACTTGACCGAGCAATAAGCCTTTATCCTGGTTGATGTACATAAGATTATTCTTTTGGATGAAGTAAAAGTACTTGAAGATGAAGCACCTTGATGAACCGAAGCTCCACCTGGCCGAGGTACATAAGTTCATGTGGTCGACATCTCTGCCCCTCTGGCCCCATCGACTGATATTTCTCATGCATTGTCTTCTTCTGCTTAGGAACTTCTTTTACTAGAAGATATCTTATCTTCCTTCAATCGACTTCTCTTGTGATATCATGATGATCGAATCTTCTGTAACTTCTGTTAGTGCATTGATTTATGCATCTTGTTTGTCAATCACGTGAGTCCATGTGTCATGTAGTCAGTTAAGCCCTTAGAAGCTGAAGACCGGAGACACATGAAGACATGAACATAAATGAGTAAAGAATTAGTAAATGAGGTACTTTGTTGACCCTAACCCTTGGCCCAAAACTACCTTTGAACCTCTAGATGATCTTGACCTTATAGGTAAACCTTGTTGATCATCCCTTAGCCTTATGAGCCTAATTGGAACATGATAGTAAGGTTAAAAGAGGTGCATAGCTGCTATGAAATTGTATGCCCAGAAATAGTAGTTTTCGAGTGGACTTTGATACCATTGGCGGTCTGTCAATGGGTTTCATTCCCATTGAAGCTCCATTCGATCAGATTGAAGAAAGAGTTTAATAACCGTATAGAGATATAATTGGATTTTTCTAATATGATCGATATAGGATTCAAAACTATCAAAAGCCTTTCGATCCTATCGAAAAAACCGTTAACTAACCATTTTATAGCCATTGTAAATCGGTTTCTTATAAAATGCATTTGATTCTTCGCATTCGGATGTGTTTTTGGTGCAATAGAAGTATAGGTTATTCCATGATCATATCCATCATCCTAAGCCTCTAAACCAATGAGTTCTAAGCCATATTCCCTGAGATTAACATTCTAATGAGGATTCTAACCTCCACCTTGAAAATATACTTGAACTCCACCATTTTCCACAGTTTACACTCAACCTTTATAGGTATACCCTTATCTAAATTCTCTAGAAGATCCATCTAGGTGAATTCCCTAGTATTACAACTATCATATTATTTGTAAGAGATTTCACCATCCTCTCATCACCTTGGTCACCAAAATGATCATCATATGTAAGGTGGGTGATCTTGGAGCTGAAGCATTAGTAATGCATTGGCATCACTATCCAGTGAGCAAGGGGAGTTGATTGAAGAATGGGAGAGCATTGATCAAGCAATCCGAGAAGGTGCTATAAAAGGAGTTCAATCTGACAAGTTGTCATTTGTAAGAATCCATGTATACTCCTTACTTGTGTAGGATTGAGTGTAAAGTTTAAATTGCCAAACTTAATTAATTTCTTGTGTAGGACCTTAGTTCTTGTGTAGGACCTAAATTTAAGTCCTTGTATAGGCCATTGGACATGAGTGTGTACTGTTAGTCTCCAAGAGAGACTCTGGTAGGAGTAAATATAGGTCATTGGATTAGGACTGAGGTTCGTGGCTAGCCTATAGAAAACCACATATCTCCGAGGGAGCTGGTACTTGTGTAAGATTGTAAAGGTTAGAGGTGAACCTAATTTAAAATATCTGATAATGAGATCTGGTACACTCATGGGTTGAGTGCATCCGCCAAGAGTGGAGTAGAAAAATAAAACCACTATACATGTTTTTATTTAGGATTGTCTTTGAACATTTGTTTGATTATGCTTATGTGATCGAATGTTTAATTATGTATGTATGATTTGATGAATACTATGAGTTGATAGGTAGCACATCCTATAAACACATGTACACTATCATTTTTATAAACTAGCTGCTTCATAAGAATATGATTTGTAGTATATGTAATTAGACCCTTATTAGCTTAGAAGCCTTAGATTTAATTGCCTTAGTTTAATTTAGATATTAGTTTAAGTTAGGCAATTATGTTTTAATTGGATAAAATTTTATTTGGTCCTAATTATCCCCCTTCCTCTAGGACATAGCCATCATTCAATAGCTTTCATATGCTTCCGCATGCATAGTCATGGTATCTTATTCCACAAAATTTCAATTAGTATTAGAGCGAGTAGCTCGCCTTGGGTTGATTTAAGGGGCTTAAGAATAATGTCTAACTACGAGGGACATGTCGTCACACGACTGTCATATTTTGACAAGTCTAACTATGCATATTAAAAGCCTAGGATGAGGGTCTTTTTAAATTTCATTAACCCTATAATTTGAGAAATTATCATACAAGGATGGACGATGCCCATGGAACAAGTCGTAGTTGATGATAGAACCATTAGTGATCTTAAAGATAAATTCAAATGGAGTGCCGATGGGAAAGATTGGTATACTTATGATTCCAAAGCTCTCAATACTATTTACTGTACGGTTCCCCCAATGAATTGAAACACATTTGCACATGTAAAACCAAGAAGGAAGCATGAGACATATTAGAAGTCTCACAAGAGGAAACTAACATAGTAAAAAGATAAAAGATTTAACACTTAACGACCTGATTCAAAAACATAAGAATGAAAGAGCTTGAAACTTTCATGGAATTTTATTCTAAACTAAATTATATTTGTAATTACATATGGGGTTTTGGATAATAGATTCCATAAGGGTATATAAGTAAGAAAATACATATATCCCTATTAGATAGGTTCACTCTCAAGATAACCTCGATAGAAAAGTGTAGAAAAATAAATGAGATAAAAGTAGAATAACTTTTAGTTTCCCTACATACATGCGAACTACATTTTAAGGCCCCCTCTAACGCAAAGAAATTAGTCATGCTCAAAATACCTCATAGGCATTCACATAGGCATAAAGCTATTAAATTTGAAAGTGATAGTGATTATGAAAATGACGATGAGAATTTTGAAAAAAAATTTAAGAAATTCTTCAAATTGATAGAGGAAAGAGTTGTGAGAAAAAGGACAAGGTGGTTGAAAATCAAAAGGCAAATTTGTTAAACCACCTAAGCAGGTCTAATATTACAATTACGAGGGTTATGAACATATTGCCACCGATTTCTCAAGCAAAGTTAGATCTAAAGACAAAGTTATAACAACAACCTAGGGTGATATAGAAGAATTTGAATCCACTTTAAAAGACTCCTTTAATATTAAAGACTCCTCTAGTGTTGAAAAACTTAGTCACTTGCATATCTTAACAGCCTATACCATGGTATCCCTCCCTAGAAACTTGGGAGATCATGATACATTCGATAGGTGTCATAGGAAAATCTGGGAATTGAACTGATAATCAGAGGATTAAGACTCACTAGTAAGCACCATAGGAACTTCTAAGGACTTCGCCTCATCTTATGCTTCATTAGCAAATTTGAGAATTATAGCCTCATTTATTTTGATTGTTTAAGCTCTAAAGTAACTAAATTTTGATATCACATGTTTTAGCTTAGACTATCATTGGTTATTTCTAATTTGATTAGTATATCTTTTGAATGACCATAATAAGCATACTTCATATTTTTAATATTTATATGTACCCTTTAATCTATTGTTAGTATGTGCCTTGTTATTAGTAAATTTATCACTTATAGAGTTATTCCATGCTATGCTTTTATTATTACACTTATTGGGACTAACACTTTGTCAAATATTGACAAAAAAATTAGAGAAAATCAAGTCCCACTAAAATAACCTTAATTCTATTTTGCAAGATTAGTTTGTTGTTGCATGATGTTGCGCAGGTTTTCACAACACTTATTCTCAGTACCTGTTCCTCTCTCTCTCTCTCTCTCTCTCCTTTCTTCTATCACCTCTTTGAAACTTCTTCTTCTTTAAATGAGACGGGGAGAGGATATTTATAGACCTTCACACATGTGAGACCTTAATTTATATGACACGGGCCCCATTCCGTGTAACAAACCCGTGCAATAGGTCTATTCGCTTAATTAGTCCGTGCAACAGGTCTGTTCTGTGCGCAACAAAAGACTGGGAGTCTGTTCTATGCGCAACATCATTTTAGGTGATTGTTCTATGCACAACAGTACTATAGGAGTCTGTTCTCCACACAAAGCACTCTAAATTTTGCTCTATACACAACAAACTCTGAAAGGATATTCTGCGTGCAACAGTATCTGGGAGTCTATTCTGCATAACTGCACTTTGGGAGGTCTATTTCTGCACAACTGCACTATGTGAAGTCTGTTTCTACAGAAACATGGACTTGGAAGTCTGAAAATGCTATATGGGGGACTAGGAAGTCTAAAAATGTATTTTTATGTACCAACACATGAATTGATGAGATGTGGGAGCAATTATGAATCTTGGACATATAATATTTTGTGTTGTTTTAGTATGTCATTGGTATGGACTATGACATTATCTAGTTTAGGTTTTTGTCATGTAATTGACAAATGGAAAGATTGTTAATGCATTGATTTGTGCATTTTATTTTTCAGTCATGTAAGTCCTTATGTCATATAATTAGTTGAGTCCTTAAAAGCTGAAGACCAAACACATAAAAGGATGTGAGTATCAAGGAGCAAATAATAAGTAAATGAGGTACCTTGTTGACCCTAACCCTTGAACCAAAACTACCCTTGTTGACCCTAAATCTTGTTGATCATCCTTTTGCCTTAGAAGCTTAATTGGACCAGGATAAGTAAGGCTAAAAGATGTGAAAAGCTACTATAAAATTATATGCCCAAAAATAGTAATTTTTGAGTGCACTTCGATTCTATCAACAATTAGTTGATGGGTTTCGATCCCATCAAGGCTCCACTCGATCAGATCGAAGAAAAAGTCCAATAGCCATATAGAGATATAATTGGATTTTCTCGATAGGATTGACACAGGGTTCGATCCTATCGAAGGACATTCGATACCATCAAAAGGACTTTCGATCCCATCGAAAGAGTCGTTAACTAACCATTTTATAACCATTGCAAATCGATTTCTTATAGAAGGGCATTCAGTTCTTGGGCACGTGAATGAATTTTTGGTGTAATAGAAACATAGATGATTCCATGATTGTATCCCTCATCCTAAACCTCTAAACCAATGAGTTTTAAGTAATCTTCCTTGAGATTAATACTCTAATGAGGATTTCAATCTTTACCTTAAATATGTGTTTGAACTCTACCATTTTCTAGAGATTAGACTCAACTTTTATATGTAGACCCATGTCTAAATTATCTAAAAGACCCATCTAGGTAAATCTCCTAAGATTACAACTATCGAACTAGTTGTAGGAGATTTCACCATCCTCTCATCATCTTAGTTACTAAAATGCGCATAACATGTAAGGTGGGTGATCTTGGAGCCAAAGCATTGGTAACGCATTGGCATCATGATCAGGGAAGCAAGGAGAGCTGATTGAAGCACGATAGAGCATCGATCAAGCAACCCATAAAGGCACTACAAAAGGGGTTCAATCCAACAAGTTGTCATTTATAAGAGCACATGTATAATCCTTCTTTATGTAGGATTGAGTGTAGAGTTTAAATTGCCAAAATTTATTAGTTCTTGTGTAGGACCTTGGTTCTTCTGTAAGACCTAAATCCAAGTCCTTTTGTAGGTCATCGAACATAGGTGTGTATGTGTTAGTATATGAAGGAGCCTCTGACGGGAGTAAACATAGGTCCTTAAATTAGGACCAAGGTTTGCGGTGAGCCTATAGAAAACCACATAAGTCTTCGAGGGAGCCGATCCTTGTGTGAGATTGTAAAGGTTAGAGGTGAAACTGATTTAAAACCTCCGATAGTGAAATTCGGTACACTCGTAGGTTGAGTGTGTTCATCAGGAGTTGAGTAGGGAGACCGAACTATTATAAATGCTTGTATTTGGGATTGTCTTTGAGCACTTGCTTAATTATGCTTATGTGATTGAATGTTTAATTATATGTATGCATGATTTGATTAATATACACACATTATACTATCATGTTTGTAGACTAATTACTTCATAAGAAAATAATTTGTAGTCTATGTGATTGGACCCTCTATTGGCTTGAAAGCCTTATATTAATTGCCTTAGTTTAATTTGAATATTAGTTTAAGTTAGGAAATTATATTTTAATTAACTAAAATTTTATTCGGTTATAATCACTACCCACTTTAGGATATATCCATCATTTGATAGCTTCTATATATTTCCACACGCATAGTCGTGGTATCCTATTCCATACAACTTTACCTTCATAAAAAATTCAGCAGTTAAAAGGAAGAATCACGATTCCTCATTCATTCCAATGTCACTAACATCATTACATTAGGATCGATCGAGAGACTTAACTTTCTCATTCATTAATATCAAACTCTCATGTGATCTAATGAGACCTTGTCAACCAAACTTCCCACATTCTATACTTTTTAAACTTGATTCACAAGCATCAGGATTCAATTGCTATGGTTAACAGAATTCAAGCTAAACATTCAACCGTCTCCCTCAGAATGGTTAATATTACAGCTACTAGGGAGTAACTTAATATTGTATACAACAACCTGAAAGAGTCAAACGCATCATTAACTAGCCTTAAGGCCGAAATCTTTGTCATGAAAGATAAACTGAGATTATTGAAGGAGGAATAAAGATCTTTGACTTCACGCAAATAGGGTTAGAAGGCTAAAATCAATGCGTTATCTTCACTGATTGGCGAGATAACGCGCTCATAAGATAAAACCAATGCTACTCTCCATCGTCAAGAAGTCAGGTGGTGGAAGCTTGAAGAAGTGATTACCTCTTTCTCGTCTTTTGAATTCTTATTAGTTTATACTTGTCTGTCATCAGTCTTGAACTTATTTTTCTTCAATGCAAACAACCAAATGGCTTTCTTTCTATTTGCATTGCTTTCTTAAGTACTTAAATTTTTTTTTATGTGCATGACTATATTAATGACATGACCTATTCATGAGAAGTCATGCACCTATTATTTTCCCCTTCTTAAGAAACTTTTCATGCAATTAATGGGGCACTTCAACCATCACAACACCTCATCTTCAGGCATGATTATTCACTCTAAATGGTTATATAAAGTACTCTCTAGTGCTTGTTCCCCTACACATTTGAATTTCTCATCTTTCCCCTTCCTGAAGAACTCACTTTTTTCAATGGTTGTCACACCCATCCCTACTATAGACAAGCTCAGAGGTTTTTTTGGGAAGTCCTTGCCATAGATATTGAGACTTTTGCTCATTCCACCCTTTAATATGACATATATCCATTTGTGACCTATGATTCACTGCTAGGGATGATGTTCTCTTGACTGAACTTATAGATGCTTTGATAAAACTCCAGAGCATCAGTGACACATACTTCGTTGCTAAGAAAGATCTAGAACAACTTGATGCTCATGTGAATGAATGGACTGTCATCCATAGGAAAATAGCCATACTCTCCAATCAAAATGATTGGGTTTAATACAACCGCATGCATTGGACTTAATAACATCGCTTCAACAAAGTGATGTTGAGAACTCTTCAATTTCAACATATAAAAATTAGGGATGATCTCCATGAGACTGAATGAATCTACCTTAGAAGGTGCTAACACTACTCCCAAACCCTCTTGAACTTCATCAACTCGTAGTTTAATTTCTATCAAGCTTAGTCACATGAGAGCAGCGAACAGAAGAGAGAGGCTAAGTACAAAGCTGATCTCATTGGTCATTGCATCGACCAAGTCATGTGCTTTCTTGACCGAGCTCCGCAAAGAGGGGAATCCTGGTAGACTCAAAGGCAAACAACTAAGCTTATTAGAGAATTCGCTGTTAAATAATTTGACCAGACAAAGGCTATTTACGCCTGATTCACACTCTAGTCGAACCTTTACTTTTCCTTCTTCCATATTTTTTAAAGATGTAATCGGCTCATCGACCATATTTTGCTAACATCGGTCTCATAATATAATACTTATATTCCTACTTACTTCTTTTTTTCAATTAATTTCGGTCTTTATTTATCATTCGTAGTTATTTTAACCATACTTTACTTGATCTTTCAAGATCTCCCATAAGCCAATATGATACGCCTTTAAAACTAAGCTATTTATTGATTTTTATTATCTTTCCATTAATGTCATGAATGATGTAAGCTCTTATATGGAGAACTTTTAGCACTATATATGGTCCATCCCATGTAGGCAACCATTTACAAATTCAACATCTTTAATCCTAAGAGGCAATATCATTTTCCAAACCATATCATCTTCACCAAAAGGTTTTTTTAAAACTTTTTTATTGTTTGCTGGAGAAACCTTGGCCTTGTTTGTCATAATAAAATTCAAAGCCTTCAGCCAAACTTCATCCAAATCCTCAAGCTCAACTAGAATAGCTTATGAGAACTTGGTCCAGGTCAAATTAGCCTGATATGCTACCCACAATGATGGTACAATCACTTCTAGTGGTAACACAACATTGTGTCTATATACCAATCTGAATGGATTCATTCCTATGCTCATTCAAAATGAGTTATGATAAGCCCAGATAGCTTTTAAAAACTTAACATGCCACTATTTAGGATTCTCATTAATCATTTTTCTTAAAATATTCTGGATGACTTTGCTATTAGCCGTGGCCTAGCCATTGGCCTAAGCATATAAGATGAAGAGTGCATCAGTTTGATCTTATACTGATCGGCCATTACCCTGACTTGTTTTGATGAAAATATCACTCCCTAGTCCATAATGATTGTTGAGGGCTAAATATTTCATATTAGACCCTAGTTATTGCTTGGATTTACGAACATGGTACTGTTTAACGGCCCGATTTAATCGTGTTTGTGTTGCAAAGTGAATCTACGAGTGTGGATTGAAAAAGAGTATTAAAAGCTGAGATTTAATGCTCAGAATTCACCAAAGCATGAGACGGACCCCAGGAGACTAAGATCGATGGATTTGCATGCCAGAGATCCAAGAAAATCAAGAAACTAAAGCTTAAGTAACTCGAAATTAGTCCAGAATGTAAAATTATAGGGTTCCCACCATCCATTTGGCTCGAAACTTGATATATAGCCTGAGGACCTTAAATTAACCGTACACGTCAAAAATCAGCCATTGGATCTTTATGGAAATGGCCCAATGGATAGATCAGCCCAGGAATCTCTCATTTAGGGCCCACCTGAGATCTAGATATGCTTCAATTTTTATCTCAACCCCTCATATTAAATGAAAAAGAGGATGGACGGATCAGATTTCTCACATACATCACAGTGGACCCCATATGTACATCAAGTGTACATAAGGTGCAAGTGCACCGGCCGTGCATCAGTAACTAAGAACGGGTCAAAGTCACCTGACCCGAGTCCTTCCGCACCAGCAACAGTGGACACACTAGCGTCCACCGGTTTCTCTCAGTGGGACCCACTCCTCATTCAAATCAACAATCTAGACCATCCATTGTATATAGAGCGGGGTATTAACCTTACCTAGGTGACATTTTGACACCATGCAAATGATTGCAAGATCCTAGCCGTTAAACGCAGGATAGACGGCGGAATAAAAGATCATGTGAGCCACATCGAATATGAGCGAAAAAAGACCATACCTGACTGGTTTTTTGAGGGAATTCAATGAACGACACTGATTCTTCAAACACCAAGGAATGTGGGCCCCACAGCTAATGGAGAATCAGTTTTTAGGATTCTTTATGCAGGCATCCTTTAACACCCTGAAAATCGGGGGTCGTGTATAAACTCAACTCCCGAGTTCCAGACCGTCACTTATGCAACAAAAATGGTTATGATTCAATATTGTCTGATTTAAAGCATTCACATGAGTAAAAGTATACCAAAACTGCAATTCATACTTCAGATCCAGTGATAAAAGCAAGCGGAAGACTAAACAATGTATATATCACTGTATGGAAAAACAAAGTAATCTCATCTGTCTCCAAAGTATGACTACATCTCTGAGTCTCATGTACATATACATAACAAAAGAATAATGTTCAAAAAGAAAGTCCCACTAATGTCCCCTCGATCCAGGTCGCCTACGGGAAGCCGTCATGATACTGCATATACGAGAACTCATCCTGGTCCTCGTCGATCTCTGGCTCCACCTCCTGGATCTCGTCCTCACCTGCAGCTACAACAGGGTCTGGTGGGTGTTGCAAACACCATCCCGTAACATGAGAATGAGTGATCAACTCAGTGGAATCATAGAGCAAAGATTAGCATGTTCACAATTCAATCACGCGATAATAGTAAAGCAGTAAATCAGACAATCCTAATACTGTTATTAATGCAAGATGATATGACGTGATGTATGCCCTCACCGACGATCACCCTCATGCGGCAACATCTTACGACCGCGGCATGCCACACTCCCTAGAGTGCTCCACATCTTCCAGGCACATGCAATGCTATGGTGATATGATTTCCAAGTTGTTATTAGTCCATTCAAACAGCAGGATTGGGAAACTAAGGTACTTCCCTTGTATCAATCCCAACACAGATCCTGTCTAGGGTCGTCACTCCTAGTAATCTCATACGATGTATGTTTCGTAGGTCACTGCAAGGGCTGCCAGGGCTGTTGCTCGCACTCGTTGCACCGCTCCCCCATCACCTTATCAATACAGGCCTACTGTACTCTACTGCAATGGAAGGGTCGTCACCTCCCGTGGACTCAGAATACGCTCGCGGTCACTACAAAGGGCTCGTCGCCTGATCAGTGTAGGCCGACAGCTAGAATATAGTGTCCCATACCACCATAATCTGCTCACGAGTTTAGGTGCTCACTGGTCACTACGGGGAGGTTTGTGGCCCCAGCGTAGGCCGACAGCTCGACCACGGTGTCCCATACCACCATGCCCGGCTCATGAGTCTTCGTGGATCAAGGTACCACGGTTAACAGGGTTTACAATGGTAAGTTCAGTACCCTAGGTTCAAGCAGTTATGACACATACAAGGTGAACATACATCGGCCAGTCGGGTCACTTGACGTGCTCGACTAGCGCGATCGCATCTCAAGTCGAACGACATGAAGTGCGTAAAACACTTCGCGTGGCCTAACCACTGCCGCCAACTCTCAACACGAATCACGTTCATCGACGCGTCGTTCGTGGCTATGACCAGTCAGCCACGGATTCGCTCGGTTACCGACTGCCTAGACTAAGTCTAGTCCCACACATCTAGGGAATCATATTAGCACTATATGCAAAGGTATTGGAATTGAAATAAATCATGTGAGCATGTTAACACATGTTATAACATTCAACTTAAGCAAATCTTCAAGGCATACTTTCCATGCATGTAATGCAATCATGCATAAGGTAAACATGTAGGAAATCATTTAGGTCAGCATATTAATCATGAAATCAATCTCAAATTACTACATAACATCATTTAATTCAATACATACTAATACAAGCATTTATACAAACACATACACTACACACTTAAGTCTACATATAGTATGTCGACCCAAAGTGCGCAACTAGGCGAATCTCTTCGCCAAACTGATTATGCAAGCATTCCTAACTCCCTAATGCGGCGACAAACCATGTCAATCACATCAGAAAAATATGCATGTAGACCGTACTTCCTACAAATGACTAAAATGCCCTAAATCTCATATTCTTCGTTAATTTACGAAACAGGAAACGAAGAGCATGTTGTACATGTCAAACGGCGATGTCGTCGATAATCTACTATTAAACGACATTGAAAGCGTTGTAAACCGTCAATCAAAGCGTCTAAAATCCTCACCTAGTTTCTTACGGTTGCGGGATTTTGAACGGAGCGTGTACGCTTCGTCTACGGCAGTAGGAGAGCCTGATTTATGGAATACGTTAGCTAATATGTTATGCATCTAAGTAAACCCTAAATCAGTAAGTTTTTGAGGTTATTTTATACCTGAAAAAGTGGAGAAATCACCAGCCAGGTGATTGGAAAGAAGTGCTGAAGCAGCAACTGTCAGGGGCTCGGAAGTGGGAAAATTCTCTTCTTCTCTTTCTCTCAAACTCTCTCTTTTTCTCCTAGGGTTGCAATTTTCGGATGGAAGGGAGAAATGAGGGTTTCAACCCCTTTTATAAGCTTAAAATCGCCGAAAATAGGCTCCGGGACGAAGTTTACTTGGTGCCTATCCATTTCGGGGCTGTTTCGGTCCAAAAACTGCTTTCTGGTGGTCCCCTAGTCGATTGCGATCGGACTTAAGCTCATGTGCACCAGATGTAGCTCGTATTAAGTTTTCAGTCTGGCAGGGTTCGCAGATCGCACGTGGCGGACCAGTTTCAGTTCAACGGTCACAGCCCGTAGATCAGGGCTGAAAGTCTCATGATAATAAATAGAAATTTTTCCTGATCCGAGGGTGTAATCTGGATGAATTCTGACGGTCAGAACGCTTAATACTGACGCGTCAAGTCGTGTGCCAGATTTGAATTTGAAATTTCAAATTCGTCCCTATTCGCGGTCGCTTCAGTCCGGGTTCAACGAAATCGTCTGTGATTATCGGTTTGACTTGATTTTTGAGATGATTGTCAAGTCCAGCTGGGCGGTTCTAACGGTCTAAGATAGGAGGTATCGGACCTTCGACGCGCGGTCTAAATCCAATACAAAAGTTCAACGTGGTCCAGAGGACAAACCCGCTTAGAGTTTGATCCGAGGTTATAGAGTATTGTAGAGTTGTTTGTTCTACTCGATTTGGGTCTTGCAGAACGTATTTAAAGTGATCAGGGACTATTTCCCAGCTACTCTAGCGTTGCGCTAGCTAACTTACGCTTAATTTCCATGGAAATTATTTCTACGCGATTTCGGGTCGAGTTGGTACTCGAACCCAAGTACAGATTTTTCACGGGCGTTACACATCCGTATGGAGAAACTCAAATTTTTTGGGCTATTATGCATCCATAGAGAGGGTCGGATGGTCAATTCGAACCGTCCAAACACTAGAGAAATGGGCATTCAACCTCACCATGAAGTCAGATTATTATGATGAGGCCATTTCTCCTTTCAATCTCGATCCAAACACGGCTGCAGAATAGAGGTATGCATTCGACGTGCGTAAAGAGGTGGAGTCGGTTCTCCAGTCGACTCAGCCACTCCATCAACTTCTCTTGCCTATAAAAGGAGAGAGAGCTGGACGTGGAGGGCATCAAATGCTTGGACGTGGGATTCGGAGGAGCTGTGGAGGCTAGGATGTGGAGCAAGGAGAGAGAGTAGTATTTCAAATTTCTTTTATTTTTATTGTTTCTTGTTATTATTTCTTTTAAGATGTTTAGCTTAATCATGTCTATTCTAGGCTAAACCTCTTAACTAGGGGTAAAAGGAGAAGCTTGTAGCATAATGGGAAGAATTTTTGCTTATGCCTTTTATTTAGACTGAATTGAACTTGATACTAGTTTGATTATGGGAATGTTTTCAATTTTTAATGGTCTGTTGTGACTGAAATACAATGGGTCTATGATAGCTTTGAGTACATTCCTTTCCTTTTTATGTTTATGACATTAGGAAGCCCTGTTGTTCACTATTATCTCCTAGGCATGGTCGGATGACGGTACCCTTCCTAACCTTCATACATTGTTGATTGGTTGGTAATTAGTTTAATTCTGTTGTTTACGTTGTCTCCTGGGCATGGTTTGGTGACAGAATCTATTCTAATTCATATACCTTTCATCTCTTGAAAACGATATCAAAAGAAGTTCAGTCTTGATTTCCATATTTATACTCTTCAACTGGATGAAGATGGGACTCTAAGTCTAGTTGAATTCTTGAAGAAGGCATAAGATCTCCTTGATATTTAAAAGTGGATTCTCTGAATCCCTAGTTTCCTACATCTGATCTCTCTAAATTTTAGATAAATATTTCATCATTACTCCTTAAATTTATTTGATTTAGATTTTGTCTTAGTCTAGTTCTAGTTCTACTTAGTTTTAGATAATGTACAAATATCAGTCCCTTGGGATTCAACCTCGATCTTGCCGAGTTTATTACTACATCACAACCCTATAATTGGGGAGTGAATAATGATTAATTCAGAAATTCCTAATCGATGAATTATATAAGTTTCAATAAACTTGATAATTTTCTGGTGATCTGTTCCCAATATTTGCTTTGCTTCCACCTATTTGGTGAAGTAATCGATCGCTGCAATAATAAAATTATGTCCCTTAGTTGATGGTGGGTATATTTTTCCTATCAAATTAATGGCTCATCCTTAAAATGGTTGAGGTTTGACAATCAAATGTAGTTCAGTCATGGGCACTTGTTGTATCAACCCATGTTTCTGAAATGTTGCACACCCTTTAGCATAATGGTTACAATCGACAGACATATTCAGTTAAAAATATCCATAACATTGAAGGGTGAGCCTCATTTTCCTTCTGACCCGATTTGATCCATAAAATTCCTCATGCACTTCACCCATAGCTAGCATAGAATCCTTTTTGCTCAAACATCCTAACAATATGCCATTGGCCCCTTTTCGATATAGCTCCTTATTGATTAACATATAGTTTACAATCATCCTCCTAATGTCTCGTACAACTTTCTTTTGTGAAGACTGAAGATATTATACAACTAGAGCTCTCCAATCATCATCACTTACCTCGACCTGAAAATTTTCTTCTATTGATTCCCTCTGAAAAACTAAGGGTAGTGACTTCATTTGATTAGTCACCACTCTCTCTCTTCAAATCCACAGAAGATTTGAAGCCCTGATGCTAACTGTGTCATTTTATTAGCATCAATATTATTCTCTCGAATTATATGTTTAACTCAACTTCATCAAATCTATTCAGCAACTATGTTGCCAAAGGATAATCTGACTATAAAGTTGTACTTATATAATTAAACAAACTAATGAGCCGATTTATCACTGATAAAGAATTGCTCATAGCCAACACCTCTTTTGCTTCTAAATCAATCAATAACTTTAGATAGATTATCAATTCGTATTCAGCCTAATTATTAGTGTACTTGAACTTAAGCTGGAATGCAAATTCTTATTTTCTACTAGCTAGATAGATCAGAACAATGCCTGCTCCTAACTATTTATTGGTCCTTGAACCATTAAATATCAGTCTCCAAGGTGACAGATAAACCACATATAAGTCTAATGCCTCCAAAGGAAGTCAACTCTCCATATCTAAGAATGTTCAACCTGGAAACCTATTATGAACTATCCTTTTATAGCCCTTTGTAGCACATAGACAAAGTTAAACTCAGATAATGTGAGAATCCATTTGCCAATTCATCCATTTAGAATTGCTTGATTTAATATATACTTTATTAAATCAGTTACTGCAATTACATTAACTATTTCAGCTAATAAATAATGTCATAATTTTGTATCTGAGGAGTTCAATGATAAACATAACCTTTTCATGGGAGAAAACTCTCACAGTATCAAACATCGTTCAAATAAGATAATAAACAACACACTTTTTTCAATCATCACCGTCTTGTGCTAACAAAGCTCCGACCAATTCTTCAAAAGCTACAATCTATTACTTGAGCGCTCGACTATTTACTGGCGTCATCAACACAAGCATCTTGGACAAATACTCTTTAATGTTGTCAAAAGTCATCTAATGTGTTGCCTCCTATCTGAACTCATCTCCTTGTTTAAGCTTCAACAAAGGAGACAACACATTAATTTTTTTAGCGCAGTTAGAAATAAATCATCACATAAAGTTAACCTTGTCAAGAAACTTTTGTAACTCAGTTTTGAAATTTAGTGGTCAAGCTTCTATTATTGTTCGTGCCTTATGCTAATTAATCTCGATTCCTCTTTGGTGTACTATAAACCCAAAACATTTTCGGTCTCTACACCAAAAAAGCATTTAAGAGGGTTGATTTTTAAGTTATAAATGTACATTTTCTGGAATGACTTTCATAAATAGTTAAGATGTGTAGTTAAGTTGGCCAATTTGACCATTATGTCATTAATACATTTTTCATGAATCGAATAGCATTGATCGCTCTTTGATAAGTAGTTCCTGCATTTTAAGCTTATATGGCATTACAACCCAACAAAATATACTTAAAAAACCATGACGTCTAAAGGTTGTCTTCGGGACATCTTCAACTATAATGTTTATTTGATTATATGTTAAATGGTCATCCATAAATGATACTATTTGATGTTCAACAATCTGATCAATTAGCCAATCGACCATATGCATAGGATACTCATCCTTTGGTGTGACTCGATTCAAATTTCAAAAATCAATACATAAGTTGAGCTTACCAGTCTTTTTCATAACAGGGAATATGTTTGAAATCCACTCAGCATATTTGATAAGTTTAATGAAACCTGCTTTCAAAAGCCACTCGATTTCTTCTTTAATCTTTTACATTACTTTAATCGTCATCCTCTTAGGTGACTGTTTATATGGCCGATATCCTTCCTTCATAGGTAACTTATCTTTAACCAGATGTCGGTCTAATCTAGGTAACTCATTATAATCCCAAACAAAGTAATCAGAAAACTCTTTAAATAAATTAATGAATTCGGCCCATGTTTAGGAATCTAATAATCCACTAATGAAAATAGGCTTGGGATGTTACTCTATCCCCAAATTTACCTCTACTAGTAGATCTTTATCCTGAGCTTGAGAATCCTCCAATTTCTTTGGAGCTGGTTTCAAATGTTTCATTTTAATATCATCTTCAGTTTCATGATCGGCCAGTACAGTTATGTCAGTCATATCAATAAAACATTCATTATCATGATTTCATAAACTCTCCTCAAGTTGCCACACTCTAGCTGTGAACTCGACCTTGACTGATGATCGGACCATCATGGGATTTCTTCAATTGTACACCTTATAGTCACATGAAAGGAAATTATAGTCTTTGGCAACTATTCTCTTAATTGAATCATGGTAGCAATATCATGTATAACATTATCAGGGTTAAGTCTGGCATCAATTCTAGTTGGCTTACCATTCTTGTCTAGCCCTATAATTCGTATTGATCTAGTCTTATCTCCATAGAAATAAGCTTTAGAAGCATTAGACATGGCTAAGAATGGTTTATTGTTAGCTCGAACCAGTTCTACTCTATCTTGATTTCAAAAAATCACGAATTTGTGTAGTGATGATGGAATGCATGAGAACGAATGAATCCAATCTCGTCCAAGTAAAGCATTATAATTTGATGAAGTATCGATCACAAAAAAATAAAATGGCTAACACTTTCTTGGTTCTCGCCATTAATTTGTTTGGTAAAACTTCTTGCATTTATATTATTTCTTCAACAAAATTACTCATTATGAGCTCGGTTGGGATCAAGTCATCTAGAATCTTTCCCAGTTTGGCCATCATTCTGGCTGGTAGAATATTAACAGTAACTCCATTATCAATTAAAACCCAAGTGTTTGGATAACCTTCTGGGTGAACAAAAATATACAATGGCTTCAAGTGTTGGGTGATCTTGAGAGTCGACCTTTTAATAATTATTTTTTTGGAAGGGGACCCTGTGTAACATCCCAAGTTCTCGCAACCCGAGTACATACTCGTGCCCGAGAATTCAGGGTGTTAATAAATTAATAATTGAATGCTTTAAAATTGCACATTTTTTTCATTTAGATCACATCTAGTTAACTTCACAACGGTACACATTCACAAGAACAAAATCATTTGTGCTTATTATTTCATCAAGATATTAAATTCAGCTAGTTGTCTAATGCCCTTTCAAATGGGAGCATATTACATTATTCAAAGTATGCAACGAAAAATAAATAAAACTAAACATAAACCTATCTCCTCCATTATTTAGAATAATCTTTCGTAGGGAGATTGTCATCCGTATCTTCAATATATACATTACCTGCATCATCTGTATGGTTGGAGAGGGTCAATGCCCTACTCATAGTAATGGTTATCCTTTAATATTAAAAATAATTCAAGACATTCATATAAATAATGTAAGGGCTCTGATACGTCTCGTACTCTACCACTATGAGTGGTATCAGTATGCACAATCAATATATACACGAATGCATGCCTAGTAAAGTGTGTGCGGTCTATCATACGTAGTGATCATCACAATGTGGAATATAATTCATAGAAAATCTAGCTCGCCCCGCATTCTCATACTACGGAGATTCGTTAGTGTGTTCAATGCTATCATGGATTTATGTGAATATCTCAAGACAATACAACACACGGATCAGATGATTTACTTGACATGATTTGTTTATAAAGTGACTATTTGCGACATCCAATTCCAGAAGTGATGTAATATGCATGACAGTTTACTTACATGGATTTTTGCACCACTACACTAAATCCATTGAATTACATGTCGACCAGGTGGGTTACTACCCAGAGCGCATTACGTCTACGATAAAATATATGAATCACCAGATGTGAGACGTCCAATACATCACTTGCATCAACGGAAAAATAAATCGAACCATATGAGTTTTGAAATTTCAAGACAATGCCCAAGCTATAAAGAGAGGTAGCACAAGGCTAACCTAATAAAGGAGAAAAGTAGCATCAAGTTATCTCAATAAAAGAGAATAGTAGAAAATATGTTAACTCAACAAGAATGAGGGGAGATGAGCAAAATGTCAACTCAATATAGAGTTGAAGTACGCATCGATCTCAAAATTGCAAAGGCAAGGCTTGTATCCATCACCCCACATAAATTTATAAAAATTACACATAATTAAAATAATACCTTAACCATAATTTTCTAAAGGATAAATAATGGATAACAACCCATTAATCAATTACATGAAAAGTCATATAAATATGAAAGTATGCAAAAATAAGATAAATCATATCAACTCAAATTAGTGTAAGATTAAAGGAATTTCTCACCTTATCCTTAGATCTAACCCCTAGATCTTAATGTAAGAAAGCTTCTACATGAACCACGACATTGCTTGAGTAAGAGGGAGACAACATACGTGCGAAGAAGGAAGAGAATGATGGCATCTAAGCTTTCACACACACACACACACTCTCTCTCTCTCTCTCTCTCTCTCTCTCTCTCTCTCTCTCGTTTTCTTTCCCTTTCTCTCTCTCTCACTCTCTCTCTCCATTGGACGTGGGAGTATGGGCATATGAGTGGAGAAGGGGACACACAGCCCTTTTATAAAGGAGTGGGCATGTGAGAGGGGGTGTGTTCCACATCCCACTTAGATTGGGTTTCTCCAATTTGACCTTTTTTGGTGAACTTTCTTTAAATCTAATTTGTTCAGTGTGTTGGGGTAGTCGAATAAAATCGGAGTATATGATTTTCTTAGTGATCCGAAATTTAGATCGACCTATCTTGAAAAATGTCATAATGGGTGCCAAAACGAACTTGATTTCAATTAATGGTCCACACTCAATGATTAGGGACCAATTTTGAAAGAAATGTGTAGTTAAGATGGGCAAATGGTTGGACAAAAGTTAGTACTTGATCAATGGTGGAAAAGGCCCAAATATGAAATTTTACCTTTTGCACCAAAAGGAAGGAATTGGAGTCAAGGTGATCATCATACAATGGTGTAGGATCATAGATTAGGGTCTAAAATTTATGTGATATCATAGTCATATGAAGCCAAAGTGTGCTCCAAAATTAAGTTGCGATTGATGGTGTAATATGGGTCAATCGGAAGCTATAGATTTAGGAAGAGTTGGTAAGCCTAAAACGGCTTACTTCATGCCAGAGGTGGGCACGATCCGACTTGATCCGGCCAACTCAACTTGTTCAGATCCGACTTGACCTGAACTGAATGGCTGAATCAGTCCGAATTGAGTCGGCTTCGCCCAATCTGAACTCAAACCGAGTCATGTTCGAGTTACCTAATAACTCGACTCTAAACTCGATCCGGCTAGACTCGACTTAATCTGAAACCCAACTTAACCCGACTTTCTAACCCTACCCGCCGCACCCTATCCCAACCTGATCCCAAACTCTCTCCCTCCCTCCCCCCTCCCTCATATCCTCCTCTTCCAAACCAGGCAACCACCCACTACCATCACCCTCCTCCGCTCTCTCCTCTTCACTCCCTCCCTCCTTCATCCTCCTTCTCTTCCAAGCCCGACGACCACCCACCACCATCACCCTCATCCTCCTCTTTCTCCTCTCTCTCCTCTCCAATCTCTCCCTCCCTCATCTCTCAATCAGACACTATGCCAACTCGACCCGACTCGGTACTTTTGACCGGATAGAACTCGGTCCGGATCAGTCCAGACTAGACTGAACTCAGATCGAGTTAGGCATGCTGGACTCTGTCTCAAGTTGGATCGAGTTCGGGTCATCCTATTTCAAAACTAGATCGAGTTAAGTTAGCCCTAACTCGATTTGACTCGACTCGATGCCCAGCTCTACTTCACGCTTCAGGAAACACCTACCAAGGTGGAGTCCTCACATTTTACATTAGGTCCATATGATGGGCAATTCAAGTTGTTCATATGGAGGGAAATATCCTACTACAACTACTCACAAGTTTTCCTCACTCAATGGGTACCAAAATCAACGGTTAAGGGGAAAATTTGTTAATTGGGCCACTTTTACAATGATCTAAGTGCTGAAATTTGACGTGTATAATTAATTTATGATAAATAGGCATGATACAAAATTTCACATGAAACGAAGAACTGTGTGATCTAGAATTCAATGGTATAGGTTAATGACATTAAATATTTACGATTTTGTCATCTTTTATTTCTCCAACTTCTACCATCCATTACGTCGGACTACACCATCTAAATGCATTGAAATTTGACAAACATATTTGTCATGCCTCAAACCTGAAAATTGGATTCACAGGAATCCAGATTACTGAATCCGGGGCTGATAGCCTTCGTAGTACCCCATTCTCGGCTTTTAGCATCCATACGCCAGATTGCGATCCTGGGATCCTACAAGGAGATTTTTTTTAGGTACATTTAATTCATAATAAGCATAACTACAAGATTACCCAATTCACAAAAGCAACATCATCGTCACATATCTACTAGTATATTCATTTGATACAATGCTAAAAGGAAAATACATAAATCAAAAATCAAGCTCCAGAAGACCGCTGCATGCTCCAAGCTCAACAATGCTACAACCTAACATTACCTGCACGCATCTATCGTGCATAAGCTTATAGAAAGCTTAGAGGGTGGTGTAAGTGTATGCGCAAAGTGTCAAGTATTCAATATATTGCCATCATCACACAATACCAAAATTACTGGTAATCCATAAATCGTACATTATCGGAATAAGCAGAAATACTGACAAGATCATGAATTATCAGAGTAAACAGAAATACTGACAAGATCATAAATTATCATACGATAACAGAGTAAGAGGAAGTATGGACAAGTCCATAAGCAAATCAATATCAGAATATGCAATATAGAATAGTTATGCAATAAGGAGTCATAAAGAGCCAAATATCAGATGCCGAGGATGCAATGTAATATACAAATCCTGCTAAGTTTTTCTAGGCCATATAAGTGCAGAACACAGCAACCCAAAATGCCATATGCTTATAGATATAATGCAATATGCGATGTGATTGAAATGACCATGCTGGAGTGTGAAGTCGGGATGATAGTGTGTAGTATCACAAGCCACAGGGTCCACCAAAAGGGACTTCTATCCAAACTAGTCCCATACCTAAATTTGGATAGTTAGACTCAACGTGGTAAACTCCTGATCTCAGGTTAGTCTCGCACCCAATCGAAATCTTTGCCATAACGAAGGTACATAACAATTAGTTGCGCACCACCAGCCCGAGTGGATAGTAAATGAATGAATGAATGAGCATGTAACTCCTACTCAATAAGTCCACATGTCAGTACGGTTCCTCTCTGGAAAATCACCAGGGTCTATTACACTCCAAACCAGATTACCGCCCCATCGCGTGAAATAAGGTGAGTGGAAGAGACCTCACTATCCGCTTACCAATATCGGGCCCAGCTCATCGATAGTGGACCTATTCCTCGAGCTGGTCAGACTTAGCCTAACATTGCCCCCTTCTCTCGGGCAGGTAAGGTCGTATCCCCTTCCAATCGACCACGACATAGTGAGAGACGTGGCTTAATGGTATACGACCATTATGTGCTCATGCATCCACTCGGTCTAGACATTGGAGCAACCTCTGAAACCAAGAGGGTTCTGGGACTTTCACCCAAGGATATCTATAGCACCCCATGTAGAACAGATTTTTGGTATCCCATCTGGCCATCCATGATATGCCTGTGAAGGCTACAACCCTAACGTCGCTAGGGCGTACGGTGGTCATGTCACATAAATGTGAGATGCATGAGTCACACAGTGCAATCATGCATAAATCCTGCGCATACCGTGCGCTCATGTGGGGTAACCCCGCCTATTAGGGAGCCCCATGAATAACTTGCCCTATGGCATATACGATGGTCAATCACATCTCATAATAAGCATGCAGATGATGTGTATGTATTATGATGCTATGCTGCCACATACTCATAATCGGTACCAATAACTAGCATCAACAATCGGCACCAATAACCAGCATCAACAATTGGCCTCGATAATGTGGACATCTAACCAACATTGCCCCAAGGAATGGTGTAACGCCCGTGAAAAATCCGCACTTGGACTCGAGTACCAACTCGACCCGAAATTGCGTAGAATTAATTCCTTTAGAAAATAAGTCTAAGTTAGCTAGCGCAACGCTAGAGTAGCTAGAAAATAGTCCCTGATCACTTTAAATACGTTCTACAAGACTCAAATCGAGTAGAACAAATGACTCTATAATACTCTATAACCTCGGATCAAACTCTAAGCAGGTTTGTTCTCTGGACCACTTTGAAACTTTATATTGGATCTAGACCGCGCGTCGAAAGTCCGATACCTGCTATCTTAGACCATTAGAACTGCCTAGCTGGACTTGACAATCATTTCGAAAATCAAGTCCAACTGATAATCATAGGCTATTTCATTGAGCCCGGACTGAAGAGAGTGCGAATAGGGACAGAATTGGAATTTCAAATTCAAATTTGGCACACGACTTGATGCGTCAGTATTAAGAATTCTGACCGTCAGAATTCAGCCAAATTACACCCTCGGATCAGGAAAATTTTTTATTTCATATCATGAGACTTGCAACCCTGATCTACGTGCGGTGACCGCTGAACTGAAACTGGACCACCACGTGCGATCTGCGAATCCTGCCGGACTGAAAACTTGATGCGTGCTAGATCCGGTACGCATGAGCTTAAGTCCGATCGCGTTCGGCCAGGGGACCACCAGAAATGTACTTTTGGATCGAAACAGCCCTAATTTGGATATGCCCTAAGTAAACCTTGTTCCCGAGCTTATTTCGGGCAAGATTGTGCTTATAAAAGGGATTGAAACCCTCACTTCTCTCTCCCATCCGAATTTGAGAGAAACCCTAGATTGAGAGAGAGAAAATGTGAGAGTTTGAGAGAGATTAGGAGAGAATTTTCCTATCTTTGCACCGCCTGTTGCACGTGCTTTAACAACACGCTTCCATCATTCAGCTAGTGATTTCTCTACATTTTTAGGTAAGAAATAACCCTAGAAAGTTACTGATTTGATGTTTCTTTTGTTTCATAGCTTGATAGTTAATAGATCTTGTAAAACAGGTCCTCTAGTAGCCGTAGACGAAGCGTATAGGCTCCGTTCGAATTTACACATCCATAAGAGACAAAGTGAGGATTTTAGACGCTTTGATTGACTGTTTCCAACGCTTTCAATGCCGTTTAATAGTAGATTATAGACGGCATCGCTGTTTGACATGTACAACATGCTGTCCGTTTCCTGTTTCGTAAATCAACGAAGAATATGAGATTTAGGGCATTTTAGTCATTTGTAGGAAGTACTGATTTCATTCATATTTTGCTGATGTGATTGACATGGTTTATTGTCGCATTAGAATGTTAGGAATACGTGCATAATTAGTTTGGCGAAGAGATTCGCCTAATTACGCACTTCGGGTCGACATACTATATGTAGACTTAAGTGTGTAGTGTATGTGTTTGTATAAATGCTTGTATGTATTGAATTAAATGGTGTTATGGATTAGTTTGAGATTGATTTCTCAATTAATATGCTGATGTGAATGATTTCTTACATGTTAGTTATGTGCATGATTTCGTTACATGTATGGAATGCATGTGTTGGAAGATTTTCCTAAGTTGTATGTTATAACATGTGTTAACATGCTCACATGGTTGTATTTCAATTCCAATACTCTCATATGATTTGCTGATGTGATTCCATAATTGTTTGGGACTATACTTAGTCCAGGCAGTCGGTAACCGAGAAAATTCGTGGTTGGCTTATCTTGGCCACTAACGACACGTCGATGAACGCGAGCCGTGTTTTGGAGTTGGCGGCAGTGGTTAGGCCACACGAAGTATTTTACGCACTTCATGTCGTTCGACTTGAGATGCGATCTCGCTAGTCGAGCCCGTCAAGTAACCCGACTGGCCGTTGTATGTTCACCCTGCATGAGTCATAACTGCTTGAACCTAGGGTACTGAACTTACCATTGTAAACCCTGTTAACCATGGTACCTTGATCCACGAAGACTCATGAACCGGGCATGGTGGTATGGGACACCGTGGTCAAGCTGTCGGCCTACGCTGGGGCCACAAACCTCCCCGTAGTGACCAGTGAGCACTTAGTCTCGTGAGCAGATTATGGTGGTATGGGACACTATATTCTTGCTGTCGGCCTACACTGATCAGGCGACGAGTCCTTTGTAGTGACCGCGAGCGTATTCTGAGTCTACGGGAGGCGATGACCCTTCAGTAGCAGTAGAGTACAGTAGGCCTGTATTGATAAGGTGATGAGGGAGCGGTGCAATGAGTGAGAGCAACAGCCCTGACAGCCCTTGCAGCGACCTACAAAATATACATCGTATGAGATTACTAGGAGTGACGACCCTAGATAGGATCTGTGTTGGGATTGATATAAGGGAAGTACCTTAGGTTCCCAATCCTGCTGTTTGAATGGACTAATAACAACTTGAAAATCATATCACCATACCATTGCATGTGCCTGGAAGATGTGGAGCACTTGAGGGTATATTGCATGCCGCGGTTGTAAGATGGTGCCGTATGAGGGAGATCGTCGGTGAGGGCATACATCACGTCATGTCATATTGCATTAACAACAGTACTAGGATTGTCTAATTTATTGCTTTACTATTATCGCATGATTGATTTGTGAACATGCTAATCTTTGCTCTATGATTCCACTGAGTTGATCACTCATTCCCACGTTACGGGATGGTGTTTGCAACACCCACCAGACCCTGCTGTAGATGCAGGTGATGCTGAGATCCAGGAGGCAGAGCCAGACTTTGACGAGGACCAGGACGAGTTCTCGTACATGCAGTACCATGATGGATTTGCTTAGGTGACCTGGGTTGATGGGACTTCATAGTGGGACTCTTTTGGACATTTATTTTTGTCATTTACATGTATATGAGACTCAGTGATGTATTCATACTTTAGTGACAGTCGAGATCTACTTTGTTTTTCCATACAGTGATATATATATATTGTTTAGTCTTCCGCTTGCTTTTATCACTGGATCTGGAGTATGAATTGCAGTTTTGGTATACTTTTACTCATGTGAATGCTTTAACTCAGACAACATTGAATCATAATCATTTTGTTGCATAAGTGACGGTCTGGAACTCGGGAGTTGAGTTTATACATGACCCCCGATTTTTAAGGTGTTACAAGTTGGTATCAGAGCATGAATAAAAGTATACTGGGCCTGGGTTATGGTCACGTAACGTACGCTGTCGCTTCCTTTGACTTAGGTGGGTGCGAGAAGGGTCTAGAAACATTTCTAAGATCGCAGATTCGCCAATAGGCGAAGTCTATTCATTTCGATCGCGTGATTGAGTCCATAACGCATCTAGGGTCGCGTAAAGAAACCTGAATAGCTCCTAGGTTGTAGGTGTAATGCCCGTGAAAAATTCGTACTTGGACTCGAGTACCAACTCGACCTAAAATTGCGTAGAATTAATTCCTATAGAAATTAAGCGTAAGTTAGCTAGCGCAACGCTAGAGTAGCTGAGAAATAGTCCTGATCACTTTAAATACGTTCTACAAGACCCAAATCGAGTAGAACCAATGACTCTACAATACTCTATAACCTCGGATTAAACTCTAAGCAGGTTTGTTCTCTGGATCACTTTGAATCTTTGTATTAGATCTAGACCGCGCGTCGAAAGTCCGATACCTCCTATCTTAGACCATTGGAACCGCCTTGCTGGACTTGACAATCATTTCGAAAATCAAGTCCAACCGATAATCACAGGCTATTTCATTGAGCCCGGACTGAAGAGAGTGCGAATAGGGACAATTAGAATTTTAAATTCAAATCTGGCACACGACTTGAGCGTCAGTATTAAGCATTCTGACCGTCAGAATTCAGCCAGATTACACCCTCGGATCAGGAAAAATTTCTATTTCATATCATGAGACTTTCAGCCCTGATCTACATGCGGTGACCGCTGAATTGAAACTGGTCCGCTACGTGCGACCTGCGAACCCTGCCGGACTGAAAACTTAATACGTGCTAGATCTAGTGCGCATGAGCTTAAGTCCGATCGCATTCGGCCAGGGGACCACCAGAAAGCATCTTTTGGACCGAAACAGTCCCGATTTGGATATGCACTAAGTGAACCTTGTACCAGAGCCTATTTTTGGCATTTTTGGGCTTATAAAAGGGGTTGAAACCCTCACTCCTCTCTCCCATCCGAATTTGAGAGAAACCCTAATTTGGGAGAGAGAAAAGGTGGGAGTTTGTGAGAGAGAGTAGAAGAGATTTTTCCCGTCTTCGTGCCACCTGTTGCACGTGCTGTAGCAACACCTCCTGATCACCAAGCCGGTGATTCTTCCACGTTTTCAGGTATGAAACAACCCTAGAAGTTGCTGATTTAAGGTTTACTAGGATTCGTAGCATGTTAGCTAACGTAACTCGTAAAACAGGTTCTCTAATCGCCGTAGACGAAGCATATACGCTCCGTTTGAAACGACACATCCATAAGAGATAAGGTGAGGATTTTAGATGCTTTGATTGACGGTTTCCAATGCTTTCAATGTCGTTTAATAGTAAATTATCGACGGCATCGCCGTTTGACATGTACAACATGCTATCCGTTTCCTGTTTCGTAAATCAACGAAGAATATGAGATTTAAGGCATTTTAGTCATTTGTAGGAAGTGCTGATTACATTCATATTTTGCTGATGTGATTGACATGGTTTGTTGTCGCATTAGAAAGTTAGGAATACGTGCATAATTAGTTTGGCGAAGAGATTCGCCAAATTGCGCACTTCGGGTCGACATACTATATGTAGACTTAAGTGTGTAGTGTATGTGTTTGTATAAATGCTTGTATTAGTATGTATTGAATTAAATGATGTTATGAATTAGTTTGAGACTGATTTATTAATTAATATGCTGACGTAAATGATTTCCTACATGTTGACTATGTACATGATTGCATTATATGCATAAAATGTATGTGCTTGGAGATTTGCCTAAGTTGTATGTTATAACATGTGTTAACATGCTCACATGATTGTATTTCAATTCCAATACTCCTACATAAATTGCTGATGTGAATTCATATGTGTTTGGGATTATACTTAGTCCAGGCAGTCGGTAACCGAGCGAATTCGTGGTTGGCTGGTCTTGACCACGAACGACGCGTCGATGAACGCGAGTCGTGTTTGGAGTTGGCAGCAGTGGTTAGGCCACGCGAAGTGTTTTACGCACTTCATGTCGTTCGACTTGAGATGCGATCGCGCTAGTCGAGCCCATCAAGTAACCCGACTGACCGATGTATGTTCACCCTGTATGAGTCATAACTGCTTGAACCTAGGGTACTGAACTTACCATTGTAAACCCTGTTAACCATGGTACCTTAATCCACGAAGACTCATGAGCCGGGCATGGTGGTATGGGACACCGTGGTCGAGCTGTCGGCCTACGCTGGGGCCACAAACCTCCCCGTAGTGACCAGTGAGCACTTAGTCTCGTGAGCAGATTATGGTAGTATGAGACACTATATTCTAGTTGTCGGCCTACACTGATCAGGCGACGAGTCCTTTGTAGTGACCGCGAGCGTATTCTGAGTCTACGGGAGGCGACGACCCTTCAGTAGCAGTAGAGTACAGTAGGCCTGTATTGATAAGGTGATGGGGGAGCGGTGCAACGAGTGCGAGCAACAGCCCTGACAGCCCTTGCAGCGACCTACGAAATATACATCGTATGAGATTACTAGGAGTGACGACCCTAGACAGGATCTGTGTTGGGATTGATACAAGGGAAGTACCTTAGTTTCTCAATCCTGCTGTTTGAATGGACTAATAACAACTCGAAAATCATATCACCATACCATTGCATGTGCCTAGAAGATGTGGAGCACTTGAGGGTCGATTGCATGCCGCAGTCGTAAGATGGTGCCGTATGAGGGAGATCGTCGGTGAGGGCATACATCACGTCATGTCATCTTGCATTAACAACAATATTAGGATTGTCTGATTTACTGCTTTACTATTATCGCATGATTGATTTGTGAACATGCAAATCTTTGCTCTATGATTTCACTGAGTTGATCACTCACTCCCACGTTACGGGATGGTGTTTGCAACACCCACCAGACCCTGTTGTAGATGCAGGTGATGCTGAGATCCAGGAGGCAGAGCCAGACTTCGACGAGGACTAGGACGAGTTCTCGTACATGCAGTATCATGATGGCTTTGCTTAGGCGACCTGGGTTGATGGGACTTCAGTGGGACTATTTTGAACATTTGATTTTGTTCATGTATATGTATATGAGACTCAGAGATGTATTCATACTTTAGAGACAGATGAGATCTACTTTGTTTTTCCTTACAGTGATATATATATATTGTTTAGTCTTCCGCTTGCTTTTATCACTGGATCTGGAGTATGAATTGCAGTTTTGGTATACTTTTACTCATGTGAATGCTTTAAATCAGACAACATTGAATCATAATCATTTTTGTTGCATAATTGACGGTCTGGAACTCTGGAGTTGAGTTTATACACGACCTCCGATTTTCAGGGTGTTACAAGTTGGTATCAGAGCGTGAATAAAAGTATACTGGGCCTGGGTTATGGTCTCGCGACGTACGTTGTCGCTTCCTTTAACATAGGTGGGTGCGAGAAGGGTCTAGAAACATTTATAGGATCGCAGATTCGCCAATAGGCGAAGTCTATTCGAATCGATCGCATGATCGAGTCTGTAACGCATCTCGGGTCACGTAAAGCAACCCGGATAGCTCCTAGGTTGTTGGTGAGTGGGTTGAGACGTTCTTTGAACGATCTTAAACCCGTGAATGTGAATCCTTGGGCCATGGGACAACCACGACCCCTGTATTCAATCGTCAGGGCTTAAAAACCCCGTTTCACCAAAAATCCTCAAAATTCTACCTCTCACCACTTCAATCTTCAATTCTTTCTTCTCCTTTTCATGTTAGGCATCAAACCTAATGTGAAAATAACATAAAATAATACTTTCAAAAAATTTTACAGTGAATAGTAAAATTTCATAAAAAATGGCCATAAGGCCATTCTAACTTCACTTTCTTTAGCAAGTAATAGTCTAAATAGATGTACTAGATCCTTATACCCCAAAATCATATGCTGTATGATACTATTTTGTATTTGGGATTACGGATTGGTCCCGGAAAGCTCCGAACACATGTTTGGGCCTATATAGGTCAAAATACAATGAACCAAGGTTGGGACCGTACATATTTGAGGTCCTTGGACCATGGGGGACCAAACCCATGTGGTCCCACCACCCGACCAGAGGTTTGGTCGGCATGCCATCACCGGCCAATGTGGTCGGTTGGATGCGTGGTCCGAGATCTGAGGGTATTTTGGATATTTCACACCCCACATGTATAGTTCGTGGGTAAAAAACCCCTAAATCGTGTACTTCCTTCACAAATAGCCCTCCCCATAGCTCCATTTTCAATTTTCAGCAACTATCTCCAAAATTCGTGATTTCAAACCACCCTTAGATCCATCCTTGGCCAAAAACGACCACCCTCCATCGTTTCTTTGAAGTTGGCAGCCCTCCCTCTTGAAGATTTCATCTTTTGGAGCTCTAAAAACCCCCAAATCGAGCTGAAATCGTGAGGTGCTCCATTCTACTTTTTCATTTTCATTTCTCCTTAAAAATACATCCTTGGAAAGATTAAAGCATCCCTCTACAATGCCTAGATCTCCCTTTTTCAGTTTGGACAGCCACTTCTTCACATTTTTTCCGTCTTCCATGGCTTTCGTGGAAGCCATTTTAGGCCTTTTGTCACTCTCCACCATCTTATCTTTGATGGGTAAAAGGAAAACTGCAGTAGATGAGCCTGGGCCAAGTCGCCCTGCTCAATCGAGGAGACCGCGGGGTGGTGCCGCAAGTTCAAGCGCCGTCACAGGTCCACCCACAGCCCGAGAGTTCCATACAAAGCGGAATTTGGATCCCCATACTCACCTTGGGCTAGTAATTCTATCAGAGATGTCTCACAGCCAATACACTGATCGTAAAGTGTTGTTTGTGGCAGACGTGGAAGGGCGATTGTTCAGAAAATTTTTGTTATTCGAGCGCATCGAAGCTGCGCATTGGGGTCCGATCTTTGAAGCTCGCGCTCGTGCTAATGTGAGCACCGTTCGTGCCTTCTACGCTTGTTTCCAGAATCCTACCTTGGAGCCATTACAGTTCAAAATCCCTTTTGGTAGAGATCGGATGGCTACGATTGATGTGCGACTGATTGCGCGACTTCTAAACGTGCCTCTTGGTGATGTTCATCCTAGTGAGAAGAATCTGAGGAGTAGGCGTGAGCAAGATCGCCGTACCAGGTTCCTGTGCGGTAAATTGGTTCTATGGCAGCCTAATAATAGCCTCAAGGCGACGTATATGTCTGATGATTTTCGCCTGCTGCACCATATCTGCACGTTCAATGTGTATCCCAGGTCGACGAATTGTATTGAGTGTACGCGCCTTATAGTTGATTTCCTATATCTAGTGGCCCAGGGAGAGAACGTATGTATGGCCACTTTCATCTTGTGACAGATAATCCTCATAGCCAAGTCAAGAAGAACGTCCGAATCGCTTCCTTTTGGCCGACTGATATGCAAGATCGCGCTTGAGTTTGCCTACAGACTTGGGCCGGAATTGCCAGTTTCGATTCATAGCATTGATGAGTCGACTATGGTCAAGATGAAGATTGGGTCTCAGTACCGTGAAAATCAGCTTGAGGAGGATAACGAGGATGACTTTGATGATGAGGAGGATCCAAGTGAGGGAGAACCTGGAGCAGAAGTCCAGGAAGAGGCAGAAGAGGAGGCTCAGGATACAGATGAGAGCCCTCCTCCTTCTGCTCAAGCTACTGGCGATGATCGCATTGCTCGGATCGAGGAGAGTCAGATCACCTTGCAAAGGGAAGTTCAGGAACTTCGCGCTGAAGTCGAGGATGCCAAGGCCGTTACGAAGAGAAAATTCGGCAAGGTGACTCGCACCTTGAAGGCGATCCTGTGTTGCTTGCAGGATAAGGGTGCTCCTCCTCCTTCACCCGACTCAGACTAGCGATGCGACCTTTGATGTTTTTGTTAGTAGTTAGTCATTTCCTGCTTTATGTTTTGTAAGCCTGTTAAGGCTAGTGCTTTGCTTATGTTGCTGTTGTAATTTTAACTGTCTTAGTTCCCATGTATTTCTCGTCATGATGCTTATAAGGATATATCCCTTGTATTGTGACAATTTTGATTAAATGAAATGCATGGAATGCCTTTGACTCTTATGTGAATGATTACGGTGTATTTGTGCTATTGAGACTGACAAGGTTGCGCCCTATTTTGAATATAGGGAATGCCGCCTAAGACTACCCGGAGCGCGGCTCAGCTTGCATTGAGTGAGCCTATGGATCAGACTCCTTTGCAGTCTGACACCCATGCGGACCCTGCTATGGGCCCGATTCCTGAGACAGTTCGTGCGTCTCAGCCTACTGCTGGTCCTACAGTCGGACCACCGCCGTTCACACCGCCAGGCAGAGAGCCTTACCGTGCGTCTACTTCGACGCAGCACACGCCACAGCCTGCTCTACCTCCTAACAGATTTGAGCAGATGATGGCTATGATGTAGTAGCAGCAGCAGCTTCTGACTATCATTGTGGGGACATTAGCCCAGGGTGGGGGTGTGACTCCACCTGCACCACCTACGCATCCAGTTGGGGATGCTTATACATACGCTCAGGATGAGGGCATGGCTCATCCTGTACCACCTGCTTACCCTGCGGAGAATGCCGCAGATACACGGGGTCTATTAGAGTGATTTCAGCGCTTACGGCCTCCCACTTTTACGGGTTCTCACAGACCCGAGGAGGCCGAGTATTAGCTCGACCGTGTGTCGAAGATATTGCGGATGCTTCATTGCACAGAGGCCGAGCAGGTAGAGCTGGCTACATTCCTGTTTGAGCGAGAGGCCAGCCTGTGGTGGGATAGCGTATTGCGGACCGTTGCCGCCGACTTTATATGGACATGGGCAGCGTTTGAGTTCCGCTTTCACGAGAAGTATTACCCCCAGACGTACAGGCATAACTGGGAGAATGAGTTTCTCTGCCTCCGACAGGGAGCCATGACAGTCACGAAGTATGAGCATCGGTTTACGGAGTTGGGCAGATACGTCCTGACTATTTTGGCTGATGAGCAGATGCGCATACGATGCTTTTTGGAGGGTTTACGACCGGATATTCAGTCGAAGATGTGCTGTGTGAGCATTCCCTCATATGCGGAGTTGATTCACATGTCTATGCGGGCAGAGCAGGATGTGGATCGACTTGCGCGATCTTGTGGCCCTGTTGGTTTTAGGCCACGACCAGACTTGCCAGACAGGCCCTTCGCGGGCAAGAGGCCTCGTGTCAACCCTCCTACTCGGGCTCTAGCGCCAGCACCATCGTTTCGGTGCCCCGAGTTATCATGCACATACTGTTGGAGGATGGGCCACTTGGCGCAGAGTTATTTTTCTCGGATGCGGGACAGTGGGTTCTCGCCGTCGCAGAAGATCGACTGTGTACGTTCACAGGCGATATCAGCACCGCCTATACGGTTAGGTCCTGCGCACCCTTCTTTCAGACCTCCGGTATCGCAGATCAGACAGCCTCCACGGCCCATGACACAGCGACCGAACCGGCCACAGCAGGCACAGGTTCACGCATTGACAGCTGAGGTAGCTGCGACACCGACTTCTCAGCATTCGGCCTTCGAGGTCACTGCCCATATTGGAGGTACTCCTATTCTCATGATGGTGGACACTGGTTCCACGATTTCTTTGATATCATGTGCTGTAGTCAGGCGTCTTGGGCTACAGACCATTACTATGGATGGGGTGCGTGTCCTTAGAACTCATGAAGATTATTCAGATGTTACCCAGATGTGTGAGGGTTGTTTGGTGGATCTGGGAGGCAAGACGATGGCTCTTGATCTTGTCGTCGATCCCTCTCTTTTTTATCTCAGCGTCATTCTTGGCATGGACTGGTTGACTGCTGGGAGGGCCGAGATTGACTGCGAGACTCATATGGTGACAGCGTACGAGTCAGAGGGAACGCCTTTCACATTTTTAGTCCGGATAAATCTCCCTTTCCGCATACTTAGTTACGCTACTTTATTGCGAGACGCTGGTGCTCAGGTACTTGAGCATACGCCAGTCATTTTCGAGTTCGGGGATCGGTTCAGGAAGATCCCTGGTTTGCCGCCCCAACGAGAGATTGATTTCACTATCGATCTGGTTCTTGGTTCTACTCCCGTCTCATTGCCGACGTATCGCATGGCACCGTATGAGATGGAGGAGTTGAGGGCGCAGATTGATGGTCTGCTAGAGCTTGTCCTTATACGGCCTAGTGTGTCTCCTTGGGGAGCATCGGTCTTGTTCGTGAGGAAGAAAGATGGTTCGATGCGATTATGTATTGATTATCGCAGGCTGAACCAGATCACGGTGAAGAATAAGTACCCTTTACCCAGGATCGATGACTTGTTTGATCAGTTGAGAGGAGCGCAGTACTTCTCGAAGATTGATCTTCAGTCAGGATATCATCAGTTGCGCATCAGGGATGAGGACGTACAGAAGACAACATTTATGACCAGTTTTGTCCACTACGAGTTCCTCATGATGTCGTTCGGTCTCATGAACGCACCAGCCGTGTTCATGGATCTGATGAACCGGGTATTTCGACCTTTCCTCTATCGATTCGTCATTGTATTCATTGACGACATTTTGGTGTACTCTAGGAGTCGAGAGGAGCATGAGGAGCACTTACGTTTGGTCCTGGATACGCTCAGACAGCATCAGTTATTCACACAGTACAAGAAGTACGACTTCTGGAAGCAGGAAGTGAAGTTCCTTGGACACGTGGTGTCCAAGGATGGCATGGTAGTTGACCTGTCTAAGGTAGCTGCGGTGCAGGACTGGGAGCAGCCTGGTTCTGTTACTGAGGTGATGAGTTTCTTGGGTCTCGCTGGCTACTATCGGCGCTTCATACAGGACTTCTCGAAGATCGCAAGACCCGTATCTCAGTTGACACGGAAGGACGTGAAGTTCGCCTGGAATGACGAGGCGGAGTCAGCTTTTCAGGAACTGAAGGACAGACTTACGTCCGCCCCTGTGCTAGTTTTGCCAGAGCAAGGGGTTAGATACACTATATATACTGACGCATCTAGCGTTGGTCTGGGTTGTGTCCTTATGCAGAGGGACAGGGTAATTTCGTATGCCTCGAGACAATTAAGGAAGCACGAGGAGAATTACCCTACACACGACCTAGAGTTAGCACCCGTCATATTCGCACTGAGACTCTGGAGACATTACCTCTACGGAGAGGAGTTCGAGCTCTTTTGCGACCACAAGAGCCTTAAGTACATATTCACGCAGCGAGACTTGAATATGAGGCAACGGCGATGGATGGAGACGTTGAAGGACTTCAAGTTTGAAGTCTCTTACCATCCTGGGAAGGCGAACGTAGTGGCTGATGCGTTGAGCCGCAAGAAGGTGATAGAGTTTGCGGCTCCGCTGATGGTTGCTGAGTGGGATATGGTTGAGTTTTTGCGAGACTTTGAGCAGAAACTTACCATAGAGGAGCCATTTGAGTTCATCGCACATGTACAGGTGCAATCTCATATCGATGACCGGGTCATCGAGGCACAGAGGGACGACGCGCATCTGACTGAGCTTCGAGAGCAGGCCAGTGATGATGCTGACACCGAGTGGCGAGTTGGTATGGATAGGGGCTTACGTTATCGTGGCCGCCTATGCGTCCCAGATATCCCTGACTTGAGACGAGAGATTCTCGAGGCTGCGCACTGTACTAGACTCGCGATGCATCCAGGCAGTACGAAGATGTATCGTGATGTGAAGAGGACGTATTGGTGGGAAGGTATAAAGACCCACATAGCAGAGTTCGTGTCCCGTTATCTCACTTGTCAGCAGGTGAAGGCAGAGCACCGCCAACCACCTGGACTTTTGCAGCCTATGCCGATCGCAGAGTGGAAGTGGGATTTCATTTTCATGGACTTCATTTCAGGGCTGTCGTAGACGAGGAAGGGACATGATTTCATTTGGGTGATTGTCGACCGTCTGACGAAGTCGGCGCACTTCCTACCGATCAGAGTTACGAACTCTGCAGACGAGCTGGCTAGACTGTACATCAGAGAGATTGTGCGTCTGCATGGAGTTCCGTTGGAGATCGTGTCTGACAGAGACACGCGGTTCACTTCTATTTTCTGGACTCACATTCAGGAGGCTATGGGTGTGAAGTTGAAGTTCAGTACTACTTTCCACCCACAGACAGACGGACAGACAGAGTGGGTGAACCAGATCTTAGAGGACATGTTGCGAGCTTGCGCATTAGACTTCAAGGACAGTTGGGATGATTGTCTTACATATACGGAGTTTGCGTACAACAACAGCTTTCAGGAGAGTATCGGTATGGCACCTTACGAGGCGCTGTATGGGCGACCTTGTCGCGCACCGCATTGCTGGGCTGAGGTCGGTGAGCGTAGCTTGATTGGCCCAGAGTTGGTGCAGGCGACGTCAGAGAAGATTGACATCATTAGGCGTCGACTTCTCACAGCGCAGAGCAGACAGAAGAGTTATGCCGATATGAGACGGAGGCCGCTGGAGTTCACAGTTGGAGATCATGTGTTTTTGCGAGTTTCCCCTATGAAGGGAGTCCTTCGGTTCGGGAAGAAAGGGAAGCTGGCACCGCGATTCATTGGTCCATTCTAGATCCTCGATCGTGTGGGAGCAGTAGCATACCGATTGGCTTTACCCACGCCTCTCATGAGCGTTCACAACGTATTTCATGTTTCTATGCTGAAGAAGTACGTTGCTGATCCTTCCCATATCATCAGATGGGAGCAGGCGCAGTTAGGAGAGGATGTTACATATATCCTGCGACCGACACGTATCCTAGACAGGAAGGATCAGGTACTGCGCAGCAAGGTGATTCCCCTTGTGAAGGTATTATGGACGCATCACTCTGAGGAAGAGGCTACTTGGGAGACAGAAGCCGAGATCAGAAAGAACTACCCACAGCTTCTCGAGGAGTACGAAAAGGTACAAATTTTGAGGATGAAATTATTTGTTAAGGGGGGCAGATTGTAACGCCTGTGAAAAATCAGTACTTAGACTCGAGTACCAACTCGACCCGAAATTGCGTAGAATTAATTCCTTTAGAAAATAAGTCTAAGTTAGCTAGCGCAACACTAGAGTAGCTGGAAAATAGTCCTTGATCACTTTAAATACGTTCTACAAGACCCAAATCGAGTAGAACCAATGACTCTATAATACTTTATAACTTCGGATCAAACTCTAAGCAGGTTTATTCTCTGGACCACTTTGAAACTTTGTATTGGATCTGGACCGCGCGTCGAAAGTCCGATACCTGCTATCTTAGACCATTAGAACCGCCTAGCTGGACTTGACTATCATTTCGAAAATCAAGTCCAACAGATAATCACAGGCTATTTCATTGAGCCCGGACTGAAGTGAGTGCGAATAGGGACAGAATTGGAATTTTAAATTCAAATCTGGCACACGACTTGAGGCGTCAGTATTAAGCATTC
This sequence comes from Magnolia kwangsiensis, assembly GCA_037074715.1. NCBI lineage: Eukaryota > Viridiplantae > Streptophyta > Magnoliopsida > Magnoliales > Magnoliaceae > Magnolia > Magnolia kwangsiensis. The sequence goes on from CM073571.1 coordinate 170,253,779, forward strand.
TGACTGTCAGAATTCAGCCAAATTACACCCTCGGATCAGGAAAAATTTCTATTTCATATCATGAGACTTGCAGCCCTGATCAACGTGCAGTGACCGCTGAACTGAAACTGGATCGCCACGTGCGATCTGCGAACCCTGCCAGACTGAAAACTTGATGCGTGATAGATCCTGTACGCATGAGCTTAAGTCCGATCGCGTTCGGCCAAGGGACCACCAGAAATGTACTTTTGGATCGAAACAGCCCTAATTTGGATATGCCCTAAGTAAACCTTGTTCCCGAGCCTATTTCGGGCAAGATTGTACTTATAAAAGGGGTTGAAACCCTCACTTCTCTCTCCCATCCGAATTTGAGAAAAACCCTAGATTGGGAGAGAGAAAAGGTGAGAGTTTGAGAGAGAGATTAGGAGAGAATTTTCCTGTCTTTGCACCGCCTGTTGCACGTGCTTTAGCAACACGCTTCCATCATTCAGCCGGTGATTTCTCTGCGTTTTTAGGTAAGAAATAACCCTAGAAAGTTGCTAATTTGATGTTTCTTTCGTTCCATAGCTTGATAGTTAATAGATCTTGTAAAACAGGTCCTCTAGTAGCCGTAGACGAAGCGTATAGGCTTTGTTCGAATTTACACATCCATAAGAGACAAAGTGAGGATTGTAGACGCTTTGATTGACTGTTTCCAATGCTTTCAATGCGGTTTAATAGTAGATTATAGACGGCATCGCCGTTTGACATGTACAACATGCTGTCCGTTTCCTGTTTCGTAAATCAACGAAGAATATGAGATTTAGAGCATTTTAGTCATTTGTAGGAAGTACTGATTTCATTCATATTTTGCTGATGTGATTGACATGTTTTATTGTCGCATTAGAATGTTAGGAATACGTGCATAATTAGTTTGACGAAGAGATTCGCCTAATTGCGCACTTCGGGTCGACATACTATATGTAGACTTAAGTGTGTAGTGTATGTGTTTGTATAAATGCTTGTATTAGTATGTATTGAATTAAATGGTGTTATGGATTAGTTTGAGATTGATTTCTCAATTAATATGCTGATGTGAATGATTTCTTACATGTTAGTTATGTGCATGATTTCGTTACATGTATGGAATGCATGTGTTGGAAGATTTTCCTAAGTTGTATGTTATAACATGTGTTAACATGCTCACATGGTTGTATTTCAATTCCAATACTCTCATATGATTTGCTGATGTGATTCCATAATTGTTTGGGACTATACTTAGTCCAGGCAGTCGGTAACCGAGAAAATTCGTGGTTGGCTTATCTTGGCCACTAACGACGCGTCGATGAACGCGAGCCGTGTTTTGGAGTTGGCGGCAGTGGTTAGGCCATACGAAGTGTTTTACGCACTTCATGTCGTTCGACTTGAGATGCGATCGCGCTAGTCGAGCCCGTCAAGTAACCCGACTGGCCGTTGTATGTTCACCCTGCATGAGTCATAACTGCTTGAACCTAGGGTACTGAACTTACCATTGTAAACCCTGTTAACCATGGTACCTTGATCCACGAAGACTCTTGAGCCGGGCATGGTGGTATGGGACACCGTGGTCGAGCTGTCGGCCTACGCTGGGGCCAAAAACCTCCCCGTAGTGACCAGTGAGCACCTAATCTCGTGAGCAGATTATGGTGGTATGGGACACTATATTCTTGCTGTCGGCCTACACTGATCAGGCGACGAGTCCTTTGTAGTGACTGCGAGCGTATTCTGAGTCTACAGGAAGTGACGACCCTTCAGTAGCAGTAGAGTATAGTAGGCCTGTATTGATAAGGTGATGGGGGAGCGGTGCAACGAGTGCGAGCAACAGCCCTTGCAGCCCTTGCAGCGACCTACAAAATATACATCGTATGAGATTACTACGAGTGACGACACTAGACAGGATCTGTGTTGGGATTGATATAAGGGAAGTACCTTAGTTTCTCAATCCTGCTGTTTGAATGGACTAATAAAAACTTAAAAATCATATCACCATACCATTGCATGTGCCTGGAAGATGTGGAGCACTTGAGGGTCCATTGCATGCCGCGGTCTTAAGATGGTGCCGTATGAGAGAGATCGTCGGTGAGGGCATACATCACGTCATGTCATATTGCATTAACAACAGTACTAGGATTGTCTGATTTACTGCTTTACTATTATCGCATGATTGATTTGTGAACATGCTAATCTTTGCTCTATGATTCCACTGAGTTAATCACTCATTCCCATGTTACGGGATGGTGTTTGCAACACCCACTAGACCCTGCTGTAGATGCAGGTGATGCTGAGATCCAGGAGGCAGAGCCAGACTTTGACGAGGACCAGGACGAGTTCTCGTACATGCAGTACCATGATGGCTTTGCTTAGGTGACCTAGGTTGACGGGACTTCATAGTGGGACTCTTTTGGACATTTATTTTTATCATTTACTTGTATATGAGACTGAGTGATGTATTCATACTTTAGTGACAGTCGAGATCTACTTTATTTTTCCATACAGTGATATATATATTGTTTAGTCTTCCGCTTGCTTTTATCACTGGATCTGGAGTATGAATTGCAGTTTTGGTATACTTTTACTCATGTGAATGCTTTAACTCAGACAACATTGAATCATAATCATTTTGTTGCATAAGTGACGGTCTGGAACTCAGGAGTTGAGTTTATACCCGACCCTCGATTTTCAGGGTGTTACAAATGGCCACATAGACCTAAACATATAATGGGCATACGGCCTCACACAAAGGCCTAATATATGACACAATGGGCCTTATCCAAGGGCCACATATACACAACAGGTGGACCCTATTCATGGGCCTAATACATATCACAATGGGCCTTGTCCATAGGCCATGAATACATCACAATACTCCTTGCCTATGGGCTATGAATACATCACAATAGTCCTTGCCCATGGGCTATGAATACATCACAATGGGCCTCAGCTACGGGTCGCATGTACATCATATAGGTCTCAACAATAGGCCTTTACAATCAAAATTGGCCTCGATAATCGGAGTCGAAATCGATAATCAGTATCGACATCGATAATCGGAATCGACAAATCGGTCGCATCAATCGAAATCGGCCATCGACCATGATAATCGGAATCGATCAATAATCGAAATCGATAAATCGGTCACGTCAATCGAAATCAGTAATTGGTCATGATAAACGGCCTCAATCACTAATCGGTAATCAGCCACGACAATCAGAATCAATCGATAATCGAAATTGGCAAATCGATCATGTCAATCAAAAATTAGCAATCGGTCATGTCAATCAAAAATCGATAATTGGTCATGATAATTGGCCTCGATCGCTAATCGGTAATTGGCCACGATAATAGGAATCAGTCAATAATCGAAATCGATAAATCGATTACGTCAATCAAAATCAGCAATCGGCCACGACAATTAGAATCGATCGATAATAGGAATCGGTAAATCGGTCACGTCAATCAGAATCGACAATCGATCATGATAAACGGCCTCGATCACTAATTGATCAATCGGCCAAGATAATCAACATCAATGATTAGCACCGACAATTAACATCGATAATCGGCATTAGCAATCAACACATAAATAAGGCGGGGTCCATAGAGGAACAGCTGGTCAACCATAATATTAAGATCGACCCTCAGCCGTGGTTATATCAAATCTGATAGTGCAAAACCATCCGTCTATGGTGAATGAGGCCCACTCATTTGGGTTAAACCACTAAGAGTGATGAGAATGGGCCTAATAAGGCCTAAAGGAAGGTTTCAATGTGGACATTCAACCACCATTACCCATCGATGTGGACATTCAACTATCATTGCCCAACAATGCGGACATTTAACTAACACTGCTCTCAAGGAGTGGTTCACATGGAGTCAAACGTATCGTGGGCCCATGGCCTCATACAAGGGCCTTATATAATCATCATGGGCCATATCAATGGGCTGCACCAATGGGCCTCATATACATTAAGTGGGTCATATTAATGGGCCAGAAATATGTCTCAATGGGCCTCATCATATGGGTCATAAACACATCACATCAAGCCTTGCCCATGGGCCTCAAATACATCACAATGGGCCACAACCCATGGGCTTTGAATACACAATAGGTGAACCCTACACATGAACCTATATACATCACAGGTAGGCCTTGCACATGGGCTTCAAATATACATCATGATGGGCCTCATGGATGGGCCGCACCATTGAGCCTCATATACATCAAGTGGACTGCATTAATGGGCCTCTTATACACAACAGACGAGCCCTGCACATGGGCCTTATATGAATCAAATGGGCCATGTATCAGGGCCTTGAATGCATTATACTGGGCCCCTTAAATTTAACAAGAGGGCCGCACTTCTTGGGCCGTACCATCTACACCGTTCATCTATTTTTAGGAGTCATTTTAGAGTATTACAAAAAAAAACATGAATCACATTAAAAGATCATTTGGACCATACCACAAATCACATTGGATGTAATGATCAAATGGTCAATTGGACCACATCACAAATAGCAGTAGAGACAGTGATTTCCATGTATAAAATTTCACAAGGGGCCATCATAACATGTATTTTCCATCCAGTTTGTTCATAAGGTCACAAGGACCTGAACCAACAGGGAAAAACAAATATCATGTTGGTCCAGAATTTCTGTAACCCAAAAGAGTGTCAATGGTAGACATTCAGTCCAACTATTTTGGCAGTGTGGTCCACTGAATAACTAGATTGTCTCATCCTTTTCTCATGCCATAACAGTTTCTCTCAAAATGGTTGGACGATGTAGATACAACGTAAGCATCAGGGGGTGGGGTCTAGGTTCGTGGCCCACCAGAGAGAGAGCTCGCCATATGGATGGATGGCTAGGATCCACGTCCAGTAGACTGGACGGTGTGGATGCCACACATGCAGCAAGCCCCACCGTCCAGCATTACACGGATGGTGAGATAAGACCCATATGTCGCGGCTGGCCCACAACAAGTGGGTTCCCACATGGGTCCACCGTAATGTTTAACTCCCATCCAATCTGGTGATAATGTCACACAGACCTACAAATAAATAAATAAATAAATAAATCAATTTCATATTGATCTAAAACTTCAGGGCCCTAAATAAGCTTCAATGGTAGATGTTCAATCCACCACTGTTTCCTGTAGTGTGGACCACATGGGTTCTATCTACGGCTGATTTTTTTTTTTGAGGCATCCCATAAATAAAGGGGACCCATCAAATGGATGGTATTGATTTTAAACACACATCATGGTGGCACCTATAGTGGGTCCCACTGATCTGTTTGTCTCAAGCACCAAGATGCTGCTTGCTGCAGCATCCTCTGGACGCTGACAGCAACAGCGTCCAGAGTAAGCTCCCCTTTTTTTTTTCTTGAGAAATTTCATAGCCAAACCCTACATCGGGACAATCCAGTCCATCCGTTGCGTTCTCCTGCTCGTGACGGGTCTAATAAGCCAATATTCAACATATTTTGACATATAGAAACATCGCAGTGGGCTCTAATAGATTTTAACCACAATATCACTGTTTCCCACTACATGGCCCACCATATATTTGGATTGGCTTCATTTTTCAGCTTAGCACCTAAAATGAGCAGGGAAATTGAATGGACGGTGAAGATATAACATATGTCTAAGTGGGGTCCCATGGCAAGTAAAATGGATGGACGGCGTGAATACACCTATTACATATGGGTTCCACCATCCAGGCATTGGACGGTGGATGGTGTGTACATGTAATACATACATAATGTGGGCTCCACAATAGCATGGATGGACGCATGCCTCAGGTGGGGTCCACGTACACGTGGCCACTCCATGCGTTAGATACATGATTGGTGGTGGGGTCCACGTAACATCAACATGAAGGTGTGTATAAAACACATACATCAGCCAGCCCACATGGCATACTGATGTAAATTGCAGAAGTAATATGCTACTGGGTTGTTGTCCAGTAGCTCAACAGATGGAAGTTGCAGATTAAGTGGGTCCATACGTGTGGACACCACATGCCATCAGGGTGGACCATCACATAAGGGAGAAAAAGGGAGAGAGGAGTGGGGAAAATGGGAGGGACCCCGCCACTATGGGCCCCTCCAAAAATACAAAACATACATAAATATGGGTCCCACCATAAGTGGGCCCTAGAATCATCAAAATCAAATCATAACTCACCCACCTTTTATCTTCTTGGATCTCTTCTTCCATCAACGCATCTTAGTGCTCCGAGGGATGCATTTCAACGGTAGAGATGATCATTGGATGGTGGAGATGAGAGGTAGGAAGGTGGGCCACATATGGTTTCTCTCATGGAGATAGCTTGGTCATGGATTACTTGGGAGATGGGTTTGAGAAATGAAAGAGAGAGAGAGAGAGAGAGAGAGAGAGAGAGAGAGAGAGAGAGAGAGAGAGAGAGAGAGAGAGAGAGAATTGTAAGAGAGAGAGAGATGTGTGAGTGATGGGTGAAAGGTGATGGAGTGATAGGTGTACTTGACATGTAAGGTTGTTTTGACTTTGGGCTTGCTTGGGGATGGGTGTTGTACTTGACATGTGAGGTGATTGATGGGATGAGATGTGATATGATTGATTTGAAAGATTGACTTGGGTTTGTGTAACGACCTGAAAATCGGGGGTCGAGGATAACTCAGCTCCCGAGTTCCAGACCATCACTTATGCAACAGGATTAATGATGATTGTATGTTGTCTGCATTAGTGCATAAAACATGAAGTAGATTAAGCCAAATCAGCAGACATAATTCAGCGATAATGAGAAAATGCATGCGAAAGTCTTAAATACATATATCAACCATAAATAATTCCCAAAATATGAGTGCTCTGCTAGGTCATAAATACATGTATTATCTCAAAATAAAAATATCAAAATATGAAACCACGACAAATATAACCCTGAATCCCCGTTACACAGGACTTGGCTCACATGAACCCACCTGAGAACTGCATGAAGGAGAACGCCTCCTCATCATCCTCGAACTCCTGCTCTGCCTTGTGGGTCGCATCTTCATCTGCAACTAAGACAGAGTCTGGTTGGTGTTTAAACACCGTCCCAGAACGTGGGAGTGAGTGATCAACTCAGTGGAGCTATACAGTAAAGGTTAACATGTTATCAATTCAGTCAAGCAGTAATGATAAAACGATACAATCAAACATGTCCTAGATACTCTTGTTAATGCAAGGATGTATGTAGAAATGATACGTACCCTCGCCTGCACACCCTTAGCGTCTTCATCTTACGGCGCGCATGACATCCTCCCAAAAGTGCTCTTCCACGCCAAAGCACATGCAATGCGGTGCACGAACGTGATTACCAAGTTCTTATTAGTCCTTTTCATACAGCAGGATTGAGAAGCTAAGACACCTCCCTTATATCAATTCCCAAACATTGATCCATTCTAGGGTCATCAGTCCTAGGAAATCTCATACGATGTTACGGTTCTAAATCGCTGTAAAGGGCTCGTCACCAATCAATACAAGTCTAGTTATATCCTAAATACTGCAACAAGACTCGTCGCCCTTATGCAGTGTCAGGATATACTCAAGGTCACTACAGAGGGCTCGTCACCAATCAATGTAGGCCGGCAACATGAATATAGTTTCCTATACCGCCATAATTAGCTCACGAGAGTAGGGTGCTCACTGGTTATATAGGGAGGCTCGTCGCCCTAGCGTAGGCCAACAGCTCAACCACGGTGTCCCATACCACTATGTCCTGCTCATGAGTCTTAGGAGATCATGGTACCGAGGTTAATGAGAGTTTCACCAGTGAGTTCGGTGCCTTAGATTCAAACAGTAGCGACCAAATATGGTGAACATACATCGGTCAATCGGGTTAGTTGATAAGCTCAACTAGGCCAAGCGCACGTTGAGTTGAACGATATGGAATGCATAAGCACTCCGTGTGACCTAACCACTGTCGAACATCCCAAGAACGACTTGGATTCGTTAAACTCATCCTGTATAAGCCCCGTATCCTAGATCGTACCGTTTCATAGACTTTCGCGGTCTTACCGGTCGAATTCTGACAACCTTCGACCCTTAACCGATATTTATGCACAACCCTAATTTGTATGCCGTCAACCCATATCGACTCAACCCAAGACCTTTACCATAGCGACCCCACCATCGCCGCGGTTCCGATGCCGTGACTTGCGCCTTGAGGCAATACCCTGGTTAGGAGATGTGGGCCAACGTTCAGTATGAGAAAAACGCCGCGCGTTGCGGAACCCAAGAGAATCTCTACGACTTGTCACATCAATCCATCAATCTTAATATGTCAAGTACACGTCACCTTTCACCCTTTCCCAAACAATCTACAAAAGTTAAAAGTTCTTACAAGCCCATACCTTTCTTACACAAAATGCCTCCAAAGTTAAAAAGTCTCTTACACACCCATGCCTTTCTTACACAAATGGCCACAAAAGTCAAAAAGGCCTCTTACACCCATCACCAGCACATCTATCACTCCATCATCCATCACTCTCTCTCTCTCCCTTTACAAGTCTTTCTCTCTCTCTCATTTACAAACTCATTCTAAGCAACCAAAAGCTTCATACGTATGAACCTCCCCCTCTCTTCTAAGCTCCAAGTGTGGCCCACCTTTCCATCCCAAGATCTCCCATCCTAACCATCCATTTCTCATCTTCTTCCATCAAAGAGAAGCATAAGGAGGCCGACAAGCCGAGGGAGCAAGAAGATCGAACGATGGGTGCTTGATAAGATTAGTTTTTCATGTTTTTGAGATGGGCCAAGTGAGGCCAACCGATCAATGGTTTGGATTTCACTTGGGACCCTAAGATGTGGCCGATGGCCCACCTTGATCATCAAGATCATTCCATGATGGGGCCATTCTCCATGGACCCCATCATGATGTTTATTTTCTTGTATACCTAGGGTCATCTAGACCGTTTATTTTAGTGGAGAAGGGATCTCCACCGTTGGATTTTGATTTAATGGGCCCATGTGTAATGGGACCCATCTGATGTATGTTTGGTTGTAAAGGAGGGCCCATAGTGTCGGGGTCCCTCCATCACGCGTGTCCCACTCTCTATCTCTCTCTCTCTCTATTTCATTTTCGTTTATGAAATCATAATATGCTTGTGTGGTCCACTTGAATAGATCCCACCATGAGGCATGTACTCTATCCAAACCACCTTCAAGTGGGGCCCACTTTATGTGTGTTGTATCCACACCTTCCTCCATGAGGTGGCCCACATAAGCAAGGCCCACCTCTAATATGTTTACGTGCAACATCCAACGTCCAGGGACGCTGGACGTGGTTTTGGAAAACACAAATATTGGCTTGTTTCCAAGCTTATGGGTGGCCCACTCATGTACCACCTTCATGTATGTTGCTAATTCAAGCCGTCTATTCCCTTTCACGGCTCATTTTAGGTGTTGAGCCGAAAAATGAAGCTAATCTGTTCATTGGGCGGGCCATACCTCTCAAAACAGTGACTCTCACCATTTAAATTTATTTTAATTTTGCTACAGGCCTAAATGTGTTCAATATTAGACTCATTGGGCTTGTCTTGAGCCGAGGAAGCTAGTGGACGGGGTGTATTTATATGATGCAGGCCGCACATCCGAAAAACTACAAGAATATGAATTTTTAAGGAAAAAATAAAAATATATATACATGGGGGCAGCACCTGCTGCCCCTGACACAGCAGCAGTAGCAACGTGCTGCGTATAGGCAGTCGGGCCAAAGGGCCACGCCTTGCATGTGGGCCCCACCATGATGTATATTTTACATCCACGCCGTTCATGAGGTGGGCCACTCCCAGCAGTGGGCCCCCTCCAAATTTCAGTCTCATCCACATCTCAGGTGGCCCACACCATAGGAAACAGTGGGATTGAACCTCTACCATTAAAATCCTTTTTATGGGCCACAGGAGTTTTGGATCAAGATGAAATTTGTTTTTCCTTTTCATCTAGGTCTGTACGACCTTATCAACATATTGGATGGTGTATAAACATTATGGTGGGCCCCACGTGGGACCCACAATGATGCATGTGTTTCACTCACACCGTCCACCATGGACGGTGGTACCCACCTTGGTGCATGTGTTTTATTCACACCGTCTAGGGCTGGACGGTGGACCCACCATGATTTAAGTGTTCTATCCGCGCCGTCCAGGGCTGGACGGTGGGATCAATTCCCCCTGACCATATGACTTTATCAATAGGTGGGGTGGCAAATAAACACTACATTGCCCCCCTGGCTCATGTGTCCCTACCAACATGTTGGATGACAAATAAATATTACAGTGGACCTCTAGGTCCATGTGGCCCATTTGATATATCCCAAGGCCCATGGGATTAGGCCCATTTGGTGTATTATAAGGCCTATGGGATTGGACCATTTTGATGTATTCCAAGGCCCATGGGGTTAGGCCCATTTGGTGTATTATAAGGCCCATGGAATTGGACTATATCGATGCATTCCAAGGCCCATGGGGTTAGGCTCATTGGATGTATTTTAAGGCCCATGGGACTGGACCCATTTTGATGTATTCCAAGGCCTATGGGATTAGGCCCATTTGATATATATAAGGCCCAGTCGGTGTGGCCCATTTGATATACATAAGGCCCATGGGTCGAGAACTATTGTGATGCATTCTAAGGCCCACGAGCTATGACCCATTGCAATGCGCATAAGGCCCATTGGTGCGGCCTAGTAATATGGCCCAGTTAATGTATTTAAGGCCCAATGGGATGTACCTAAGGTCCATTGCAATGTGTGATCCCAACATGGTTATGTAATGATATTTTCGACGGGCTATGCCTTGGGAGCAATGATGGTTTGACGTCCACATTGCGAGTATATTGTTGGTTAAATGTCTGCATTATGACTCTACCTAGGGCCCATTGATAGGACCGTACTTATTGTATGCAGGTTGTCTAGGCCATCTGTGTTGTAAGGATAGTGCATTACTTTATAACATGTGTAGTACACATTATGTGTCATGATTACCGTACGCCCTAGGGACATCAGGGCCGTACTCTCCACAGGCGTATCGTGGTTGGCAGGATTGGATACCGAAAATTTTATTCTACATGGGGTACTATAGATATCCCTGGGTGAAAGTCCCTAAACCCTTATGGTACCAAGAGGTTGCTCCAACGTCTAGACCGAGTGAGTACAGGAGTGCCGAGTGCCGATTACCAGACGGTCGCACTTTTCACTGTGTCGTGGTCGGTTGGAAGGGGGTGCGGCCTTACCCGCCTGAGAGTAGGGGGCAAAGCTAGGTTGAATTTGACCAGCTCAAGGAATAGGTCCGCTATCGACGAGCCGAGCCCGATATTGGCAAGCGAATAGTGAGGTCTCTTCCACTTACCTTATTGCGCCCGATGGGGCGGCAATCTGGTTTAGAGTGTACTAGACCTCGGTGATATCCAAGAGTTGAGCTGTATTGATATGTGGACTTAGATGAGGGTTGTATGCTTGACTTGCATCTTGCATCGCATAGCCCTGGTATAACCGACATCATTCATGCTTTGCATTGCATAGCCTTGGTATGGCTAACGGTATTCATGGATTCATCAGTATATTCCACATTACTCTGATATTGCATGATCATATTACTACCTTGCGCACACACTTTCACCACTCTCTAAGCTTTCTATAATCTTATGCACGACCATTGCGTGCAGGTGACGTTGGGGCGCAGCAGCGTTGAGGCAGGAGCGCTTTGCAAATCATCTTAGATTTTTTGTTCATCATCATTGTATTTCCCTTTATGCTCATTATACTTGTAAAGTTTTTTATCATAGTAAAAATGTAATGAAGTTTTTTGTTGTTGTTTGTGGATTATGCCTTTGGTTATGCTTATTACGAATCAAATTGACGTTGAAAATCTTCCTTGTAGCATCCCAGGATCGGAACCTGGTGAATGGGCGCTAGGAGCCGAGAATGGGGTTCTACGGAGGCTGTCGGCGCCAGATTCGGCGATCGGGAATTTGTGAGCCCGGTTTTCGAGTTTGGGGCGTGACATCCTCCGTGGCAAAGACAACTTCAACCACCATTTGAAGAATGATTATCGATTACCTAGACTGTAATACAACCCCAATCATGTACAAGCTCAATAACAGGCATATGATTCATGTCCCACATTCATATGAACATTTATGAAATATAACTTGAACATAAATCTAGTACATGGAGGAAAACATACACACAATTAACATGAATAATTTAAGCTAAACAATACATGGAGGAAATCATACACACAGGTAATGTGATTGAGTTTCATATCTCAACAACCTTAAAAATCACACTTTACTAACTACTAACTCAATCAAACATTTATACAAACACTTAGACTACACTATTCAACATACATCACGTATGTCGATCATATGACATAATAGGGCGATTCCTTTCATCAAGGCATTGTTGCATATGTAACAATCATGTATCAACGACAAAGAATCATGGCAATCATAACAACAAATTCCATACATATACGGGTATTCTAACATATACAAGAAATACTCTATTTATAACATAGATTATACATATACGTAAATCGAAACAGATAGCACATTTAGCATGTGTAATAGCATTCTCGTCGTGAATAAATCATTATCTAACATTAAAAGTCTTGAAAACCATAACCTAAACGTATATAGTCCGCACCTTAAACCAGAAAATGTGTAATGAATATGATTCGGATGATAAGTCTTCGTCAACGGCGGATATGCTACCTAAGGCATGAAACAGGTTAGCTATAACTTCACTACAGCTATTCCCAGCTTCAAAACAGGTTAGGTTTGATTAACTTACCCAAGAACGAAATCAGAATCGGTGGAATAACGATTCAGATACGTAGGATTGATACGTAGAAGAGCAGGGAAGAATCCCACAAAAAAAAATAGGTTCTCTCTTACTTTCTCTCTCTTTTCTCTCTTGAATAGCTAGGGTTTAGGAAATTTGTATGGGATTTAGGAATGAGGGTTTAAGGCCTTTTTATAAGCCTAAAGTCCACGAAAATAGCCTTAGGGACAAAGTATACTTAGGTTATAACCAAATCGGGCACTTTCTGATCTAACGGAGCACTTCTGGAGGTCCTCTTATCAAATGCGGTCGGACTTAAGCTCACTAGTATTGGATCTTAAGCAAGTTAAGTTTTCAGTCCGATCGGGTTTCCAGATTGTCCGTGGCGGAGCAGTTTCAATTCAACGGTCACCGAAATTCGATCAGGGCCACAAGTACTTTGACATGTATGGGCCACCTTTTCTGATCCAAGGGTGAATTTGGGTCGAAATCTAACAGTCAGAACGCTTAGAAATAACGTGCAAGCGACATGTCTCAGATGACTTAAAATCATATTTAATTTTCTAAAAATCTTCTCTTTCTCACTCTCTTCACTTCAGACTCAAGGAAATGGTCTCAGGACATCGTTTGGCTTTGATTTTTGAGGTGATAGTCAAGTCCAACTAGGCAATCATACTGGTCTAAGTTCATCTCTATCAGACTTTCGACGTGCGGTCTAGATCCGATACGAAGTTTTAAAGTACTCCCGGGAGCAACTGGGTTTAGAGTTGGATCCGAGATTTCAGGGTAATATAGCGTCAATGATTCTATATGTTTTGGGTCTTACAAATCGCATTAAAAGTGGTTGGTGCTAATTTCACATGTAATCTAGTTTAGCGCTAGCTAAAACATATTAAAATTTTAAAGGATTTGGTTCTAAATGATTTCTGTTAGAGGTGGTACTCGGGTCTAAGTACGAATTTTTCTAAGGCGTTACAATCTACCCGTCTAAAGAAAAAATTTCATCCTCAAAATTCATACCTTCTCATACTCCTCGAGGATCTAGGGGTAATTCTTCCTGACTTGAGCTTCAGTCTCCCAAGTAGCTTCTTCTTTGCTATGATGCGTTCACAGGACTTTCACCAGTGAGATAACCTTGCTACGCAATACCTGCTCCTTCTTATCCAAAATACGCGTCGGTCGCAGTTCGTATGTGGCATCCTCACTCAACTGCACCTGCTCTCACCTGATAATGTGCGAAGGATCGGGAACGTGCTTCTTCAACATGGACACATGGAAAACATTATGCACGCCAACGAGTGGTGTGGACAAAGCAAGGCGATATGCTACTGCCCTCACTTGATCAAGTATCTGGAATGAGCCAATAAATCTCGGCGTGAGCTTCCCTTTCTTACCAAACCTAAGAACTTCTCGCATAGGGGAAACCTTAAGGAATACATGGTCCCCAACATCAAACTCAAGCGGTCGTCGTCTCGTATCGGCATAGCTCTTCTGCCTGCTCTATGCTGAGAGCAGTTGACGTCGAATAATGTTGATCTTCTCTGAAGTCGCCTGAACTGACTCTAGGCCAATCAGATTTTTCTCGCCCACTTCTGCCCAACAATGCGGCGCTCTACACGGGTGACCATACAGTGCCTCATAGGGAGCCATACCAATACTCTCCTGAAAGCTGTTGTTATACGCGAACTCTACATAAGGAAGACAGTCATCCCAACTGTCCTTGAAGTCCAACACACAAGCTCGCAACATATCTTCTAAAATCTGATTCACACGCTCCGTCTGCTCGTCTGTCTGCGGATGGAACACGGTACTGAACTTCAACTTCACCATCACTTCCTGGATACAAGTCCAGAAGATAGATGTGAATCAGGTGCCTCGATCAGACACAATCTTCAAGGGAAATCCATGCAGGCGTACAATCTCCTTGATATACAATCTATCCAACTCGTCTGTAAAATTTGTAACTCTGATCGGTAGGAAATGAGCTGACTTCGTCAACCTATCAACGATCACCCAAATAGAGTCATGTCCCTTCCTCGTCTTTGGCAGTCCATAAATAAAATCCATAGAAATAAAGTGCCACTTCCATTCAGCTATGGGCATGGGCTGAAGCAATCCAGGAGGTCGGTGATGCTCTGCCTTAATCTGCTGAAACGTGAGACAAAGGGATACGAACTCAGTAATGTGGACCTTCATATTGTCCCACCAGTACGATCTTTTCATATTCTATACATCTTCGTACTACCTGGAAGCATCGCAAGCCTCGAACTGTGGGCCGACTCAAGAATCTCTCGTCTCAAGTCAGGTATGTCTGGGACGCACAAGAAGCCTCGATATCGCAAGCCCTCATCCGTACCAATAGTCCACTCAGAGTCCTCATTAGTACCAACCCGTTCCTTTATCTTTGCCAGAAGCTCATCGCCTGACTGAGCCTCAATAATGCGGCCATCTACGAGGGGTTATACACGAACATGTGCGATGACTTCATACGGCTCTTCCACTGTGAGTTTATGCTCAAAGTCTCGCATGAACTCTACCATATCTCATTCTGTAATCATAAGCGGAGCCACAAATTTTAGTCTTCTTATGGCTCAACGCATCTGCCACAAGGTTTGCCTTGCCCTGATGGTAGGAAACCTCGAACTTAAAGTCCTTCAAGATCTCCATCCATCGGAGCTACCTCATATTCAAATCTCATTATGAGAATATATATCTAAGGCTCTTGTGGTCGTAAAAGAGCTCGAACTCCTCTCCGTAGAGGTAATATCTCCAGAGCTTTAATGCAAAAATGATGGCTGCCAACTCTAGGTCATGAGTAGTTTAATTCTCCTCGTGCTTCCTCAATTATCTCGAGGCATAAGCAATCACCCTGTCCTTCTGCATAAGGACACAACCCAGACCAACGTGAGACGCGTCAGTATATATCATATATTTAACCCCTTGCTCTAGCAATATTAGCACAGGAGTGGACGTCAACTTGTCCTTCAGCTCCTAAAAAGCTGTTTCGGCCTTCTCATTCCAGGCAAACTTCAAATCCTTTCGTGTCAACTGAGACAATGGTCTGGTAATCTTGGAGAAGTCCTGAATAAATCGTCGATAGTAACCTGCCAGACCCAGAAAACTCCTCACCTTAGTAACTGAACTGGGCTGCTTCCAATCCTGAACCACAGTAACCTTAGCGAGGTCAACTATAATACCTTCCTTGGACACAACATGTCCCAAGAACTTAACTTCTTCCTTCTAAAAGTCACATTTCTTATACTGCGCGAACAACTGGTTCTCCCTGAGAGTATTCAATACCGCTCTCAGGTGCTCCTCATGCTTCTCCCGACTTGTGGAGTATATCAAAATGTCATCAATAAAGACGATGACGAATCGGAACATAAATAGCTAAAACACTCTGTTCATCAGATCCATGAACACGGTCAGAGCATTCGTGAGTCTAAAAGAATCACAAGGAACTTGTAATGACCAAAATTGGTCCTGAACGCAGTCTTCTGCAAGTCCTCATCTCTGACGCGCAACTGATGATACCTAGACTGCAAATCTATCTTCAAGAAATAGCATGCCCCCCTCAACTGATCAAACAAATCATCAATCCAGGGTAAGGGAAACTTGTTCTTCACTATCACCTGATTCAGCCTGCGATAAGCAATACATAATCGCAGGGAACCGTCTTTCTTCTTCACAAATAAAACTGGTGCTCCCCAAGGAGACACACTAGGCCGTATAAAACCTGTCTCTGTCAATGCATCAATCTGTTTCCTCAGTTCCTCCATCTCACATGGAGGCATACGATATGTTGGCAAAGAAATAGGTGTTGCACCAGGTACAAGATCAATAGTGAAGTCAATCTTGTGCCGAGGAGGTAATCCAGGTATCTTGCTGAACACATCCTTAAAATTTTGAACTACAGACGTAGCTCCAAGTGTTGGGCCTTCCACATTCTTCAATAAGGACATGTAACAACGTAAACGACAGAGCATACTGACCTGATCTGAAAAAGTAAAGGTCGTGCCCTCGGATCCATACGCTGTCACCACCCTAGTCTCACAGTCGATCTCCGCTCGCATCTTCGTGAGCCAGTCCATATCGAGAATAACGTTGTAATACCATACCGGGGCAATGATCAGGTTGACGCAAATTGTCCTACCTCCTAAGTCTACCAAGCAACCCTTACAAATCTTGGTAATGTCTGAAAAAGTTTCTATAGCTGCAAGGAGTCTCACCCCCTTCGTAGGACTAGTTTCCAACCCCAAATGTTTGACTGTAGCGCAGGACACTATAAAAGTAGCGGAGCCAGTGTCCACTAATAAAAAGACCGGTATACCTTGGATGTGCACCGTGACTTCGAAAGCTAGCGGTACTGTAACTGCTGCCTCGGATGCCTCAGCTGTAAGCGCATGCACATGAGCCTGCTGCATACGGTTCGGTTGTGGTACCATAGGCCGTTGAGGTAGCCTAAAATGGGGTGCAGGTGGCCTGAAAGCTGGATATGCCGGTGCAGTCTACAGAGGTGGAGCTGAAATAGCCTGAGGCATCGGACGACTGATCCTCTATGGTGGCATAAATCCACTATCCCTCATCCACGAGAAGTAATAACTATCTGTATGTTCGGTCTTCCCGCAGTACGAGCAACGCAAGTCTGTATGCCCCAACTGAGCCGGCGACGCTGCAAACCTCGAAGGAGACTGCTCGAGGCCTCTTGCCGTGAAATGGCCTGCTCAGGAAATCATGTCGTGGCCTAGGAGCCACAAGTGCTCACATACGGGACAATCTGTCCCCATCCTGCTCAGCTCGTAGGGATATGCCTACCAACTTGGCATAAGTGGAGATGCTCGCACAACACATCTTCGACCAGATCTCAGGTCACAATCCCTCAGAAAAATTCCACATCCGCATCGGCTGATCACGCAGTATCAATGGAGCATACCTTCCCAGCTCCGTAAACTTGTTCTCATATTCTGCCACCGAAATCCCTCCCTGAGGGAGGCACAAGAACTCATTCTCCTTTTCGTGCCGGTAGGTGACAGGAAAATACTTCTCGTGGAAGCGGGTCTCAAATGCCGCCCACATCCAAACGTAACCTTTCGCAACTGTGCGGAGAATGCTGTCCCACCATAAGCTAGCCTCCTTCTCAAACATGAAGGTGGCAAGCTCAACCTGCTCCGCCTCGGAACAGTGCAACGGTCTAAGCATCTTAGAGATGCGGTCGATCCAATACTCAGCCTCCTCGGGTCTGTGAGTACTCAAAAATGTAGGAGGCCTCAAGCACTGAAATCACTCGAAAGTGCCGCTTGCACAAGAATTCCCAACAGGGTGTAGAGGCTAGGCAGGTGGAGTCGTCCCCATCGACTGAGCAAAGATACCAGCTATGGAGGACAAGAACTTCTGCTGCTGCTGCATCAACAACATCATCTGCTCAAGCCTATCAGGAGGCGGAGCGGACTGTGATGTAGAAGGCATTAACATAGACACATGGTTCTGCTCAGGAACCGTAGGTGTGACAGGAGGCACCACAGAAGGTGTCACAGGAGGCGGCCCAGTAGTAGGGCCAGAAGCCAGTTAAGAACTCGACATGGGATCAGAACGAGATGGGCCTAAATGGGGGTCCATATGACAATCGCGCAGGGAAAGAACCCCGTTTAGCGAATCACCCAGAGAGAGACGGGCTAAAGATCTTGAGCCCTTAGGTGGCGTACCCTACACACAATAGAGGGTAGCAACCAATGAGATTAGATATTCATACAGTCCATCCACAACATTAAATTCATAAGCCAAAGAAACAACATGCATTTCATTAACAAAATTATCACAATACATAATGTGCAACATTACATGAATCGCGACAGAGAAAGCATGTGAGCAAAATGACTAAGCTCCAAACACTAAGCTTCAACACTAAACAACTACCAAACTACCAAGCCACACATAAGAACAAGCAACAAACAAGCAAATAATGACTACGAAAAGGACTAATCCTCAGAATCTGGGGATAGAGGAGGGGCACCCTTATCCTGCAGACAACACAGGATCGTCTTTAAAGTGCGGGTTACTTTTCTGAACTTGTGCTTCACGTAGCCACGCAAATCCATAATATCCTGTCTAAGAGTGGCTTGGCCCTCATCAAGCCTAACCAAACGGGCTTCTCTGTCAGCCCTATCAGGATTATGCTCCTGAGTCGCAGGAGGAGGACTCTCATCAGTATTCTGAGCCTCCTCTTCTTCTTTGTCCTGCTCCCGCACCTCTTCTATCTCTAGTTCACCCTCTTCACCACTCTCTTCTCCTTCTTCTCTTTCAGACTCATCCTCACTTTCTTCAAGTTGGGCTTATCGTTGCCGAGCCCCGATCTTCATCTGGTTGAGAGTGGTCTCACTGATGTAATGGACCGGTATTGGCAATTTCGCCCCAAGTTTGTAGCCAAACTCATGTGTAATCTTGCATATGAGTCAGCCGAAGGGGAGCGACTCAGTCGTTCTATTTGATAACGTGATAAGGATGATCTAACGCAGTACAAACATAGGCACGCACAACTTTGCTCCCTGCCCCACTTGGTACAGAAAATCCACCATAAGATGCGTGCACTCACTGCAATTGCTTCACCAGGGGTAGACGTTGAATGTGCAGACGTGGTGAAGCAGACGAAAATCACCCGACATATGGGTCGCTAAAAGACTCCTATTAGGCTGCCATTCAACCAGTCGACCACATAGAAACCTGGTGCGGCGATCCCTTTCACGTACACTATTCAGATTTCTCTCACTAGCATGTACCTCACCAAGTGGCACATTCAAGAGTCGAGCTATCAACCTGACGTTGATTATGGCTTTTCGATCTCTGCCAAAGGGGATCTTGAACTACAATGGCTCTAGCGTAGGCTCTCGAATGTGGGCATAGAAGGCTCGGATTGTGCTCACATTTGCACGTGACTCGCCTTCAAAGAGCAGACCCCACCCGGCTTCTTCCAGGTGCTCAAACAACAAGTATTCACCAAAGAGTCGGCCATCTACATGCGCTTCAAAAAGAACCCTACGACCCTCGTAGACGCCATGAGCCAACTCCGCTAATAATGATCTTTCAAATGGAGCATGGGGATCTAAATCCCGCTTCGTCTGCACTTCCCTCCCAATGCTTGAACTCGCGGTAGCTCCTTTAGGTCTTCTCGAACGAGCGAGGCGACTAGGCCCAGCCTCATCCACAGGGGCTCGCTTCTTCCCCATGAATGAAAGGATGGAGGAAATAGAAAATATTGCCACAATAACCTCCATGAAAGCCATGAAAAATGAAAAAAATGAAGGAAAGGGGCTGCACTATTTGGGTCTTCACGGATCTGAGCCTCAAAGAGGGTGGAAAGGCTCAAAGAAAGGGAGTATTGATGAAAGAAATAACTAAATGAGATGAGTAGTGGGTTGGCACGATTTTAAAGCTTAAATAAGGGATTTAGAAGCTCAAATCAAAGGAAATGGAAGGATTAGGTGATGGATATGGATGAGCACGGTGAAGGGATGTAGGATTTAATGAAAAATGAAAGAAAGAGTGATTGGAAGGATGATTTGAGAGAGAATGGGGCAGTTTTGAAGAAAAGGAAAAGCTTGGGAGGGGGTTTTGTGAAGGAAGTACTCGTTTGGGGATGAAATAAACGTTGAACGCTAGACCAGTGGGTCCCACTAGGCCCCACGTGCCATCGGCCCGAAGGCCCGGTCCAAAAAAGCCCGCCGGTCGGCGAGGCCTCACCAAACCTGCGAGGTCCTCGCCGGTCACTGACCAGTTCGGCAAGAGCTCGCCCTTTGGGCGAGGTCCTCCCCACCCCCTGGGTCTAGAAATGGTGGGTCCCACCTTGGGTCCCCTTGGAAGTGGTCCATTTGGTCCACGATTCCTATTCGAGCCGTTTCGGGTCGTTTCGAAGCAAATCTGATATCCTTTCCCATTTACCGATATTTAACGGTTAGAATGGGGTGAAACACAGTCTATACTCGTTAATTGACAGTCTAAACTTGAATTGGAGTTGTCATGTGTGATCAGGAGCTTGCACGGAATCGATCTCGACGATCATTTTTAGTAAACTTTTGCCAACAAACAAAACTGGGAGTCCTAGACCTATTTCTAGATTGTTCTCGCACCCTCCTATGCTATAGTTGTGTCAACGTGCATCGTGTGACCATAACCCAGGTCCGATTTAATCCAAATCATGCTCTGATACTAACTTGTAACGACCTGAAAATCGAGGGTCGAGGATAACTCAGCACCCGAGTTCCAAACCATCACTTATGTAACAGGATTAATGATGATTGTATGTTGTCTACATTAGTGCATAAAACTTGAAGTGGATTAAGCCAAATCAGTAGACATAATTCAAGGATAACGAGAAAATACAAGCGAAAGTCTTAAATACATATATAAACTATAAACAATCTCCAAAATATGAGTGCTCTGCCAGGTCATAAATACATGTATTATCTCAAAATACAAATATTAAAATATGAAACCACGACAAATATAACCTTGAATCCTCGTTACACATGACTCGGCCCACATGAACCCGCCTGAGAACTGCATGAAGGAGAATGTCTCCTCATCATCCTTGAACTCCTTCTCTGCCTTATGGATCGCATCATCATCTGCAACTAAGACAGAGTCTGGTTGGTGTTTAAACACCGTCCCAGAATGTGGGAGTGAGTGATCAACTCAGTGGAGCTATAGAGCAAAGGTTAACACGTTATCAATTCGGTCAAGCAGTAATGATAAAGAAATACAATCAAACATGTCCTAGATACTCTTGTTAATGTAAGGATGTATATAAAAAAGATGCATGCCCTCGCCTGCACTCCCTCAGCATCTTCATCTTACGGCGCACATGGCATCCTCTCGAAAGTGCTCTTCCACGCCAAAGCACATGCAATGCGGTGCAGGAATGTGATTACCAAGTTCTTATTAGTCCTTTTCATACAACGGGATTGGAAAGCTAAGGCACCTCCCTTATATCAATTCCTAAACATTGATCCATTCTAGGGTCGTCAGTCCTAGGAAATCTCATACGATGTTACGGTTCTAAATCGCTGTAAAGGGCTCGTCACCAATCAATATAGGTCGATTTATATCCTAAATACTGCAACAAGACTCGTCACCAATCAATACAAGTCTAGTTATATCCTAAATACTGCAAGAAGACTCGTCGCCCTTATGCAGTGTCAGGATATACTGAAGGTCACTACAGAGGGCTCATCACTAATCAATGTAGGCCGATAGCATGAATATAGTGTCTCATACCACCATAGTCAGCTCACGAGAGTAGGGTGCTCACTGGTCATTACGGGGAGGTTCGTCGCCCCAGCGTAGGCCGACAGCTCGACCACGATGTCCCATACCACCATGTCCAGCTCATGAGTCTTAGGGGGTACCAAGGTTAATAGGAGTTTCACCAGTGAGATCGGTGCCTTAGATTCAAATAGTAACGATCAAACATGGTGAACATACATCA
This sequence comes from Magnolia kwangsiensis, assembly GCA_037074715.1. Lineage (NCBI taxonomy): Eukaryota > Viridiplantae > Streptophyta > Magnoliopsida > Magnoliales > Magnoliaceae > Magnolia > Magnolia kwangsiensis. Next base: position 170,276,060 of record CM073571.1, read on the forward strand.
GTCAATCGGGTTAGTTGATAAGCTTGACTAGGCCAAGCATACATTGAGTTGAACGACATGGAATGCATAAGCACTCCGTGTGGCTTAACCACTGTTGAACATCCTAAGCACGACTCGGATTCGTTAAACTCATCCTGCGTGGAGAAGACGACTTCAACCACCATTTGAAGAACGGTTACGGATTACCTGGACTGTAATATAGCCTCAATCACGTACAAGCTCAATAACAGGCATATGATTCATATCCTACATTCATATGAACATTTATGAAATATAACTTGAACATAAATCCAGTACATGGAGGAAAACATGCACACAATTAACATGAATAATTTAAGCTAAACAATACATGGAGGAAATCATACACACAGGTAATGTGATTGAGTTTCATATCTTAACAACCTTAAAAATCACACTTTACTAACTACTAACTCAATCAAAAATTTATACAAACACTTAGACTACACTATTCAACATACATCACGTATGTCGATCATATGGCATAATAAGGCGATTCCTTTCATCAAGGAGTCGTCGCATATGTAACAATCATGTATCAACGACAAAGAATCATGGCAATCATAACAACAAATTCCATACATATACGGGTATTCTAACATATACATGAAATACTCTATTTATAACATAGATTATACATATACATAAATCGAAACAGATAGCGCATTTAACATGTGCAATATCATTCACATCAAGAATAAATCATTATCTAATATTGAAAGTCTTGAAAACTATAACCTAAACATATATAGTCCGCACCTTAAACCAGAAAATGCGTAATGAATATGATTCAGACGATAAGTCTTCGTCAACAGCGGATACGCTACTTAAGGCATGAAACAGGTTAGCTATAACTTCACTACAACTATCCTAAGCTTCAAAATAGCTTAGGTTTTGATTAACTTACCCAAGAACGAAATTAGAATCACTGGAATAACGATTCAGATACGCGGGATCGATACCTAGAAGAGCTGGGAAGAATCTTACTGAAAACAATAGGTTCTCTCTTACTTTCTCTCTCTTTTCTCTCTCTTAAATAGCTAGGGTTTAGAAAATTCGTATGGGATTTGGGAATGAGGGTTTAAGGCCTTTTTATAAGCCTAAAGTCCACGAAAACAGCCTTAGGCCCAAGGTATACTTAGGTTATAACCAAATCGGGCTCTTTCTGATCCAACGGAGCACTTCTGGAGGTCTTCTTATCAAATGCGACCGGACTTAAGCTCACTAGTATTGGATCTTAAGCAAGTTAAGTTTTCAGTCTGATCGAGTTTTCAAATCGTCCGTGGCGGACCAGTTTCAATTCAACGGTCACCAAAATTCGATCAGGGTCACAAGTAATTTGACATGTATGGGCCACCTTTCCTGATCCGAGGATGAATTTGGGTCGAAATATAATGGTTAGAATGCTTAGAAATAACGTGCAAGAGACACGTATCAGATTACTTAAAATCATTTTTAATTTTTAAAAATCTTCGCTTTCTCACTCTCTTCACTCCAAACTCAAGGAAATGATCTCAAGACATCGTTTGACTTAATTTTTGAGATAATAGTCAAGTCCAACTAGGCGGTCATATTGGTCTAAGTTCATCGCTATCAGACTTTCGACGTGCGTTCTAGATTCGATACTAAGTTTCAAAGTACTCCCGGGAGCAACTAGGTTTAGAGTTAGATCCTAGATTTCAGGGTAATATAGCGTCAATGATTCTATAGGTTTTGGGTCTTACAAATCACATTAAAAGTGGTTGGTGCTAATTTCACATGTAATCTAGTTTAATGCTAGCTAAAAATCATTAAATTTCTAAAGGATTTGGTTCTAAATGATTTCTATTAGTGGTGGTACTCGGGTCTAAGTATGGATTTTTCTAAGGCGTTACAGTTTGTAAATGCGTGACATTTTCTTCGAACTGAACGCAGGCCCACATCCCCTAGCCTGAGTATTGCCTCGGCGCATGAGACGCGGCATTGGAACCACGACAATGGCGCGGTCGCTAGGGTACAAATATCGGGTCGAGCCGACTCTGAAATATGAGATACGTCTTCGGGTCGTGCGCAAATGCAGATAACAGATCGCAGATCGCTGAAATTCGACCGGGAGGACCGCGAAAGCCTATGGAATAGTACGAGCTAGGATATGGGCCTTACAATATTTTTCATTCTCTTTCCATTGTCCCATTTTGGGCCTTGATTGCTTACAGATGACCAAGATACCTTTTTAATGGGCTATACTGCCCTAGGTTTAAATTAATGATATTTTATATATATATATATATATATATATATATATATATATATATATATATATATATATATATATATATATATATATATATATATATATATATATATATATAATAGAGAAGTCAACCAGTAGTTGTGGCATATACCTTACGATCTTTGAAGTGAGTAGCTCGTTCTGATATTTAGGACGCGGATTTGATAGATCCAAATATGATGGATAGTGAGATGACATGTTAAAAATAGGACAACTTGATGGTTAGTACTTTGATCATGTATGTAAGTGGGTATACAATCAATTTTATAAATGGATGAACACAAGTAGGTTTTTAGAGTAATCAAGAGACACAACATGTCACGCCCTAAACTTGGAAACCGGGCTCTCAAAATTCCCGATCGCCCAATCCGGCGCCTACAGCCTCCGTAGAACCCCATTCTCAGCTCCTAGCTCCCATTCGCCAGGTTCCGATCCTGGGATGCTACGAGGAGGATTTTCAATGTCAGTTTGATTCGTAATAAGCATAACCAAAGGCATAACCCACAAACAACAACCAAGAACTCCATTACATTTCCACTATGATCAAAAACTTTACAAGTACAATGAGCATAAAGGGAAATACAATGGTAAAGAACAAAAACTCCAAAATGCTCTTCAACGTGCTCCTGTCTCAGCGCTGTTGCAAACCAACGTCACCTGCACGCAACGGTCGTGCATAAGCTTACAGAAAGCTTAGAGGGTGGTGAAAGTGTGTGTGCAAGGTAGTAATATGAACATGCAATGTCAGAGTAAAGCGGAATATGCAGATGGATCTATAATATCATGAGCCGTACCAAGGCTTATGCGATGCAAGACATGAATGGTATCGGCCATCCCAAGGCCATGCGATGTGCAATGCAACTCAAGCATACAGATCCTCATCTATGTCCACACATTAATACAACTCAAAATATGGAATATCACCGGGGTCTAGTATACTCTAAACAAGATTACCACCACATCACGCGCAATAAGGTAAGGAGAAGATACCACACATCCGTCTACCAATATCGGGCACGACTCGTCGATAGCGGACCCATTCCTCGAGTTGGTCAAACTCAGCCTAGCATTGCCCCCTACTCTCAGGCGGGTAAGGCCGCACCCCCTTCCAACCGACCACGACACAGTGGAGAGCGTAACCGTCTAGTAATCGGCACTCAACGCTCATCTACCCACTCGGTCTAAACGTTGGAGCAACCTCTTGGTACCATAAGGGTTTAAAGACTTTCACCCAGGGATATCTATAGTACCCCATGTAGAACAAGATTTTCGGTATCCAATCCTGCCAACCACGATACATCTGTGGAAGTTACGACCCCGATGTCGCTAGGGCGTACAATATCCATGTCATACAAATGCGATATGCATGATTCACACTATCCAGTCATGCATCAAATCCTGCGCATATCGTGCGCTCATGTAGGGCAACACTCCCTAATCGGGAGCCCATAAATAACCTGCCCAAAGGAAAATGCTATGATCAGACAATTCTCACGTCAAGCATACATATGATGCGTATGATCATGAGTCATGAAACTGTACTAAACATGTTATAATAAAATGAACTATCTTACAATGCAGATAGACCTGGACGGCCTATACACGATAAGTACGGCCCAGTAATGGGCCCTAAGGAGAGTCGTAATGTGGACATCCAACCAACATTACACTCACAATGTGGACGTCAAACCAACATTGCTCCCAAGGCACGATCTTTGTAAACATCAGTACTTAGTCTGTAATGGATTTACACATTGCAATGGACCGTAGGTTGTCCCCACTGGACCTTACATATATATCAAATGGGCCATATCCTATGGGCCTTTTATTCATCAGATGGGCCACATAAATGGGCCACACCAATGGGTCTTATGTGCATTGCAATGGGTCAAACCCATGGGCTTTAGATTACATCAAATGAGCTGTCTCATGGGTCTTATATCTAACCAATGGGCCACACCAATTGGACCCTATATGTAGATCAAGTGGGCCTCAACCCATAGACCTAATCATGAGTTCAAATGGGCCTAAACCCCTAGGCCTTATGGTACATTAAATGGGCCTAAACCCTAGGCCTTGCATATATCAAATGGCCTACTTCCATAGGCTTTAAATTTCAACAAAAGGGTCCAATTACCTGGGCCTTGAAGTACATCAAATGGGCCTAGTCCCATGGACTTGTAACATATCAAATGGGCCTAAGTTCTTAGACCTAAAATGAATCCAATGGGCCTAGCCCATAAGCATTTCATAAACCAAATGGGCCTAGCCCATAGGCCTTTTGAAATTCGAATGGGCCTAGCCCATAGGCCTTTTATGAGTCAGATGGGCCTAAATCCCTAGGCCTTACATATATATCGAATGGGCTAGTCTCATGGCCTTAGAACATAACAATTGGCCTAAACCCATAGCCCTTTTGAAATGCAAATGGGCCTAACCCATAGGCCTTCAAGTGGAATGAATGGGCCTTTCCCAAACGTAGGTGGCCCACCCAATCATCACCCAAGCCACAATGATCTCACCAAGTGGATGGACGGTCTGAATACACCACATGTATCATGGCGGGTCCCACTATCCAGTGGATAGTGCGGATAGCGTACATACATCACAAGGGCCCCACCGTCCGCTGGGCGGTGGAGGCAGCGCATGCATGAAGTGGGTACCACCGTGGTGGGTGCCTGGACGGTGGACTTAACACATAGTTCATTGTGGGTCTCATGTGGGGCCCACCCTGGAATATATAAATGGCATCCAACCCATTAGTAAGGTCAAACAGACCTGGTTGGGGGGAAAACATAAATTTCAGCTTGATCCAATACTTCTGTGGGCCCCAAAAACTTTTCAATGGGAGACGTTCATTCACACTGTTTCACATGGTGTGGGCCACCAGGGTTTTGGATCTGTCCCATTTTTGGAGGGGGGCCTGCTACTGGGACGACCCACCTCATGAGCCGGTTGGATGGCAAACAAACATTACTGTGGGGCCCACACGCAGGGCCGTGGGCCCCTGCTGGACGATCGCCGCCCGCACGGCTGCACGCAGCAGCATGCAGCGATGCCCGTTGACGTGAAAGGCAGAGGCAGAGCCTCTGCATGAAGTTTTTCAAAAAAAAGGAAAACCCGTGTTTTTGGGGTTTTTCGCACATGGGGCCCGCTTTACAGTAATCCACCCCGGCCATTACATTCAGTGGCCCGTAACAATCGAAATGAGTTCGAAGTTTGAATTTTTATAAGCTTAAGAAGTGAAATAAAATGAGAAAATAGTATTTGAATGGTGAGGACGGAATATTTGGCGCTATGGCTCACCAGGTGATTGGATCAGCTCCAAACCTTGGCCCAACGCATGAAATTTAGTGGAGAATAGGATGGACGGCGTGGATTGATTACTTACATCACGGTGGGGCCTCAGCCAGTGGACCACCAAAGGTCTTTTTTTCTTTCCTTTTTTTTTTTCTTTTTCTTTGAAATGTCCAGCATCCCAGACGCTGGACGGTTTATTCTTTTAAATGGATGGTGGTGGGCCCTGATGAAGTTGGCCACTACAGATGAGTGACGTGGGTACAATGTATAAGGTGGGCCCCACTTGAATAAAATAAATACCTCAAGGTGGGATCCATTCAAGTGGGCCACACAATCTTCTTGCATAAAAATAAAATAAAATAAAATAAAATAAAAGAGAGAGAGAGAGAGACATGGAGAGTGGGACACGGCTTGTGATGGAGGGACCCCGACATTATGGGCCCTACCTTTCATGAAATCATACATCAAGTGGGTCATTTTGCACATGTGACCATCAAAACTGAAGATCAACGGTGGGGATCCTTTCCCCACCAATATGGATGGTCTAGATGACCTTTCTAAAGAAAATAAACATCATGATGGGGTCCATGGAGAATGGCCCCATCATGGAATGATCATGATGATCCAAGTGGTCCATCGACCACCTTTTAGGGTCCCAAGTGAGATCCACACCATTGATCGGTGGGCCTCACTTGGTCCACCATAAAAATAAGAAAAACTAGAATGATCTAGCACCCACCGTCTGATCTTCTTGCTCCTAGGGGTTCCTTGGCACCTTAGCTTCAACTTCAATGGATGAGATGAAGAATGGAGGGTTGAGATGAGAGATTTTGGGATGAAGAGGTGGGCCACTTGGAGCTTAGGAGAGTTGGAAAATTTTCATACATGGGGGCTCTTTGTTGCTTGGGATTTTTGAAATGAGAAAGAGAGAAAGAGAGAGAGAGAGTGATGTAGAGAGAGATAGATGGATGGATGAATGATGGTTGTGTAAGAAAGTATTGACTTTTGTGGCCTTTTGTGTAAGAGAGGTATGGGAGATGAAGACTTTTGTGGCCTTTTGTGTAAGAGAGGTATGGGAGATGAAGACTTTTGTGGTTGCTTGGGAAAAGGGGTGAAAGTGATGTGTACTTGACATGTGATGGATTGATGGGTTGATTGATTGATTGGATTGATGTGATTGATGTGACACATCGTAGAGATTTCCTTAGTTTTCGCAACGTGCGGCGTTTTCTCGCACCGAATGTTAGCCCACATCTCTTGACCAGGGTATCGCCTCGGTGCGCGAGTCACGGCATCAGAACCGCAACGACGGCGCGGTCGCTATGGTATTGGTCTCAGGTTCAGTCAATTCGGGTTGTCGGCACCTGAATCAGGGTCGCGCGTCGATATCGGTTAAGGGTCGAAGGTTGTCGGAATTCGACCGGTAAGACCGCGGAAGTCTATGGAAAGGTACGGACCAAGATATGGGTCTTACAGCTCTCCCCTCCTTATAAAAATTTCATCCTCAAAATTTACACAAGCATCGCAACTAAGCATTACTCGCCAGGAATAAGAAATATAACGTCATCATATAGAATCAGGGACAGCGTACAAAATACAATACATGATCAATCATCAAAGAGATGAGGATAACGCTCTCGAATCTCAGCCTCACGCTACCAAGAAGCCTCCTCTACAGAATGGTGACCCCACTGCACCTTCACCAATGGAATGACCTTGGTTCTAAGGACTTGCTCCTTCCGATCAAGGATACGGACTGGCTGCTCAATGTAAGAAGCGTCCTCACGAACCTCCAACGGCTGCCAATTAATAACGAGAACTATGTCTGACCCACACTTCCTCAACATGGAGACGTGAAAAACGTCGTGGATGCCAGACAACTGTGATGGTAAGGCAAATCGATAGGCCACGACGCCAACGCGCCCAGTGATCTCAAAAGGTCCTATGAATCTCGGGGCAAGCTTGCCCTTCGCTCCAAATCGAACTACGCCCTTCATGGGTGAGACCTTGAGATACACATGGTCCCCTACATCAAACTCCAAGGGACGACGCTGACGATCAGAAGAACTCTTCTGTCGGCTCTGAGCTGTGCGCATCCTCTGCCTGATGATGTCAATAGCCTCTGAAGTCTCCTGCACAAGCTCGGGACCTAGGAGACGACGCTCTCCAACCTTGGTCCAACAACTCGGTGATCTGCATGGTCTGCCATATAGCGCCTCAAAAGGAGCCATGCCGATGGTCGCCTGATAGCTGTTATTGTATTCGAACTCAGCCAATCACAGGTGCTCATCCCAGCTACCCCCGAAGTCAATCGCGCAGGTCCGAAGCATATCCTCAAGTATCTGATTGACCCTCTCGGTCTGGCCATCGATCTGCGGATGGTACGCGGTGCTGAGCTGCAAATCAGTCCCCATCGCATGCTGGAAGCTCCTCCAAAACTGAGACGTGAACCTCAAGTCTCAGTCAGAAACGATCGAGACTGGAACGCCATGTAGTCTCACAATCTCCTCGATGAATAATCTCGCAAGCCGGTCTATAGACCAAGTCACACGCATCGCAAGAAAATGTGCCGACTTCGTCAGACGATCCACAACAACCCAAATGGCTTCATGACCGTACTGAGTCCTCGGTAAACCCATAATGAAATCAGTCGACACGTGCTCCCACTTTCACATCGGGACACTCAACGGCTGCAATAGACCAAAAGGTCTCTGATGATCGGCCTTGACATGCTGGCACGTGTCATACTCAGACAAAAAACTGACGATCTGACGCTTCATCCCCGCCCAAAAATACTGTCGCCTCATGTCCCGGTACATCTTCGTCGAGCCCGGGTAGATAGAAAACCGCGATCGATGTGCCTCGGTCATAAGATCTCTGTGCAACTCTGGAATATCCGGGACACATAATCGACCTTGGAAGCGCAGTCCACCGTCTGTACCGATCTGCCAATCATCCTGACCGTCAGATGCCGCCTCAGCCATATAACTCTGCAACGAATGATCAGCCTGCTGAGCCTCGATCACCCTAGCGACAAGAGAGGATTGAATTGACAAGCTCGATAACTGCACAATGGAAGACTGCAGGCCGAACTCAAAATCATACGCTGCGATATCCTCAAGCATCCGCCACTCCTGAATCATCATATGTGCCACTAGGCCTCGTGGCTGACGGCTGAGGGCATCTGCCACCACGTTCGCCTTACCCGGGTAGTACTGGAGATCAAAATCATAGTCCTTCAGGAGCTGCATCCAGCGCCTCTGTCTCATATTCAACTCAGACTGCGAGAAGAGGTACTTCGAGCTCTTGTGATCGGAGAAGAGCTCAAACCTAACCCCGTAAAGGTAGTGCCTCCACACTTTCAACGCGAAGACAACTGCAGCCAGCTCTAAGTCATGCGTAGGATAGTTCAGCTCATTGACCTTGAGCTGACGAGACACAAAGGCCACTGGTCTCCCGTGCTGCATCAGGACAGCACCCAAACCGATATGTGAGGCATCAGTGAATACAATAAAGCCGTCACTCCCAGAGGGAAGAGTGAGGACAGGAGCGGACGTCAGACGATCCTTCAACTCCATAAATGCTCGCTCGCAGGCGTCACTCCAAATAAACTCTGCGCCCTTCCGAGTCAACCTGGTCAGCCGGGCCACAATACGAGAGCAGTCCTCGATGAAACGTCAGTAATAGCCCGCCAAGCCAAGGAAACTACGGATCTCTGTCGCAGTCGTGGGCTGTCACCACTGACGCACTGCCTCGACCTTTGAGGGGTCCACTGCGACACCCTCCCTCTTCACCACGTGACCGAGGAACTTCACCTCCTCTTGCCAGAACTCGTACTTCTCCAACTTCGCATACAGCTGGTGTGCGCGGAGGGTCTGTAAAGTAATCTCTAAGTGCTGCTCATGCTCCTCACGGGTCCTCGAGTAGATCAGAATGTCGTCGATGAAGACTACAACAAACTGATCCAGATATGGGCGGAAGACCTCGTTCATTAGCCATATGAAGACCGCGGGTTCATTGGTCAGTCCGAAGGACATGACCTGAAACTCAAAATGACCATAACGCATCCTGAATGCTGTCTTCGGAATGTCCTCATCTCGGACCCGAATCTGATGATAACTGGAACGCCGGTCAATCTTCGAAAAGAACTGTGCACCCTGCAGCTGGTCGAATAAATCATCAATTCTAGGGAGCGGGTACTTGTTCTTGATCGTGACTTTGTTGAGCTCGCGATAGTCAATGCAGAGCCTCAACGAGCCATCCTTCTTCTTTACGAAGAGTACCGGTGCTCCCCACGGCGAACTGCTCGGACGGATAAAACCCAACTCACGTAACTCGTCCAACTGCTTCTGCAGTTCCCGTAACTCCAACGGTGCCATACGATACGGGGCCTTTGAAATAGGCGCGGTACTGGGCATGAGATCGATCTGGAACTTAGTGAGTCGACGAGGCGGTAATCCCGGAATCTCTTGGAACACATCGGGAAAATCGCATACTATGGGCAAATGGTTGATGTAAACGGCAACAGGCTCCTCTATGGCGCAAGACATCAAACAAGATAACCGCTCTCCTCTGGCCTCTGCAACGAACTCGAGCTGCGGCACGCCGGGTATACAAAACGTGACGGTCCTCGCGGTGCAGTCCAAAATGGCATAGTACTCGGCGAGCCAATCCATGCCCAGGATGACGTCGAACTCGGACATCGGCAAAACGAACAGATCGGCAGGCAGAAAGGTATCCCCAACTAGAACGGGACAAGACGAACAAAATCGTCCCAACGCTACAGTCCTCCCCAAGGGAGTCGATACTGATAGGATCTCACCAGCAGACTCCAACGGTAAGCCAGCCGATCGACAGAAGCTCTCGGTCACAAAAGAATGCGATGCACCAGAATCAAACAACACTCGTGCAATGCATACAGAAACTGGAAGTATACCCTCAACAACTCCTCCAGAAGACTGAGGGTCCTGCTGAGCTGCATAAAACCTAACCTGAGCTGGCTGGGGAGGTGCCTGTCCCCTCTGAACGTGCTGCTGCTGCTGATGGGGTCACTGAGGCGGTCGAAACTGCTGCCTCTGTTGCTACGGCCTCTGAGGCTGGTGCTGATGCTGATGCTTCTGCTGAGGTGGCCTCGGTGGTGGAGGCTGCTGTCACTGCTGCTGTGGGGGTCTCTGCTGCTGCGGTGGAGGTCTCTGCTGCTATGGACCTCTCTGCTGCTGCTGGGGGCTGGGACACTCCCATGAATGGTGTCCCGTTGCACCGCACCTGAAGCAAGTGCCGGTGAACTGCCTCTGAGGTGGTGGTGGAGTGCTGCTGGTGCTGATGGTGCTCAGAATGCTGGGCGACCTGTGTGCCTCTGCTGCTGTGGTCGACGCTGCTGGGAATCACTGGAAGAAGCCTGCCTCTTCCGGTCTCTCCTCTGACCACGATCAGACTGAGAACCGGCCCACTCAGTCTCATAAATCTGAGCTCTCTACACTACTGCATGGAAAGTAGGGAGCTCATGCCCAATAACACGACCTCAAAGGCCGTAACGTAAGCCGTGCTCAAAATGGCGGGCCTTCTGCCCCTCGTCATCAACCATATACGGTGCGAATCTCTATAGAGCTACAAAACGGGCCGCGTACTGCCCCACAGTCATGTCTCCCTGCACTAGAGTCTCGAACTCTAAAGCTCGCTGATGGCGGATATGGTCGGGGAAGTACTGGTCCTCGAATCGTCCACAAAGTCCTCCCATGTCCAGACATACTCACGTCCGGTAACACGGGTAACAGAGGTCCACCACTGCTCGGTCTCACCCTGGAAGAGAAATACTGCTAACCGGACGCGCTGCTCGGTCGTACACGACATGGTATCAAAAATCTTCTCCACATCGGAGCGCCATCTCTCTGCTGCAATCGGATCTGGCTAGCCCTAGAAACGTGGGGGATCAAGTCGTCTGAACTCATGGAGTAAGGCGCTCGCGCACTCCTGCTCTGCCTGAGCTGGTGAAACAGCTGGGCGTCTTCTCTGTCCTTGGAGTGCGGCTGTCACAGCCTGTAATATCTGCTATAACTGAGAGGCACTCATAGTCACGGTCGGCTCCACATCAGCCTCAGATGGAGGAATGTCATCCTCAGGGAAGGAAGCAGGGATCTTTGAGGGTGGAACGGGAGACGCAGGGGGTAAAGCTGGAGCCTCCGATGGTGAAGCAGAATCCTCAGGTGGTGGTGCGGGAGTCGATCGGATAACTCTCCCAGGCGCCATGTCCTACAGGAAAGAGCGAAGGCGCTAATCAACTTCAAAACTCTCAAAGGTACGCACGTTAATGGTCTGTATTGAAAGGTCGCGAAGCTATTCGAAATTCGGAACTTAGCCGTCCTATACTCATAGCAGACATGTAATATTGTTCTCGGTTATTCTCAAGTTATGCTCTGATACCAACTTCTGTCACGCCCCAAACTCAAAAATCGGGCTCACAAAATTCTCGATCGCCGAATCCAGCGGCGACAGCCTCCATAGAACCCCATTCTCGGCTCCTAGCTCCCATTCGCCAGGTTCCGATCCTGGGATGCTACGAGGAGGATTTTTAATGTCAGTTTGATTCGTAATAAGCATAACCAAAGGCATAACCCACAAACAACAACCAAGAACTCCATTACATTTTCACTATGATAAAAAACTTTACAAGTACAATGAGCATAAAGGGAAATATAATGGTAAAGAATAAAAACTCCAAAATGCTCTTCAACGTGCTCCTGCCTCAGCGCTGCTGCAAACCAACGTCACCTGCACGCAACGGTCGTGCATAAGCTAACAGAAAGCTTAGAGGGTGGTGAAAGTGTGTGTGCAAGGTAGTAATATGAACATGCAATGTCAGAGTAAAGCGGAATATGCAGATGGATCTATAATATCATGAGCCGTACCAAGGCTTATGCGATGCAAGACATGAATGGTATCGGCCATCCCAAGGCCATGCGATGTGCAATGCAACTCAAGCATACAGATCCTCATCTATGTCCACACATCAATACAGCTCAAAATATGGAATATCACTGGGGTCTAGAACACTCTAAACCAGATTGCCACCACATCGCGCGCAATAAGGTAAGTGGAAGAGACCACACTATCCGTCTACCAATATCGGGCGCGACTCGTCGATAGCGGACCCATTCCTCGAGCTGGTCAAACTCAGTCTAGCATTGCCCCCTACTCTCGGGAGGGTAAGGCCGCACTCCCTTCCAACCGACCACGACACAGTGGAGAGCCTAACCGTCTGGTAATCGGCACTCAACGCTCATCTACCCACTCGGTCTAAACGTTGGAGCAACCTCTTGGTACCATAAGGGTTTAGGGACTTTCACCCAGGGATATCTATAGTACCCCATGTAGAACAAGATTTTCGGTATCCAATCTTGCCAACCATGATACATCTGTGGAAGTTACGACCCCGATGTCGCTAGGGCGTACAATATCCATGTCATACAAATGCGATATGCATGATTCACGCTATCCAGTCATGCATCAAATCCTGCGCATATCGTACGCTCATGTAGGGAAACACTGCCTAACCGGGAGCCCATAAATAACCTTTCCGAAGGTAAATGCTATGATCAGACAATTCTCACGTCAAGCATACATATGATGCGTATGATCATGAGTCATGAAACTGTACTAAACATGTTATAATAAAATGAACTATCTTACAATGTAGATGGACCTGGATGGCCTATACATGATAAGTACGGCCCAGTAATGGGCCCTAAGGAGAGTCGTAATGTGGACATCCAACCAACATTACACTCACAATGTGGACGTCAAACCAACATTGCTCCCAAGGCATGATCTTTGTAAACATCAGTACTTAGTCTGTAATGGATTTACACATTGCAATGGACCGTAGGTTGTCCCCACTGGACCTTACATATATATCAAATGGGCCATATCCTATGGGCCTTTTATTCATCAGATGGGCCACATAAATGGGCCACACCAATGGGTCTTATGTGCATTGCAATGGGTCAAACCCATGGGCCTTAGATTACATCAAATGAGCTCAGTCTCATGGGTCTTATATCTGACCAATGGACCACACCAATTGGACCCTATATGTAGATCAAGTGGGCCTCAACCTATAGACCTAATCATGAGTTCAAATGGGCCTAAACCCCTAGGCCTTATGGTACATTAAATGGGCCTAAACCCGTAGGCCTTGCATATATCAAATGGCCTACTTCCATGGGCTTTAAATTTCAACAAAAGGGTCCAATTACCTGGGCCTTGAAGTACATCAAATGGGCCTAGTCCCATGGACTTGTAACACATCAAATGGGCCTAAGTTCTTAGACCTAAAATGAATCCAATGGGCCTAGCCCATAAGCATTTCATAAACCAAATGGGCCTAGCCCATAGGCCTTTTGAAATTCGAATGGGCCTAGCCCATAGGCCTTTTATGAGTCAGATGGGCCTAAATCCCTAGGCTTTACATATATATCGAATGGGATAGTCTCATGGCCTTAGAACATAACAATTGGCCTAAACCCATAGCCCTTTTGAAATGCAAATGGGCCTAACCCATAGGCCTTTAAGTGGAATGAATGGGCCTTTCCCAAACGTAGGTGGCCCACCCAATCATCACCCAAGCCACAATGATCTCACCAAGTGGATGGACGGTCTGAATACACCACATGTATCATGGCGGGTCCCACTATCCAGTGGATAGTGCGGATAGCGTACATATATCACAAGGGCCCCACCGTCCGCTGGACGGTGGAGGCAGCGCATGCATGAAGTGGGTACCACCGTGGTGGGTGCCTGGACGGTGGACTTAACACATACTTCATTGTGGGTCCCATGTGGGGCCCACCCTGTAATATATAAATGGCATCGAACCCATTGGTAAGGTCAAACAGACCTGATTGGGGGAAAAACATAAATTTCAGCTTGATCCAATACTTCTGTGGGCCCCAAAAACTTTTCAATGGGAGACATTCATTCACACTGTTTCACATGGTGTGGGCTACCATGGTTTTGGATCTGTCCCATTTTTAGAGGGGGGCCCGCTACTGGGGCGGCCCACCTCATGAGCCGGTTGGATGGCAAACAAACATTACTGTGGGGCCCACACGCAGGGCCGTGGGCCCCTGCTGGATGACCGCCGCCCGCACGGCTGCATGCAGCAGCGTGCAGCGATGCCCGCTGACGTGAAAGGCAGAGGCAGAGCCTCTGCATGAAGTTTTTCAAAAAAAAGGAAAACCCATGTTTTTGGGGTTTTTCGCACATGGGGCCCGCTTTACAGTAATCCACCCCGGCCATTACGTTCAGTGGCCCGTAACAATCGAAATGAGTCCGAAGTTCGAATTTTTATAAGCTTAGGAAGTGAAATAAAATGAGAAAATAGTATTTGAATGGTGAGGACGCAATATTTGGCGCTATAGCCCACCAGGTGATTGGATCAGCTCCAAACCTTGGCCCAACGCATGAAATTTAGTGGAGAATAGGATGGACGGCGTGGATTGATTACATACATCACGGTGGGGACTCAGCCAGTGGACCACCAAAGGCCTTTTCTTCTTTCCTTTTTTTTTTTTTCTTTTTCTTTGAAACGTCCAGCGTCCCAAACGCTGGACGATTTATTTTTTTAAATGGATGGTGGTGGGCCCTTATGAAGTGGGCCACCACAAATGGGTGATGTGGGTACAATGTATAAGGTGGGCCCCACTTGAATAAAATAAATACCTCAAGGTGGGATCCATTCAAGTGGGCCACACAATCTTCTTGCATAAAAATAAAATAAAATAAAATAAAATAAAAGAGAGAGAGAGAGAGAGACATGGAGAGTGGGACACGGCTTGTGATGGAGGGACCCCGACATTATGGGCCCTCCCTTTCATGAAATCATACATCAAGTGGGTCATTTTGTACATGTGACCATCAAAACTGAAGATCAACGGTGGGGATCCTTTCCCCACCAATATGGATGGTCTAGATGACCTTTCTAAAGAAAATAAACATCATGATGGGGTCCATGGAGAATGGCCCCATCATGGAATGATCATGATGATCCAAGTGGTCCATCGACCACCTTTTAGGGTCCCAAGTGAGATCCACACCATTGATCGGTGGGCCTTACTTGGTCCACCATAAAAATAAGAAAAACTAGAATGATCTAGCACCCACCGTCCGATCTTCTTGCTCCTAGGGGTTCCTTGGCACCTTAGCTTTAACTTTAGTGGATGAGATGAAGAATGGAGGGTTAAGATGAGAGATTTTGGGCTGAAGAGGTGGGCCACTTGGAGCTTAGGAGAGTTGGAAATTTTTCATACGTGGGGGCTCTTTGTTGCTTAAGATTTTTGAAATGAGAAAGAGAGAAAGAGACAGAGTGATGTAGAGAGAGATGGATGGATGGATGAATGATGGTTGTATAAGAAAGTATTGACTTTTGTGGCCTTTTGTGTAAGAGAGGTATGAGAGATGAAGACATTTGTGGCCTTTTGTGTAAGAGAGGTATGGGAGATGAAGACTTTTGTGGTTGCTTGGGAAAAGGGGTGAAAGTGATGTGTACTTGACATGTGATGGATTGATGGGTTGATTGATTGATGGGATTGATGTGATTAATGTGACACATCGTAGAGATTCCCTTGGTTTTCTCAGCCCGCGGTGTTTTCTTGCACCGAACGTTGGCCCACATCTCTTGACCAGGGTATCGCCTCGGCGCGCGAGTCGCGACATCGGAACCGCAATGACGGCGCGGTCGCTATGGTATTGGTCTCGGGTTGAGTTGACTCGGGTTGTCGGCACATGAATCAGGGTCGCGCGTCGATATCGGTTAAGGGTCGAAGGTTGCCGGAATTCAACCGGTAAGACCGCGGAAGTCTATGGAAAGGTACGGACCAAGATACGGGTCTTACACAACATGTATACCGTTAGATTCAAGTGTCTTATTTACACGTGTAAGTTCCTCAAATTGTATTCCTGATAGTGGGTTAAGCATATTCATAAGTGGTAAACAAGATGAGCAGATTAACATCTCGATTCGATACGTATACAGGTGGAAGTAGAGATCAGGTAGTTAGTTACTATGATCGGGTAGTCCAAACTTAAAGTGAGCGGTTAGATATATTACCTAGTGGTGAATAATTAACTGAACGGTTGGTTATGATGGACAAGTGGGAATACTTGGACATATGATAATCTTATCTTAAAAATCAACAATCGGATGAGTTGATCTATGGATGAAGATTATTCTCAATGGTTAGATTTAACTTAGAGAATAGATGTAAGGTTAGAATATGCTAAATTTGTGGCATACACATGTATATATTAAATTAAATTTCATGGTAACACCTGAGAACTTTCAATACTCAGGTATTGAAAAGTTCGGGGTGTTACAATCTATCCCCCTTAAATAAAATTTCATCTCCAAAATTTATTTACTTCTACCATATATATAGATTCATTACGTTTAATTTTTGTTGTATTCCTCATGATGTAGATTATATGTCTAGGTATGAGTATAATTAACTAGACCAATGTGGGGTGCTACACCCTGGTTCGACCGTCATGATCAATATCTTTTTGGCTTCCTCCTTAAAATCAAAAGGCTCATGTTATATGATTATCGGAGGGTGTAACTCTTTCATATCTCCTTCTATCATGCTTGATTGAGATGTTTTGGCCTAGAAACTTAAGGGTAGTGTTAATACCATATTACAATCCAATGTAATCAGTGAAAATAAGCCAAATTGTATGACCGAATTCGGACATTTTTCCCCAAATGTTTTCGAATTTGGTTAATTATTTATTTCATGTGCAACGTCATTAGTGGTTCTTCTATCTAGCTTAAGAGGGGATGATTCTAATGCTCTTACCTTAACAAACAATTCTTCAATCAAAAGATCATTTGAGAATTCTTCATCACTTAAATACTCAGTCGATCCTTTCATGTTCATTCCCATCTTATGATAATCATAATTCTCGATTGAGTTATGCCCCATAGATAATTCAATTGATTCTTCCATATCCATTCATGTCTTATTACGATTCTAATTTTTGACTAAATCATTACTCGCAAGAAGCTCAACATATTAACTTATATCTCTTTTTCACTTTCTAACTTTGGCATCACCAGCCCTGGTTGAGCTGGCAGGAACATCTAAGTTTGATCCCAAACAATGGCTAATTGCCTTCTCTTTGATGCATTTTACCTTTGCCAAAGTCGCTTTTGGGCACGAGCATCCCCTCTAGTATCGCTAGGAATTTCAGATAACTCAACATTTCCCAAATGCCTTCTTGGTCGGGCCGATGTTTAACCATCCTTGGCCCATGCACAGATCCAGGGTGATCACTAATGTGTTTGCCCTTCTACAGGTAAAAGGCATTTCCTTTTACATAGTTCTGATTGACCGATTATCTTGCTTGATATTTTGGTTGGTAGAATCTCCCATTTGACCAAGTCGGCCCAGCACATTTCTCACAAAGAAGCTCATAATTTGAAATTATTACACCTAAACATACTTTGGTCCGGTTGCTTGTAGGCTTAGACCTCACACTCCTCTTACCATTTTTCTCATTTGGTTGACCCATCTTCACTTTGAGATCAACCTTTTGTCAAAGCCAAACTAACATTTGAATATTAATGGTGGCCATATTGATCTCCATATTAGATCAAAATGGATCAGTGTTGACCAACATTGCGTCCTTTTCTTTCTCATGAAACTTCAGCAACCCTTTATCAATGTTGTCTTGAATGACTTCTTGAAAATAACACACTTATTAGAGAAAGGCGACCGAGTCCCATACCATTTATAGTAATTAATCTTTTTTAACTCTTCAATTATTGGAATCTTTTGATTAAATAGAATTTTGATAAATTTTTCATCAAACATAATATTAAAGATTTCGTCAACATAAGAAATATCAAAAGTATATGTTCTTTGAACTTTTATATTAAAAGATGTTGATGCTTCTGCTTTAACTAGGGCCAAATACGTGAATGATTGTTTTGTCAATAATTTAGCTACTGCAACATCATAATAATATGTTTTTGCTGACGGAATCTTTTATCTCATTGACTTTTAAAGAAGTGCCTCAAATCAAGACACTTTCCTGATTAAGTCATACAAAGTTGTAAATTCTATTCTAATAAACTTATTTCAAAGCTTGAACTCCAATCCATCTTAAGTTAACTAGACAAATTCTACTTCGATTGTGATTACCTTGTATCGACTTTTTGCTCTCTTAATTCGATTAATATAATTTTTGACTAATTCTCCTGGCAACTGTTGAAAATGAGCAAGATCGACCATAAAAATTTCTCCGTCCTCATAAAAGAACTGAACATGAAAATTTTCTTCTATATCTTGCCAATTTTGTATGAAATTCAATGGCGAATTGGAATACCAAGTAAAAGCTACCCTAGTGAGTGAATAACCAAATAGTTGTAATTTATAATACTTATTATTGAACAATTCTCCACAATGTATAGTAAACCAACTTGTGTTCTATGATCGATTAACCTGTATCACTTATATATAGTGTAAAGTTAGGTCGATAGTTTCTCGACAATGGATATTGTCAATCAATCCAATTAGGATATGGCTTGTGATAAACTAGAGTAGTAATTCGACTAATGACTTGGCCTGCTACTTCCTAAACCAATTGAACAATTTAGTTATGCTCTAAGTATTGTTATGCAGCCACTGGAGGTACTTCTGGGCCATCTTGATATTGTTCTTCATTATACGGTTAATTTCTATGCAAAGGTTACCTGTCAGGCATCCCTTAATTTATGGATTCATGAATTACATTTCTATTCTCATGTTTAGGACGCCCGAAATGTACGAGTGGTGGTGAATTTCGCATGTCCTCATTAGGAATACATTCAGGACGTTTGAAATCTACAAATATCGGTGAATTTTGCTCTTGTGGAATTGGACCAGGGACATGAATAAACAGTGTATTTTATTGTAAAAGAAATGTATCTGGCATTGACTGAACTGATGGTACAAGTGCTCAATTCCTAACAAAGCTTACATCAACCTGCTTCTGAAGTGCAATAGATACTCTTTCAACAAACAAAGCTACCAACTGATTCATGCTCTCAATGTGGCTGACCATCCACCTATTAAATGCCTCGGCCTGAATTCATGAGTGTTCAGTCTGAACTTGGGACAATTCTGCAATGTGTTAAATCCCCCTTTGCATATCAACCATCCCGACTGATAGAATTTCAAGAGGTTCAACTCAAGATGCCGATGGTTTATCTGAATTTGGTGGAATATGCATCAGAATAGGTAGTGGATTCCCTTATCCAGGTACCCATTATACTTGCAACTCTTCCACATAAGCAAAGGGTTCGTTAGCTGCAACATTAAGTATTGAAGTATTACGATCACCTCTTCGGCTCATGATTCTGATAAACTATTGCATCGGTAAGTATTCCGGTGTCTAGAGTGTTTTTTTACACAATCGGCACAAAAGAAATATTGATGATGGCCAAATATTTATCTTGTTCCACTGGTCATACAAAAAATGTTGACACTTCAATTTGCTTTCTGTTACGTGTAGTGTATGCGAGCGTGCCAGAATCGACATAGCGGCTTGATCTAAACCGATCAACTTTGACCCCAAGTATCAAAATAAGCAAATACGTCCGATACGAATGTATATGACCAAATTTTGAGAAGATCGATCTCTTACTCGGTCACTCGCAGAATTTAATAATGATCAGGTGATAATCAGATAATGGTATTCTTACTTCAAAGATGTATTATTTTGTATCTTCCATAAGAAATGACTTTCAAAATACTAGTGTAATCAAACAATATGAAAAATTCACAATCGGTCACTTGGAGCAATGATAAGAATGCATATCTTAAAAGGACTACGTGACATAGGGATAAAGGATAAATCTAGCATATGATCATAAATTTATATTACAATTAAAGATTATAGCTAAGAATCATCACTATTGGATTATTGCTAATCTTAAGATAAGATGAGATTTAAAAAAACAAATTAATAGATTTATTTGTTGTGTCAGATTGATTTAAACTGATCTTGGCCTGTTCATTTCATTTGCTATTTATAGAGTTTCGTTGGAACTTATTATTTTATATCCTTTTTCCATTATTGCAATGATTATGGCACTTCAAAAGTTTTTTCTAGATCTTATTATCTAGATTTTTTTAATTACATTTCTTTTTACAATGATTCATCTCCTGTCTGTTAAGAATTTATTTCTTCTGATTATCTTTTGTATCTTAACATGTTACATTTCTCTTTTCACTTGTTACTCAGCTACAACATCTAGTCTGCCATCTCCAACCATGTGAAAATGTGTTTATAGCAGATATAATTTGGCCACAAGGTTGAAATGTCCTTTTATCCGCTTCTTATTTCTCATGGAATGCCACATGTCACCTTCCTATCTTTTTATTACTTTCGTCGAATGGTCAAAATTTGAGTACAATCATTTTACACATTAACTATATATATCTTAGTTACCTTCTGATAGGTTAGAATCCGTTGATACTATGTCCATGTCGTGGCCAACAATCTGGAAGGTCTGTATACGTACATGAGAGCCACATGTGTGGCGCATGAGTCACCACCATTCTCAAACTTATCCTAAACTGGCATAAGAGTCTGGCCTTAGATATCATCCAGATCTTACGTAATGTAATTTCTACGTCTGGTATCGTAGCTGTCGGATCTGGGTGATATTGTAATGATCCGGAACGTTTATATGATGGTTCAAGAAAAGAAAGAAAGAACTCTGAAGAGATTATTCCAACTGTTTGATCTTTTAATTCTTTTCCTTTGAATAATAACGGTTTACCTTAACCGTTATTTCGTTGGCCACTGATAGAGTCTTCAAATCTTAAAGATTTTTATGGGTATCACCGTCAAGGATGAGGCCCATCATACAAACGGTTTGGATCATTCCAACCCAGATCCGAGTCTACAGTCCCAATGTGAACAAAAAAAAAAGAGGGCGAGTTCAGTGGATCCGAGGTGGGTGAATCCCTGACTGTGGGGCCCACCTAGATGTATGTGTCTTACATCCACCCCGTTCATCCTTTTTGATAGCTTATTTTAGTGCATCATAAAAAACGAAGCATATCTAAAACTTAGATGGACCAAACCACTAGAAACTGTGTTCATTCACCATTAAAAATTTTTTATGGGCCACAAATGTTTTGGATCAATCCGGTATTTTTGTGATCCCTTCATCAATAGGTTTATGGCAAATAAACATTCGATTGGTTCCCAATAAGTTTTTAATTGTTCATATTCGATCACCACTGTTTCCTGTGGTATGGTCCACAAAGATTTGGATCTACTTCATTTTTTGGATCATGTACTAAAAAGATCTGTTAAAACGGATGGACGGCATGGATTTACGTCACATGCATCACGATGTGCCCCACAGCAAGGGATCCACCGACCTTGGTGGATCTGGGGATCCACTGAAGACAGGCCATCCAAACCGTTCGTAGGGTTATTACTACTCAGCTGAATTGTACGAACAAATATCATCCGGATACACAACTTCTGTCACCCTCAGGCGTTCAATCTCCACTGTTTCGTGTGTACGGACTACCTGAGTTTGGATCTGCCTGATATTTAGAATCATCTCCTAGTGTCGTCTTGCAAAACAGATTGACAGAGCGGATTTATCACCGACATCTCTGTGGCCCCACACAACCCCGGGCACAGGAATATCCCTGTGCCCTGGATAAAAAGGCAATCCGCTTCCTCGTTATGTACCTGTGAGTAGATCTGTACATTTGCGACACTCTATTAAAAGATGGCCCACCTCGTTCCTTCCGTACATCCGATGAGATCTGAGAATAAAAATAAATGAATTATATGGCGAGAATTACGAAATGTCCCAATAACCCTACCTTGTCAGTTAGTTAAAATTACCAAAACACCCTTGGAACGGAAAGCCTCCACCGCTGATCTTCGTCATTTTAAAGGGTGCGGATTAGGTGTTACCCGCCTGACAACGTAGCGGGTGTTTCCCTGACCGTGGGGCCTACGTTGATGTATATGTTGTATATCCATCTCTGTCCATCAGTTTTTAAAAATCATTTTAAGAAATGGGCCTAAAGATTATTCAGATTCAAATATTAAGTGGATCACACCAAAGGAAACAGCAGTGATTAAACATTACAAACGTATTATGGGCCACGAAAGTTTTGAATAAAGCTGATATTTGTGCTTTCCCTTCATTCAGGAGCTCGGAAATTATCAAAAGGTTGGATGAAAAATAAACATTACGGTGGGCCTTAGGAAGTTTTATGGTGAGGGTTCATTGACCTCTGTTTCCTATGGTGTGGTGCACTTGAGACTTGGATATGGTTCATATTTTGGATAATTCCCCGGAATGACATTAAAAAACTAATGGACCGTGTGGATATAAATAAAAAATTAAAAATGAAAAAAACATTAAGTTGGGGCCATGATCAGGAAAACACCGACTATAGCATTGCCCGAGCAACACCTAATCCGCTCCCGTGTTTCATCCATTCCGTTCATCCATTTTTAAAAGATCATTTTATAACATAATCTCAAAAATGAGAGGTATGTAAATATCAGGTGCACCACACCACATGAAAACCATAGTGATTGGATATCCATCATTAAAATCCTCCTAAGGCCCACTGTACTATTTATTTGACATCCAATATGTTGATTAGGTCATACAGCCCCAGATGAAAGGAAAAAACAAAAATCAGCTTGATGCAAAACTTTTATGGCCCAAAATGTTTTTTAATGGTCGACGCTCATTCGACATTATTTCCTGTAATGTGGTCCATTTAAGAATTGGATATACCTCATTTTTGGTCTCATTCATTAAAATTATCTCTAAAAATAAATGGACGGCATGGATGAAACAAATACATCATGGTGGGACTCACATAGCACCGACCATCAGCCATTGGCTGGTGTCATGGGGAGTAGCCAATCCGTTTCCTTGCAAAAGGCAGAACCCCTTGCTTACCGATGGGACTCCCACATATGGACTCATTTACAAAAATGTCATACACGTGCAAAATCGATGCTCGCGTGTGATACTAGGGCCACTCTCTATTTGGCCTACGTGCTTGTGTGTGATACTAGGGCCACTCTCTATTTGGCCTACGTGCTTGTGTACTACAAAGCGGTCTAGCTCCACACGTGGGCCATACTTGCAAGAAGATTGATATTGTCAAGTTCACCGTCATTTTGAAATTGGCATTGACTCATTTTTCAGAGCCACGGCAGATTTATAAGGCACTCCAGACCGTTCATAACGCTGACCTGACTGTAGATGGATCAGAGCCCAAAAATCATAAGTTAGCATAATACCTTCTCATTCGGCCCATTGAATTTGGACCATTCAGTATTTTACTTCCAACAAACTAATTAGGAGCAAGCAATTGACCTGTTAACATTGCTCGATCAGTGATATTTTCAAGCTATTATCATCAATGTAGAGTGATTTGGACGGTTGAGATAGCCGTACAATGGGCCATGTGTAAGGAAGAACAATCACCAGCATTTTTAAATGGTGGTGAAGTATCGTAGAAGCGCTGGAAGGTATACATGGAGGGGGATAATCAGATGCATTTCTTCCTCTGACATACAAAGCCTTGAAATCTAGAGATTCTAAACTCCATTCTACCTCCCAAGCAATCTTTTTAAATTACAAAAACTCCTCAACCAGCTCGGCCGTAACGGTTCAAAATTTGATTTTGTCAGGTCCGAGCCCCGCCTGATGACAGCCTCATAGCTAATAGGAATTCCCAAAAAGGGTTTTTACAAAAAAAAAAAAAAAAAAAGTCAACAAACAAACAAACAGACTTGAAGTTTTACATGATGATAGAAATAACATCATTTTTCAACAAGTCTGGAACTAACTTTAATTTTCCTTAATGAAAATATTATAAATGCTTTTTTTTTTTTTCTTAAATTTTACGTGCAATTGTACTTTTTCTAGTCATCAAATGGACATTACAAAAAATTTTAAAAATAAAATAAAATCAATTTCTCATGCATCTTAGATAAGGGAGTGAATTAGGTGCAGCACCAGCATCACTGAGGATGGTGCAACCCTTACTATGTGGCCCACTTTGATGCATGCATTCTACATTCATGTTGTCTATTCATTTTTTTCATATTATTTTAAGACATGAGCCAAAAAAGAAGTAGATACAAGTCTCAGGTAAACCATGTCATAGGAAATAGTGGCAATTGACCATTAACCATTTATAATGGGTTACAAAAGTTTTGACTGAAGCTGATATTTGGTTTTTTTTTTTTTTTTTTTCATTTCGTTTAAGTTCATGTGACCTTATAAACAGGTTGAAAGGCAAATAAACATTGAAGAAACATTATAGTGGGCCATAAAAAGCTTTTAATGGTGGGATGTTCAATTACCACTTTCCCTATAATATAGTCCACCTAAGATTTGGATCTACCTCATTTTTTAGTTTGTAGCATAAAATGTTTTGGCAAAATGGATGGATGCCATGAATATAAAACAAATACATCAAGGTGGTTCCCATGGATGGAGCCATATCGTCTTGGGTGAAGCTGAGGCCGCACCTAATCCACTCCCCTCAGAAAATGAGCTCTTCTTTTTTCTTCAAAATAATAATAATAATAAATACTTATATGTGTCTTTTGCTATGGAATAAATAGAAAGAAAGAAAAGATATAACAAAAACTCAACTGTAAATTTTTTTTATTTTTTAAGTTTCTTCTTTCTATAAAGATTGTGCTCAGATAAATCTACTTGGGAAGAAATTGCTATAAAAATATGAGAGAAATTAAAAACTTGACTTTTAAAAAATGTGTGCTTTTTCTTTTTTCAAAAGCAAAAGCTTAAATTGATCTTTTGCCAAGAACTGAATTTTGGCCAACTTTTAAAAGTTCAAACGTTATCCAAATGAAATGATTTGAAAGTCATTTAAAAATTTATCAAAGTATCTTTCTAGCAAGCTAAAATCACCTTAATTAGGCATATAACAATGAAATTATGAACATTTTTGTAGGATTGTATGATATTGGAAATGAGAGAGAACATGACCTCAGGTGGTCAAGGACTTTAGGCCCACTTTAAAATGGTCAAATAGTGTCTAAATGAAATGATTCAAAAGCTATTTGAATGTTCATCTAATTTTCTTTCTAATGAGCATAAGATGACCCTGATTTGACCTATAACGAGGGAGTTGTGACTATTTTTGTGGGTCGCTCAATATTGGAAACAAAAGTGAACATGACCTGACGACATCATGGACTTTAGGCCTACTTTTGAATGGTTAAATGACATCCATAAGATGATTCTAAATCCATATGAAACTTCTTCAAATCATTTTTTCTAATTAGTTCAAGATCACATCGATCTTACCTGTAATGAGGGAGTTATGAAAGTTTTCATTGGATCGAGTGTAGCTAGAAATAAGAGCAAACTTCACAACTTCAGGCTCACTTTTAAATGGCCAAATGATGCCGAAATGATATGATTTTAAATTTGTTTAAAATTTCATTGGATTATATTTCCAACGAGCATAAGATCACTTCGATCAGAGCTGTAATAATGGAATTATGACCATTTTTGAGCAATCGCATGGTGCTGGAAACAAGAGCGAATGTAACCAAATACCATAATGAACTATGGGCCAAGTCTTAAACAGTCAAATATTATCCAAATGAAATAATTTCAAAGCTATTTAAAATTTCATCGAATTATCTTTTCAATGAGGAGAAGATTACTCCAATCAGTGTTGCAACGTGGGAGTTATACAATCTCATTTCTAACATCAAGTGATAATGTGAAAATGATCATAACTCCCTCTTTACAGCTATGATTAGGGTGATTATATGCTTGTTGAAAAGATAATTCAATGAAATTTTAAATGAATCTAAAATATTCACATTATTTAAAGAATATTTGAGCATCCAAAATGAGCCCAAATTTTATCATGGTGTTCAGTCATGTTAGCTCTCGTTTCCGACATCACGTAATGGTGCAAAAATAATCGTAACTCTCTCATTACAGCTTATATCGAGCCAATCTTATATCGTTGGAAAAATAATTAAATGAACTTTCAAATGACTTTAGAATCATCTCATTTGGATATGATTTAGCGATTCAAAAGTAGGCCCATGGTAATCCCATTCGTCATCCTTTCCAACTATGCGTGATTCCACAAAAATGGTCATAACTCTCTTGTTACAAGTCGAATAAAGGTGATCTTGTGATTTTGAATAGATAATTTGAAGAACTTTCAGATGGCTTTATAATCATCTCATTTTGACATTATTTAAAATGAAGAAGTTATATCTCTTGTTTGTGTGATCACGTGATGCTAAAAATGAGAGTGAATACAACCAAACACCATGATGAAATTTGGCCCAACTTTTGGATGGTCAAACATTGGTAAAATGATATGGTTCTAAAACTATTTAAAAATTCATCAAATTATCTTTCTAATGAGAACAAGATCACCTCGATTAGAGCAATAGCAGGGGAGTTATGACTGTCTCTCTTGTTACATCTTCAATTGTGGTGATCTTGTACTCGTTGAAAAGAAAATTCAATGAGATTTCAAATGACTTTAAAATCATCTTGTCTAGACACCATTTAACCATTCAAAAGTGGGCCTAAAGTCATCACATTTGTTGTCATTTTAAGTTACTCACAATCCCACTAAAATTGTCATAACTTGCTCGTTATGATTAGGATATGGGTGATCTTGTGCTCTTTGAAAAGATAATTTGATGAAATATCAAATAGTTGTAGAATCATCTCAGCAAGATGCCATTTAACCATTCAAAATTGAGCCCAAAATCTATCATATTTTTCGATTGCATTCGCTCTTATTTCTAACATCACGCAAAATTTGTCATAACTCCCTCATTACTATTATGATCAAGGTGATCTTATGCTCATTTGAAAGGTAAGTCAAATAACTTTAAATGGCTTTAGAATCATCTCATTTGGACTCCATTTGACCATTTAAAATTAGGCCCAAAGTCATCGTATTTACTCTCATTTCTAGCAACGCACGATCCATAAAAATTATCATAACTTTCTTGATGAAGTTTTAGATGGCTTTAGAATCCTCTCATTTGGACACTATTAGACCATTCAAAATTGATCCTAAAGTTCATGATGTCGTCAAGGTATGTTCGCTCTTGTTTACAGAATCAAGTGACCCACAAAAATGTCCATAACTTCCTCATTACAAGTCGAATCAGGGTAATCTTATGTTCATTAGAAAGATATTTAGATAAACTTTAAAATGACTTTAGAATTATCTCATTTGGACACCGTTTGACCTTTAAAAGTGGTTTTAAATTTCTTAATGGCCTTAGGTCATATCCGTACTCATTTCCAACATTGTGATCCCAAAAAATGGTCATAACTCTCTAGTTGATGATTTTAAAGTCATCTAAAATTTTATTGAATTATCTTTCTAATAAGTGAAACATTAACTTAATCTGAACTGTAATAAAGGAGTTATGATTGTTTTCATGGGATTATACAATGTTAGAAACCATAATGAACTCAACGTAACTCTATGATAGACTTTATACCCAGTTTTAGTTGTCAAATCATGTCCAAATGAAGTAATTCTAAATACACTTAGTAATTCATCAAATTATATTTCCAATAAATAACATATCACCGCCAATTGAACCTATAATCAAAGAGTTAGTATCTTACTATGGTAGAAATGTGAGTAAATGCAAACTCACACATTATGGCCTTTGATCTCACTTTTAGATAGTAAAATGATGTCTAAATAAGATAATTTTAAGTTCATTTAGAAGTTCTTAAATTATTTTTCCAACGAGTACGAGATCACCATAATCGGGCATGTAACGAGGGAGTTATAACCATTTTCGTGCGATCTCATGAAGCTAAAAATAAGAACGAATGTGACCTTACATATCATGGACTTTAGAATCACTTTTAATTGGTCAAATGGTGTCCAAATGAGATAATTCCAAAGCCATCTAAATTCTCATTAAAATATCTTTTCAATGATCCTAAAATCACGATCCGACCCTTGACGAGGGAGTTATGATCATTTTTGTGAGATGATGCACAGCTAATAATAAGAGCAAACGTAATGATTTTGGGCCCACTTTCGAACAGTCAAATAGAATCTAAATGGGATGATTTTAAAGTCATTTGAAATTTCATCAAATTAAATTTCTAATGAGAATAAGCTCGCCTTAATCAGAGCTATAATGAGGGAATTATGATAATTTTTATGCAATCATGCGATGTTGAATATGAGAGCAAACATAGTCGAACTTCATGATGAACTTGAGGTGTACTTTGGATAGTCAAATTGTCTCCAAATGAGGTGATTCCAAAGCTATTTGAAAGTTTATCAAATTATCTTTCTATTGTAAACAAGGTCATCTCAATTAAAGCCGTAAAGAGTGAGTTATAACTATTTTCACGTAATCGCATCTTGCATTTATGTAAATGCTATAGTGGAAATCTAACACCCGATGTGTTGTCAAATTTTGTTGTGTCAAACCATTTAAAACTTATATCATGCTTTAAGTTGAAGTGATCAGGTTCGTGCAATTTAAAGTTGTATGTATCTTCTTCGAACTTGTCTATATCTTCAAGTTGAAGATCATGGTTTCAAGCTCGAATTCGATAACTCAAGCGTAACTCAAGTGTAACTCAAGATCAAGTTCAAGAGATCAAACTCAAGCTTCATGTATCACAATTAATCAAGATTCTGAAGCAGTTGATGTTTTAATTGTTCCAACTCACAAAAAGTTATGGATGACCCTAGATTGACCATAGATTGTGTCATATTTATTACATATTGTATGAGAGTCATTTCATAAGTTTATAAGTCATTTTCTCCACTAGTCTTAGTCCTTATTTGATTAGTTCATAAATTGGCCCGACCAGTCTAAGAGTTTTCTCGACCAATCCAAGGTTTGTTACAATTTTTTAAAATTTTCTATTAAACTCTCAACCAGTTCTGAAAACTACTCGACCAGTTGAGTGAACAGTGCTCGACCAGTCGAGTGAACAGTGCTCGACCAATCGAGCAGACTCGACTCAAAGTCCAACAATATATTCTGGTCTCACTCGACCAGTCGAGTACATTTCTTGATCAGTCGAGCAGGCCACTCGACCAGTCAAGTAAACGACCTTATCTTATCGCTCCAGAAATTTTGAAATTTTATTGGTCCTTCGACCAGTTAAACCAATCCTTAAACCAGTCAAGTGAATAGTATTTTCACCTATAAATAGAGTACGAATTTAAGAGTTTATTCATTCATAAAGTGAAATCAAGACACCACTTTGAGAGATAATTTTGTGAATTCATTAAGCTATATTGTGCTCATTTTAGATTTTCTTTAATTAGCTTTTTTAATTTGATTTTTTTAATCTTTATTCTAATCTTACATTAAGAAGGGATTTGTGTTTTACCTTTCTTGAGATCAAAATCAAATCAAGAGCCCAAGTTGATTTAATTAAAAATCATTTAGAATTAGAACTTTTCATCTATGAGACTAGACATTAAATATCTTCGTTTACATCGGATTGGTTGTTACGCCCCGAACCCGAAAATTGGGCTCATAAAATTCTCGATCATCGAATCTGGTGCCGAATGCCTCCATAATACCCCATTCTCGGCTCCCAGCGCCCATACGCCAAATTTCGATCCTGAGATCATACAATGAGAATTTTTCAACGTACATTTATCTCGTAAGAACCATAACCACAAGTTTACCCAAATCACAAAGGCAACATCATCATCACATATCCACTAATATAAACAGTTAAATATAGTGCTGGAAGGGAAATACATATATCGAAATCAAAGCTCCAGAAGTTTGCTACATGTTTCAAGCTCGACGTTGCTGCGACTTAACACCACCTGCACGCATCTATCGTGCATAAGCTTATAGAAAGCCTAGAGGGTGGTGAAAGTATGTACACAAGGTAAGTGTTAAGTATTTAATACAATGACATAATCATACAATGTCAAAAATACTGGCAAGATCTTAAATCATATGATATCAGAGTAAGCCGAAACACACTAGTAAGTCTACGAGTCATATAATATCAGAATATGCAATGCGGATCAGCTATGCAAATGTGAAATCATAGAGAACCAAATATTAGATTCCAATGATGAAATGCAATATGAAAATCCTAAAGAGCCACGAATACCATCAACCTCATCTAGGTCATACATCAAACCTGCACGCATCGTGCGATCATGAGGGGATAACTCCATCTCACAAGGAGTCCCATAGCATCTCAGCCCAATGGTATCTATTTTAATCAATCATCCATCACAATATGCATACGAATAATGAGGGTCCACAGAAAGATAACAAATCTAGTCCAAATACCAAGATAGGCTCACTGATTTAAAACGCATCACGACAGTTAAGGAAAGAATCTAACTTATAGCCACCACAACATCGGACGATG
This sequence comes from Magnolia kwangsiensis, assembly GCA_037074715.1. Taxonomy (NCBI): domain Eukaryota; kingdom Viridiplantae; phylum Streptophyta; class Magnoliopsida; order Magnoliales; family Magnoliaceae; genus Magnolia; species Magnolia kwangsiensis. The sequence continues at coordinate 170,307,115 of CM073571.1, forward strand.
TTTCCAATGTGGGACAAAGTTTTGCCTTCACTATGTGCAGCGTAGCCTATTAGCACAGTAGCCTGCCAATCACTAGTAGCTCGCTCAGGTCCTCATGCCCTGCTCACTTAGTATCCGCCCACATGCGCCCTCCCACATGTGATCACAGTGATGGTAGAGAAAAGTCTAAGTACAATAAGTGAGCTTCCTTACCCTCTCTATCGTGCAATAAAATGGACTTTCATATTGTAAGACTCATATCCTAGTTTGTATTATTCCGTCGACTCCCGCGATCCTTCTTGTCGAAGTCCGGTAATCCGTGACCTATAATCAATGTTTGCGCGCGACCCTAAGTCATATCCCGTAGATTTGAGTTGGCTTAATCCGAGACTTATATCATTGTGACGGAACCATCGCTGCGGTTCTGATGCCGCGTCTTACGCGCCGAGGCGATACCTAGGCAGGGAGATGTGGGCCCGTGTTCAGTTCGAGAAAAATGCTGCGTGTTACAAAACCTAAAAGAATCTCTACCGAATGTCATATCCATCCATCAATCAATCCCATCAAGGTTCAAGTACATGTCAAGTACACATCACCTCACACCCATCCCCAACCAACCCCATAAGTCTAAAAGTTCTTACACACCCCATACCTTTCTTACACAATCTACCCCTAAAGTCAAAAAGCTCTTACACACCCATCACTCACCACATCCATTACTCCATCACACATCACTCTCTCTCCCTTACAACGCGCTCTCTCTCTCTCTCTCCACACTTTCTAGGCAACACCAAAGAAAGAAAAGAGTATGAACGTCCAACATTTTCTAAGGAGAGAAAAGTGGTTTTGTGTGGCCCACCTTCCCATCCTAAAAACCTTCATCCTAGCCATTTATTTCTCATCTTCCACCATCAAAGTGAGACACAAAGAGATCGACTTTCCAACAAAAAGATCGAACGGTAGGTGCTTCTATAGGCTTAGATTTCATATTTTTTTAGATGGAGGGCCAAGTGAGGCCTACCGATTGATGGTAGGGATCTCATTTTGGACCCTAGGTGTGGTCGATGGCCCGCCTTGATCCTTATGATCATTCCATGATGGGGCCATTCTCCATGGACCCTATCATGATGTTTATTTTCCTTGCATATAAAGAGGTCATCTAGATTATCCATTTTGGGTGGAGAAGGAACCTCCACCATTAAACTTTGATATGGTGGACCCACATGTATTGGGACCCATTTGATGTATGATTGAATGCAAGGGAGGGCTCATAGTGGCGGAGCCCTCCATCACACGTGTCCCGTCTCTCTCTCTCTCTCTCTCTCTCTCTCTCTCTCTCTTTTCCTTTTCTTTGTGACGATGTAGTTGTGTGGCCCACTTGGATGGACCCACATCTATAAGTGGGGCCCACCTCAAAGGTATGTGTTATACCTAACCATCCAGTGTCTAGGGACACTAGACTTGAACTGAGAAAACATAAATATTAGCTTGATTCATAAGCTTTGGAGTGGGCCACTTGTGTAGGCCCCACCTTGATGTATGAACCCAATCCATGCCGTCCATTCCATTCTCTAGCTCATTTTAGATGTTGAGCTGAAAAATGAACCTAATCCTATTTTCTGGCGGGCCATGACATAGAAAAATATTGTTGTTTAGCGTTAAAAATCGACTAGGACCCACCTTAAGCTAAGACATACCGTATATTGGGCTTGTTTAGTCTGTATGTGTCACGCCCCAAACTCGAAAACCGGGCTCACAAAATTTTCGATCGCCGAATCCGGCGCCGACAGCCTCCGTAGAACTCCATTTTCGGCTCCTAGCTCCTATTCGCCAGGTTCCGATCCTGGGACGCTACGAGGAGGATTTTCAACGTCAGTTTGATTCGTAATAAGCATAACTAATGGCATAACCCACAAACAACAACCAAGAACTCCATTAAATTTCCACTATGATAAAAAACTTTACAAGTACAATGAGCATAAAGGGAAATACAATGGTAAAGAACAAAAACTCCAAAACGATCTGCAACGTGCCCCTACCTCAGCACTGCTGCGAACCAATGTCACCTGCACGCAACAGTCGTGCATAAGCTTATAGAAAGCTTAGAGGGTGGTGAGAGTGTGTGCGCAAGGTAGTAATATGATCATGCAATGTCAGAGTAATGCGGAATATGCAGATGGATCCATAATATCATGAGCCATACCAAGGCTATGCGATGCAAGACATGAATGGTATCGGCCATCCCAAGGCCATGCGACATGCAATGCAACTCAAGCATACATATCCTCATCTATGTCCACACATCAATACAGCTCAAATATGGGATATCACCGGGGTCTAGTACACTCTAAACTAGATTGCCGCCACATCGCGCGCAATAAGGTAAGTGAAAGAAACCTCACTATCCATCTGCCAATATCGGGCACGACTCGTCGATAGTGGACCCATTCCTCAAGCTGGTCAGACTCAGCCTAGCATTGTCCCCTACACTCGGGCGGGTAAGGCCGCACCCCCTTCCAACCTACCACAACACAGTGGAGAGCACAACCATCTGGTAATCGGCACTCAACGCTCATCTACCCACTAGGTTTAGAGTTGGAGCAACCTCTTGGTACCATAAGGGTTTAGGGACTTTCACCGAGGGATATCTATAGTACCCCATGTAGAACAAGATTTCTGGTATCCAATCCTGCCAACCATGATGCGTCTGTGGAGGCTACGGCCCTGATGTCACTAGGGCATACAATAACAATGTCACACAAATGCGAAATGCATGATTCACGCTATCCAGTCATGCAACAAATCCTGCGCTTATCGTGTACTCATATAGGGCAACACCGCCTAACCAGGAGCCCATAAACAACCTGCCCGAAGGCATATGCTATGATCAGTCAATCCTCATATCAAGCATACATATGATGCGTATGATCATGAGTCATGAAACTATACTAAACATGTAAATGAGTGATGAACCATTCTTGCAACGCAGATGGGCCTAGACGGCCTATACACAACAAGTACGACCCAGTAATGGGCCCTAAGGAGAGTTGTAATGTGGACATCTAACCAACATTATACTCGCAATGTGGACGTCAAACCAACATTGCTCCCAAGGCACGATCTTTGTAAACATCGCTACTTAGTCTGTATTGGAATTACACATTGCAATGGACCGTAGGTTCTTTCCATTGGGCCTTACATATATATCAAATGGACCATATCTTATGGGCCTTTTATTCATCAATGGGTCACATCAATGGGCCACACCAATGGGCCTTAAGTGCATTGCAATGGGTCAAAACCCGTGGGCCTTGGATTGCATCAATTAGGCCTAGTTTCATGAGTCTAATATGTATCAAATGGGCCACACCAATTGGGCCCCCATATGTACATCAAATGGGCCTCAACCCATAGGCTTTATATGAGTCAAATGGGCCTAAACCCCTAGGCCTTATATGAGTCAAATGGGCCTAAACCCGTAGGCCTTGAATAAATCAGATGGGCCTAAACCCATAGGCCTTAAACAAATCAAATGGGCCTAACCCATAGGCTTTAAATAAGTTAAATGGGTCTAACCCATAGGCCTTTAAATAAATTATATGGGCCTTTCCCAAACGTAGGTGGCCCACCCAATCATCACTCACCTAAAATGCTCTTACCAAGTGGATGGACGGTCTGAATGCATCACATGCATCATGGCGGGTCCCACTGTCGCTGACTGTAACACCCTGAAAATCGGGGGTCGTGTATAAACTCAACTCCCGAGTTCCAGACCGTCACTTATGCAACAAAAATGGTTATGATTCAATGTTGTCTGATTTAAAGCATCCACATGAGTAAAAGTATACCAAAACTGCAATTCATACTTCAGATCCAGTGATAAAAGCAAGCGGAAGACTAAACAATATATATCACTGTATGGAAAAAAAACAAAGTACTCTCAACTGTCTCCAAAGTATGACTACATCTCTGAGTCTCATATACATGTAAATAGACAAAAAAAATAAGTCCAAAATAGTCCCACTGAAGTCCCCCTCGATCCAGGTCACCTACGGGAAGCCGTCGTGGTACTGCATATAAGAGAACTCATCCTGGTCCTCGTCAATCTCCGGCTCCACGTCCTGGATCTCGTCGCCACCTGCAACTACAACAGGGTCTGGTGGGTGTTGCAAACACCATCCCGTAACGTGGGAATGAGTGATCAACTCAGTGGAATCATAGATCAAAGATTAGCATGTTCACAATTCAATCACGCGATAATAGTAAAGCAGTAAATCAGACAAACCTAATACTGTTGTTTAATGCAAGATGATATGACATGATGTATGCCCTCACCGACGATCACCCTCATGCGGCAACATCTTACGACCGCGGCATGCCACACTCCCTAGAGTGCTCCACATCTTCCAGGCACATGCAATGCTATGGTGATATGATTACCCAGTTGTTATTAGTCCATTCAAACAGCAGGATTGGGAAACTAAGGTACTTCCCTTGTATCAATCCCAACACGGATCCTGTCTAGGGTCGTCACTCCTAGTAATCTCATACGATGTACATTTCGTAGGTCACTGTAAGGGCTGCCAGGGCTGTTGCTCGCACTCGTTGCACCGCTCCCCCATCACCTTATCAATACAGGCCTACTGTACTCTACTACACGGAAGGGTCGTCGCCTCCCGTGAACTCAGAATACGCTCGCGGTCACTACAAAGGGCTCGTCGCCTGATCAGTGTAGGCCGACAGCTAGAATATAGTGTCCCATACCACCATAATCTGCTCACGAGTCAAGGTGCTCATTGGTCACTACGGGGAGGTTTGTGGCCCCAGCGTAGGCCGACAGCTCGACCACGGTGTCCCATACCACCATGCCCGGCTCATGAGTCTTCGTGGATCAAGGTACCACGGTTAATAGGGTTTACAATGGTAAGTTCAGTACCCTAGGTTCAAGCAGTTATGATACGTACAAGGTGAACAAACATCGGCCAGTCGGGTTACTTGACGGGCTCGACTAGCGCGATCGCATTTCGAATTGAACGACATGAAGTGCGTAAAACACTTCGCGTGGCCTAACCACTGCCGCCAACTCTCAACACGAATCACATTCATCGACGCGTCGTTCGTGGCTATGACCAGTCAGCCACGAATTCGCTCGGTTACCGACTGCCTGGACTAAATCAAGTCCCACACATCTATGGAATTTCATTAATACGATACAAAGGTATTGGAATTGAAATACATCATGTGAGCATGTTAGCACATGTTATAACATTCAATTTAGGCAAATCTTCAAGGCATGCTTTCCAAGCATATTCAACTTAGGCAATTCTTAAGGCATCATTTCTATGCATACGATGCAATCATGCATAAGGTCAACATATAGGAAATCGTTTAGGTCAGCCTATTAATCATGAAATCAATCTCAAACTACTACATAACATCATTCAATACAATACATACTAATACAAGCATTTATACAAACACATACACTACACCCTTAAGTCCACATATAGTATGTCGACCCAAAGTGCGCAACTTGGCGAATCTCTTCACCAAACTGATTATGCAGGCATTCCTAACTCTCTAATGCGGCGACAAATCATGTCAATCATGTCAGCAAAATATGCATGGAGACCGTACTTCCTACAAATGACTAAAATGCCCTAAATCTCATATTCTTCGTTAATTTACGAAACAGGAAACGGAGAGCATGTTGTACATGTCAAACGGCGATGCCGTCGATAATCTACTATTAAACGACATTGAAAGCGTTGTAAACCGTCAATCAAAGCGTCTAAAATTCTCACCTAATCTCTTACGGTCGCGAGAATTTGAACGGAGCGTGTAGGCTTCGTCTACGACAGTAGGAGAACCTGATTCATGGATTTCGTTAGCTAATACGTTCAGAATCTACGTGAACCCTAAATCAGCAAGTTTTTAGGGTTTTTCTATACCTGAAAAAGCGTAGAAATCACCAGCCAGGTGATTGGAAGGAAGCGTTGATGCAGCAACTGTTGGCGGCTCGGAAGCGGGAAAAATCTCCTCTTCCCTTTCTCTCAAACTCTCTCTCTCTTTTCTAGGGTTTAGGGAAATTCGTATGCAAGGAAGGAATGAGGGTTTCAACCCCTTTTATAAGCTTGGAAACGCCCGAAATAGGCTCCGGGACGAAGTTTACTTATTGCCTATCCATTTCGGGGCTGTTTCGGTCCAAAAACTGATTTCTGGTGGTCCCCTGGTCGATTGCGATCAGACTTAAGCTCATGGGTACCAGATGTACCTCGTATTAAGTTTTCAGTCTGGCAGGGTTCACAGATCGCACGTGGCGGACCAGTTTCAGTTCAGCGGTCACCGCACATAGATCAGGACTGAAAGTTCCGTGACAATAATTAGATATTTTTCCTGATCCGAGGGTGTAATCTGGATGAATTCTGACGGTCAGAACGCTTAATACTGACGCGTCAAGTCGTGTGCCAGATCTAAATTTGAAATTCCCAATTCGTCCCTATTCGCGGTCGCTTCAGTCCAGTTTCAACGAAATACTCTGTGATTATCGGTTTGACTTGATTTTCGAGATGATTGTCAAGTCCAGCTGGGCGGTTCTAACGGTCTAAGATAGGAGGTATCAGACCTTCGACGCGCGGTCTAAATCCAATACAAAAGTTCCATATGGTCCAGAGGACAAACCTGCTTAGAGTTGGATCCAAGGTTATAGAGTATTGTAGAGTTGTCTGTTCTACTCGATTTGGGTCTTGTAGAACGTATTTAAAGTGATCAGGGACTATTTCCCAGCTACTCTAGCGTTGCGCTAGCTAACTTACGTAAAATTTTCATGGAAATTATTTATACGCGATTTCGGGTCAAATCGGTACTCGATTCCAAGTACGGATTTTTTACACGGGCAGTGAGGACCGAACACATATATTACAAAGAGCCCCACCGTCCGCTGGACGGTGGGAGTACAGATATATATATTAAGGTGGGTGCCACCGTCCGCCTGGACGGTGGACTTAAAGCATATACATCATTGTGGGTCCCATGTGGGGCCCACTGAAATGTTTAGGTGCCATCCAACCCGTTTATAAGGTCACTCGGACCTGGATGAAGGGAAAAACATAAATTTCAGCTTGATCCAACACTTCTGTGGGCCCCAAAAAGATTTCAATGGTAGATATTCAATTCCACTGTTTCATGTGGTGTGGGCCACCTGAGTTTTGGATCGGTCTCATTTTTGGAGGGGGGCCCACTACTGGGGTGGCCCACCTCATGAGCAGGTTGGATAACAAATAAACATTATGGTGGGGTCCACACGCAGGGCCATGGGCCCCTGCGTCCGTCCACCCGTCCTAACGGCTGCACGCAGCAGCGTGCAGCTGCTGCTGCTACAGAGGGAGGCAGAGGGTCTGCCTCTTGCAATTCTTTGAAAAAACCCATCTTCTGGGGGTTTTTCACACGTGGGGCCCGCTAAAAAAAAATTCGCCCCGGCCATTGCGTTCTTCAGCTCGCAACCATTCCAACGGGTCTAATATAGAGTATTTTCTATGTTTAGAGAATAAACTAAATTAAAAAATGATCTTTTGAAGGGTAGGGATGCAACCCACAACGCTATGGCCCACCAGATCTCCCAATCAACCCCAAATCTTGGCTCAACGCCTAAAATTAGATGGAGAATGGGATGGACGGTGTGGATTTCATACTTACATCAAGGTGGGGCCTAAGTAAGTGGACCACCCCAAAAGTCTCTTTTTTCTTCTTTTTTTTTAATTTTTCATGCAGGGATGTCCAGCGTCCCAGACGCTGGACGGTTCAGTCCTCAAAATACATTATGGTGGGCCCTGTTGAAGTGGGCCACCACTGATGGATGATGTAGTTACAACATTTAAGGTGGGCCCCACTTGAAGAACACTTGGACACAATACCTAAAGGTGGGGTCCATTCAAGTGGCCACACAAACCTATTACATAAAATAAAATAAAAATAAAATAAAAAGAAATAAAAAGGGAGAGAGACATGGAGAGTGGGACACGCTTGTGATGGAGGGACCCCGACATTATGGGCCCTCCCTTAAAAGCAAATCATACAATCGAAAGGGTCCCTCAACACATGAGACCACCAAGATCGAGAATCAACGGTGGAGATCCTCTCTCCACCAAAATGGACGGTTTAGATGACCTTTTGCAATGAAATAAACATTATGATGGGGTCCATGGAGAATGGCCCCATCATGGAATGATCATGATGATCCAAGTGGGCCATCGGCCTCATCTTAGGGTCCCAAGTGAGATCCACACCATTGATCGGTGGGCCTACTTGGCCCATCATGGAAACAAGAAAGAAACTACCCTATAGAGGCACCCATCGTCCGATCTTCTTGCTCCTAGGGGTTCCTTGACACCTTAGCTTCAACTTCAATGGATGAGATGATGAATGGAGGGTTGAGATGGGAGATGGTGGGGTAGGAAAGTGGGCCACTTGGAGCTTAGGAATGCTTGGAGAATTCCATACGTATGGAGCTTAGGATTTTGGTTGCTTGGAAATTTGAAATGAGAAAGAGAGAAAGAGAGAGAGTTGTAAAGGGAGAGAGAGAGAGAGTGATGGATGGATGTGGTGGTGATGGGTGTGTAAGAGCTTTTTGACTTTTGAGCCCTTTTGTGTAAGAAAAGGCATGGTCATGGAAGACTTTTATAGCATTTGTGTAAGAAAGGTATGGGTTAGGAAGACTTTTGTGGTTGCTTGGGAAAAGGGGTGAAAGTGATGTGTACTTGACATGTGATGGATTGATGTGACACATCATAGAGATTCTCTTGGGTTTCATAACGCGCGGCGTTTCCTCACACCGAACGTCGGTCTACAAATCTTGACCAGGGTATCACCTCGGCACGCGAGTTGCAACATTGGAACCGCAACGATGGCGCGGTCGCTATGGTATTGGTCTTGGGTTGAGTCGACTCGATTTGTCGGCATATGAATCAGGGTCGTGCGTCGATATCGGTTCAGGGTCGAAGGTTGTTGAAATTCGACCGGTAAGATCGCGAAAGTCTACGGAAAGGTACGGACCAAGATACGGGTCTTACAGTATAGAGCTATGGAATCCAGTGGTTGGATTGGATTCACCTAATGTGGGCCCTACATACGAAAAACCACCGAAAGACTATTTTTTTAAAAGAAAAAAATAATATAAAGATGCTGCTGCTGCTGAAGGATGATGTTAGCGGCGTCTGTGTTATGCGCTGCGGACGGACATGTATGGACCACGGGTCCCAGCCATGGGCCCCACCGTGATGTGTGAGAAAATCCACTTCATTCCTTAGGTGGGCCCCTTCTTGAAGTACGCCCCCTCCAAAAATCAGCCACATCCAAAGCTTAGGTTGCCCACGTCACAAGAAACAGTGGGGTCGAATGGCTGCCATTGAAACCCATTTTTAGGTTATCATAGAAGCTTTGGTTCAATATGAAATTGTCTTTCCTATTCATCCAGGTCCTCGCAACCCTTTCAACTGGTTGGATGGAAAACAAACGTTATAGTGGGCCCCACGTGGGACCCACAATGATATATGTGTTTTATTCTTACCATCTAGGCAGACGGTGGAGCCCATAGTGATATTTGTGTTTTATTTCCACCATCCAGGTAGACGGTGGAACCCATAATGATGTGTGTTTTATTCGTATTGTCCAATGACAGTGGGACCCACCATGATGCATGTGTTGCATCCAAACTCTCTAGCTATTTTAAGAGCTCATTTTATGGCATGAGTTAAAGAATGAGTTAGATCCATAGTTCAAGTGGACCCCACCATTTAAAGTAGTGGACAATGACGTCCACCATTCAAAATTTCTAAGGGGTCATAGTAGTTTCCTAATAAGCTGATATTTTCTTCCACTTCATCTATCACTATGTTAGTTTATGAATAGGTTGGATGGGAAATATATGTTATGGTGGGCCTTAGGAATTTTAATGGTGGAAATCATTATCACCACTTACATTTGGGTGTGGCCCTTCTGATGTGCATATGGGGCCCGTTGGTGCGGCCCATCTGATATACATAAAGCCCATGTTACGAGGCCTATTGTGAGGTATTCAAAGGCCCAAGGGTTATGGCCCATTATAATGTACATAAGGCCCATTGATGTGGCCCACTTGATTTATCTAAAGCCCATATGATGCAGCCCATTTGATGTATCTAAGGCCCATAGGTCGAGGCCCAACAAGATGTCCTTAGGGTCCATTGCAATGTGTGATTCTTTCATGGTTTGTGTAATGATGTTTTATGGCAGGCCATGCCTTAGGAGCAATGTTGGTTTGACGTCCATATTATAAGATTAATGTTGGTTAAATGTCCGCATTATAACTCTTCCTAGGGCCCATTGATAGGCCCATACTGGTTACGTGTGGGCCATCTAGGCCCGTCTTCGTTGTGAAGATAGTTCATCACTTTATAACATACTTAGTATAATTCCATGATTCATGCTCATACGCATCATATGTATGCTTAATATGAGGAATGTTTGACCATAACATAACCCGTTGGGCTGAGACATTTACGGGACTCCTTATGAGACGGAGTGCCCCACATGATCATGTGGTATGTGCAAGATTACTGCATGATTGTACGGTGTGACTCATGCATCTTGCATATGTGTGACTTGATCATTGTACACCCTAGAGACATCAGGGCCATGGCTCCACAGGCAAATTGTGGATGGTCGTATTGGATACCGAAAATACTTGGCTCTAGCACTGTAGGCACTTAGGATGTCCTTAGGTGAGAGTCCCAGAACCTTTTTGGTATCAGGAGTTGCTCCAACATCTAGACCGAGTGAATACATGAGCGCCCGAGTGCCAAATACCAGTAGGCCGCGTCTCCCATTGTGTCATGATCAGTTGGAAGGGGGTGTGGCCTTATCCGCCGAAGTGAGGGGGCTATAAGCTAGGCTAAGTTTGACCAGATCACAAATGAGTCTGCTATCGACGAGTCGGATAAGTATTGACAGACTACTGGTCAGGCGGATAATGAGGTCTATTCCGCTCGCTGGGTTATGCGGCCAGGGAGGCAGCAGTCAGTGTCAAGTGTATTAGACCCCGGTGATATCCCAGAAAGGAACTATATTGATATGTGTACTTGATGAGGACTGACATACTTACTCTGCATCTTACATATGACATTTGGCTACATAGGCATCGCATCACATAGCTTTGGTACAACTGATAGCATTTATGGACTTACAGCATATTTCTGCATTACTCTAATATTATACACTTGGCGCTTGCCTTGCACACACACTTACATCACCCTCTAAGCTTTTGTAAGCTTATGCACGACCATTGCGTGCAGGTGTCATCGGATTGCTCAACGCTGAGGCAGGAGCGTGTGTTGTATCATTTTGGAGCTTTTTGATTACCTTGTATTTTTCTTTTCGCATTGCACTTAAAGTTTTTAATATAGTGGATATGTAATGATGTTGTTTTATGACTTGGTTATGCTTATGGTTATGCTTCATTACAAAAAAAAATCATACTGAAAATCTTCCTTGTAGGATCCCAGGATTGGAATCTAGCATGTGAGTGCTGAAATCCGATAATGGGGCACTACGGAGGCTGTCAGCGCTGGATTTGGCGATCGAGAATTTTGTGAGCCCATTTTTTGAGTTTGCGGTGTGACACCTATGGGCCTAATATATACACAAGGTGGGCTTCAAGGTGTGGGTATCATAATGCTATGTTGTCATATAATCATAATTGTAAGACCCGTATCCTATACCATACCGTTCCATTGGCTTCCGCAATCCTTCCAGTCGAATTTCGGCAATCTTCGACTTGTATTCGACGTTTACGCTCGAACCTAAGCCGAGTCCCGTATATCAGAGTCGACTCGACCCGAAACCTGTACCTTAGCGACCGCGTCGTCGCCGCGGTTCTAACGTCGCGACTCGCGCACCGACCCGATACCCAGGGTAGAAGATATGGGCTATCGTTCAATTCAAAGAAGCACCACACATTACGAATTACGAGTGAATCTCTACGAGATGTCCCATCAATCAATCAATCCCATCAATCAAGTACACATCATACATCAAGTCAAGTACAACAACCCATACCCTTCTCTTACACAAGCAAGCCCAAAGTCAACTTTCACATCACCTCATCTATCACCAAACCCATCACCCATCACACCTCACCTATCCCATATCATCACATCACTTCACACACTCTCTCTCATTTATCAAATCTCTTAAGCAAGAAATTTCACTCGTCCAAGCCCTCTCTCCCTCTCCTAAATTCCAAGTGTGGCCCACCTTCCCTACTCTCTCATCTCTCATCTCAACCGTTGATCCATCATCTACCACCGTTAAAAGTCAAGCAAAGGAGCTAAGGAGGCTAGGGGAGCAAGAAGAAGGAAAAGAGGTGGGTGATCCACCGTTAAATTTCTTTTTAGGAACCACTTGTTGGTGGGACCCATTTTTTTGAATGTATAATTTGTATCATCTGGGGCCCATAGTGGCGGGGCCCCACCATCACCGTCTCTTGTTCTCTCTTTCTCTCTCCTTATCCTTCCCCTAAAATGAAGTGGGCCCCACCGATTCATGATAAATCTACTCCATCCATCAAATAGTGTGGCCCACTACATCTTAGGTAAAATGATAATATATATATATATATATATATATATATATATATATATATATATATATATATATATGTACGTGCAAGGTGGGCCACGATCATGTGGGACCCACCTTGGTGAACGTGGACCACGTGCATGTGGGACCTACCATGATGTAGTGTTTATCCAGGCCGTCCAGCATCCAGGGACGCTGGATGAGCGTGGTGTGCATGGAGTGTGTGTACTGACATGGAGGTGTACTAACGAGCTGACAAAGGAAAGAAAAGGGAAAGTAAATGGTGGGCCACTGAAGCAGGCCCCACGTTGATGTATGTGCTTGATCCAAGCCGTCCATCCTCTTTCTCATATTATATTAGGCATTGAGCCAAAATTTGGGATCAATCCGATTCTTAGGTGGGCCATACCATCTAAAATCATGTGGAGACATGCCTGAACATATAAAAGCACTTGGTGGGGCCTACCTGAAATTTGGATGCATCTTAAACTTGGACTGAACGGTCCACCTCGTGGGACACACATAATAGACGGATTGGATCATCTATTCATGGGCCCCACATTAAAAAAATAAAAATAAAAGGGAGGCAGCAGCGTCTGACGCTGCTGTTGCAGACGTCAGGTGGGCGGCCGGTTGGGGCTACCCTCACAGCCCAGCTGTGGGCCCCGCCATGATGTGTTTCTAACATCAACACCGTGCATTTGATGGGTCCCCTTTGTGTATGGGGTTATCCCAAAAATTAACCGTAAACGGAACTCAGGTGGGCCATACCATTTAAAATCATGTGAAGACATGCCTAAAACATATAAAATTATTTGGTGGGGCTTACCTGAAATCTGGATGAGGCTGAAACTTGGTCTTAACCCTCAGCCAAGTGGGACACACATAATGGATGGACTGGATTTGTGGACCACATCACTATGGGCCCCTTGTGAGCCGATCAACAGATTGGATGAAAAATAAACATGTAACACCCCGAAAATCGGGGGTCGGGTAGAAACCCAACTCCCGAGTTCCAGAACGTCACTTATGCAACATAGATAATGATAAATGCATGTTGTCTGTAGAATGACATTAAACAAGATTGAGACTAAGCCAAAACAGCATATCATACTTCAGAGACAGTTAAATTAGCAAGCGGAAGACTGTGATAGATACATTAATATATAATTAATTGTAAGTCTCCAGAGTGTGAACATGTTACCAGGTTAATTAAATACATGTATACTCCAAAAAAAAAAGAATATACATGAGTGCTCCAAAAATATAAAATGACAAGTGTCATGGCGTCTAATCAACCTCCCTGTAATCCCGTCGATCAGAACACGCATAAAGGAGGGATCCTCCTCATCATTATCAAGTCTGGCTCCACCTCGCAGGCCGCGCCATCATCTGTAATTACAAAAGGGTCTGGTGGGTGTCCGGAACACCGTCCCGTAATGTGGGAGTGAGTAATTAACTCAGTGGAATCATAGAGCAAAGATTAGCATGTTCTCAAATCAATCATGCGATAATAGTAAAGCAATCAATCAAACATTCCTAGATACTGTTGTTAATGTATGCATGAGATGACATGATGGATGCCCTCACCGACATTCTCCCTCATACGTCACCATCTTACGGCCGGCCATGCTTGCGTTCCTCTCAGTGCTCCACATCTTCCAAGCACATGGAATGTGATGTGGATATGATTACCGAGTTATTATTAGTCCTTTTCATACAGTAGTATTAGGAAACTAAGGTACTTTGCTTATATTAATCCCAATACAGATCCTGTCTAGGGTAGTCACTCCTAGTAATCTCATACGATGTTAAATTTGTAGGTCGCTGCAAGGGCTGCCAGGGCTATTGCTCGCACTCGTTGCACCTCTCCCCCATCACCTTATCAATACAGGCCTAATTATCTGCATCAGGACTCGTCGCCCCCATGCGGTGTCAGGATAAACTCAAGGTCACTACAAAGGGCTCGTCACTTGATCAGTGTAGGCCGACAGCAAGAATATAGTGTCCCATACCACCATAATCTGCTCAGAGTAGGGTGGTCACTGGTCACTACGGGGAGGTTTGTGGCCCCAGTGTAGGCCGACAGCTCGATCACGGTGTCCCATACCACCATGCCCGGCTCATGAGTCTTTATGGATCAAGGTACCATGGTTAACAGGGTTTCCAATGGTAAGTTCAGTACCCTAGGTTCAAGCAGTTATGACTCATACAGAGTGAACATACAATGGCCAGTCGGGTTACTTGACGGGCTCGACTAGTAAGAGCGCATCTCAAGCTGAGGGACATGAAGTGCATGAAACACTTCGTGTGGCCTAACCACTGTCGCCAACTCAAACACGACTCGAGTTCATCAATGCGTCCTCTGTGGTGAATAGAAGCCCACCACTAATTCAATCCATTACCGACTGCCTAGACTAAAGCATCGCCCCAGACATGTGCAATCCATACCAGTGATCATATAGAGTAATAAAATTGAAATTCAACAATACAAACATGTTAACACGTGTTATAACGTACAAAGTAAGCAAATCAACCAACACATGTATTCCATACATATAAGGAAATCATTTCATATAGCAAACATGTAGGAAATCGTATACCACATCAGGTGGATTGAGAATTCATTCTTAAAACAAATTTATAATACCATTTACTCAATACATACTAATACAAACATTTATACAAACACTTAGTCTACACACTTTAGTCTACATAGCGTATGTCGACCCAAAGTACACATTAGGGCGAATCTTTTCGCCAAACAGATTATACACGTATATCTAATATTATAACACGACAAAATCACATGTCAAGCATTTCAGCAAAATACAGATGTATACAGTATTTCCTATTGATGACCAAAATACCCTAAATCTCATAATCACCGTACGTTTACGAAATGGAAAATGGACAGCATGTTCTACATGTCAAACGGCGCTCTCATCAATAATCTACTATTAAACGACATTGAAAGTTTTGAAATCAATCAATCAAAGCGTCTAAAATCTGCACCTTTTGTCGTAGAAGCATAACGATTCGAATAGAACGTGTAAGCTTTGTCAACGGCATAAATGCGACCTATAGCACAAGATACATCAGCTACTTCGCTACATGTATCGAAGGAATCTCTAAAACAGGTTGAGGTTAGAGTTTTCTTACCTAGAACGAAGCTGAAAACACCGGAATGGCGGTGCAGAAGCGGCGGCTATGGAAGATGGAGCTGTAGGGAAGACTCCCAGGAGAGAGCTCCAAATCTCCCTCCCTTTCTCTCTCTTTTATCTCTTCTCTCCCCAAATTCGTATGGAATGAAAGAGTAAGGGTTTAAGCCCTTTTTATAAGCCCAAACATGACCAAAATAGACTTGGGGCCAAGGTATACTTATTTTATAACCAAAGTGGGCTTGTTCTGATCCAACGGAGCATTTCTAGAGGTCATGTGACTGAATGCGGTCGGACTTAAGCTCCCTGACATTGGATCTAAGTCAGGAAGAGTTTTCAGTCCGATCAAATTTTCAGATCGCCCGTGGCGGACCAGTTTCAGTTCAACGGTTACGGGAACTCGATCAGGGATTCCAAGTATACTGACCTGAGTGGAAAATATTCCCTGATCCGAGGGTGTATTTGGATCAGATTCTGACGGTCAGAATGCTTAGAAAGAGTGCGCAAGCGGACGTGCCAGATTTCATAAATTATATTTATTTCTCACTCTCTTCACTCCGAACCCAGTAAAATAACGTCAGGACATCATTTGGACTTGATTTTCGAGATGAACGTCAAGTCCAACTAGGTGGTCGGGATTGTCTAAGTTTGGGATAATCAGACTTCCGATGTGCGGTCCAGAGCCAATATAAAGTTTCCAAGGTTCTCCAGAGAGCAATCGGGAATAGAGTTTGATCTCAGGCTTTACGGTATTGTAGCATCACCTATCCTATATGTTTTGGCTTTAGCGGATCGTATTGAAAGTGATTGGTGCGAATTTCACAGGTAATCTAGTGCAGCGCTAGGTGATTCTCTTTAGATTTCTAAAGGAAGTAGCCTATAATGATCTCTGTTTGAGATGAAATTCAAAGGGTGGATTGAGGATATTTGGAAATGAAAGAAGGAAGAGTTTGGAGGGGTGGTTTTTACTAAAACTCAGACGTTTGGAGCGAAAGGAGAGCTTGGAGGGTCACTTTGTGAAGGAAGTACTTGATTGAGGTATTTTTAACGAACGACCCACATACCAAGGGGCTTCCCTAACCCCCAAACACCTCCAGCCCAAAGCCCGGACCCAACTGATGATTTTGACCGGCGATGCCATCGCCGACCAAACTCACAACTGGTGACTACTGCCCTATGAGGCTGGTTCCCCTTTCCCCCAGGGTCCCAAAAAAGTATGGTTCCCACCTTGGTTCATTATACATTGGCCTGGATAGGCCCACGACTCCATCCGAGGTGTTTTGAGGCCAGTTTGCAAACCAAAATGAATTTCTATGGCGTATAGCATATTATTTTGAGGTAGGAGACACTAATCTATCCAACTAACCTATCTATTTTGTTAGATTCCAAAAGGTTAAGGGTCGAAACCCATTTTACTCATTTATTTACTATTCACGGTAATTTTTAGCTTCGGTATTGTTCTTCATCATGAAGACCTTAGGATTAGTGGTCTTTAGTATTTAGACTTGAAAATTTGTGGCTAAGATGGAAGTACTTAGAGAAATTCAAAGAATGAGGTGGTGAAGGGTGAGATTTGAAGAAAATAGGGAAAATTTGATTTTTAGACCTTGGGATTGATCATTGAGAGTGAAATGGTTGACCCATTGCCTAAGGACGTCTAATTCTAGGTTGGAAAAAATTCGGGGTGTTATAAAACATTACAGTGGGTCCCCTCCCTGGTCCTACGTGACCTCATGAATAGGTTTGCGTGACAAATAAATATTCAGTGGGCCCCAGCGGACAGCCCCACTGTGATGTGTGCATGTCCCCACTGTGGGGTGTGCACGGCCCACCATAATGTATGATTTGTATATCCACGCTGTCTATTATGGTGGGCCAGATACATGTGACCCTATGAACAGGTTTGAATGATAAATAAATATTTCAGTGGGACCTACCCTGATCCACGTGACCTTATGTACAGGTTGGATGGAAAATAAATATTATGGTGAGCCCTCCAAGCCCCAATCAAAGATCTGGATGTAAAATAAAAATTTTTGGTGGGCCCCTTGCCACATGGCCTTATCAACAGGTGAGATGTAAAATAAACATTTTGGTGGGTCCCTTGCCACATGGCCTTATCAACAGGTTGGATGTAGAATAAACATTATAGTAGAGCCCTTGCTCACGTGGTCTTACCAACGGGTTAGGTGGCAAATAAGCATTTCAGTGGGCCCAGGATTGGATGGAAATTAAATGTTATAGTGGGCCCACATGGGAGTCTACCATGATGCATGAGTTTCATCCAAACCGTCCAACCATTTTGAGATTATTTTAAGGCCATTGTCGAGGCCCATCTTAATGTATTTGTGGCCCGCCCACTAAGGCCCACTTTGTTATTTATGGGCCCATGTGTGTAGGCCATTTAATGTATTTGTGGCCCATTGTTGAGGCCCACTTTGGTATATATAAGGCCTATGTGCTTAGGCCCATTTGATGCACATAAAGCTCATGTGATTGGGCTCATCTTTAATGCATTCTAAGGCCCATGGGTTATGACCCATTGCAAAGGTCCTAAGGCCCATTGGTGAGGCTCATTGAGGTGATCCATTTGATGAATGTAAAGCCCATATGATATGGCCCAGTTGATGTACTTAAGGCCCAATTGGGGGCAACTAGGTCCATTACAATGCGTGATCCCTCCATGGCATATGATGATGTTTAGAATAAGTAATGCCTTGGGAACAATGATGGTTAGATGCCCACATTGTAAGGATGATGACGGTTAAATGTCAGCACCGTCACTCTCCCTAAGGCCCACTAATAGGCCCATACTTGTAGTAAGTAGGCTGTCTCGGCCCATCTTAGTTATACGCAGAGCCCATCTCTATATACATGTTTAGTATAGATTCATGATTCATTATCATGCGCATCATCTGTATGACTGATATGAGAAGTGACTGATCATAGCATATGCCTTCGGACGAACTGTTTATGGACTTCCTGATAGGCGGAGTTTCCCTACATGAGTGCATGATACACGTATGACTGTTGTATGACTGGTAGTGTGACTCATGCACTTGCATTGTATGATTGTGATTATTATATGCCCTAACGACATCAGGGCCATAGCCTCCACAGATGCATCGTGGGTGACTGGATTGGATACCAAAAATGTTTGGTTCTAGCATACGGGCACCATAGATGTCCCTAGGTGAAAATTCCTAAACCCGATGGTACTAGAGGATGACTCCAATGTAGAGACCGAGTGGATACACGAGTGCACGAGGACCGTATACCAGTAGGCCGCGTCTTCCACTATGTCGTGGTCGGTTGGAAAGGGGTGTGACCTTACCCGCCTGAGTGAGGGGGCAACTTCTAGGTTGAGTTTGACCAGCTTGAGAAATCGGTCCGCTATCGACGAGCCGGGCCCGATATTAGCAGGCGGATAGTGAGGTCTATTTTGCTCTCCCAGTTGTGCGTTCGGATAGGGATGATAAGATGGCGTAGAGTGTACTAGACCCCGATGATTATCCAGAATGAGAACTGTAGTGATATATGATGAGGATTGACATGCTTGAGTTGCATCTCGCATCGCATGGTCTGGACATGGCCGATCGCATTTATATCTTGCACTGTATAGCCTTGATACGGTTGATTGCATTCATGTGTTCATCAGCATGATTCCGCATTACTCTAACCCTGCATTCTGAGCACGCTTATATTGCGCACACACTTTCACTACCCTCTAAGCTTCTATAAGCTTATGCACGATTGATGCGTGCAGGTGACGCTAGAACGCAGCCTTAGTCTCGCCACCATTGGAGAGTGCAGCCGAGCTTTTGGAGTTTTTATTATTATCACTACCTTATATTTCCCTTTCCTACGCTTTGTACTTAAAGTTTTTTATCATAGTGAATTTTGTGGTGGTGTTCTTGTGGTTATTTTTCGTGGGTTATGCTTATGTTATACTCATTATGAATTAAATGGATATTAGAAATCCTCCTTATAGCATCACAGGATCGGAACCTGGTATATGGGTTTTGGGAGCCGAGAATGGGGTACTACGGAGGCTGTCAGTGCCGGATTCGGCGATTGAGAATTTTGTGAGCCCGATTTTCGAGTTTGGAGCGTGACAATAATTGGCATCGATAATCACCCTCGACAATTGGCCTAATAAAGGGCCTAAGGAAAGGTTACAATGTAGACATTTAACCATCATTGTCCATCAATGTGGACATTTAACCAACATTCCTCCCAAGGAGTGGGCCCATGACCTCTCACAAGGGCCCAATATACATCACGATGGGCCTCACCCAAGGGCCACATATACATCACGATGGGCCTCACCATATGGGCCTTATGTACATCACATCAGGCCTTATCATATGGGCCTCAAATACATCACAACGGGCCTCATTATATAAGCCATATATACATCATGACGGGCCACATCACGTGGGCCGCGAATACATCACATCAGGCCTTATCATATGGGCCTCAAATACATCACAATGGGCCTCATTACATAAGCCATATATACATCATGACGGGCCACATCATGTGGGCCGCGAATACATCACAATGGGCCATATCCATTGGCCTCTCATACATCACATCAGGCCTCACCATTTGGGCCTCACATACATCACACTAGGCCTCACTCATGGGCCTCATATACATAACAAGTGGGCCTCATCATTTGGGCCAAGAATACATCACATTGGGCCTCATCATATGGGCAAAAAATATATCATAATGGACCACAACATATGGGCCAAAAATACATCTCAATGGGCCACAACTCACGGGCCTCAAATATATCATAATGGGTCGCATTACATGAGTCTCAATATACATCATAATGGGCCACAACCCATGGGCCTCAATATAGATCTAGGTGGGCTGCATCAATAGGCCTATATACACATCTCAATGGGCTAGCCAGCAGATGGGCCTTACACAGCCAGCAGGTGGGCCCACACCTTCCGAATGGGCCTACTAAATGAACGACATGGATGTACAACACATATATCAAGGAGGGCTACACGTACATCACATCAGGCCCCACATATGGGTCTCATCCACAGTCCTCAAATACATTACAATGGGCCTCACCAAATGGACAGCTCGGATTAAACACGTACATCACATGGGGGCCACATGAATGGACGATGTGAATACCAAATACGTGCATCTAGGTGGGTTGCATCAATGGATTGTATAGATGAAACACGCACAACATGGTGGGCCTGTAAAGTGTAGGTGGGCCCACACATGTGGCAAGTGGGCCCAGCACCATCAAGATGGGTAGACAGCGTGAATATAAAATACATACATCGGGGTGAGTCCCACCATCTAGCTGGCTAGATGGTGCAAATATACAATACATTTATCATGGTGGGCCACATCAATCACGTGATGGGAGGAGCTAATAAAATACATAAAACATGGTGGACCACGATGGACAGATGAATAGCATGGAGAACACATATCACGGCTGGCCCCACCACCTTCCATTAGATAGTGTGGATAAAACATCATGGTGGGTCCCACGCCTATGATCTGGATAGCATGGATGAAACCCAAATACTAGGTGGGTTAGCACCGTCCCAGCTGGACGGTGTAGATAAAATACATACATTCAAGGTGGGTTCCCATAGCATGTCCATGTACGGACGGTGTGGATACAAGACACTTACACAAGGTGGGTCCCACCCCTCACACGTGCCACACGTGTGGGGTGGGCCCTCATCTCCAAAAGGATGGACGATATGTATAAAATACATACATCATGGCCGACCCCTCTCTCTGCTCCATCCATAAATGGACGGTGTGGATATAATAAATACATTAGAGGTGGGTCCCACCGTCCAACCATCTAAAGGGTGTCGATAAGACCCATACATCAACGATGGACACCCATCGTCCAGACAGTGGACGGCTAAGATAAAACACATATTTCATGGTGCGTACCCATCCTCCAGACCTACTGCACGGTGCAGGTAAGACCCATACATCATGGTGGGTGCCACACAACAGTGGACGGTGTGGAACCCACACACCAAAGAGGTGGGTCCCATAGAACTTGGTAACGTTATGCAGTGGGACCCACTGCTGGACGGATTAGATATAAATACATCCAGGTGGCCCACAAAATTTGATAATGTCCTACAACAGCTAGTTAGGCTAGCCGTCTGAGCCCCACTTGACGAACGACTTGGATTTACTGATCAGGTGGGCCACATCATATTCATCACCAACCAAAGAAGAGAGAGAGAGAGAGAGAGAGAGAGAGAGAGAGAGAGAGAGAGAGGGACCCCGCCACTATGGGCCCTCCCTCTATAATGCATACATCTTGATGGGTCCCACCATAATGGGCCCTCAAATCATCAAAATTAATGCTATGAACACCCACATTTGATTATGGACTTCTTCTTCCATCAACGCATTCTAGAGCTCCAATGTATGAGATTCAACGGTCAAGATTGGTTTTAGAGGGTGGGATTGGGTGGTAGGGAGTGGGCCACACCTAGCTTCTCTCATGGAAGCTTGGACGTTGGGTTACTTGGAGAATGAGAGAGAGAGAGAGTGAGAGAGAGAGGTTGAAAGAGAGAGAGATGGGTGAGTGATGGGTGAACTTGATAGGTAAGGGTTGTAAGAGAGAGAGAGAGTTGACTCTGGGGATAGTGTTGTACTTTACATTGATGTGTGATGTGTACTTAATTAATAGGATTGATGTGATGTTCTCTTGGGTTTTACAAATACGCGGCATTTTCTCGAACTGAATGTGACCCACATCTCCTGGCCTGGGTATCACCTAGGCACGTGAGACGCGACATCAGAACTGCAGTGATGCGCGGTCGCTAGGATACAACTCTCGAGTTGAGTCGACTCTTGAATATGAGGTACGACTGAGTGTTACGTGTAAATATTCATTATAGATCGTGGTTCGTCGAAATTTGACCGAGAGGACCGTTGAAGCCTACAAAACAGTACGGGCTAGGATACGAGTCTTACATTGGTTCTACTGGGCTTCTTTAGAAGGAGAATTTTCAGATAAGTATCATTTAGAATTTTTTGTATCTTTTTGTTGTTTTTGATGTTGTGCCAGAAAAATCCCTTTTTGGTTTTGTCTGAGGTTATCCAGAAAATTTTAGTGTGTGGGGTTTTTATAATTCTGTAAGCCCAATTAAAGACACAATTGTGAAGGTCTTAAGGTGAACATTGGAAAACCTTTTTCATAGTGAACGCTAATATCTCAAGGGAGTGGATATCAGGAGTGGAGTAGTTGTGTAGCTATTTTTTAAAAGTTGGTGTACACACAAATGAACCACTATAATTCATGGAGTTATGGTGGATGATTGAATGTGCTTATGTGTGTGAATGTTATAATTTTCTTTAAGCAGTTGTGGTGAATGGTGTAATTTATTTTATGCACTTGTGAGAATGTTGTAATAACTTAGTTTATTTCCTTTGCTATTTCCTTTGTCTCTTTATTGTTTTGAGTTTTTGATACTTACAAATGTTCTAGTAAGGTTGTCCTGCCATAAGCCTTTAGTCTTTAGTGTTAGGTTGTCCTTAGAACTAAGTTTGTATCAACCTCTCAAGACTAGTACATTTGAGGTTACTATTTACTTGTGCTTCTTAATTATTTGATTGTGTTATCTTTTTTTCAATTCCATATTTATTTTTTAATTTGGCATGGTCCTATTCACTAATCCCCCCCCCCTCCCCCCCCAAGGACGTATAGCTCAGCCTTTTCAATTTACACGAATGAGAGTGCAGTATCGCACGTGCTCTGGTTTTCAGCATCACATGATTGTATGAAAATGGTCATAACTCTCTCGTTACAACCCTGATTAGGATGATCTTATTCTCATTCAAAAGATAATTTAATAAACTTTCAAATAACTTTAAAATCTTCTCATTTGGACACCATTTGACCTTTCGAAAGTGGGTCCAAAGTCTATCATGGCATTCAATTATATTTGCTCTCATTTTCAGCATCACTCGATCATATGAAAATGATCATAACTCCCTTATTACAGTTCCAATCAGGGTGATCTTATGCTCATGAAAAAGATAATTCAATAATATTTCAAATGGTTTTAGAATCATCTCATTTGGATGCATTTAACCATTTAAAAGTGGGCCCAAAGTCGTTATATTCACTTTTATTTTCAGCTATGCGCGATTCTACAAAAATAGTCATGCGTCCCTCGTTATAGGTCGGATTGAGATGATCATATGCTCAATGGGAAGATAATTGATCTTTTGCACCTTACACCCTTGTAGAAAATTGAAATACAAGAAAATATTATATCTATAAGTGTAGGTGAGGGGATCAAAATTTTATTTATAAGAAAAAGAGTTGGAGTAGTTTACCCCATCACAACTACCCCTCCTCTAAGAATCTCCACATTGTAAGAGTCAATGTCTCTCAAAAATATTGTTCATAGATAGTATAGTCCAAGAACACCACCTTTTTATATAATAGAACCAATCATAACTGCCATATCACTCGCTGGTATGCTCAATCAAAATATCCGACGTCCATAATTATGATCGATCCAAGCTATTGATTATGGAGGCTATAAGTGCTATTTTGTATATCAAGCACCCTGTATTGTCAAATTTCATAGTGACAAAATACTTTGGAATGATGGACTTGTTCATAGATGGATAGTTCACCTTCATTCAAAGATGTGTTACAAGTCATGAAGATCGCTCTATTCAAATGCTACATCAACGTGCAAGTTCTACTTCAAGATAAAATACTAATGCAAGTTCAAGTACAAGTTTCGTTTCAAGACAAAGAACTACTTCAAGATCAATTAGACCAAGTTTAAGTGCTACTTCAAATGCAAGATCAAATCCAAATGCACTACAAGGTCAAGTTCAAGTTGAAGCTTCAAATGTACAAGATCATACTTCAAGAACATTAAGTACAAGATCAATTGGAAGCAACTGAAGCTACAAGTTCAATGTTCAATATTTTAGGTATAAATGACCCTAGAAAGACCTTAGGTTTAGGTCATTCATATTGCATATTTTATATGGATTATTTTTCTTTTTATAAGCTTTGCTTCGACTAGTCCTAGCCTCTATTCGACTAGTCCAAACTCTAGCTCGACCAGTTTAGGATTTTTCTCAACCAGTCCAAGAATTAATTCAAAATTTCAGATTTTTCAAGTAGGGTCACGACCATTCGAGCACCTTGCTCGACCAGTCGTGCGAACAGGCTTGACCAGTCGAGCAAGGCTTTACTAAAACTCCAACAACCTTTTTGAGCCCCACTTGACCAGTTGAGGGTCGGTTTTATCCGATCACGCCCGAATTTTCAAAATTTGCTTGTTCCCAAGACCAGTCGAGGCTGACCTTAGACTAGTCGAAGGAACTATTTTTCGGCCTATAAATAGAGGACTTCTCTCATTTTTATTCATTTATTCCAAGCCAAATCAATCCACCACTTTGAGAAAAAGTTCCCCGTAATTATCAAGCTATTGTTTAGTAATTTTAGATTCATTTATAGCTTATTTGATTATGTAATTTCTAGATCTCTTTGCTTTCAATCTAACTTTATAAAAGGAAGTTCTATTCTACCTTTTTGAGATCTAAGGAATTCAATCAAGTAGTCCAGGTCTAAGTTTAATTAAAATTCATTTAGAACCTAAAACCCTTCTATATGTGTGTTGGACATTGAACATCTACATCTACAAGTGAAGCGATTCTACCGGGCTACATCAAGAAGAATCTACAGATAAGTATATTGTTTATTACTTTTTGGTTTGTGAGATAAGCCAGAAAATCTCTTGTAGTTTTGACTGAGATAAGCCAGAAAATCTCAGCGCGAGGTTTTTAATTGTGATAGCTCATTGAAAATGTAATTGTAAAGGTTTAAAGGTAAACCTTGGAAAACCTTCTTTTATAGTGAAAGCTAATATCATGTGGGTTGTGATTATTGGGAGTGGAGTAGGTGTTGTTGTTTGAGAATAGTTAGTGTACACACTGAACCACTATAATTCTTGGAGTTTGGATGATGATGATATATGTGATGTACGTGTGGTGAATGATTGTATCTATTTTATGTACATGTGGTGAATGTTGTAATAGCAAGATTTATTTCTATTGCTTCTTGTTTTAGTTTGAGTTTTTGATTCTTACTGAATTCAAGAAATCGAGTTGTCCTAACGTAAACTTTGATTTTTGGTGTAAGGTTGTCCTTTAAACAACGTTTGTATTAACCTCTCAACACTATTGCAATTGAGATTGTTATTTGATTCAGATATCTGCATTTATATTCCGCATTTATTTTTTATTTGGCACAGTCCTATTCACTCCCCCTAGGACTAAGAGCTCACCCTTTTAAGTGGTATCAGAGCTAAGTGGTTCATTCTATTGGATTTATTTTCTGAGATTTTCAATCTAAAGCTTTCAGTATGTCAAATTTTTATAGCCTATTTATTACTGGGCCACCACCGTTTATGGCTCCAACTATGCTTATTGGAAAGCCAGGATGAGGATATTTCTAAAATCCATTGATGAAAGCGTGTGGCAAACAATAGTGACTAGATGGAATCCACCAATGTCTGAAGTTTTAGGCAGTGATGGAACCAAGTCCCTAAAGGAAACACCGTTTTATATGTGGACTACTCTTCAGAAAAATGAGAGCAGTGTGAATGCTAAGGCTTTAAATGTAATCACTTGTGCACTATCACCTGGTGAATTTAAAAGAATCATTTCTTCTAATATTGTTAAACAAGCCTAGGATAGTCTTGAAATGACACACGAGGGAACATCTATTGTCAAAAAATTTAAAGTTAAGATCCTCAGTACTAGGTTTGAGGAGATTCGTATAGAAGAAAATGAGTCTTTCATTGACTTTTATATGAAACTAAATGACATAGTGAACTCTATGTGGGGTCTAGGAGATGGTATCCTAGAAAGTAAAGTCTCTACAAAAATACTGCAATCACTACCTAAGAGATTTAATTCCTGACCGCCATTTAGGAACTTAGAGACACAGATCACATGAAGGTTGAGGAACTTGTTGGTTCACTTCAAACACATGAGTTAAATTTCAAAGCTCCAAAAGGTAAGTTTATATCTCTTAAGTCATCTAAATCTATTTCTCATGATAGTAATGTTAATTCTGATTATGAAAACTCGAAGGATGATATGGCTTTACTTGCAAAAAAGTATTACAATATTTTTAAAAGTAAGAAAATAGTTGATTTTTAAAAACCCTCTGAGAAGAAAAAGGGTAAATTTAAATCATGGAAATCTCTAAAAGATAGCCAATGTTTCAACTGCCATGAATATCGACAATTAGCAAATAAGTGTCCAAAAATGAACAAGCCAAAGCAAAAAAGCATGTTACCCACATGAGATGAATCGTCTAGCTCTGAAGCTTCTTTTAAGTCAAATGAATCAGAACCCGAAACTTCAAATGAAGTCCAGGCGATAATGACTCTAGCCAGAGTCACTTTCACAGATAGTTGTGATTCAACTGAATATGAAAATTTAAGAAGTGACCCTGAAAATGATAATGAATATGATCTTCAGGATGCCTATAATGCCCTATACAGGGAAAGTTGTAAGATTGTTGTCAAGATAAAACTTCAAAAAGAGAAATTTATAAAATTAAAAGAGGAATTTGAAATTTCTGTTTAAAAAAAATCTCATATTTTTGATTGTTTTGAAAAAGAAAAATGCGATTTGAATTTCAAAACATCTGAACTTCAAAAATTAAGAACAAAAAATGATAAACTAAAATGTGAAGTGTCATCCCTATTGAGTTCAAAGGATACATGGAGGTATGCCCATGGAGACCCTAAACTTGAAAAGTTACTAACCGCATCTAGAACATGTAGAGACAGATCAAGTCTAGGCTATGACAAGTACATGCCTCTGAAAAATAAAAGTGTATCTCCTACATTTGTTAAAGGAGAATCCTTTAACTCAAAACGAAAGGGCTTGAAAAATAATAACCAAAACAATTCTAAAAATGTAAAAACTTTTCAAGCTTGTAAACTCAATTCTAATAATGTCAGCTTTAGAAAACAATGTTATAATCCTTTAGCTGGAAAGAAAAAATGTGGACTTACTCAAGGAGCTTCTCCAATCTAAATCTATTGTGTGAGTTAATAATAATTTCAAGGGAAGGAAAATCAACAGTGCTCCAAAACCCAAAACTATAATGAAATGGGTTCCTAAGGTTACTTGTTTGGTTGCCCGCACTACCTTTAAGGCTTCGAGTCATTCAAAGTCGTACTTAGACAGTGGTTACTCATGACACATGATAGGTGACAGAGATTTGTTCACTAACTACAAAGAAATGCCTGATGGCTCAATAACTTTTGGTGATGGAAGCAACTGCAAGATAATTGGCCAAGGTACGATTCATATCTCTAACCTTCCTCCTTTTGAAAATATTTTATTTGTAAAAGGACCTAAGCACAATCTTTTGAGCATATCTCAAATATGCGATAACAAGCATAGTGTTAAATTTACAAATTAAGGATGTGAGATCTCAAATGAGAAAGGTTGTGTGATATTAAATAGTTATAGAACATCTGAGAATTGTTATATTGTGAATGAATCTTGCTCGTCTAAATTATCTTGTTATATGGTCCAAACCAATGATAACGAATTATGACACAAACGCCTTGGACATGTGAACTATCGAAATTTATATAGATTGAGCAAAGTTGATCTTGTTAAAGGTCTACCCAAATTGAAGAAATTATATAAAATATGTGGCGCATGTCAGATTGGAAAATAAATAAAGAGTAGTCACAAGAAAGTGAACTTCTCCACATGGATCTTGTTGTACCAATCAGAACGGAGAGTAGAAGTGGTAAGAAGTATTTCTTGATAATTATGGATGACTTTACCAGATTTACTTGGGGTGTATTCATGAGAGAAAAATTTAAAACTTTCGATGAAGTCAAAAGAATACTTAAGCGTGTTCAGACTGAAAAAGAAATGAATGTTGTTAAGATCATCATGGATCGAAATTCAAAAAAAGTAATTTTGAGAAGTTCTATAGTGATCATGGTATATCGCATGAGTTTTCTGCCCCTAAGATGCCTCAACAAAATGAGGTTATTGAAAGGAAAAACAGAATACTACAAGAGATGACCAATGTTGTAAGGCTTGTATCCTAGTTTGTACCGTTCCTTAGACCCCCGTGATCCTCCCCGTCGAATTCCAGCAACCCGCGACCTATAGACAGTGTTTGCACATGACCATAAGTTGCATCCCGTATATCTTAGTCGACTTAACTTGAAACTTGTACCCTAGCGACCGTGCCTTCGCCGTGGTTCTAATGTCGCATCTCACACTCTAATGCGATACCCAGGCTAGGATTTGTGGGCCCATGTTTATTTTGAAGAAACACCACATATTATGAATTTTGAGAGAATCTCTACCCAAACATCACATCAATCAATCAAGTGCAAGTCAAGTACAACCCATCACTCACCCATACCTCTCTCTTCACCAAGTTAAATAAACTCATACCTAGCCCATCCCTCCCTCATTCAAAAGTCAACCAAGCTCATACTCTCCATGTTATTCTTTTTACAACACCCATTCCTCCCATTCCATCTCCCTTACATAACAAATCCTCCTATCTCTCTCTCATTTTCTCCACCATTTGCAAGAAACCCTTAGGAATGGATGTCCAAGCATTTTCCCAAGAAGAGCCAAGTGTGGCCTTCTCCCTACCCCAAGATCTCACATCCCATCCCTTAAATCTTCATCATCCTCCATTAAAGGTTGAGCATAGGAGTGAAGGAGGTTAAGGGACCAAGAAGGAGTGAAATCAGTAGGTGATATTAGGATTTCCACCCTTGATTTCTATTTAAGGGTGCACTTGTGGTGGGACCCATTTTAATGTATGTGTTGTAAACCGAGAGGAGCTCATAGTGGCGGAGCTCCTCCCTCACCCACACGTCTCTCTCTCTCTCTCTCTCTCTCTCTCTCTCTCTCTCTCTCTCTCTCTCTCTCTCTCTCTCTCTCCCTCCCTCCCTCCCTCTCTCCCTCTCTCTCTCTCTCTCTCGTGATGGCATCTGGCCCACCGAATCCACGCCGTCCACGTGTTGGGCCCCACCTTGCTGCCTGTCCATTAGGGTAAGCCTGGATGAAGGAAAATAAAAATATCAGCTGATCCAAAACCTTGGTGGGCCACCACGTGGACCCACCTTGATGTATTTATGTATATCCACACCGTCCAGATCCTGGACGGTGGGGCCCCATGTAATGTATATGTAGCATCCATGCTGTCTGTCCACACAGCAGGCCCTGCTACCTATTCGTTTGGACAGGCCTGGGTAGGGAAAACATAAATCTCAGTTTGATCCAGTGGGTGGGCCACGCTAACATGCAACCACCTTGATGTTAATGCCATCCTCACTGTCCATGGACAGTGGGACCCACATGAGGAATGTGTTGTATTCCACACTGTTCATCCAACTGGATGAGGCATATGTAAATCTCAGGTGGAGCACACCACGTGGGGCCCACTGACGTATAGGTTTATCCACATCGTCCACTGTTTGGACGGTGGAAACCCACCCTGTTGTAAGTGTAGTATCCACGCCATTCGTCCAGATCATGTGGGACCCACAGAAGTTCTATCCCCACCGTCCATTGCACGAACGCAGATTATTTATGAGCAAGGTGACCGTAGTGATGTTACTAAGTTCTGTGGGGTGTGCTATGATTTATATATTTCATCCACACCATCCAAACCCTGGATGATGGGACCTGCCATGATGTATGTGTTTTATCTGCACCATTCAACTGGGGCGGGATCCACTATGATGTATGTATTTTATTTGCACCGTCCAGCTGAGACGGGACCCACCTGAGGTATGATTTGTATGCACGTCGTCCATGGGTAGCAGCCAACCATGATGTATTTTATCCACGCCGTCCAAGGAAGGCAGCCCATCGTGAAGTATGAGTTGTATATCCATGTTATCCATCTAGCGGGGCCCATATAACTCGTACAAGGCCTACTTTCTATTTGTATAAGGCCCACCTACTGGCTGTGCAAGGCCCACTTGTTATGCCCCAAATTTGAATACCAAGCTGACAAAATTCTCGATCACTGAATCTAGTGCTGACAGCCTCTCTAGTACCTCATTCTCGGTTCCCAGCGTCCATATGCAAGATTCCAATCTTGAGATCCTACAAGGAGGATTTTCCACGTACATTTAACTCGTAATAAGTATAACCATAAGTTTACCCAAATCACAAAGGCCACATCATCACCACATATCTACTAATATAATCATTCGAGTACAATGCTAAAAGGAAAATACAATATAGAGATATAAAAGAAAACTCTAAAAGCTCCACCGTATGCTCCTGCCTCAGCTCGGCTGCATCTTAACGTCACTTGCACGCATCTTAGTAAGCTTAAAGGGTGGTATAAGTGTGTGTGATGCACGTGTCAAGCATTTAATATCAGAGTAAGCGAAAATACTGACAATCCATAAATACCATTAGCCTTATCCAGGCTATGTGATGTAAAAATATAAACCAATATCATATACTAAGGAAGTAATATAGATCAGTTATGCAATGCGGAGACATAGTAAGCCAAATATCAGATACCAAGGATGCAATGTAATATGTAAATCCTAGCGAGCCTTCGAATATCGTCAACCTCATCCATGCCATACAAGTGCAGAAACATAGCAACCCAAAATGTCATATGTCACAGATGTAATGTAATATGCGGTGCAAATGAAATGACCAAGCTAGAGTGTGAAGTCAGGATGATAGTATGTAGTATCACAGGCTACAAGGTCTACCATAAGGGACTTCTATCCAAACTAGTCTCATACCTAAATTTGGATAGTCAGACTCAATGTGGTAAACTCCTGATCTTAAGTTAGTCACGCGCCCCAACTGAAATCCTGACCATTGAGAAGGTACACATAACAATTAGTTATGCATCATCAGCTGAGTGGATAGTGAATGAATGGGTAAAATATTGAGTATACAACACCTGCTCAACAAGTTCATATATCAGTACTGTACATCTTTAGGATCATCACAGGGATTTATTACACTCTACGCTAACTTGCCGCCCCTATCCGAGCGCACAACAAGGTAAGTGGAAGAGACCTCACTATCTTCCTGCCAATATCAGTCACAATTGAAAGTGCCCTGGTTTGTCAATTAGCATGAGTGTTGAGTTAACTAGACAGAAAAGCTCCATAAGAAGATCAATTAGCTGTTTACCGTAACCGGATGTGTGTCGAACTCACCATAGGTAAATCTAAGCCTCACATCCCATGTCCCCAAACACTAGGTAAATAAAACCCTTAAAATTGGTTAGAATATCATAGGGTTTTTGAGTTAGAAATTTTTTTTACAAATATCAGAAAATCTCTTAAGTTTTCTAGCTCTATCGATTTATCGATATTAGGTTTGATAAAATTGAGATGTGTTGTTAATGTCCTCGAAAGCTCAATCGATAAAAATGAATGAGGACATAAAGTTTACAGCAACTGCATATACATCTGGACAGAATTATCGATGTATCAATACCCCTATTGATATCATCGATATTTAAATCTCGAGTTTATCGAAGTAGACTCAATACAATCGACAGCAGAGTATTTTTGTCCCTGTTTTTTATAAGAAAATTTTGAAGACCTTCGATATATCAATGTACCCCTCAATATCCTCGAAATTCATAAATCGATGATATCAGAAGGCCATCAATAATATTGGTCTTGGACACAGTCTTTCCAACAACCTTTTTCAGGTAGTTTTTATTTCAGATCGAGGATCACTCGATAGAATCAATATTCAAATATCGATGATATTGAGGTTGGATCGATTGCATCAAGAAAGGACATAAACTGTCCAACAAGCTCATTGATAAAATCTATGAATTTATCGATGCATCGACACGACTTTCAGTATGATCGATATTCAAATTTTAATGATAACGAGTGTACCTCGATCATATCTTTTGACCTGAAAAATTTTAAAGCAAGCCTATCTCATTTTTCAAATGTTGAGGAATCGATCCTCGTATCGATATTATCGGAGTTCAAAATTCGATGACATCGACACGTTTTCAATGACCTCGACCAGCTGGAAAAATGTTTCAAAAGCGTATAACATTTGAGTTTATGTCATCGATCGGCCAGTTGATGCAATCGAGATTATACACTCGATGATATCAAACTTTGTCATAAATGTGACTGTTTTATATCCATTGAAAATTTTTGCCTATATATATAGAGCTTATCTTTAGTTGTTGAAAGAGAAAGAAGACAGTACTTTTGAGTGTTTAACCTTAGATCATTTACTCAAAGCTCTTTCTCTCAGGGGAGTTCATCCACCAATCCACTCTCATCATTAATATTCAATAGAGTGGATTGGGGAATGAACTTCCTCATTCAACGATCCTCCATCTACCACCTTAATGGCAAATCATTAAGCTGGGATGCCTTGAATGCATAAATGATTGGAATCACTCTATCTCCTTTATATGAAAATATTTGAGAGTAGGATTCTATCAAAACCTTGATCTAACTAGTCGCCATATATTGATATATCTTCTGAGTTACGGTTTAAGGAAGCAGAAGACTCTTCATCAACAAAGGAGGAAATCTTCATCAACGAGCTAAAAAGGGGCTCATCTGCTTATCTGTAAGTTATCAGAGTCTAGAGCACCCTTGTGATCATTCCTTTATAGGATTGGGTCTAAGGTGTTTCTCACCCTTTCAAGTCCTCTAAGAAGCCTCCTGAGGGAGTGTACGTGGTGGGTACGTAGTGTTGACCCTTGATCTGTAGAGAGAAAAAACATCTGGTTAAAGGTAAACTTGTCTAAAACCTTGGGTTAGAGGTGAACCGTGTGAAACCTCTGTTAGGGTCTTGTGGAAGATCCTTGGCCAGTGTGCCTAAAAGTGGGTGCGATGTGTTGAACCTTACTCCTGAGAAAATAAACAGTCAACCTAGGTGTAGGTTTTAAAGGTTAAAGGTGAACCTGATTTAAAACCTTGGGTTTGAGGTGAACCATGGGAAACCTCCTTAGTGAAATTCGGTACACTCAAGGGTTGAGTGCAGTTACCGGGAGTGGAGTAGACAAGTAGTCGAACCACTATAAAAATGACTGTGTTTGAGATTGCTATTCATTTGCTTATGTGATTTCCTTTAATATTTTCATTCCTGATTATCTGAGATCACACCTTATACACATAGTCATATCTATCATAAACTAGTTTAAATATTGTTCATCTCTCAAATAGTTTGTGATTGGATCCTTTACTGGGCTTGGAAGCCAGTAGAGTTACTCTTGAGTAATCCAAATGTATTCTTATTGTTAGGATTAGTGTGATAGGATTTTAAATTCACATAAAATTATTAAAAAGTCCTATTCACCCCCCTCTAGGACATGTTGGCCTATTCCTACTTCAACTAAAGTAGTCTTTACCGTAATTTCAATTGGTATTAGAGCATGTATCTCTTTAAGGGCTTCACCGCCTATAGAGTTATCTTGATTGAAGTTGGGAATATGGCCAAAGGAGAGGGCTCATCGGTCTCTAAACATCCAGTATTTGATGGATCAAATTATGCATACTGGAAGACTAGAATGCACTACTTTCTGAGATCCTTGGACCATGATGTTTGAGATATAGTTGAAAAAGGATATGTACCACCATTTGAACAAATAGTACTTGATAAAGGCACAACTATCACCAAACCAAAACCTAAAGAGAAGTGGACAACATTCGATAAGGAAAATCAAATTGCTGAGGCTAAAGCCATGAATGCTATCTACTGTGCTGTGTCCCAAGATATTTTCAATCAAATCAGTATGTGTGAGACATCCAAGGAAGCATGGGATTTGTTGGAAACAACACATGAGGGAATAAGCACTATGAAGAGATCTAAACTGCAACTCCTAACTTTACATTTCGAAAGTCTTAGAATGAAAGAGCATGAGATCTTTATGGAGTTTTTACAAAGTTGAATATCATCTACAACTCCATGGGTTGATTAGGAGAGAAAGTTTCGATATCTAAAATCTGTAGGAAAATTCTAAGGTGCCTACCAGAACAGTTCAATCTTAAGGTAACAACCATTGAAGAATGTAGAAACATAGACGAAATGAAAGTAGAACTACACTTTAAACAAACCCAAAAATCTAAAAACATTATCCTTAAAACTTCAAAGAAAATAACAAATGAAGACATTGAAAGTGAAAGAGAAGATTAAGATGAGGAAGTGGCTTTGTTGGCTTAACGATTCAGGAAGTTCTTTCAGAAGAATCGTGGTCGTCCTTCCAGAGGAAGAAAGGGGACAACAAACCTTCTGCAGGTAAATTTGGTAAAAAGGCCAAAGAACCACAATGTTATGCCCGTCAGAAGTATGGACACCTATCTACTAAATGCCCAAATAGAAAAATGAAGGGTAAAGCAATGGCCGCCACATGGGATGATATAGAGGAGTCAAATTCAGAATCTAGTGATTCAGAGAACATTGGAGATTAGAAATCATTGAAAATTCCTATGGTCTCCACTGCTCCAATCATTCCCATTGAGACTGAGAATGAGGAACCACAAACCACTGAATCTTTCCATCTGATAATGAGGAAATTGAGGAGGAAGAAAAGAAACAGGATAAACTATAGGATGCTTACAATCAACTCTATATTCATAGCATCCACATCCTGAAAAGACTTGGAATGTCTGAAAATAAAAATGAATTGCTACAAAGAGATCTGGACAAAACCTTAGAAATTAATATACATCTAATCAATGATTTACAATAATATCATTCAGACAATGATAAGTTAGAAAGAGTCAATCTATCCCTAAAAATAAAATCATCAAAGCTTACTAAACAAGTTAAATTATTAAAAGATGAAAATGAGCATCTCCAGAATGAGAATCACACACTTTATTTTGACTTAGAGAAATTCAAAAAATTTGCTAAAATAAACTATAAATTTTCCCAGAGTGGTGAAAAGTTAGAAAAATTGTTAAGGATAGGTAGGTGAGGAAAAGACAAGAGTGGCCTAGGGTATGATAAAACTAAACCGAGAACTAGAAATGCAGCACCAATATCTGAAAAATCTTCTTCTTCAGGTAGTAATGCAAGAACTACTCTAGTTTGTCATTTATGTGGTGATTTGGGTCATTATAAGTTTAAATGCTTGACACCTAGAAGGACTCCACATAACTCTGGTCAAAATCATATTGGTAAATTCAAACTGACCAGAGAAATACATAATGTCAAAAGTCTACCTAGGAAATTGGTTAAAAGAAATACTCATCCATCACCACCTAGAATGAATGATAGAATGAAGTAGTCAGAGGATCAAGTGGGTAAGATAAACATGAAAACTAAATCTACCACAGTTAAGAATTCTGTCTCAAAATGGATAGTGAAAGAAAGGCTGAATTGTCTGATAACTCACTCTATACCCTAAAATATGAAGCATGAAAAGACAAGTCCAGGTCATCCATTAAGATCTGGATATTTGCTGAAATGATGCAACTTTTGATGAGCTCCTAATGATATATCTAAGGTTCTTCACCTCAATATTTTTGTATATAAACATCCTAATATTTATAATTTTGATTTGTACATTGCCTGTACAAAATTTTGATGTGTATACCGATTCAAAGATATTCTATTCTATACATGAGTTTGTGGGACTGTGGAAAAATGAAAATTATTCATCCTTGATGCGTCTGTCGATAAGCTTTCTCGATTAATCGATCAAGGGTCGATATCATCAACACCTCTTTGGAATGTGAAGAGCCACTTCATCGAGAATAATATCGAAGATAGTCTTGATAACATTGGGGGAGTTACATTGATATCATCGAAACTCTGTTCGATGATATCGAAGACTACCGCCCGATAAAAGGCAATCGAGTGAAAAATTTTATTTTTTCAGAAAAAGGGCATTCCATTTTTTTTCTTCTTTTTTCTGCTCATCCCTCAGCCGGGAGTACATCGTGGGTCCTGGAAGCTCCTCAAGAACTGGTAGTATCCTTCCATTCCTTCCATTCCAGATTTTATCTTGCTTTTTGGTCAGGTGTTTTCAGTTTTCTTAAAAGAGGAATTTTGTTCATTCTTTCGAAATCTGTCCTTATGGGTAAGGACAAAGAAATGGGGTCTGGTCCTAGGGAGTCTTCAAGATCCTCTCAACGAAAAACTCTTGCTTCCAAAGAGAGAGCAAGAGCGCCTGAACGGGGGGCCCTTACTCGTCAAAGGTCACGACAAACCTCACGTGGCGGGTCCCAGTCCGAACCACCGGCACCTCCTCCGGCTAGAGCAAATTCACTTCCATCCAAATACACAGGTAGAAAGGTCATTCATGAGAGGAAGGTAGACAGGGATTGTTTAAAACCATACAATCTAGAATCCCTATTTGCTGCAATCGATTGGTTGCCCATTCTTGACTTTGGTGGGTCGTGTCATCTTGAGCGCACATGTAACTTTCTTGCCGCTTGTCACTCACCCGTGTCTGATCCTCCTTCAATCATGGTCTCTCTTGATGGTGATGATGTCCTGATCACTCCCACCATAATGGCAAACATCTAAGGGCTAGAAATTTCAATTGATGGTCTCCCTGAAATGGATCTCAAAAATGTTGAAGTTCAATCCATGGTTACTAAATACCTCTGTCATGGTAGAGACATTCCTTGGTATCAAGGAAATGTCTTAAAATCTAGGTACATGGAACCATGATTTCAGGTCTTGCAAAGTATCTTCGCCATAAACATCTATCCTAGAAGTACCAACCGGTCCGATCTCACAGGTTTCATGACCATGATAGTGTATTCAGTTGCCAACAGAAAAAATTCTGTCTTCCAACTCTGCTTGTCCACCAGTTGGTCTATGTCATTTACACATCCCGGGATCTTCACTTGCCATATCCATCAGCTTCACAATGACCAATGATCCAGAACTTCCCCTCAAAATCTTCAACAAAAATAACATTCGAAAGATGCACCTGAAGTTCCATAAATATCCCGAGGATCTAGAGGAAGGCATTCAAGAAGAAGTAGATGGAGGTGAAGGAGATTCTCCCACTACAGAGACTGGAATGGCTGGGGAAGAACCATCTACGTCCCATCAAGCACCATCTACATCAGGGCCTAGGCATGCAAAGAGATTTAAGCTTCATCAGGACAAGATTGGAGCCATACAGCGAGATGTCTCCCAACTCAAGGAATCAGTGAATGAAAGGTTTACTATCTTGGAGTGCCTAGTGAACGGAGTGCAACAGACTATGCAACAATTGGTTAAGCTGTTCACGTCCCGTCGAGGCAATACGACACCATCTTCTTCGACTTCATAGTGCTGCTCTCTGGATGCTGTCACATACACCTCACTCCTATTTTTGCGTATGAACATTAATATCTTTTGGATACTCTGCGCTCTCATGAGTGTATGTGATAACTCATTAATCTGCACAGTCTGACATTTTTTTTAGTGGTATATGCCTATGGTTGGGCTAAAAACTGATGTTTGAGTAGGGGTGCCCATGAATGGGCTTAGTAATTTTATTTGGATGACTGTAATACTACTGCCAATCTGGGGCAGTTTGTGTTTGTGGATATTTTGAATATGGCTGGTTATAATTCACATCTATTTTCTACCATGATTATGAGTTAAGATTCCTTGGTGTATCTAGTTTCTGATATGGAATGCATATGATGTTTTTAATGATTATTTTATTTGCTTCTATCACTGCTCTGTTTGAACTACTATGCATACATAATTTCTGAAGATGATGTATGCTTAAACGGATTTAATCATTATACATCTATACTTTATATATGTATGCTCTCTGAATGTTAGGTCTCCCATGTTGCTTTAACTTCAGTCAATATCAAATATTATACCATTGCCAATGACTAGCAAAAGGGGGAGAACAATTCAAACACCCCACAAGAAAAATTGCATATCTACTTGAATTATGATACAGGTGTTAGGGGGAACAACTGCATCAAGATAGAGGGAGAATACTATTAAGGGGAGCAGCTACTGACTTGTGTGTATGGTTTCATTAGACATTGTAAAATTGTGTAAATTATATGTACACACAATTTAGGATGTGGTTATCTAGATGTTGTTATAGGGTGTTTTGGTATTTTGTCACGTAATTGACAAAGGAGGAGATTGAAAGTGCCCTGTGAAATAGCGGTGAAGATCGCTTTAATTTAAGTAGGAATATGCCACTATGTCCTAAAGGGGGGTGAATAGGACTTTTTAAAGTTTTTATGGTTTATTAAATAACTTATTACACTAATCCTAACAATAGGCACTTACTAAGATTACTCAAAAGTGACTCTACTGGCTTCCAAGCCCAGTAGAGGATCCAGTCATAAACTATTCAAGAAGTGAACAATATGCAAAATAGTTTATGATGGATGTGACTATGTATGTGTGTGAGGTGTGATCTCAGATATTCAGATATGAAAATATTAAAGTAAATCACACAAACAAAAGAATAGCAATCTCAAACACAGTCATTTTTATAGTAGTTCGACTACTTGTCTACTCCACTCGCGGTAACTGCACTCAACCCTTGAGTATACCGAAATTCACTAAGGAGGTTTCACAGCGGTTCACCTCAAACATAAGGTTTTAAATTAGGTTCACCTTTAACCTTTACAACCTACACCTAGGCTAACTGTTTATGCTCCTTGAGCAAGGGTCAACACATAGCACCCAATTTTAGGTACACTGGCCAAGGATCCACACAAGGAACCTCACTGTTTATGCTCTCATGAGCAAGGGTCAATACAATGCACCCACTAGGTACACTCCTGCCGGAGGCCTCCTTGAGGACTTGCAAGGGTGAGAAATACCTTAGACCTAATCCTACAAAGGAATAATCAAAGGCTCCTCTAGACACTAGATACTTACAAATAAGTTGATGAGTCCCATTCAGCACATTGTCGAAGATCTCCTTCTTGGTTGATGAAGAATCTTCTGCTTCCTTGATCTGCAACACAGATGATGTACCAATATATGACGTCGGGTTGAGTTAAGGTTATGATGGAATCCTACTCTAAAATATTTTTCTATAAAGGAGATAGAGTGATTCCAATCATCAATGCATTCAAGGCATCCCAGCTTAATGATTTTCCATTAAGGTAGTAGCTGGAGGATCCTTGAATGTGAAAGTTCATTCCCTAATCCACTCTATTGAATATCAATGATGAGGGTGGATTAGAGGATGAACTCCCTTGAGAGAAAGGGCTTTGGATATATGATCTAAGGTAAAACACTCAAAAGCACTCTCTTCTTTCTCTACCAGCAATAATAGAAAAGTCCTCTTCATATAGGTAAAAAGTTCCAACAGATATAAAAAGGTCACATTTATGATAGAGTTCGATATCATCGAGCAGGTTCGATATCATCAAGCATATACTCTCGATTGTATCAATGGTCCGCTCGATGACACAAACTCAAATGTCATATGCTTTTGAAACCTCTTGTCAGCTGGTTGATGAATTGAAACATGTGTCGATGTCATTGGATTTCGAACTCTGATTTCATCGATGTGAGGTTCGATTCCTCGACATTTGAAAATGAGAGAGACTTGCTTTGAAATATTTCAGGTTTACAAGAATGATCGAGGGACCTTCGATATCATTAAAATTTGAATGTTGATGATATCGAAAGATGTGTCAAGGCATCGATGAATCCAAAGGATTTTCATTTAAGCTTGCTGGACAGTTTTTGTCCCTGTTAGATTTCATCGAAACCATACCGATATCATCGATATTTAAATATCAATTCTATCGAGTGACCCTCGATCAAAGATAAACTATCCTGAAATATTTTTTTGGAAATCTTTGCGCCCATGACCAATATCATCGAGAGCCTTCCGATGTCATCGAGATTTGAACTTCGATGGTATCGAGGAGGGGTTCGATATATCGAAGCACATACAATATTCTTAAATAAAAACAAGGGTGCTGAAGATTTGTTTGTCGATATTATCGAGTCACTTTCGATGGACTTGAGATTTAAATATCGATGATATCGACAGATATATTGATGCATCAATAAATCTATCCAAATATATATGTGGTTGCTGGACACTTTTGTCCTCATTCCGATGAAATCGATTTGTCATTGAGGACTTCAATAGCGAAGGTCGATCATATGAGATGTGTTTTGATAAAATTGATAAAGCAAGAAAACTTAGAGATTTTCTGATTTTGAACAAGTTTTCTTAACTTAAAAAATCTTATGAAATTCTAACTTGTTTTAAGGGTTTTATTTACCTGGTGTTTTGGGACATGGGATGTGAGGCTTAGATTTACCTGTGGTGAGCTTGCACACATCTAGTTGAGGTAGATGCTTTGAATTGATCTTCCTATGAGGTTTTGTAATTTTTTGACTCAACACTCATGCTAATTGACAAATAAGGACACTTTCAATCTCCCCCTTTGTCAATTACGTGACAAAATACCAAAATACCCTAGACCAACTTCTACACTGACATCCTAAATTATGTGTACATGTTCTTTACACAATTGTACAATGTTAATAATATCATATACACAACACATTCAGAAGCTGCTCCCCCTATCTACAAACTCCCCCTTGCTTAGTGTAGATACTCCCCCTAACACCTACAATACCATACTCAAGCAGATATACATTTCTTCTTGACGGGGTGTTTGAGTCATTCTCCCCCTTTTTCTCAGTCGTTGACAAAGATTGCATTATAGTAGATATTGAATGAAGTTTAAAGACATGTGGGAGATCATCAGATAATAAGCATACATAAATAGATGGATAATGATTAAATCAGTTTAAGCATACATCATTTTCAGAAAGTATGGATGCATATCAGATCAATTAGAGCAATGATAAGAGCAAATAAAATAATCATGAAAATCACATGCACTCCATATCAGAAACTAGATAAACCAGGGGATCTTAAAACATAATTGTGGCAGCAAGAAATATGAATTATATCCAACCACATTCAATAATATCTGAAAAACATATATATACTGCCCAAGTTTGGGAGTAGATTAACAGTCATCCAAAAAAAAGGCCCATTCATGGGCACCCAGAAGTGACCAACAGTAGCAAACCCACACGGGGCATATACAACATATAAAAAAAATAAAAATTGTCAAACTGTTAAGGGTCTATCACATTCACTCATGAGAGCATAGAGCATCAAAAGGATACTTATGCTCATACGTAGAGATAAGTGTGGGTGAATGTGATAGCGTTCAGAGTCCCGTACTACGGCAGAGGAGCAGAGGTAGATGGCGCTGTATCGTCTTGACAACAGGTGATTATCTCAACCAATTATTGTACTGTCTGCTACACTCCTTGAACCAGCCATTCCAAGATGGTATGCCTCTCGTGCACCGAGTGGACATCCCTTTGAATTGCTCCAATCTGATCCTGGTGGAACTTAAATCGTTTAGCATGCCCAGGATCTGATGTCGATGGTGTTTAATGAGGTCCAGACGCTTCTTCTCCAACTATCTCAGTCCCTTCCATGGGAGCGTCACCTTCCCCACTTTCCCTCTCTACTTGAATTCCTTCCTCAAGTGGATCCTCAAGATATTTATGAAACTTCAAATCCATCCTTTGAATGTTACTTTTATTGAAGGTTTAGAGAAGAGGTACAAGATCACTTATAGTTGGGAAGGCTATGGTATTGTAAATTGTATTTATGATCCAGGGATATGGTAAGTGATAGTCCTTAGCCATATGAAACGCATAACCCAACTGATGCACGATGAGGGTAGGTAGACAAATCTTGATCCCAGTGGCAACCGAATAAATTATCATAGTCATGAAGCTTGTGAGATCTGCCCTGTTGGAACCTCTAGAGTAGATGTTTGAAGTAAGGATAACATGCAAGACCCGATAGCGTGGTTCCATGAATCTGACTTTTAGGGCATTCCCTTGGTACGTCATGATCATGACAGAGGAATTTGGTGACCTTGAACTGAACCTCAGTATTTTTCATGTCCATATCTGGGAGTGCTTCAAGAGATAAGATAAGATTGAATATCCCTACAACAGACTCCGGAGTGATCAACACATCATCACCATCGACGGTTACGGTGATGGATGTTGGTTCAAATATCGAAGAATGATAGGCGGTAAATAAATTATAGGTTCATTCAAGTTGATACGGTCCCCCAAAGTCGAGAACTGGTAACCAATCAACAGTGACAAATAGTGGTTCCAGATTATATGAAATCAGACAACTTCTGTCGACTTTTCTCTCGGGAATAACCTTTCTCCCAGTGAACTTAGCCAAGACCGGATTAACCTGCACCGGTGGAGGTGCCTGTGCATTAGACTGGGACCCACTATGTCTCGTGCTCTACCTTGTGGGGGTCCCACGTTCCAGGGCCCTTACCCTTTCTTTTGGAGCAAGCACTTTTTGTTGAGCGGATCTCGAAGACTCACCTGGACCAGATACTTTTCCTTTGTCTTTTCCCATATGGACAAAAAGAGGATTTGAAGGATTTGAGAAAAAGGACAACCCAATAGAAATAGAAATACCAAAAAAAAATAACTCTTGATGTTTAGAAAGGTATTACCAGATTTGTGGAATGGTTGAGGCTGCTTGAAAAAGGTCCGAGTGGTTCGGTTAAGAGGAGTGAGCAGGGAAGAGGAAAGGAAACCCTAGAATAAAATCTCTTTTTCACGCTCCACTGGCTTTTATCGGGCGGCGTCTGTCGATATCATCGATCCTCATCTCGATGATATCGAGGGACCATAATCGATTTCATCGATCCTGTCTTTGATATCATTCTCAATCACATGACTTTTCTTATTCTAAGGAGGTGTTGATGATATCAACCCTTGATCGATTAATCGGGAATGACACATTAATAGACATATTGAAGATGAATATTTTCAATTTTCAACATTTAGACGCCCCTTCATGTATACTATTAATATTTCTATGAATCAATAGTATACACAGCAAAATTATGTACAATCACTGTACATATCAAAATTATAAACATTAGAGTGTTTATATGCAAAAGAATGAGGTGAGGAACCTTAGATATATCATTTAGAGCTCAGCAAAAATTGCATCATTTCAGCAAATATCCAGATCTAGATGAATGACCTAGACTTGTTCTTTTCATGCTTTGATATTTCAGGGTATATGGATAGAGTCAGTTATCAGACAATTTAGTTTTTCTTTTACTATCCATTTTGAGATCGAATTCTTTACTGTGGTGAATTTAGTTTTTATGTTTATCTCATTCAATTAATCCAATGATTTCATTTCAGGTGGTGATGGGTGAGTGTTTCTCCTAGGTGGACTTTTAACATTTCATATTTTTCTGGCTGGTGTGAATTTACCAATGTGATTTTGACCAGAGTTATGTGAAGTCCTTCTAAGTGTCAACCATTTAAACTTATAATGACCCATATCACCACATAAATGACAAACTAGAGAAGTTCTCAAATTGTTACCTGAGGTAGTAGACATTTCAGTTATTGGGGCTGCATTTCCAGTTTTCCTTTTAATTTTATTATACCCTAGGCTACTCTTGTCTTTTCCTCATCTTCTCATCCCTAACAACTTTTCTAGCTTTTCACCACTCTGAGAAAATTTATAGTTTATTTCAGCAATTTTTTTGGATTTCTCTAAGTCAAAATGGAGTGTGTGATTCTCATTCTTGAGTTGCTCATTTTCATCTTTTACTAATTTAACTTGTTTAGTAAGCTTTGATGATTCTGTTTTTAGGGATAGATTGACTCTTTCCAACTTATCATTGTCTGAATGATATTGTTGTAGATCATTGATTAGATGTGTATTAATTTTCAAAGTTTTGTCTAGATCTTTTTGCAACAATTCCTTTTTGTTTTCAGAC
Organism: Magnolia kwangsiensis; assembly: GCA_037074715.1. Taxonomy (NCBI): domain Eukaryota; kingdom Viridiplantae; phylum Streptophyta; class Magnoliopsida; order Magnoliales; family Magnoliaceae; genus Magnolia; species Magnolia kwangsiensis. The sequence continues at coordinate 170,351,741 of CM073571.1, forward strand.
ATTCCAAGTCCTTTCAGGATGTGGATGCTATGAATATAAAGTTGATTGAAAGCATCCTATAGTTTATCCTGTTTCTCTTCTTCTTCCTATGTTTCCTCATTATCAAACGGAAATGATTCAGTGGCTTACAGTTCCTCGTTCTCAGTCTCAATGGAAATGTTTAGAGCCGTGGTGACCATAAGAATTTTTAAGGATTTCTGGTCACTATCGCTCTCTGAATCACTAGATTCTGAGTTTGACTCTTCTGTATTATCCCATGTGCCGACTATTGCCTTGCCCTTAGTTTTTCTATTTGGGCATTTAGTAGACAGGTGTCCATACTTCTGATAGGTATAACATCGTGGTTCTTTGGTCTTTTTACCAAATTTAACTGCAGAAGGTTTGTTGTCCACCTTTCTTCCTCTGGAAGGATGGCCACGATTCTTCTGAAAGAACCTCCTGAATCGTTGCACCAGCAAAGCCACTTCCTTATATTCATCTTCTTTTTCACTTCCATTGTCCTCATTTGTCATTTTCTTTGAAGTTTTTAGGATAGTGTTTTTGGATTTTTGGGATTGTTTGAAGTGTAGTTCGAAAGTTTTTCAGGAACCTACCAGTTCTTCTACTTTCATCTCGTCTATGTTCCTACACTCTTCAATAGTTATAACCTTAAGATTAAATCATTCTGGTATGGATCTTAGAATCTTCCTACAAATTTTCAATACCGAAAATTTTTCTCCCAATCCACCTATGGAGTTACGCATGATATTTAACTTTGTGAAAAACTCCATAAAAGTCTCATGCTCTTCCATTCTGAGATTTTTGAACTGTGAGGTTAGCAGTTGTAGTTTGGACCTCTTCACAGTGCTTGTGCCTTCATGGGTTATTTTCAATAGATTCCATGCTTCTTTGGATGTCCCACACATGCTTATTTGATTGAAGATGTCTTGGGACACGGTACAGTAGATGGCGTTCATAGCTTTTGCTTCAGTAACCTATTTCTCTTTATCAAACGTCGTCTACTTTTCTTTAGGTTTGGGCTTGGTGATGGTTGTGCCACTATCAAGTACAATTTGTTCAGAAGGTGGCACATATCCATTTTCAACTATATCCCAAACATTATAATCCAAATATCTCAGAAAGTAGTGCATTCTAGCCTTCCAGTATGCGTAATTTGAGCCATCAAATACTGGAGGCCTAGTGACTAATGAGCGCTCTCCTCTGACAATAATCTTAACTTCAGTTAAGATCACTCTCTAGGCGGTGAAGCTCTTAAAGAGAGACTCACATTGATACTAATTAAAATAGCGACGTAGACCGCTTTAGTTGAAGTAGAAATATGCCAATATGTCAGAGAGAGGGGTGAATAGGACTTTTTAAAGTTTTTATTATTTATTAAAAATCTTATTACACTAATCCTAACAATAAGCACTTATCAGGATTATTCAAAAGTAACTCTATTGGCTTCCAAGCCCAGTAGAGGATCCAATCACAAACTATTCAAAAAGTGAACAATATGCAAACTAGTTTATGATGGATATGACTATGTATGTGTATGAAGTGTGATCTCAGATATTCAGATATGAAAATATTAAAGTAAATTACAAAAAAAAAGAATAGCAATCTCAAACACAGTCATTTTTATAGTGGTTCGACTACTTGTCTACTCCACTGCGGTAACCACACTCAACCCTTGACTGTACCAGATTTCACTAAGGAGGTTTTACAGCGGTTCACCTCAAACCCAAGGTTTTAAATCTGGTTCACTTTCAACCTTTACAACCTACACTTAGGCTGACTGTTTATGCTCCTTGAGCAAGGGTCAACAAATAGCACCCATTTTTAGGCACACTGGCCAAGGATTCACATAAGGAACCTCACTGTTTATGCTCTCACGAGCAAGAGTTAACACAACACACCCACTTTTAGGCACATTGGCCAAGGATCTTTTACAAGACCCTAACTGTTTATGCTCTCCACAGAGCAAAGGTTAACACAATGGACCCACTACGTACACTCCGGCCTGAGGGTGAGAAACACCTTAGACTCAATTCTATAAAGGAATGATCAAAAGGTCCTCTGGACTCTAGATACTTACAGATAAGAGGATAAGTCTCATTCATCACGTTGTCGAAGATCTCCTTCTTTGTTGATGAAGAATCTTCTACTTCCTTGATCTGCAACACAGATGATGTACCAATATACGGCGTCGGGTTGGGTCAAAGTTATGATGGAATCCTACTCTCAGATATTTTCCTATAAAGGATATAGAGTGATTCCAATCATCTATGTATTTAAAACATCCTAGCTTAATGATTTGTCATTAAGGTAGTAGCTGAAGGATCCTTAATTACGAAAGTTCATTTCCCAATCTAATCTATTAAATATTAATGATGAGGGTGGATTGAAGGATGAACTCCCTTAAGAGAAAGGGCTTTGGGTTTATGATCTAAGGTAAAATACTCAAAAGCACTCTCTTCTTTCTTTACTAGCAATAATAGATAAATCCTCTTTATATAGGCAAAAGGTTCCAACGGATATAAAACAGTCACATTTATGACAGAGTTGAATATCATCGAGCAGGTTCGATATCATCGAGCGTATATGTCACGCCCCAAACCTAGAAATCGGATTCACAGGAATCCCGATCGCCGAATCCGGTGCCAACAGCCTCCGTAGTACCCCATTCTCGGCTCTTAGCATTCATATGTCAGATTTTCGATCTTGGGATCCTACAAGGAGGATTTTTTTTTTTTTGTACATTTAACTAGTAATAAGCATAACCACAAGTTTATCCAAATCATAAAGGCAACATCATCATCACATATCCACTAATATAATCATTTGAATATAATGCTGAAAGGAAAATATATATGTCAAAATCAAAGCTCCAGAAAATAGTTGCACGCTCTAAGCTCAATGCTGCTGCAACCTAACATCACCTGCACGCATCTATCGTGCATAAGCTTATAGAAAGCTTAGAGGGTGGTGTAAGTGTGTGCACGAGATAAGTGCCAAGTATTCAATACAATATCATAATCATACAATACCGGAAAGCTATTAATCCATAAACCATACAATGACTGAATAAGCAGAAACACTGATAAGAGCAGGAATTATCAACGTAAACAGAAATACTGACAAGATTATAATCATGCGATAACAGAATAAGCAGAAGTATAAACAAGTCCATAAGTTAATCAATATCAGAATACGCAATATAGGACAGTTATGAAAATGATGAGTCATAGATAATCAAATGTCGAATGACAAGGATATAATGTAATACACAATTCGAAAGAGCTAACAAATATCATCACTCTCATCTAAGTCATAGGAATACAGAAACATAACAACCCACAATGCTACACGCCGAAGATGTAATGGAATATGCAGTATATAGTGCTAATGGAATGACCATGCTGGAGTGTGATGTCGGGATGATAGTACGTAGTATCGTAGGCTATGAGGTCCACCACAAGGAACCTCTATCCAAACCAGTCCCATACCTAAATTTGGATAGTTTGACTCAACGTGGTAAACTCCTGATCTCAGGTTAGTCGCGCTCCCAACTAAAATCCTTTCCATAACAAAGATACACAATAATTAGTTGTGCACCACCAACCCAAGTAGATAGTGAATGGATGAATGAATGAGTGTGCAACTCCTACTCAGTAGCCTATCAGCACAGTAGCCTGCCAACCACTGGTAGCTCGCCTAGTATGGTAGCTCGCCCAAGCCTCATCCCCGCCCACATCACACCCGCCCACATAAACGTCCGCCCACGTACGTCTGCCCACATGCACAACAGTGACAGGGTGTCATAATATCATGTCAGTCCTCATATCAGTACGGTTCCTCTCTGGAGAAATCACAGGGGTCTATTACACTTCACACCACCTGTCACCCCAATCAAGCGCATAACTGGGTAAGTGGAAAAGACCTCACTATCCGTCTGTTAGTAGTCTGCCAATACCTACCCAGCTCACCGATAGCGTACCCATTCCTCGAGCTAGTCAAACTCAGCCTAGCCATGCCTTCTCCCTCGGGCGGATAAGGCCGCAACCCCTTCCAACCAACCACGACAAAGTGAAGAGGGCAGCCATCTGGTAATCGGCACTCAACGCTCATCTACCCACTCGGTCTAGACGTTGGAGCATCTTTTGAAACTAAGAGAGTGTTTAGGGATTTTCACCCAGGCCCATCTATGGTGGCCCGATACTCAAACAGATTTCCAGTGTCCCATCTGGCCATCCATGATATGCCTGTGGAGGCTACGGCCCTGATGTCACTAAGGCGTACAGTAATCACAACACAATGCAAGATGCATGAGTCATACAATCCAATCATGCATCAATCCTGCGCATGTCATGCGCTCATGTGAGATAATCTCCACCTATCAGGGAGTCTCACATTATCCTGCCCAATGACATATGCAATGGTCAATCACATCTCATAACAAACATGCAGATGATGTGAATGGGCATGTAACATGATGTTATGATGTCACATACTCATAAACGGTATCAATAACCGGCGTCGACAATGTGAACTTTTAACCAACATTGCCCCCAAGGAATGGCCCACATAGAATCAAATATATAATGGGCACATGACCTCACACAAGGGCCAAATATATGAAACAGGTGGGCCCTGGTCATGGGCCTAACACATATCACAATGGGCCTTACCCATAGGCCTCAAATACATCTAGATGGGTCGCACCCATGGGCCTCAGATATATCACAATGGGCCTTAAATATACTTCACAGGTGAGTCACATACCTGGGTCTAATACACATCAGTATGGGCTACATCACATAGGCCTAATATACATCACTATGGCAACAACCCATGGGATTTAAATACACAATAGGTCGGCCCTACACATGGGCCTCAAATATATACCACGGGTGAGCCTCAATGGACGGGTCACCAATACAACGGGATGGGGCTAATGACATGGACCCCATAATTATATCGAATAGGCCGCACCAATTAGGCCTTACATACATTACAATGGGCCATGACCCATGGGCCTTGCACACATCACAATGGGCCTTGCAACATGGGCCTCATATATATTTAAGGTGAGCCTCAATAACGGACCTCATACACATCAAGGTGGGCCTCAACAACGGGCCTCATACACATCAAGGTGGGCCTCAACAACGGACCTCGTACACATCAAGGTGGGCCTCGACAATGGGCCTCATACACATCAAGGTGGGCCTCAACGGGCCTCATACACATCAAGGTGGGCCTCAACAACGGGCCTCATACACATCAAGGTGGGCCTCAACAACGGGCCTCGTACACATCAAGGTGAGCCTCAACAATAGGCCTCATACACATCAAGGTGGGCCTCAACAACAGGCCTCATACACATCAAGGTGGTCCTCAACAACGGGCCTCATACACATCAAGGTGGGCCTCAACAACGGGCCTCATACACATCAAGGTGAGCCTCAACAACAGGCCTCATACACATCAAGGTAGGCCTTAACAACGGGCCTCATATATGGCCTTAGCAATAGGCCACAAATATATCAAGATGGGCCTAATCAATCATATGGGCTAAATCAATCAAATGGCCGATACGAGCAGGCCGATCAAATGGACCAATACAAATGGGTTGTGCGTCATGGAGTTATACTAAGCATGTTATAAAGTAATACCCTATCCTTACAACGCAGCTGGCCTAGATGGCTTGTATACAACAAGTACGGGCCTACCAATGGGCCCTAGGGAGAGTCGCAATGCGGACATTTAACCAACATTATACTCGCAATGTGGACGTCAATCCAACATTGCTCCCAAGGTGTAGCCCGTAGTGAATAACATTACGTAAACCAGGTTGGGATCACACATTGTAATGGACCTTAGGTACACCCCATTGGGCCTTAAATACATCAAATGGGCCATGTCATATGGGCCTTTTACTCATCAAATGGGCCACATCAATGGGCCACACCAATGGGCCTTATGTGCATTGCAATGGATCATAACCCGTGGGCCTTAGATTGCATCAATTGGTTCTCAACCCATGGGCCTTATACATATCAAATGGGCCTAATCCCATGGGCTTTAACATACATCAAATGGGTCCAATCCCATGGACCTTGGAACACATCAAATGGGTCCACTCTATGGGCCTTAAATTACATCAAATGGGCCTAATCCCATGGGCCTTGGAACACATCAAATGGGTCCACTCTATGGGCCTTAAATAGTTCAACAACTAGCTACATTCATGGACCCAATTAAATTCAACTGTGGTGGGCCTCAAAAGTGCATTCATTAAGCCCAACATTTAAGGAACTAAAGGTATAAATCATTTCCTCTAAGATCTTTATAATATGGTAGGCCCCACTCCTCAAAATTTCAGCCCAAGGCCAGCATAATTATAACATGTTGTTGTCCTAAATTTGGGCACTCCATTAGAGTGGGTCCAAGGCCTCTAAAACTCTAAAAATTAAGGGCCAAGGTCCCTCATCATGCATACAATGAGAGGAAACCCAAAAAGGTGGCCCACCATCGGAAGAAATATTTTTGAATTATGGTTTTTTATCAAGGCATATTGCTTGACTGCACAATAGAAAAAATCTGAGAGTCCAACCATCTTGGCCCATTCTTTTGGATACCCAAATAGGGTCACTTGAGGTTGAAATTTCAAAGAGTGATACTTCCATAGGTGGGCCACACCCCCACAAAATTTTATAATTTTTAGATATCTCTAAGTATTTTAATTAATTTAAATAAAACAGACTGTCCAGAAAAATCGGACAGACCTGAACGTCATAACATGGTGGGCCAGTTCAGCCCTCACCACGGTGTGTACAGGTGTCCATTAACCCTGAAATTTAGTAGGTGGGTTCTAACATGAGTGGAACATACTCTTAAAAAATGTTAAAATTTTTGGACATCTGTAAATATTTTAATTCATTTACATAAATCAATCTATCCTGAAAATCGGATTGATCTGGACACCATATTATAATGGGCCGGTCCCGCCATCACCATGGTGTGTACAGGCATCCATTGGCCCTGAAATTTTGTAGGTGGGTCCTAACATAAGTAAGCCACTCCCCTAAAAAAGTTTATAATTTTTAAACACCCATAGGTATTTTAATAAATTTTAAAAATCCAACTGTCCATGGTGAAATGTTGCTGGAACAGTGCAGAAAATCCAGACTGTCTGCCTCACTTGGACCACACCTTTGGGGACCCAATGAAGGTCAGTTGGGGCTGAAATTTGGAGGACATTAAGATGAGATCCCCACCTTTCAGAAAAGTATATTTAATAAGTATGAATAGTCCCCCAAACGGTCCCAAAATCTAGTCCAAAAATAACCAGAAACTGTCCAGAAAATTCTGGGCAGCAACATGTACTTAGATAAAATTTATTATATAAGTTAAATAAAAAGGGAAATACATTAATGCACACACATCAGGAAATAAAATGAGGGAAAAGAGAGATAGAAGGACAATCCGGCCATAGGGAAAGGGGCTCCGCCACTATTGAGCCCTCCCAAGATCAATCACACCCACACATCATACCTAGATTTACATTTACAACATGGATCTTGCACATGCATGGCCTATAATTAAAATGCATGGTGAGGATGTCATCCCCACCATGGTTATAAGGTCTAGATGACCCAAACATAATATGATATGAAATAAAACTACCATGATGGGGCCCATAGAGAAAGGCCCCATGTATCGATCATGCATGCATAAGGTAGGCCATTAGGCCACAACCATAGGATTGTGTGGGATCTCCACCATTGATTGATGGGTCCTACACTTCCCTCATGAAAGAAAGAAAATATCTAGGCTATAGAAATAAGATTTTTTACATCTAGAAGAGCACCCACCGTTCAATCTTCTTGCTCCTATGAGTTCCTTAGCACATTAGCTTTGATTCTAATGGAGGAGATGGGGAATGAATGGTTAGGATGAGAGATCATGGGGTAGGAAAGTGGGCCATATTTGAAGTTTTGAAAGAGAGGGAGAGGCTTGGAAAATTCTCATACGTATGGGATTTCTCTCCTTGGATTTTTTTGAGTTTGAAAATGAGAATGAGAGAGAGAGAGAGTTGTAAAGGGAGAGAGAGATGGGTGATGGATGTGCTGAGTAATGGGTGTAAGAAAATCTTGACTTTTGTGGCCATTTGTGTAAGAAAAGTATGGGTGGTGTAAGAACTTTTTGACTTTGAGGGCTTTTGGTGTAAGAGAGGTATGGGCTTGTAAGAGATTCTTGACTTTTGTAGTTGCTTGGAAATGGGTGAAAGATGATGTGTACTTGACATGGGATGGATTGATGGATTGATGGATTGATGTGACACCTCATAGAGATTCTCTTGGGTTTCACAACGCGTGGCATTTTCTTCGCACCAAACGTTGGCCCACATCTCTTGACCAGGGTATTGCCTCGGCGCGCAAGTCGCTGCATCGGAACCGCAGCGACGGCGCGGTTGCTATGGTAAAGGTCTTGGGTTGAGTCGATACGGGTTGACGGCATACGAATCAGGGTCACACGTAAATATTGGTTAAGGGTCGAAGGTTGCCGGAATTCGACCGGTAAGACCGCGAAAGTCTATGAAACGGTACGGTCTAGAATACGGGGCTTACAGTATACTCTCCATTATATCGACGGTCTGGTCGATGACACAAACTCAAATGTCATATGCTTTTGAAACCTTTTGTCAAATAGTCGATGAATCGAAACATGTGTCGATGTCATCAGATTTTGAACTCCACTTTCATCGATGTGAGGTTTGATTCCTTGATATTTGAAAATGAGAGAGACTTGCTTTGAAATAATTTAGGTTTATAAGAATGATCGAGAGACCTTCGATATCATTGGAATTTGAATGTCGACAATATCGATAGCTTTGTCGAGGCATTGATAAATCCACAAGATTTTCGTTTAAGCTTGCTAGACAATTTTTGTCCCTGTTCGATGTCATCAAAACCATATTAATATCATCAATATTTGAATATCGATTCTATCGAGTGACCCTTGATCATAGATAAACTATCTTGAAAATCTTTGCATCTATGACTAATATTATCAAGAGCCTTTTGATGTCATTGAAATTTAAACTTCGATGGTATCGAGGAGGGCTTCGAGATATCAAAGCACATATGATATTCTTAAGTAAAAATAGAGGTGTCGGAGATCTGCCTGTCGATATTATCGAGTCACCTTCGATGGACTCAAGATTCAAATATCGATGATATCGATAAGTATATCAATACATCGATAAATCCGTCTAGATATATATGTGATTGCTGGACACTTTTATCCTCATTTCGATGAAATCGATTTGTCATCAAAGACATCAACAGCGCAGGTCAATCATATCAAGATGTGTTTCAATAAAATCAACAAAGTAAGAAAACTTAGAGATTTTATGATTTTGAAAAAGTTTTCTTAACTTAAAAAAATCCTATGAAGTTCTAACTTGTTTTAAGGGTTTTGTTTACCTGGTGTTTTGGGACATGGGATGTGAGGCTTAGATTTACCTGTGGTGAGCTTGCACACATCCGATTGAGGAAGACACGTTGAATTGATCTTCCTATGAAGTTCTGTAATCTGGCCGACTCAACACTCACGCTAATTAACAAACCATGACACTTTTACCGTGGTTTGTCAATTAGTGTAGTGTTGAGTCAACTAGACAGAAAAGCTTTATAGGAAGATCAATCAGTTGTCTGCCTTAACCGGATGTGTGCCAAACACGCCACAGGTAAATCTAAGTCTCACATCACATGTTCCAAAATACCAGGTGAATAAAACCCTTAAAAGTAGTTAGAATATCATTGGGTTTTTGAGTTAGAAAACTTTTTTACAAAAATCCAAAAATCTCTAAGTTTTCTAACTCTATCAATTTATCGATATCAGGTTCGATAAAATTGAGATGTGCTGTTAATGTCCTCGAAAGCTCAATCAATAAAAACAAATGAGGACAAAAAGTCTCTAGCAATTGCATATACATATAGATGGAATTATCGACGTATCAATACCTCTATCGAAATCATCGATACTTAAATCTCTAGTTTATCGAAGCAGACTCAATATAATCGACAGCAGAGTATTTGTGTCCCTATTTTTTTATAAAAAAAAATCATGAAGACCTTCGATATATCATGTACCCCTCGATATCCTCAGCATTCAAAAACCGATGATATTGGAAGGCCATCGATGATATCGATCTTGGACACTGTCTTTCCAGCAACATTTTTCAGGTGGTTTTTATTTCAGATCAAGGGCCACTCGATAGAATCGATATTCAAATATCGATGATATCGAGCTGGATCAATTGCATCGAGAAAGGACATAACCTGTCCAATAAGCTCACTTATAAAATCTATGGATTTATAGATGCATCAATACGACCTTCGATATCATTAACAATCAAATTCTGATGATATTGAGTGTACCTCAATCATATCTTTTGACCTGAAAAATTTTAAAGCAAGTCTCTCTCATTTTTCATATGTCAAGGAATCGATCCTCGTATCGATATTATAGGAGTTCGAAATTTGATGACATTAATGCGTGTTTCAATGCCCTCGACCAGCTGGAAAAAAGTTTTAAAAGCGCATGACATTTGAGTTTGTGTCATCGAGTGGCCAGTCGATGCAATTGAGAGTATACGCTCGATAATAATAAACTCTATCATAAATGCAACCGTTTTATATCTGTTGGAACTTTTTGCTTATATATAGAGAGTGTGTCTTTAGTTGCTGTGAGAGAAAGAAGAGAGTGCTTTTGAGTGTTTAACCTTAGATCATTTACCCAAAGCCCTTTCTCTTAGGGGAGTTCATCATCCAATCTACCCTCATCATTAATATTCAATAGAGTGGATTGGGGAATGAACTTCCACATTTAAGGATCCTCCAACTAACACCTTAATGGAAAATCATTAAGCTGGGATGTGTTGAATGCATAAATGATTTGAATCACTTTATCTCCTTTATAGGAAAATATTTAAGAGTAGGATTCCATCATAACCTTGATCTAACCAGTCACCATACATTAATATATCTTCTGAGTTACGGTTCAAGGAAGCAGAAGACTCTTCATCAACAAAGGAGGAGATCTTCATCAACGAGCTAAAAATGGACTCATCTACTTATCTGTAAGTTATCAGAGTCTAAAGGACCCATGTGATCATTCCTTTATAGGATTGAGTTTAAGGTGTTTCTCACCCTTTCAAGTCCTCTAGGAGGCCTCTGGCGGTAGTGTTCGTGGTGGATATGTAGTGTTGACCCTTTCTCTATGGAGAGTATAAACTTTCGGTTAATGGTGAACCTGTCTAAAACCTTGGGTTAGAGGTAAACCGTGTGAATCCTCCATTAGGGTCTTCTGGAAGATCCTTGGGTAGTGTACCTAAAAGTGGTCGTGATGTGTTGACCCTTACTCATGAGAGCATAAGCAGTCAGCCTAGGTGTATGTTGTAAAGGTTAAAGGTGAACTTGATTTAAAACCTTAGGTTTGAGGTGAACCATGGGAAACCTCCTTAGTGAAATTCGGTATACTCAAGGGTTAAGTGAGGTTACCAGGAGTGGAGTAGACAAGTAGTCAAACCACTATAAAAATGACTATGTTTAAGATTGTTATTCATTTGCTTATATGATTTCCTTTAATATTTTCATTCCTGATTATCTAAGATCACACCTTCCACACACACACAGTCATATCCATCATAAACTAGTTTGCATATTTTTCATCTCTCAAATAGTTTGTGATTAGGTCCTTTACCAGGCTTGGAAGTCAGTAAACTTGCTCTTGAGTAATCCTAATATATGCTTGTTGTTAGGATTAGTGTGATAGGATTTTAAATTGGCATAAAATTATTAAAAAGTCATATTAACCCCCCTCTAGGACATATTGGCATATTCCTACTTCAACTAAAGCGGTCTTTACCGTAATTTCAACAATGTGGACATTCAACCATCATTGCCCATCAATGCGGATATTTAACCAACATTGCTCCTAAGGAGTGGCCCACATAGAGCCTGACATAATATATAGTGGGCCCATGGCCTCACACAAGGGCCAAATACACATCACTATGGGCCTTACTCATGGGCCGCATATACATCAAGTGGGCCGCATCAATGGACCACACCAATGGGCCTTATATACATCAAGTTGGCCATGTTACATGGTCTATATATACATCAGATGGGCCACGTCCCATGGGCCGTGAATATATCACAATGGGCCACAACTCATGGGTCCCAAACACATCGCAATGGGCCTCTCATACAGGTCCAATATGCATCACATCAAGGTGGGCCTTAATTGATGGGCCACAAATATGTTAATGTGGGGCCCACCGTTCATATAATGGATGGCGTGGATTAAAACATGCATCAGGGTGCGTCCAGCACTGTCCCAAACAACTAGACAGTGCGGATGCAAAACACATATATCATGTGGACCACACGTCTAGCGGACTAAACGGCGTGGCTAAAACACATACATTAAGGTGGGTTCCCACCATCCAGACCATTGGATGGTGTGCATGCGCATCACATAAGGTGGGTTTCCACTGTCCAGATAGCTTGACGGTGTGGATATAAAACATATACATCACGTGGGGTCCACGTGTACAACAGGTACATAAAGGTGGGACCAACACAGATGGACGGTCTAGATTAACACATCCCTCATAATCAGACTTACTGAACATGCTGGCGTCAATGTTGTTGTATTGTTGCGGGGTTCCTACCATCCAAATGGACGGTGGGATACAACACATACAATCAAGGTGGGACCTAGAACCTGATGATGTCACTTACAAAAATTACATAGCTGGTGTATGTGAGGTACTCCAGCCAATCAGATTCAATATCAGGTGGGTCCCACATGTGGCCCACCATGATGTATAAATATGTGTATATATTTATAATATTTAAATATTTAAATATCATATTGATCTAGCGTCCGTGAGTGCTGGATGGACGGTTGGGATGTACAATACATCGTCCCACCAATCATTATCTAGGAATGGATGGTGAGATATACAATGCATACATTTGTGGGTCCCACTTCATCTCAAAAATGGTTGGACAGTTTGGGTATAAAACATATCTCACGGTGGGACCTGTAGAACCTACTGACATTAATAGCAGCCACAACTGCTGCTGGCCCGCCGTCCAAAAGACGGACGGCTTGGATGTAGGCCACAAACAATTAGGGTGGGGTCCACAGATCAAGCCAATATCCATACTTTCCCTTCAAACAAGGCCAGCCCAAACGGGCCCTAAGGTGGGCAGCAACATGGGCTCCAGTTGAACAGTGGGTTTGTTCCACTTGGATGACGGCATGGATAAAATGCATTCATCATGGTGGGCCACAAAATATGGGAGAGAGAGAGAGAGAGAGAGAGAGAGATAAAGAGAGAGAGAGAGAGAAATAGAGAGATGCGTGAAGGGGAGGGACCCCGCCACTATGGTCCTCCCTACACTCAATATGAAGCATACATCAAGTGGGTCCCACCACAAGTGGGCCGACAAATGGAAATCAACAGTAGAAATTCCCAAAATCACCCAGCGGTAAATCTTGAACTCCTCTTTCCACCGATACGTTCTAGAGCTCTAAGAGATGAATTTCAATGGTCGAGATGATCTTTGGAGGGTAGGATTGGGTGGTAGGAAGGTGGGCCACACCTAGCTCTTTCTCATGGAGAGCTCAGACGTTCTCTCTCATGGTGGGGTTGCTTGGGAGTGAAGAGAAAGATGAGAGAGAGAGAGGTGATGTAAGGGATGGGTGATGGATGGGGTGATGGGTGAGTGGTGGGTGGAGAGAGAGAGAGTTGACTTTAGGGTACTTGTGTAAGAGATAGGTATGGGCAGCTTGTACTTGACTTGATTTATGATGTGTACTTGATTGATGAGATTGAATTGAAAGGTTCTATTGGGTTTTGTAAATGAGCGATGTTTTTCTTGAAATGAACGCAAGCCCACATCTCCTGGCCTAGGCATTATATTGGCGTGCGAGACGCGGTGTTGGAACTATGGTGACGACGCGGTCGCAAGGATACAAGTCTCAGGTTGAGCCGACTCTAAAATATGGGATACAACTTAGAGTCACGCGCAAATGCCAATTACAGGTTACAGGTTGCCAAAATTCTACCGGGAGGACCGTGGAACCCTACAAAATGGTATGGTCTAGGATGCGGGCCTTACAGCCCTCCCCTCCTAATAAAAATTTTATTCTCAAAATTTAAAACATGACACAACCAATACAGAGTTCACAAAGGAAGGAAATCCTATTATTATAGATATAATCAGAACACAACATACCAACATCATCAAACACCCAAGAGATGGGGATAACGCTCACAAATCTCAGCCTCGCGCTTCTAAGACACCTTATCAATAAAATGGTGACCCCATTGATCTTTGGATTCTTATCAGAAATAATTGAAAATTGAATACTATGCAGCCTCATAATCTTAACGGTAGGAAGCTAAGTTAGAAAGTTTCTAAGTTATTCGAACTCGGGGATCCAATCATTTTAAGTTCTCAACAATCATAGAGTGAAGGGTAGTTATCAGCAGATATGTGATTTTATCGTCAGATATTCCCAAGTTATGCTTTGATACCAACTTTTGTCACACTCCAAACTCGAAAACTGGGCTCACAAAATTCTCAATCACTGAATCCGATGCCGATAGCCTCCGTAGTACCTCATTCACGGCTCCTAGCGCGTATATGCAAAATTCTGATCTTGGGATCCTACAAGGATGATTTTTTAATGTATATTTAACTTATAATAAGAATGACCACAAGTTTACCCAAATCACAAAGGCAACATCATTACCACATATACACTAATATAATCATTTGAGTACAATGCTGAAAGTGAAATATAATATACATATATTAAAGAAAACTCTAAAAGCTCCACCGCATACTCCGGCCTTAGCTTAGCTACACCCTAATGTCATATGCACGCATCTATCATGCATAAGTTTATAGAAAGCTTAGAGGGTGGTGTAAGTGTGTACAATGCATGTGCCAAGCATATAGATATCAGAGTAACGAAAATACTGGCAATTCATAAATACCACCATCCTTATCCAGGCTATGCGATGCAAAAACATAAACCAATATCATATACTAAGGAAGCAATGTAGATTAGTTACGCAATGCGGAGACATAGTAAGTCAAATATCAGATACCGAGGATGCAATGTAATATGCAAATCTTGACGAGCCTTTGAATACCATCAACCTCATCCATGCCATATAAGTGCAGAAACATAGAAACTCAAAATGTCATATGCTGTGAATGTAATGTAATATGCAGTGCGAATGAAATGACCAAGTTGGAGTGTGAAGTCGGGATGGTATTACGTAGTATCGTAGGCTATAGGGTCCACCATAAGGGACTTCTAACCAAACCAGTCCCATACCTAAATTTGAATAGTCAGATTCAATGTGATAAACTTCTGATCTCAGGTTAGTCGCGTGCCCTAACTGAAATCATGGCCATTAAGAAGGTACACATAATAATTAGTTGGCACCACCAACCTGAGTGGATTGTGAATGAATAAATGAATGGGTAAAATGTTGCGTATACAACTCCTGCTCAACAAGTCCACATATCAGTACTGTACGTCTCTGGGATCATCATCGAGGTCTATTACACTCTACGCCAGCTTTCCTCCCCTATCTGAGCTCATAACTTTGTAAGTGAAAAAGACCTCACTATCTACCTGCCAATATCAGGCTCAGCTCATTGATAGCAGATCCATTCCTCAAACTAGTCAAACTAAACCTAGATATTGCCCCCTTAATCAGGCGGGTAAGGTCACACCCCTTTCTGAATAACCATGACACAGTGGGAGACGCTGCTTTCTTGTATATGGTCCTTTTGCACTCATGTATCCGCTCAGTCTCGACGTTGGAGCGTCTCCTGGCCACGGAGGTTTAAGGATTTTAACCCAAGGACATCTATGATGCCCGCATACTAGAACCAAACATTTTCGTTGTCCCATCTGACCATCTACAACATGCCTGTGGAGGCCAAGGCCCTGATGTCACTAGAGCATACAGTGGTCATATCACAAAATGTGAGATGCATGAGTCATATCATTCAGTCATGCAGTAATTATATGCGTATCGTGCGCTCATGTGAGCAACTCCGTCTCTCAGAAACTCTCATAAATAACCTACCCTATAGCATTTGTAATTGTCAATCACATCTCCTAATAAACATGCAGATGATGCATATGCGCATGTATCATGATGCTATGCGGTCACATACTCATAATTAGTATCGATAACTGGCATCGATAATTGGCCTCGACAAGGATGGGCCTAACAGGGCCTAAGAGAAGGTAACAATGTGGACATTCAACCATCATTGCCCATCAATGTTGACATTTAACCAACATTGCTCCCAAGGAGTGACCCACATAGAACCTAACTTAATATATAGTAGGTCCATGGCCTCACACAAGGGCCTAATACACATCACTATGGGCCTCACTCATGAGCTGCATATACATTACACTGGGCCTTGGAACATGCGCCATAAATTCATCACATTGGGCTTCATCATCTGGGCCTCATATACATCAAGTGGGTCGTATAAATGGGCCACAGCAGTTGGCCTCATATACATCAAGTGGGCTGCATCAATGGGCTGCACCAATGGGCCTCATATACATTAAGTGGGCCGCATTACATGGGCTATATATACATCAGATGGGCCATGTCCCATGGGCCCCAAATACATCACAATGGGCCACAACCCATAGGCCCAAAACATATCATAATGGGCCTCTCATATAGGTCCAATTTGCATCACATCAAGGTGAGACTTAATGGATGGGCCACAAATACGTCAATGTGGGGCCCGTCATCCACGCAATGGATGGCGTGGATTAAAACACGCATCAGGGTGCATCCAGCACTGTCCCAAACATCTAGACGGCGTGGATGCACAACACATATATCACATGGGTTGCACGTCCAGTGGACTAGACAGCGTAGCTAAAACACACATCGAGATGGGTTCCCACCGTCCAGACCACTGGATTGTGTGCATGCACATCACATAAGGTGGGTTTCCACCATCTAGATAGATAGACGGTGTGGATATAAAACATTTACATTTTATGGGATCCACGTGTACAACAAGTAATCAAGGTGGGACCTGCACAAATGGACGGTCTGGATTAACACATCCCTCATAATCAAACCCACTGAACTTGCGGGCGTCAATGCTGCTGTAATGCTGCGAGGTTCCCACCGTCCACATACAATCAAGGTGGGACCCAGAACCCGATGGTGTCACTTACAACAATTACATAACTGGTGTATGTGAGGTACTCTAGCCAATCAGATTCACTATTAGGTGGGTCCCATGTGTGGCCCACCATAACGTACACCTATGTGTATATATATTATATTTGCATATATAATATTATAATATTTAAATATTAAATTGAACTAGTGTCCGTGAGTACTGGATGGATGGTTGAGATGTACAATACATCGTCCCACCAATCATCTTCTAGGAATGGATGATGAGATATACAATGCATACATTTGTGGGGCCCACCTCCACACATGCAACACATGTGGAGTGGGTCCCACGGCAGCTCAAAAATGGATGGACAGTTTGGATATAAAACATATCTCACAGTGGGGCCTGTAAAACCTACTTACGTCAATAGTAGCCACAACTGCTACTGGCCCACCGTCCAAAAGACGGATGGCCTAGATGCAGGCCACATCCAATCAGGGTGGGGTCCACATATCAAGTTGATATTCACACTTTCCCTTTAAACAGGCCTGCCTAAACGGGCCGTAACGTGGGTAGCAACATGGGCCCCGGTTGAATAGCGGGCGCGTCCCACTTGGTGGGCGGCATGGATAAAATGTATTCATCAAGGTGGGCCACAAAATATGGGAGAGAGAGAAATAGAGAGACGAGTGAAGGGAAGGGACCCCGCCACTATGGGCCCTCCATACACTCAATACGAAGCATACATCAAGTGGGTCCCACCACAAGTGGGCTCATAAATGGAAATCAATGGTAGAAATTCCTCAAATCACCCACGGTTAGATCTTGGACTCCTCTTTCCACCGATGCATTGTAGAGCTCCATGGGATGAATTTCAATGGTTGAGATAATCTTTGGAGGGTGGGATTGGGTGGTAGGAAGGTGGGCCACACCTAGCATTTTCTAATAGAGAGCTCGGACATTCTCTATCATTGTGGGGTTACTTAGGAGTGAAGAGAGAGATGAGAGAGAGAGAGAGGTGATGTAAGGGATGGGTGATTGATGGAGTGATGGGTGAGTGATGGGTGGAGAGAGAGAGAGAGTTGACTATAGGGTACTTGTGTAAGAGAGAGATATGGGTAGGGTATGGGTTGCTTGTACTTGACTTGAGGTGTAATGTGTACTTGATTGATGGGATTGCTTTGAAAGGTTCTCTAGGGGTTTTGCAAATATATGGCATTTTTCTCAAAATGAACGCGGGCCCACATCTCCTGACCTGAGTATCGTATCGACATGCGAGACGCGACGTCAGAACCGCGATGATGACGCGGTCGAAAGGATATAAGTCTCGGGTTGAGCTAACTCTGGAATATGAGATACGACTTAGGATTGCTTGCAAATACCGATTACAAGTCGTGGGTTACCGAAATTCGACCGGGAGGACCGTGGAAGCCTACGAAATGGTACAGTCTAAGATATGGGCCTTATAACTCTCCCCACCTAATAAAAATTTTATCTTCAAAATTTAAAACACGATACAACCAATACAGAGTTCACAAGTGAGGAAAATCCTATCGCTACAATATAATCAGAACACAACATACCAACATCATCAAACACCCAAGAGATTTGAATAATGCCCATGAATCTCAGCTTCATGCTCCCAAGACGCTTCATCAACAGAATGATGAGCCCACTGATCTTTTGATCCTTGTTAGAAACAATTGAAACTGGAATACTATGCAGCCTCACAATCTCAACGGTGGGGAGATATGTCAGAAAGTTTCTAAGTTATTCGAACTCAGGGATCTAATCATTATAATTAAGTTCTTAATAATTATAGAGTGAAGGATAGAAATTAGCATATATGTGATGTTATCCTTAGGTATTCTCAAGTTATGCTCTGATACCAACTTCTGTCACTCCCCAAACTCGAAAACTGGGCTCAAAAAATTCCAGATCGCCGAATCCAGTGTCGATAGCCTCCCTAGTACCCCATTCTCGACTCTTACCGCCCATATGCTAGATTTCGATCTTGGGATCATACAAGGAGGATTTTTCAATGTACATTTAACTCGCAATAAGCATAACCATAAGTTTACCGCATATCACAAAGGCAACATCATCACCACATATCCACTAATATAATCATTCGAGTACAATGCTGAAAGGGAAATACGATATACAGATATAAAAAAACTCCAAAAGCTCCACCGCACGCTCTTGCCTCAGCTCGGCTGCATCCTAACATCACATGCACGCATCTATTGTGCATAAACTTATAAAAAGCTTAGAGGGTGGTGTAAGTGTGTGCGATGCACGTATCATGCATGTAGATATCAATGTAAGAGAAAATACTAACAATCCATAAATACCATCAACCTTATCTAGGCTATGTGATGCAAAAACATAAACCAATATCATATACTAAGGAAGCAATGTAGATTAGTTATGCAATGCGGAGACATAGTAAGTCAAATATCAGGTATCGAGGATGCTATGCAATGTACAAATCCTAACAAGCCTTCGAATACCATCAACTCATTCATGCCATATAAGTGTAGAAACATAGCAACCTAAAATGCCATATGCCGCAGATGTAATGAAATATGCGGTGCGAATAAAATGACCAAGTTAGAGTGTGAAGTTGGGATGATATTATGTAGTATCACAGGTTACGGGGTCCACCACAAGGGACTTCTATCCGAACCAGTCTCATACCTAAATTTGAAAAGTTAGACTCAATGTGATAAACTCCTAATCTCAAATTAGTCATACGCCACAACCAAAATCGTGGCCATTGAGAACGTACACATAACAATTAGTTACGCACTACCAGTCCGAGTGGATACTGAATGAATGAATGAATGAATGGGTAAAATGCTGAGTGTACAACTCCTGCTCAACAAGTCCACATATCAATACTGTATGTCTCTAGGATCATCACCGAGTTTTATTACACTTTACGGAAGCTTGACGCCCCTATCCAAGTGCACAATTGGGTAAGTGAAAGAAATCTCATTATTCACCTACCAATATTGGGCCCGACTCATCGATAGCGGACCCATTCCTCAAGCTGGTCAAACTCAACCTAGATATTGCCCCCTCACTCAGGTAGGTAAGATCAAACCCCTTTCCAACAGACTATGACGCAGTGAGAGACATGACTTATTGTTATACGGCCCTCGTGCGCTCATGTATCCACTCGGTCTCGACGTTAGAGCATCTCCTGGCCACGTAATTTTATGAATTTTTTCCCAGGGACATGTATGATGCCCATATGCTATAACTAAACATTTTCGCTGTCCTATTTAACCATCCACAACATGCCTGTGGAGGCCACAGCCTTGATGTCACTAGGGCGTACGATGGTCATATCATAAAATACGAGATGCATGAGTCATCTAGTCATGAAGTAATTCTATGCATACCATGCGCTCATCTAGGCAGCTCCGTCTTTCAGAAAGTCCCATAAACAACCTGCCCTATGGCATATGCAATGGTCAATCACATCTCATAACAAACATGCGGATGATGTGTATGGGCATGTATCATGATGTTATGCTGTCATATACTCATAATCGGTATCGATAACTAGCACCGATAATAGGCCTTGATAATCTGCAATGATAATCAGCCTCGATAAGGATAGGCCTAACAAGGCCTAAGGGAAGGTCACAATGTGGACATTCAACCATCATTGCTTATCAATGTGGATATTTAACTAACATTACTCTCAAGGAATGGCCCACATAGATCCTAACATAATATATAGTGGGTCCATGGCCTCACACAAGGGACTAATACACATCATTATGGGCCTCACTCATGGGCCGCGTCTACATCACAATGGGCTTAGGCACATGGGCCATAAATACATCACATTGGGCTTCATCATCTAGGCCTCATATACATCAAGTGGGCGGTATCAATGGGCCGCACCAATGGGCCTCATATACATCAAGTGGGCCGCATTACATGGGCTATATATATATATATATATATATCAAATGGGCCACGTTCCATAAGCCCCGAATACATCACAATGGGCCACAACCCATAGGCCCCAAACACATCGCAATGGGCCTCTCATACAGGTCCAATATGCATCACATTAAGGTGAGCCTTAATGGATGGGCCACAAATACGTCAATGTGGGGCCCACCGTCCACACAATGGTTGACGTAGATTAAAACATCCATCAAGGTGCATCTAGCACCGTTCCAAACAACTAGACGGTGCGGATGCACAACACATATATCACGTGGGCTACACGTCCAGTGGACTAGACGGCGTGGTTAAAACACATACATAAGGTGGGTTTCCACTATGCATATAGTTAGAAGCTGTGGATATAAAACATATACATCACGTAGGGTCCACGTGTACAACGGGTACATCAAAGTGGAACCCGCACAGATGGATGGTCTAGATTATCACATCCCTCATAATTAGACCTACTGAACTTGCGGGTGTCAATGCTGTTGTATTGTTGCGAGGTTCCCACCATCCACATACAATCAAGGTGGGACCCAGAACTTGATGACGTCACTTACAGCAATTACATAGCTGGTGTACGTGAGGTACTCCAGCCAATCAGATTTAGTATCAGGTGCGTCCCACGTGTGGCCCACCATAACGTATACATATGTATATATATGTCATATATATATAATATATTATAATATTTAAATATCATATTAATCCAACGTCCTTGAGTGTTAACCTTGATCTTATCTCTAACCTACATCCACCCAAGAATATACGAGACGTGCGATCCTTTTTAGGACACACTGGATTTTACAGGAGATTCATAAAGGACTTTAGTTATCTCTCTCGTCCTTTATGTAATCTACTTCAAAAGGATGCACCATATGAGTGGACTGAGCAATTCTAGGAAGCTTTCATTAAGCTTTAAGGCATGTTAACTACTGCACCTATCATGCAGCCACCCTACTGAAGCCTTCCTTTGGAACTTATGTGCGACGTGTCTGACTATGCTCTTGGGGCAGTTATAAGCCATAAGAAAGAAAAGAAGCCCTACATTATCCATTACACAAGTAGAACTCTAAATCCTGCCCAAGTGAACTACTCAACTACAGAAAAGGAACTCTTAGCCGTAGTGTTCGCTTTGGACAAATTTAGGTCCTACTTGATCGGATCCAAGATCATCATTTATATAGATCATGTGACGCTCAAGTATCTTCTTTCTAAAAATGATGCTAAGCCCTACCTGATTAGATGGATCCTCCTACTCAAAGAATTTGAATTGGAAATAAAAGATAAAAAAGGAGTAAAGAACCATAACGCCCTGACTTTTTAGGACCTGAGTATATGACTCGTTTCTTGAAAACTCGAGTGTTAACCTTAAAGGATGGTCAAATTTGAGTATATTTTTTCAACTATCAGAGTAAGAAAATGAGCATATAATGGATGAATTAACATAAAAGAAAATTTCATTTACATTTAAAATATACAAGAGCTGCCCATAATGACTTATACAAACCAATGTCCCCATTCTTACGATTACAAGATGAAATAATATTACATATGAAATAAAGTAGATTACAACAAATTTTGGGATATGAATTCCTGTAGCAACCATTAGCAATTACAATCATGTATCCCTGTCAAATATAGCTTGCTCCTCGTCAATATAAACATGAATTTCACCTGGGCCACCTGCGCTACCTATATGGTTATATATTTGATGGATGAGTGGCCAACTCAGTGTGAATTCCTCTTAAGATTACACACCGCTTCATTAGGTAAGAAATAGTATAAAACATCTAGATAACCAAAACAGAGTAAATGTAATCTTATTAGATGCATAGATGCATGAATACAATCATTATCCTAGGTAAAATATCCAGATGGACATTAGGGTAGTCAACCATACAATCATTGACCCAGGTAAAACATCTAGACGGTCTGTGCCTCGGGTAAAACATCCAGACAGGCGAGTATGTCGACCCGGGAAAAACATCCAAACGGTTTGTGCCTCGAGTAAAACATCCAGACAGGCGAATACGTCGACCTGAGAAAAACATCCAGACGGTCTGTGCCTCGGGTAAAACATCCAGACAAGCGAATACGTCGACCCAGAAAAAACATCCGGACGATTTGTGCCTCGGATAAAACATCCAGACAGGAAAATACATATAATGACAATAGATGATGGTTTGTGCTCCGGGTAAAACATCCAGACAGAAAAATTCGTATGTCACATACGACAGCAATAGATGTTGGTCTATGCTATGCATGCATGATTAGTCAACCCATTATTAATCCAATTATAACCAGCCAATTTAAATAAGCTCACGGTCACTACGGGGAGCACATGGCCCAGCGTAGGCCGACAGCTCGGGCATAGGTCCTATACCACCATCCCCGGCTCATAAGACTACCACCTTATGATGTTTAATGGAAACCCATCGACTAGTGGCCAATTATCTTACAACATATGGGGTTTACCACCACATGGTTGCACAGTATAAAACATCAAATTCATGTAGAAAAAATACCAGGACAAAGCCACATAAGGCGATATCAAAGCAAACCACATAAGGCAAATATCAAAATAAGCCGCATAGGGCGAGTATCAAAACCATGCGATAAAAGACCATCCTTGAAAACCACTTAGACACAACAACCCTGAATGGAGGCCCACATTAATGATCCATCTAGACTACCACTCAATAACCACTAGATCGAAGGTCCATTACAATCACCATCAATAGAATTACATCCTAAGTATGGGTGTACATTTATAAGAGTTTTTCACTAATGTACTAGTTTAAGTTCCATAAGCAATTCACAAATAATCCACAAGCATGAACAAATATACAGGATGAACATTAAGCATGTAATATAGTAATTCAATTTTTACTAGCTAACACATGATTATAAAAGGGAGATATCAATTATAAATTAAAATACAAATTATAACTTAAGCTAATTGGAAGATGGAAAGCTCAAGGGAAAGAATCATCACCTTACACTTTGAATCACCAACTAATGTTTCTAGTGAGCGCGTGCACCCTTAGAACTAAATCCTACCATGAATGGTGAAGTTCTATGTGAGATCAATGTTCTACCAAGTACCTATGGTCAAGACAAATACAACCTAGGGTTTGGATTGCTCGTTTTTGGGGTTTTGATGTAGAACTTAGGGTTTCATCCTAGGGTTTAGTGATAAGATTTAGATTTTAGGATTGAATCCTGGATTAGTATTACTATCATTATTATTGTTATTAACGTTGTACGATGAGTTGAATAATATTCATAGTAGGAGTACTAATCCATTATTAATGATGGCTCCTAGGTTCCTATTAAATATACTGATGTTACCTAATATTCTTATAATGACTAACAGCCTCTTAAATTATACAAGTAATAGAATTAAAGTCTTTGCTAACGATAATATAGTAAGGACTAATACTGATAATTATATTACTAAGAATTATACTAATCCCATAATGAAAATGATGATATTCCCTAATGATAATAATAATAGTTATCATTAATACATCTAGCTATGGTAATAGATGCTACGCTCTACCATAATTTGTGAAATTCTATAATCAGGTCAAACCTAACACACACCTATAGTTTAGATTACTTAGGTCTAGGATAGATTTTAGGTTTTGAGTGTTAATTGGAGTGCAATTGCAACCATTATCATTAACCATGTAATTACGGTTAGCTTGTGATGTATTAAGTAGTATGATCCACTATCAATGATTGTACCAAGGGATGATAAGTAAATTACTAATGTTTAGTAATGGTAATTTTATTTTTAGTAACTACCATTAGCATGGATAATCTACTAACGGTTATTCATGCTCAATACCTGCAATTAAAATAATAACTCGAGACAATCTATTTTGGGGGAGAAGAGTTGACTCACCTTGTTGACTCGGTTCGAGCCAAGCTGGCTCGGTTGCCACCAACCCATCTTCTTTTCTTCCTCTCTCTCTTATTTAGACCTATGCACCATAGGGTTGCTGGACTTAACCACCCAATGGACAACGATCTAACTCAGTCCTCTCCTCTACCTTCTTCTTTTCCAGAAGCCAGATTGAAACCATCAAAACACTAGGCTCCACCCAACTGAGTTGACTCAGTTAAAGTCAACACGGTGCAATACGCACATGTTCCTTCCTTCTTCTTCTTCTTTCTTTCCTTATTTCTTCTTCTATGATGGACACCCAGAAGCAGACATCAGGTGTTTTCTGACTGAGTCCAACGACTCGGTTTAACTTAACGAGAACCAAGTCATTAGTGCTTAGGCTGGTAGCGCAACCTGCACTCGACTCTGCTGGTTTTCCATCTACCTCCTCCCTCCTCTTTTATTTCTTCCTTTCCTATCTCTCTTCTCTTTCTTCTCCTCACTACTTCAACTAGGTGAATGATCTAGATTTGATCAGACCCAACCCAGCTCGGACCTAATTCAGCCCAGCTCGGACTGAGTAACCACACCACCTCTTCTTTCTTCTTCTTTCTTCCTTCTCTTTTCTCACTTTTTATTACTTTCCTTCCTTCTGTTTGCTCCAGTTATGCCTAGATGATGTCGTACAAGGCTAAAAACCACTAGTACCGACTACTTCTTGGTGGAGAAAAAGACACAAGCGTCAATGGCATCTTCCCACTCGCTACTTCTTTCTTCATTCTGACGGCTAGGGATAGTTTCTAAGGATACCTGGGATCTTATAGAAAATATTTTTTAAAGCTTGATGAAGGTTAAGTGGGTGGGTCCGAATAGAGAAGAAAATGGCTAATTTCAAGTTAAGGCAAGGGAGTGAGAGAGAGACCCATTGCAACTCCCATCTCTTGGACTTAAATCGGGCCCTAAACTCAGCCAAGGCCGTCGGATTTGATCGGAAGGCTCGGATGTAATCTCGCCATCTGGTTTTCTAAAATTATGGGGAGAGAGCTACGCCAATTTTCATACGGGAGCCCTAATCTAGGCGGAATGGAGGGTTGGGATTCGCCGAATGGATGGCCAAGATATAGGGATTCCTTCTCACTTGGATCACCAAGCTGGCATACAGATGGAGAAATGGCAAGTTCTATTTTTAGCAAATTTGTGTTTGTAGGGCCGATTTGCAATGAAGATAGTGCATCCACACGTGCAAGAAAATCTTCCGTGACAGTTGGGTTTTGGTCAGCCCCACACTCTAGAGATGATGGACGGTTTAGATCATGGGATGGGGCAGTGATGGTGGGCCACAATTCAAAACAAACAGACGCTCGTCCGTCTGTTGGTGAAAGCTAAAGAGGGAGAGGGGTGTCTCTCCTTTTCGGGCAACATACGAGTGAGCTGCTGCCGACCAAGCTAGCTCGCCCAGTGCACTGCAGCTACGGGTGCACTAGGTGCACTCGCGCCCTGTGTGAGGTCCACCGTGATGTTCATAACTAATCCACACCGTCCATTCATCTTGGAAGGCCTCATTCAGGGGCCTTGACCAAAAATCAGGTGGATCCAAGGCTCAGGTGGGCCATACGAGTTCATTTATGTCCTTTAAGGGGTGACTACATAGGTTCAACGGCCGGATCAACCTCAACCCGAGTATCAACAATTAAGAGATCCTAGTGGATCATTTATAGGGCCCTTATACATAATACTAACTGTATACTAATATTAATATTAATTTTTATTACTATTACTATCCTTTATCATTATTAGTATTATTTATTTATTTAATTTTCATTATTTCATAAAATTTCATTAATAAAAAGTAATAATGTACTTTTTTATATATGTATAATTTGTATTGTTACAGATTGTTGCTTATATGAATATTAGTGAAAAGGGGCAAAGTTTAATACATATTATTTGTATATTATTTGTATAGTTAAATATGTTTTAGGTTTTAAATTTCATATAATATTATTTGAAATATGTTATTTATTATAAATTTTATTAATTTACGTAATATAGATTTTTATGATTGAAATTCATATTATAATATGGATTGTAATTATATATCAATTTATTATGATAATTTTAAATCTTTATGAAGTGTACTTTCATAGTGTATGTATTTATGTTGCATTATAGTATTCATTGTAAATGATTATTAGTAGTTAGATCATATAACATATACATACTAAGTTATATACATATTTGATAATTATCACATTTTACACATCCTGAATTGGATGACCACCCTGATGATCAGATAATCCAATTTTTGATTCTAAGCGCATCCATTTATTTTCTGATATTTTCATCGATGCTTTTAAGTGCCCCCAAGCTATCTACAATGGTTGGATGGACCTGTTTACCAATCCAATTAGAATTCTAGGGGTGGGTTTTCTGACGACATGATGGTCTGTCTCGAGGAGTAATGGATGGATAGCCTGATATATGGATGGGAACCATTCTTTAATGATCGAATTTTAACTGGAATGCATGTGAACATTTGCTCGAGGTAGGTTCATACTTATACTAAGCAGGGTTACTCAATAGTGCCCGAGTACCGAAAGTACAGGGCGTTACAATCTACCCCCCTTAAAGAGAATTGTGCCCCCGAAATTACGCACTTCCTCTATGAGTGTGGACAAAAATTTATCCTATGGTGTCCATATGCATCCGCTAGTTTTTCCACACTAAGTCTATTTGTATATGCAAGCGCTCATGACTCACTACTAGGACAAGGGTCATTTTGATCTACAACCCCCCCCCCCCCCCCCTCTCTTAAAGAAGGCTTAGTTTTCGGGGTTTGGTAATGTACGTTCCGATTATCAAAATTACTAGTTCATTTGTCTAAAGGTGTGCCCTACTTCATATGTGCCTAATTGTGAAATCGTGATATATATTCTTAACAAGATGTATCTAAATTTTGCCACAACCCTTAGGTGTCTAGTCTAGCATATTGATTTTTCACTAAAGGTTAGGAACCATTTTAGTGTTACCCAAAATTAAGAAATTATCCTAATGTTTTTCTACATCAAAATATCGTATTGCCTTTACCAAGATTATGAGTTCATTTAAGTGATGACTAACAACGCAACTATGCCTCTCCTTTATATTTCATTTTATCTCTAAGGATAGTTTTCCCTTGTCTAGCGTACGATGCAATTTTCCACTTTCAGTGTTTGAGCTAGCACAGATAGATGGTTGCAGTGGGTTTGAGCCTGATACCTCGATCCTTTACCTGCATATAGCAGAGGATTTGGTTATCAATTCATAATCTTGTTAGACCTCGATCCTTTTCTTAATCAGGGCATTGGAATCATTGAGATTTGTTAGGACTTAGAATTTGAGTCAAACCGCGTACATATCGCGTATACATGATTTCATCAATTCGTGATCCCGATTACTCTAGACTTTTGGGAAACATCATGTAACCTTCTATTTTTATATTGTATATGATCTAGTCAAGTAGTGGGTAACTGGATACTAATTCATCGAATGGTAAGTTGGCTGTGCTGCTCAGCCTGAAGATGTTTTCATAAATTCTGGATTTGCACTTTCTGAGATTTAGTTAATAGTGTAGTGCTTGTTTGGAATACTGGAGAATCCCAACTTTTTTAGTTTAAAATGTTATGAAAATGATATATTTTGACTCTTCCCCTCCTTTCAAGTTCTTCTATTCTTTCCTCTCTTGCTCAAAATGAAATGTGTAGGACTATCCTATCCAATTTGATCAGTGTCGCCCTGCATACAAACAACCCTAAAAGCACAAAGTATGCATATTATCATCAGAAAAAGGGATGGAAACCAGCTTTAGTTTGCACGGATACATTCAGAGATGGTGCTTTTAATCAGTTGAAGCAGAATGCAACTAAAGCTAAGATTACTTTTTATGGAAGGTACAATGTCTGGATCTGGATTAAGCCATTCCATATTCATGTTAGTTTCCATTATGTTTTGTTTCCTAGAAGTTTGAGAGGGGTGTGAGGTCAAATGCCAATATAATATTATTGACTCTAATCATCCATCAAAAAAAAGGAAAAAAAAATGTTGACTCTAATTATTTAGAAACCCAATCGTGAATGGATGTTCAATGATTGCAATGTATGTAGTACAGTATCTCTGGAAAAAAAATCCAAAAAAAAAATAATAATAATCTGGAAATGTGTACATTAGTTCCAAATTTGTTGATGTTACCAGTGCTGCTTGTCTTCTGGTCAGATAAAATATGTTTATGTCTACATAACACTAATTGTTACATTCTGTGCTTTCCCCAACATTTTCACATAAAAAATCATCTGTGCTATATCCACAGCTACATGGAGTCAGACCCTGTAAAAATTACAGCAGAAGGTGTAGAACGGTTTAAGAAGGAAAATTGTGATCTGATAATTGTAAGCATAAGTGGATGCCACAAACAGGAAGCGACTCTGTTTGAAGAAATGCGCCAAGTGTCTGAAGCAACGGTATTCATTTTCTTATCCTAAAGGTCTATCACTCTTATTCATTTATGTTGGTTGCTAACATGCTGTCTATATCTAATTTAAGTTCCTTGATGTTGTAGAAACCAAATCTTGTTATATTCATTATGGATAGTAGTATTGGCCAAGCAGCATTTGACCAAGCTCAAGCTTTTATCTCTATCATATAGGTTATGGCTATTAAAGATATAATATCACCTCCTTATAGGGAAACATTTAATGATGAGTACGGCTAAATTTATTTTTTCTTATTCCTTTCCCAGTTATATTTGTGTTGGTTTCAGAGTACAGGTAGCGATAAAAATTGTTGGTCGATTGTGGCTTCTAGACAAAGGGATAAGTAACCAACAATACAAATATGGGAGGCCTTCCTCAGGTATCCAGATGCTTTTAGATATATTTATGTTTAATTTAAATGTATTAGCTTGAAATTGATGGAGCAAACCCGGATGTGCGTCAGAGCTATCCGGATGAGCGGGGGTCTGTAGAAGGTAGGAACCGCTGTTATGACCATAATGAAGCTGTCCATTTAGACAGACCGTGTTTATATATTTGCTCGAAATAAATGGAGCAGACCCGAATGTGCATCAGAGCTATCCGGATGAGCGGGGGTCCTTAGAAGGTGGGAACCACTGTTATGATCATGATGAAGCTGTCCATTTCCTATGGACAATATTGGAAGGACCTGGCCATTTGGACAGGTTATGTTTATATATGTATTTACAGGGACCACACCCTTAACCTAAACCACACCCTAAACCTATAACCTAAACCTATTCTCAATTACCTAAACTTTTAACCTATAACCTAAACCTAAACCTATTCTCAAATCCCAAAAGCTATACTTATAACCTAAACCTAAACCTATTCCCAAATCACAAAAGTTATTCTTATAACCTAAACCTAAACCTTACTTATAACCTAAACCTAAACCTATTCTCAAATCCCAAAAGCTATACTTATAGCCTATACCTAAACCTAAAACCTTACTTATAACCTAAAATTATTCTCAAATCCTTAAACTTTAATCTATAACCTAACCTAAACCTATTCTCAAATCCTAAAAGCTATACTTATAGCCTATACCTAAACCTAAATCCTTACTTATAACTTAAAATTATTCGCAAATCCTTAAACCTTAATCTATTACCTAACCTAAACCTATACTTATAACCTAAAACTCTTCTGAAATGCCAAAACCTATAACCTTAACCTAACCTTTCCCTAAACCTATAACCTAAACTCAATTCCTTAAACCTAAACCTATAACCTAAACCTAAACCTATAACCTTAACTCAAATCCCTAAACCTTAACCTATAACCCAACCTAAACCTATACTTATAACCTAAAACTATTCTCAAATCCCAAAACCTATAACCTAAACCCGAATCCAAACCCAAACCCAAACCCAAATTCCTAAACCTTAACCTAAACATATAACCTATAACCTATAACCTAAGCCTATAACTTAAACCAAAACCTAAACCTATAACCTAATCCTAAACCTATAACCTAAACTCAAATCCCTAAACCTTAACCTAAACCTAAAACCTAAACCTAAACCTACAACCTTAACTCAAATCCTTAAACCTAAACCCATAACCCAACCTAAACCTATACTTATAACCTAAAACTATTCTCAAATTCCAAAACCTATAACCTAAACCCGAATCCAAACCCGAACCCGAACCTGAATTCCTAAACCTTAACCTAAACATATAACCTATAACCTAAGTCTATACCTAAACCTAAAGCTAAAGCTAAACCTATAACTTAAACCTAAACTCAAATCCCTAATCCTTAACCTAAACCTAAACTTATAAACTTAACCTAAACCTATTCACAAATCCGAAAACCTATAACCTAAACTAAACCTTAACCTCTAACCTAAGCCTTAACCTAAACTCAATTCCCTAAACCTTAACCTAACCTAACCTAAACCTAAACCTAAACCTATAACCTTAACCTAAACATAAAACTAAACCTATACCTAAACCTATTCTTACAACCTAAACCTATTCTCAAATCCCAAAACCTATAACCTAAACCTAAACCTAAACTTATAACCTAAACCTAAAACCTAAACCTGAACTTACACTTATAACCTATAACCTAAACTTATAACCTAAACCTAAACCTAAAACCCAAATGTAAACCCGATCTCGAACCCGAACTCGATTTTCTAAACCTAAGCCTTAACGTATTCTCAAATCCCTAAACCTAAACCTACACCTAATCCTAATCTCAACTCCCTAACCTAAACCTAAACCTAAACTTGAAACCCCAAAACTAAACCAGAACCCAATTTCCTAAACCTAAACTTATAACCTTAACCTAAACCTATTCTCAAATATCAAAACCTATAACCTAAAACTCAATTCCCTAAACCTTAACCTATAACCTAACTTAAACCTAAATTATCTAAAACCTAAAACCTAAATGTATTCTAAAATCCTTAAACCCAAACCTACACCTAATCCTAATCTCAACTCCTTAACCTAAACCTAAACTTGAAAACCCAAACCTAAACCCGATCCCGAACCCGAACCCAATTTCTTAAACCTAAACCTTAACCTATTCTCAAATCCCTAAACCTAAACCTACACCTAATCCTAATCTCAACTCCTTAACCTAAACCTAAACCTAACTTGAAAACCCAAACCTAAACCTGATCCCGAACCCGAATCTGATTTCCTAAACCTAATCCTTAACCTATTCTCAATTCCCTAAATCTTAACCTATAACCTAACCTAAATCTAAACCTAGAACCTACACTTATAACCTAAACCTAAACCTAGAACCTAAACCTAAGCCTAAAACCTAAACCTATGAACTAAAACCTAAATGTATTCTCAAATCCCTAAACCTAAACCTACACCTAATCCTAATCTCAACTCCCTAACCTAAACCTAAACCTAAACTTGAAAACCCAAAACTGAACCCCATCCTGAACCCGAACTCGATTTCTTAAACCTAAACCTTAACCTATTCTCAATTCCTTAAACCTATAGCTTATATCCTAAACCTAAACCTAAACCTTAACCTAAACCTATAACCTTAACCAAAACCAAAACTAAAACCTATGACCTAAAACCTAAATGTATTCTCAAATCTCTAAACCTAAATCTACATCTAATCCTAATCTCAACTTCTTAACCTAAACCTAAACCTAAACTTAAAAACCCAAATCTAAAACCCGATCCCGAACCTGAACCCTATTTCCTAAACCTAAAACCGAAGTGTATTCTCAAATCCCTAAACCTAAACCTACACCTAATCCTAATCTTAACTCTCTAACCTAAACCTAAACCTAAACTTAAAAATCCAAACCTAAACCCGATCTCGAACCTGAACCCGATTTCCTAAACCTAAACCTTAACCTAATCTCAATTCCCTAAACCTTAACCTATAACCTAACCTAAACTTAAACCTATAACCTGCACTTATAACCTAAACCTATAACCTAAACCTAAGCCTAAAACCTAAACCTAAACCTAAAACTAAAATGTATTCTCAAATCCTTAAACCTAAACCTACACCTAATCCTAATCTCAACTCCCTAACCTAAACTTAAACCTAAACTTGAAAACCCAAACCTAAACCCGATCCCGAACCCGAACCCAATTTCCTAAACCTAAACCTTAACCTTAACCTATTCTCAATTTCCTAAAGTTATAACCTATATACTATAACCTATAACTTAAATCTAAACCTTAACTTAAATGTAAAACCTAAACCTAAACCTAAACCAAAACCTATAACCTAAACCTTAACCTATAACCTATAACCTAAACTTATAACCTATTACCTAATCTTAAACTAAACCTAAAACCTAAACCTATAACCTATAACCTAAACTTATAACCTATTACCTAATCTTAAACTAAACCTAAAACCTAAACCTATAACCTATAACCTAAACCTAAACCTAAAACCTAAATGTATTGTCAAATCCCTAAACCTAGAGTTACACCTAATCCTAATCTCAACTCCCTAACCTAAACCTAACCCTAAACTTGAAAACCCAAACCTAAACCCGATCTTGAACCCGAACCTGATTTCCTAAACCTAAACCTTATCCTATTCTCAATTCCCTAAACCTTAACCTATAACCTAACCTAAACCTAAACCTATAACCTGCACTTATAACCTAAACCTAAACCTAAGCCTAAAACCTAAACCTAAACCTAAAACCAAAATATATTCTTAAATCCTTAAACCTAAACCTACGCCTAATCCTAATCTCAACTCCCTAACCTAAACTTAAACCTAAACTTGAAAACCCAAACCTAAATTTGATCCCGAACCTGAACCCGATTTTCTAAACCTAAACCTTAACCTTAACCTATTCTTAATTCCCTAAAGCTATAACCTATATACTATAACCTATAGCCTAAACATAAACCTTAACCTAAACCTATAACCTAAACCTAAACCTAAACCAAAACCTATATCCTAAACCTTAACCTATAACCTAAACCTATAACCTATAACCTAAATGTATTCTTAAATCCCTAAACCTAGACCTACACCTAATCTTAATCTCAACTCCCTAACCTAAACCTAAACCTAAACCTAAACTTGAAAACCCAAACCTAAACCCGATCCCGAACTTGAAACCGATTGCTGTGATAATGTATCCCAATCACATGGCAACAAAAAAGAATGTATCCCTTTTAACACATGCCCCTTTTTACAAAGCTTTAATTTTTATTGTTGTTTCTATTAACTTGAATTGAAATACTTTTTTGCATTATTGCTTGCATTATTTTTATTTTAATGATTAATTTTATTTTAAAAAATTGCCCCTTTTTTTGGAAGAAGTTTCTGAAATTCTTCATGATTCTGAATTATAATGTTTTGTTGGTTAAATATTTTTTTATTAGTTGAAAGACGCAAAAAGAAAATTATTGTTGATTTTTTTCCTTTTTTATGTATGATGTTAAACTTATATGTATTTATGCGTGGATGAATGTAATGTGGATAAGATTATTTGTGTTTGGATGGATGTAGTTTATGTTTGGATGAATGTAGTTTATGTTTGGATAAATTTACATAGTTTGGATGTGAATGTGAATATGATGAAATATATTATATAATAGGTGTATATTAGGAAGAATACAATGAAATATATTGTAACAGGTGTACATTGACCATCTCAAATTTGAAAATGTCCTTTTAAGGGTCATAAGAGACGGTTGCTAGCAATCCTTTTTAAGGACAGTCCATGACCGTCCTTCGAAGGCTCATAAGACGCGGACCATAGCAGTGCTTTTTAAGGACGATCCATGACCGTTCTTTTAAAGGATGGTTTGAAGGCTCATAAGAGACGGCCCATGACCGTCCTTTAAAGGCTCATAAGAGACGGTCCATGACAGTCATTTTTAAGGACGGTCCATGACCGTCCTTTAAAGGCTCATAAGAGACGGTGCATGACCGTCCTTTTTAAGGAAAGTCCATGACCGTCCTTTTTTAAGGATGGTCCATGACCGTCCTTTTTTAAGGATGGTCCATGACCGTCCTTTTTTTATCAATAAGAATGACGATTTTCAAAAGTCCTTTAAGTAATACGACACGTGAAAATTTGACGGCCCATGTGACGGTACATGACCGTCCTTTTTGGTCATTTGAGACGATTTTGGACTATCCTTTTTTTGTTATTTTGGCGTAGTGACACACGAGATTAGTCCCTGTGGATTCAACCTCGGTCTAACTGAGATTATTACTACATTGCGACCCTACACTTGGGGTTGGGAACAAGGACTCCATCAGATTAATCCATCTATACCACCTCCTTCATCTGGATCAGATTAGTTTTGTTTCTTTTTATTTTGGGCATGCATAACTTTCACCATTACTTTATCTTTAACTGGATTTGTATGACTTTATGACATTCTGTTGATACCTATATTCGTATAACTTTCACTATGACAACTCTTATTCTACTATTTTATACTATTATCATATTCACAGCTACACAGCTATGTTTGATCTTTCTATTTAATTCTTTCTTTTTCAAGTTATGACAAAAGGGGGGAGAGATTTGTGGTTATGATTGGTGTATGGTGTAGAGTGGTTCATGTGCATGTTTTTGGAATATGTATACAGGTACTCTACAAGTCACCAAGCACAAATTGAGAGGGAGTAGATTGAAGGGGAGTATTTTAAAAGAGTGTTATGTTATGGAGTTGTGAAAGTTTATGAATTTGTGCATTGTGTATAGGTTGATCTTCCAAGTTGGTTTTGTCACAAATTTGACAAAGGGGGAGATTGTAAGTGCTATTTTGTACATTAAGCACTTCGGAATGATGGACTTGTTCATATATGGAAAGTTCACCTTCATTCAAAGATGTGTTACAAGTCATGAAGATTGCTCTATCTACTTCAACTTTAAATGCTACATTAACTTGCAAGTTCTACTTCAAGATAAAATACTAATGCAAGTTCAATTCCAAGTTCAAGTACAAGTTTCGTTTCAAGACAAAGAACTACTTTAAGATCAATTAAACCAAGTTCAAGTGTTTCTTCAAATGCAAGATCAAATCCAAATGCACTACAAGGTTAAGTTCAAGTTAGAGCTTCAAATGTACAAGATCATGCTTCAAGAACATCAAGTACAAGATCAATTGGAAGCAACTGAAGCTATAAGTTCAATATTCAATATTTCAAGTAAAAATGACCCTAGAAAGACGTTAGGCTAAATTCATTCATATTGCATATTTTATATGGGTTATTTTACTTTTTATAGGCTTTGCTTCGACTGGTCCTAGTGTAAGACCCGTATCATAGACCATACCATTCCGTAGGCTTCCGCGGTCCTCCCGGTCGAATTCTGGCAACCCTCGACCTTTATCCGATATTTACGCGTGATCTTAAGCTGAGACCTACATGACGAAGTCAGCTCAACCCAAGACTTGTATCTTAGTGACCGCGTCGTCGCCGCGGTTCCAACGCCGCGACTCGCTCACCGAACTAATACTTAGGCTAGAAGTTGTGAGCCCACGTTCAATTCGAAGAAAACACAGCGCATGTAAATTCTGAGAGAATCTCTACAACATGTCCCATCAATCAATCAATCAATCAATGTCAAGTACAAGTCAAGTACAAGCCATACCCAAGTACAACAACTCATCCCTTCTCATTCCCAAAGTTAACTCTCTCTCTCCACCCATCACTTTCTTACAACCCCTTCACTCCACCCATCACCCATCACACCTCACCCATCACTCCTCTCTCTCTCTCATTCCATCTCTCCACTTCTAAGCAACCTAAAAATTTCCACACGTCCAAGCATTCCCAAGTTTTCCCAAAAATAACAAGTGTGGCCCACCCTCTCATCTCTCATCCCCACCATCAAAATTCCATCATGCACCATCAAAGGTTAAACATAAGAGCTAAGGAGGTTAAGGGACCAAGGAGAAGGCCTAGAGATGGGTGATTGACCGTTGAATTCCATTTTTTAGGTCCCACTTATTGTGGGACCCACTTGATGTATGCATCGTATTTGGGAGAGCCCGATAGTGGCGAGGTCCCTCCCCTTCACGTGTATCTCTCTCTCTCTCTCTCTCTCTCTCTCTCTCTCTCTCTTATATGATGATGATGATGAAGGGGTGTGTGGCCCATCTAGTATGTGTGTGTGTCCCACCATGGAGTATATATTTTAATCCCTTTACATTCATGTGGGACCCGTCATTTGGATGTGTTGGATCTACACCATCTAGCCCATTAATGGGCCCAGACAGAAGGAAAAACACAAGTATCAAGTGATCCAAATAGGTGGGCCACATCCATGTGGGACCCACCATGATGCTATGTTAATCCATGCCGTCCAGCATCCCTAGACGCTGGACGTAGGGGTGGCTAACATGGAGTGTGTGTACTGACATGGGCGAGTACTAGCAAGCTATCAAAAAAATAATATAATATTTATGTTTAAGATTTTTGGGTGGGCCGCTCCTACAGGTCCCACCTTGATGTATGGGGTGATCCACGCAATCCATCTCATTCCCCAGCTCATTTTAGGCGTTGAGCCAAAAAATGAAGCAAATCTGACTATCTGGTGGGCCATAGTATAGAAAATGGTATTTTCTACCATTGAAACCCACCCTGATGTTTCTATACACCAAAATACTCCAAATCTTAGGCTCGTTCAAACTGTCTTGAGCTATGGAATGCAATGACTGGAGTAGATTCAACTAATGTGGGCCCCACGTATGAAAAACACCAAAATGCATGATTTTTAAAAAAATAACAAAAAAATAAAATACATATACAGCAGCAGCGTCTACTGTTGCTGACAGGTGACGCCAGCGGCGTCTACGCTGCTACGCTGAGGACGGGTGCAAGCAAGGACGGTGGGTCCCAGTCGTGGGCCCCACCCTGATGGGTGTTAATATCCACACTGTACACTTCGATGGGCCTTAGGGCAGTGCCGCCCCCCCCCCCCCCCCCCAAAAAAAAATAAAATAAAATAAAATAAAAAATCAGCCATACTAGAGCTCAGGTGGCCCACACAGCAAGAAACAATGAGGATTAACACCTACCATTGAAACCCTTTTTGGGTTACAAAAGTTTCGGATCAAATATGAAATTTATTTTTTCTGTTGCATCCAAGTCTGTGTGACCATATAATCAGATTGGATGGCAGATAAATGTTATCGTGGGCCCCATGTGGGACCCACTGATGTAAGTACTTTATCCACTCTATCCCCACGTGTGGGAAGTGGGGTGGTTGGTGGACCTCACTGCAGCAATATGGCTGCTATAGTAACGTTACCAGGGCCTATGGGGCCTGCCTTGACTAATGTAGTATTTATCCACATCGTCCATAGGCAGTGGAGCCCCCATGATGAATGTTTTATCCACACCGTCTGCCATAACACGTGAGACTGACCGTGATGTATGTGTTTAACCCACTGTCCATCTTTGTTTGCCAAGTCATTGGCTACCTTATGAGGCCCATTTTAATGTATTTGTGTAGGCCCACCTTGATACACATAAGGCCAAGTGATGAGGCCCATCTTGATGTATTTATGGCCCATCTTGATTTATTTATGGTCATCCATTGAGGCTCACCTTAGTATATATATATATAAGGTCCATGTGATTAGGCCCATCTTGACGTAGTTATGACCCATCCGTTAAGGCCCACTTTAATATATATGAGACCCATGTTATGAGGCCCATTTGATGTATTAAAGGCCCATGGGTCGAGACCCAATGGGATGTACATGTGTAACACCCCGAATTTTTGCTAACCTGGGATTAGACGTCTTTAGGCAATGGGTCAACCATAACACGCTCAAAGCTCAATCCCAAGGCCAAAAAAATCGCTCTTCAACCTATTTTCCTTCAAAACTCACCTTTCACCACCTCATTCTTCAAATTTCTCCAAGTACTTTTATATTAGACACGACTCCTCAAGTTTAAATAGTAAAGAACACCAACCCTAGAGTATTAATGATGAAGAACAATACCAAAGCTAAAAATTACCGTGAATAGTAAATAAATGGGTAAAATGGGTTTCAACCCTTAACCTTTTGGAATATAACAAAATAGATAGGTTAGTTGGATGGATTAGAGTCTCCTACCCCAAAATCATACGCTACATGATGCATAAACTCATTATAGTTTGCAAACCGAACGGAGTCGTGGGCCTATCCAGGCTAAAAGACAATGAACCAAGGTAGGCCCCACATATTTTTGAGACCTAAAGGGCAGGGTGAACCCAGCCTATATGGCCAGCCTAGCCGAAAATGATTTTCATCGGCGATGGCATTGTCAATTCCGTGATGCATCCCCGGTCAAAATGCTCGGTTGGGTCCGGGCTTCGAGCTAGAGGTGTTTGGGGGCTAGGGTAGCCCCCTGGTATGTGGTCCGTTCGTTAAAAACACCCCAATCAAGTACTTCCTGCACAAAGTGACCCTCTAAGCTCTCATTTCACTCCAAACATCCGATTTTTGGTAAAAACCACCCCTCCAAACTCTTCCTTCTTTCGTTTTCAAATACCCTCACTCCACCCTTCGAATTTCATCTCAAACAAAGATCATTATAGGCTACTTCCTTTAGAAATCTAATGAGAATCACCTAGCGCTGCACTAGACGACCTGTGAAATTCGCACCAATCACTTTCGATACGATCTGCTAGAGCCAAAACGTATAGGATAGGTAATGCTATAATAACGTAAAGCATGGGATCAAACTCTATTCCCGATTGCTCTCTAGAGCACCTTGGAAACTTTGTATCGGCTCTGGACCGCGCGTCGGAAGTCCGATTACCCCAGACTTAGACGAATATGGCTGCCTAGTTGGACTTGACAATCACCTCGAAAATCAAGTCCAGATGATGTCCCACAATGATTTCCTTGAGTCAAGAGTGAAGAGTGTGAGAAATAAATATAATTTATGAAATCTGGCACGTTAGCTTGTGCGCTTTTTCTAAGCGTTCTGACCGTCAGAATTCAATCAAATTTCACCCTTGGATCAGGAAAAATTTCCCTTACATGTCATAGTACTTGTAGCTCCGATTGAGTTCCTATAACCGTTGCACTGAAACTGGTCCGCCACGGTCGATCTGGATATCCGCTCGGACTGAAAACTCTGCCTGACATAGATCCAATGTCAGGGAGCTTAAGTCCGACCGCATTCAGTCCCAGGACCTCCAGAAATGCTCCGTTGGATCAGAACAAGCCCTCTTTAGTTACAAAATAAGTATCCCCAAGTCTATTTTGGTCATGTTTGGACTTATAAAAAGGGCTTAAACCCTTGCTCTTTCATTCCATTCGATTTTGGGGGAGAGAAGAGAGAAAAGAGAGAGAAAGGGAGGGAGATTTGGAGCTCTCTCCTGGGAGTCTTCCCTGCTGCTCCTCGTGCCACATCCACCTGCCTGCATCACCCTCCTGGTGATTCCAACGCACTTCTAGGTAAGAAAAACCCTAACCACTTGCTGTTTTGGGATTTCGTCGATTCAAATAGCAAAGTAGCTTATACATCTTGTGCATTAGGTCGCCGCTACGCTGTTGACGAAGCGTATACGATCCGTTCGAAACAATACACGTCTAAGGCGAAAGGTGAGGATTTTAGACGCTTTGATTGACTGATTTTAAAGCTTTCAATGTCGTTTAATAGTAGATTATTAATGAGAGCGTCGTTTAACATGTAGAACATACTGTCCATTTTTCATTTCGTAAATGTACGGTAAATATGAGGTTTAGTGTATTTTAGGCATTTATAGGAAACACCGAATACGTCCGTATTTTACTGAAATGCTTAACATGTAAATTCATCATGTTATGATATTATGTATACGTGTATAATCTGTTTGGTGAAGAGATTCTCCCTAATGCGCACTTTGGGTCGACATACGCTATGTAGACTAAGGTGTGTAGACTAAGTGTTTGTATAAATGTTTGTATTAGTATGTATTGAGTAAATGGTATTGTAGATTAGTTTTGAGAATGAATTCTCAATCCATATGATGTTGTATATGATTTCCTACATGTTGGCTATACGTATTGATTTCACTATATATATGAAATGCAGTTGTTGGAAGATTTGCTTATGTTGTATGCTATCACATGTTGTGAATATGCTTTGGTTGTTTGTATTTCAATTATGTAACACTCACATGATCATTGATGTTATTTATAAATGCTTGGGGCTATACGTTAGTCCAGGTAGTCGGTAATGGATTGAATTTGTAGTTGGCTTCTATTTACCACGAAGGACGCGTCGATGAACGCGAGTCGTGTTTTGAGTTGGCGGCAGTGGTTAGGCCACACGAAGTGTTTTATGCACTTCATGTCGTTCAGCTTGAGATGCGCTCGTACTAGTCGATCCCGTCAAGTAACCCGACTGGCCATTGTATGTTCACCATGTATGAGTCATAACTGCTTGAACCTAGGGTACTAAACTTACCATTGAAAACCTTGTTAACCATGGTACCTTGATCCATAAAGACTCATGAGCCGGGCATAGTGGTATGGGACACTGTGGTCGAGCTGTCGGCCTACGCTGGGGCCACAAACCTCCCCGTAGTGACCAGTGAGCACGTATGACTCGTGAGCAGATTATGGTGGTATGGGATACTATATTCTTACTGTCGGCCTACATTGATCAGGTGACGAGCCCTTTGTAGTGACCGCGAGCGTATTCTGAGTCTACGGGAGGCGACGACCCTTCCCTAGCGACGAGAGTACATTAGGCCTGTAATGATAAGGTGATGGGGGAGCGGTGCAACGAGTGCGAGCAACAGCCCTGGCAACCCTTGTAGCGACCTACAAATATAACATCGCATGAGATTACTAGGAGTGACAACCCTAGACAGGATCTGTGTTGGGATTGATATCAGGAAGGTACCTTAGTTTCCTAATCCTGCTGTATGAAAAGGACTAATAATAACTTGGTAATCATTATCCATATCGCATTGCATGTGCCTGGAAGATGTGGAGAACTGCGGGAAGAAAGCATGCTGCGGACGCAGATGGTGCCGCATGAGGGAGTATGTCGGTGAGGGCATTTATCATGTCATTTCATACATGCATTAACAACAGTATCTAGAAATGTTTGATTATTTACTTTACTATTAACGCGTGATTGATTTGATAACATGTTAATCTTTGCTCTATTATTCTACTGAGTTAGCTACTCACTCCCACGTTACGAGACGGTGTTCCGGACACCCACCAGACCCTTTTGTAATTACAAATGATGGCGCGGCCTGCGAGGCGGAGCCGGACTTGATGATGATGAGGAGGATCCCTCCTTTATGCATGTTCTGATCGATGGGATTACAGGGAGGTTGAGTAGATGCCTTGACACTTGTCATTTTATATTTTTGGAGCACTCATGTATATTCTTTTCTTTCCATTTTTTGAGTATACATGTATTTAATTAGCCTGGTAACATGTTCACACTCTGGAGACTTACAATTAATTATATATTTTATTTATTTATCAGTCTTTCGCTTGCTAATTTAACTGTCTTTGGAGTATGATATGCTGTTTTGGCTTAGTCTCAATCTTGTTTAATGTCATTCTACAGACAACATGCATTTATCATTATCTATGTTGCATAAGTGACGTTCTAGAACTTGGGAGTTGGGTTTCTACCCGACCCCCGATTTTTGGGGTGTTACAACATGAGGCCCTTGCTATGTGAAATTCCACCATGGTTAGGTAATGAAGTTCATGACGGGCCGTGCCCTGGGAGTAATGATGGTTTGACGTCCACATTGTAAGGATAATGTTGGTTAAATGTCCGCATTA
Source organism: Magnolia kwangsiensis (assembly GCA_037074715.1). NCBI lineage: Eukaryota > Viridiplantae > Streptophyta > Magnoliopsida > Magnoliales > Magnoliaceae > Magnolia > Magnolia kwangsiensis. The sequence continues at coordinate 170,394,649 of CM073571.1, forward strand.
TGAGCCTCCCTAGGGCCCATTGATAGGACCATACTTGTAGTGTGTAGGCCGTTTAGGCCCATCTTCATTATGAACAGATCTCATCATCATATAACTTGTTTAGTATAGATCCATGATTTATGCTCATACGCATCATATGTATGCTTGATGTGAGGAGTGATTAATCATAGCATATGCCTTCAGGCAAATTGTTTATGGGCTCCCTAATAGGCGAAGTTTCCCTACATGAGTGCACTGTATGCGCAGGATGTTGCATGTTTAGTAGGGTGATTCATGCACTTGCATTTGTGTGATTGTGATTATTGTGTGTCCTAGCGAAATCAGGGCCATAGCCTCCATAGACACATCGTGAATGGCTGGATTGGATACCGAAAATGTTATTCCTAGCATCGGTGCATCATAGATGTCCCTAGGTGAAAATCCATAAACCCAATGGTACCAAAGGATGACTCCAACGTCAAGACTGAGTGGATACACGAGCATGCGAGAGCCATATACCAGTAGGTCGCGTCTCCCACTATATCGTGGTCGATTGGATAGGGGTGTGACCTTACCCGCCTAAGTGAGGAAGAAATTTCTAAGTTGAGTTTGACCAGCTTAAGGAATCAATTCACTATCGACGAGTCAAGCCCGATATTGGCAGGAAGATATTGAGGTCTTTTCCACTCTCCCAGTTGTGCGTTCGGATAGGGGTGGCATGCTGGCTAGATTGACGCAGGGATAAATGTGATAAGGTCAATCACCGTCTTCCTCAAGGATAACTACTCCAAATCCACGAAGCTTCTCTGGACTCCTCACAGAGACTTCTCGAATCCATGAGGAAAGAAAGCAAGAGAATATAAATAAATTCTAATAAAATTAAAAATTGATTCATGAATTAATAAAAATGAGTTCACATCCCTTTAAATAAGGGAACCAAGCAATAGGAAAGAAATCAGACTTAAACTATAACTAAAACTCCTAGAATCCGCGACTTACTATAAATAGTAAACTTACTATTTATAGACAGTCGTGATGTCTACTAGTGCGCAAGGTTTTCGGCCAAAAATAGTGTCCTATTTGGCTTCACCAAACCTTTCTCCAAATTATTCTAAGCACTTTTCATGTTTGACACAACTCCTAAGCCCAACGGATGAAGAGTTATAATAAAACTAAAACTTACTATTATAGTAAAAATGAAAATAAAATAGGGAAACGACCGTCGATTAGGGGGTTTTTCACAAATTTAGGCTGCATAACTCAGCGTGGCTAGGTTGGTTGGCTAAAGTAGCTCGTTTTACCCCAAAATCATATATTTTACTTCAGATAACTCATTCCAAATTGTGAGATACACCCAATCTAAGGTCCGACAGTCTGGATCACTTCTGTCGACAACCGAGCCTTTTCTAATCCATCTTGGCCATGAAAATTTTTGTGACTCGCTCTACATCAGTATACTAGACCCCAGTGATTATCCAGACTGAGAACCATACTAATTTGATGCTCTAATGAGGAGCTGCATTGATATGTGGATGTGAATTGGCATCCTTGACTTGCATTATGCATCGCATGGCCTTGATATGGCTGATAACATTTATATTCTGCACCGCATAGCCTTGGTACGGCTAATTGCATTCATATACCCATCAACATGACTCTGCATTATTCTGACCTTACATTCTGAGCCCGCTCATATTGTGCACACACTTACACCACCCTCTAAGCTTTCTATAAGCTTATGCACGATTGATGCATGTAGGTGACGACCGGACGCAGCCGTTGCCTCGTCGCAGTTGGAGCATGCAGCCGAGCCCTTGGAGTTTCTGTTATTAATCTTTATCTTGTATTTCCCTTCATACGCACAGTACTCAAAGTTTTTTTATCATAGTGGATTTTGTGATGGTGTTCTTATGGTTATTGTTCGTGGGTTATGCTTATGGTTATGCTTATACTGAAACAAAATCATATTTGAAATCCTCCTTATAGGATCCCTGGATTGGAATCTGGTGTATGGGTGCCGAGAGCTGAGAATGGGGTACTACGGAGGTTGTCAGTGCCAGATTCGGCAATCAGAAATTTTGTGAGCCCGATTTTCAAGTTCGAGGCATGACACCTAACCTATGTTCGACTAGTCCAGGATCTGGCTTAACCAATCCAGGGTTTTTCTCGACCATTTTAGGAATTATTTCAAAATTTTAGATTTTTCTGGTAGGGTCACGACCAGTCGTGGGAACAAGCTTGACCAGTCAAGCAGGGCTCGACTCAAACTCCAGCAACCTTTTTAAACCCCACTCGACTAGTCAAAGGTCGGTTTTATCCAATCGCACCAGAATTTTTGAAATTTGGTTGATCCAAGGACCAGTTAAGGCTGACCTTAGAGCAGTTGAAGGAACTGTTTTTCAGCCTATAAATAGAGAACTTCTCTCAACTTTATTCATTCATTCCAAGCCAAATCAATCCACCACTTTGAGAGAAATTTTCCTGTGATTACTAAGCTATTGTTCAATAATTTTAGATTCTTTTATAACTTATTTGATTGTGTAATTTCTTAATCTCTTTGCTTTCAATATAACTTTGTAAAAGGGAGTTCTATTCTACCTTTTTGAGATCCAAGGAATTCAGTCAAGTAACTCAGGTCTCAGTTTAATTAAAATTCATTTAGAACCTAAAACCCTTCTATATGTGTGTTAGACATTAAATATCTACTTCTACAAGTGAAGCGGTTCTACCGGGCCACATCAAGAAGAATCTACAGATAAGTATATTGTTTATTGCTTTTTGGTTTGTGAGATAAACTAGAAAATCTCTATTGTGGTTTGTGAGATAAGCTAGAAAATCTCTTGGGGTTTTGACTGAGATAAGCCAAAAAATCTCAAAGTAGGGTTTTTAATTGTGATAGCCCATTGAAAACACAATTATAAAGGTTTTAAGGTGAACCTTGGAAAACCTTCTTTCATAGTGAAAGCTAATATCACATGGGTTTTGATTATTGGGAGTGGAGTAGGTGTGGCTGTTTGAGAACAGTTAGTGTACACGTTGAACCACTATAATTCTTGAAGTTTGGATGATGATGATGTATGTGTGGTGAATGCTTGTATCTATTTTATGTACATGTGGTGAATGTTATACTAGCTAGATTTATTTATATTGCTTCTTGTTTTAGTTTGAGTTTTTTATCCTCACTGAGTTCAAGAAATCAAGTTGTCGTACCATAAACTTTAGTTTTTGGTGTAAGGTTGTCCTTTAAACAAGGTTTGTATCAACCACTATATTCCGCATTTATCTCTCCCATCAAGACTAAATAATATTGGATCATGATAATCATCACAATATTTAATCTTTTCAAATTAAGACGAATTACAATCACGAATATTAGTAATCTCAAAGACATGAAAGTGTGGTAGGTTATTGCATGCCTATTATGATCATATGTGTTCCTATTTCTAAGTGATCCAATTATCTTTGTTAAGATTTTTATGTCTCTAATGAGATCCAAAGTTACGCTTACTAAAAAAAATATACATACCAAAGGAAAAGAAAAAAAAATTATATATCAAAATCATAAAAATAAATGAGATATTTAAATGTATGTACATAAACCAAATCAAACTAAAACTCTCACTAATTAAATAATTCGCTAGGATCAACAACTCTCATAAAAGAGATGTTTCTTATATAGTGTTAATAGGAAGATTTTTGATGAATTAATCCACTATCATCTACTTTAAGTGAACAAATTCTATTGACACTTGATGATTCCATACCCTCCCCTTTTTTAAAAAATACTTTATATAAATGTGTTTTTACCTAAATGAATCCTTATTATTATTGAAAAAGTTAATTACAGTTGAATTGCCACAAATATTCTCAATGGTTTTAAGATCTACTTTATAATTCATATTAAAAAAAAAAAAAAAAAAAAAAAAACTTATAAAATTAAAAAAAAAAAAACTGCATTCGAGTATCCAATCAAATTCCAAATGATTAAATCTTCTATATATAATTGTGAAGTCCTTTATTTATTATAAGTTTCTTAGTACTCAAAGAAAGTTTCCTTTAAATCAATGCATCCACACTGATTAAAACCTTCAACAAATTATCTACTTTTATATTTTTTGATAATTACCCTTAGAGTTTCATTTACAACCAATTAAATTAACAAGATTTTAGACTATATTAATATTTATGGATTTTCATTCATCCTTCATGATATCAATCCATTAGCGAGAGTTAAAACTCTTACTATTTTTAGTATCCTTAAGCAACCTAATAGTCCTACTCTCTACAATCCTAATGGAGTGAAAAAATAATAGATTCTGATTTAAAATTTAAAAAAAAAAAATAAAAAAAAAAATAATAAATCTTTCTAAGTTTTCAAGAATTAATTGTCCTAAGTCAAGCTTTCTTTCTTACTAGCTGAAAAGCTCGGCTTTAATAGAACAATCCATGCATAAATGCGTCAATTTAAATAGGTTTCTACACAACCTTACTCGGGACTTAATTAAGGATATACACTACAATTTTGACTGCATCACCTCACAAAGTCTTTAGGAATATTGAATTATTAATCATGTTGTACACCATATCCTTTAGGGTGTGATTGTGCCTTTCAGCTATATGATTCTACTCTTATATCCTAGGCATAGTGCATTGGCGATGATGTCATAATCCTATAGGTACTCACCATCATGGTCAAATATATTGACTTTGACTTTCTGTTGAGTTTATCCTCAATTTTGGCTTTATAAATCTTAAGGCATCTAATTTTTTACTTATAAAGTACAAGTACTAATAGCGAGAGTTGTCATGTATGAATGTGATAAAATATTTAATGGTCATTCCAAGATACACTAGGAAATAATCCACAGATATTGTATGTATGACTTCTAAGAGTCTTATTCTCTTGGTGGCACCCTTCTTCCTAGTCCTAATTAGCTTCCCCTAAATGTTGTTAATGCAAATCATGAAGTTTGAAAAGTCTAAAGAGTGAAAATTTTCTCATGCAAGATTGTTTAACCTTTCACAAGAGATGAAACCTAATCGCATGTATCATAATATGGAAGAATTTTCATTCTCTTAGATTTACTTAGTGTCACTTCTATTTCCACGCAAAGAACTAGCATTTTAGACGTGTGAGGCATTGAAGTCCAGTTGATGAAAAGTTATTAATCAAAGTAACAATGCCAATCACATTCAAATATAATAAATATTAAGTTTTCAATTTTTGAATTTAAAAATATAGTTATATCTATCTAAAATAAATAAAGTACACCTTATGGAAGACACACATACTATATTTATTAAATCCAACATGTGGCCTAATACTAACTCTACATATTCCAATTACCTCCACATCCGACCTTATGTTATTGTCTATATGAACTAAAAAAATCATAATATCCAAAAATAAGCATTTAAAATAAATAAATAAATAAATAACCTATTTGGTAAACACAAACCACAAATGTTTAAAAATTAGCAATTTATGATATTTGTCAACATTTCCTCTATTCTATCTTTTGTAGAATATGAGATAAAACTTTTGTTGTCATGCCAAAAAATTTCATACACTTATTCCTAATCCACTTATATCTCTCAAAAATAACCCTTCGATTAATGGACCATGCATTATATTCTTCTTGATAGAATATTCATAGTCCGCATTATATTCTTCTTGATAGAATATTCATAGTCCGCATTATATTCTTCTTGATAGAATATTCATAGTCCTGCCATAGGTGGACCATGACGTGGCACACTAGCACGATATTGGGTCATTCATCTCTAGCTACTTCTAATATGGTTTTGGGTAAATGACCTTTAAAAAAAAATGATCTGGGTTGATAAAAAAAAATTCCTATCCCATCAAAGAAGTGGGCCACACATGTACAAATTTTTATTTGATATGTGTGTCATGCCACAAAAATTTTTAGCAAATATAAATAAATTAAATAAAAAAATGATTTAGATCAAAAAATTATTCTGGCCCCATTGAATAAATGAGCCACACGTGTAGAAACTTTTATTTGATAGGTCATTCATGCCACCAAATTTTTATCATCCATCATTTAATAAATAAAAGTGTTTTAATTAACCCATATATACTCATCCATCATAAACCATAGGCATCTATAACATTATGTAATGGGTATCACTAAATTAAAATAAATATATGAAATATTATCATTTACATTGATAAAGCGTTAAATAGATCTTCCATATATCTTAAACAACTAAAAATAAAGTGTACATGACAAGACAATTCAACATGTGATTGAAAAAGTTCATTTGTGATTCAATTTTCCAAATTGAACATAAGATTTTGATCAGTCTGCACAACTTCTCCATCAATTTTTAGCATATTGTTCTCCTAATTATTAAGCCTTTCAAAGTGGACATCTTCATGATCATATTGATGGAATATATTATCTACAAAGGATGCTTTTTAAAGAAATCATAAATTACGATGCATGTAATCATTGTGTTCCTTTGCGTCGGGATTAAATATGGTGTCATCATTTTTAAAATTAGGAAACATGCTTTCAATACATTAAATTTCTCCATTGCATTGAGATATCCTTGGATATATTTCCATAATAAGACTTCTTTATTTATGGCATTGGTAGTTGGGGCTCATCTTTGGCAAAATTTATGACTTGGATTCTGACATATGGATTTCATTTTGCCACTTCTAAAGAGAAGTCAATGCCTTGGGGAACAATCTATAAACAATGGGATTATTAGAGTGACTCCTTTATAGCGAACTTTTCCTTATAGAAATTCACCAATTTGGATTGACATCAGTCAAATGATACATAATTCAAATTATAACTAACTAATATTATTAATAAAAGAAATATCATGGAATTCACTACAATTTTTTAAAAAAGTGATGCCTAAATTCACCACAGAGATCAATTTGCCTATTCTGACACAAGATCATCACCATAGACATGCATTTTAATGATCATTGAACCCACGAATTAGATCAGTCCTCTGAGACGTGATGACATTTAAACCATCCCAAAACCAACTAACCAAAAATATTAACCTAACCCTTGATTCATACCCTCAACTGACATGTACAAAATCCTGGAATTCCATCAATAGTTCTAGTCCATTCATTCATCAACCATCACATTCACTCGTATATGTGACAATTCACCAAACCAGCCATAGAAATACCTTAGTATACTTATATATGACAATCTAACAATCCATGTCACCATCGAACCATCCACTTCTCGAAACATCTCAAACCTTCGATCATAGTTATCGAAACAGTCCAAACCAAAAGACAACAATATAATGTCATAATCATCTGACCACCCATCATCCTAGTCGTGCAGTTTATATCAAATTTCAGTCATTCCTTCTAAATCTAACTATTTACTTATCATAACCATTCAATCGACCATCCATATACAAACCACTAAGCCTAACCATCCAAACTTATCAAGTATAACACATGTCAAGTCATCAATGTGATGTGGGACTTAATCTATATGCGAAATAGGCCCACGGATCTGTCTATGCATGGGACATGGCAATCAGGTGTTTAGATGGTGTACCTATATGAAACGCCACCATGGAAGCTGGATAAAAATACCAGAATACTAGAATTCCTATAGAGCTTAGGATCTTCCTCTCCTTCACATGCTTTCTGCAATTCACAAGATGGGACTTGAATTTCTCCCGTGGTGTAGGATCGGGGACCCAGCTCTCTTTTATAGAGTTTGTGGAGAGGAAATTTGAAACCCATCACAACTCTCTCTCCCACGCTCCACATTGTAGCATCCTAGTACAACTCAAATTACTGTCTACGTAAGACAATTATAGCATTCCAACCCTAGTACGCAACGCTGTGTAGATAGACTGCACAGCACATCACCTGAAGTGGGGCCCACTGTTCTACTCAATCATCCAGTTCAACTGAATGACAATCCAGACCATTGATCAATAAGGCCCACTAAACAAAGTTCTTACATTCTCCCACTTGGACCTCATTGAGCAACGTCAATGATAGTCATAAAGAATAATTTTAAAAATAAGTTTTGATCCTTTAAGAAAATATCCAAATGGTTAACTAATGAAATAATTCGACAATGTGAATAATGTTATTCAATCTAGTCCATCAAAACAGTCAATATCGAAACGTGGTAGTCATCATAACATTTAATATAGGCGAAGTGAGTCTAAGCGTGATCACAAATACTTTCAATCTAAATGACATAGATCACGAACTAGGAAATGTGGTATAAGGATTATACACTTTAGTGTGATGATATGTGTCTATCCTTAAGAGGTCCTGAAGCTTTTACATGTCTCTAACGAGACATAACTATAGTTCTACTTACTCAAAATTTGTGCATACATATAAATAAGCAGAAATAAATCTTTATATCAAAACCATCCAAACAAACTGTATGAAACGAGATCTCTAAGTGTCTGTGAAAATCAAAATACGCTCAACTCCCACTAACTGAAAACATCTGTGGGATCAATGACTCTCATGGATGTTACATGCTCCTGAAATGGCATGATAGGGAACCCTTTAGTAAGCGGATCTGCAATCATCTACTTAGTGCAGATGAATTCCACGGACACTTGATGATTCTGAACCCTTTCCTTTACAACAAGATACTTGATGTCAATATGCCTCGACCTATACGAATGCTTGTTATTACTAGAGAAGAAAATAACAACCAAATTATCACAAAATATTCTCAATGGTTTCGAGATATGCTCCAGTGCCCGTAAACCTGAGAAGAAACTCTGTAACCATAGTGCCTGATTAGATGCCTCATGACAGGCAATAAATTCAGCTTCCATAGTGAATGAGGTTGTGGTAGATTGTTTCATACTTTTTCATGACACAGCTCCTCCCACCATCATGAAGATGTATACTGAAGTAGACTTCTTAGTGTCAATGCAGCCTACGAAGTCTGCGTCTGAATATCCGATCAACTCCAACTGATTAGAACTTCTATAAGTGAGTCTGAAGTCTTTCGTTCTCTGAAGATACCGCAATACTTTTTTCACAGCTATCCAATGTTGTAATCCTAGATTAGATAGATATCTTCCTAACATTCCAGTGATAAAGGCAATGTCCGGTCGCGTACAAACTTGTGCATACATGATGCACCCTACTACTGATGCATACAGAAATTCATTCATTCGATTCTTTTCTAAATCATTCTTTAGACACTGAAATAGACCATATTTTTCACCCTTCACAATGGGTGACTTTTCTAAAGCATAATTTTGTATGTCATACCTTTCGAGTACCCTAGTAATATAGGCCCTCTGTGATAGGCTAAGCATTCCAAGTGTTCTGTCATAACGAATCTCAATGTCGATGACATAAGAAGCTTCACCAAGGTCTTTCATTTCAAACCTTTGAGATAAGAATTTCTTGGTGTTACTCAACATCCTGATATCACTGCTAGCCAACAAAATGTTATCAACATACAAAATCATCATAATGAACTTACTTCCACTGGTTTTAATTTAGATGCATACATCTGTAATGTTTTCTACAAATCTATATGAGAAAATTACTTCATGAAACTTAAAGTACCACTGTCGCGATGCCTGTTTCAACCCATAAATGGACTTCTTAAGTTTACAAACCAAATGTTCTAAGTCAATAGCTACAAAACCTTTGGGCCACAACATGTATACATTCTCATTTAAATCCCCATTGAGAAATACAGTCTTTACATCCATATAATGTAACTCAAAATCCATATGAGCTATAAGAGCCATTATGATCCTGATTGAGTCTTTCTTGGATACTGGTGAGAAAGTCTCCTTAAGGTCAATGCCCTCACATTGATTAAAACTCTTAGCAATAAGTTGGGCTTTATACCTTTTGACATTACCTGTGGAGTCCCTTTTGGTTTTAAATATCCATTTAGAATCAGTCGGCCTTATTCCGGTAGGTAACTCTACAAGATCCCATACTTCATTGTCCTACATAGATTTCAACTCATCTTTCATGGCATCAAACCAACGAGAAGAATCAGTACTTTATTTGACTTATGTAAAGGATTCAGGATCCTTTTTCACCCCTATGTCAAATTCGTGCTCTTGTAAGTATACAATGCAATCGTCTCGATTTATAGGCCTTCTCTCTCTTTTAGATCTTCTCAATGGTTCAGTTTATTGGGTCTGATCTTAATTTTTCTCATCAGTGATTTGTATATGAGGTCTACGTGGCGCTCTACAGTGACTGCAAAATTAATTGCATCATTAATGTCCACGTGGTCTGTATTGACTATACAGGAGTCACAGTCCTTTGTTCCTCAAATACAAAATTTCTTATGTTTATGTTTTCACTGTTTTCAGTGACCTCAATGAATCTGCATTCCCAGTCTTAACAATCCTAAGAGAGTGGGAAGGACAATAAAATTGATAGCCTTTTGATCTTTCTGGGTATTTAATGAAGAAACAACTTACGGTTCTAGGATCAAGCTTCTTTTCATGCAGGTTATAAACTTTGGCCTCAGAAGAACAACCTCAAATATGTAGATATTGGAGACTTGGTTTTCTCTCATTCCCCAACTCAAAAGGAGTTTTGCTTACTACTTTGCTAGGAACCCTTTTTAGTATATGAACTGCAGTTTTGATCGCATCACCCCATAGAGATTCTAGTAATGTCAAATTACTAACCATGCTTCGCACGATATCCATAAGGGTGCGATTACGTCTTTCAACTACACTATTCTGCTCTGGAGTACCAGGCATAGTGTTCTGAGTAACTCTGTCATAATCCTGCAGGTATTTAGCGAATGGCCCTGGATTGCATCTTAATTCATCATATCTGCCATAGTATTCACCAGCACGGTCAGATTTGACAACTTTAATCCTCTTATCAAGTTAATTTTTAACCTTAGCCTTATAGATTTTAAAAGCATCCAAGGCATCTGATTTCTCACTGATAAGGTATAAGTACCTAAAGCCAGAGTAGTCATCTATAAAGGTAATGAAATATTTATGGTCACTCCATGAGGCTGTAGGGAATGGTCCATAGATATCTGTATGTATAACCTCTAAAAGATTTAGACTCCTGGTTGCACCTTTCTTTTTCGTTCTAGTCTATTTCCCTTTTATGCAATCAATACATACTTTATAGTCAGAGAAGTCTAGAGAATGTAAAATTCCTTCTCACACAAGCCTATCTAATCTCTCATGAGATATATGGCATATCCACCTATGTCACAACATGGAGGAATTCTCATAGTCTAGTCGTTGCTTGGATCCCACTTTATTTCTATGCAAGGAATTAATATTATAAACGTAAGAGGCAATTAAGTCTAACTGGTATAAGTTGTTTACTATAGAGTCGATTCCAACTTTAATCGAATTAAAGTAAATATTAAAACTTTTATTTCCAAAGTATAATAAATATCCCAACTTATCCAAATAGAAAATTTAAACTAAATTGCGCCTTATAGACGGCACACAGAATGTATCTACTAAATTCAAAAAATGACCAGACTTTAACTTAAGCCTATAGACTCCTATTACCTCCACGTCAACCTTGACACCATTGCCTATGTATACTGAGCGTTCTGCATCAGTTGGTGGCCTGGCCTCTAGTAATTCCTGCATAAAAGTGTATATGTGAATAGTAGTTCCTGAATCTATCCACCAAGAATCCGCTGACACATCGGTTAGATTAGATTCAAAACAGATAAGAATAGAATGATTATCTTTCTTTATGAGCCAATTCTAAAAACCTTCGTAGTCTTTCTTTAGATGACCCACCTTTTTACAAAAGAAACATGGTTTACCTTTAACCCATTTGTGTTTAGATCCATTTCTAGATTGATTCTCAAGGTTTCCAAATGGAGGACCAGAGAATCCATTATTAGAAACTTGTTTTCTTTTCATTTTAACTTTATTCGTTTGCCCCTGCCCATGACCTGAGGTCACCATATTAACATTTTGAACTTTAACCGTCTGCCTGATTTTGTCTTCTTCTTAGACACACTGAGTGATAAGTTCATCCAATGTCCACATGTCCTTTAGAGTGTTATAGTTTACCAGGAACATGCCGAATTGGGGAGGTAGGTTATTCATGATCAAATGAACCAGTTGATCATCAGTGAGTATAAGCCCTAGAGCACGAATCTTAGAAACAACCTCGATCTGCTCTAGAATGTATTCACGGATGTTGCCTTTTCCATCATAGGACGAGCGAGTCAACTTATTCAGAAGAATTCCCACCTCAGACTTATCAGATTTCTTGAACCTTTTACCCATTTCAATCAGGAAAACCTTGGCCTTATCTGTTTCAAACATGGCACCCTTTATAGATTCAAAAATCAAATACTTAATGACTTTCAGGCATGTATCATTTGACCTAAACCATGCAACCCATTGATTATATTTATCTTCAGTGGCCTTGTCAGATGGTTCTGGCGGTTTTGGTGTTATCAAGGCAAGATCTAATTGTAGGCACTCCAGAATAACTTCAATGGCGTTCTTCCATTGAGCATAGTTAGACCTATTTAGGGTAGAGACTTGATGTGTATTAGTGGGAATTGAGATTGAAATATAAGAGATACACATATACTCACATTAGTTCATTATTTCACAAAACAATTTTATGATTATAAACAAAGAATATCAGGTAAATTAAATCAATTCAGTTATTAAGGGAGGCATCAACTAAATCATCCAAGATGAAGATGGGCCCAACCATCACATCCTGGTGAGAATCTGTTACATCATCATCATTCCTCGTGTGAATGGTAATAATAACATGCTAGTGATCCTCCTGAACATGAAGCTAAGTAATGTCAGTCATGTAAATCTGAGACACTCAACACCTATGGGTGAGATGAGTCTTTCAGCTTTACATTACCAGCACCATTTACTTCACCCATTCACTTGACTACTAAACGGTAATCGTTTGTGTTTTCATTCCCGTACGCATGAAAAAGTGAACGTAACTGTATGCAATCTTCCTTATCCCAATGTTACAAGTCTATACTTGTAAAGTTTTCATCGAGGTCACTATGGTGGTTAACACAACCGAATCCAAAACTACAAATATAAACTTTAGGATTGCTATTATAATCCTGCCTCTCTATGAATTATATCTTAATTAGTCTGATGCGGTCCATAAGTTAGTTAATTCTGACCTTTTGGAAATCTTTAAAGTGAAACATATAAATAGGTTTCACACCTTATATTCCAACAGTCCATATCAATACTTAAAGATGGGTGATGGGCCAACTATAGGACCAAATCAGAATAATTATTTGATATGTACTAGTTTAAATGAGTGAAACTAAATCATGTTGTTGTCATTCTAATGATAGATGGACTATATAATCTGATGGCAAAATTCATGTATGGTTGTTCATGAGTTGAACAGATCAGCTCAAAGTCTAATTATAGATGGAAGTTCATGATTAAATAGACAACCCATATTAAAATAGACAGCTTATAACCTCCTGAATGAGGCAGACTAAATGCTCATGATTGAACACGTAGATGGTTCAGACCAAAATAAAACTGAATGTTATTGAGTGACCCAGACACTTGGATTAATGGGCCTAGAAAGATATTAGGGCCCACCAATCAATAGTCTATAACAAAAAATGATCCGGTTCGAGTCTTGTATTGCAAACCAGACTAACATTCAATCGGGTCTGCAAAACCATTACCCAAAAATTTGGGTAGGTTAAATCCCTGCCTCTAATAGCTATTCAAAAAACAGTTGTTGCTACTCGCCCTAGCCTCAAAGAAGTCGCCGCTGCCAGCCATCCTTAGGACCAGACGACCAACATCGTGCACAAGGTCAATTTGAGAAATCTCCTATCACGATGATGGGTACCGTAGCTAGGGAAGAACGCTACCAATGTTCAATGGAGCATCATGAGGGTTTGAACGAGATCTATATTCTCTTAGCCATGGATGGAAGATGGTGGATACAAGGATCCAGTCGGCCATGAACGGAGGTTGTAACCTCAGATCTGCTAGAGTCAAAGAGGATGCACAACTCCGACTGTGAATGGGATGACCTTGGCTGCCTCCATTGAAGACGCGAGTAAGGACTAAGGAATCTCAATCCCAAGCTAAGATCTGAAATCTGAAATCTCATATTCCAGAAACTAGATCTTATAATCCCTAATTGTGGGATTTAAATCCCTAATCCATGAATGAATATAGAGGATTAAGGATTTGAAATCCTAATTGTAACTGGATTAGGGATCTGGGTTCTGAAATCCCTAATCGGAATCTAGAATTGGGGATGGGGATCTAAAATTCTCAATTTGAGATTTGGGATTCGAAATCTCTAATTGGTGTATTTGGGATTAAAATCCCAAATTTCCTCAATCTGGGGATTCAAATCTGAAAGCCCTAATCCTTGATGTGGCAATTGAAATTCCTGATTTGAATAGTTGTCTTTAGGGTTTTTGAAATTCAAATCCTTGATCTGAATATTTTTGGATTCAGGGATTCAGAAATTCCTAATCACAACTGTTTCAGGAATTCAAAAATCCCTGATATGATCAGATATAGCTGGATGTGATCATCCATACCTATGTACAAATGGCTCTGATACCAACTGTGGGACTTAATCTATATGCAGAATAGGCCCACTGATTTGTCTGTGCATGGGACATGGCGATCGGGGGTTTAGATGGCATACCTATATGAGATGCCGCCATGGAAGCTAGATAAAAATATCATAATATTAGAATTCCTCTAGAGCTTAGGATCTTCTTCTCCTTCACACCCTTTCTACAATTTAGAAGATGGGACTTGAATTTCTACCGTGGTGTAGGATCGGGGACCTAGCTCTCTTTTATAGAGTCTTTGGAGAGGGAGTTTAAAACCCATCACAACTCTCTCTCTCACGCTCCACATTGTAGCATCCTAGTACAACTCAAATTACTGTCTGCATAAGACAATTATAGCATTCCAGCCCTAGTACGGAAAGGTGTGTAGATAGACTGCGCAGTGCTTCACCTAAAGTGGGGCCCATTGTTCTACTCAATCATCCAGTCCAACTGAATGACAATCTAGACCGTTGATCAGTAAGGCCCACTAAAAAGAGTTCTTACATGTGAGGCTCAATTTCTTTTTAAATGGAGATGTAACAATGATAGTCTAATGGGAAATGACAACATAGTTATTATTTCTTACAATATAAAGTGAGAAGTGGGACGTTTCAATGGTGGGCATTTACCACCTCATTTTTTGTATCATATAGCCTATTTGAGTGAATGAATGGTTTGAATTTCTCACAAACATCACTGTGGGCCTCACCTATAAAAAAGAAACAATGCCATACAAATGCCTATGATTTGGTTGAATTCTAAAAAATATAGTTTTAAACTCTTTCCTAAAACCCGGCTAAGGTTTCCATTGTTAGCCAAAAAAGGCCTACCATCTTATACTATTACGTACAGGATACTTTTATTTTTGAAAGATATTTTTACCCTCGAATAAAAAACTCTAAAAATACCTCTCTCTCTCTCTCTCTCTCTCTCTCTCTCTCTCTCTCTCTCTCTCTCTCTCTCTCTCTCCCGAATAGCCAAATCTAAGACTCAAGTGGGCCACAGGAGAGGGAAAACTGGGAAAAGAAATGCCTATAGTTGAAACCTTCCTGGGCTCCACCATGATGTTTATATGCCATCCAAACCATTTATAAGGTGTCCCACTAGGATGAATTGAAGACATAAAAACTTATCCTGATACAAAAATTTTGTGGTCGTATGAATATTTAAACGGTGCTCAATCTCCATTGTTTCCTCTCATGTGACCCACTTCAGTCTTAGGTATTCCAGCTCATTTTTTGTCACATGTCCTAAAATGAAATTAAAAAAATGGATGAATGAGGTGGATTTCACACAAACATCATGGTGGGCCCCACCTAACTTTCCCAAGAACTTCCTCCCAAAGCCTTTTACAGGAAGTCTGCATCCACTGGCTCCGAGGTCATAACCAAGTGGCGCTCCTCAAGCACCAACTTCTCAATTGGAGTTTCAAAAATTGTGGGCCCCATCATGATGTATATGGTACATCCACATCATCCATCCATTTTACAAGGTCATTTTCAAGCATGGACCTAAATATAAGACAAATGAAAATCTCAAGTGGACAGCACCATAAGAAACAAAAAGGATTAAATGCCTACCCTTGATAGCTTCTTGGGGGTCCAAACATGTTGGATGGAAAAAAGAATTATAATGGGCCCTTAATTTAGGACCACATTACCTAATCAAAAAGTTGGATGGTTTAAAAAAATAAAAAAATAATAATTAAAAAAAAAAAAGAATTACAATGGGCCTTAACATTTTTTAATGGTAGAATTTTATTACCAACGTTAACTCTTGTGGGATCCACCTCCAATTTGGATCTTTTTTATTCTTGGGCTCATGTGCTTGAAATCATGGTCAAAGAAGGATGGACATTGTGTATCAAAAAAATGCATCATCATGGGGCCCACAACGTAGTCCATAGTTAGAGTAGATTCTGCGAGCCTTGCACAAGGAATAAAAGGTTTAAGATGGCATAATCATCTTTTCAAATTATAAACAATGAAATCCTATGACAACCATTAGTCAAAGTCAAAACAGGTGGATTTTTTTCTTTTATCGCTATTTAGAAACCTAAGGGAGGTTTTAGAAAAGAGTTTAAAAAAAGGCATCTTTTGGAATTCAACTAAAACATAGGCATCTACATGGCATTGTCTAAAAAATGAAGAAGAAAATGACCAGCATTGATAGTGCTACTTGCACTACAAGAAGAAGGAGAAAACCCTAACTCCCTCTCTTTTCTTCAAACTTCTTCTTCTTCTTCCCTGTTCATTTCAGTGGGCCTGGAAATTAATCAAAACCATTTAGATAATGGGTGTTGCAAAAATATTGATTTTAAAATATATTTTAATATAATATAATATATATATATATATATATATATATATATATATATATATATATATATATATATTATAAAAAGTTTGAAAAAATACCTTTTTTGTGGGTTTTGGAAATAGTCCCACATTGGAAAAAGAGGAGAAGAAAAAGTAGTTTATATAAGAGTGGTGGAGTATTATAATACTTACCCATATGGTCCAAAGGAGAATGGAACTTGCGTGTTCCAATGCTCACTGGAACACCAGCACGCGCGTGCGCTCGCGCAGGGGCTCGGTGCAAGGGTGTGAGCCGCAATAGAGGCACTAGTGGTGCACTTCACACATCCAGAGTCGCAGTGCACTAAGTGGCTAAGGAAGATGCATGGATAGATGAAATCTAGAGGATTGCATGAGATTCCCTCTAAGTATATAGAGGCTAGAAATATAGTTGTTACACAAATGTGTAATAGATATGGACTTGATTGCAGAAGTCATGTATAAACTGTTGCATGGCTAGCCTAACAGCTAGAAAACGGCTAGCCAGCTCTCACAATAGTTAGCATGCAGCTACTGTAATGGGTCATGCACAACAGTCAGACACGGCCATAAAACAGCTAGTTTCCCAACAGCTAGAAATTGCATTAAGAAAATTTAAGTCCCTGGACCATAACCACCAGCCACCTTAACCTATAAAAGGAGGGCCTGGATGGGTTTCTAAACCAACTCTCAACCCACTCCAGCAGACCCATACGAACTAAGCCTAGGCCACTCTTCTCATATACACCAGTAAGGTTCGTCTGAACCATTGCTTGAAAGTTAGACCAACAGTCTGGTCTAAATAGCTGAAGATCAAGAAAATTAGACCAGTGCTGTGGTTTAAATTCTAAATATTCTTCTTATCTCTTTTCTTCTAGGATTTTTCCTTTCTTATGTATTTCTGCCAGACTGTGTAACAGACTTCCATGAGTAGGCCTTCGTGTTTGCTGAACGCAGACCCACATCAGGCTTGTCTTATCCTAGAAGTGGTTTTCCTGTAACCTATTAGCATACTACATTCATTTAAGTAGGGGCAAATAACGCTTTAAGGACAGCGTTTCAGACGTGCTTCAGTCTATCCTTAGTTCAGATCATCTTGATTTTTTTGTTTCCATATTTCACAGAAATAATTTTATTCTATATAATTCTCAACAATGGGACCCACCAATCTGGCCCACCATAATTTTTAAAAAAAATCAATCTGCCACAACGTGCATTATTACTGTGCTTGAAGTCAGTTATTTCTTCATACATTTAACGTCCTCTTCAGAGTGTTGTTGTGACGACACCCATCGAGTCCACGCCATTCATCATGTGAGACTTAGTGATATCCTCCAATCGTTAACATAAGGAACTTGACCTCATCTCCTACTTCTTCTCTAATTATGTCGGCTTGCGCGGTCATCAAAAGAACACTATTGTAGCAGGTCCAGTGATCCATCATCTCATTCATTTACTTCCATTGAAACATTTCCATTATTCTGAATCAACCTAAGAAACCAACCGAGAAATTCAATAACAACATGTCTAATATCTCTCCTTTTTAGCACCAACCGATGGCAAGAAACACTCCACTCTGGAACCCACCAATCAGATGGTGTTAAACCTTTGAAACGACAGGGCCCTAAGAATCATTAGTTCAATCCAAACTATAACCCCACAAATTTCGGTGGTTGAGTATATACCCGGTCCTCAATATTACAGGTGTTACTTTATGTTGTGGAATCATAGTTTAATAGTAAAGTTAGGATGACAGCAAATCAATCATGAAGAATAACTAAATAGTCTGAAAGAGAAGTGGTGGCAAGATAATCACACACTTGTCCATACAATAATCCAAACCAGCATCAAAGTCCACTTAATTGGGAACTCAATATACATGTCCAAAAGTATTAAAAGTCTGATAAACCTTGACAACTACTCCGAAGAAAATAACATAATAGAAGTGATGCTAATTTACATCTACCCATCAGCCATATGAAAATAAGACACTTCATCCACTAGGTCCATATAGGCATTGTCTAAGACTGAGGCATCGATGTCACCTGCATTAATGATATCTGGGTAGTTGTTCATAACCCCAAGTGTAAGGTTGCGATGTAGTAATAACTCGGTGAGACCAAGGTCGAATTCACATGGACTTATATGTGTATCTTTCTAAAATAAACTAGAACTAGAATTAGGAACTAGATTTAAGTAATAATCTGAAAAATTAAGAGATCAATGATTTAACAATCAATAATAAAAGGGAAACTAGAGCACCAAGGATTCACATGTAGCTATTAAGATGTTATCTTGATTCAAAGAGCTACAACTAGAATTAGTCCTATCTTATCCAGTTGGATGATGTAGCAGTAAAAACTTAGAAATTTGAATTTCCTATGACATGATTCCCTTATAAAGAATCCATGTGATAATTGCACGGAATTCAACCATCCACCATGCCTATAGATGATGGTGAATCACAAATTTTACAGATCACACACTTCCAAAACAGATAGGAATATATCAAAAGCTTTCAAAGCATCAATTATAATTTCAATCACAATAAACCATAGAAAACTAAAAATATTCATTTTATTCAAACCATAAATTAATAGGAATTCATCATATACTTGAATCAAAGTAAAGGAAGCATCAAAATAAACTATAGCTTCACCTCTTAGCCCTATCTAAGAGATTAGCTAGTCATAACTAACTCAAAAATAAAAGAAAACTAAAAGTTCTACTACAACCGTGAAGAAATCGAAGTGGAAGAACGTTATCGGCACTTCACTTACGCCTTCTCTCCCTTTTTAAACCCTAGAAGATTTGAAATATCCTAGGGACTCTTTTAAATAGTTTTACAACTCAAACTTTCACACTGCCTCAGAAAAGTTTGCAAACCACCTCAAATTTATGCACTCTGCGCATCTTCGATGGCAAACTTTAATGTCATCGAAGACCTTCGACGACACCTTTGATATCGTTAAATTGGCTTCGAAGTCATCGAAATTAGTTCAAAATGGACCAGTGAGTTAAGCCCAAAATTCATAAATTGGCAATGCCATCAAAGTCACTTTGATGCCGTCGAAGTCTATTTTGGGAATTATTTCATGAATTTCTCTTTTAGATTCGAAGTTTCAAAATATCTTTTTTCTGGCCAATTTTCAAGATTCCCTTTCTGCACTTCAAACCTATGATTCTCTTCATTCGTCACTTGGTTTACTTTGATCTTTGGCATGTGAATTCTTCATTAATGACTTCCAAATTTTCAATTCTTTATTATCTTCTTTTCAACTCTAAATCCATCCTTTTAAGCGCATATTCATCATAAGCTTTCAAATCACCTCGCATGACAAAAATGTATAAAATAAAATCAAATGATCAATTAAATACCAGGAAAATTAATGTAATTGAAGGGTTAAATATATAATATTTGAGTCTCAATAGTAGTGTTTTAGGACAATTTTGAGAGGTACTAAGTGATCAACTCAGTGTTATCTCCTCTAAGTTACTTACAATATCAACACAATCAAGTACAAGTAGTGATGGCACAACATAGCAAACAATTTCTTGATATAGTTAGTTAAATACATGAATGTCAGGATATGTAGGATATGTGAATGCATGTCCAGGGAGTAAAAATATGAATCGATAGTGATATGGCCCATCACCAAAATCACCCGCAAAGTATCTGAACCAACAATAATATTACTTATCACCAATACTACCCGCAATGCAATTTTAAACCAACAGTAATGTGGCTCGTCATCAATATTACTCGCAATGCAATTCTGAACTGACAATAATGTGGCTCTTCATCAACATTACCCACAAGTGTCATGATATGCATGTTTTAACTGAATCTTTATTAATCCATTTACATACAGTCATATTGGAAAAGTTAGGATACCATAATTTTAATGTGAGTCAAATTAACTAGATCACATGGCTCATCGCCAGTGTCTATTTATCCAAAATTCGGATTCATCACCCAAATATCAAATACGAATAGTTATTTTAAAGGTGGGGGCTCATTTAATAAAAATATAATCAACATGGTAAGGGCTCATCACCGATATCGAATATGAATAATCGACCAAAGGTACGGGCTCATTATCGATATCAAATACGCATAATTGATCAAAGGTACGCATAATCGAATACGCTCATTGCCCAAAGGCAAGTCAACATGGAAAGGGCTCATCACCTAAATTCAACAAAAGAATGTAAGAACTCTATCAGGTGGGCCGTGTTAATCAATGGGTCTGGATTATCCTAAGGGTTGGATAATGTGATCGGGCGTACCAGTGGGTCCCGCTTGATTGTGATACATCTAGAAATTTGTATAGGCGTGGGATGTTGGAACTATAACACCAATGTAGTATTCATGTGAAAATGGGATTGCAATTCATGTGGAGCCTTTAGGGAGAGGAGTTTTGATGGGTTCAAACTCCTCTACCCTCACATGTATATAACAGTGTTGGGTCCCCAATCCAACACCATCGACAGAAGCTTCAACCCCATCTTGTCTTCTCTAAAGGGTATAAAGGAAATGAAGACTTCTACATCTTACTTTATAGCAATGGCTTCACAGCAAGGTAAGCCATCTCCTTCTTCAAATCTTCATATCCAGTGTACAATAAGATCTAACAAAGAATGGTAGGCTCATCACCTCCATTAGTGCTCAATGGACATTATTGGAGGCTCATCATCTAGCAATGACTGATAGCTCGGACATAATGTCCCATACCACCTTTATCGGTCCATTAGACTTTACTTATAAGGTAGAATAACACTAATGGTAATAATTTAGACTATAATCCAATGAAAATCATCGTATCCTAGATACAGTAGGATGTTGTACAATGATCGAACACATAAACGATTAGTTATGATTTGGACTTATTTGGTGGAATAAAGGGAGCTCCGAAAAAACCGGCATTAGGTGTAAAAACAACCCATATAATCCTGACTACTATTGGTCGACCGTGTTCTGCCTCGATCAACCAAATAAGTTTATGATTGAACCAAAGGTAGATAATTCATGTCACACTCCAAACTAGGAAACTAGGCTCACAGAATTCCCGATTGCCAAATCTGGTGTCGACAACCTCCATAGTTCCCCATTCTCGGCTCCCAACGCCCATACGCAGATTCTGATCCTGGGATCCTACAATGAGTATTTTCTAATGTACATTTATCTCGTAAGAAGCATAACCACAAGTTTACCCAAATCACAAAGGCAACATCATCATTACATATCCACTAAAATAAACAGCTGAATGCAATGCTAAAAAGTAAATACATATATTGAAAGTTAAAGCTCTAAAAGACAGCTACATGCTCCAAGCTCAAAGCTGCTGCGACCTAACGCCACCTACATGTATTTATTGTGCATAAGCTAATAAAAAGCTTAGAGGGTGGTGTAAGTGTGTGCATAAGGTAAGTGTCAAGTACGTAATATCAGAGCAATGCAAAAACATGTCGATTAGTCCATAAATATTGTCAGCCTTATCCAAGTTATGCGATGCAAACATAATAAGCCAATATCATATACTGAAGAAGCAATGTAGATCAATTGTGTAATGTGGAGACATAGTAAGCCAAATATCATATACTGAGGATGCAATACAATATGCAAATCCTGATGAATCCACGAACACTGTCAACCTATTCTAGGACATATAAATGCAGAAATATAGCAACCCAAAATGTCATATGCCACGGATGTAATGCAATATGTGGTGCGAATGAAATGATCAAGTTGGAGTGTGAAGTTGGGATTATAGTACATAATATCGCAGGCTATGGGTTTCATCACAAGGGACTTTTATCCAAACTAAGCCCATACCTAAATTTGAATAGTTAGACTCAATCTGGTAGACTCCTGATCTCAGGTTGGTCGCACGCTCCAACCGAAATCCTGACATTACGAAGGTACATATAATAATTATTTGTGCACCACCAACCCGAGTAAATAGTAAGTGAATGAATGAAAGAGTAAAATGTTAAGTATGCAACTCCTGCTCAATAACTCCATATATTAGTATTGTACATCTCTGGGATCATCACCGGGGTCTAATATACTTTACACGCGATCACCGCCCACTAGACTCGCAACCATGCAAGTGGAAGAGACCTCACTATCCGCCTAGCCAGTAGTTAGCCAATATCTACCCGGTACGTCAATAGTAGACCCATTTATGAGCTAGTTAAACTCAGCCTAGCTATGCTCCTACCCTTGAGCAGGTAAGGCCACACCCCCTTCCAACCAACCATGACACAGTAGGAGACGTGACCTACTAGTATTCAGTAATCGGGCGCTCATGTATTCACTCGGTCTAGAAGTTAGAGCATCTCCTAGCCACGGAGGTTTAGGGACTTTCACCCAGGGACATCTATAGCACCCTGTTCACACCCCAAGTATAGGGTTGTGATGTAGTAATAAACTCAATAAGATCGAGGTCGAATCCACAAGGACTAAACCTTGAACGTAATCTAAAAATAACTCGAACTAGAACTAGGATAAGATGAAATCAAAATCAAGTAAAATAAAGGGAATAATTGTGAATAGCTAATAAATTTAAAGGTGAAAAACTATAGTTTCCAAGGATCCACTTATAGAGATCAGGGAGATCTGCGTTTGATTCATGAACTCAACTAGACTTCGAGTCTCATCTTCATCCAGTTAGAAGACATAGCCATGAAAATCAAATCTGAACTTCTTTTGATCTAGTTTTCAAGAGATAAGAAGGATGTAAATTAGAATGGATTCCATCACAAAACTAAGCCCATGAGACAAAGTAAATAATAGAATTAAACTAATCCACAACCAATCTGAGAGATGTATGAATGTTAGGAAGGATTCCATCATCCAACCATGTTCAAGGGGCGATGGTGAACAATAGGGCTTCCTAACTTCATAATCAAAATAATGAAAAGGAAACACTCAAAGCTATCATAGATCTATTATATTTTAGTCACAACAAACCATTAAAAACTAAATGCATTCATTAATATCAAAATATAATCAAAATTAGTTCATCTAATATGAATCCAAGCCATAAAAAACACCCATCACATCACAAGTTTCACCTCTTAGCCCTAGCTAAGAGGTTTAGCCAACCATAGTTTTGATTAACTAAAACCTCTTAAAAAATAATAAAAAGTAAGAGAAAAGAAGAAGAAAACTGCAAACTCTCTCTCTCTCTCTCTCTCTCTCTCTCTCTCTCTCTCTCTCTCTCTCTTTCCACATGTATGGCCTCCACGGCTGCCTGCCTGATGCTCATGGCTGATCCCTCTCTCTCCTTCTCACCCTCTTTTATAGGCATAAAACGATCGGAAGCTGGAGATGGTGAGAGCACCATCCACAGCATCTTTCGGAGTAAGATCTGAGCAGTTCAAGCTCCTTGGCGATGATCAGCCACCCCATAAGAAGGTTTTGGATGGCTAGGATCGATGGTCCGATCCTGGCCAAGCTTACAAAACAACCAGGATCGTCCGGGTCTCTCCGGACGTGCGACCTACGTAAATCAGCTTATGTTGATTCTTGGTGGGGCCCATTATTGACATCAAAGGAGAAATCCACCCCGTCCATCAGTTTCTCCTTGAAAAACTGGTCGGAGATGGATGGTTTTGGACTTCCATTGATGAGTCCCATGGAATCTGTAAAGCCACCATCCGTTATACGTTTGCAATTGTATCTGTGTGTGCACACATGCGTGGGTCCCAGAAAACACCTGGTGTACAGTCGGTTTTGCCTCCCAAGCACATTGGATAGCTCAGATCATCCTTTCATACCATACAAGTGGGCCACACATCTTCCCAGCTATAGCAAGAAATGAAAATTTCCATTTTTGTGAAACTACGTCAGGTCAGTGGGTGCTGACCGACCTGTATTGTTTTAGTGCATGAGGAGTGCACAGTCTCTAAGCACTCCACTTATGTAAAGTGGGTCCCACCTTGATGTATATGCTAAATATAATCCATCCATCCATTTTTTCACCTCATTTAAGTTGTTGAGACCAATTTTGAAGCATATCCAGATGTCAGGCGGGCCCCAAATCTAAATTTTAGGGGTTGATCTATCCATTAGGCCACTTTCACAAGGATCCAATGGTTGAAATTTGACATGTACAGTTAATTTATGGACCTCAGGCCATATATGAAGTCTTGAGCCGAACGGATGGTGGGAACCCTGTAATCTTGCATTTTGTATGGTTTTCGGGCCCGTTTAACATGAGTTACGTTATTTTCTTGGATCTCTGGCATGTAAATTCTTTGATCTCGGTCCCCTGAGGTTCATCCCTTACCTTTATGACTTCGGAGCGTTAAATTCATGCTTTTAGCACCCTTTTCAGTCCAGACTCCTAATTTCACCTTGTAGCACAAACACAATTAAAATAAGGAGTTAAATAGTCTCATGTATGCAAAATCATGTGATAATTGGGGTCTAATATGTAATATTTGACCCTCAACATACCCCATGTAGAAAAAGATTTTTGGTGTCTCATCTGGCCATCCACGATATGCTTGTGGAGGCTACGACCCTGATATCACTAGGGCATACAGTAGTCATATCATAACATGCAAGATGCACGAGTCATACCATCCAGTCATGCAACAAACTTACACGTATCGCGCACTCATATCGGGCAACTCCGTCTCTCAAGGAGTCTCATAATAATTCGCCTAGTGGTATATGCAATAGTCAACCACGTCTCATATCAAGCATGTAGATGACGCGTATGGGCGTGTATCATGATGTTATGCTATTAAATACTCATAATCGGTATTGATATCTGGCACCGATAATCGGCATCAATAATCGGCTTCAATAATCAGCCTATATGTAAGGCAGGATCTGTAGATGAATAGCCAATCTAAACCATAATATAAGGATCAGCCCTTGACCGTGGATATGCCAAATTCGGTAGCACGAAGCCATCCGTTTATAGTGATGATGGACCATGCAACACCAAAGGAGCCCAAAGATTTGGGTTAACCCACTTAGAGAATGATGAGAATGGGACTAACAAAGCCTTAGGGAAGGTTACAATATGGACATTTAACCATCATTATCCATCAATGTGGACATTTAACCAACATTGCTCCCAAGGAGTGGCCCACATAGGGCCTAACGTATAGTGGGGCCTATGCCTCACACAAGGACCTCACATACAACATAATGGGCCTCACACAATCACAACAGGCCTCATACAATCACAATGGGCCACATACAATCTCACTGGGCCTCATACAATCATAATGAGCCTTATACAATCATAATGGGCTTCATACAATCACAATGGGCCACATACAATCTCAATGGGCCTCATAAAATCATAATAGGCCTTATACAATCATAATGGGCCTCGCATACATCACAATGGGCCACATCTCATGGGCCTCATATGTATCACAATGGGTCACATATATCTCCATGGGCCTCATCATAATGACGTTACATACATCTTAATGGGTCTCATGTGTACGAAAAGTGGGCCTCTCAAGGGAATGAGGCCTACAGCCCAAAAATAAATGGACAATGTGTGTAACACACATACATCATGGTGGGCCTCACAGGGCAGCCCTTTAATGGGTGCTCAATCACCACTATCCCCTAGTGAGGTCCACTTGGGATTTGGCCCTACCTCTCAACGGGACTCACAGCCCTTACACTATCCGGGAAAGTGGACGAGCAGCATGGAAATACATTACATACACCTGCTGCTACTAGCCCTAATTGGTCATCCAAACAGATGGACAATCTAGATAAAATACGTGCACATGGTGGGCCTCACACATATTACTAATGGGCCCATAATCGTATGGACAACATGGATATATAACGCATACAATGGGGTGAGCCACCCATTGATCATCCCACCAGTACATTGGGTGGCCTGCTAGGCGTCCTATTGATGGACGACCTGGGTAAAACACTTACACAAGGTGGGCCCCACCTACTGACGTCCCACTAGGGGGTGGGCCCTGTCCAAGTGGGCCAAAAAATAGAGGGATGGCGTGGACAAAATATAAAACATCATGGTGGCCCCCTGCAGGATAAAATAGATGCATCAGGTTAGGCCTACAGCTTAGACAATGTCCAGCTGCTGGGTCTAGCCCGTTCTTAGGTCATGCCCTCAAATGATCTCTTGAAATGGACGGTGTGTGGATATACATCACATACATCAATGGTGGCCTACAGAACTTGCTGACGTCAACTGCAGCAGCAGCTATAGCTGCTGGCCGTCCAGCAGATGGATGGCCCGGATATAAAATACATACATTAAGGTGGGCCCCAACCGCTGCCAGGTGGACGGTTGGATATACACATACTACATGATCGTGCCCACAGAATTATTGACGTCATATGCAGCAATATAGCTGGTGAGATACGCCAACCAATCTACTTCCCAAGGTGGGTCCACACGTGTGGCCCACAAGTCCAGGAGAAAGGGCGGACGGTGTGGAAATTTACATACATCATGGTGGGTCCCACCGTCCAAGGTCTGGACGATGTGGACACCACACATACATCATTGTGGGGGCCACATCCCACGTGTGGATAGTCCACATACATCAAGGTGGTCCACACGGATGGACGGCTGGATGAAACATATACCTCATGAGGGTCCCACAGATGGACGGCTAGATGAAACATATATCTCATGATGGTCCCACATATCTCCATGACGTCATTCAACAGCTACGGGGCTAGAGTGGGATCCACGTCCTGATGAATGGACGGTTAGGATATACCACATCAAGGTGGGTCCTCATGTGTGGGACCCATCAGCTTTGAAATAAAGCTGACATTTGTGTTTTTCGTTCTCCCATCTAGGCGTCCTGGATGTCCAGCGAACGGATGGCCTGGATGGAATAAATCATCAAGGTGGCCCCAAGTTCGACCAAATGGGTGGACGGTTGGATGTCTGGACACATCAGCTGGGCCACAAGATAAGGGAGGGAGGGAGAGAGAGACAGAGAGAGAGAGAGAGAGAGAGAGAGAGACGAGTGAAAGCGTGAGGCAAGGGGAGCTCCCCTAGGACTTATAACATATATATCAAATGGGTCCCACTTGTCCCATACATCAAAGGTCAAGATCTATTCTAGAACACCCACCGATGGTCTTCTTCTTGGCTCCTTGATCTCCTAAGCTCTTAAGTTCAACCTTTAATGGTGGAAGATGAGGATTGAAGGGTTAGATTGGGAGGTTTGGGGGTAGGAAGTGGGCCACAAACTTGGCTATCCTTGGAGCTCCATCTCCATGGACAGTCCTCTCTCTTGTTTGCTTGGGCAGAGAATGAGAAGGAGAGGATGGGTTGTAAGGGACATGGGATGGAGAGTATGGGTTCTCTTGACTTTAGTAAGAAAGGAATGGGCTAAGCATGGGTTGCTTTGACTTTGGGTGAGAGAGGGATGGTGTGATGGGATATGTACTTGACTCGTATATTGATTGATTGATTTGATATTGGGTAGAGATTCTCTTGGAATTCGCAACGTGTGGCATTTTTCTCGAGATAAACATAGGCTCATAACTCTTGGCCTGGGTGTCGCATTGGCGCACGAGACGCGGTACTGGAACCGCGGCGACGGTGTGATCGCAAGGGTACAAGTATCGGGTCCAGACGACTCAGATCTACAGGAAATGACCTAGGGTCACGTGAAAACCCTGATTATAGGTCGCCGGTTGCCAAAATTCAATGTGGAAGATCGTAAGAGTTTACGGAATGGTACATATTAGGATACGGGCCTGACAATTCTGAAACATCCCGAAAATCGGGGGTCGGGTTGAAACCCAACTCTCGAGTTTCAAAACGTCACTTATGCAATATAGATAATGATGAATGCATGTTGTCTGTAGAATGGCATTAAACAAGATTGGGACTAAGCCAAAACAGCACATCATACTCCAGAGACAGTTAAATTAGCAAGCGAAAGACTGTGATAAATATATAAAATATATAAATGATTGTAAGTCTCCATAGTATGAACATATTACCAGGTTAGACATATACATGTATACTCTAAAAATGATAAAAAGGATATACATGAGTGCTCTAAAAATATAAAATGACAAGTGTCATGGCGTCTAAAAAACCTCCCTGTAATCTCGTCAGTCAGAACACACATATAGGAGAAATCCTCCTCATCATCATCAAGTCCGACTCCACTTCACAAGCAGCGCCATCATCTGCAACTAAAACAGGGACTGGTAGGTGTTGCAAATACCGTACCATAACGTGGGAGTGAGTGATCAACTCAGTGGAATCATAGAGCAAAGATTAGCATGTTATCAAATCAATCACGCGATAATAGTAATGCAAGCAATCAAACATTCCTAGATACTATTGTTAATGCAAGCATAAAATGACATGATGGATGCCCTCACCGACATACTCCCTCATGCGACACCATCTTACGCCCGCGGCATGCTTGCTTTCCTCAGTGCTCCACATCTTCCAGGCACATGCAGTGCGATATGGATAATGATTACCGAGTTGTTATTAGTCCATTCATACAGCGGTATTGGAAAACTAAGGTACCTTCCTTATATCAATCCCAACACAGATCTTGTATAGGGTCGTCACTCCTATTAATCTCATACGATGTTATATTTATAGGTCGCTGCAAGGGCTGTCACGGCTGTTGCTCGCACTCGTTGCACCGCTCCCCCATCACCTTATCAATACAGGCCTAATGTACTCTTGTTGCTACGGAAGAGTCGTCGCCTCCCGTAGACTTAGAATACGCTCGAGGTCACTACAAAGGGCTCGTCACCAATCAGAGTAGGCCGACAGCTCGAATGTAGTGTCTCATAGCACCACAATTGGCTCACGAGTCAAATGTGCTCACTGGTCACTACGGGGAGATTTGTGGCCCCACCGTAGGCCGACAACTCGACCACGGTGTCCCATACCACCATGCCCAGCTCATGGGTCTTTATGGATCAAGGTACCATGGTTAACAGGATTTTCAATGGTAAGTTCAGTACCCTAGGTTCAAGCAGTTATGACTCATGTAAGGTGAACATACAATGGCCAGTTAGGTTACTTAACGGGCTCGACTAGTACGAGCACATCTCAAGCTGAGCGACATGAAGTGCATGAAACACTTCGTGTGGCCTAACCACTGCCGCCAACCCAAAACACGACTCGCTTTCATCGACGCGTCCTTCGTGGCAAATAGAAGCCAACCACGAATTCAATTGGTTACCGACTGCCTGGACTAGGTCATAGCCCCAAGCATTTTTACACAACATTAGTGATCATATGAGAGTGACATAAATGAATATAAATAATACAAGCATGTTGACACATGTTATATCATACAACGTAAGAAAATCAACCAACACATGCATTCCATATATATATTGAAATCAATTCATGTAGCCAACATGGTGGAAATCATATACATCAACATATTAATTGAGAATTCAATCTCAAAACTAATTCACAACACCATTTACTCAATACATACTAATAAAAACATTTATACAAACACTTAGTCTACACACTTTAGTCTACATAGCGTATGTCGACCCAAAGTGCGCATTAGGGCGAATCTTTCACCAAACAAATCATGCACGCATTCCTAATATCCTAACACGATAAATACCCATGGCAATCATTTCAGCAAAATACGGACGTAAACAATATTTCCTACAAATGCCCAAAATATCCTAAATCTCAAATTCACCGTATGTATACGAAATGGAAAACGGACAGCATGTTCTACATGTCAAATGGTGTTCTCGTCGATAATCTACTATTAAACGACATTGAAAGCTTTGAAAACAGGTAATCTAAGCGTCTAAGATCCTCACCTTTCACCTTAGATGCGTATCGATTCGAATAGAACGTCTACGCTTCGTCAACGGCGTTATGGCGACCTAATGCACAAGATACATAAGCTACTTCGCTTCTTGTATCAAAAGAATCCTTAAAACAACTATAGGTTAGGGTTTTCTTACCTAGAAGTGAGTTGGAATCACCGGGAAAGTGATTTGAAGGCAGTGCTTTGGTACGTGCAAAGGCTGGAAGCAAACGGCAGGAAGTTCTCTCATAAATTCTCTCACTAACTCTATCTTTCTCTCTCACCACTTTCTAGGGTTTCTTGCAAAATCAGATGGGAGAGATATGAGAGGGTTTAAAGTCCTTATATAGGCTAAAATCTCACCTAAATAGACTTGAGACAAGGGTATACTTGGGTTATAACCAAATCAGGTCTTTTCTGATCCAAAAGAGCATTTCGGGAGGTCCCCTGGCCGAACGCGGTCGGACTTAAGCTCATGTATATTGGATCCCGCTCACACCAAGTTTTTAGTCCCGTAGTGTTCCCAGATCGCACGTGGTGGACTAGTTTCAGTTCAGCGGTCACTGAGACTCGATCGAGGATTCCAAGTACACTGACCTGAGTGGGAAATGTTCCCTGATCCGAGGGTGTATTTGGGTCAGATTTCGACAGTCAGAACGTTTAAAAAATGTCGCGCAAGCGACATGTGCTAGATTTATTTAAATTATATTTAATTTCTAAATAAATTCACTTTTCTCACACTCTTCACTCCGGACGCAAGGAAATGGTCTCAGGACATCGTATGGACATGATTTTCGAAACGATTTTCAAGTCTAACTAAGCGGTCATAATGGTCTGAGATTGTAGATATCGGACTTTCGACACAGGTCTAGATCCAATACAAAGTTTCAAAGGGTTCTTGAGAGAAAACGGGTTTAGAGTTTGATCCTAGGTTTTAGGGTAACGTAGCGTCAATGATTCTATAGGTTTTGGGTCTTACAGTTCGTATTTAAAGTGGTTCGAGCTAATTCTAATGATTGTTTAGTTCAGTACTTAACCAAATTCTGACCTAATTATGACAGAATAAGTCCCTAGGAAGTTCTACACCCTTTCCTGACATTTTAATTAGTATATTATTTTAATTATTTTTTTAGTAGTTCATCATCAAGTCTAATTCATCTCCACCAAATTTCATGATATTTCATGTTGTAGAAAAATTCTAAAAATTTTAGAAGCAACAGCTGTCCAAAACTATATTTTCCAGATAGTTGTCACAATGACCCATTTTTAACTATACTAAATATTTTATTATATTTTTTACTTATTTTTATATGAAACTAGACTCATTTATCTTCAATCTGGCTTTTGAATTACCTAAATTAGAGTTATAACGAGGGAGATAAAAATTTTCAAAGTTGAACTAAAATCATAAAAAATGTGGCCGAAAACGGGCCAGCCGATGAACTGTGGCCCGGCCAAGCCTGGTAATTGGCGATCCCTCACCGAACCGGCGAGCCCCTCGCCGCTCGCTGACGTGTTTGGGGTGATTTCACCGTCTGATATTTGAAATGGGTGTATTTTAGAACCTGGGATGAGTTATTTGACATGCAATATATGATTTTGGGGTAGGAGAAGCTGATCTATCCAAATAGCATACTTATTTCGTGAGATTAAAAAATTTTAATGGTTAAAAAATCCTTTTATTTATTTATTTACTATTCATAGTACTTTTTAGTTTAAGTATTGATCAACATCACCTAAACTTTAATATTTGTGTCTAATATGAAAGCTCTTAGAAACTATTGAAGGATAAAGTAGTGAAAGGTGAGATTTTCGAAGGAAATAGGGATTTGAAACTTTTGGATTGAGTTTTGAGAAGTTAATCAGGTATTAGGATTGACCCATTGCCTAAGGACGTCTAAATCCAGGTTGGAAAAAATTCGGGGTGTTACAAATTCACTATTCAACAGTTTTAAGAGCTCAATCCACGACAATACAAATACATAATATTATGAACATAATTATAAGCACGTAACATCTAATTATAACATTATAATGAGATAATTAGGAATATATTTAAGCATCTTATTTGAAATCCAAACAATCATTTGTTCTTACAACATATTGAACAACATAAATGATTTCTACCCTCCTAAGTCCATGAAATTCAAGCATTTTCATCATGTTATTATCTCAACAATTTAGCATAGAGATTATATTATTAGAGTAATACTAGCATATATATCATAAGAAATCTCATCAACACAATAAACCACTAATTGAAACCAATAAGAGCTAATAAAAAGGAACTTAGAGCGAATATCTTTTGATGGAGATTTTTGTCCTAATAGCACCTACAATTAGAGATTTTAAAAATGCCTAACTTTCCTAATTCAATTTCAAGAAAAACTCAAATAAGAATAGGAAATTATAGGTAACTTATTCAGTTTCATTGTAGGGTGCAAGTCTTACCTCCAATTTCAGCTATATGTGGATTAGATAGAGTGATTAAGTAGGTTAATTAGTCAATTTTAGTAATTCCTTCTCTTTAACCTAAAACCCCCAAATTAGCTCTCTCTCGCTTCTCTCAATTTCCATTTTTTTTTTCTTTTTTAATACTCTATAATTACTTAATTAGAGAAAATTTTGGATCGAGAGATTGGCTACCCAAAAATGAGTATTTATAATCTCAATTAGGGGTTTGGTTGCCCTAAAAGGAAGGCTAACGGCTAGATAATGCCATAGTAGGTTGATTTTAACTTTTAGGCCCCATTTTTGGATGAGCAGAACAATCTAAGCCATGAAATGGTTACATCATGTGGTGATTTATGCAAGACTATGCTTGTTCCAAAATTTGGACACACCTATCGATTGATATGGTTAAGAGATCAATTCAACGATGACCGATTGTCGATCGACGTCTTGGCTATACGATTAATTGAGAAACGGTGGTTAAGGTTGGTGTTCTTGATTTGATCGAGAACCAATAATCTAAATGCTTCAATATTGAATAAATCCAAATTAGCATAGCTAATTTCCATTTTTGAAAATATCTACAAAACTTACATTCTATAGTAAATATATTCACGCATTCCATGTGCTCACTTGTGGCTCCAAATTAAATGATTTGGCACATTATCTCAACAATCCAATTTAGGAGGGATGTCAAGTCCGCTAGGACAAATGTTTTTCTATAGCTTCATAGTCGATGGCCCACAAACAAATGGTCTAGAACTTTTTTGGTTAATTTTAGTCATTTTTATAGTAATATGAGGAGTGGGGTTTTTTGTGTATGATGAATAGGGTATGAATGATTTAAGTTCATTGTTTGGTCTTCAGGAGATTAACTGAAGTAGATTTGACCCTAATTACCTCGTACCATTCATTTGAAGGCTATAAGGGTAAATAGGTTCATTTAGTTTGTGTATGAGATAATCATGATCTAATCCATTGGTTAGCTTGGTTTTAAGTTGATCTTCATTAAATTATAGTTATTCTAATTAATCAATGGTAGGTCTTCTAGTCTTGGACCTAAATTAATGGATCACATGGTTAGGCCTAAGATTTAGGTGATCGGGAGAATTCATTAGGTTACTGAGAGTATCTAGTCGACTTTGTATGGTTTTGAAGAGGTAATACCCACGGATATGTTAGGATCGATCAAGTATGGTGAGATACATGATTTGTTATAGTCTCCTCCCTTTAAAAAATAATTTCTTCATCGAAATTTTTACCTGCTCAAAATCTTCAAATATCTTCTGATAGTTCTTATGAACTTCAACATTTGTCTCTCATGCGGCTTCTTCTTCCATGTGGTGTGTCCACAGTACCTTTACCAATTGGGATGACTTTGTTGTGAATCACTTGTTCTTTTCTACCAAGGATACGAGTCAATCGTCGTAAGTGGCATCATCTCAAAACTCCACATGTTCCCATTTGATGATATACGACGGATCAGGAATATACTTCTCCAACATCGATACATTGAATATATTATGTACATTTGAGAGAGATATGGGGTAGTGAAAAATGATACGAAACCTCACCAACCTGATCCAAGATTTGGAATGGCCATATGTAACGCAGGATTAGCTTCCCCTTCTTATCAAAATGTAGCATCCCCTTCATGGGAGGGAGCTTTAAGAAGACATGGTCTCCCATCGTGAACTTTAAATATCTTCTTTGTCATGCCCGAAACTCAGAAATCAGGGTCACAAAATTCTCGATCGCCGAATCGGTGCCAACAGCCTCCGTAGTACCCCATTCTCGGCTCTCAGTGTCAATACGCCAGATTTTGATCGTGGGATCCTACAAGGAGGATTTTCAATGTACTTTTATCTCGTAAAAAGCATAACCATAAGTTTACCCAAATCACAAAGGCAACATCATCATCACATATCCACTAATATAAATAGTTGAATACAATGCTGAAAGAGAAATACATATGTATCAAAAATCAAAGATCCAGAAGTCCGCTGCATGCTCCAAGCTCAACACTGTTGTAACCTAACTCCACCTGCATGCATCTTTCGTGCATAAGCTTATAGAAAGATTAGAGGGTGGTGAAAGTGTGTGTAAGGTAAGTGTCGAGTATACAATAAATCCCATAAATTATACATCATTAGGATAAGCGAAAATACTGACAATATTATAAATCATACAATATTAAAGTACGCAATGTAGATCATAATGAGCCAAATATCAAATACTGCAAATGCAATGCAATATGCAGATCCTACCAAGTCTATCTAAGCCATATAAGTGCAGAAACGTAGCAATCCAAAATGTCATATACCGTGGATGAAATGCAATATGCGATGCGAATGAAATGACCAAGCTAGAGTGAAGTCGAGATGATAGTACGAGTATCGCAGGTTATGGGGTCCATCACAAGAGAATTCTATCCAAACTAGTCCCATACCTAAATTTGGATAGTCAAACACAATGTGGTAAACTCCGGATCTCTGGTTAGTCGCGCGCCCCGACTGAAATCCTGGTCATCGTAAAGGTACACGTAACAAATAGTTGCACACCACCAATCTGACTGGATAGTGAATGGATGAATGAATGAGTATGCAACTCCTACTTAGTAGCCTACCAACCACTGGTAGCTCGCCCAGGCTTCAGCCTCGCCCACATCAGCGTCCGCCCATGTGCGTCCGCCCACATGTGCAACAATGACGGGGTATCATAATATCATGTCAGTCCTCATACCAAGTTCACATTTCAGTATGGTTCCTCTCTGCAAAATCACTGGGGTCAAATAAACTACCTGTTGACTGCCGCTCTCCAAGCCGCATAGCCCGGTGAGCATAAGAGACCTCACTACCCGCCTGTGGACAACCAACACAAATAAGGCACGATGATAGTGGACTCATTTATAAGTTGGTCAGACTCAACCTAGTTATTGTCCCCACACTCAGGCGGGTAAGACCACACCTCCTCCCAACCAACCACAATACAGTGGGAGACGCGGCCTAATAGTAAAGGCATTGATGCTCATGTTTTCCACTGGGTCTTGGTGTTGGAGCATCTCCTGTTACCAAGGAGGTTCTAGGACTTTCACCCAAGGACATCCTACGTCCCCACAGTGTTAGAATCAAGCATTTTTAGTGTTCAAATTTGGCCATCCATGATGTACTTGTGAAGGCTACGACCCTGATGATGCTAGAGTGAATAATAACTGTGTTATGAAAATGTGAGATGCATGAGTCATACCCTCCAGTCATGCAGTAATCTTGTGCGTATCGTGCGCTCATGTATGTAACTCTTATCAGTGAGTCCCATAAATAGTCTGCCCAATGCCATATGTTATGATCAATCACTACTCATATCAAGCATACATATGATACGTATAAGGATGAGTCATGGAGTTATACTAAATATGTTATATGGTAATGAACTATCCTTACAACGAGGATGAGCCTAGACGGTCTATACACAATAAGTATGGGCCTATCAATGGGCCTTAGGGAGAGTTATAATGTGGTCATTTAATCAAATTATTCTCACAATGTAAACACCAAACCATCATTGCTCCCAAGGGACGACCTGCCATAAACATCATTACACAAACCATGGTGGAATCACATATTGCAATGAGCCTTATGTACATCCCATTGGGCCTCGACCTATGGGCCCCAAATACATCAAATGGGTCGCATCACATGCACCTCTTATCTATTAAGGTGGGCCTCAACAACGGGCCTTATACACATCAAGGTGAGCCTCAACAACGGGCCTCATATATATCAAGGTAGGCCTCAACGAATGTCACGCTCCAAACTCGAAAATTAAATTCACAGGAATCTCGATCATCGAATCCGATGCAGACAGCCTCCGTAGTGCCCCATTCTAGGTTCTTGGCAATCATATGCCAGATTTCGATCCTGGGATCCTACAAGGAGGATTTTCAAAATAAATTTTTTTATATAATGGAGCATAACCACAAGCATAACCAAGTCACAAAGCAACATCACCACATATCCACTATATCAAAAACTTTAAGTACAATGTGGAACAGAAATACAAGATGATCAAAAAGCTCCAAAATGGCCTGATATGCGCTCTTACCTCAGTGCTGCTGCTGTCCAATGACACCTGCATGCAATGGTCGTGCATAAGCTTACAAAAGCTTAGAGGGTGGTGTATGTGTGTGCATAAGGCAAGTGCCAATGTATATAATATTAGAGTAATGCGTAAACTTACGGTAAGTCCATGAATAAAACCAACCATATCAATGCTATGTGATGTAAGGCATGAATGCTATCGGCCATACCAAGGCCATGCGATGCGAGACATGAATGCTATCGGCCACACCGATGCAATACAAGGCCTACATAGCCGAATGTCATATGCGAAACACAATCCAAGCAAGTCAGTACTCATCAAGTACACATATCAGTACAGTTCCTCTCTGGATATCACAGGGGTCTAATATACTTCGCACTGACTGTCACCTCCCTAGCTGCACAGTCAAGCAATCAGAATAGACCTCACTATCTGCCTGACCAGTAGTCTGTTAATACCTACCCGGCTTATCGATAGTGGACTCATTTGTGAGCTGGTCAAACTCAACCTAGCTTATAACCCCCTCACTTAGACGGATAAGGCCACACCCCCTCCCAACCAACCACGACACAGTGGGAGACGTGGCCTACTAGTATTCGGCACTCGGGCGCTCGTGTATCCACTCGGTCTAGACGTTGGAGCAACTCCTGGTACCAAAAAGGTTCTAGGACTTTCACCCAAGAACATCCTAAGTGCCCACAGTGCTAGAACCAAGCATTTTCGGTATCCGATAAGGTCATCCACGATGTACTTGTGGAGCCAGGGCCCTGATGTTGCTAGGCATGCAGTAATCAAGTCACACATATGCGAGATGCATGAATCATACCATCAAATCATGCAGCAATCCAACGCGTACTGCACGATCATGTGGGGCACTCTGTCTCATAACGAGTCCCATAAATGGTCTGCCCAATGACGTATGCTATGATCAGTCACTACTCATATCAAGTATACATATGATGCGTATGGGCATGAGTCATGGGATTATACTAAGCATGTTATAAAGTGATGAATATTAATGAGTATGGGCCTATAAATGGGCCCTAAGGAGAGTTACAATGTAGACATTTAACCAACATTGTACTTACAATGTGGACGTCAAACCAACATTGCTCCCAAGGCATGGCCCGCCATAAAACCTCATTACACAAACCATGGAGGGATCACACATTGCAATGGACCCTAAGGACATCCCATTGGGCCTCGGCCCATAGGCCTTGAATATATCAAATGGGCCGCCTCGTATGGGCTTTATATAAATCAAGTGGGCTGCATCAATGGGCCTTATGTACATTGCAATGGGTCATAACCCATGGGGCTTTGAATACATCATAATGGGCCTCAACCCATGGGCCCTAATACATCAGAATGGGCCTCAACCCATGGGCCCTAATACATCACAATGGGCCCTCATAATATGGGCCCCATATTTATCAAGGCAGGCTTCAACACGGACCTTATACAACCAAGGTGGGCCTTAACAATGGGCCATAAATGTGGTAAGTGGGCTACACCACATGGACCACATGCATACAAAATGGGCCACACCAAACATAAGTGGTGGTAATGATCTCCACTATTAAAATTCCTAAGGCCCACCAAAAAATATATTTTCCTTCCAACCTATCCCTAAATTATCATAGTGATAGATGAA
Organism: Magnolia kwangsiensis; assembly: GCA_037074715.1. NCBI lineage: Eukaryota > Viridiplantae > Streptophyta > Magnoliopsida > Magnoliales > Magnoliaceae > Magnolia > Magnolia kwangsiensis. The sequence continues at coordinate 170,433,555 of CM073571.1, forward strand.
GTAGGAACAATTATTATCTTAAAGGGAAACTTACTATGGCCCGTAGAAATTTCTTGAGCGGTGGGTGTCATTATCCACTTCTTCACATGGTGGGGTCCATTTGAACTTTAACTCTGCCTCATCCTTTAACTCATACACTAAAATGATCTTTTAAAATGGTTAGAGGGATGGGATGCAGCACGTGCATCATGATGGGTCCCACCAGCCGTCCAGCAACCAAAGAAAATGGCTGGACGGTATGGAAAATACATACATCACAGAGGGCTCCACCGTCCGCCCGGACAGTGGGAATAAAACACATATCATTGTGGGCTCCACGTGGGGCCCACCATAATGTTTATATGTCATCCAACCCGTTGATAAGGTCCACAGACCTAGATGAAGAGTAAAAACAAATTTCATATTGATTTCAAAACTTCTGTGGTGCCCAAAAGGGCTCTAATGGTAGCCGTTCAATCACCCTGTTTTCTACGGTGTGGGCTACCTGAGCCTTAGATGTGCCTCATTTTTGGGGAGGGCCCACCTCAGGGGGTGGGCCACCTCATGGATAAGTCAGATGGCAAATAAACATTAAGGCGAGGCCCACACGGTCAGCCGTGCGACCCCCTAGCGTCCGCCCACAGTGCAGGACACCTGCGCGTCCAATCCAGCGTCCAGAGCAGCAGCCTCTGCTGCTTTATTTTAAAAAAAAAAAAAATCGTGGTTTTTCATGATTCATCATGCGTGGGGCTCGCATCTGATAAATCCACTCCAGTCATTGGATTCCACAGCCCATAACAAGTCTATCAAGACCAATATTGGGCCTTTTTCAGCGTATAAGAAAGATCTGGGTGGATTTCAATGGTAATGATATTATTTTCAACACTATGGCCCACTAGATACCCCGATCAACCTCATTTTTTGGCTCAACGCCTAAAATGAGTCAGGGAGTGAGGTGGATGGTTTGGATTAGAAACATACATCAAGGTGGGGCTTATATAAGTGGTCATTCTCCCATGCTTGAAAAATCAACTAATATTTGTGTTTTCCTTCCACGTCCAGCGTCCAGGGACGCTGGACGGTTTGGGCGTATATGTTAAAGTGGGTCCTGCTTTAGGTGGGCCACCACATGGCTACATAGTGTAGATATAACATATCTAAAGTAGGCCCCACCTATGGATGGCTTGGATAAAATACATATTTCATGGTGGGGCTCATTCAAGTGGGCCATATGGCCACATCAACATATAAAGAAAATAAATAAAAAGGAGAGGGAGAGAGAGAGAGAGAGAGTGAAAGAGTGGGACACGTGTGATGGAGGGACCCCGACACTATGGGCCCTCCCTTGAGATCAATCATACATCAAGTGGGTCTCATTACATGTGGACCCATAAAATTGAAATCCAATGGTGGAGATCCCTTCTCCATGAAATTAGACGGTCTAGATGACCCATATACAAGCTAGGAAGGTAAACATCATGATGGGGTCCATGGAGAATGGCCCCATCATGGAATGATATTGATGATCAAGATGGGCCATCGGCCACATCTTAGGGTCCAAAGTGAGATCCATACCATTGATCGGTAGGCCTCACTTGGTCCATCATAAAAGCATGAAAACTAGCCTATAGAAGCACCCACCTAGCGATCTCCTTGGTCCGTGGGAAAGCCTATCTCCTTATGCTTCACTTTGATGGTGGATGATGAGATTTGGATGGCTAGGATGGAGGTTTTGGGATGGAAAAGTGGGCCACCAAAAATCACATTTTTCTCTCACTTGGGAAAACCATGGACGTGCAATCTCTTGGTTGCTTGGAATTGTTGACAAATGAGAGAGAGAGATGGGATGTAAGGAGTGATGGAGTGATCAGAAGTGAGTGATGGGGTGATGGACATGTACTTGACATGTATGGGTGTGTAAGAGAGAGAGAGGGAGAGAGTTGACTTTAGGTAAGGGTGATGTAAGAAGGAAATGGTTGCTTGTACTTAACATGAGATGATTGATGGATGGATTAATTGATTGATTGATGGGACATATTGTAGAGGTTCTTTTTTATGAGATTTGCAACGCGCGGTGTTTTTCCCTGAACTGAACGCGGGTCCACATCTCCCTGCCAAGGTATCGGATCAGTATGTGAGTTGCGGCATTGGAACCGCAGCGACTATGCGGTCGCAATGGTACAAGTCTCGAATTAAGTCGACTTAAATCTACAGAATACGACTTAGGGTCGCACGCAAACATCGATTATACGTAGCAGGTAGCTGAACTTTGACGAAAAGGATCTCGGGAGTTGACGAAACAGTGCGGACTAGGATACGGGTCTTACAACGAAAGGCCATAAATACATCAAAATGGGCCTAATCATATGGGCCTCATATATATATATATATATATATATATATATGTATATATATATATATATATATATATATATATATATATCAAGATGGGCCTCGACAATAAGCCTTATACACATCAAGGTGGGCCTTAACAACGGGCCTCATACATATCAAGGTGGACCTCAACGAAAGGCCACAAATACATCAAGATGGGCCTAATCATATGGGCCTCATGTATATATCAAGATGGGCCTTGACAACAGGTCTTATACACATCAAGGTGGGCCTCAACAACTAGCCTTATAAATTTTCAAAAACAAGTCATATTGAAGGATGATTTGGACCATACCACAAATAGCAGTGGAGATAATAAATTCGCACTGTTAAATAATCATAGGGCCCACCATAAAATTTATTTTCTATCTAATTTAATCTTAAGGTCACACAGACTTGAATTAAAAGGAAGACAATTTCCCTATTGGTCCAAGACTTCTGGAATCCAAGGGTTTCAATGGTAGATGTTCAATGCCACTATTTCTATAGTGTGGTCCACGTGGTACTAGATCTGTCTTATTTTTTATCTTAGGCCTTAAAATGCACTTTCAAAATGGTTGGATGGTTTGGATGCAACACATGCATCATGGTGTGTCCCATAGGGATGGACAATATAGATAAAGCAGGTGGGACCCACAGACTTGGTGACGCCACTACAGCAGCTATGTAGTGAGGTACATCAGCTGTCCCACCTCCCCATGCGTGGGGAGGTATAGTATATAATGTATACATCAGTGGGTTCCATGTGGGGCCCACCAAAACGTTTATCTTCCATCCAAGATGTTGATAAGGTCACACAGACCTGAATGAAAAGGAAAAATAAATTTCATAATGATCCAGAACTTCTGGACCACAAAAGGGTTCCAATGGTAGACGTTTAATCCCTCACTATTTCCTATGATGTGGACCACCTGACTTCCCCATACAGCTGATTTTTGGAGGGGGCCCACCGCCCCAAAGGGGTCATCAAATGCACGACGTGGATGTTCAACGCACATCACGGTGGGGCCCACGTCCCTGCCTCAAATGCAGCAGTGTCAGCAGCAGCAGGCGCTGCATGCCATATATATATATATATATATATATATATATATATATATATATATATATTGAAAAGGGAGTTTTTCCACAGTTTTTCCTAGGTAGGGCCCGCATCCGAAAAATCCAACCCAACCATTGCATTCCACGGCTCAAGATGGACCAAACAAGCCTAATATGTGGTATGTTTTGGCATGTAGAAAAATTAAAGTGGCCTTTAACGAATTTTAACGGTAAAAATCACCATTTTCTGTGCTATGGCCCTCTAGAACATCGAATTAACTTCATTTTTCAGCTCAACGCCAAAAATGAGCTGGAGAATGGAATGGACAGCGTGGATTAACTTCATACATCAAGGTGGGGCCTACATGAGAAGTCCACCCCAAAAGTTTAGAATCAAGCTAATATTTAGGCATAACACATACATTTAAGGTGGGCCCAACTCAGGTGGGCCACCAAATGGTTGGATGGTATGGATAAGACATACATCAAGTGGGGTACATCTGGGTGGGCCACACGGCCACATCATCACACCATAAAAAATATAAAAGAGAGGGGGAGAGAGAGAGAGAGAGAGAGAGAGAGAGAGAGAAATAGACACTTGCAATGGAGGACCCCGACACTATGGGCCCTCCCTTACATTCAATCATACATCATGTTGGTCCCAATACATGTGAGCCCACCAAATCAAAGATCAACAGTAGAGTTTCCTTCTCCATCAAAATGGAAGGTTTAGATGACCTCTATTCATGCAAGGAAAATAAACATCGCGATGGGGTCCATGAAGAATGGCTCCATCATGGAATGATTATGAGAATCAAGGTGGTCCATCGGTCACACCTAGGGTCCAAAGTGAGATCCATACCATCAATCGGTAGGCCCCACTTGGCCCATCATCAAAACCATAAAATCCAGGCCTATAAAAACACCCACCTCAAGATCTCTTCTTCCTTCTTCCGCGAATGCATGCTAGAGCTCTAAAGGAACAATTTCAACAATTGATATGGTCTTTGGAGGGTGAGATTGAATGATAAGAAGGTGGGCCACAGTAACTTCTTCCCTTGGAAGCCATGGACGTTGGGTGCTTGGGAGGAAAACGAGAGAGGGTTATAAGGAGTGAGAGGGATGGGTGATGGATGTGAGGTGATAGGTGTACTTGACATGTATGGGTGTATAAGAGAGAGGGTGAGAGAGAGTTGACCTTAGGGTTGCTCTTGTACTTGACATGAGGTGATTGATTAATTGATTGAGTGATTGATTGATGGGACATGTTATAGAGACTCTCTTAGGATTGCAAATGCGTGGTATTTTTTTTGAACTAAACGCGGGCCCACATCTCCTAGCCTGGGTATCGCCTCGACGCGTAACACGCTGCGACGGCGCGGTAGTTAGGGTACAAGTCTTGGGTCAATCCAACTCTGATATACGGGACACGACTCAGGATCACGCATAAACGCTGATAACAGATTGCGGGTCACCAAAATTTGACCTAGAGAACCTCAAAAACCTACGGAACAGTACGGGATAGGATACGGGTCTTACATTCTTCGCATATCCCCCATAACTTTTCTACCTACTCTAGGCTATTAGTAGGCGGCGCCTAATAATATCAATCTTCTTGGACATGAGTTGTACTAATTTCATTCCAATTAGGCTCTTCTCTCTAACTTCAGCCCAACAGTATGAAGCTCGACACAAACGCCCATATAAGGCTTCTTAAGGTGCTAAGTCAATCCTGGCTTGTAAAATGTTATTGTACATAAACTTGGCATATGAAAGGCAATCATGCCAACTATCCTTGAAATCAAGCACATATTCCCTAAGCATATCTTCTGAATTTTGATTTACTCGCTCAGTTTGTTCGTCTGTTTGGGGGTGGAATGCGATGTCGTACTTTAGTTATGCACCCATTGCTTCTTGGATACAGGTTAAGAAAATAGACATGAATCAAGAGTCTCTATCTAAAACTATTTCCAATAGCACTTCTTGCAATCGTACAATCTCCTTGATGTATAGTTTTATCAACTCATCTACGAAAGTTGTCACATAGACAAGTAGAAAATGAGCTGATTCATTCATTCTATTGACGATTACCTAAATCAAGTAGTATCCCTTCTTCATCTTCGGTGGCCTATAAATAAAATTCATAGAAATATAATCCCACTTCCATTCAACTATAAGCATAGGTTGCAGGAGACTTGGTGGTCTGCGATGTTCGGTTTTTACTTATTTAGAAGTGAGGCATCTGAGGCATAATCTTCAATTTCACTCTTCATGTTATCCCACTAGTAAGTATGCTTCATGTCTTGATACATCTTGGTACTGCATGGGTGGATTGCTAGTTTGGAGTGATAAGCCTCATTTAAGACTTCTTTCTTCAGCTCATGAATGCTCAGTATGCATAAATGTCCGCAGAATCACAGACCACCATTAGTGTCAATTCTCCATTTCAAGTTTTCGTCTTAGGTCGCTCTTTACTTCAACTTTAATAAAAATTCATCCTGATCTTGTGCTGCGATGATTCGACTACCAATTGCTTGTTCAAGATGAAGGTAGATTATCCTCTCATATAACTCTTTGATTTATAGCTTCAAGTTGAATTCTTATACGAACTTCAACATGTTCCATTCTATCAACATAAGTGGCACCACAAACTAGTGAACTTCTTTTGGCTTAAGGTGTTTGCCACCAAATTTGCCTTACAAGGGTGGTAGGACACCTCAAAATTAAAATCCTTCAACGTCTCCATCGAACAGTGTTGTCGCATGTTTAAATTTCATTGGGTGAAGATATATTTCCAACTCTTGTGGTCATAGTAGAGTTCAAATTCTTCTCTGTATAAATAATGTCTTAATAGCTTGAATGCAAAATATTACTACTGCCAACTCAAGATCATGAGTGAGGTAGCTCTTCTCATGCTTCCTCAACTGTTGGAAGGTAAACACAATCGCTCTATCCATTTACATTAGTGCGTTTACTAATCTAACATGAGACACATCAATATATATCACCTACTTGAATCCTTGTTCTAGTAGTATAAGTGCAGGTGTAGATGTCATGAAATGTTTTTTCCGCTTCTTTATTTCACACAAATTTAATATCATTGCAGATTAGCTATCATGCCCCAAACTCAAAAACTGGGCTTACAAAATTCTAGATCACTGAATCCGATACTAAAAGCCTCCATAGTACCTCATTCTCGAGTCTTGACACCCATATGCCAGATTCCAATCCTAGGGTCCTACAAGGAGAATTTTCAGTGTGAATTTTTTTGAATGGTTAATCTATTTAGGCAGTTACACATTTTGTACATGGTATTAAAGCATATTGAAGAGATGAACCTGTTCAACATGTCACATATAATATGGTGCACTAGCTCAATAGTAATGAAGAAAACAATAGAAAACTCCAACACCTCTTATATGCATCCTGAAAAATGTAAGTCATATGTATGAGCAAACCACAGCTTATGATTCTACTGCATGTCGGGAGTAAAACACATCTTATCAAGGTGCTCCCATAAAGACATCCAAAACAACCATAGGCATGTTATTAACCAGTCATGTTATCATAGGTGAGTAGGTTATCAATCAATCATGTGTACAACTACACAAGTTATCATGAACATGACATCAATAATAGGCATGTCACTCAACAAGCAACCATGAATCATTAAAATAGTCAATCATCATGAACAAGATAATTAAATTCTATTTTTCTACTATATGACATACGATGGAAGGGCAATGGCAGAGCTGGAGTGTGTAGTTGAGATGATAGTACATGGTATTGCAAGTTATAGGGTTTATTACAAGGGACTTTTATCCAAACCAGTCTCATACCTAAATTTGGATAGCTAGACTCAATGTGGTAAACTCCTGATCTTACGTTGGTCACACACCCAATTGAAATCATAGTCGTTACCAAGGTACACATAATGATTTAGTTGTGCACCACTAACCCGACTGGATAGTGAATGAATGAATGAATGAGTCCAATGCTGAGTACGCAACTCCTACTTAATAAGTCGACATATAACCACCACAACGCTTCCGATGTGGGGCAAGGTTCTGCCTCACTGTATGCACAGTAGCCTGCCAAACATTAGTAGCTCACCTAGGCCCTTAGGCCCCGCCCACATTAGCATCCGCCCACATGTGTAACAGTAACAGGGCGTCACAATATCAGTACTGTACATCTCTGAGATATTACCGGGGTCTAGTACAATGTTGTCAACCATACCAAGGCTATGCGGTGCAAGGCCTACGTGGCTGATGTCATATACAAGATGCAATGCAAGCATGTTAGTCCTCATCAAGATCCACATGTTAGTACAGTTCATCTCTAGATAATCACCGGAGTCTAGTACACTCTACACCAAATTGCTGCCCCAACTGGACGCGTAACCATGTAAGTGAAAAAGACTTCACTACCCACCTGACCAGTAGTCTACCAATATCTAGCTGGCTCATCGATAGTGAAACCATTTTCAAGTTGGTCAAACTTAGCCTAGCTTTGCCCCCTACCCTCAGGCGGATAAGGCCACACCCCCTTCCAATTGACCACAACACAGTGGGATATACGGCCTACTGGTATTGGGCACTCAAGCGCTTATATATCCACTTAGTCTCGATATTGGAGCATCCTGGTACCATAAGGGTTTGAGGACTTTCACCCTAGGATATCTATGGTGGCCCCGTGCTAGAATATGTATTTTCGGTATCTAATCCTGCCATCCATACTATGCCTGTGGAGGCTACGACCCTAATGTCGCTAGGGCGTATAGTAATCATATCACACAAATGTGAAATGCATGAGTCACACTATCCAGTCATGCAACAATATTATGCATACCGCGCTCATGTGGGACAACTCCATCTCACAAGGAGTCCTATAAACATCTCAGCCCAATGACACATGTTATGATTAATCACTCCTCATAACAAGCATGAAAATGATGCTTATGGGCATGTATCATGATGCTATACTAAGCATATTCTTAGTGTGTCCTACTAGACTAGGTACACTAGCATGACTATCAGATATAAACAATAATCGGCCTAAACACAAAAATAACTAATGTGACGTAAGGGTCTATATATTTAAGTGTCTTCAATAGCACACTAAGGCCTTATACCTCTTATGAATACTTAACAAATGGCCATCAGGGCTCCTATAACACGCACGTACATAAGGTGCATAGGTTATGGTGGTACACAAGTTCTAACATGTATCATCATTATTATAGACATCATTCAACATCAAATTTATCCTCATAACATGTATCATGCAATCATGTGCATAGAGTACATAGCATATAGGGATTCACATGCATCAACAATATCATGGTCATTGTCCAATACTATCATTATACATGCGCTACGCATTAGTTGTCTATCATGCATAAGGTTATCCTTACGTCCACCAGCATCATTTATTTATCATTATCCATGTATCAAGTAAAATATGATTTTCTTATCCACATTATCATCACGACAATTAATACGTGCATTATTATCACTTGGATATCAAGCATGGTAGTCAACTAGCATGTTTTGTCATCATGCATATATATATATATATATATATATATATATATATATATATATATATATATATATATATATATATATATATATATATATAATATCATCATCGTTCCCATGAGGATCATTTTCACTTCATGATTAACATAAGAAATGTCATTAGTAACACAAATAATTACTCATCCATCATCAATGCATATGTCATAATTCACCATCCATTAAATCATATCTATCCTTTCAACCAACAACTTATAATCATCATTATCATGTTACCATAGGTGCTCCTACCTAGTGTAACTTCCACACTGGACTTAAACTACATACAAGGCATGGGGTCATATTGGTCAAGTGTGAGTCCCACTTGGTGAACCAATAGACCAACCCAAAGGCATAAATGTCCAACCACAACGCTTTCAATGGTGTGGATCTAGTTCCACAACTAAGTAGGCGCCATACATTCCACCAACTAGAAATAATGTGCAATCTCAAACATAAAAGATAACATGCTAACATCTTTCATGTCATATATCATATTGGGCCCACTAGCCACTTACACAACAAACCAAGAAAAAGCCCAATTATCCAATTTATGCATTGTAAAATAGGTCTCTTTAAGCGTGGTCTACTTGACTAAAGGTAGTATGAAAGGCACGCTGCCCAATAGGCAATGGGTCTACCCAACAGGCTCAAGAAAGGTTACCATTGTGGGTTTCTCATTTCTCAATGATTTCTCTTATTGTTGGGCCCGCTTGGGCCTCAGGGTTGGATCATTTAGATGGGCCCAAGGCCACCTATGTCTTAACAGAACATTTGGACAACAAGATCTGTCCACTAAATATTTTACAAGTTATACAACATCCATTTACAAAACATGTCAGGTGAACCTCATTACATGAAAGGTAAGGCTCATACAAGACATCCCATACTAGATGGCCCACTTAAGGTTTTTAAGCCCAACAATATCTGAGAGTTATTTTTCCAAGTTTAGATGCTTACTTAAATATTTTGGGAAGGTGGTGGACCCCACTAACGTGGCCCCACATAAATTCTATGTAAAATAAACTTTTGGCACAAGGTTGGTTCTGGGTTATTTTAGAGTCAAATTCATGATCACGCGGGGCCTACATATGATGAAAAAAAATAACCACCTGGTATCTTTATGTATGGGCTTTACAAATTATAAGGCGGGCCTCATTGGTTAGGTGAGTACAATTTATGGTGATGTCCCAAATATGGGTACTTAGAAAAATTGAGCAGGAAATATAGTGCAGAATTAGTTTTAGCCCAATCTTGAGTACGTCTCATGATCACAGGGAACCACCTTTCAGTGTCCCATTAGGTTCCCTTGGTTGTACTATATATGTACTTCAAAAAATATAAAGTTGGGACCAACTGGTTGTGCACACGTAGTATTTTGTATAGGGCCAAACATAGGTACTTTAATTTTCTGCACAACCATGCCTACCACATTTTGGGATCCACTCCCTGATCATGTGGGGTCTAATTTAGCCTGAGTAAAATATTATTTATCTATTCATTGGTATATGTTGAAGGTTCCAAGTGGTGGCCTGCTCATATCTCCAGCGTGTCGTCCACTACAGATGCCTAAAGTTGGTACGAAACATAAATAATCAAACAATTTTATGCAATGGGGTCTGTCACAACTTAAGGCCCAATTTCCAAACACTTAGGGAATCATTCCTGATAAAAAGGTGGGACATCCCAAGTCACTTATATAAGGACTAAACGTCCCCTAAAGTGGGACCCTTAACTACAGAGTGTGGGGCCCACTACAAGTGTCAAAGAGGCCTACATGCAATATAGTCAAGTACTTGAAAATTTTCAGCAAACAAAAAGTGCAAAGGAAATGAAATAGATCCAATGGCAAGTGGGGCCCACATGCTAGTAAACCATAGATAAGAGACACAAAAATATACATGGGTTTCCAAATTGGATAAACTAATAAAATTCATAAATCACAAGTGATCCCACACCCAAGTGGGTCAATAAAAGGATGAATGTTATATATAACATATATCCAACATGCACATATAATAACATATGAAATATATTGATCAAATCTCTATGATCAGATTCTTTGTTAGAAAATTCGATCCAATGGATGGTTTGGGAATACATCATCCGGGCCGTTTATAGTTTTCCAACCATAAAGAGCCTTGGATCCATCTATACCACACAAAAATTCAAGATTTGTCCATACGGAAGTATCTGTCGGTTCAGAATTTTCTAAATTCTATAATGAAAGAATCTGACCATAGGGACCATACATATGATCAATAACTATCTTAAGTTAAGATCAAACATCAAATACATCTGACCGTTGGAATTATGAATATGACCCACACAAGAATGGTCATAACTAGTTCCCAAATACATCTTTCGTATAAGGCCAAGATCTCAGCCGTCTAAACTCCGATTGAGGCTTATTATATACCATTGAAAAGCTTGTTCAATTTTCTAAAAATCTAACAAAACATATATGTTTAATACATTCATTAAAGGAATTAAAAATGGGTCCGTTTTAGGCAAATTGGAATCCCGCATGTGCTGCTGGACAACAACCAAGTAAACTTGATGTTACGGATGATTGGACCGTTGGATGGCAACGAAATTTGGTCTAGAGTTAGTTCATATTGTGGTTCATATTATTGTCAAGTTTCAACTCTGATCTTAGTATAATCAATTTTATATGATTTTTAGAACTTGCTATCCAGATACTTTAAAAAAAAAAAAAAAAAAACAAGATTACATGTGAAGGGTGTGTATACACTACAAGAAATATGATTTTTATCGACGAAATTGTAATTTCATAGGTAAAAGTCCTTTTTATCGATGAAAATTTTGGTCAGCAATAGTTGTTTTGAATTTTTTAAAAAAATTAAAAAATGTACGTTTATTGATGAAATTATAATTTCGTAGGTAAAAATTTTCATTGGTAATGGCTGTTTTGAATTTTTGAAAAAAAAAATTAAAAAATTTACTTTTACTGACGAAATTATAATTTCTTAGGTAAAAGTCCTTTTTACAGATGAAAGTTTTCGTCGGCAATGGCTATTTTGAATTTTTGAAAAAAAAATCAAAATATTTACTTTTACCAATGAAAATATAATTTCGTAAGTAAAAGCCCTTTTTACTGACGAAAAATTTTCGTCGGAAATGGCTGTTTTGAATTATTGAAAAATAAATTTTGAAAAATTTACTTTTACCGACGAAATTATAATTTCATAGGTGAAAGTCCTTTTTACAGATGAAAATTTTCATCGATAATGGCTATTTTGAATTTTTGAAAAAAAAAATCAAAAATTTTACTTTTACCAATGAAATTATAATTTCGTAGGTAAAAGTCCTTTTTACTAACGAAAAATTTTGTCAGTAATGGTTGTTTTGAATTTTTCAAAAAAAAAAATTGAAAAATTTACTTTTACCAACAAAATTATAATTTCGTAGGTAAAAGTCCTTTTTACCGACGAAAATTTTCGTCGGTAATGGTTATTTTGAATTTTTGAAAAAAAAATTTTAAAAATTTACTTTTACCAATGAAAATTTTTGTTGGTAATGGCTATTTTGAATTTTTTTAAAAAAATTTAAAAAAATTACTTTTACCGACGAAATTATAATTTCGTAGGTAAAAACCCTTTTTACCGAAGAACATTTTCATCGGTAATGGTTGTTTTTATTTTTTGAAAAACATAAAAAATCAAAAAAAAATCTTTTACCAACGAAATTTTTATTTCGTAGGTAAAACTATTTTCCCGACGGACATAAATCGTAAGGAAAAATCCGATGCAATGTTATTACTGAGGAAAACTATTTTCGTCGAAAGAAGTGTTTTTCCCGATGGACCTAAATCATCGGAAAAAATCTAGTAAAATGTTTTTATCGACGAAACCTATCTTCGTCGACAAGTGCTTTTCCCAACGAACTAAAACCGTCGAGAAATGGTTCTCGCCACGAACCAAAAATTCCTGCCCCATCCAAAAACTCAGTTTTACTGAGTTTTTACCAATGATTAATTTCGTCACAAAAAATAAATATGAAATTTTTCCCGACGGCTGAATACCGTCGCTAATATTTTTTACAAAGAAAAAAAAATGTTGGTAATAATCCTCTGTTTAATTTATATATATATAGTTTTTATATTATATGAGTGGAAATTTTTTCATATATATAATTTAAAAGTAATATTTAAATGATTTGTAATTTCACATGAAAAAGAATATTGAAAAGTTTAAAAATTTTAACAATGTTTGAGAAAATTTTTGAAAACGAAATGATGCTTTTGGAAAATAAAAATCAGCATTTTGAAATTGTTGAGAAAAAAATTAAAATATAAGAAAATATTTGAGATTTTGAAAAAAAAAATTCAGAATTTGTATTTAATTTTTTTAAAAAATATTTTATAATAAAACAACATGGCGATCCCCAGGAAGATTTTAATGGTTAAAGTTTCTGTTCTCACTACGCATATGGATAATTTGTGGTCCAACTTAATTTATGTGTTTAATCGATGCCGCTCATCTGTTTTTTCAGCTCATTTTAGGTTAAAACAAAAAAATAAAGTATATTCAAGCCTGTAATAGACGACGCAAAAGAAAATTGTGGGAATAATAATGTTCACAGTTGAAACCTTACTAGCGCCTGCAGTGATGTTTGTTTTTCATCCAACCTGTTGATAAGCTCAGAAAGATGTCAATGAAGGAAAAACAAAGATATCAGCTTGATTCAAATTCCCACTTTTCCTGTGGTGTGGTCCACTTAAGATTTGGATGTGCTTTAGTTTTGGGATCTAGCTCTAGAATTAATTAGCTAAAAACACGGATGGACGGCGTGGATACAAAATACATTTATCAATATGGGCCCCACAATCAGGATGGCACCATGTTGGATGAGACTGAGGCGACATCTAATCCGCTCGCTAAAAAAGACTGCATTCGCTGATGATGGATCAATCAATAGTAATTAAATATACAAAATTTTCCAGCGTTACTCTCGTATGAATGAACACGTTACAATTGCTAGTTTGTTCAAGATGGATTCATATGGATAAGATCTAACCCGTCTATAAGGTGGCCCACCATGTATTTATATCAGGAATTAAAAATCAGAGGGATTTAACGTTCTGATTCTCTACACAACGAGAAAAGATGAGATTAGAAATCTGTTAAAATCTTCTTAATTGTGTGTAGGATTATCTTACTATTTACACACAATCCAATCTATTCATTCGATCCTAGACAAAACGAAGATTGAGTTTCCTAAAATTAATTGTATTCAAATGCTCATGTGTGCAAAAATGTGAATTTAGATGTTTTATACGTGATTTCACACTTTTCGCTGTGATGTGATCTACATAACTATTATATTTGAATGAAATTTATGATACACGGTGAAAATATGATTTATTGTCTAATGGACCAAATGGATCATGGGTAGCAGACACTTTCAAAGCCAAGATGGATAAAAAAAGGTCCAGACAAAGTGGGTATTGAACGTCTACCATTAAAAATAACATTCATAGAAGTTTTGGATCAAGCTGATATTTGTGTTTTCTCTTCATTCATATCTTTTTGATATTCTGAACATGTTGGATGTCAAATAAACATTACTATGGGCCCGAGGGAGGTATATATCAACAATGGAAATCATTATTCCACACTGTTTCGCGTGGCATGGTACACTTGAGTTTTGGATTTACCTATAAATTTTGGATCAACCCACACCATTCATCTATTCTTCGAGATCATTTTAGAGAATTATCCAAAAAATGAATCATGTCCAAAGATTAAATGGACCACACCACAAATAAGGGGAACAGATTGGCTACTCACCCTGACACCATCCAATGGTTGGTGGTTGGTGCTCTGTGGCCAGGCCAAACCATGATGTATGTGTTTAATCCATGTCGTACATCTATTTTTAAAGATCATCTTATAGCATGAGACAAAAAATGAGGCATATCCCAATCTGAAATGGACCACATTACAGGTAACAATGTTGAATGAGCGCAACCATTTAAAACATTTTGGGGGCCATAAAAGTTTTAGATCAAGATGATTTTTGTTTTTCCCCTTCATCTAGGCCTATATGACTTAATAAATAGATTGCATGCTAAATAAACGGTACAGTGGACCTTATGAGAATTTAAATGATGAATATCCCATCACTATTGTTTTCATGTGGTGTGGTCCACCTGATATTTATATACCTCTCATTTTTGGGCCCCACCATGATGTATGTTTTATATATATCCACACCTTCTATCCATTTGGAGAGATCATTTTAAGGCAATGTCCAAAGAATGAGTTAAATCCAAAGCTTTAGTGGAGCCTAGCACAAAAAATAGTGGGACAGTGATGCCCACCATTAAAAACTTCTAAAGGCAACAAAAATTTTATATCAAGATGATAAAAGTTAGCCCACCATTAATAATTAACGGTGGTGTAAGGGGCTCTATAGGGCCTACAAAAATATATGTATTCTATCTAAGCCGTCCATCTATTTTGAAATATTATTTTAGGCCATGAAACCAAAAATCAGCTAGATCGAAGGCTCTAGTGGACCACACGATAGGAAACATGGAGATTAAATCACATGTGCTTCTTATGGTGTGGTCCACTTGGGCCTTCAATCTACTTTAATTTTTGTATCATTAACTAAAAATATTTATGAAAATTAATGGATGGAATGGATAAACCAAATACATCATGGTGGGCCCCACGAAGCCGACAGTCCTTAGGTCTGTATTACCCAATCAACGCCCAAAAATGGGCACGCGCTCAAAACAGAGCCACGCCCAAAAAACTCTCTCCCCCTATTCCCTAACCTTAACCCTAACCCTATCTCTCTCCCTATCTCCGCTCCCTATCTCTCATCTTCCTCCCTCTCTCTTAGTTCCCCAATCCTCTCTCTCTATGTTCCCCAATCCTCTCTCTCATTCTCCTCCCTCACTCTCCAATGCATCTCTGCCATTTCTTCTATCTCCCTCACATCATCATTTTGCTCGGACCTCCATTGCAGCAGCCGTGAAGCTCCTACCCAAAGAAACACACCAATTCGAAACCCTTTTCATATTTTTGAGGCATCTTTTAAAACCGAAGGAATCTAGGCTCCTCTCCACAGGTTTGATATCTTCCTCTCTTTGTGTCTCTTTTTCTCTCTTTCAAATTTCATGCATGCTAACTATTTGATGAAATGGCTCAAAGTCCTTTTTATATTTCAGATTTCTTTCTTTTTCTCTCCATAGGTTTGCATCTCTTCTACATATGTACTAAAACAAATAGATGAGATTTTGATTTCCCATCAGGTTGTACATGTAAACAGACAGATGAGATTTTGATTTCCTATCAAATTTTTCCCTGGGTGGATGGGGGTTGGGTCTTGAGGGGAGGGTTTGGGTGTTTCATTTCTGTAATAACCCGAATTTTTGCCAACCTGGAGTTAGACGTCCTTAGGCAATGGGTCAACCATAACACTTTCAGAGCTCAATCCTGAAGCCAAAGAAATCATTTTTCAACCCATTTCCTTCAAAACTCACCTTTCACCACCTCATTCTTCAAATTTCTCCAAGTACTTTCATATTAAACACGACTCCTCAAGTTTAAATAGTAAAGAACACCAACCCTAGAGTATTAATGATGAAGAACAATACCGAAGCTAAAAATTATCGTGAATAGTAAATAAATGAGTAAAATGGGTTTTGACCCTTAACCTTTTGGAATCTAACAAGATAGATAGGTTAGTTGGATAGATTATTGTCTCCTACCCCAAAATCATATGCTATACGCTGTAGAAATTCATTTCGGTTTGCAAACTGGCCCCAAAATGCCTCGAATGGAGTCATGGGCCCACCCACGCTAATCCACAATGATCCAACGTGGGACCCACATATTTTTGGGACCTAGGGGGCAGGGGGAACCCAGTCCACATGACCGGCCTCACCGAAAATGATTTTCATCGGCAATGGCATCGCCAATTCCGCGATGCATCGTCGGTTAAAATCCTCAGTTGGGTCCGGGCTTCGGGCTGGAGGTGTTTGGGGGCTACGGTAGCTCCCAGGTATGTGGGCCGTCCGTTAAAACCTCCCCGAATAGATACTTCCTTCATAAAAATGCCCTCCAAGCTCTCCTTTCTCACCAAAATGCCTAATTTTTTGTAAAAACCACCCCTCCAAACTCTTCCTTCTTCCTTTTCCAAACACCCTCGATCCACCCTCCAAATATCATCTCAAACAAAAACTAATAAAGGCTACTTCCTTTAGAAATCCAACGAGAATCAACTAGCGTTGCACTAGATGGCCTATGAAATTCTCACCAATTACTTTCAATACGATCTGTTAGAGTCAAAACGTATAGGATAGGTGACGCTACAATACCGTAAAGTCTGGGATCAAACTCTATTCCCAATTGCTCTCTGGAGCACCTTGGAAACTTTGTATCGGCTCTGGACCGCACGTCGGAAGTCCGATTACCCCGAACTTAGATAATCCTGACCGCCTAGTTGGACTTGACGTTCATCTCAAAAATCAAGTCCAACTGATGTCCTATGACGATTTTCTTGAGTCCAGAGTGAAGAGTGTGAGAAATAAATATAATTTATGAAATCTGGCACATTCGCTTGTGCGCTTTTTCTAAGCGTTTTAACCGTCAGAATTCAATCAAATTTCATCCTCGGATCAGGAAAAATTTTTCTTACATGTCATAGTACTTGTAGCTCCGATCAAGTTCCCATAACCGTTGAACTGAAACTGGTCCGCCACGGTCGATCTAGATATCCGCTCGTACTGAAAACTTTTCCTGACCTAGATCCAATGTCAGGAAGCTTAATTCCGACCGCATTCAGTCACAGGACCTCAAGAAATGCTCTGTTGGATCAGAACAAGCCCTCTTTGGTTACAAAATAAGTATACCTTGGCCCCAAGTCTATTTTGGTCATGTTTGGGCTTATAAAAAGGGCTTAAACCCTTGCTCTTTCATTCCATACGAATTTGGGGAGAGAAGAGAGAAAAGAGAGAGAAAGGGAGGGAGATTTGGAGCTCTCCTGGGAGTCTTCCCTGCTGCTCCAGGTGCCACATCCACCTGCCTGCATCACCCTCCTGGTGATTCCAACGCACTTCTAGGTAAGAAAAACCCTAACTACTTGCTGTTTTGGGATTCCGTCGATTCAAATAGAAAAGTAGCTTATGTATCTTGTGCATTAGGATGCCAGAACGCCGTTGACGAAGCATTGACGTTCTATTCAAATCGCTACACGTCTACGGCAAAAGGTGAGGATTTTAGATGCTTTGATTGGCTGATTTCAAAGCTTTCAATGTCATTTAATAGTAGATTATCGACGGTAACGCCGTTTGACATGTACAACATGCTGTCCGTTTTCCGTTTCGTAAACGTACGGTAAATATGAGATTTAAGGTATTTTAGGCATTTATAAAAAATACTGTATACGTCCGTATTTTACTGAAATGCTTGACATGTAAATTCATCGTGTTATAATATTATGTATGCATGTATAATCTGTTTGGCGAAGAGATTCGCCCTAATGCGCACTTTGGGTCGACATACGCTATGTAGACTAAGGTGTGTAGACTAAGTGTTTGTATAAATGTTTGTATTAGTATGTATTGAGTAAATGGTATTGTAGATTAGTTTTGAGAATGAATTCTCAATCCATATGATGTTGTATATGATTTCCTACATGTTGGCTATACATATTGATTTCACTATATATATGAAATGCAGGTGTTGGATGATTTGCTTACGTTATATGCTATCACATGTTGTGAATATGCTTTGGTTGTTTGTATTTCAATTACGTCATACTCACATGATCATTGATGTTGTTTATAAATGCTTGGGGCTATACATTAGTCCAGGCAGTCGGTAATGGATTGAATTCGTGGTTGGCTTCTAATTACCACGAAGGACGCATCGATGAACGTGAGTCGTGTTTTGAGTTGGCGACAGTGGTTAGGCCACACGAAGTGTTTCATGCACTTCATGTCGTTCGACTTGAGATGCGTTCGTACTAGTCGAGCCCATCAAATAACCCGATTGGCTATTGTATGTTCACCCTGTATGAGTCATAACTGCTTAAACTTAGGGTACTAAACTTACCATTGAAAACCCTGTTAACCATGGTACCTTGATCCATAAAGACTCATGAGCCGGGCATGGTGGTATGGGACATCGTGGTCGAGCTGTCGGCCTACGCTGGGGCCACAAACCTCTCCGTAGTGACCAGTGAGCACCTATGACTCGTGAGTAGATTATGGTGGTATGGGACACTATATTCTTGCTGTCGGCCTACACTGATTAGGTGACGAGCCCTTTGTAGTGACCGCGAGCGTATTCTGAGTCTACGGGAGGCGACAACCCTTCCGTAGCGACAACAGTACATTAGGCCTGTATTGATAAGGTGATGGGGGAGCGGTGCAACGAGTGCAAGCAACAACCCTAGCAGCCCTTTCAGCGACCTACAAATATAACATCGTATGAGATTTCTAGGAGTGACGACCCTCGAAAGGATCTGTGTTGGGATTGATATAAGGAAGGTACCTTAGTTTTCCAATCCTGCTGTATAAAAAGGATTAATAACAACTTGGTAATCATTATCCATATCGCATTGCATGTGCCTGAAAGATGTGGAGCACTGCGGGAAGAAAGCATGTCCCGGACGCAGATGGTGCCACATGAGGGAGTATGTCGGTGAGGGCATCCATCATGTCATTTCATGTATGCATTAACAACAGTATCTAGGAATGGTTGATTGTTTGCTTTACTATTAACACGTGATTGATTTGATAATATGTTAATCTTTACTCTATTATTCCACTGAGTTAGCTACTCACTCCCACGTTACGGGATGGTGTTCTGGACACCACCAGTCCCTATTTTAGTTGCAGATGATGGCGCTGCTTATGAAATGGAACCGGACTTGTATGATGCTGAGGAGGACTTATCCTCCGTATTTTGATCGACGGGATTACAGGAAGGTTGATTAGATGCCATGACACTTGTCATTTTATATTTTTGGAGCACTCATGTATATTCTTTTCTTTCTATTTTGGAGTATATATGTATTTAGTTAACCTGGTAACATGTTCACACTCTGGAGACTTACAATCATTTATATATTTTATATATCTATCACATTCTTCCGCTTGCTAATTTAACTGTCTCTAGAGTATGATATGTTGTTTTGGCTTAGTCTTAATCTTGTTTAATTCCATTCTACAGACAACATGCATTTATCATCATCTATGTTGCATAAGTGATGTTCTGGAACTCGGGAGTTGGGTTTCTACCCGATCCCCGATTTTCGGGATGTTACAATTTTGATGGATGGGAGGTGGTTATTGAGTGGTGTGCTAAGTGGATTTGAGGATTTTGGAGGAATTGAGATTGGTGATGGATTGGTTTTCGGGATTTGAATTGAGATTTGTTAATGGGTTTGGGGGTTATTAAAGGGGAATGAGAGATGGTTTTGGATGGCAACGTTAGAGTTGACGATTTGGGGTTTGTTGTTTTAGATTTGATGAATTTGGGGGGGTTTTGAGTGTGAGTTGTGGATGCACATCCATAAAAAAAGGTCTGTTTCACATGTCTTGAAACAATAGAGAAATGCTTATTTCAGTGAATAAGAAAATGCGTCTACATGTATGATTTGTACATGATCTTGTGCTTATTCAGTGAATCAAAAATGCAACTACAAGTATGATTTGCACATGATCTTATGCTTATTTCAGTTTTATTATTACTATTTTGTTATTAACATTGGAACATTGGTATCAATTGATCTATCATTGCCTTTTTGGGATAGCTATGTTGTGCATGTATCTAGTTGTGATGCTAGCTGATGGGAGTTACATATAATTTTTCTTTTTCTTTTTATTATTGAATTTCTACTCGGATGTTTCTTCTTTTATGTATTTGTTTAAAACATTTTTTGAGGTGTAGAGAGATGTGGCTTGGAGGCATTCTTTATGACTTGGACCAAAGAAATGTTTATGAGTACTTAAAAGGAATGGTGAATTGTCTTAGGATGCATCTTTTTGATGTTGTTAATCAATATAGAGCCATATTCTCCGATGATACATCTGGAAGTGAAGAGAACTATGATGGTGGCCTTCTTTTTAGTTAGGCTATGCATCAAATTACTTCTTACTTGAACACTTTGAAGACCATGCTCCCCAAGATTACTAAAGGTGGATCACTTTCAAATATCCTTGATCAGTGCATGTTGAGAAGTTCTCCTTGTTGTTTTTAATCTACATGGTTTTTATGTTTCCATGCACCTTGAAGTACTCTTTATCAGTTATATGGATATAGTGGCGCCTGAATTGTTGTTGGGATTAGGGGATAGACAGGATTCTGCTTCAAAGTTGTGCATTTGTTCATAGATTTATTTTCATCCCAAGCTTTTAATCTCTGATGCTGCAAATGACGTTGGTATTTTTGAAAATCTGATTTTTTGCAGGAGGGATAGCTTCTAATGATGTGTATTAAGATCAGATTCAGACCCAGACTTGTACAAGTCAGCTAATGCACCTGCCATCACATGTGCCAACATGGCAAACAAGTGAAATATCCAATCCATCAATTAGGTGGACCTCACTGTGACGTTACTGCTCAAAGATAAAGGTGATCTATTCAGTAGGTGTGCCCTGATATTAGAAATAACTTGACAAGTTAGAAAACATTAGTTATAGGTTGAGCAACAAAAGCAACAAATCTACATAGTTTAATTTCATGTATTCAGTGATAATAAATGTATGTTTTCATCATGTGCTCTTACATTGTCTTTCTTGAACATGTGTCTCCGTTCCTCAAGCTTCATTCTGAATTCCTTCACATCACTAGAATTTAGCTGCTTAAAAAAATTCAGTCATTATAATGCACACAACATTACGACCAGATTTTCTGGATTTTACTGAATAATAATAAGATTCTTTGGAAAATATTGAGAAGAGAGTCAAGAGCATAGAAAAAAATAAAAATAATCATATAATATTGTAGTTTTCTTTTCTTCTGATTTATAATTTCAAATTGTGTGTAAAATATTTGGAATTGTGAGTTTATTGAATTCAATGAATTAGAATATTTACAGAAAGGTTTTGTTCTATTATCATTTCTCACTCAAAAATTTTAGATTTCATAGTAATAGATTGCATCTGTCCTGACCTGCTAGTTTGATTGAAATTCTGAATTTTCTGCTTCTTTGTATTTAATAATTCATTGTGAACTTTGTTTGAAAATTTATTTCCTTAGTCTACTATATGATTTTTCAATTTTTCTCACTACATTAGATCTTCACTTATACGAGAAGAAATCAATTTTCTGATACATGGATTTTAAAGAATTTTAGATGTGGAATGGTGCTGTAGTTATATTTCTTTGCATTGCTCAAATGTTGTTAGCTTACCTTAGCTTTTTGAATACTTGCTCAAATGCTTTAATTTTCATGTTGCACATAGGTTCAAGTGGAATGCTCATATCTTGATACTTTTTTTGAGATAGATGGACCCCACATTCAATGCTTAAGAAAGGTATTGGTTTGTTCATTTCAAAACGTTTATGTGAGATACAAAATACAAACGTGATTCGTATATGTGGGTTCTAGTTGCATGTAGTAGGCAGTTGTATAAATAATGGTTGGTTATTCCTAGAATTACATTACATGTTTGCTATAGGATTAGATCACACACATGCCACTTTGACAGGTGTATGATGTGTGAATGGGCTTTCTTACAAGGTCCAAGAGATGGGACTTGACCAATTAAAATTGAGTTAGGTCCATTAAGTACCTGTAGGTCTGAGTGACCATTGACAACCCTGCACGTACGGGTTTAGTCTTTGAGAATTTATCCATTCCAATTTCTATTGTGGTTAAAAAGTTTGTGTTGAATGCCTAACCTTTTTTTCCCTCATTATTTCAGGCCCTCAAAACTACCAAACTCTGAGATGACTTTTCTAGCTTATGTACATATGCAGCTGATCAAATGAATGGTCCAACTAAAATTTGGTATGTTTATTTAACTGCAAGTCCAAGTAAATGGATCTTTATGAATTAACCTGGACAAGTAACACTAGTTGTAACTGTGACTCCAGCTTAAAATATCACTGAGTAGTTACAATCTAGGTTTTACTTGGGTTGTCTATCATTGTAAATTTTCTTGGCAGATGAATGTATGAAGCCTACATTCTCACCCTCATAACATTAATTCTTTTACAGTGAAGGAAGCTCATGAGAGGTTAAAAGTATCTCAAAGTGGGATTCTTTTATTTGTACTTTCAAGATATGCTTCGGAGCTATCTGGATGTTTAGTGGGAGTCTCTGGAAGGTGGGAGTCACTGTTATGACCATGATGAAGCTGTCCATTTCCTATGGACAGCATTGGAGTGGCCTGGCCATTAGGACAGGCCGTGTTTATGTATTAGCTTGAATTTTTTGGAGCAGACCTGGATGTGCATCGGAGCTATCTGAATGCTGAGCAGGGGTCCCTGGAAGGTGGGAACCGCTGTTATGACCATGATGAAGCTGTCCATTTTCTATGGACAGCATTGGAGTGGCCTGGCCATTTGAACAGGTCGTCTTTATGTATTAGCTCGAATTTGTAGGGCAGGCCCGTGTTTATGAAAATCTTCATTTATGCTCTAGTTAATTTTGTGTAATTTGAAATGAGCTTAACCTAAACCTATAACCTATAACTTATAACCTAAAACCTAAACCTAAACGTATTCTCAAATCCCTAAACCTAAACCTACACCTAATCCTAATCTCAACTCCCTAACCTAAACTTAAACTTGAAAACCCAAACCTAAACTCGATCCTGAACCCGAATCTAAATCCCTAAACCCTTAGCCTAAACTTAAACTTAATTTACTTACTTAAACCTACACCTAAACCCAAAAATATAACCCGAACCTAAATTCCTAAACCTAAACCTAAACCTATAACCTAAACCTAAACCTATAACCTTAATCTTAACCTATAACCTTAACCTTAACCTAAATCTATAACCTATAACCTAATCTAAACCTAAACCTAAACCTATAACTAAACCTATTCTCAAATCCCTAAACCTATAACCTAAACCTAAACCTATAACCTTTAACTTATAACCTATAACCTAAACCCAAACCTAAACTTATAAACTTAACCTAAACCTATAACCTTAACCTAAACCTAAACCTTAACCTAAACCTATAACCTAAACCTAAACATAAAACCTAAACGTATTCTCAAATCCCTAAACCTAAACCTACACCTAATCCTAATCTCAACTCCCTAAACCTAAACCTAAACCTGAAAACCCAAACCTAAACCCGATCCCGAACCCAAATATGAATCCCTTAACCCTTAACCTAAACCTAAACCTAGAATAATTATAAGAATGCGGAATTCTTTCAAAAGTGACTCGTGTTCAGGCTAAATCAAATAAGATCTCTTTTGTTTTGGTCGACGAGAGTTGGTTTGAAGGTGTAAATACCAGGTTTGTGGTGTGCTTGTAAATTACTATGAGTTTCTTCCTAAAGAAGGTGGCATTGGCCTAGGATGGACAATTTGTGTTTCAATCAGTTATTTGAGGAGGAAGTTTTGACCTTGGAGGTGCCAATCTAAGTGGAGGAGGTGAGGAAAGCGGTTCTTTGGGAAGGGACAAGGTGTCAAGGTTGAATGGATTTCCTCTGCCCTTCTTTCAAATCTTATGGGAGACAACGAAAGGGGATTTGGTTAGCTTCATTATCAAATTCTTTGATTGCGGCTATTTAGCATATGAGATGGGGGAGTTGTTTATTGTCATCACCCTGAAGACTTTAAATAGACTTCCATCATATGCAAAAGGAGTATTCACGATTCTTTAAATACTTTTAGATGAAGACTTTAAATAGACTCCCATCATATGCCAAAGGAGTGTTCATGAGTCTTTAAATACTTTTAGACTGTTATCTTTGCCCCTTTAAAAAGTTAAATTTTTTTTCAACTCTAAAGCTCAAAATCTCACTTAGGAAAAAAAATTTCAATGGTGCAAGCAAGAGGCTATAGCTTACACTCAATTTCTACCTACCTTTGATCAAGCCCCTCCCCCCCCCCCCCCCCCCCCACCCACACACACACCCAATTTCATCTATCCATTAGTGCAATTGATAGACATTACCATTTATTTTTTATTTTTTTAACGATGAAGATTCATTAGTGAAAGAGAAAAAAGGGACATTATTCAACAAGGTAGGCAACATATATCATCTGAGCACAGGGAATTCCAGTCCACACTCTCCTTGGCCAAACTATCATCCTAAGAGTTAGTTTCCCTTAGGATGCCACTGAGATTGGTATCGGCCTAGGTTGGACAATTTATATTTCAATTAGTTATCCGATGAGGAAGTTTTTACCTTGGAGGTGTCAATCTCAGTGGAGGAGGTAAAGAAAGCGATGAACTCTTCGGGAATAGACAAGGTGCCAGGGCTGGATGGCTTTCCTCTAGCCTTCTTTCAAGTCTTATGAGAGAGCGAAATGGGATTTGGTTAGCTTCATTGTCAAATTCTTTGATTGGGGCCATTTAGCATTTGAGATGGGGGCATTGTTTATTGTCATCACCCCAAAGACTTGACTCCCATCATATGCAAAAGGAGTGTTCACAAGTCTTTAAATACTTTTAGATTCCCATCTTTGCCCCTTTGAAAGTTAAAATTTATTTCAACTCTAAAGCTCAAAATCTCACTTAGGATAAAAAATCAATGGTGCAAGCAAGAGGCTGTCGCTTACACTCCTGGAGTCACCCTCCATAACCAGGCACCGATAAAAGATTATGAACCAGCTTGAGGCCCCCATAATATAGGTCTAATTATATTTGTTGCTAATTTAAAAAACTTCTAATTCACCATGGTTTGAGGCTACCAATTGTGCTAGAAAGTACTAGCCTGATCGTTCCTTTATCACCATGGATGACACCTCTAATGCTGTGTGCTTGGATTTCTAGAAGAGTTGCCATCAACATTCAATTTTTAACCATCCAAGCGGAGTAGTCAAACAACTAGGCTTTTGATCCCTTTTTCACTTATCCATAGCATCAGTTCAAGCAGATCTGTACCTCACCTAATGCCTTAATGCCTTTAGGACCTATTTGGAGTGTGGGAAAAGAAAAGTATAATGATTATTCAATCATGGACTCCCAGGGTTTTCATCTGCGCTACTAAAACATGGATTCTTATGGATTCCATTATTAGGGGCTTTTGTTTAGATTGCAAGTGAAAATCTCATATTCCTCTCCACAAATTTCCCCTGGTATCTTTTGTGTGAGATTTTTTTAGAATGTGATGTGGATATATAAGATTGTTTGTGTGTAGATGTATGCAGTTTGTGTTTGTATGGATGTACGTAGTTTGTGTTTAGATGGATGTGAATATGATGAAATATATTATAATAGGTGTATATCAGGAAGAATATAATGAAATATATTGTAACGGGTGTATATCAAGAATTTTTACTCAAAAACTGGAAAAAAAAAAAAAAAAAAAAAAAAAAAAAAAAAAAAAGAGAGAGACTTTTACCTACGAAATATTTTGTAGGTAAAAGTTTTCCGCATGTTTTCTGCCTACTAAAACTTTTGTAGGTAAACATTTTTACCTACCAAACGTTTCGTAGGGAAAAGTTTGGACTATTTTTTTACCTACAAACAATTTCATAGGTACACAGTTTTTACCTATGAAACTTTTCGTAGGTAAAAGTTTTGTAAATATTTTTTTACCTATGAATAATTTCGTAGGTAAAAGCCTTACTATTGCCGACGAAAAGTGTACATAGTTTTTACCTACGAATGTATTCATAGGTAAAAGTTTCATGAAACATTTTTACCTACAAAAAAAATCGTTGGTAAAAGTTTTTTATTTATGCTTTACCTACAAAAAACTTTGTTGGTAAAAGTCTTGCTATTGCCGATGATGCCCATTTTTGTCGGTAAAAGCCTTTACCCTCGATCTTTTACCGACAAAAAAATTCGTCAGTAAAACTTATTACCTAAGAAAAACTATCATTTAGCGATGAATTTTTTTGTCGATAAAAGTGGATTTTCTTGTAGTGATATGATGTTCATCATGGTGGACCATACTAATATGGGCCACTTTGCTAACCACCATAGCCATAAATACATGCACACAAGAACTCCACACCAGTGGGGCCCACACATATCAAGAAAATAAAAAGAGAAAGAAAGAGGAAGATGGGAGGAGGTGTGTAGACTCACCTCAATGGATGGATGGTTGGATGAAGAGGTGTGGTCCACTCCCTCTTTGATCAATGGTGGGCCACACCTTGGCCCCAGTCTTTCTCACTCTCTCTTAAAATCTCATAATTTTTCTAAGTATAGGAAAAGAATAAGTGCAAGAGAGCTCCTACTCTTATATAGGGAATCGGGGGTTGAGATGGCAAGATGATGTGGCAAGTTTATGAGATCTTATTGGTGCTAAAAGTGAGATGAATGGTGATGTATGGTATGGGTAGTGGATGGATGAGGTTGATGGTACTAAGCATGCATTGGCTAAGGTGGAAGAAATCTAAACATGCATTGGCTAATGGATGGATAAGGGTTATAGGTTGTAGGTGATGTATGGTGGATGATGGAGTGTTACAATTAGTTGTTTGAAGTGATGTGGCACAAATCAAGACATACATTAGATACATGTATAGGATGAGGTGGACATGAGCCATGATTTGTCTCTAAGGCATGGAGAGAGAGCTAATGATGAGTTTTGGGATAGAATCCAATTTTATCTTATAGTGCTTGTCTTATATGTGTTAGCTTCTTATTTTGTCATGTAGTAATTGTCCTATTTGTTAGTAATTTTCATGTTCTAAAAGTGGGCTTTAGGCCCACATGGGCTCAAGTCCAATGGACCTATCATAATAAAGGTTGCTTGTGTTACTGGATACATAATTTGGGCCTTACATTCGATGGGTCATATCTCACTAACGGAGCATTGGATTGATGCATGGTTTTCACCATTGCGATCGCAACGACGATGCGGTCCACATGATAGAGGCCTCAAGATCATCCGGAATAAATCGCTTGGGCGAGTTTTCTAGATACACTATGGTGCAGTGTATTATCTATCAATGGTGTGAGTTGGGACAAATGTGCATACGAGTGATGTTGTAAAAGACCGAGATCCCACATTAGTTGCGAGAGAGGTCAGGCTATATTTGAGAATCCTTTGATGAATCGCATGTAGTAATCAATCAATCCAAGGAAGCTTCTCACTTCAGTGATCGATGCGGGCTGCTATCAATTCTGCATTGTTATGACCTTTGCAAGATCTACTACAATGCCTTGATGAGTGACTACATGATTGAGGAATTTCACATCTTCCTTCCAAAAATCGCATTTCCTAAAATGGACAAACAACTAGTGTTGCCTAAGCATATTGGGAACTACTCGTCGGTGTTCTTCGTGATCTTTGTGGCTCTTAGAGTATATTAAGATGTTATGTATAAACATAATGACAAACCTATATAGGTATGGCCTGAACACCTGGTTCATGAAGTCCATGCACACTATAGAGGCATTAGTGAGATCGAAGGGCATCATTAGAAACTCGTAGTTCCCAAAGTTTTTCTTGAAAGTGGTCTTCAGCATATCCTCCTTGATCCATAATTGATAGTACCCAGATCGTAAGTCTATTTTCGAGAAATAGAGGGCACCTCGCAACCAATCAAAAAGATCATCAATCAATGGCAATGGGTACTTGTTCTTCACCATAATCTTATTCAACTTGCAATAATCTATACAAAGTCATAAAGATTTTTCCTTCTTCCTTGCAAAGCAACATTTGAGCTCCCCACCATGATACATAGGTTGCATAAAAACATGGTACAAAAGTTTATCAATTTGAAATCTTAACTCTTATATTTCATGAGTAGGCATATGATACAACGCTAGTGTGATTGGCGTCACACCAAGCACATGATCGATAAGAAAATCTATTTCGCATTAAGGAGGTAATCCAGGCATTGCCCTAAATACATCTACAAATTCTTACACTAATGGTATCTTAAATAATGCTAGTCCATTATATCCATCTTCTCGTGTAGGAAAAATTAAGTTTGGTACCTACAACTGACCTTAATAGGGAATGTGGAAGGAGTCTCCCTAGGCTCTTGTACCATGATAATCCAAGTTCCACAATCTATTTCAACCTTCGCAGCGATCAGTCAGTTCATGCCTATGATGACATTATAGTGGTATATACTTGTATAACGACCTAGAAAAATCCGTACTTAGACCCGAGTACCATTTTTAGCAGAAATCATTTAGAACCAAATTCCTTAGAAATTTAATGTGTTTTAGCTAGCACTAAATTAGATTGCATGTAACAATTGTACCAATAACTTTCAATACAATCTGTAAGACCTAAAACCTAGAGAATCATTGACGCTAAATTACCCTGAAATCTAGGATCCAACTCTAAACCCAGTTGCTCCCGGGAATGCTTTGTAATTTGGTATTAGATTTAGACCACACGTCAAAAGTCTGATAGCTATGAACTTAGACCATTATGACCGGTTAGTTAGACTTGACAATCACCTCAAAAATTAAGTCCAAACATTGTCCTGAGACCATTTTATTGAGTCCGAAGTGAAGAGAGTGAGAACATAAAGATTTTTAGAAAATTAAATATATTTTTAAGTTATCTGGAGCGTTTCACTTGCGCATTATTTTTAAGCATTCTGACCGTTAGATTTCGACCCAAATTCACCCTCGGATCAGGATAGGTGGTCCTTACATGTCAAAGTGCTTGTAGACCGTTAAATTAAAGCTGGTCCACCACGGACGATCTGAAAACCTGATCGGACTGAAAACTTAACTTACTAAAGATCCAATACTAGTGAGCTTACGTCCGACCACATTTGATAAGAGGACCTTTAGAAGTGCTTCGTTGGATCAGAAAGAGCTCGATTTGGTTATAACCTAAGTATACCTTGACCTTTAAGACTATTTTCGTCAAGCTTAGGCTTATAAAAAGGCCTTAAACCCTTATTCCCAAATTCCATATGAATTTTCTAAACCCTAGCTTTCCAAGAGAGAGAAAAGAGAGAGAAAGTGTGGGAGAACCTGTTGATTCTCCGTAGGATTCTTCCCAGTTCATCTGCACATCGAACCTGCATATCTGAATCGTTCTTCCGGCGATTTTGATTTCATTCTTGGATAAGTTAAGTAAACCCTAACCTGTTTTGAAGTCTAGAATAGTTTAAATGAAGTTATAGTTAACCTGTTTCATGTCATAGGTAGCGTATCCGCCGTTGACGAAGACTTATCATCTGAATCACCTCTTATACGCATTTTCTGGTTTAAGGTGCGGACTATATATGTTTAGGTTATGGTTTTCAAGGCTTTCAATGATAGATAATGATTTATGATTTCTAGTACACATGTCAAATGCGCTATCCGTTTCGATTTACGTATATGCATACTTTATGTTCCAAATAGTGTATTCATGTATATGTTAGAATACCTGTATACGTATGGAATATGCCGTTATGATTTTCATGATTATTTGTCATAGGCTTATACATGATATGTATGCGGCAACTCCTTGGCGAAAGGACTTGCCAAATGTGTAATAGAATCGACATATGTGGTGTATGTTGAATAGGGTAGTCTAAGTGTTTGGATAAATGCTTGAATGAGTTAGTAGTTAGTAAAGAGGGATGTTTTAGGTTGTCAAGATATGAATCTCAATCACCTTAACTGTGTGTATGATTTCCTCCATGAATTATGTAACTTAGATTATTCATGTTAAATGTGTGTATGATTTCCTCCATGTACTGTATTTAAATTTCAGTTATATGACATGAATGTTCATTTGAAGGTAGGATATGAATTATATGCCTGTTATTGAGTTTGTACGTGCTTGGGGCTGTACTACAATCTAGGTAATCGATAACCGTTCTGTAAATAGTGGTTGAGGTCATTTTCACAACGCAGGATGAGTTTAACAAATCTGAGTCGTGCTTGGGACGTTTGACAGTGGTCAGGCCACACAGAGTGCTTATGCATTCCATGTCGTTCAACTCAACGTGTGCTTGGCCTAGTTGAGCTTATCAACTAACCCGATTGACCAATGTTTGCTCACCATGTTTGGTCGCTACTGTTTGAATCTAAGACACCGAACTCACCAGTGAAACTCCTGTTAACCTTGGTACCGTGATCCCCTAAGACTTATGAGCTGTACATGGTGGTATGGGACACCGTGGTCGAACTGTCGACCTACGCTGAGGCGACAAACTCCCCCCCCCCCCCCCCATAATGACCAGTGAGCACCCTACTCTCGTGAGCAGATTATGGTGGTATGGGATACTATATTCTTATTGTCGGTTTACATTGATTGGTGACGAGCCCTCTGTAGTGACCTCGAGTATATCCGGACACTACAAAAGGGCGACGAGTCCTATTGCAGTATTGAGGATATAACTAGGCCTGTATTGATTTGGTGATGGAGGAGTGGTATAACGATTCCGTGTAACAGCCTTGACAACCCTTGCAGCGACCTAGAAATGTAACATCGTATGAGATTTTCTAGGACTGACGACCCTAGAATGGATCAATGTTTGGGGATTGATATAAGAGAGGTGTCTTAGCTTCTCAATCCTACTGTATGAAAAGGACTAATACTGGGTAATCATACTTATGACATCGCACTGCATGTGCCATTGGCGTTGGTGTGAGAGCACAGTGGTAGTAATTCATGCTGCGATCGTTAGATGATGTCGCATGAGGGAGTTTGTGGTGAGGGCATGCATCATTTCTCATTCATTCTCGCATTAACAAGAGTATCTAGGATATGTTTGATTGTACTGCTTTATTATTACTACTTGATTGAATTGATAACATGTTAACCTTTGCAGTCTAGTACCACTGAGTTGATCACTCACTCTCACGTTCTGGGATGGTGCTTAAACACCAACCAGACTCTGATATAGTTGCAGGTGATGGCGATGCTAGCGAGGCAGAGCCAGACTTTGATGAGGATGAGGAGGCGTTCTCATTTATGCAGTTCTCAGGCGGGTTCACGTGAGCCTTGTCCTGACGAGCAGGGATTTTTGGGATATGTATATGACGATTTTGCACAGTTGATCCATGTATTTTGAGACACAGTTGTATATATTACCCTGGGCAGAGCATGCATATTTTGGGGATTATTTTTTATTTATATGTATTTAAATC
This sequence comes from Magnolia kwangsiensis, assembly GCA_037074715.1. NCBI lineage: Eukaryota > Viridiplantae > Streptophyta > Magnoliopsida > Magnoliales > Magnoliaceae > Magnolia > Magnolia kwangsiensis. Next base: position 170,465,745 of record CM073571.1, read on the forward strand.
TTCCACTTATATTTCCTCAATATTCCTGAATTATGTCTGCTGATTTAGCTTGATCTATTTCATGTTTCATGCACTAACACCGACAACATACATCCATTATTGTTTATGTTACATAAGTGATGTTTTGGAACTCAGGAGCTAAGTTATGCTCGACCCCCGAATTTCAGGGCATTACAACTTACTACTATCAAGTTAATTCACACTTCTCTACTTTCCAACATGATAAGACACTAGGGGTAGGATTTAGTAGTGTTGATATAGGTTCTCATAGCCAATAATACTGCCAACTTGGGTATAAGAGTTATGTCTAACTCTAGGCACTTCACTAGATAGCAAGAACTGAAAGAGGTTTTAGCACAAGTGTCAATCAGAATCTACACAGGTGTACCTTGGATGTAGGTGGTACCTTCAAACACTCATGAAATAGGGTCAGTTGTATCAGGTGCCTCGGTAGTTAGTGCATGAACCTGTGCCTACTACACTCGGTTTCCTGCAGGGGGAGTTGACTTCTGTGGTGGATGACCTGCTAGTGTGGGAGGGGTAGAGATGGCACGATGTGGCATCAACATTGAAGTGAGTAATGTGCCCTCTCACTAATATGTTAAAAACCATTGGCTCCATACAGGAATTTTAGATTAAGGTGTACAAGAGTCAAACTAGTTTTTCATCAGCCTAATCGTTGAGTGACAAAATGGGAATTCCAACCGAAGTTTGAAAGTCACTTGAGGGCAGGGTTGTCAACAAGCAGGTTATTGTTTACCCGACACTTGAAACAGATCTTTCGATCCACAAATCTTCCCATACCTATGGCATGATGGTGTTGCTCATCTTCATGCTCTAGCAATGATGGGGTACGTGTCGATTATTGTCCCCCGTGACCTCAACTCGCAATTTTCTTAGTTCTAGTAGAGACAAAAGCATATGTGGATACTCCTATGGCACTTTTCTTCTTCGTACAACTCTCCCAAAGTGGACTCGCCTCTTCCATTGCATTCCCTTTCTTGGCCATACGTGAGATGGACAAGGGAAATAAGAAGAGTGGAGACACAATAGAAAGAAAAGCCACCATGTTAGCTCTAGGGTTCATGGATTCCAAAAAGGGATGAGAGATCAAGAGCTTTTGAGGGATTTGGGAGGCTAAGGGAGTAAGGGTTTACTCCAAGGGAAGGAAAACTGTTTAGAAGATGATGAGTGAGAAAGTAATGGCCCTAAAGGCCTTTTTAAAACCTCTCACAATGTGAATGAGTCGGGTCAGGTTCGGTTGACCAAACCCTACTTTGGTTGACCGAGCCCCACTATCCTTTTTTGAAAACCCAAACAATGTTCGTTAGTTAACCGAACTCTTGCTTAGTTGACTGAGCCTGTCTATGTACTTGAAAATGGCACTCCATTGGATCTTGATTGACCAAAATTTTATCGGTCAACTGAGCTTCATTAATTGTTCGCACTTGGTTGACTGAGAATTCACTTAGTCAACCAAGACCCCCTGGCTATACCTTGTCTTTTCTTTGTAGTGGTTCTCGATTGAATGAGTATTTACTCAATCAACCAAGCCTCACTGAACAATTTCTCATATTTTTTTTCATAGAGTACTTGGTTAACTGAAGTATTCTTCAATCGACCAAATTTTATTGGACTAAATTCTCTAAAATTTTTGTTTCTCACACTTCTACTCCTTACTCTCTCACTTTTCCTAAGCTTCAGTCCACCCATTTAAAATTGTCTTAAGGTGAGTTTGGATAAACCAAAGGGTTACATACTCAAAGATCATGATCAAGGTTGCCCTAATGTTCAAATTTTTATGTTTAGTTTCAAAAGTTCGAACAGATAAATGAATTTTCATCCTAGGGTTCATTATCCCTAATTTCATAATCTTAACTACGTTAGTGTGTAGCTTATGATGAGTCCCAACCCATAGCTCAGTTTAATTCTAAACACGCTCAGATACCAACTCTATAATGCCCTGACTTTCAGTGGTCGAGTACATACTTGATTTCCGATATTGAAAGTGTTGCATTATGTTGTGGCAATGCGGCTTAATAGTAGAGTTAAGATTATATCAAATTAATCATGAAGAACAACTAAACAGTGTGTGTGTGTGTGTGTAGTCTAAAAAGAGAAGTGGTAGCAAGACAATCACACACATGTTCATACAATCATCCACACCAGCATTAGATTCCACTCAGCTGGGGACTCAATATACATGTCCAAAAGTTTTGATAGTCTAATAAACCTAAAAAATTACTCTAAAGAAAATAACATAGTGGAAGCGATGTTGATCTATGCATGCCTATCGACTAGCTATTTGAAAATATGCAACTTCCTCCATTGGGTCCACATAGGCCACATCTAAAATCGTGGCCTCAATGTCACTTGCATCAATGATATTTGGGCGTTGTTTTAAAACATTGTCCCGAGAGGGAGTTAGTGATCAACTCAATGTTATCATTCATCTAAGTTACTCACAATATCAACACAATCAAGTATAGGTAGTAATGGCATTAAATAGCAAATAATTTTCTAATCTACTTAGTTAAATGCATGGATGTTAAGATATGCAAATGCATGTCCCGAGAGTAAAAATCTGAACCGGCAGTGATATGGCTCGTCACCAAAATCACCCGCAAAAATATCTAAATTGACAGTAATATGGCTTGTCACCAATATTACCTCAAATGCAATTCCGAACAGACAATAATGTAGCTCGTCACCAACATTACCCACAATGCAATTCCGAACCGACAGTAACATGGATCTTCATCAACATTACCTACAAGTGTCATAATATGCATGCTTTAAATGAGCCTTTATTAATCCATTTACATATAGTCGTACTGCAAAAGTTAGGATACCTTAATTTTATCACGAGTTAAATCAACCGGATCACATGGCTTGTCACCAATGTCTCTTTATCCAAAATTAGGGTTCATCACCTAAATATCAAATATGAATAGTCATTCCAAAGGAAGGGGCTTGCCACCTTAGAATATAATCAATTTAGTAAGGCCTCGTCACCGATACCGAATACAAATAATCAACCAAAGGTATGGGCTCATTGTCCAAAGCCGGTAAACATAAAAATGGCTCATCACCCAAAACCAATAAATGAATGGTAGGCTCATCACCTCCATTAGTGCTCAATGGACATTATGAAGGTCTCATCACATAGCATAGGCTAACAGGTCGAAATAGTGTCTCATACCACCATGCCCAACCCATGAGACTTTACTTATAATATAGAATAACGGTTATAATTTAGACTACAATACAATGAAAATCGTGGTATCTCAGATTCAATATAATCTCATACAACGATCGAACACAGATGATCGACTTTGAATTGGACTTATTTGTGAAATAAATAGAACTCCAGTGAAACCATTATTGGGTGTAAAACAACTCATGTAGCCTTACCAATTGTCGGTCGACTATGTTTAACCTCAGTTGACCGAACAAGTTTATGATGGCCAACCAAAGGTAGGCAGTTCACTATTCAACAATTTCCAGAAGTTGATCTATAACAATACAGATACATAACATTATGAACATGGTTATAAGAAAATAAAATCCAAGTACAACATCATACTAAGATAATTAGGAATACATTCAAACATCTTATTTGCAATACAAATAATCTTATGTGCTTACAACATATCAAAGAGCATAGATGATTTCTAGCCTCATGAGTCCATGCAATTCAAATATTTCATCAAGCATGTTATTATTTAACCAACAAATTGTATAAGTATTATATTATTAGAGTAATTCCAGTTATATATATCATAAGTAATCTCATCAATATAATAAACCACTAACAGAAATTGTCAAGGACTGGTAAAGGAGAACTTAGAAAGAATAGTCCTCATTTTTTTTGTTATAGATATTGTTCTCCTAATAGCACCCATGATTAGGTATTTTGAAAATGCATAACTTCCCTAATTTAAATTCAAGAAAAACTCAAATAAGAATAGTGAATTATAGATAAATTATTCAGTTACATTTTACGGTGTAAGTCTTACCTCCAATTTCAAGTATATATGGATTAAATGAAGGGATTAAGCTTCTCCAATTGTCAATTTCAGCAATTCCTTCTCTGTAACTTAAAACCCCTAAGTTAGTTCTCTCTTTTCTTAATTTTATTTTTTTCCTTGTCAATACTCTCTAATTACTTAATTTACAAAAAAAAAAAAAAATTCGAATAGAGAAGGAGCCTACCTAAAATGAGTATTTATAATCTTAAAGACGAGTTTGGTTGCCCTAGAAGGAAGGGTAATGGTTACATAATACCATAGTAAGTTGATTTTAACTTTAAGGGCCCATTTTAAAATGAACAGAATGATCTAAGCCATGTAATAGTTACATTCAGTGAAAATTTACACAAGGCCATACTTATTCTAAAATTTGTACACATCAATTGATGAATACGATTAAGAGATCAATTCAATGGTGACTGATCATGGATTGGGATCACAACTCTAGTATTATCTAAGGAACGATGGTTAAGGTTAGTGTCTTCAATTTAATCGCGAACCAATGGTTCAAACACTTTTAGTGTCTTCGATTTAATCGTGAACCAATGGTTCAAACACTTCAACATTAAATAAATTTGAATTAACATAACTAATTTTCCTTTTTAGAAATATTTAGAAAACTTTCATTCTATACTAAAGAACTTCATGCATTTCTTGAGCTCGCTTGTAGCTAAGTTCAAAAATTCAGCATACGATCCCAACAATCCAATTTAAGTGTGATGTCAAGCCCATTAGGACAAATGTTTTTTTAATAGCTTCGTGGTCAATGGCCCATTAACAAATGGTCTAAAACTTCTTTGGTTAATTCAACCATCTTTAGGGTGATATGAAGAGTGGAGTTTCTTTTATATGATGAATAAGGTCTGGATAATCTAAGTTCATCGTTTGGTCTTCATGAGATTAGCAAAAATAGTGATTTAGCCCTAATCACCTCATATCATTGATTTGAAGGCTATAAAGGTAATTAGGCTAATTTAGTTTATTTGTATGGGATAATAAGATCTAATCCATTAGTTAGCTTAGTTTTAAGTAGATCTTCATTAAACTACGATTATTCTAATTTATCAATAGTGGATCGCCTAAATCTTAGCCCTAGATTAATAGATCACATGATTAGGCTCAAGATTTTTGTGATCGGACAAATTCATTAACTTTTTAACAGTATCTAGTCAACTTTATATGGTTCTTGAGAGGCAACACCCATGAATATGTTAGGATCGAGTATGGTGAGATATATGGGGTGCTACACAAACCATCCATTAGAATTAGGTCACCAAGATTTATTCAATACACTGATCTGCCATTAGAGCCACCACCTTCTTTGTTAATAAAATCTTAGTTGTAGAATTTGATATAGTTCTTGAATTTAAATCTAAACCGTTCATGGTAAAGCCATCTGATCACCATCAGAATACTAGATTTTAACCAAGATTATATATTATTTATAGATATTATACACCGATTATATCATTTGTGCAAAAAAAAAAAAATGCTAGAAACTTTCGATTCTAAACCAATTCGCAACTCCTCTTGCAAAGATGAGTTTGAAACCTTGGAGAGTGATTTGAATACATTATAAAATCCTAGGGGATCTAGATAGAAAAAAATGTCACATAATCAGGAAGAAATTAAGAGAGAGAGAGAGAGAGAGAGAGAGAGACAAAGAGGGGAACCAAGTTCCACTGGGTCAACTCTGTTCAATTCGGGCTATGTTGGGTTGATTCCAACACATATTGCTAGAAAAAAAAAAGAGTAGAAATGAAAAAGGAGGAGGAAAGAGAAGATAAGAGGAAGAAGATACCAAGTTAATTTGTCGAACCCACACTAAAGTTAGGTCAAGTTTGGGTTGATTCAAGCCCAGGCAACGATATTATGTCAAGTAAGTGTCTTACCTTAGTTTTCACCCCCATATGAATTAGAGTTTACAATTTTCTATTTAATTTCAAAGACATACTGAGTTAAATCATTGAATCTAGGTGAAATCCGAATTAAGAATAGGTTCAATTGAATCTAAGACCCCAAAATGCAAAATGTTATTTATGAACATTCATTTGTATATATGCAAAATATTATAGAATGAACTTAAAATCACAGATATAGTGCCTTGGGCTTCCCTAAAATGGTACACTTGGTGCTTTACCATGGGTTTTCTAAAATGTAAGCACATGTGTTCTTCATTGGGGCAGAAAAGGAACATGGTTCTCTACCTAGGGATGATCCTAAAATGACGTACGTGATGTATAAACATGTATAATTTAATTCATACCCTAGAACTCAAGATTAGGATCGTCATACTCGGCTTCCAAATTTTCAGATGTGACATGTATGGACAGTTTAAGGGTAAATGTCGATGAGGCCATGGGCCCCACATGACTAATCTTCTGGATGATTTAAACCCCAAATAATTTATATCTTTTCACAAGCTTTGTAATGATACCCATATGTGTGTGTGTGTGTCTGTGTGTTTTCCGATTAGTATCTATGATCCAATCTCAATAGCTAAATTTAAACCCTTAGATCCACATCGTATACCAATATTCTGATAAATCTAAATGGTGCAATACAATAAGCAACATTAGATTTATCAATAGATTCAAATTTTTAAATAATACAATAAGGAAATGACCAACAACCCAACTATCTATTATAAAACATAAATTCATGTAATAACCATGAGAATATTAAAACATGATTAATCTAAATCATAAAGTAAATCAAAACACACCAATCATCATATAAATACATAAGAAACATGATTAATGGATGAAAGTATCTAGGTCAACCTCATATAATCAAAATAATCTATCCTTCAATTTACTCCGTTGGCAACACGAAAAAATTGAAAATGTTGGATCTTCCAATCCAAAAATTATGATGAAACTTATATTCAATCCATATTTACGTAATATTACCAGTTCAAGCGTCAAACGACCTTCAACCAAACCATTGGAAAATTTTAGAGTCCAACAATTATCATACAATAGGACTACACTAATACCAGTTGTTGGATTTCTTGTTCAAAACGTAGTAAAACAAAATGAGTTTTTCAAAATTCAATTCAATACACTAAGCCAAAGATTATGATACTCTTAGAGTTTACACTAAATCATATACTTGAATGGGAAGCCATGTTTAATATCGATAGATGATGATGAAACTTAATCTTCTACACCTTACACCTATTTAGAAAATTAAGATGAGAGAAGAGGTTGTTTGTATGTGTGTAGGTAAGGGGACTAAGATTATATTTATAATAATGAGAGATGGAATAGTTTAACCCATCACAACTCATCCTCTTTAAAGATTATTCACATATAAGAGTCTATATCTCTTTGAAATATTGTGCATGCGTAGAACAATCTAAGCACCACCCCTTATGTATCTAAATCAATCACAACCACTATGAAATCCACTTGTATGCTTAGTCCAAATATCCAATGGTCAATAAGTTTGATCAATTCGAGTCATTGATCATGTAGGCCTACCTAATAAAAGTCTTATATGCATCCCAAGTATTAGTGTTGGGACACCAAAAATGATTAAGCAAAGAGAAATGCATGAAAAGAGAGAGAGAGAGAGAGAGAGAGAGAGAGAGAGAGAGATAAAATAAGTTGCACAGGACCTGAGTTGCATGAGACCTGAGTTGTGCGGGTCCACGCAACTCGCGTGAGTTGCACTGGGATGCACAGGTTTTGTCAAAGGAACTAATGATGCGACGTGGGGTCCATGGCATAGGAGCTCTAAGTTCAGTACTGGACGCCATAGTAGTTGGAGTCGTGATAGTAGCAGGCTCTGTTTGAAAAGTTATGCCATGAACTGCATTGCTATTCTTGATGGGAAGTTTAAGAAGTTCTCTCTTCTTTTTAACAGAATGCTTAGCAGAGCCATAGGTGGGAAGAGTAACTTGAACTGTATCCACGGGAGCCGGGTGAATCTACGGAGATGCCACAATGTCTGTCGGAGGATTCAAAGGTGCTACACGCGGGAGGGGAGAGTAATTACTGCTGAAAGATATAGTTAAGTCAGCTCCAGTTATATCCTCGTAGTCTCTATAGTCCAGGGGTTCTTCTTCCTCATCAGCATCTCTAGCAATGACCTGGGGAATGTCTACTTGTGGGAGCTCCTCGTTAATCCCAGTAGTCGCTTCAACTCTATCGCCCATGCCAATATCTACTTCCCCATCTTCCATTTCTTCTATGACCTCAACTCCTTCTATGCTGGCATCCGATTCACCTTCTTCACCTGAGCCGCTAGAAGAGGAAGTCCGACCGGTAGAAGTAAAGCTACAAGAGAAGAACTCTTCGTCTTCTTCCTCAGAAGACGATGGAGACGATGACAATCTCAGGGGAGATTCTTCAGTAATCTCTTGTTTCCCTTTCCATATATATTCCCTCTTTTCAGCAGAGGCTGGATTTTCTGTAGCAGCAGCCATAGGAGAGGCAGAAGATCTTTCTCGCATTTGTGACCGGTCACAGTTGATGAGGATTCTCTATGAGGAGGTGGTGATGGAACAGATGGAAGTACTTCTTACAGTTCTAAAGGCCCAACAACTTTGGAGGTGCAAGTAGGAATCGTAGAAGCTGGAATAGGAGTTTCTCTGTTAACATCCACAAGAGCACTTTCTTCATCAACATTTGTGGGGGCATTTTCCTGAACCGTGGCCTTTTTCTGAGATTTGAAATGTTTCAATGGAAACCCATGAGCAATCCAGCCTTCAAGAGTGTTAGCCAGTTTAGCTTCACGAATGTGTTCTCCTACGAAAATCTTTACGCAAATATCGTCAGGAGCAAGGGCATGATCTTGTTCAACAATATAGCCTATTCCATCTATTCTGTCGCGTTTCCTGAGTCGAAGGGCAGGGATCCATATTGGTGAATTTACTGACAAGCATCGACGAATGAGGAATGATTGATGCACCCACCATCGCATCCACGGATAGGTTATGCGAACAAAACAACCAAAGCCTTGTATAATGAACTTTAAGTTAATGCAGGCTGCAAGAAGTTGTCTCCAGACTAAACCCCAATTAAATGGCCCTATACCATAACAGTGCATGTTGCAAGTCACTTCTTCTGAATGGTCAGGGATGGTCTGATCATACCCAAATTGTCGCGCGAATCGGCTGGGGTAATACGGTTCTCTCCAAAACTCACTACCTTCTCGCAAAGGCATGCTGTTAGACCGTATTGATATCGTCAATGGCTTCATGATCTATGATACATTGAGGGAATGAGAATTGATAAAAATCAATGGCATTTAGTGACTCAATGGCATCGATGACCCATTCATACATTCGTTTTCCTCTAATAATGACATAAAGGGAGTCGGGACGGATGAACGTAAGCTTTTTCTGAGTCATCATATGTCCATGGGAAATATATACCCATCCACCTAGAAAAGTAGTGCCACAGGGTGAACACTTAACTGGCCTTGGTACGATGAGCAAAGCACAGTGGGAGCTAATGAATATCTTCATCCTTCTGCCAATCTGCCTGTAACAATAAATACGGACGGTCTAATGGCGTCTGCCCATTTAGAACTTAGAAGTATTACCATACTCAGCCAGTATGCTAAAAAAGCGGCCAATTCACCCTTGGATGAAAATTCTGACGCGTTTCGTATTCTACAACACGCATTTTCCAGTTCGTCCGAATTGTTGTTCTTAAACCTACCAAAGAAGGGGGATTATGAGCAAAAATGATGACTAATGAACGTAAGAAGATCACAATGAAAAGGAAGAGAATATATTGTAGCTCTTGGGAAAAATGAGCCAGCCAAAGGAAAGGAGAAATTTTGCCGGTATCGAGAAATTTGGACATCTCCCTGAAAAGTTCAACAGTAGCATTTGATACTAGCGCTTGTCTTTTGGAAGAAGAGAAATGCAAGAATTCTTCATTGGTAAGAATGTATTCATCATAGAAACAACCTGTCACAGGTAAACCTACTATCTTGTGAAGGTCCCATAAAGTAATGCTGACTTCACCTAAGGGAAGATGAAACGAGTTTGTGGTGGAACACCAATAGCTCAGGAAACCCTTATAAATCATGTGATCCTTGTAAAAATACTCAAAAGTTGCTTCTATAGCGTCATAGAGGCCAACATACATTAGTGTCATATTATGTTTGGTGAGGATAGCTTTGGCCTTGTTAGTGCAATATTTACGAGATGTCAGGAAGCCTCGTGTGCAAAATTCTCCAGATTCCCACAGTGATCTTCTCTCTCTGAAACGTTGGCATATCATTTCATAAAAGACTATAGAAAAGCATGCATGAGGGTTATAACTTGAGACCGGGAATGGTATAGGATATACTTCGCCAATTTTTTGTTTGAACCTCTCTCTGAAAGAATGCCCTCTAACATTCAGGGCTCTAGAATCGACCAGTTCGGAGTATACATCATACGGCTTTGCAAGGTTCAATCTGTTGGCCCGCTCTTAAGGATGGACTGATGTCGTCAAATATTCAAAGGAATTGTCACCAATTCGTTCCTAAGGGGGCCATTGAATTTTATAAAGCCATCCCGAACCTTTATCATGTCCCAAGAGTTCGGGATTTTCTTCTTTTTGTGTTCCTAGATCTTTTCTTGAAGTATCTGTTGTTTCGACTTCTTCCGCTTCTTCTGAGAAAGAGTGGGTGGTGGTGTATCTTCTCTTATTAGCGATCGAACAATGTCTGTGCGTAGATTGGCTGTGGATTCTAGCCAAGTCTCCCAGTCGCTTTCTAGACCCAGCTTTGGAGGTGATGTTATGGTTCCAGAGATGATTGCGTGACATATTGACTAAGAAAGTCACTTGACTCTGTCAGAAAAGTCGAGGATGGGTAATATCGGCTCCTTTATATATGCAGGTCGTTTCTTAGTCACCTTAACTCGCTTATGTGGTGGAGTTCGTGAGCTAGATAAGGAGGAGGAGCTGCTTGAGCTAGGGAAGAGGGAGCCACTTAAGTTGCAAGAGTTGGTGAAGGATCAGAAGTCGGAGGAGAATTAGGAAGGCTAGCATGAGAGGGATAATGTGGGTGGCTCTATTATATGAAAAGTTCTCTTAGTACGAGCCATAGTTGGGAAGTTCAGCAAAAAAGGTTAAGTCTGAAAAAAGTTTGAAATTTTACCAGAATTTTGAGGCAAGAATTCACCGCACTAAGTGCGGATGAGTTGCACAGACGACTTGCGTAGGAAAGTTGCGCAGAAGTGTAGCGTAGAAAAGGGGAATCGCCAGAAGATGGAAAATTGGGAGATGGAAATGATTAAGAAGAGTTGGTATTTATAGGTCAAGGCACCGCCAGAGAGTTGCGCGGGTCGGAGAGTTGCGTAGGCAGGAGCCGCGCAACTCAAATTCTCCATGGCAAAGTTTGATCCTTCAAATTAATTTAGGAAAAAATCAAATTTTGGATCAAGGGGGCATCTATTGGGACACCAAAAATGATTAAGGAAACAGAAAGGCATGAAAAAAGAGAGAGAGAAAGATAAAACGAGTTGCGCAGGACCTGAGTTACGCGGGTCCACACAACTCACACAAGTTACGTTAGGATGTGTAAGTTTTGTCAAAGGAACAAATGATGCGAGGTGGGATCCATGGCATAGGAATCGAGGGCTCACACGTGCGAATGCCTATAAATATCCCCTCACCCTCTCATTTGGGGGATTGGATGTTCAGGAGATCAGTCTCTCTGACAGGTATTGAGGGCAGAGATAATGGAGGAAAGAGGGTTGCGCAACTTGTACAAGTTGCGCGGGTCCATGCAACTCACCAGCCGCACAACTCTAATATGAGTTGCGCAGATTATCTTTGAGGGTGGTCATTATGCTAAAATTTTTGACGGATGGTTAAGTTATTTTGAATATTTCTAAGGGATCTCATCAGGGGAAACCCACACAACTCGTCTCCCCTGGAGATTTGATTGTTCTATCATTATCGATGTTAAATAAGAAATTCTCCCAAATCAAATGCATTTCGTTTATGGTCAAAACAATTAGTTAATGGGTAAGTGAAGGGGAAAATAATTATTTTAATAGTTAGAGGGCATGTTTGAAATTTTTCCTTCCAAACGTTCAGGACATCCACCTTTAAAGTGAAGTTTGATAATGACACGTCATGGAGAGAGCTTTACAAATGTTAGTTATTTCAAGAGTTGCTAATGTAAAGATCCAAACGTAAGAGAGTACTTATAAAGGTAAGAAAGGTAAAAGGGTATATACAAATTTGCTAAAGATGGAGCACCATCGTTTAGTGTTACAGTATTTTACTGTAGATTAGAGGGCATTGGTTTTAACTATGATCTAGTTGTAAACATGTCACGGCTAAATGCCCATTTTTTTTTAGTGAAAAACCTTATTTTCATATTATGGATAAATGGATTTCATTTATAAAGACACTTTACATAGAAAAGCATAATGGTTGATGCATATCATGTTTGTGGGGCACAATGTGATGTGAATGGCACATCCCATTCATTCATCATGCATATACATATATCCGCACATAGTTTTAATGTAAATTATTTACAAGTTGCAAACACTTATAACTAATTAAACATCCATTTTTTTCTGATAAAGACCTTATGTTTCATATTACAGATAAAGCAATTACACATGTAAAGACATTATATATAAAATAGCATAATGATTGACACACATGTAGTTTCTAGGGCTTAACAAAACATGCATGGTACATCAAGCCATACATCATGTGTCCCTTAATGCTCTAAACCCCCTCCCTTCGAGGCAAAAAGCATTAGGTGGGACACATGATGGGAAACAACGAGGAAGAGAATTCTTCCTTTAAAAACCCTCCAAACTGCGTGTGAGGCACATTATTGTAGGTTTAGGATATGTGCATTTGTTGATGGTTTTTTAAGATCTTAAAAAATCAAACTCTTTTTATATGATATAAAGAGTTGGTGGGATTTCCTGCTCCAAGTTTGTTATGGTGTGAACTCACTTTTTATATGGTAAACATTTTATAATTTATGCAAACACAAAATATTGACTTATAAATGCCATACTACTTAAAAAGCTAACATGAAAAAATATAAATAATTTACCTATGAATTGTTATATAGGTGTGTAAGATGTTTGCAACTAAAATTCTTTCAAACATCCAAATTGTCCCTTGCAATCTCCATATCATATTAGTTGAGAAATCTAATATTTGATTCAGATACTCTTAATTGCTTCTTGAAATAAGACAATTACATGATAAAACACTCAGATCCATATCTCAACTGGCAGACTGAGTAGAGATACCACGTTTCAACACTTGAGGGCTTGGTATCGATTCCTAGTGGGGGTTACTAACATGGAGTGTGTACTGACATGGGTGCGTACTAACAAGCTAACGGGAAAAAAAAAAAAAAACATGATAATCAAATAATTGTAATTCTTTTGCCTATGAAACACCAAATTGGTCCCAATTTTCATTTATTTATTTATCTATTTATGCACACACTCTCGTACCCACATGCACCACAATGGGTACTGCAACCCATGTCCTAAGTGTTGAAACTCTTGTGTGTTTACCACAAAGCCATGAGTATGGACCCAATTGGTCCCATAGTTTGGACGGTTTAATTTAAGTTATTTGAATTAGGCTCATGCTTTTCTAAGGTAATTCTCATGTGCTAGGATATCATTCCTATCAAGGATTTTCTCTGGGCCTATACAGATAAACAGAAAATCATACGGTTCCTGATGTAAGAAATAATTTTTATTTTTTAAGAATCTTCACTTGGTATTTAGATAGTATTTTCATATGAAAGATTAATGTAAATTGAAGAGGCATGGAGTACTCAAGAGGTGAAAATTATCACACGTGGCAACATGTAATGCACCTGCAAGATCTAGCCCATGTATTATGTACCACTCCATGTAAGCATGTCCCGTCCCATGATCAAGACCTGTCCACGCAACAATCGGCCCACATTTCATCATTGTATATAAACAAGACCCTAAATAGGAAACAGATTGGCTACTACCTGTTAGAAAAAAGATTGGATATACCAAAAAAATAAAAAAAAAATAAAACAATTTTCAATTTCTTCGTTTCACTTGGCTGAATCACGTAAAATGATATGTTATCCTTAAAGCTTGATTCATCCCCTTATCAATTGCTAATGAGTTACAAGAAAATTGCTTCAAGAATATGATAAGCCTATCTAGATCTAACGTGTAACAATCACGATGGGTCTAGTTAGGAACAATTTAACGCAACAGATCTGTTCAAGCAGAATCAGACAATGGATATGTTTACAATATTCTATGAAGGAGATCTAGAGAATATGATGAAATGGGAGAGATTGGTGTTTGAGATTATGTATTTGGACCGGAATGGTCCAGTTTATATAAGCACCAGGGAGGGGACAGTTGTTAAGTGGCCATCAATGGTTCAAAATGTTTTAAAAATGTTTCTGACCATTGATCATTAATTCCAACCATTTTTGGTCATCGGATCGGAAGATTTGACCGTTGGATCATCATAGCCCGTCCGTTTTCGGACCGCCGTGGCTTTCAAGGCAACTAGCCATTTTCAGAAACGGCTGACCATTTCGGATTAAAAATCGAACCGTTCTCAGTCGCCTATAAAGACCTGGCTCATTTCAGACCCATTGCACCTATGCTCCTACCAGACCACTTGCACCACGATCGCTCTCGCGACGGTTCGGGTAAAGTCGCGAGGGAGCGACCACTCTACGATACAAGTGCAAAGTGTGTCAACTAGCCCCACTACAGCCACATTGCCCACGCCCTTACCCTCACCCTCGCCCACTCTCACGCCCGTGCCCATGCTCGAGCCTAAGCGTGCATGCACGTGCGTCACATTCTCCAAACTCTAAGTAAGAATACTACACACACAACCACGTGTAAACTTAAAAACTTCTCCTATCATTTCCAATGTGGGATAAAAGTACACACCGCGCTTTTTATTTGAAAAAACCTAAAAATCATTTTGGTGGCAAAATCTTGAAATTATAAAATTTTAATTATTTTTTAAAAAATCACAAATTTCAACAATCCCCTACTGGTTTTTTAAAATAATAGAAAAATATTTTCGTCAAAGATAGAAGAATAGTTATTATGCATAAAGAGAGATATCTTGCGATTTGAATATTTTCTAAATGTAAATATTTTAAAATTATTTCAAAATTTTTTGTTGTCACGACATTGAACCAGTTATTCCTTAATGACATAACTGAAAATACTACACACATAATAGCTTCTATGTTATGTGTTCCTTCATATAACTTGCTTAGCACTTTTAATAGCCATGTGCTTATCCTGTTTCATGAACAATCCCGAGATAACTTTAACTTTCATGAGAAGCGGCACTACTTCTACGTTCACATAAATGAAATCCTTCTAGTGTTTCCGTTACTCAAAATACTTGTTTTATTTGACTAGATTTTATTAAGAGTTTTAAGACTCAATTCTCTTTTATAACGGCCAGCACTTTCATCTTGGATGAGGTTTATTTAGATTTAGTATTGTAAATTTTCACTTATTAGTGATTTGTTGTTACCCATTGAACCCAATCTTTAGAGATTTTGTAAGTTTGAGTTGGATTTTTATCACTGGTGGAACTTTGATTAAAGAGTTTCAACCCCATCCATCTGGATGTTTTCCTTACTAACTCTCTCGTCAGAGGTTTAGTAAAAAGATCAGCCAAGTTATTACTTGACTTCACAAATGAGATCGAAATGATTCCATCCTTAATCAATTGTCTTATATAATCATGTCTTAAACTTATGTGTCTAGACTTCCCATTATAAGTACCACTGTAGGCTCTCGCTAGAGTAGCTTCACTATCGCGATGAAGTGAAACAGTCGATATAAGCTTCACATAGAATGAGATTTCTAATAAAAGATCTCTTAACCACTCAGTCTCTTTGCCTGTTGTAACCAAAGCTATGAACTTAAATTTCATTATTGAGTGCATTATCCAAGTTTGTTTCTTGAATCCCCAAGATACAGCTACACTTCCTAAGGTGAATATCCAACTTATAGTGGACTTGTTGTCCCCTGCACTCGATATCCAACTTGCATCGGTATATCTTTCCAACACTGCTGAAAATTCTTACTAAAATAGCCCTTGTTCTTTGGTTTCTTTTAGATAACCTAGAACTCTACTTATAGCTTTTCAATGTTCAACACTTGAATTACTAGTAAACCTACTTGGTTTACTCATGGCATATGTTATATACAGTCTTGTGCATTACATCGCATACATAAGACTGGCTATAGCACTAGCATACTCTAGTTGTACAACCACTCTTCCACATTTTTCTTTCAATTTGATACTTGGATCAAATGGGGTTTTTGCCTCTTTAATTTTCAAGAAGTTAAACTTGTTCAGTATTTTCTCAATATAATGAGATTGGCACAATTCATAACCCCTACTATGTTTTTTAACTTTGATATCTAATATAATATTCACTTGTCCAAGATCCTTCATTTTGAAAACTGAAGAGAGAAACTTCTCTGTTACAGTTACACCTTCCATTTTTCTACAGATTATTAACATATCATCTACATACAAGTATATGATTACAATATAATCATTACATACTTTTAAGTATATGCATTTATCAGCAATATTATATCTAAAACCATAAGCCAAAACTTTAGAATCAAATTTATCATACCACTGTTTCGGTATTTGTTTTAATCCGTATAAAGACTTAATAAGTCTACACACTTTCCTTTCATTTCCTTGTATAACAAACCCTTTCGGTTGTTCCATATATACCTCCTCATCGAGGTCACTATTCAAGAATATTGCCTTCACGTCCATTTGATATATATGAAGATGATATATGGATGCTAGAGCGAATAAAATCATAATCAATGTTATTCTAACAACTAGTGAATATGTGTCAAAATAATTAATTCCTTCTTTCTATCGAAAATCCTTAGCAACTAATTTTACCTTAAAGGTTTGAATTGTACCATTAGTGTGATATTTTTTCTTAAATACCATGTTACAACTTATCGATTTAGAACCTGGAAGTAAATCCATCAGTTCTCATATTTAGTTTGATATAATTGAATCCATTTCATCATTAATGGCCTCTTTCTAAAAAGCGAAGTCTCTTGAAGTCATAGCTTTACTAAAGGTTTTAGGTTCATCTTCTATAGTTAAAATCATATGTATTTTTCTAATAACCTTCTCTCTATCACTCTCAACTAGATGAAAAAACAGACGCTAAGAGTCTATTTTATCAGGATCAAGACTCTTCTTCACTCTTGCTCTTTGACTCCCACGAGATTCAACAGGTATTTCAACTTCTTGTTATGTTTCTTATAGTTTCATTAGGAAATTAAATCTCAGTATTCTTATTCTTTATGAATAAAGAGTTCTCAAAGAGCTTTACATCTCTAGACTCTATGATTACATTGGAGTCTAATTCTAAAATTCTATAGGCCATAATATTTTATGCATATCCTACAAAGACGTACCTGATAAATCTTGGTCCTAACTTAGTTCTTTTAGGTTCTGAAGTTCTGAAATATGCGAGACACCCCCACACTCTAAAATATCTTATGTTTGGTATTCTTCCTTTCCATATTTCGTATGGAGAGGTCTTGGTTTTCTTATATGGGATCCTATTCAGAACATAGCACGCCGCTAACAATGCTTCTCCTCATAAGTTTAATGGCAACTTTACTTGTATTAGTATTTAATTGACCATTTCAACTAAGGTCCTATTTTTTCTCTCTGCTACACCATTTTGTTGTGGTATATAGGGTGCAGTACACTGGTGTATTATGTCGTGTTCCTCACAATATGTAGAAAATTTATTAGAAAAATAATATCCTCCTCTATCACTCAGAAGTATTTTAATCTTTTTAACTAATTGATTTTCTACATTGGATTTATAGATCTTGGATGCATTAAATGTTTTATCTTTTGAATTTAACCGATATACACACATATATCTTGAACAATTATCTATAAATGTTATGAAGTACCTCTTTCCTCCTCGAGTAAGAACGTCATTTAGCTCACATATGTCAGTATGCACTAAGTCTAATATTTGAGATGATCTCTTAACACTTGAGAATGGTTTCTTAGTTATTTTATATTATATGCGTACTTCACATTTATCTTTGTCATTATTATTTTATGGTATTAGGCCATTCTTAAGTATAAGTTTTATGGTACTGTAACCAATATGTGTTAGTCTACCATGCCACAATGTTATAGACTCAATCATGTAAGTAGAATAAATCTTTTCATTCAAAGAAATTTTGATCATCCCATTATAAGCATAACTCTTACCCATTAAGTTCTCGTTCTTAGACAAAATCAGCTTGCCCGACTCAAACACAACCCTTATCTCAGATTTGCTCAAGAGATCCCCTGAGACTAAGTTCCTCCTTATATCTGGGACATGTAATACGTTGGTCAGGATTACCTTTTTTCTAAAGGTATAGAGTAATTCCACAATTCCTTTTCTTACGATTTTTGATCAACTTTCATTTCCCATTTGAACCTCTTGACCATTGGTCATGTCTTCATAGGTTTTGAAGGCAAATCGATCGTTGCATACATGAACTGTGACACTTGTATCATACCACCAACCAGAAATTTTCTCTAGAACTAAGTTCACTTATGTGACCATTGTTATGATATCATCGTCTACTGCATTAGCCTCTTTCTTAGGCTTTTGGCGGTCTATACAGACTCGGGCGAAATGTCCAGTCTTGCCACAGACTTAACAAGAACCTTTAGGTTTATCATTTTTCTTCTTTTGAATTTTCTTGATTTTTCTTTAATCTTTATTATGTTTAAGGGAATCATTTTTCTTATAGTTATTATTCTAGGATGGTCTTTCTACTACATTCACCATGGATGAGGATGCACTATTAGCGTCATCCTTCTTGTCTCAGTTACGAGATTCTTCTTCAATACAAAGATGCTTTTGGATTTGTTCCAGGTGAATTTTTTAAATTTATGCAGTAGCTTCTTCCTTTAGTCTTTCAAGCTTAGAGGCAATTTGGCGATAATAGCTTCGACTTGAAAGGATTCAAGCATGTCTATTTTTAAAGCCTTTATCTTATTTACAATTAATTGTAATTCATGGATTTGGGCCGGCGGCAGCTTATTGTCTATTAAAGTGAAGTTGAAATACTTGGCAATTAGGAATTTCTGTGTATTCTTCTTCAGCCTCGTACTTGTATTTCAGCGCACTTCAGATTTCTTTTGCTGATGTGGTCCCCATGTATAAATCGTACAACCGATCAGAGAGAGTTGAGAATGTGGCCGCAACACAGCAGTTCGTTTTCTTGTCGCTTGATTCTTGTAGCGACCTATTTTGGAGTGTCAGCATCTGTCGCTTCAAGCAGAAGCTGGAGATTCGGGTCTAGGATATAGAAGATCTTCAGAGCAGTTAATAAGAATTTCAACTTGTCCTTCCACCTAGTAAAATTTGAATCGTTGAACCGGTCCAATCTGATCAGATCTTGGCTCATCAGTTTGACTGATGCAACACTTTCGGTATCCATAATCACACTTTAAAATTGTTAGAAAAAAGGTTGGATATACAGAAAATGAAAATGAAATAAAATAAATTTCAACATCTTCATTTCACTACGCTAAATCGCGTAAAATGATACACTGTCCTTAAAGTGTGACTCACCCCCTTATCAATTGCTAGTAGGTTACAGGCGAATTGCTTCCAAGATAAGACAAGCCTGTCTGGATCCGGCGTGTAGCAATCACGATGGGTCTACTTAGGAACAATTCAACACGGTAGATCTGTTCTAGCAGAATCAAACAATGGATATGTTCACAATATTCTATGAAGGAGATCTAGAGAATTTGATGGAATGAGAGAGATTGGTGTTTGAGATAATGAATTTAGACCAAAATGGTACAGTTTATATAGACACCAGGGAGTGGATTGTTGCTAAGTGCCATCAATGGTTTATAACGTTTGAGAACGGTTGGAAGCCAGGGCTTTATAGGCGACTAAGAACAATCAGATCTTTAATCCAAAACATTTTTCAAATGTTCTAGAACCATTGATGGTCAACTAGCAACGGCCAAAAACGTTTTCAAATATTCTAAACCATTGATAGCCACCAGCAACAGTTCACTCCCTGGTGCCTATATAAAGTAGACCATTTCGGTCCAAATTCATCATCTTAAACACCAATCTCTCCCATTCCATCAAATTCTCCAGATCTCCTTCATAAAATATTGTGAACATATCTACTATTTGATTCTGTCAGAACAGATCTGTTGCGTTGAATTGTTCCCAAGTGGACCCATCGTGATTGTTGCACACCAGATCCAAACAGGCTTGTCTTATCCTAGAAGCATTTCACTTATAACCCATCAACATTTGATAAGGGGGCGAATCACGCTTTAAAGATAGTGTATCATTTTACGTGATTCAGCCTAGTGAAACGAAGAAATTGAAATTTATTTTATTTCATTTTTATTTTTCATTATATCCGATCTTTTTTCTAACACTCCCCTGCCACCATCCAATAGATGGCGGTTGGTTCTTTGTGGGCCTCACTGTGATGTAAGTGTTTCATCCATGTCGTTCATCTATTTTCTAGATCATTGTAAGGTATGAGACAAAAAATGAGGTATATCCCAATCTCAAGTGGACCACATTACAGGAAACAATGTTGAGTTAACATTGACCATTAAAAACTTTTTGGGGCCATAAAAGTTTTAGCTGATCTTTGTCTTATTGCCTTTATATAGGTCTGTATGACCTAGTCAACAAATTGGATGTCAAATAAACAATACAGTCGAGTGGGCCTGAGGAGGATTTTAATGGTGGATATCCAATCACTATTGTTTTCCTACGATACAATCTACCTGAGATTTATATTCTTCTCATTTTTTGGATCATGTCGTAAAATGATCTATAAAAATGAATGAACAAAACGGATGAAATACATGTTGGGGGTTTTGCCCTGCGGAATCACACAGATCTAGATCTAGGATAGCAATTCAATGGCACCAAGCACACAAGAGAATATAGAGAACACCCAGATTTAACGTGGAAAACCCTTGCGGGAAAAAACTACGGCACAAAACGACAGATCTCCACTATGAAAACAGAAATTATAAAGAAAAAGGACTTACCAGATTCGAACAACCTCGAATCTCACCCTTACTACACCCTTTAATTTCCATGGAACCCCTTTAAAAAACTTTCTCATACCCTAAAAAAATCCTAGAAACACCTATTTATAATTTAGGTAACTTTCATTCCGCATCCCAGTTGCGAAGGACTCAAATCCGCAGTTTCGTGCAAAATCGTAAAACAAACTGCGTAACCTACGACTGGTCATAGCTTTTCTACGACTGATCGTAGACCACCTACGACTTATTGTAGCTCACCTATGACTAGTCCTAGACCGGAAAAAAAATAGCACAACTCGCTGGACTTCGAGTCGTGCCAGGGCTCAAACCTACGACCGGTCGAGCGCCTCCCACGACCAGTCGTGGCTCCCCCATGACCGGTCGAGCAACATGAACACTTGAAGATTTAAAGCTTCTCCTCAACAATACATACATCATAGTGAGGCCCATATAGCACCAACCATCAGCCACCGGGTTGGTGGCAGGGGAGTAGGCAATCTGTTTCCCCTAAACAGTTCTCTTGGTGGTAGTCCATTTTCCACACACAGAGCGTGGCCCACTTGATGGTTTCATTGATACGGTCAGCCCCACCTAATTACTGACCCTGATCTTACACACGTGGGCCTCATTGGCACGTGTCCACGACTCACCACCTCAATCTCTCCTCGTGGGTATTTTAGTAAAATCATAAGAACTCTCCCGCCTTTTTCTCTTTGCGCTTACGTGCCGAACCCAAGATTCGGCCGGACTCTTCCCCTATTTCTCTTCTCTGTAGGACAAAAATCCCCAAATACAAATCCTCTTTCCAGAGCTTTTTTTCTTTTTTTCTCATGTATTCAGCGCCAAAAGAGGTTTCTGATCTGATCAGTAATTAACCTTTTTGAATCGAAATGCGGTAGAGATTGCTTCAGAATGGGATTGAATCGAACGGAGATCTCCATTTCCAGGTGAGCTTCTGTTGTTTTTGAGATCTATTTGGTAGAATGCATTTCAATCTCGGGTTTTTTTCTCTTATTTTTTCTTATTTTTAATTAAAGAGATAAAACCCAATACGAGATTATGGATTTTTGGTCGTGGGATTTCGGAGATTTTTTATAAAAATTTTCTGGATATAAATTTTCTAACGTACGCCGGTTATTGCCGTCGGGAAACCTGCGTGATCAAGGTGGCGCACCTTAGCAAATCCGTACGGGCATGGCTAAAGTGGGCCGGTGGCTCGGGCTTGAAGCCGAAGGCGGGGAGGGGGCTCTGGGCCGGACGTAAGCTCTTTTGATGCATTGGAGGGTGCACGTTAGCGATCTGTACGCGAGGTGGGGCGCACGTTAAGAGGACCGCCGGACGCGGCTCAATGCCAGGGATCCGTTTTCTAAGATCTGAGTCCGACGTGAAGCCCGTCCCATTTCATGCATTGAGATGGCGCACTTTTGCTCTATAGTGATGAATGCTAATTTACGCCGGAAAGTCAGGCGGTGTCTCAAAAAGGTATCATAAAGATACGTGCGAAAAAGGTCGATGGCCTGGTGATCCGAACCATTGATAAGATGAGCCTTCATCATGATGGCGCGTGCGCTAAAAAATCCCACCTATATTTCCGTTTGGGAAGGGGATTGCTTCCCACGGGGATTCTGCGGGACCCACCGATATGTATGTTCGTCTCCATCGTGCATTCATTTTTTTTAAGGTCATTTTAGGACATGTGCCGAAAAAAAGAGGCAGATCCATTGCTCGAGTGTACCACACGTGGGATTGAACGCCCACTGTTAAAAACATTGTGGGAATGGCAGGAGTTTTGATCAAGCTGATATTTATGTTTTCGATTCATCCACGGTTGGATGATCACAGTGGGCCCGTTTTAAGTTTCAACGGTGGGCGTCATTATCACCGCTGCTTGTATAGCGTGGTTCACTTCAATCTTGGATCTGACTCATTTTTGGTTTATTCACTAAAATGACGTAGAAAATAGATGGACGGTGTGGATAAAACACATACATCATGGTGGGCTCCACAGCCCCTGCATGGATGGTGCCTCCATCCAACGCTTAGGATCCTCAATATCCGCTGTTTGGATCACCGGCATATGGGCTCCACTAGTATATGCTAAAATTCCGTACGGCTTTGGACAACTTTCCCGCCCCGAGCATTTTTAGTGGACCGCGCCCATCTATTTATGGCCCCGGAAGTCCGGCAAGATGGTCTGCTGGCGCATGTTAGCATTGAGCACTAGGAAAAGTTAAGACTTAAAGGTGACCCTGGTCAAACCTTATGGTAATACCGAAATCATTAGGGTTGTAGAGAGCATGTGCAACAAAAAAAAGTTACGTGGTATCCACCATGGCGTGTGTGACACGGAGACGGATTGGCTACTCCCCCGGACACGAGCCCCGTGGCTAATGGTCGGTTCTCTGTGGGCCCCACCATGATGTATGTGTTTCATCCATTCCGTTCATCCATTTTTACAAATCTTTTTAGGGCTTGATACCAAAAACGAAAAGGATATAAATCTCAGGTGGACCACACCACGTGAAAACAATAGCTATTGGATATCCACCATTAAAATCTTCCTAAGGCCTACTGTACTGTTTATTTGACATCCAATCTGTTTATTAGGTCATGCAGGCCCAGATGAAGGGAAAACACAAAAATCAGCTTGATCCAAAACTTTTACGGCCCCAAAATGTTTTTAATGGTCAACGCTCATTCAATACTGTTTCCTGCAATGTGGTCCACTTGAGATTGGAATATATCTCATTTTTGGTCTCATAACGTAAAACGATCTATAAAAATAGATGGACAGCATGGATGAGACACATACATCATGATAGGGCCCACATAGCACCAACCACCAGCGAGTGGCTAGTGTCATGGGGAGTAGCCAATCCGTTTCCTTGTGACACCCACTCCGTCCATAATTTCAGTCAGCTCATTTTAAGTCGTAAACCCTAAAAATCAGGTCGATTCAACACTCAGTGGGCCATACAACAGGAAACATTGTAGTTGGGAACATGCACCGTTGAAACCTTCCAAGGCCTACGGTGCTGGTTATATGACATCCAACCCGTTCATAAGATAATTCCCATCAGGATAATGAGAAAAAAATCAAATATCGGCCTGATTCAAGACTTTAGTGGGCCCTATGATAGTTTCAATGGTAAGCGCCCCCTTCCCCAACTTTTCCCCGTGGCGTGTGGCCCACTTGAGTTCTCGATCCGTTTGATTTTGATATATGGCATAAAATGAGCTGACTCGAATGATGGACAGAGTGGATGATGTCACACATATCATGGTGTGGCTCACAAAACTTTTTGTTGCACTAGTTTGTGTGTGGCAGGAAATTCACACCTTTCTACTCGAGTCAGTGTTTACGCCGTGCACTGCAGCTAGAGCTGAGCATTTTATACCCGATCCGGTGGATCCGACCCGATCAGACCCAATCCAACCCGATTTGAACAGAACCGATGGTCAAGATCGGTCAGGATCGGGTAGGATAATTCAGATCCGAAATATTTTTGGATCGAATCCGAATAGACCCTGTTCCGAACTGACCCTATTTGAAACCCGATCCAATTAGATCCGATTCGCACCGAACAGATCCGAACCGTGTGTAATATATATATAAATTTTACGTGCCCGACTATTATTTTACCTGAAAGAATAGAGTTCTCTACAACACCATGGTAGCGGGCGGATTGGCTGCTCACCTGCCACCCCATGATGGTCAATGCTTTATGAGCCCCACCATGATGTATGTGTTTCATCCACGCCGTCTATATATTTTTCTAGATCATTTTATTGAACGAGACCAAAATTGAGATATATCCCAATCTCAAATGGACCACAGTACATGAAACAGTGTCGAATGACGTCGACCATTAAAAACTTTTTGAAGGCTACAGTTTTTTATCACCCTGAACTTTGTTTTTTCCCTTCATCCGAGTGTGTATGACCTAATCACCAGATTGGATGTCAAATAAACAGTACAGTAGCCCTTAGGAGGATTTTAATGGTGGATATCCAATTACCAGTCTTTTCCTATGGTGTGGTCTACTTTACATTTATATCCTTCTCATTTTTGGAATCAAGCCCTAAAATGATCAGTTAAAATGTATGAACGGAATGGATGAAACACATATATCATGGTGAGACCCACCGGGCTGGTGCAAAGGGGAGTAGCCAATCCGTTTCCACCCTGATGTCTGTCAGTCCGCTGACATACACTCCAGTTGTCGAGGTAGGTACGTGTCATGTGGAGACGAGCACTAAAGCTCCTCGAGCTCCGAGTTGTACGAACGGTTCAAAGGATATCAAAGTTCCATGGCCCCACAGTGGCTTCTACCATTGAAACCTTGCCAGGCCACGGTGATTTTTATTTGCCATCCATTCATACAATTACACAGATATGGATGAAGGTGAAAAACAAATATCAGCTTGATCCAAAACTTCTGTGGGCCTTAAGAAATTTTCAACGGTAGAATTTTAATTCACACTATTTCCCATAGTGAGGTCCACTTGGGATTTGGATATATCTCATTTTTGGGATGAAACAATAAACTTATTGGTTAAAATGGATGGATGGAGTAGATAAAATATACAAATCACGGTGGACCTACAGAGTTTACTCAGTACAAGTAGCATAATAAGTTACATAGTACATTATCCGCTACTAGCTAGCCAAGGACGTGCAAAGACGAGACGGACGCTCCTCGAGTTCCAAGTTGTACAAACGGTTCTTAGGATATCAAAGTTATATGGGCCCCACGGTGATGTATTTATTATATGTAAACCGTTCATATATTTTTAGATATAATTGTAGAGTATTATCTAAAAAATGAATAATATCTAAAGATCATTTGGACCACACCACAAATAGCAACAGAGAATGATTTTCACCTTTAAATATCTCGTGTGGTCTACTTGATGGTTAGATCTGTCTTATTTTTCGTCTCAAACCTTAATACGAGGTCACCAAATGGATGGACGGTTTGGATATAACACATACCCCATGATTAAACCCACACAACTCATGAATATAGAAACAAAATCAAAATTGTGCATGTGCTGTCGTGAAAAGTAAGTATCGCAGTATCTTACCGTGCACGTAAAGTAGCGTCCAGTGAAAACTTAGATACGCAGGTGAAAAGCTCTTTCAGAATCATGTAGGGCCCACCTTGATGTATATGTTCTATCTAAGCCGTTAATCTATTTTGACATATTAATTTAGGCGTTGAGCCAAAAAATAGCTTATATTAAAAGTTAAAGTGGACCACATTATGTGCAACGTTAAATTAAATTCATACATATCCGAATAGTACTCAACTCGATCCGACTCCGTTTTTTTAATCGAGTTGGACTCAGTTCGGGTCAGGCGAATACTACATCAGATCTGTTCAGATTATGTGACCCCGATTTGATTTCGGATCTGATCGAGTTCGGGTCCAACCATTCTCATTTCGGATCTGATCGAGTTGAACCCAATCCGCTCCGATCCGGACCAATGCCCACCTCTAACTGCAGCTGCGTCAGTGGAGCACAAGGGCAGAGTGGGAGAAAGAGGACCCAGATTGGGTACGCTCGCCCATCATGATCTAAAGATGCTTACGAAGTCCTCAACCATGGTCTCTGAGTTTTATCTTCACCATCCATCTATTTTACCATATCAGTTGTATGAGACAAAAAATGAAATAGATCTAAGGCTCAAGTGGACCACACCATAGGAAGCAGTGTTGAGGTCTCTGAGTTTTATCTTCACCGTCCATCTATTTTACCATATCAGCTGTATGAGACAAAAAATGAAATAGATCTGAGGCTCAAGTGGACCACACCATAGGAAGCAGTGTTGATAATGACACCGCAGTTGAAACCTTCTTAGGGCCCACCGTGATATTTATTTGTTATCCAACCTGTTCATAAGGTCATATAGACCCAGTATTCGAAATATTGGTATTGCACAATGTATCGCACCCTTGGGATACAAATACGTATCGGTTATCATACGGGATATATCGTTTGTATCGCGTAGTTTATCGCACTTTTTGGGAAACATGGGAAAACATTAGGAAAATGGTTGAATTTTTTAATGAAACTTTGGGAATTGTTAAAAAGACTCTTAATACACAATTTTAAATCATAACATCTCAAAAAAAGAAAGATGCACATAATAAATTTCCTTTGCATAGGATCCTAAGCTATGTGATGTTTAACTGAACTAACACAACTATATTTAAATTGAATGCATGATATTTATAAATATATCAAAATCAAATAGATCCACCACTCAGATGGGTCATACCACATGAAACAATGAGATTTGATGCCAATAATAGGTTAGTAATTAGGGGCCACCATGATGTGGACCTTCGATCAAAGCCGTTAATCAGGTGTAACTCATTAAAATAAAGAGAAGGTAAAAAAATCATCCTAATAAAAGAAATTCAGGTGAGCCTCACAACGTGAATTTATCAATTTGAAAGAAGTTTTACATCGTTCCCATTGGTGTGACCCACAATAGTTTTTTAATCAGGCTTATATTTTATACATACGGATCATCGAACAGTAGATATTACATTTATAGCATGTTTTACCCTACAAAGCTATGACTGTTTTATTCCCAGCATGTTTTCACTTCATACAGGTGTGTGTGTATATGAGCATATCAACAAGTTGGATGGAAAGAAAATGACATGGTGGACCCTGAAGTGACGCACCAAGTTCTGTGGGGCCCACCATGATGTATGTGTTGTATCCACACCATCCATCCATTTAGAAATATCATTTTATGCCATGAGAAAAAGAATGAGTCAGATCCAAAGCTTGAGTGGATCCCACCACAGAAAATAGTGGAGAGAGTGACGCCCACCATTAAAAATTTGTAAGGGCCACAAAAGTTTTCGATCAAGCTGAAATTTGTTTTTCCTTTCTTTCATGTCTGTCTGAACTTACAAACTATAAACAGGTTGGATCTCAGATAAACATCAGTGGACCTTAGGAAGGTTTCAACAATGGGCATCCCTCTCCCCACTATTTTTTGTGGTGGGGTCCACTCCAGATTTGTCTCATGCCTTAAAATGACATACCCAAATGTATGGACGATGTAGATACAACACATACATCATGGTGGGCCCCACAGAACTTGGTGCGTCACTTCAGTAGCCAGTCTGGCTGTGCAACCCGTCAGTACCTTTCGCCTGCGCCGCTTACGGGGAGACGAATGGGTTACTCCTCCTAACACCGGCCTCATGACTGGTTGTCGGTGCTCTGTGGGCCCCACCATAATGTATTTGTTTCATCCATTCTGTTCATCCATTTCTACAGATCATTTTAGGGATTGATACAAAAAATCATAGGGATATAATCGCAAGTGGACCACACCAAAGGAAAATAATAATGATTGGATATCCACCATTAAAATCCTCCCAAGGCCCACTGTACTGTTTATTTGACATCCAATCTGTTGATTGGGTCCTAAAGACCCAGATGAAGGGAAAAAATAAATATTAGGTTGATCCAAAGCTTTTATGACTCCCAAAATGTTTTTAATGGTCAACGTTCATTCAACACCGTTTCTTATAATGTGGTCCACTTGAGTTGCGGATATGGTTCAATTTTGGGCTCAACACCTAAATTGATCAGTAAAAACGGATGGACGGCGTGGATAAACCATGTGTAATCATGGCGGGCCCAACAGAGTTTACTCAGTAAGATAAGAGTGTACTGAGTACGCAATCTCATATGAACGCCCGTCGCACAAAACGTCACCAAGTTACGTGGGTCCCACCATGATGTATTGTTTCTATCTACACCGTCCATACATTTGAAGAGATCATTTTATAGCATGAGCCAAAAAATGGGTTAGATCTAGAGCTCAAGTGGACCCCACCATAGAAAACAGTGGAGAAAGGTTTCAACGGTGGAAATCAGTATCACCACTGTTTCCTGTGGTATGATCTTATATTTTTCTAAAATTTGGGATCATTAAATTAGATGGGAAAGCAGATGGACGGTGCGGCTGGACTACATGCATTAAAGGTGGGCACAGGTGAGTTCACTGAGTACAATAAGTGCGTACTAAGTAACGCACCATGACAAGCCTTTACCCCATCCGCCGAAGCAGATTGCGCACTGTGTACTGAGTAAACTCTGTGGGGCCACTATCATTCATGCATTTTATCAAATTCGTCCATCCATTTTATCATATAATTTCAGGGCTTTAAACGAAAAATTAATCATATTGAAAGTTCAAGTGGACCACACCACCTGAAACAGTTTGAATTGAAGTCTACCGTTGAAAAGTTCTTGGGGGCCCACAGAAGTTTTAGATTAATATGATATTTATTTTTTTCCATTCATCCATATCTTTATGATATTATGAACAGTTTGGATGACAAATAAACATCATTGGGGGCCTTATAAATATTTCAACGGTGGAAATCAATATTTCTACTATTTCCTTTGGTATGGTCTACTTGAGATTTTGATATACTTTATTTTTGGGTTCAACCCCTAAAATGATCTAGAAAAATGTATGGACGGTGTGGATAAACCACATGAATTCATAGTGGGCCCTATGGAGTTTACTCAGTACGATAAGAGCGTACTGAGTGACTCAATACGCAATTCAATTTCTCCATCCGCGCCCCTCTTTTACTTTTCCTCTCCATTTTTACTCCCATCCACGCAGTCCGATCCGTCTTTCACCCACGCAATCCCGCAAATCTCGTTCCAAAAGAAACAGTTCATCGATCCGACCTGATTCTTCGCTGGAATCTCTGAGAAAGAGGGAAGTTTTTAAAAAAATGGCAAGAAAATCGTACTTACCTGTTGAATGACCCACTTCCGATCACCATTATAGCCAGGTACTCACCGATTTCTTTTTCTTTTTTTTCTAATTCAAATTTTTGGATTTTTGAGTGCAATATCAACGATATATCAGCCGATATCTGGATTTTGAATTTATTTTTTTTTTTATCTTCCTAGGGTTATCACGAGTGTATCGTCTAGCAGTAGTGCGATAACGATAATATCGGCCGATAGTATCGATATTTCAAACACTGTATAGACCTCAATATAAAGGGAAGACACAAAGATCAGCTTTATTTTTTTGGTCCTTAGAAGTTTTCAATGGTACGTCTTTAACACCCCCTGTGTGGTCTACTTGATCCTTGGATCTACCTCAATTTTTGTCATCAATACTAAAATGATATTACAAAATTGATGGACGGTGTGGATTAAACCCATAGATCACAGTTGAAGATACCATAACTCATCCATCACTAGCTAGGCCCTGGTGGGCAGTATAATCCGCGTCCGAGACAGAGATGACAATTGGCCAACATTTTCAATTTAGACGCGATTTCTTTGGCAGGAAGTTCCTGCACTGGGACCCAAGTGGGGCCCACTGTCATATTTATGAGAAATTCTCTCCATGTATGCGTTTTTTGAGTTCATTTTAGGATAAGAGGCAAAAAATGAACCGTATATAATGCTAAGTGGGCCGAAAACGTGATAATTGATTGTCCACAGTTGAAATATTCGTGGGGCCAAAAAAGTTTCCAATCATGCTATTATTTGTGTTTTCAGTTCATCTCAGCACAAATGACGTTACTGACAGTATGGATGGCATGTAAACATCACTGATGAACCTAGGGAGGTTTCAACGGTAGAAATTTCCCTAACCACCTTTTTCCTTTAGTACGACCCACTTGAGTCTTGTATCCCGTTCAATTTTGGTTTCTTCTCCTAAATGAGCCCACAAAACGGATGGACGGAGTGGATTTTCAAAACACATTATGGTCGACCCCACCTAAGAATCAAGCGCAGCAACTTCCTACAAAAGCCTCTGGCAGGAAATCTGCGTCCCAATTCATGAAAACGGATTGGCTACTCCCCCTGCCACCAGCCAAGCCAATGGCTGGTGGTCGGTGCTCGGTGGGCCCTATCATGATGTATGTGTTTCTTTTATGCCATCCATCTATTTTTATAAATTATTTTATGGCATGAGACAAAAAATGAGGTATATCTCAATCTTAAGGAGACCACTTTACAGAAACAGTGTTGAATGAACATTAAGGATTAAAAACTTTTTCGGGCCATAAAAGTTTTGAGCAAGATGATCTTTGCTTTTTTTCCCTTCATCTGGATCTGGGTCTGTATGGCTTAGTCAACGGAATGAATGTCAAATAAACAGTACTGTAGGCTTTAAGAGGATTTTAATGGTGGATATCTAATCACTATTATTTTCCTATGGTGTGAACCACCTGAGATTTATGATTTATATCCCTTTTATTTTTTGGATCAATCAATAAAATAATATATAAAAATGGATGAACCAATTGGATGAAACACATATATCATGATGAGGCCCACGGAGCAGGCTGGTGGCAGGGGAGTAGCCGGTCCGTCCTCGAATTATTGTATTATATCTGAAAAATATCCCTCTCATTTTTTGGATCAATCAATAAAATAATATATAAAAATGGATGAACCAATTGGATGAAACACATATATCATGATGAGGCCCACGGAGCAGGCTGGTGGCAGGGGAGTAGCCGGTCCGTCCTCGAATTATTGTATTATATCTGAAAACGGATTGGCTACTCCCCATGCCGCAGCCAATGGCTGGTGGTCGGTGCTATGTGGGCCCACCATGATGTATATTTTCCATCCATGCTGTCCAATCTATTTTTATATGTCATTTTACGCTATTGCAAAAAACAAGAATGAGGTAAATCCCAATTTCAAGTGGACGATGTCGCAGGAAACAGTATTGAATGTACGTCAACCATTAAAAACCACAAAAGTATTAGATCAAGCAGATCTTTGTTTTTTTTTTTTTTATCCCTTTAGACCTATGTCTTTATGACCTAATCAACATATTGGACGCCAAATAAACAGTACAGTGGGCCTTGGGAGGATTTAAATGATGGATATCTAATCACTATTTTGTTCCTGTGGTGGGGCCCACCTGAGATTTATATTCAGATGAATCCCTAAAATGATCTTAAAAAATGGATGAATAAAATGAATGAAATACATACATTATGGTGAGGCCCACAGAGCACCAACCACTAGCCACCGGGCTGGTGTCAGGGGGAGTAGCCAGTCCGTTTCCATTATATCTCCACACATTGGATGTGTGTCTGGGACGCGGTTTGGCTAGTGACGCCAGTAGTCGGTGCCATGTGGACTGCACCATGATGCATGTCTTTTATCCATGCCGTCTATACATTTTGAAAGATAATTTTAGGGCTTAATAACAAAAATGAGTAGATCTAAATCTCAGGTGGACCACACCATGGGAAAACAGTAATGGTTGAATTTCCACCATTAAAAACCTCCTAGGCCCACTGTAATGGTTATTTGACATATAACCTGTTGATTAGGTTATACAGACTTGGATGAAGGGAAAAAAATAAATATCAGCTTGATCCAAAACTTTTGTGGCCCTCGGAGGTTTTTAACTGTAGGCGTTCAATCAACACTGTGCGGTCCCCTTGAGATTTGGATCAACCTCATTTTTGGGCTCATACCATAAAATGATATGGAAGAATGGGTGGACGGCATGGATGAAACACATATATCATGGTGGGGCGCACAGAGCACCGACCACTAGGAGTAGCCAATCCAATCCCGTCTGTCTGGGATCCGCACCGCCCAATTTGTGGCCCGAAAGTCGCACTGGTTAAACGGTATTAACCACCTAATCTGCTCCTCGAAGCTAAACCTTTGGCCATTGAATCTGCAGCCGTCCATTCAGTGGACATTACTTTCGATCATTGCATTAGTAGGTGTCGATGCATGTCTCTGTGGTAGAGTTCGAGTGCCCATGTAGAGAGTGTGTGTGTGAGTAGGTCGGTATAAAAGAAAAAAAGGTCATTTCATCAATCTGATTTTCCAGCTTACACCCTCAATTCACACTGGATGATACAATTCGTACTGCCTGGATTGTCCTGCATCTCTGTAACATGTACAGTGGATGAGAGGCCACGGCTCGAAAAAGGGGTCAATTGATACTCTGGCAGTGTACTGCTCGATACTCAGGCACCCATAAATTACATACGTGGCATGAATTGACTTGAATTAAGCTGATTAAATTATGAAACCACTGTTGCTAATTCCTGGTTAGGGGTGGCAATCGGTTGGGTTGCGTTCGGTTCGGATATAATCAGAGGGGGGTCAAACCCAAACCCAATCCATTTGTTGAACCGGTTGAGAACCTCAACTCCAATCCAACCCATTAATAATCCAAACCCAGCAAGCCTGGCTCATTTAATTAAAAAATAAATTTAAAATAAAAACATATTATCATCTCATAGAAAAAAATACAAAAAATTCATTATCAACATCATTTAAGACTTATCTCAACTATTTTCTTTATTTTTTTGAAGTTTCATTTACATATTTAGAATTATTGATTTATATAAATTCAAACTCTTGCTATAATTAAATTACAACCAACATAATTAAGTTTAAATTGTTTATACTTATTATAGTGTAAGAAATTTTACAAAACAATTCTTACTAATATAGAATTTACATTTTGATACATTTTTCAAAAAGGTTTTGATTAATTAAGTAATTATCATTGTAGCACCATCTCTTAATGGAAGTTGGGTCGGGTTTGCGAGCAAGGGGGTTGGTGACTTGGGTAGAGCCCACCATACCATCAGGCGCACCACTCAATATTAAGCCCAAGGACCAAAAATCAACTCTATCCATGATTCGAGTGGACCACATGATTGGAAATGATGTAAGGGTGATGCTCACCTTTTAAATTGTTCCCTTAGTGTGGCCCACCTGAATCATGGATGGGCTTAATTTTTGGACCCATGCCTAAATTTTAGTGTAGCGTCTAATGATTGGTGTGGATAAATTTGTTGTTGTAGATTTTGTATGATCATCACTGTGGGCCTATAAAATCAAGGGTGGGATGTCTCTCTCTCAATCATTTCCTTTGGTGTAGCTTCACCTGAAGCACATGTCGGCTTGATTTTTTTTGGCCCATGGCCTAACATGGATTACATGTCTAATCATGATAGTGGATGTCACACGCATATTGTGTTGGCAAGACGTGCGTCTTGTAAAATGCTTTTTTAAAGAATAAAAAAATAAACCAGTGAAAATCTAGAAACAATAGGGAGAGGGACGCCTACCTTCAATTTTTTAAGGGGCCACAATGATGTGTATGTTGGAGATTTTTGACCTGCGGAATCACACAAATGTAGATCTAGGATAGCAATCCAATAGCACCAAGCACATAAGAGAACACAGAGAACACCCAGATTTAACGTGGAAAACCCTTTCGGGAAAAAATCATGACACAAAGCGAAATATCTCCACTATGAAAGCATCAATTACAAAGAGAGGACTTACTCGATTCGAACAACCTCGAATCTCACCATCGCTACACCCTTTAGAAACCCTAGAATCCCTTTAGAAAGCTTTTGTCATACCTAGAAAAGCCCTAGGAAT
Organism: Magnolia kwangsiensis; assembly: GCA_037074715.1. Classification (NCBI taxonomy): domain Eukaryota; kingdom Viridiplantae; phylum Streptophyta; class Magnoliopsida; order Magnoliales; family Magnoliaceae; genus Magnolia; species Magnolia kwangsiensis. The sequence continues at coordinate 170,500,339 of CM073571.1, forward strand.
ACCTATTTATAGCTTAGGCAACTTTCCTTTCGCATCCCGGTTGCGAAAGGACTCAAATCCACAGTTTCGCGCAAAATCGCGGAACAAACTGTGTAACCTATGACCGGTCCTAGCTATCCTACGACTAGTCGTAGACCCCTACGACCAGTCGTAGCTTTCCTACGACCAGTCATAGACCCCGGAAAAAAACAGCACAACTCGCTGGACTTCGAGTCGTGCCAGGGCTCAAACTTACGACCGGTCGAGCACCTCCCACGACCGGTCGTGGCTCCCCCACGACCGGTCGAGCAACATGAAAACTTAAAGATTGAAAGCTTCTCCTCAACAATCTCCACCAAGTCTTCATTCTTCAACCGTGTAGCTCATTGACCTCTTCTCTTATTTCTGCATCTCATCATAGCTCAAGATCACATTGGCCAATCAGCGCCAATCAAGGATCTAATAGATACCTGCTATACCGTCAGTGCAAATATATCTGAGAAGTCAATCCCTTCTCTCTGAGCATAACCCTTCGTACCAACCTCGCACTGTATCTATGTTGTATCCTCCTGAAGATCCACCTGCATCCAACCACTCTCCGGTCCACTGGAAGCTCCACCCGCTCCCAGATGTCGGTCTGGTACAATGAATCCATCACATCACCCACAATCACCTTTCACTTTTCAGCAAAAGGATCACCTAGAGCCATCTGAATAAAAAATGAATACTCCTACGATATTGGAGTCGTCCATGTACCTCGCCGATGTCCTGCGATCATGCCATGTGATTCTTCACACAGGTGGCTGCTCCACTTGTTCTATATTCCTGTCCGCGCGTCTCAGCCTTCCTGTCCTGCCCGCTCATGTGGCCATGTCCAACATCCCACACACGTGCAGAGGTGGAATCTGCTACATCCACTGCAGCTCCACCTTTTGAAGTGCTCCCGATCAACCTGTACAAGTTACCGAGTCGTTGCGCCTTCATGACTACCCGTGCCCCCTTAGATACATTAAGAGCATCATGAATACCTGTGTACTTGCATCCTTTTGCCTCCAGCACACCGAGAGAAATCAGATTCTGCTTCAAATCAGGAACGTGCCTCACATCTATCAAGGTACACTCCACCCCATCAAACATCTTGATGCGCACAGAACCAACAGCCACAACATTACAGGCAATGTCATTACCCATAAATACCTGTCCACCATCGCACTCCTTGTAGCTGGTGAACCAATTCCGATGATGAGTCATGTGAAAAGATGCCCCTGTGTCTAACATCTATTCGTCCTTACGATTATCGTATGACCGTCTGAGCGAAAACACAGATAAAACATCACCATCACATTCACTCGATCCATCTGACGTGGCAACATTAGCCTCCCTGTATGAAGCCTTAGAATCTTCCCTCTTTGAATTAGGATTTTCACAATCCTTCTTCACATGTCCTTCCTTCCAACAATTCCAGCACTTTACCTTTCCTTTGTCCTTGCCTCTGGATTTAGATCTAGAACCAGAAGAACCTGTACCTTGCCCAGAATTCCTACCCACTGTAAACAGTGCATCAGAAGACCTCCCCATGTCACTGTTCAGTTGTCTCATAGCCTTCCCTTGAAGGGCTGAGATAACAGTATCGACACTCAGGGTTTTATTCATGCTGCACGTGGTGTCCTTGAATGCCTCATAGGACGCTGGGAGAGAATTCAACAACATACATGCTTATTCTTCATCTTTCATCACTTCCTCCATATCCAGCAATTTGCAAACCAATTTATTAAAGTTGCTGATGTGAGCCTCCAGATCTCTACCCTCTGCCATCTTGAAGTTATACCACTGCCGCTTCAAGTGTAGGCGATTTTTCGAGAATTTTTTCGTATAGACATCCTCTAACTTCGCCCATAACTTAGTCGCAGTTTTCTCCATCATGACATTGTAAAGAACCTCATCCATGAGACATAAACGGATCGATGATAAAGCCTTCTTATCAAGAGTATTTCATTCATCATCAGTCATAGTAGACTTCCGCTCCTCAAGAGCACCATCCTCGTCTTGCTTGGTTAACAGGCTAATCATCTTAACCTTCCATAACTCAAAATTATTTTTTCCTGAATACTTCTCAAACTCATACCTAGCACTCGCCATTATTACTAATCCCTCAAATTCAGATCTGTGCCCCAACTTTAGCTCTGATACCACTTATTCGGGGTTTTTGACCTGTGGAATCACACAGATCTAGATCTAGGATAGCAATCCAATAGCACCAAGCACACAAGAGAACACAGAGAACACCCAGATTTAACGTGGAAAATCCTTTCGGAAAAAAACCACGACACAAAGCGAAAGATCTCCACTATGAAAGCATCAATTACAAAGAGAAAAGACTTACCCGATTCGAACAACCTTGAATCTCACCCCCGCTACACCCTTTAGAAACCCTAGAACCCCTTTAGAAAGCTTTTGTCATACCTAGAAAAGCCCTAGGAATACCTATTTATAGTTTAGGCAACTTTCCTTTCGCATCCCGGTTGCGAAATGACTCAAATCCGCAGTTTCGCACAAAATCGCGGAACAAACTGCGTAACCTATGACCGGTCCTAGCTATCCTACGACTGGTCGTAGACCCCTACGACTAGTCCTAGCTTTCCTACGACCAGTCCTAGACCCCGAAAAAAATAGCACAACTCGCTGGACTTTGAGTCGTGCTAGGGCTCGAACCTATGACCGGTCGAGCACCTCCCACGACCGGTCGTGGCTCCCCCACGACCGGTCGAGCAACATGAAAACTTGAAGATTGAAGGCTTCTCCTCAACAGCGTATGTGAAACCCTCTCCCACCATTAGATGGGTAATCCTACATTAGGCCTTGGTTAATAAAAAGAAGGCTAAACTATGAGTTTTTCTATCATGTGGTCCACATGAATCATGAATGGGGCTAATTTTTTGGGTGATGGGCGTAAACATAATGTGAAAAGAACACAGGAGTGAACTTCACATAATATCATGGAGCCCACTCGGGCCACCGACTGTTCCTAACTTTGTTAAGAATTACATATAAAGGTATTCTAATGATAACTACTTAAATTAAATTGCAAACAATCTTGAAAAGATACTCAAATGTAAATTCTATATTAAGTGGGTAATTTTTTAATTAAAAAACTATATTATAAAATGTATCACACATCTCTCTCTCTCTCTCTCTCTCTCTCTCTCTCTCTCTCTCTCTCTCTCTCTCTCTCTCTCTCTCTCTCTCTCTCTCTCTCTCTCTCTCTATATATATATATATATATGAGGCTGACCTTATTGGAGCTTCTCATGAAGTCGAGCTCCGTGGGCCCCACCATGATGTGTGATGGACATCCACTCTCTCTCTCTCTCTCTCTCTCTCTCTCTCTCTCTCTCTCTCTCTCTCTCTCTCTCTCTCTCTCTCTCTCTCTCTCTCTATATATATATATATGAGGTTGACCTTATTGGAGCTTCTCATGAAGTCCGGCTCCGTAGGCCCCACCATGATGTGTGATGGACATCCACGATGTGCAGTAAATAAATCCCCTCTAGGTTACGGGATGCGCCAAAAATCAGTCGTATTTGGAACCCAAGCAGGTCCCACCATTTAAAATCATGAGAAATCATCACAAGCATCTAAAAGCACTTGGTGGAGCCCACCTGAGTTTTGGAATGGCTGGAAATTTGGTGTGACCCTTCATCCAAGTGGTATACACGCAATGGATGGCTGGATGTCTGAACCACATCTTACTGGGCCCTGTAAACATTCAGAAAGGTTTCAATGGGAGCATCCACTCTCAACTGTTGTCTGTAGTGTGGCCCACCTAATGCATGGATTGGCCTGAATTTTAGGCCCATGGCTCAACATGGAACGGTGCATCTGATTAATGGGATGGATGTCAGTCAAAAATGAAAATAAGATACATGAGAACTGTTCCATGATGAGCTATTGGCATAAAGACAGGCCCATCCATTACTTCGGTGGGCCAGACCACTGACAACATTTGAGAGTGGGTGCCTATCCTTTGAAACCTTCTTGATTATATATAATGCCCAGTGAGATATAGTTCAGACATTCGGCCCATCCATTATATGTGTCTCTCTTGGATGAGGGGTCACACCCGATTTTACGGGGTTCCAAAAGTCATGTGAACCCCACTGAGTGGTTTTTAGATGGTACCTGATTTCCAAAAATGGCTGATATTTGAAAGATATAATCTAGGGGGGAGGGGGCGGGGGTGACCATGCGGTCGAGCTCATGGAAAGTTCCCATGAGGTCGAGTTGTGTGGGCCCACCGTGATGCATGTCGAACATCTATCCCATCAGTCAGATGCACCATTCCATGGTGGGCCCAGGGCTTAAAAATCAAGTCAATCCGTTACAGGGGCTACCCTCCATTAAAACATTCATAATCATATTTTGGGCCCAACGAGTTGTGGTTCACAAATCCAACCCATCCATTATATGTGTTCCACTTGGATGAGGGGTCAGACCAAGTACCAGACGCATCCAAATTTCAGGTGGACCCCACCAAGTAGTTTTATGTCTTAGGCATGTCTTCACATGGTTTTAGATGGTATGGTCCACCTGAGTTCTGTATATGACTGATTTTTGGGATATCTCATAATTTAAAGGAGACCCATCAAATGCACGGTGTTGATGTTCAATATATATCATGGTGGGGCCCACACAGCTCGACCTCATTGGAAGTTCCCATGGGCTCGTATTCATAGAACCTTTTCCATATATATGTGTGTGTGTACACAGTACCGAGATCCAACCCCAACCCGTTAGGGTTGATAAAACACCATCTAAACCCTAATAATAACCGTATGGTAAACGGGTCAACTCAAACCCTGACTGGTTGAGTTGGCAGGTCGAGTCAACTTTTCCACCCTTGGTCAGTCTCAAATTCAGATGAACGATCCAAACCTCTGATTCGTTACCATTAGATTTTTTTATTTTTAATCTCGCAATAAATGCCCACCACCAATATGAAAGTGGGATAATAAAATAATCGTTATTTGTTTGAATTATTTATATGCCACGTCCGCAACTTTGTAAGTAATTCCTAATCGTCTGTCCATCATCCGTCACACTCCGATTATTTATACGCCTCTCTTTAAAAATTGATGAGAGCTGCATGCGGCACCGTTGTCTTGTCCCCACCGTCAGATAGCCAAATAAACCACGGAACTTTAACTGTACACGTGGCAGTGAAAATGGCGGATTGGCAGGACTTGAATCAGACGGTGTTACCCACAGCAACACCAGCAGTGGTTTGGTAATGTCTTGGGTGGGCTCTGCTTTTTAATTATTATTTTTTTAATGCGTTTTTCACGCCTGTATCTATCCGCTCCCAGCTCATGTTAGGTTACCAACTCAAAAAAATAAAGCAGATCCCATATATGCTCAGGTGAATCACGCCACAGAGAACAGTAGTAATTGGATGCCCGCAGTTAAAAAGATAACATTGGTGATTGAACGCCCACCGTTAAAAACTTCCTAGGGATACAAGCTGATATTTTTGTTTTGCCTTCGTTCATGTCTGTGCAACCTTTTCAACGGATTGGGTGACAAATAAATGATATAGTAGGCTCTGGGAAGGTTTTCAACGGTGGGTGTCATTATCCCACTGTTAACTTGTGGTGTGGTCTACTTGAGCTTAGGATCTGCTTCATTCTTTGGGTTTATGCCCTAAAATGAGCTGGCAAAACGGATGGATGGCAGGCCCACAGTGCCCAATGCCTCACCACACCACATAATCCGCGTCCTTATTTGGACGGCACACAGATCAGTGTCGATTCAACCATGAATGCATTTTTTATATACCTAAAATAGGGTATTACTAGGGCCTTAAATTGGACGGTTAAAAAGCAGAAATAGTTAAAACGGCTGAGAGAATGGGATGGGTGGGATTATCTTTATTGGTTTGGTTTTCAAAAGACAGGCCATTAATGTTAAGGTCCACTAGATGCACGGTCCTGATGCATCATTTATGTGTAGGGGGAGAGGTTCTCTATTACATCATTTCCCTGGTCGTCGGTGCTTGTGCGTTACGCCGCACCCGGCGTAAAATAAGGGAATGCGCCCATAATTCCCCAACGAACTCAGTTAATGCCTCCCTCGTATGCCTGCCTCCTAACTGTACGAAATGGGACAGAATATTGGGAACTTTCTACCGTGTGAGACTCGTTTCCGTGTCCTTGCTCCTAACTGTACGAAATGGGTCAGAATATTGCGAACTTTCTACCATGTGAGACACGTTTCCGTGTCCTTGAGAGGGAGTTTTCCGTGATACACATGTATGAGTTCAAAACCATTCATCTGATGGGCCCCAATTTCCATATTCATATCCCATAAACCACTCTAATGGGATAGGACGATCATCACCATCCAACATTGGCTGAAGAACATGTAAAGAAAGAGAGAGGAATGCTCACCTTCGCACCTTTTTACATGAGCACCTGTGCGTACCTTTGCACACATGTCATGGAAACAGAATCTGAACAGTCCAAGTGATGCGGCACCCCTTGAAACATTATATCCTCAATTTTCAGCCTGATTCAAGACTCTAGTGGGCCATAGCAAAGAGAAATGTAAATCAAGGGAGGAAACTGTTTCCTTTTGCCATGGCCCACCAGAGTTTTGTATCAGTCTGAAAATTGGGTTTGTAGGGTTTCAAGGGGTGCCGCATCACGTGGACTGTTCAGATTCTATGCCTATGACACGTGTGCAAAGGTGCTCACGTGAAAAGGTGTGCAGGTGAGCATTCCTCTTCCTCTTTTTATATATATATATATATATATATATATATATATATATATATATATATATATATATATGGAAAAGGTTTTATGCGGTCGAGCTCATGGGAACTTCCCATAAGGTTGAGCTATGTGGGCCCAGTGTGATGTATGTTGAACATTAACACCGTGCATTTGATTGCCCCCTTTAAATTATGGGATATCCCAAAAACTAACTGCATATGGAACTTAAAATCATGTGAAGATTTGCCTAAAACATATAAAGACACTTGGTGGGGCCCACCTGAAATTTGGATGCATCTGAAACTGAGTCTAACCCCTCATCCAAGTGGGACACACATAATGGATGGGCTGAATTTGTGAACCACATCTCGGTGGGCCCAACAAATGATTATGAATGTTTTAATGGAGAGTAACCCCTCTCAACTTTTGCATGTGGTGTGACCCACAAAAGTCACTAATTGACTTGATTTTTAAGTCCATTGGCCCACCTTGGAATGGTGCATCTGACTGATGCATGGTGGGGCCCACACAACTCGACCTCATGGGAAGTTCCCATGAGCTCGACCGCATAGAACCTTTTCCCATATATATATATATATATATATATATATATATATATATATATATATATATATATATATATATATATATATACATTCACCAGAGATAGGCCCTCCATAATGTGCTTTATAGGTTGGGTCTCATTGATGGTGGGGCCAGAAGATGAACATTCTAGATGTCATACGTGTGCTGTATGTATGATTCTAGATATAATAACTCTTGTCACTCAAGAACATGGAAGTCTAGCCAATTTAGACACAAAAAACTGACCTTGATCTCAACAATTTTATTTAATTATTTAATTATTTTTTAATTTTTTTGTTGGTGGGGTTGGGGGGGGGTGGGGGATGCATATGAAAGACTCTTTATTTCCTCCATACGGACATATAACTCAAAATATACAAAAGGGGAGAAGTCCAATCAGTATTTTTAAGTAGCAAGTAGTGTGCAGCGTGCTGTGAAGTTTGTGTTTTAAATAGAAAATAGAGTGGAGCGTGGTGTTCACCCCTATGAAGCTTATGTTTTAAATAGCAAATATTGTGTTGTTCACCCATTTGAAGTGCAAGGTGTAAACTACATAGCAAGAGCTAGACACTACTTCTAGATTTTTAATTAAGGTTGCGCTTGGTTGCACCAAATATCATGAAATTTTCATTATTGATCTATCTAAAATGATAGGGATAAAAAGGACAAATTAATCATAAAAATAAAGAAATAGCAAGGAAGTTGACTTAATATTTTTACTTATATTATTTTACTAAAATCATTGAAAACACTAATTAGTGTTATCAAAAATGGAAAAATGTGTCAGATCATTAAAAAATTTGATTTTAATGATTAGTGAAAAATAATGTGTAGTGTAAGCTGCATAGCATGTGTGTAGGCTGTGTAGCATGTAGCTTAAGCTATTTTCATGAGCTAAGTGGCGTGAAAGGCTAAGCTATGCTACCTAGCATAAGTTACACACTAACACACTACATAGTATAAGCTATTGAAACACGGGTTACAATGACCAGACCATCCTAATCATGTAATCAAAGTATTTCCTTATGCTCATTGAGTGTGGATCATTACTTCTTCCCAATTTATAGGTGGAAGTCTTACAATTATGAATAGAAGGGTGCCTACCTTTGATGTCGTAAGTGTCATTTGCATTTTTAGCGAATCTGATGTTTGCAAATTGCTTCATCAATAGATAATTGTTATTGACCACATTATATGTAGAAGACATGCTTATGACCTTCACTGCCATCTTGCATTATTGCTTCCATCTACCAAGAATGCAACAGAGAAAAGCAGGGTTTAACTAGAACTACGGTGAGATTGGTTGCACCATCGATTTTGAATTTCAATCATTAGTCCAATAGCATCGAACTGCCTGATTGTGATTTCCTTTCATAGCATTCATATTTGAGAGTTTGGGTTCGAAATTGCAATGACGGAAAGGAAAATTAAAATTGCTTCTACTTCCTTATTGTGACTACTGTGGAGCAATGGTCATTTTCTTCTTGATTGAATGGAATGTTTCACAATTCAATTGATTTGCGCATCCAAATGCCACCCTGTGGAGCGATGGTCATTTTATTCTTGATTGAATGGAATGTTTCACAATTCAATTGACTTATGCATCCAAATACCACCCTCAGACACTACCCATGATTTTGATTTTTGAACATTTTTATTCTTTAATTTTGGGTAGGTACTGTTTTTCAGAAAGGTAGGTTCTTTGCATATTTTTTAAAGTATATCTGCCATGAATTCAATTCACTCATGAGTACTGGAGAAAGTTGGTCACGTTCCTCTTGATTAAATGGAATGTTCCAAAATTCATTTGGCTTAGCATCCAAAAGCAGCCCTAGAATCTACCCATGATTTTTAGCCTTTGAATTCTTGATTTGGGTTCGTGCTGTTTTTGAAAAGGTATGTTTTCTTATGTTTTCAAAGTATCTTTGCTATGAATTACCCATTCGTTCATTCGGTACATCTCTGGTCTCTGTCTCTTGAAGTAGAATGATGGGATATGCCGTGTAATCTTTGCTGATATGATATGTCAGTCATCGATGCTTCTTTTGATTTCACTACGTGCCTCCTCTAAAGAAAAACCTTATCTGATTGACTGCAGTTGATGTTGGAAGTGGCCCAGCTACAAAGAAAGGCCGACATGTCATAGATCCACGACAGTAACAAAAACAGGAGAAGATTCCTTTCTTTCAGATTCAAAATATCGTACTAGAGGTACCATACGATGCTCTATCAAAAGAAGTGACATTTATTTATTTTTATTGAATCCAGCAATGGTTCACAATGGGACCGCCTTTCAGTAAACACCCATCACAGAATGATTCATGCCTAATTTCTACCCTATCAAATGATCACAGCCTTCTGCTGAAAATTGCAATTACAACCTCTGGTCCATGTTGGATGGGGTCCAGATCGGAACATTCAGATCACACAATGGAGGAGATCTTTTTTGAGCTCTCACATCTGCCATGGGGTGCCCCCACCATATGAATCACTCTGATCACCAAGAAGTAGACTGTATGTTCATGGGGACGCCCAACGATATGAATGATTCTGATTGCCATATATGTTCATGTTATCAGGTCCCTGAAAATGCTTGATCAAACATTCAATCACTCATCTTACTGTTTCCATCTGCTGCCGCAAATTTTCCTTGTTTTAATCACATTCAAAAAACTGATCATTTAGATTTCAAAAATCATATATACTTTGCTGTTTCCATGTTTCCATTGGGTGCTTTGTTTTGCTTGATTTGCTTCAATGGATGTCTCGTCTGCTTAAGCCAAGCAATCCAATTCGTTATGTTTCCTAAGCTTGAGAAATCAATGCAGATGATTGAAAGAGGGCCAGCTAAGAACGAAGCTGAACATGTCGTTTGATACTTATAATCATCATCCCCTCCATAAATCACTCATATGGCCAGAAAATCACCCCGTTCCATCCTCAGAAGAGCTCCCCCTCGCCTGCTCTTGATCCTTCTCCTCATAACCATCCCTGCTTGCATGATCGCAATATTCACACATGGCCAGAAGATCTCCTACTTCTTCCGCCCTCTCTGGGACAGCCCCCCACGACCGTTCATCCGCATTCCCCATTACTATGCCGAGAACGTCTCAATGCAACACCTCTGCCATCTCCACGGTTGGTCCCTCCGCTCTAAACCCCGCCTTGTGTTCGATGCAATCCTCTTCAGCAACGAGCTTGACATCCTTGAGATCCGTTGGCGTGAGCTCCTCCCTTACGTCCACAAATTCATCCTCCTGGAGTCAAACACAACCTTCACTGGCATTCCCAAACCACTCTTCTTCTCTGAGAACCGCCAGCAGTTTGACTTTGCGGGCGATAAGATTGTCCATGCCACAACCCCAGTGCAGGGCACTGATGTGAGCCACAGGGACCCATTCACCCATGAGGCACAGCACCGCAGGGCCGTTGATGCACTCATTCGCCATGCGGGGGTTTCAGTAGGAGACCTGCTCATAATGTCAGACACTGATGAGGTGCCAAGCCCTCACACAGTGAGGCTTCTCCAATGGTGTGACGGGCTCCCACCTGTGATGCACCTGGAGCTGAAGAACTACATGTATTCTTTCGAATTCCCTGTGGATTTCAGCAGTTGGCGGGCCACAGCCCACATTGTGGGGCCGAGGACACGGTACCGGCATTCCCGTCAGACAGATCTTCTATTTGCTGATGCAGGGTGGCATTGCAGCTTTTGCTTCCGACGGATAAAAGATTTTGTGTTTAAGATGACAGCATACAGCCATGCAGACCGCGTGAGGAGTCCAGATTTTCTGAGCTACTGGAGGATACAGAGGATTATCTGTCATGGCAACAATCTGTTCGACATGCTGCCAGAGGAGTATACCTTTAAGGAGCTTATTCATAAGATGGGATCAATTCCAAAGTCAGTGTCAGCTGTTCATCTTCCGTCTTCTCTATTACAGAAAGCTGACAAGTTCAGGTTCCTTCTGCCTGGTGGATGTTTACGGGAGCATGGCTGAAGTTTTTTTGGGCCAAGTAATCACCAAAATTCAAATTTTCAAGTAAGGATACAATGGTTTTTCTTAATGACAAATAGGAAAAAAAAAGAGTTGAAGATTACTTGGATTCTGTGAAATGTAAAATTAATTATTGTTGCTGTTTCGAAGATTTTAGAAAAGATAGTGAAAAAATCTTTTCTTTTCTTTTGTTTTTTTTTTTTGCAAAATGGAAGAATCCAAGCTATTAGCAAATAGCACCAACTTGTTCTTCTTCTTTTTCCTTTCTTTTTTAATTTAGTATGAGTCACTTGAGAAATGTTTAAAGAACTTGAAAATTCATGTATGAGATCATTAAGAAAGAGAGTAGAGATGAAGAGGACAATTGCCAAAGAGAAGAAATATGAATGCTGCAGCTCCCATGTTCCAAGAAAACTCAAATTGAAACGTGAGGATTTCTTTCTATGCTGCCTGCCTAACATGCGCAGCTCTGATCTAATAGCACCTGGGCTGTACGGATTGCATTTCCCATTTAAAGTTAGTGCTGGTCTGGGTATTTTAAAGAATATCGTCTATATATTATCACCATTGCCATTAGGAAAAAAAAAAAAAAAACAAAGCTGTCTTTTACACCAATTACAACTCAAAAATATAAACAACATATATAAAACAATTCATGGTTTTTGTCTTTGTAGAGAGAGAGAGAGAGAGAGAGAGAGAGCTCAAGCTCTGGGACTGTCTGGAAGAGTCATCTCCTGAAAAACCCGAAGCCTGTTTCCTCGCCGTTTGGACCCACTTCCAATTGCCTGCAAGTAACAGTAGTCATCAGTGTCGAATATCTTCGTCAATGTCGAGGAGTAGTCCGGCTTAGGATCCTGTTTCTTCTGTGGCTCAAAAGATAGAGATCGCCGTGCTGATGGGTTCCGTTCGAGTCCCGCTGAAAACAGGCTCTTCCTCTGACGAGAAGAAGCATCATTATCTGTATTGGGTGTTGAGTACAGAGGAGTTTTGTTGGGTGTTGAGTATGGAGGAGTTTTGAGTTCTTCCTTCGGATTAACAGTCACAAGCTTCTTCTGTGAGAAATTGTAATCTTGCAGCTGCTCTTGATGCCTTTGTGGAGGTGGTAGCATCGACGGTGACTGGACAGATGGGCACGGGGGAACACATCTCATGATGTTGGTATTCAGATTCTCATCTGGAAACATGTCGTTCCAGCTGTTGCCCCATTGGGGCCTCGTCATCTGCTGTCCATCTGCCTTCAAATTAAACTTCGAAATTGCTAAAGCCTCTTCTTCTTCTTCATCAACCATTTCTGCCCATGTTTTACCGCAGCTGAAGGCCAATGGATGGTGGGCCAGCTTCAGGTTTCCAGCGATAGAAGTCGAGAGCTTGTCTACTTCTTCCTCTTCTTCAACCATATCTGCCCATCTCCTACTGCCGATGACTGATACATCAGATTTGCGAGTCAAATTTCCATTAACAGAACCTGGAAAACCAACAATCATGTTTTGGGGTTCCGGTGTTCGTGAAATTCTGATGGCTAATGGTGATCCGACAACTTCAAAGGCCTGTTTCTCATTAGTGCAATCCGCCTGTCTCCTACTGCCCATGACTGGAATGCTGGGGATGCAGTTTGAATTTCCAGCAGTGGAAGAAGCTGGCAAATCACCACTTGGTTTTTGAAATGCTGTACCTGCCTGTGGACTCACAACAAGCACTGGTTCAGATGGCCCACAGGGATTCAAATTATTGACTACATTCGGCCATTTCTCTGCAGCACAATCTGCGCTTCTTCTGCCATTGCTATTGCAGGGAATGCCGGCTCTCCGTCTCCAACCTTCATCAACAGAAGGTTGCAAATGAGCAGCCGTGTGTTGTTGAGGCGGGAGTTTAGAATTCCCTGGAAGTAGTACTGATGAACTGATGGAAGATTGTGATTGGGTAATTGGCAGTTCTTGAGTTGGGTGATTCAAATTGCCTCGAACTGGAACAGGCAAATCATCAGCTCTCTGTCTCCAATCTCCATCAATGGAAGATTGTGTACTCAGTAGTTCTTGTGACAGATGTTTTGAGTTTCCTTGAGTCGGAACTGGCAAACCATCGGCTCCCCTCCAATTCCCAACATTGGCAGACTGCAAATGGGTCATCCTCGGTGCTGGAATTGTGGTTTTCAGATGCCCTCGAATCAGAATTGGAGAGCTGTCTGCTATGCATTTCGTAGTGGGTAACTCAGTTGGCAGGTTGGAGTTCAGATTCTCATCTGCAAAACCTTCTTCCTCCACTCCGTTATTCCCAACCCATGAATAGGCTCCTGCATATAAACTTCCATTGTTTGAAATCGGCAAATGATTCGGTGTATTGTAACTATTCATTTTCTCATCTGAAAACAATTGCTCTTCATCACTGTCATTTCCCCATCTACTCCCACCGCTTCCAAGAATTCGATGATTCTGATTCTGATTAATGTAAGCAGATGAATCCAAATTTCTCATTACAGGAGGTGCCGAATGCAGCATTTTCCCATCATCACCATCATTTTCCCATCTCAGATTTCCAAAAACATAATCCGGAAATCTTATTTCTTCACCATAATCGCCATCTCTCCATCTACTCCCGTTTCCAGAAGCTATTTTCCCATGACTCTGATTTCTGTTAATGGGCGCAGGGGAATTCAAAATCCCATTAAGGGCAGAACTGGATGAAGATCTTCGTATATCTGTTTTTATCAGCTCCGTCTCTATTCCAGTTCCATGAGTCTGATTTCCGCTGATTGGTCCTGTGGAGTTCAGAATCCTGTTAAGGGTAGAACTGCAAGAAGACCTTTGCATTTCTTCTTCTGTCAGTTCCTTCTGGACTTGCAGTCCACAGTTCTTCTTTGCCCCACCAGAACCTGGGGAATTCAAGATTCCCGTAATAGAGGAAGCAGAAGAAGATCTCTGGATTTTTGTTCCTATCGCTCCATTCATCAACTGACACTCGAGACCTGCCAGCATTTCACATGCACGTTCAAAGGATTTCATATACGAATCCGGGCCACGCTTGTCTGAGTCCGAAGATGAAGGTTGGATCCTTTCAAGGAGAGATTTTGCTTCTGAAATTCTTCCTGTCTGCATCAAGCAAATGGCCAGATTGCATTGCTTGTTTTTATCCGGTTCTATGCATAGAGCTTTCCTGTGTGCACAAGATACTTACCATCGTTAGCATTCTTACATCCATTATCTATTAATTCAATTAGATGATAGTGAAAGTTCAGTTTCTTAAATGGTAAATAATCTGAAATTGACAGAACAATTTGCTTAGCCCCACAACTGTACAGTGATTGGGAGAAATGCAGAAAATCTCCCCCATCTGATCACAAGAAACAAAGTGAACTGAGCTTGAAAAGTCCATTCCATGGAGTTACACTTGCAAACCATGAATGGTCACAATCATCTGATAGGGGATATGGTGGATCAAGGCCCATCCCATGGTGGGCTCAACAGATGAACAGTTTAGATTACTGAAATGTGGGGCTTCCTTTGTCATTGCTGAGTCAAAAAAAAATAATAATAATAAAATAAATAAATAAATAAATAAGAAAGAAAGAAGATGTGGTTTCTTTTGGTTGAGCAGGAAATGTGCAACAGTCCACAGTCCGCAGGAAAACTAATAATGATCGGATGGTCAAAATCATCAAATCGCCATGAATTATATGTCAACACAATTTTTGGCTTATGATGCAGGCACATGGTCGCCTGATTGATGAACAGTCATCTCCACAACATCGGCCATTTGTATGCTTTCAACAGTTATTGCCTTACACATTGGCCATCTTTACAGCGGGGAATGGACACCGCACACACCCCATAGAACTTAAGCAAACTCCATCATATAATTTCTCATAATAGAGCACTTCTGCTACCCACTTGGAGATCTAACTTTTGGTATATAGCACCCCACTTTTTGGCTTCTGACCCAGCCACATGGTGGCCTATGAGATCAATGGTCATCAGAAAAATGCTGACCATGTGTATGGTGGTGGGTCCCCTATGATTGATGTTCTCTATGGTCAAGTTTAGAAGTTGCTATATTTGAACTGAGCAGAATAGCCTAAATGTCCAGTGGGTTTTTTTTTTTTTTTTTACTAATATCAGCAATAGTAATATTACATTACACACACTAGCAAGGAGGAATTATAGGATTCTCGACCCTAGGCTATACAAACAGCACTATGTGATCTATCCAATGGCCATTCCCACCTTTTGGCTTCTGACCCAGCCACATGGTGCCCATGAGATCAATGGTCATCAGAAACATGCTGACCATGTACATGGTGGGTCCTCTGTGCCTTAGTGTCCAGCAATTATTTATTTATTTATTTGAATATCAGCAATACTAATATCACAAACACTACAGAGGAGGAATTATAGGATTCTCGACCTGAGGCTGTATGAACACTACTATGTGATCTATCCAATGGCCATTCCCCTCTGGCCTCTGGTTTTCAGTTCTTGGCAAGTGAGGTTCATGGTTCAGTTATCCAAGCCATTGGTCTGCTGTGCCTCACCATCCATGGACCATACCTCGAAATTATCCTGGACAATGCAGTCTTAGCTTTTGATTTGTGACCTACAAATAAGCAGATGAAGAGAGAAATACAGCAGCTGATCTATCCAATGGCCATTCCCCTCTGGTTTTCAGTTCTTGGCAAGTGAGGTTCATGGTTCAGTTATCCAAGCCATTGACCATACCTCGAAATTATCCTGGACAATGCGGTCTTAGCTTTTGATTTGTGACCTACAAATAAGCACATGAAAAGAGAAATACAGCAGCTGATCTATCCAATGGCCATTCCCCTCTGGTTTTCAGTTCTTGGCAAGTCAGGTTCATAGTTCAGTTATCCAAGCCATTGGTCTGCTGTGCCTCACCGTCCATGGACCATACCTCGAAATTATCCTGGACAATGCAGTCTTAGCTTTCGATTTGTGACCCACAAATAAGCAGATGAAGAGAGAAATACAGCAGCAGTCCACATTCAAGTGCAAAACAGCCCAAAGATTGCAGGCTAGGATCTTCCAACTTGGGGAGAATTTTGGGTGGGACCCACCCACAGTTGAATGCAACATACCAATGGTCTGGATAACTGAACCATGGGCTCCTCTTGTCACAACTGAAGACCCAGGTAATGCACAAAGCCTCAGGCACTGCAGTTGTGCGATGAGTGCTAGCATTCTGCTATAACCACAACCACAATGGGTAACAAACATGGTATTACTGTTACCACAACTATCACTACAACAAAAACGAAACAGCATTGATCTTTGAGGTCATTTTTGGCATTACCATGATCTTTCTTCTACTTCTCTGGGGTTTTTTTTTTTTTTTTTTTTTTTTTTTAATTTTGAGAGAGAGAGAGAGAGAGAGTAGAACAAGGTACCTGTAGAGTGCTTCTGCAGTGTGGTACTTCTCTTGTTGAATATAAGCCCAGGCCAAATTCCCTAGCAACCTGTCCACCGAATAAATGATCATACATGAATCAAACTGAATTTAAGTGATATTATTCATAGTATATATGGTGGTATCCATTCAGAATTCTTAGTGAGTAGTCCTTTGCAGGACTTCATGTGGCCCAGCTGTGATTGGGGTCGATGGTGAGAAAGGGCCCACTGTGGATTTTACATTGATCCAAAATCACCCAAAAATCGACCCTACTGTGGATTACATTGATCCAAAAGCACCCAAAAATCGACAAGGGGCCAGAAAAATATGTTTTAGTCTGACCATCCATTTTTAAGGCCCTCATTGGGATTGGCTATGATCAACCATAAAGGTCATTTTGGGGCCACGTGTAACATATGGTGGAGTGCACAGACTCTCACTTGATCACACATGCACGCACAGTGGAAATTTCCTACTTACCTCGCTCTCTCTTGATCAATTGAAACGTGAAACTTCTTCCCTTGAGATCGAGCGATCTTTGTCTTCTTCCCTCCGAATGCAAGACCATCTTCAATGAGCTTCAATTTGTGTTCCAGAAGCACAATCTGTTCATCGACCCTATTACATCTCTGCACATCCAGACCTACATACATAAATACCAAGCATGCATATGTATGGACATACATACACAGTAATCTATCCATCAAAAAGATGCTTCACGTACAATCAGTGACCTCTCACCACTCCCTTTTTTACAAGGGAAATGATTGTTTGATTCATTGGTTAGATGTGTACACTTCCATTGGATAGGTTGGATAAACGGATAGGGAAGATATCAGGGCATGGCCCACTAGCCAATGGCTTAGGTTACCAGAAGGTAGGCCCCACTAGTACCATTGAGGAGTTTAAAAAAAAAAAAAAAAAAAAAATCAAAATCAGAGACACTTGCATAAGATTTTGATAGAGAAACATACGTGCATGTACATATGCCAGTGTGCATCTTGTGTAAGAACTCAAGACATCTATTAGACGGTTCTTACTAAAAAAACAAATAGCATTCAAGAGTTTCAAAATAAGGTCATGGGTTCGAGTAGCCATTGTGGTGAAAAGCCACTGTGGTGTGAGTGTGCAGGTGTGTATGGGGTGTGAGTGCATGTGTAACCAAAAAAAAAAAAAAAAACTAATGGTATTCAAGCAATTGTCACAATTATCAAACTAAGATAAGCTACTAAGGTTAGAAAGATAGGGGTTACCTTGAAGAGGTCAAGAAGGACATTGTCAAGAGACTCTTGAGCATCAGTGGAGCACAGATGACGGAAAGATTTGACAGCCTCAATTGCCTCTTCAGCTCGATCCACCTGTTTCATTACGATCGCCATGTCTTTTAAGGCACTGTTGACTCGATCGCCGGTGTTTATTGCAGCCCAGAACAGCGAAATGGCCTTGTTTGGATCCTTGTCTACCAACTGTAACAGAGAAATGACTGTTGTGTAAGATAATGATTTCAACTAAAGAAAGAAAGAAAATGAACAAAAAAAAAAATCCAAAATGAAGATCAGTAAATGAGGAAGCTGATTACTAAGATACAGCAAGATTTCAAATAAAGAAAGAAAGAAAATGAAAAAAAAAAAAATCCAAAACGAAGATCAGTAAATGAGGAAGCTGATTACTAAGTTAGCAAGATTTCTCTCTCTCCCAATTTAGCATGTCAAATGTAGACTAACAAATTTGTGATTCATGGTTAGGATTGTCACACCATGTTAGAATTTTGCAATGTGGTCCATCTAGATTAGGGCCCATGATTTAGGCAGTTAGGATTGACATACATCTATGCCATGTGCACGGCCCATGAGAAGCCATAATATAGTAAATGGCTACTCTGTCCAAAAGAGCATAAGGGTATCGATGAGTTGTATTGCCATTAGGCGTTACAGCTCAAACATGGGTACCATCCAAAAATCTAAAAGTAATGTGATTAATCAATGAGGTACTTTTCAAACTTATGAATACTGAATCTTTGGAATTTTTGATTCCCTCATACGTCTAAACGCACCCGAAAAAGAGAAGAAATTTGAATTCATGAAAGCATATCATAACATGGAGCAGCAAGGTGGCACTCATCATCAATTCAAAAGAAGGGAAAAAAAGAAGAAGAAGAAGAAAAAGAAGAAGAAGAAAGCACAGAACTTGCTAATGCCAATGGGAGGAGTTATATGGAGATTCTACTAAATTATAAGGCTGCTTGGGTCTTCCAATGTTTTTAATGAAAACCGAAATCGCATACAAATAATTCAATTGAGAAAATGGCTAAAACAGTACAATAGTAAACTACTATAGTTAACCTTCGTCGTATTCATATTGAGCGGTCTTGGCTAAATAATGCAATTGCTTTACTTCCAAGCCAGGCTTGAAAGGAACCAAACTTATGAATACTGAATCTTTGGAAATTTGATTCCCTCATACGTCTAAACGCACCCAAAAAAGAGAAGAAATTTGAATTCATGAAAACATATCATAACATGGAGCAACAAGGTGGCACTCATCATCAATTCAAAAGAAGGAAAAAAAAAAAAAAAAAAAAAAAAAAAGAAGAAGATGAAGAAGAAGAAGAAGAAAACACAGAACTTGCTAATGCCAATGGGAGGAGTTATATTCAAAATACATAAACGCAAAAGAGCAAAATATTCTATGTTATGTGGATGAGAGCAAAGAACGGAAATGGCACCCATCAATTCAAAAAAGAATTAGAAGCAATTGCTTTACTTCCAAGCCAGGCTTGAAAGGAACCAAACTCCATTGTTGAGGGCTTCTTCTTTGTTATGAATACTGAATCTTGGGAAATTTGATTCCCTCGCACCAAAAAAAGAGAAGAAATTTGAATTCATGAAAACATATCATAACATGGAGCAACAAGGTGGCACTCATCATCAATTCAAAAAAAAAAAAAAAAAAAAAACACAAGAAGAGGAAAGAACAGAACTCGCCATCGCCAATGGGAGGAGTTATATTCAAAATACATAAACGGAAAGAGAAAAATATTCTATTTTATGTGGATGAGAGCAAAGAATGGAAATGGCACCCATCAATTCATGTAGGGATTGTTATTGGCTTTGCTTAGACAGGAAGATAGGATTTCTCAATTGCTGTTGCTGTACCATGCACAACAGGAAGGAAGCTTTGCTTAGACAGGAAGATAGGATTTCTCAATTGCTGCTGATGTACCATGCACAACAGGAAGGATGTTGCTAGCTTTCAGCCAATCACATGGAGAGAGAAGCTGCTGGAATTTTTCTTTTGCAAAAGAAGCTGCTGGAATTGATTTTTTATTTCCTTGCATAAAACGGATGTAGGGAAGCCAATTTATAGGCATTTGGAGTCATTGTGAAATTACAAAAGTGTCCAATTTAGATGCATCTAGCATTGATTAGGTGCATGTAACAGAACTTGGCAATTCTAAAAGCTTGAAACGGTGGAGGCTGGAAGATTCTTCTGGAAACATATCAACAGTCCAGATTTCAGGGATTCTTTCAAGGGTTTAGATTTCAAGGGTGCTTCTAGAAACATATCAATGGTCCAAACGTCTGTTTGGGTTTGACGTTCCCAACACTCCCTTTCAAACCAAAACAGGCTTCATTCCAAGCATCGATATAAGTTTCTTGAATGTATCAGTCAGTAATGCTTTTGTGAAGATGTCCGCCACTTGTTCAGTAGTATGACAATACTCTAGCATCACTGATTTCTTCTTCACTTGATCTCTTAGGAAATGATACCTTGTATCAATGTGCTTGCTCTTTCCATGCTGCACTAGACTTTTTGCAAGCTCAATTGCCGACTTGTCGTCCACGTATATGACAATGCATTATTCCTATGAATGCTTCAGCTCCTTTAGCATATTCCTTAGCCATATTGCCTCACGTACAATGGATGAAGAAGCTGCTACATACTCGGCTTCACATGTAGACAATGCTACCATACTCTGCTTCTTTGAGTTTCATGTGAATATTGTCGATCCAAGATAGAAGGTAGCCTGTGTTACTCTTTCTTTCGTCTTGGTCACCACCCCAATTACTATTAGAATATCTATACAGAATCACCTCATCATCATATGGATAAAAAAGATTGAATTCAAGAGTCCCTTTGATATACCCTAAGAATTCTTTTCACGGCTAGCCAGTGTGACTCTTTTGGCACTTTCATATACCGGCTTAAAAACCCAACACTATATAAACTATATCTGGCCTAGTGATTGTAAGGTACCTTCGGCTTCCGATTAAGCTCTTGAATAAAGTTAAGTCAACGCTTCTTCCTTTGCTATCTTTTGTGGGCATCAGGCTTATTGCAACAATTATTCATAGTTTTACAGTCGGTCATCCGAAACTTCTCAAGAAGTTCTTTTACGTACTTCTTTTGTGATATATATAGATGCCGCCGACTTGTTGTTTCACTTCGATGCTCAAGAAAAAGGACATCAATCCACCATCAGTCCATCTCGAACTCATTGAACATATCCTGCTAGAATTCTTCAAACATCACCTGGCTGTTTCCTTTGAACAGCAGATCATCAATATATAAACAAGCTATAAGAATATCGTCATGGGCATTCTTCTTTATGTAGACGGCATGCTCATGCGGACATTTGACGAAACTTTTCTCTTAAAGACAGTCATCAATCTGTACATTCCAAGCATGAGGAGTTTACCAACCCATACAAGGCTTTCTTTAGTCGATACACCTTGTGTTCCTCTCCTTGCATGACAAAGCCTTCAGGTTGGTCAACGTAACCTCCTTCTTCGAGTATTCCATTTAAGAATGCGGATTTCACATCCAGTTGATAGATCATCCAACTGCGATGAGCTGCAAAGGAGATAATCATCCTCACAGTGTCAAGGCGAGCAATTAGGGCAAAAACTCCTTCATAGTCTACCCCATATTTCTATTTGTAACCCTTTGCTACGAGCCTTGCCCTATACCGTTCGATCTTACCATCGGCATTCCAAACATCACATCGCCATGAACTCCTTCTATGAGTTCCATAAAGAGCTTTTTGTCGCCGCACATGTGATTGCTTGCACCCGTGTCAAGATACCATACATCTGACTGATCACAGCATTTTTCTTATGCAAGGAAGAGTATGGTTCTTTCTTATTCATGATTTGATGCTTTAGCATAGTTGTATCATTCATCTTAATCCACTGGCTTGCTCCAACAATTGGATGCATAATGGACGAATTGAATATTTTTCATATTTCCACGACCTCGTGTAAATCGGCCTTTATCATTTCCCCTACCACAAAAATTGGTAAAATTTTGTTAATTTTGTGGATTGCTTGGATTATATCCACGTCCTCTTCCTCTTGCACGATTATTAGTGCCACGGCCCCCACGATGTGTATCGCCCTCTTCCTCTTGCATGATTATTAGTGCCACGGCCCCCACGATGTGTATGGTCACCTCCTTGTTCATTTAGAGTCAGCTTAGACTCTAAGGTATTTTCAAGCATTGTTCTTGCATTCTTTTGCATTCTTTGCTCATGCACTTGCAACGATCTCATCAACTCTTCAATGGACAGTTTTTCCAAGTCCTTTGATTCTTCGATCGCCACAACCACATGCTCAAACTTGGTTGTAAGAGATCATAATACCTTTTCCTCTTGGATGTGCATCGCCCTCTTCTTCTTGCACGATTGTTAGTGTCATGGCCCCCATGATGTGTATGGCCACCTCTTTGTTCATTTAGAGTCAGCTTAGACTCTAAGGCATGTTCAAGCATCGTTCTTGCATTCGTTGCTTATGCACTTGCAACGATCCCATCAACTCTTCAATGGACAGTTTTTTCAAGTCCTTTGATTTTTCGATCACCACAACCACGTGCTCAAACTTGGTTGTAAGAGATCACAATACCTTTTCCATGAAACGTATGTCTTCAACTTTTTCATCATTTCTTTTTAAATTGTTAATAATAACAAGTAGACGTGAAAAGTAGTTAGAAATACTTTCGCCTTCCTTCATATGCGCCGCCTCAAACTCGGCTCTTAGTGTTTGAAGACGAACCCGTTTCACTCAATCAACACCTTTGAAGATGGTGCTACGGGTATCCCAAGCTTGCTTGCTTGATATCGCTTCAGTGATCTTTTCAAAGGTTGAATCATTCAACCCTTGATAGATAAGGAATAGGGCCTTCTTGTCTTTCTTCCTTTGATCTTTGAGGGTGGCCTTTTGCTCATTAGTATAAGCCGCTTCTTGTTCCGTCGTAGGTTCTACATACCCATCGGTGATGATCTTCAATAGATCTTGAGATCTGAACAAGGCTTTCATTTAGATGCACCAATTTTCGTAGTTATCCTTAAACAACTTGGTTATTTAAGGTTGTATTGTACTTTTTATTTTAAAATATTTCAATCCAAATAAATATTTGAATGATATATGCTGCTAGAACTTGCAAGAGTTCAAAGAATGTCCACCACTGCTTCTATTGGAAGATGCTGAGACAGATAGTGATTGGAAAAATGATAAAGAAAAATTCAGCCTCTTCACGGCTGAAAATTTTTGCTGTTTGTTGGGTATTTCAGACCCAAAACAAGGAGTACAAGTTGTTGGTGCAAGTGATACGTTCTTGCTGTCAAAGCTCAAAGATCAAACGCTGTTGTCACGGCAGAATCTAGACAGTTTTGTGAATTGTTTGCAGGTGAAGGTTGTTGCTCATTTGGAAGGGGACCCGCTTCTTGCTGATGAGGCCCAAAGATCAGAAGCTCTGATAGCAATTTGTAAGGACTGTTATTGGCTTTGCTTAGATAGGAAGATAGGATTTCTCAATTGTTGTTGTTGTACCATGCTCAACAGAAAGGAAGCTTTGCTTAGATAGGAAGATAGGATTTCTCAATTGTTGTTGTTGTACCATGCTCAATAGAAAGGCAGCTTTGCTTAGATAGGAAGATAGGATTTCTCAATTGCTACTGATGTACCATGCACAACAGGAAGGATGTTGCTGGCTTCAGCCAGTTACATAGGGAGACAAGCTGCTGGAAATTTTCTTTTGCAAAAGAAGCTGCCAGAATTGATTTTTTATTTCATTGCATAAAACGGATGCGGGGAAGCCAGTTTATCGGCATTTGGAGTCATTGTGAAATTACAAAAATGTCCAATCTAGATGCATCTAGCATTAATTAGGTGCATGTAACAGAACTTGGGAATTCCAAAAGCTTGAAACGGTGGAGGCTGGAAGATTCTTCTCGAAACGTATCAACGGTCCAGATTTCAGGGATTCTTTCAAGGGTCTAGATGACAGGGTAGTCCAAACGTCTGACGTTTGGGTTTGACGTTTCCAACAATTCAAACAAAGAATTAGAAGAAAAGAGAAATGGCATAAATTGATAAAACCCATGAAGAAATCAAAACAAAAATAACAAGATTCATAAACGATATTTTAGCTAGAAGTAATCGTCTACAATAAAAAACAACCAAGAGTACTCCTGCCCATCTAATTGCTAGAACTATTAAGTGTCCATTTCCACACCAACAATCAGATGGCTTGCGTTGTTTTATGGGGAAAATAATGGGCCAATCACCCACCCATGTGGGCCCACTAGATGAAAATCCAGATCGCTGAGAGATGGGATCCGCCTGCACTTGGTTGGGCAGGATATTACAATGGGGCAAGCTTCGAACCCATCTCCCATCTGCAGTGGGGTCCACCAAAAGAATGATCTTGGCCACGGAAAGGCGGAACTGACATCTAAATGGCTACCCCAGTAAAGGAGAAAACCTCTCTCAAAATCAACACAAGAATCACCGAAACTATGAAATTAAAACAAAAGAACCCAAGATTTCCCAAGAGAGGTGAGTTACAAAACAAACAAAAGGAAAAAAATAAAAACAAGTAGAAGAATCGATCACTGAACATGGGCCCCACTGTGTCTGGGATTGTTTGATGGGAGAAATGATGGGTTCGTTGATCATCCATGGGGTGACCCTGCAGGGTGGGGCCCACTTGCAACCACATGCACAGATCATTGGATACTGGAGTTGGGCCTCTCTCCCAAATGCCAACCTCAGTAAAGGAGAAATCTCTCTCAAAATCAGTCATGATGAAAATATGAAACCAAACAACAGAAATCAAGACGGTTACCCCTCCTGCATAGAAACAATTTGGATCACCAAGAGGCAAGGCCCACCTGTAATCAGATGGACAGCACCATTTGACAGAGGACACTCTCAGTGCCTCACCCCTCTGCAATGGGGCTCCATTCAGATGGATGGTGTTGGTCACCAAAAGGTGGGCCCCACCTCTACCAAAAGCTGATCCCAGTAAAGGAGAAAGATCAATCACAAGAACCATCGAAAAAGATACAAAATCGAACAAAAGAATCCACAATTCACCATGAAAATGGGAAAGATAGCTAAAAACAGAACGCATGAAAAAAAAAAATCCAAGAAGAGGGGATCAATCGTTCACCTGAACATGTTTTGCCCTCACATATGCCGAATCTCCAGCGGGAAGCTTGTGAATGGCGTGGAAAGAATCCATCCTCGTCGGCACCTGCTTTTCCATGTCCTTCGACGGTGTAGATGGCCCCAATTTCCACGTCCTGGCCTGCGGGAGCTCTTTACCAGCCAGCATCTTCCGGTCCCCATTGCGCCACATTCTCAAGGTGGCGCCGGAAATCCGCCTCTGGCGAGGAATCCGGTTGACCTTTTTTTTCACCTGGCGTAAAACTGCCTTTTCTTGCCAGAGAAATGGAAAAATAGATAGATAGATAGATAGATAGAGAGAGAGAGAGAGAGAGAGAGAGAGAGAGATGGGTGTTGAATGAGAATCGAAGAAGGAAAGGGTCTCTTGCTTTGAGAGAGAGGGAGAGAGAGAGAGATGGGTGTTGAATGAGAATGGAGAAGAGAAGGGTCTCTCGCTTTGAGAGAGAGGGAGATAGAGATGGGTGTTGAATGAGAACTGGAGAAGGAAAGGGTTTCTTGCTTTTTTTCTTGGAAGAGAGAGAAGGGAGGGAAGGGGAGAGCCGTTATAAACTAGCCGTTGGGTCGGTCGTCGAGACACTTCAGATTCTATCACGTGACTCTCACGTGCCAGTTTTAGGAACGGTAGGGCCGCTCATCGGTACGTGTGAGAACTGAGTGACAACAGAAGTTGTTGAAGAAATGGCAAGTGCACTCGAGCTCGCACGTGGAAGCAAGAAACGCGTGTGCTAGATGGGGCACGCTCATCAGGCGATCACGGTGGATTTCCTGTTAAAGCCTTTTGCACCAAGTTCCTGCGCTGGGATGCTACATGGGGCCACCATGATGTTTCTAAAAAATCCAACGCGTCCATCAGTTTTTTTCAAATCATTTTAGGACGTTAGATTATCCAAAACTCAAGTGGGCCGCATGAGAGAAGAAACAGTAAAGATTCAGTAACCACCGTTTAAACATTTATACGACCATAAAAGTTTACCATAAGCCTAATGATTCTGTATTTTCTTTGCTTCATCCCATTAGAAATAGAAATGGTCTTATAAACAGTTTGGATGGTATAGTTGAAGCTCAGGAAGGTTTCAACGGTGAAAAACTTTTTATTCAGTTTTACTTCTATGGCTGCCTTGAGTTTCGGATCCACCTGATTTTTGTTCCCATTTTGTAAGATGATCTGAACAAGCGGATGAACGGTGCAGATTTTTCAAAAACTTCCTGGTAGAACTTAAGGCAGGGAAGGAAATCCGCGTGGAAAACCTTTCCCAGGAAGTTTATACGAAAATCCACCCATTTACCTAATTTTTCAAATCATGTTAGAAGATACAAAAAGTCAGGTGAATCCAAAACTAAAGGCATTCACACGAAAAAGAAAATTAGAGAAAGAGTTTTCCACCGTCCAAATTTTCTTTATATACCATCCAAACCGTTTATAAATTTATTTCCACTGAAATGAAATGAAGTGAAAATACAAAACTAATAACTTTATACTAAACTTTCCTACCATAGAAATGTTTAAACGGTGGTCACTGAATCTCCACTACTTTCAGGAACTTTGTAAAGGCTTCCATGGGAAATCTGTGTTCAACAGGTGGGCCTTTCATGCATCATTATTTTTGGAAAGCAAATTAATTGAGACCCAATCTGGCCAACGACCGTGTGACCTTGATGTATCTAATCTATTTCCACTAAGTCCACCTGTTTTTTTTTTTTTTTTTTTATATCATTTTAGCGGATGATCCCAAAAACGAAGCAGATCCAATTATCAGGTAACCATATAATGGGGAACAATGGTGGTTAATCATTAATGGGCCACGAAAGTTTTGGAATATGCTGATATTTGTTTTTTCCCTGCATCCAAGCTTATGTGACCTTATCATTGGATTAAATGGCAAATAAACACTACCTAGACATTAAGATGTACCCTAAGAAAATTTTAATAGTAGGGCATTTAATCACCACTGTTTCCTGAAGTATGGTCCACTTGAGATTTAGATCCTTCATTTTTGGAATTATGCTCTAAACTGATCCTGAAAAACGGATGGACGGCATAGATACATCAAGGTGGCCTACAGTAACAGTCTAGATCAAATCATAGGTCGACCATACCACAAGAAACAGTCATGATTGAATCCCCACCGTTAAAATCTCCATGGAGTTCACCGGAATATTTATTTGCCATGCAACCGGTTGATAAAGTCATAAATACCTAAATGAAGCGACCACGCATATATGATCCAAAACTTGTGTGGCTCATGAGAAGTTTTCAATGGCTGATTATTATTGTCCACTTGAGATTTTGATATACTTCATTTTTTGAATCCGGTTTAAAATGAGTTTTCAAAATGGATATAAGCCACGTACATTATTATGATGGGCCCCACGGTGAGGGATCCACTAAAGCTGCGCCCATAGCAGTGTGCTACAAGAAAAGCCCTATGGGCCCACTACAATGTATGTGTTTCATCCACGCCGTTCATTCATTGTCAGGTTATTTTATTTAGGATATGAAAAAAAAAAAGAAAAAAGCTAGGGAGTCGACTTTCAGGTAGACTATACTATAGGAAATAGTGGCAATCCTACAGCGGCAATGGAAGGGCCGTCATTAAAAACTTATCAAGGGCTTGAATCAAGCACAATGTGTCCTGGGAAGTTTTTAGCAGTGGGCTTTCAAACACAACTGTTTCCTGTGGTACGCCTAGGAAGCGAATTGGCAGGTGTACCACATACCACCGACAAGGCTGGTCCGTGTAGGCGTCGTGGGAAGATAGCGCTGACGCTACTCGATCATCTTGGAGCTGTACTAACTACTAACGGTATAAGGAAATGGCAGTTACGTGGCACAAAAATAATGTATTTATTATATTCACACCCTGTTCATTTGGCTATATTATTTTAGTGCATGATCTCAAAAATGAGCCATATCCAAAGCTTAAGTGGGATCACACCACAAATAAGCAGTAAAGAGAATGATTTTCACCGTTAGAAATATAGAGGAAAAACAAATATCATATTGACCCAAAACTTGTGTAACCTCCAAAAGGCATTCAATGGTAGACGTTCAATCTCCCTGTGCTTTTTGCAGTGTGGTCCACTTGATCTTTGGATCTATCCCATTTTTTGGCTCAAGCCTTACAATGAGCTCACAAAATGAACAAACGGTTTGGATATAACACATACCTCATAATGGGACCCATAGAACTTGGTGACATAAACACCCCAGCCAGTTCGATGGTCTGGTGGTGCACCAGCCAATCCACTTGCGGTACACCTCAAGTTTGGATCGGCCTCATTTTTTGAATCTTACCCTAAAATGAGCTGAGAAAAAGGATTGATAGAGTGGATAAAACATATACAGGCTCACAGAACTTTTCCAGTAGCACACAGTACACTAGCATAGGGCAGCACACAGCACCGACATCAGCACTGTGTGCTAGTTCAATCCCAAATAGACCGAGTCTGGAACTCTAGGACCTGACCCGAACGCAACAAGACCCTGTCCCAATTAAAACGAGTTTGGGACATCTAAAACCCATCTCAAACCTGACTTGTTGAAGCCTGGGCTGCCCAAGGTCTGTCCAAGTGTCACGCCCCAAACTCGGAAACCGGGCTCACAAAATTTTCGATCGTCGAATCCGGCGCCGACAGCCTCCGTAGAACCCAATTTTCGGCTCCCAGCTCCCATTCGTCAGGTTCCGATCCTGGGATGCTACGAGGAGGATTTTCAACGTCGGTTTGATTCGTAATAAGCATAACAAAAGGCATAACCCACAAACAACAACCAAAAACTCCATTATATTTCCACTATGATCAAAAACTTTACAAGTATAATGAGCATAAAGGGAAATACAATGATGATGAACAAAACTCCAAGATAATTTGTAAAGCACCCCTGCCTCAGCGCTGTTGTGCCTCAACGTCACCTGCACGCAACGGTCATGCATAAGCTTATAGAAAGCTTAGAGGGTGGTGAAAGTGTGTGCGCAAAGTAGTAATATGATCATGCAATATCAGAGTAATGCGGAATATGCAGATGGATCCATAAATATCATGAGCCATACCAAGGCTATGCGATGCAAGATGCAAGTCAAGCATACAATCCTCATCTAAGTCCACATGTCAATACAGCTCAACTCTAGGATATCACCGGGGTCTAGTACACTCTAAACCAGATCGCCGCCACATCGCGCGCAATAAGGTAAGTGGAAGAGACATCACTATCCGTCTGCCAATATCGGGCACGACTCGTCGATAGCGGACCCATTCCTCAAGCTGGTCAAACTCAGCCTAGCATTGCCCCCTACACTCGGGCAAGTAAGGCTGCACCCCCTTCCAACCGACCACGACACAGTGGAGAGCGCAACCGTCTGGTAATCGGCACTCACTGCTCATCTACCCACTCGGTCTAGACGTTGGAGCAACCTCTTGGTACCATAAGGGTTTAGGGACTTTCACCCAGGGATATCTATAGCACCCCATGTAGAATGAGATTTTTGGTATCCAATCCTGCTAACCACGATCGGTCTGTGGAGGCTACGGCCCCGATGTCGTCAGGGCATACAGTAACCATATCACACAATGCGAGATGCATGAATCACACTATCCAATCATGCAGCACATCCTTGCACGTAACGTGCGCTCATGTAGGGCAACACCGCCTAATCGGGAGCCCATAACAACCTGCCCGAAGGCATATGCTATGATCAGTCACCTCTCATATCAAGCATACATATGATGCGTATGATCATGAGTCATGGAACTAAACTAAACATGTTATAATGAAATGAACTATCCTTACAATGCAGATGGGTCTGGACTGCCTATACACAATAAGTACGGGACTAATAATGGGCCCTAAGGAGAGTCGTAATGTGGACATCCAACCAGCATTACACTCGCAATGTGGACGTCAAACCAACATTGTTCCCAAGGCACGATTGTCGTAAACATCGTTACATAATCCGAGTTGGGTTTACACATTGCAATGGACCTTAGGTTCATCCCATTGGGCTTTAAATATATATCAGATGGGCCATATCATATGGGCCTTTTATTCATCAAATGGGCCACATAAATGGGCCGCACCAATGGGCCTTATGTGCATTGCAATGGGTTATAACCCGTGGCCTTAGATTGCATCAAATGGGCCTAATCTCATGAGCCTTATACATATCAAATGGGCCTAATCCTGTAGGCCTTATATAAATCAAATGGGCCTAAACCCCTAGGCCTTATATAAATCAAATAGGCCTTATAATACACCAAATGGCCCCATTCCATGGGCCTAAGATCGACATCAAAGTGGACCCCAATGAACCACTACGATTACATTAAAATGGGCCTCAAAATATGCCAAGGTGGGGTCCACTCGGACTATGGATTTTGGCTCATTCTTTAACTCGTTTCATCTGCATCAAGGGTGGGGGCCCACATGAAGGCCCACCATCAAGTATATTATAAATAGTATAATATATAAATTACATATAGTATATGTATATATATGTATATATATATATATAGATATATAATATTATAAATAATATAATATATATATATATACACACACACACACGCTGCACACACACAGCAAACACACACGCGCACACACACACACAACACACGCACGCCTGGTGGCGTGAATAAAACACATGCATCAAGTGGGCTCCAGCGTCCAGCGGACGGTGGATGCAACACATACATCATTGTGGGCTCCACGTGGGGCCCACCTCAATGCTTATTTGAAATCCAACCCATTCATAAGGTCACTCAGACCTGGATGAAGTGAAAACACAAATTTCAGATTGCTTTGAAACTTAGGTGGGCCCAACAATGGGTTTCAATGGTAGAGGTTCAACCCCACTGTTTCTTGCAACGTGGGCCACCCGAGTGTTGGATGGAGCTGAAACTTGGAGGGGGCCCACTGCTTGGGGTGGCCCACCTCATGAACAGATTGGATCTCATATATACATCATGGTGGGGCCCACGGCAGCAGCCGTGGGTGGCTGCTCGCCCGCCCGCACGTTGGAAGACGCTGCAGCGTCTGCTGCAGTGTCAGGGGCAGAGGCAATGCCTCTTGCATTGCTTTTTTTTTTTTTTTTGAAAAATCGCTGGTTTGAGGATTTTAGAGTGTGGGGCCCACATCGCATAAATTCACTCCGTCCATTGGCTTCTCTGGCTCGTAACAGATCCAACGAGTCTAATAAAGGATATTTTTATGTTTAGAAAATAAAATAAAATAAGAAAATGATCTTTGAAAAGTAATGATGTAATCTTCGACGCTATGTCCCACCAGATCTTCCTATCAACCCCAACTCTTGGCTCAACTCCTAAAATGATATGGGGAAGAGGATGGGCGGCCTGGATTGAATACATACATCAAGGTGGGTCCTATACAAGTGGCCCACCCCAATGACCTTTAAAAGCCAAGCCAATATATGTGCTTTCCTTTCACATCCAGCAACGTCCCTGGACGTTTTTCTTTTTTTTTTTCTTTTTTTTTTGGCCTTATCAAATACATTTAGGGTGGGCCCTGTTTAGGTGGGCCACCACCTGGTGAGGTGGTGAGGTTACAATACATGTGTAAAGTGGGCCCCTCCTTTAGATGGTTTGGATTCAATACATGCTCCATAGTAGGGTCCATCCAAGTAGGCCATAAGGCCATTTCATCACACAAAACAAATAATTAAAAGAAAAGAGAGGGAGAGAGAGATAGAGTGGGACACGCTTTGTGATGGAGGGCTCCTCTACTATGAGCCCTCCCTTGAAGAAATCATACAATCAAATGGGTCCCTTTACACATGGGACCACCTAAATCGAAGATCAACGGTGGGGATCCTTTCCCCACCAATATGGACGGTCTAAATGACATTCCTAATAAAAATAAACATCATGATGGGGTCCATAGAGAATGGCCCCACCATGGATGATCATGATGATCAAAGTGGGCCATCGGCCACAACTTAGGGTTCCAAGTGAGATCCAAACCATTGATTGGTTGGCCTCACTTGGTCCATCTTAAAAACATGAAAAACTACTATTAACTAGCACCCACCATTCGATCTTCTTGCTTCTATGGGGTCCTTAGCACCTTAGCTTTGATTCCAATGGGTGAGATGATGAATGGATGGCTAGGATGAGAGATCTTGGGATGAAGAGGTAGGAAAGGTGGGCCACACTTGGTGTTTTGGAAGAGAGGGAGAGGCTTGGAAAGCTCACATACGTGGGATTTTTTTTTGCTTGGAGATTTGAAAATGAGAAAGAGAGAAAGAGAGAGAGTTGTAAAGGGAGAGAGATGGGTGATGGATGGATGTGGTGAGTGATGGGTGTGTAACAAAACCTTGACTTTTGTGGCCTTTTGTGTAAGAGAAGCATGGGTGGTGTAAGAACTTTTTGACTTTGAGGATTTTTGGTGTAAGAAAGGTATGAGCTTGTAAGAGATTCTTAACTTTTGTGGTTGCTTGGGAATGGGTGAAAGGTGATGTGTACTTGACATGTACTTGATATGTGATGGATTGATGGATTGATTGATTGATGGAATTGATGTGACACATCTTAGAGATTCTCTTGGGTTTCACAATGCGTGGCGTTTTTCTCGTACCAAACGTTGGCCCACATCTCTTGACCAGGGTATCGCCTTGGCGCGCGAGTCACAGCATCAGAACCGCAGCGATGGCGCGGTCGCTATGGTAATGGTCATGGGTTGAGTCAATACAGGTTGACGGCATATGAATTCGGGTCACGCATAAATATCGGTTAAGGGTCGAAGGTTGCCGGAATTCGACCGGTAAGACCGCGGAAGTCTACGGAACGGTACTAACTAAGATACGGGTCTTACACCAAGCCCAGCCTACAAATCATAACACATGCCTGAGCCCAGCCTGGGTCCTATATAAGTCAAAACAAGCAAGCCCGAGCGGGGCCTGTGATGATTATGCATGGCCAAAATTCAAGGCCAACCCAAGCTTAAGCTCGGCCATCCACTTTCTACAAAAGACATGAGTCGTTCATTAGGTGTGGCTATATGATTAAAATGCCCTTCAAAACCCCAAGCAGGCTGGATGACAGGCTCGTAGACAAACCTGAGTCTAGCCTAGCCAATTGATAAATGAGCTTAAAGTTTATCCCCGGCTCCTCCCAGAGGCCTAGTGTGTTTATTAAAAAAAATTAAAATAAATTTTTTTCAATAAACAAATTTTTGATGATATCGAAATAGTTAGAGTAAATCGGCTCCTTATCACACCTCAATAATGTAAATCCGATCCACAACAAACTTGGATCAAGCTGTAGGTATTAGAAATTTGGATCTAACACTTGCTAATTTGTGCGCTTATATAAGCACGATAAATGAAGATAGAACAATATAATAAAGCAAATAACTAAATCAAAAGCAATTATAACTACAAAACACACGATATTTAATTTACATGAAAAACCCTTGTAAGAGAAAATCATGGCACAAAGCATCACAAATTTCAACTCTGATCAAAACTTTAAAGTATACAGTCACCTTCTTTGAATACAGGATTGCCCAATCTCCCCTTGGTATGCACAACTCTTGGAAAACCCTTCCCAAGCCCTTATAAACATTGGAAACCCTCTCATCACGCAAACCCTTGCCCTTAAAGAAAAAAACGTTCGTCTGGTACAAGCCATAATTCAAAATTATGCTTAAATACTATTTACTTACACAAAAATGCACAAACTGTTACTCATACCTTCAATCAACCAAGCTATCAACAAAAACTCTTGGTTAACTATAACAATCTTTGGTCGACCGAGAACATCATAACATAGTTCAGTCAACCCTTGAATTTCTCGGTCGACCGAACTACCCCTGGATAAAAGGTAGAATGCAAGACATTCTGCACAACAATCTCCAACTTGACTTATATTCTGTCAAGTCACCTTAAAGATCTATAGTATAATCTCAGCCTTGAGCATAGACCGCTCTCTGCATGCTCTATATAAAACGCAACTCCATCTCCACTGCTATGCAAGAGTGCCCAATCTCATCAATGCCTAGAGAGATTGATCAAGCTCAAGCAATGCCTAAACTTATCTATAGTCACCGACTTTTTTAACATGTTCGCAACATTCTCATCCATAAGAATCTTTTAAAATAAAATTTTTACGAAAGGAATGAGTTCCCGTATCTTATGGAACCTCATATCAATGTGCTTGGTTCACACATGATACACATGATTCATCACTTCTTGCTTCTATTCGAGTTCTCCTATCAGACCTTTCAACCATAACGCCTCTTTTGATGCCTTCATCGCAACCATGTATTCTGCCTCAATTATAAATAACACTATCCTAGTTCATAGCATAGATCTCCAACATACCAATCTACTTGCTAATGTGAAAACATAACTCATAGTAGACTTCATATTGTCCAGATCACTTGTATAATCCGAATCCACATAGTGTACAATTCGGCCTAACGTTTCATATCACTCAAACATGATTCCAGTATCGACTGTGCCCTGAGATACTTAAGAATCTACTTGACAACATTACAATGTTCTTTCCGTGGATTTGTCATATATCTTCTAATCACACTGACTACCTATCAAATATTGGGCCTTATACAAACCATTGCATATATGAGACTCCCCATTGCATTCACATATGACACTCATGATATTTCTTAAATCTCTTCTTCTGTACTTGACATGACCTGCTTGAGAACTTAAGGTGACTTGCTAGAGGTGTGCTAACTTAGCACATTTCATATGAAACCTCTCTAGCACCTTTTACACATAACCCTTCTAAGAAAGTCACAACTTCACATACTCTTGGTCCCTGTGTATCTTAATGCTTAAGATCTTCTTCACAGCCCCCAGATCTTTTATGTCAAACTCATTGCTTAACAAAGACTTAAGCAATTGTATACCTATTTTGCCCTTTGCAACAATCAATATATCATCTACGTAAAGCATAAGTAGAAGGTAAGACCCATCTTTAAGTACCCTATAGTAAATGTAACAATCGTACTCACACTTGTTATACCCAATCTCCATCATGTAAGAATTGAACTGCTTATACCATTACCTCGAAGACTACTTCAACCCATACAATGACTTCTTTAGCTTACACACGTGGCCTTCCTTATCAACTCTTCAAATTCTTCAGGTTACCTCATGTGAATAACTTCATCCAAGTTCCCATAATTGAATATTGTCTTTACATTGAGTTGCTTGAATTTTAAATTGAATTCTGTTGTCATCGCTAGTAGCACCCTTATTAAGGTATGTTTCATGACCAGAAAGAAAATCTCATTGTACTCTACTCCTTCCCATTGTAAGAACCCCTTTTCAATGAGCCTTGCCTTATATTTTCCTCCATTTTTCTTATTTAATACTTCTTTTTTTTCCTGTAAACCCATTTACACCTTATAGCTCACTAATCTTTTGAAAGTTCCACCAACTCACATGTTTAATTATTGTGTATAAATTCCATCTCTTCTGTCATGGCCGGCATGCACTTGTTACCATCGCTTTAGATTTCGTCTCTTGAAAGGTGGAAGGATCTCCACTCCCTATGAACTATGCAAAAGAGACTATGTCATTTAACTCATATCGAACCAGAGCTCTAATGGTTCTTTTCTCCATATTTCTGGCTATACTTTTGTGAGTATCATGTTGATTATTTTACTGTGTTTTGCTCTTGGTGATTTTTCCCTTCAATAATTGGCTCAATTGGCTCCACCTATACTGATAATCTCTTGGTCTCACCATGTGTATCCGACTGCCTTACTGCAAGTCCTTATTGGTCTTTAGCATTGACACCCCATCGAAGATGACATGTCTACTAATAACCACCTTCTGTGAAACTGGATCCCAAAGCTAATAACCATTAACACCTATTTCATACCCGACAAAGATGTACTTCTTAAACTTTAGATCCAACTTTGACCTATGTCCACTCTACACATGAACATATGATAAACACCCAAAGATTCTCAATCCTAAGTAATCGACGTCCTTGCCTGTCCAAACTTCCTTTGCAACCTTATAGTCTAACACTTTACATGGTGACCGATTTACTATGTAGCATGTCATATTCACCGCTTCAGCTCATAAGCTTTTAGGCAACCCCACATGCAATCGCATACTTCTTGTCCTCTCCAACAAAGTTCTGTTCTTCCTCTCCACCACCCCATTTAGTTGTGTAGTTTGTAGAGTTAAGAAGTCTCTTCTAATGCCTTATTCCTTACAAAATTTAATGAATCCCGCTCTGTATTCAATGTTGTTATCTGACCTGAGACACTTAACCTATTTTCCAATTTTTTTTCTCTACCTTTGCCTTCCATTACTTAAACCTGGTGAGCACCTCATACTTGTGTTTCACGAAGTAGACCAAAACCTTTCTCAAGTAATTGTATATAAAACTCAAGAAATATCATGCACCTCACTTAGATGGTACTGTCACCGGGCCCCAAACATCGGAATAAATATAGTCCAACACCCTACTGCTAGTGTGTGTAGTAGTCTTGAACTTTACATGTGAGGTGGTAGCGGCCTCACCCATAATCGTGCTCTCGACCAACTTGTACAATTTTTCAACCTTATGTCCCTTCATCAACACCATAGCATCATCGGTGACCTTGATTACATTATTGGATACAATGAATGTGCAATTGTTCGTATCTAAAACCCCGAAGGATATTAAGTTTTTCTTTAACTTGGGAACATGTTTGACATCACCTGGAGTCTAAATGACTCCATCAAACATCTTTACCTTGATACTCCCTATTTTGATGGCCTTGCATGCTGCATTATTGGCTATCAGAACACTTCTACCATTATAAGACTTGTAGGAATTGAACTAAGTAATATCTAAGCACATATGATATGAACATCTTAAATCTAGAATCCAAGTATTTGAGAGATGACTCATACCTAAAGAGATCAAGAGGAGGTCTCCTTCTAAATTTCCTTCTACTACACTGGTCAATTCACCTACGTTCCATTTTTCTTTACTTTTCAGGTCATCATTCTATTTCTAGCAGTCTCTCTTGAAGTGCTCCTTAATGTCACAATAAAAGCATCTGTCATTTGCCTTCTTTTTTTTCTTGTCAGATTGAGATCGCTTTACGTATCGCCCACATCCCTGACCCCCTTTCGTGACTAAGCATTCCGCTCGATAGTCATCATTCACTGATTTCTTCCTCATCTTATTAGAAACTAGCACCGCAATAATTTCTTTAAGCTTCACTGTATTCTTCCCATACGACAGAGTAATGATGAGATGGTCATATGATTTGGGAAGCGATGTTAAAAGTAACACCACTTTGTCTTCCTCTTTGATCATCTCTCCAATCCTTACCGACTCGTTACACACCTTTATAAATGTGTTCATGTATTACAAGAGATCCGATCATTCACCTTTGTAAACATGTTCATGTGCTACAGGAGATCTGATCATTCTTTCAACTTTAACATAAAAAGTTGTTTCTTTATAAATAACTTATTTATTAGGAACTTAAACATGTATAAATCATCTAACTTTTTCCACATCTCTATGGGGGGATTCCACATCAAGGACATTGTACATAACCTCATCTGATAAACACAAATGGATAGTGCTCATAGATTTCTCCCTAAGATCACTCCATTTATCATTTAACATATTCTGAGATTTTGCTTCTTACAACGCATCGCTCAAGCCTTGTGAAACTAGAATATCACTGACCTTCCACTACCACAAACTAAAATTGTTATTCCCATCAAATTTCTATATATCGAATTTTGATTCTAGCATCTTCATTGAAATCCAAACATCCAACCTAATGCTCTAATACCACGTTGTTGGAGTAAACTGGTTCCTTATAATACCACAACAATGTAAACCCGAGTCACAACAAACTCAGATCAAATCCTAGGTATTAGAAATTCAGATCTAACACTACTGTTAATTTGTGCACTTTGTGGAAGCACGATAAACGAAGATATAACAATATAAAAAAATAGATAACCAAACAAAAAGTAATCAACCATAAAACACACGATATTTTAAGTGAAAAACCCGTGTGGAAAAAAACCACAATACAAAACAATAAAAATCTCAATTATAATCAAACCTTAAAGTACACCACTCACCTTATTCGATTATCGGATCGCCCAATCTTATCTTGCTATGCACAACCCTTGAAAAACCATTCCCAAGCCCTTACAAACATTGGAAACCCTCTCACCTTACAAACACTTGCCCTTAGAGAGAAAACATTCATCTAGTACGAGCCATAATTCAGAATTATAATTTGTTGAGGGTCAAATAGTGCATATTAGACCCTATTTATTACTTGGATTTACGAGCATAATATTGTTTAATGCCCAGTTTTAATCGTGTTTTGTTGCAGGGTGTGATTAGGAGAGTTGACTGAAAAAGGATGTCAATAGCTTGGATTTAACGTTCTGATGATCACGAGGGCAAGGGACGGACTTCAGAGGACCAAGATTGACAGATATACATGGTCAGAAATCTAAGAAAACTAAGAAACTGAAGCTCAAGTGGCTTGAAACGCATCCAAAATGCAAGATCACATGGTTCCCGACATCTGATCGGTTCGAAACTTTATACATGAGATAAGGGCCATAAATTAACCGTGCATTTCAAATTTCAGCTCTTGGATCACTATAAACTGACCGATCAGCTTATAAACCGTCGATTCTGGGCCCACCTGATATCTGGAATTGTCTCGAATTTGGTATCAACGTCTTAAATGAGGAGACCAATCAGATGGTTGGATCAGATTTCGTAAAAACATCATAGTGGACTCCACTTTAGCTTGAGTGTGCATAGTACACATGTACACTAGCCGTGCACGTGATTGCCCAAAGTTGGTCAGCGGCGTTTCCTTCTCCAATTCAAAAAAAAAAAAAAAAAGAGTGCCGCGTAATGCACAGCCGCTGGCCGTTTTGCGGAAGCTAGTGGGCCCCACACGTGCCCTGTAAGCTCAATCCGAACAGTCCACCGTGTAGACGGCATTGAATACTAAAAAATTATGTTTAAACTTTTCACTCATGCATGCACACGTGTGAGATACAGAGGCCACAAAAGGTCTGCCCTGCAACGTTCAAAACTGATCCTTTTGTGATTTCTTCTCTGAGCTACGTCAATGGACGTTTAAAACCACCCATTCTTGACTGAAATTTCGTTCTGAATCCAATGGACGGGGTGGATTTTCTATAAAATTCTTCTGTGGGGTTCACCGATCACAACAGCGAAATGGTGCGAAAGGTTTCGCACATCCGCAAAAACTGACTTTTCCAGGCGGTTTTGGCCCACCATCTTTAATCATATGGCAGATCTGAACCATCTATCATGTAGAAGACCCAAGAAAGTCCTAAGGAACGGTGTTTCTTTGGAATTTAAGCGAGGAAAGTGGCGTGTTTCGAGGCACCGAACTTGGCTGC
This sequence comes from Magnolia kwangsiensis, assembly GCA_037074715.1. NCBI lineage: Eukaryota > Viridiplantae > Streptophyta > Magnoliopsida > Magnoliales > Magnoliaceae > Magnolia > Magnolia kwangsiensis. Next base: position 170,539,944 of record CM073571.1, read on the forward strand.
GAAAAAGCTTTCAATGGGCATGTATAGCTTTCCAAATCCGATTCAAATTCGATTTTCACCACTCCAGCAGCTATATAAGGAGGTTTTGGATGTGGGAAGCATTCATTCAGACCTTAGAAAGGAAGATTCAGAGCTAGGAAGGAAGGCTCAGGTCGGACGTCTGCAAGAGAGAGAGTTGAGTTTGTTTATTTCTTTTATTTTTATTTTTATTTTATTTTATTTTGAGATATCTAGCCTATTCATGTTGGGCTAAACCTCCTAGCTAGGGCTAAGAGGTGAAGCTTGTAGTGAGATGGGAGAATTTATTTTTATAATTTTTGTTTAAATTATTAACTGAATTCATGTTGATGTTAGTTTAATTAATGGAAGTATTTTTGGTTTTTAATGGTCTGTTGTGACTGAAATTACAATGGGTCTGCAATGCTTTAAATATTTCCTTTTTCCCTTTATGTTTATGACGTCAGGAAGCCCTGTTGTTCACCATAGTCTCCTGGGCATGGTCGGTTGACGGTACCCTTCCTAACTTTCATAACATGTTGAGTGGTTGGTAATTAGTTTAATTCTGTTGTTTGCCATAGTCTCCTGGGCATGGTTTGGTGATGGAATCCATTCTAATTCATATACCTTTCATCTCTCTAAAACTAGATCAATGTCAGTTCAGTTAATTTTCATAAAACATGCATAAGATTTCCCTGATCTCTACAAGTGGATCCTCTGAATCCCTAGTTACCCTTCTCTGATATCTCCTTAGTTTTAGATTAATTAACCTACAATTATTTCACAATTGCTACTTGATTTAGAATTCATCTTATTCTAGTTCAAATCCTATTTAATTTTAGATAACGTACAAGTTTCAGTCTCTTGGGATTCGACCTCGATCTTACCGAGTTTATTACTACATCACAACCCTGCATTTGGGGTGTGAACATAATTTAAATACCATTTACTTACACAAAAATACATAAATCGTCGGTCATACCTTCAATTGACCTTTGATCAACCAAACTATCAACATAAACTTTTGGTCAACCAAAAGTCTTCGGTCGACCATGATCATCATAATGTGGTTTGGTCAACCCCTGAACTTCTCGGTCAACCGAGCTACCTTTGCAGTCGAATAAAAAGCAGTGTAATACATCCTTCACAAAAGATACATTAGCAATATTATCAAAATTTCACAGATACACGGGCGATACAACCGACACCTGGAATTTACATAGTTAAAAATATTGGCAATATATACAAGTGACATCTAGAATTTGCATAGTAAAAAATATTAGTAATACATTAGCAATATCAATACATTGGTGATACTTACATATACATTATCAATATTTTGAATATCTGATACTACCAATTTTATCAATATTATTACTAGTGTTATTGATATCGCTGAGTTGAAAGTAAAGATAATATCAAGAATATTTCGATAATAGCAGAGATACTCCAAAGAATGGGAACATCTTGATATTGCATGAGTTGGGTTGGACGTGGAAGATTTCCATACACAGTAATCAAGCCAGTTTACCCGTAAGCATGCCATAGGCATGCCTTGAGTATTGACCGTTGGAAAGGTTTGTAAAGTCATCCAACTTGATGGCTAGACCAACTCGATTTTTGTGCATAGCCAACTTCATGGTTGGGACCATCTTTCCCATGGATTTAAGATTTGGTAACTGGGATCTACTTAGCCCATCTCAAGCCAAGTTGCAACTTGACTCTCGGGGGTTAACTCATCTGTGTGAAAGTCAGGCAAATGACACAGGACTCGTCCTAGTAGTCATAACTATGACCATTACATTAGAACCCTTCAAGCTAGCCTCAAGAATATCTGACAAAAATAAGTAGTGGGTCCCATTAATGAGAGGTTAAAATCATCTAATGAATCTAATGGGTTGTTTGGCACCAAGGATTGGAGGGGATTTAAGGGGTTTCAAATTTCTCGTTGTTTGGCAACATAAAGTAACTGGGGGTTTCAAATCCAGGGGATTTTCAATCCCCTTTTTGAGGGGGTCTGTAATCCAAGTGAGAGCTTGGATTACACCTAGAATCATTTCAATAGTTGCGGGTGTAACATGTGTGTCGTCACCATACACTATCATTCTATTGGGCACATGGCCTACTAATGATGATTAGCACCGTCCAAGAATAGAGGATGTACAACCAAACTTTCAGGTGGGCCTAACAAAAACAACAGGCCTCACCTATCATATCGCCTAAATAGCATCTACTAGAAAGGAAAAGAAAGAAGACACCAAATCAGCCACTCCAAGCTACAAGAAGACACCCTACATGGCCCTAGGGTGCCTTTTAATGGTCCCTAGTCCTGCTTTATCCATCAAGATTAATCCCCTAATCTCAATCAGGAGGTCAGAGAGAACCTAGTAGAAGGAATATTGCTGCGAGCAACTCCCAATTCGTGCCAAAGCATCGGCTGGGCCGTTTTCCTCCCTCGGGATGTGGCAAAAGGAGAAGGTCGCCTGAGTTTTGAGAAACTCAATTCTCTGAAGTCTAGTAGGAATCATGATCACCTATAAATAATAATAAGTCATAAGGAGTTTGAGCCTAAAACTCCATCCTAGGTTTTAGCTCATTATTTAAAGATTTATAATTTCAATTTTATTATTAATCAAATTATTTTCAAATTTATTAGAAGTCATTTCTATTTTCTCTATCGTGAATTCAAGGAAATTGTGAGAAATCTAGAGAGCTTCGTGGTTTCAGAGTATTTATCCATGAGGAAGACAGTGATCGACCTCATCACGACATTCCCTACATCACCAGTAGCTCAAAAGTTAAGGTGACTGATGACAAACTAACTGCCCGATCAGTGCGAGTTTTGACTCTTGCATTTGGTACACCCATGTTCATATCTTGTTGCTCAACTTTCTATTAACTGATCATTTATAACCCACATATTGAACGGTTAACAGGTTTTGATAGAGTACGATGCTCCCATACCATAGTTACCATACGGGCCTAGTTTCCAATCCCAGATTGCATCTTAGATGATGATCTAAACCATTCACATTTGGATTCTATGCTACAGAGGCCATTGGAAGAAATTTTTGTGGTGGGTGATTGTATACACAGGTGAACATGGAACATTGAAGAGTAACTTCTTAATATATGGTTCATGTTCACATCCAAAATGCCAAGGTTAGGATGATCTATGAAGTATGATTGTAAGACCATAGAATCTATATGGTAGTAATGAGAAATGTTTCATATCCATCTAAGAATGCAATCCAGGGTTTGAAACCAGCCACTGTATTGTACCGTGGTGGAGCACCCACTATATCCCCAAGATCAATGTTCCTGATGAGCACCCACAAGCTAGATATAATTCCTCAAGTTATAATGGTTACACCTATCTGAAGTGGTCTTCAATGGTTTGATTTGTTTGATTATCCCAGGTGAAAGAATTGACAGGAGCCTACCTTGTTGAGGTCCAACGGTTCAACGGTGGATATGTGCCCACATTAAAGGAGTATTTGTGCATTGCATTGCTTACCAGCGGCTATCCTGCACTCACCTTAATTTCTTTCATTGGTATGGGAGAAATAGCCACAAAGGAGACCTTTGAGTGGGCCAGGAATGAACCAAAACTCATCAGGGCTGCCTCTTTCATTGGCCGATTTATAGATGACATACAGTCAGGTAAGGTAGACACACTCTCTCTCCCTCAGACACATGCACCCACGACACACCAAGGTCTTTCCTTGTCTATGATATTATTAGAGCTGTGAATTTCAGTAAGAACCTATGACATTTCTCTACCTTGGATATTTGAAGTTCGAGTAAGAGAGAGGGCATGTCGCTTCAGCCGTGCAACGCTACATCAACGAGAATGGTATATCGGAGCAGGAAGCTCATGACAAGTTCGGTGAAATGTTGGCAATGGCTTGGAAAGACATCAACCAAGAATGCCTTAGGCCAATCCCGATCTCGATGCCTCTCGTTGCACAAGTCATCAATCCGACACAAGTGATAGAATTCTTATACATGCGTGGAGATGGATGTTGGGGATTTTGCCCTGCGGAATCACACAGATCTAAATCATTGGGGCACATATCTGAATCTGAGGGATTAGTAATAATGGCGAGCGCTAAGTATGAGTTTGAGAAGTACTCAAGAAAAAATAATTTTGAGTTATGGAAGGTTAAGATGATTAGCCTGTTAACCAAGCAAGGAAAAGATGGTACTCTTGAGGAGCGGAAGTCTAATATGACTGATGCTGATTGGAATACTTTTGATAAGAAAGCTTTATCATCGATCCGTTTATGTCTTACGGATGAAGTTCTCTACAATATTATGAGGGAGAAAACTGCGGCTAAGTTATGGGCGAAGTTAGAGGATGTCTATGCGAAGAAATCCTCAAAAAATCACCTACACTTGAAGCGGCAGTGGTAAAACTTCAAGATGGCAAAGGGTAGAGATCTGGAGGCTCACATCAGCAACTTTAACAAATTGGTTTGCAAATTTCTGGATATGGAGGAAGTGATAAAAGATGAAGAACAAGCATGTATGTTGCTGAATTCTCTCCCAGCGTCCTATGAGGCATTCAAGGACACTATGTGCAACATGAATAAAACCCTAACTGTCGACACAGTTATCTCAGCCCTTCAAGGGAAGGCTATGAGACAACTAAACAACGACATGAGGACGTCTTCTGATGCACTGTTTACAGTGGGTAGGAATTCTGGACAAGGTACAGGTTCTTTTGGTTCTAGATCCAAATCTAGGGGCAAGGGCAAAGGAAAGATAAAGTGCTGAAATTGTGGGAATGAAGGACATGTGAAGAGGGATTGTGAAAATCCTAAATCGAAGAGGAAAGATTCTGAGGCTTCATGCAGGGAGGCCAATGTTGCCACATCAGATGGATCGAGTGGATGTGATGGTGATGTTTTAACTGTGTTTTCGCCCAGACGGTCATACGATGATCGTAAGGATGAGTGGATGCTAGACACAAGGGCATCTTTTCACATGAGTCCTCATCAAAGTTGGTTCACCAGCTACAGGGAGTGCGATGGTGGACAGGTATTTATGGGCAATGACATTGCCTGTAATGTTGTGGCTATTACTTCTGTGCGCATTAGGATGTTTGATGGGGTGGAGCGTACCTTGACAGATGTGAGGCACGTTCCTAATTTGAAGCAGAATCTGATTTCTCTTGGTGTGCTTGAGGCAAAAGCATGCAACTACACAAGTATTAATGGTGCTCTTAATGTATCCAAGGGGGCATGGGTAATCATGAAAGTGTAACGACTCGGTAACTTGTACAAGTTGATTGGAAACACTTCAAAAGGTGGAGCTACGGTGGATGTAACAGATTCCACCTCTGCACGTGTGTAGCATGTTGGGCATGGCCACATGAGCGAGCAGGGTAGGAAGGCTGAGATGCGCGGACAGGGATACAGAGTAGGTGAAGCAGCCACCTGTGAGAAGAAATACACGGCATGATCACGAGATATCGGCGAGGTACATGGACGACTCCAATATTACAGGAGTATTTATCTTCTATTTAAATGACTCTAGGTGAGCCTGATGCTAAAAGGTGAAAGGTGACTATGAGCGATATGATGGATTCGTTCTACCAAACTGACATATGGGAGCAGGTGGAGCTTCCAATGGGCCGAAAAGTGGTTGGATGCAGGTGAGTCTTCAGGAGGATATAACATAGATACAGAGTGAGGTTAGTGGTGATGGGTTATACTCAGGGAGAAGGGATCGACTTCTCAGAGATATTCGCACCGACGGTATAGCAGGTGTCTATTAGATCCGTGATTGGTGCTGGTTGGCCAATGAGATCTTGAGCTGGAAGGATGGATGTGGAACTTACAATTCTGCAAGGAAAAGTGAAGAGCAGATCTACATAAAGCAACCAGAGCGGTTCAAAGTGAAAGGGGCTGAGAAAAGACTTTGCAGGAGGTCGTTGTTCGGCCTGTCGCCTAGGCAGTGGTTTGATTCCTTTATGGTGAGTCAGGTATTGTATGTTGATGACGTGTGGATCGCTAATCATGACATGTCTGAAATCAATGTACTGAAGACTTGGTCAATTGGAACATTGAGAATGAAGGATCGGGGGGGGGGGGGGGGGGGAGGGGAGGGGGCTGCAAAGATGGTTCTTGGAATTGAAACTGAAGGAGGAGTAGGCTTTAGTAATCAGAGGAGGAATATCTTGTGTGTAGGTATTGATCCGGATGTAATGAGTCAAGTAAAGCTGGAGAGCGTTCCCTACGTTTCTCTCCTCAAGTTTTCTTCAGGATTTGTCCCAAAACAGATGAGAAAAAGCAGGATATCTCATGAGCCTTATTCGAATGTGCTAGGCAGTGTATGTCATGGTCTAGTTTAGACCAGTTATTTCACAGGCTATCAGTGTTGTGAGTAAGTACCCTGGTAAGCAATATTGGGTAGCGGTGAGATGGTAAGAAGACTACGTTTTTCTTTTGAGAAGACAGGAGCAAAGGTGGTTGAGCACATGGATTTTGATCCGGTAAACATGCTCACCTAAGTCGTTCTTGCAGAGAAGTTCAAGTTCTGAGTAACTTCTCTGGGCTTGGTGATGGCATAAAAGAAGGACGGAGTGTGCACAAGAAGCTATGATGTGATGCAGAGATAAGAAAAGAGGTCAAGGAGCTACACGGTTGAAGATTTAAGACTTGGTGGAGATTGTTGAGAAAAGTCTTAAATCTATTTTTTTTCTGGTGTTGCTCGACCGGTCGTAGGGTTTGCTCGACAGGTCGTGGGAGCAGCTCGACTAGTCGTAGCCTGCTCGACTCAAAGTCCAGCGAGCATAAAGATTTATGGTTCGAGATGCTTGACCGGTAGTGGGCCATGCTCGACCAGTCGTGGGTGACGCTCGACCGATCGTGCAATCCACTCGATTGGTCGTAGGTTACGTAGATTCGTTCTGCGATTTTGTGTGGATTGCGGATTTTGAGTCCTTTCGCAACTAGGATGCGGAAGGAAGTTACCTAAACTATAAATAGGTATTCCTAGAATTTTTCTAGGGTATGGGAAAGCTTTCTAAAGGGGTTCCAGGGAAATTAAAGGGTGTAGCAAAGGTGAGATTCGAGGTTGTTCGAATCGGGTAAGTCTTCTCTCTTTGTAATTTCTGTTTTCATAGTGGAGATCTGTCACTTTATGCCATGATTTTTTCCCGTAAAGGTTTTTCACGTTAAATTTGGGTGTTTTCTGTGTTCTCTTGTGTGCTTGGTGCCATTGGATTGCTATCCTAGATTAGATCTGTGTGATTCCGCAGGGCAAAATCCCCAACAATGGATACACTGATTTTAGAGGGGAAACAAAAGTCAAAATCACTGCAGTACTCATAAATTCCTTTCTAGTCTAAGAAATGGATTATGTTGTTATCTTATATTTTTAGAGACGGTATCTTACCGTGTACGATGAGAGAATGTGATGTGTGTGGTATTATGTGCTTAACTAATTAAAATAATCTCTCTATAGATATCTACATTTATGTATCATTCTCTAAAGTGTGTGTTTTGGAGTTGATGGTGTGTTATTAAGTACTCGGATATAGCATGTGTGACACACGTGGAGTAGCGAGGGGATAGAAAAAAGGTAGAGAGATTTGAAGGGAGAGAGAAATGAGAGGGCGGATCGACTACTAAAGTTAAACTTATCCTACAAACAATTTCATATTATAGTTTGGATGTTGTTCATGGCATCCAATCCTTTCATCATGTGCGTCCAAATAGGCTTTCCTCTGTGGGGAAAATGTAAGAACTCTATAAGGTGGGCCGTGTTGATCAAGGGTTTAAATTATCTTGAGGGTTGGACAATGTGATCGGGTGCACTTGTGTGCCCCACTAAGTGTGATACATTCAGAAATTCATATAGGGGTCGGATGCTAGAACTATAACACACATTTTTAAAGTGCAACTGGGATTATAATTCGTGTAGAGTGTTTAGGCAGAGGAGTTTTGATGGGTTTCAAACTCTTCTATCCTGCTGGGTCCCCAATCCGACAATATCGACAGGAGCTATAACCCCATCTCGTCTTCTCTAAAGGGTGTAAAGGAAATGAAGGCTTTTATGTTCTAATCTACAGGAATGGCTTCACAGCGAGGTAAGCCATCTCCTTTTTCAAATCTTTGATACCAACTAGGAAAATGATCTAAAAGTAGATTTCGGTAGGCCACAACAGAGGCAGAATCATGTCAACCCCTTATCAATTCTAACAAGGGTATTTTTGTCAATATAGAAATAAGGTAAGTTGCTGGATGGAAGGCAACAAAACATCTACATACTATATTTACCCCTTTACAGTTAAGAAATTACAGGTTTGCCACCATATTTGGGTTTGCCTTTTGAATATTGAAACAAGGCCCACTTTTATTAACATTAGAGATCGACACCATCTATCTATTTTCTCGCATATTTTTTGTTCATTGGCCCCAAAATAAGGCTATTCTAATGGCTATTAGACCATTAGAAGTATGAACATTTGATTATATCTAAACCATCAGAAGAAAAAATATAGCTGGTATGGTCCACCTTATCATTTTATCTACATCATATTTTTTTAATTTTCAAAATGTAGACTTTACATTACAGTGGTTATATGAGTACGGATAGTCCATGCCGCTAGTCGGGATATAATGAGTTTAGTTAGACACTAGCTCCACAGAATACGATGCGGCCCTAATCGTGGGGCACACCTTGATGTGTGTATTCTAAATCCTTGCCGTCCTTCTGTTTTTACAGGTCATTATGGGGCATGAAACAAAAAATTAAGAAAATTCAATTCTTAAATGGACCATACTATATGAAAACAATGAAGATTTGGTGCTTTACCATTAAAATTTTAAAAAGGGACAAATTAATATTTGTGGAGGTTTTACTTGTAATTCAATCCATGGATAAGGTCACATAATGTGAAAAGAAGGGAAAAATAATTATTAGATTATTCTTAAACCTTTGTGTGCCAATAATGGTTAATCATTGTTAGTTCTCATGATATGGTCCACCTCATTATTGGATCTTCCTGACTTTCTGGGAAGTGGTATAAAACAAGATAGAAAAATGGTCATAAACACAGAATATATATATCAAGTTGGTCGCCATAGTAAGGGCCACACTGGTTTTGAAATGTACATGCCTCATCTAATACAGAATATATACATCAAGTTGGTCGCCATAGTAAGGGCCACACTAGTTTTGAAATCTACATGCCTCATCTAATCTGTTGTACATTAGGCGTGAGGATTGTGTGCATAGTAACTCAATACTATATGCATACAATCATAAACTTTGGCAGGCAGACTGTGATCTATATATTTTATCCACTTCGTCCATATGTTTTAGTAGAAAATATTATGTATTGAGTTAAAAAAATGAAACAAATTGTAACATCAAGTTGACCACACCCATTGAAAAAGTGTGCAACCAATGTCTACCACACCTGAGTTAAATGTTATGTGGCGCAAGTGGGGCCAAGAGTATGAAGTGGTCTAATGTGACCTTATTTTCATCCAATTCAGCTCGAAATTGGTGTCCATCTTTATTAGACCATGACATGCTTGATAGAGAAATATAGAGGCGGATGGGGTTAGTTTGAGGGATTAAACCCAAGTTCAGATTAATCTAGGCTTGTTGGAGTACTGAAGTAAATTAAGTGGTCTGACGTGACTTAACCACATATGATTCGGCTCAAATTTGGCGTCTATCTACATCGGACCATGACATGCTTTTCGAAGAAATATGGCTGAGGATCAGGCCTGTTTGAGGGACCAAAACCATGTTCACATTGATCAAGCTCATGTAGTGTGATCTAAAATTCGTCCAACTCGATTGGAAATTGGTGTCTAGCTTCATCAGACAAGTATAAGGTTTTTGATAAAATAGCAGCCTAATGGGTCCCTTTTGTGATGTCGGAACCGAATTCACATTATTTTTGCTAGGTTTGGGTGAAGTATATGATGTGGTCTTACGTTACCTAATCTTCGTCCCATTTTGTTGGAAATTGTTGCCAAGTTTAATCAGACTATTACAAGCTTGCCAATAAAATTATAGACCACTTTTACGGCACCAGAACCAAGTTCACATTATTCGAGCTACTTTTAGGGGAAGTAGTATGAAGTGGTCTGACGTGACCTAATCTTCATCTGATTCAACTGAAAATTGGTGTCAAAATTTATCGAATCATGAGAAGATTGCCAACAAAAATTCAGCCTAGATGGGCCCCTTTTGCAACACTAGAATCGAGTTCACATTTTTTGGATTAGATTTGGGTGAAGTGGACTGATGTAACCTAATTTCTGTTTGTTCAGATAAAAATTTGATGTCGATTTGAAGTAAACCATTACATGCTTGTTGGTAAAAATAAAAAATTAAAAAAAAAAAACTGTCCAGATGGGTTCCTTTTGCGAGGCTAGATCCGAGTTTACATTATTTGGACTAAGTTTGGTGAAATGGTGTGAAGTGGTCTGACATGATCTAATCTTTGTCCGATTTGACTAAAAATTATTGTCAAGCTTCATCAGATCATTACATGCTTACTAGTAAAATTTCCAACTAGATGAGTCTCTTTTGGAACACCGAAATTGATTTACATTATTTGGGCTAGTTTTTGGTGAAGTGGATTATAGGGGTCTGACATGATCTAATCTTCATCCAATTTGACTGGAAATTGGTGTCGAGTTTCATTGGACCATTACAAGCTTGCTGGTAAATTTTTGAACTAAATGAGTCCCTTTTACAACACTGGAATCGAGTTCACATTATTCAGACTAGATTTGGATAAAGTGGTGTGAAGTGATCTAAGGTGTTCTAATTTTTGTTCGATTTGGTTGAAAATTAGTATCAAGCTTCATCAGACCATTATAGGCTTGTCGGTATAATTTTGGATCAGATGGGTCCCTTTTGCAACACTGGAACTGAGTTCACATTATTTCAAGATAAGTTAATTTGAGTGAAGTAGTAAAAAGTGGTCTGATGTGATATAATCTTCATCCGATTTGAATGGAAATTGATGTCAAGCTTCATTATAAAAAGACATGAGTATGAGTTTTTTGTGCAATAGAAGTATGTGTGATTATATGATTATATCCATTATCCTAAGCATCTAAATCAATAAGTTCTAAGTTATTTTTCTCAAGATTAACAGTCTAATGGGGATTCTAACCTTCACCTTAAAGACATATGTTTGAACTCTACCATTTTCAAGATATTATACTCAACCTTTATAGATATATGATTGTTTTAATTCTCCAAAAGACCTATATATAGGTGAATGTCCTAATATTACAACTATTATACTAGTTGTATAAGAATTCACCAATCTCCCATCACTCTGGTTATCGAAAGAAGCATCCTATGTAAGGTGGTTGATTTTGGAACTGAAGCATTGAGAACACATTGGTATCACAATTAGGGGACCAATGAGAGCTGACTGAAGCATGGAAGATCATCGATCAAATAACTTGAGAATGTGCTACAAAGGGAGATCAATTTAACAAATAAGTTATCATTTATAAAAGTCTATGTACACTCATTCCTTATGTAGGATTGAGTATAGAGTTCGAATTGCCAAACTTGATTTGGTTCTTGTGTAGGACATCGGTTATTGTATATGACATAAATCTAAGTTCTGGTGTAAGCCACCGAACACGGGTATATACATGTTAGTTTCCGAGGAAGCTTCCAGCGGGAGTAAATATAAGTCATTAAATTAGGATCAAGGTTCGTGGCAAGCTTATAGACAACTACATAAGTTTCCAAGGGAACCGATTTTTATGTAGGATTGTAAAGGTTAGAGGTGAACCTAATTTAAAACTTCCAATAGTAAAATTCGGTACACACATGGGTTAAGTGTGTCCATTGAGAGCAGAGTAGGAAAACCGAACTACTACAAATGCTTGTGTTTGAGATTGTCTTTGAGCACTAGTTTAATTATGCTTATGTGATTGAATGTTTAAGTATATGTGTGCATGATTAGATGAATGCTAGGAATTGATAGGTAGCACATCCTACATACATGTACACTATTATGTTTATAGGCTAATTGCTTCTAAGAATATGATGTGTAGTTTATATGATTGGATCCTCTATTGGTTTAGAAGTCTTAAAGTTTTTTTTTTTAATTTTTTTAATTTTTTGTTAGCTTGTTAGTACACCTATTGTCAGATCACACTACACTATTAGCCACCCCTACTAGGGAATTAATGCCAAGACCTCAGTGTTGAAACGGGGTATTTTTGACTCAGTCTACCACCTGAGCTATGGATCTGGGTGTAGAAGAAGTCTTAAAGTTAATAAACTTAGTTTAATTACATAATAATTAAAGTAAGCATTTATGTGTTTAATAAGAAAATTTTTATTTAATCTTAATCATCTACCTCTAAAATATAACTTTCATTCAATAGCCCCACCAAGTTTTCGCACGCATAACCAATGACACCACTTCATAAAATTTCAAGTATGGAACATGATATAAGAGTTATATCCACGACGTATATACATTTTTCTAAATCATTTTAGAGCATGACATAAAAACCGATGTAATACAAAGCTCAAGCGGATCATACCATGTGAACGTGGGGACTGAACACCCATTAGTGATGCGGTGTGGTTCACTTAAGCTTGGGATCTACCTCAAATTTGGACTCATACCCTAAAAATATGCCATAAATTAGCAGGCAGGATATAAAAATATCTAGGTGGGCCTTGTATAGCTTAGTGCTGCAAGAATAATATCTAGGTAGGCCTTGCATAGCTTAGTGCTGCAAGAATCCCATGACGCTGCCACGGAATATGCGTCCATCTAAATCGAAGATCCTAAACAGCGGGTATTGAGAATGTGAATTTCTTTTTAGCGTTCATCTGATAATCGGTCACAAATTTGGACGGTTATGGTAGGCATGATTATTGTGCTCTGTGCTGTCCACAGTCAAGCCCACCGTTTGGGTTTAGGTGGCATATTATAGGAAGAGATAAGCTTTGATACGTGGGCACATAGAAAATACTTAAAAATTTCACACGTGGCATATTAGTGGTCAAATCAAACCATCCAAATTATGGAACCTAGTGTAGATGTATCATGAACAAAAGATCAAGGTGATTTGATTATTTTTATTTGATCATCTTATTATTTAATTATTGGACGTTTATTGGACGGTTAAAACTGAAAAATATCCCAAGGTCCTATTTCTACAAACAAGAGGCTTGGATCGTTAAACCAATCTGATATTGGGATTGCGATTTGGAGACTGTGAGATGAACAATTTAGCCCGTTTTATTTGAGTTATATATGTCACGTGTACAAGTTCTAAGTGCCCGCGTATCAAGCATCATACAAACCCGAGTATCATATATCTCAGCGAATTGCTTGTGCTCGGTCTACAGGAAGTTCCTGAGGTCTGAAGTTCTGTGGGGTACATGGGAAATTTCGGTAATAAATCTGGAAGCGGATTGCGTAGTGAGGAACTCACCACGCTTAGCGTAATGAGTAAACTTTGTGAGGTCCACTATGATTTATGTATTTTATCCCCTCCGTCCATCTATTTTATCATATAATTTTAGGGCCTAAGCCCAAAAACGAGACATATCCAATGTTCAAATGGACCACACTAAAGGAAACAGATGAATTGAACATCTACCGTTGAAAGATTCTTGGGGGATACGGAAGTTTTGGATCAAGCTTATATTTGGGTTTCCTCTTCATCAAGGTCTATATAATCTTATGAACAGGTTAGATGACAAATAGACGTCACCATGGGGCCTAAAAAGGTTTCAACGGTGGAAATCATTATCCCCACTGTTTCCAGTGGTATGATCCACTTGCTCTTTGAATATGCTTCAATTTTGGGATCAACCCCTTAAATTATATGGAAAAACGGATGGACGGCGTGGATAGACCACCTACATTCAAGGTGGGTCCAACTGAGTTTACTCAGTACGGTAAGAGCCTTCTGAGTAACTCAGTACCCAATCCGATTTCAATAAATCTACTCCGTACATCAGTTTACAAGCCTCAGAATACGGAAGTAGAAAGAGTTCATCCAGATACAAAACTCAGGTGGGTCACACTACACGAAAAAAATGGGAATTGAACACTTACTATCCCAAAATGTTTTGGGGCCATCGAAGTATTTTATGAGAATGATGGTTGTGACTATATCCTATCTGAGTGATAATAACCTCGTGAACAGTTTGGATGAAATATAAACATCATGGTTCGAAAGGTTTCAACGGTGGATATTTCTGTTGTCACTGTTTCTTCTGCCGTGTTCAACATGAGTTTTGGATTGAATTATTTTTGTAATAATGTCTTATTGTTGTGATGTTTAGAAACTGATGAACAGCCTGGATTCAACAAGTAAATCTCTGTGTGCCCCCACATAGTTTCAGACCACAGGATCTTTACGCGGCCGGGGGGCACATGCAACTCGCGGATTAGCTATTTACCCGGGTAACAGCTTAGTGGGTGTTACCTTTACCACGTGGGGCCCACTTTGATGAATTTTTTTCATATCTACACCGTCCATCTGTTTTTACCGCTCAGACGTTGTGCCAAAATTTAAGTAGATCTAAATTTATGGTGGACCACACCATAGGAAAAAGTAGTGAATGACTATTAAAAGGTTTTTTAGGCCGCAAAAGTTTTGGATCAATTTAATATTTGAATTTCTTTCATCCAAGTTCCGTTTGTCTATATCAACGGATTGGATGGAAAATAAACATTAGGGATCTACTTAAAGTGAGCCTTGGGAAGTTTTTAATGGGGAGAGTTCAATCACCACTCTTTGTTATGGTGTGGTTCACATGAGATTTGGATGTGCTAAAAGGGTATGGAAAAACGGATGGACGGAGTGGATATACAAAATTTCATCAAGGTGGGCCCAAGGGTAAGGGCTGTTACCCGTGTAATCCCTAATCCGTGCCCGTCACACTTCAGTGGCAAACGCTCGTGAAGTGACGTGGTAAAATACAATTGGTTGGATACTAATAGCGCAGGTCCCCTTATAATTAATGCTCTTCTTAGAGAGTTCCGTTAGACGTCTCTCTCCGTTCTACGCACTTGACCACGTAAGGGTAAACTTTATTTCCAAGTCATTTTTTTTATTTGCTCCCTGCTGAAGTGACGTCATCACTTTCCATGGGTGCCACCATCATGAATGTATTGTATCCACACCGTCCATCCATTTCGTGATATTAATTTAGGGCATAATCCAAAGAGTGAGAAAGATCCAAATTTCAAGTGCATCCCACTGTAGAAAACAATGGAGATTAAATGACTACCATTAAAACCTCTCTGGGCCACAGAAGCTTTCGATCAAGTTAATATCTATGCTTTTCCTTATTCCATGTCTTTTTCAACTTATAAAAAAGTTGGATCTCAAATAAACATCATGGCCTGCTCCAGGAAGGTTTCAACGGTGGGCGTCACCTCCCACTGTTTTTTATGGTGGGGTCCACTTAAACTTTGGATCTGCCTAATTCTTTTGCTTACTCCCTGAACTGATCTTTCCAAATGGATGAATGATGTAGATACAACACATACATCATGGGGGGCCAATAGATTTTAGTGACGTAACATCTGTCCAGATCAGAAGCCAACGCTCATCCGTTTCCAATCGCGGCCAAAGCCATACGCATGGACTTGTTGCGGCAAGATAGGTGGGGCACACAAATATCGAAATCCGTTCTGTACATCATGTCATCTGATAATACAGGCTAAAAAATGAGGTAGATCTAAAACTCATGTGCGCCGGCTTGGAAACAGTAAGTGAGGGAATTCCAGTGGTTGAAAATTTCCTAGGTACACCATAACGTATATATGTCATCCGTATGGTCCATGAGGTCATTCCTAAATGAACTGAAATTATAAAAACATTAACATAATCCAAAGCTTTTTTGGCCACTTAAATATTTCAATGGCGGAAGCTTAATCCTTACCTTTTCGTATCGTGTGGCCCACTAGAAGTTTGGATAATATCATTATTAGGTCTATGTTGTAACATAATCTAAAAAAACTGATGGACGAGATAGATTTGTAAAAAAAACTTTACTGTGGGTGCCACTTAGACATGTTAGTACTTTTAATACTCATGTGACCGCATTTTTGTAATTTGCAGGGTATGGGACTTTTAAATCTTTGAATTAAGTAGAGTTGGGACGCCGGTTGGCTATTGAACCAAACGGTAACTATTCTTGCTACCGATGTCACGTCACTGCGTTCTTTGAGCCTACCATGAGGTATGTGTTATATTCACACCATTCATCCATTTGAAGAGATAGGCTGATTCAAAGTTCAAGTGGACCCACTACAGTAAACAGTAGGAGGTGATGGTTACCATTGAAACCTTTTGGGTCGACCATGAAATTTATTTGAGTTCTAATCTTTTCATAAGTTAAAAAAGACATAAAATAAGGTAACGTATAAATATTAGCTTGACCAAAAGCTTCAGTGGTTCAAAAAAGTTTTAATGGTAGGCGTTCAATTTCTAATGCTTTCCATGATGGGGTGCACTTGAAATTTGGGTCTTTCTCACTCTTTGCATTATGCCCTAAAATGATAGCACGAAATAGATGAACAGTGTGGGTGCAATACATATACCATGGTGGCGCCCATGGAAAGTGGTGGTGTCATTTCATGAGGGAGGAGCGAAGAAAAGGAAAGTGCTGAAAGTAACGTTTACCCCTCGTTTGGTCGAGTGCGTGCACCGGCAAACGGAGATAGCCGTCTAACGGATTTCCTGCGAAAGCCTTTACCATAAGGTTCCTGCGCAAGGATCTGGGTGGGGCCCACTACAATGTATGTGATAAATCAATTCCGTCCATCCGTTTTAAGATCTCATTTTAAGATGTGCGACCAAAAATTAGGTGGAAAAAAACTCAACTGGGTCACACGAGAGGAAAAATTGGGGAAAGAAATTTCGGCTGTTGAAACTTTACTGGGCTCCACTTTAATGTTTATATGTTATCCAAACCGTTTACAAGGTAATTCTCAATGGGATGAAGTGAAAAAACCAAAAATATAGCCTGATACAATACTTTTATGGCCATAATAATGCTTCAACGGTGCTCACTGAATGATCACTGTTTCCTCTCGTGTGTCCCACTTGAGTTCTAGAAACACCCAAAATTTTTTATCAAAAGTCCTTAAATGATCTCGAAAAACGGATGGACGGAACGGATTTCTTAAAAATAGCTCTGTGGACCCCACACAGATCCTTGCGCAGGAACTTCCTAATGGCATTCGACCAATTAAATTTCTCCACGTCACTTCAGTAGCGTTTTGGCTACTGACGCTTTCAGTATCCAATCCGCTCCCGTCCTTTAGACGTTTCATCCAACACCACGAATGATATCACAAACTTCGAATGAGGAAGCGATCTTTCTCCCAAATGCAAGATGAGTAAGCTCCATCCATCGGGCTCTGAGATGGACTTAGGACGTCCGAACATCGAAGAATATCTCACCGAAGCCATCCATGAGCCGATTCGCGACAAGCTTCTCTTGTATCTCCTTCTTCCATTCCTTTCGTTTCAGAATCGGTAATTGTTATTTACACCCACCCCTTTTGTTTTCTTACACCCGTTTTCTGTTTCGGGAGTCGTTGTATTACACTTCCTTACCATCTCAATTCCCAATTTTGAAAATGGGTGTGTGAAAATCGATCACGGCGGGTGTAAATAGTGACTTTTTTCTTTACCCGTTGATTGATTTAATCGTTGATGGTGGAATTAGGCGTGATTTGCTTGATATTTCACCAGCTTTAACGGAGGCTGCTGGAGCGATCATCGATGTAAGTATCTCATTTTCTCTCCATTTTACAGCAATTCTTCATTTCTCTTTTGATTTCTTTGATTTTGCAGTGTAATTGTATGTATATTAGTTTTATATGGTTGGCGGTCTGGAGTGTTTGGAGTATCCTATTTGTGTTCGAATAAATGCCAATGTCGATCAATTCAACTTGAATTTTGTTTATCTGTTCTGTGTTGGGTGCCAGCTTGATCTCACTACATGCGGCATGCATGCTTATTATTTTGGAAGTTGGGATTCGTGGGTCCTGCTGCAGATGGAATATGTAGCTTGAAAATCGCGCTGTTTGAATGATCTTAAGTGATCCGATTTTTCCTGTAAATTTTGGACCATTGTTAAATTTCTGCATCTTGGCCACACCCATCTTGATTGTTAATCTTTTAGTAACCTGCTGTTTCGGTTATCAGGATCATGCAATTATCTATGTGTTTGGTCCAGTTGGGCAAGATTTCCACTTATTTGCTGGCCAACAGGGGCCAACCACATGGTTTACTTTAGTTGTTTGCTTATTTTTAGGGGTATTTTGGTACTTCATTAGTTTTGAATGGCTGAGATGAAAGTTATGAGAGATTATGAAGGGCTTAGATTGATTAGGGTTAGGTGTTTTGTATAAAAGTCTTCTTTGTATGTTATTTGTGGTTTTTTTCTTAGTTAATGAATTGCGTTTTTTTTCCCCCCCACATGAGTGCATCTCCATGTTACAGTCCATATGCTAAAGGAAAATCATAAGTCCTGCTGAGGTGCTCATGGATTTCACGTGTTTTGACTTTGAGTAGTGTTTTAAGTATCGACGATACCAGTTGATATATCCCACGATATATCTTGTATCCCACTTGTGCGATACGAAACACACGAGTAGTGGGATATATCCCACATGTTCGATCTGGTGAGCATTTTCGATTTTCGATCCTTTTTTTTTCTTCTCCTATAAATCATATTAAATTAGTCTCAAATTGTTACAAATTCATGATTTTTCATATTTTGCATGAAAATTCATGGATTGGGAGCTTCGATTTCGAGATTTGGAGGAGATGGGCCAAGTTACAGAAAATTAAAAAATTTCGAAATTTCTCACAAATCGGTTGTAATATTTATGTGCAAATATAAAATCAAACATGTATGTAACCTAATCTAGTGATTCTTTTGCTTTTGAATGTATTGCTTGTGTTTCCACATGTCTTCTTCTTAAATTTATAAACTATATGAATAGACTTTGAATATATTTGCATCAATTTAGTTAGACAACGCATGAATTAGGACCCCATACAAAGAAAACCTATTATTTGCACTTGTTTTTTGTAATGTTTTGATTTATAAGTGTGTATTGATGTCATTTTTAGCGGTTATTGAAGTTTTATTGATAAATTTGACCAATTTCTCTATGTTTTCCCATGCTTCCAACAACAATGATACATTACGCAAGATAACTGATATATCCCATGTGGTAACCAATAAATATCTGTATCCCAATGGTGCAATACGTAATGCGATACCGATATTTCGAACACTGGTCAATGTTTTTAAGTATTGACGATATCGGCCGATATATCCCATGATATATCTTATATCCTACATATGTGATACGGAATGGAAGAGTAGTGTGATATATCCCACATGTTCGATTTGGTGAACATTTTCGATTCTTTTTTCGTAAATCATGTTAAATCAGTGTCAAATTGTTACTAATCCATGATTTTTCATGTTTTGCATGAAAAATGGTGGATTGGGAGCTTCCATTTCGAGATTTGGAGGAAATGGGCTGAGTTATGAAAAATTGAAAAAAAATAAATAAATTCAATTTTTCACAAATCTGTTGCAATCTTTACGTCCAAGCATAAAATTAAACATGTATATAACCTGATTTGGTGATTCTTCATTTGCTTTTGAATGTATTGCTTGCGTTTCCACATGACTTCTTACATTTATAAATTATATGAATAAACGTTGAATATGCTTGCATCAATTCAATTAGACAACACATAGATTATGATCCCATACAAAGAAAACATATTATGTGCACTTGTTTTTTGTAATGTTTAGATTTATAAGTGTGTATTGATGTCTTTTCTAACGATCACTGAAGTTGCATTGAAAAATTTGACCAATTTCCCATTGTTTGCCCATGTCTCCAACAACATCAATACATTATGCGATTCAACTGATATATCCCATGTGATAACCAATACGTATCCATATCCCAAGGGTGCAATGCATAACGTGCGATAGTGATATTTCGAACACTGACATGAATGTTACCATGTTAAGTAATCATATATCAAGTTTACCTTGTGTCAATTGATCCATTCTTGGATCATGGTTCAGATAAGAAAAAAGGAAAAAAGAGAGATAGAAGATCGTTTAAATGTAGCAAAAGCAAGAAAAATTGAGTGTTTCTTATCTCAACCCTTCTTTGTAGCTGAATTATTTTCTGATTCTCCAGGAAAATATGTTGGTCTTGCAGAAACCAGTAGGGAGTTTCAACTGGTCCTTTCTGAAGAATTAGATGGTCGTCCTAAGCAAGCCTTTTATTTGGTAGTTAACATCAATGACACTACCTGTGAAGGCTATAAGAATAGAACTAGAGAGAAAATTGAAGAGGTGACGTAAATTATTTGTGTACTGGCTTGTAGTCAAATTATTTGGGATTTAGAAGTGAAAGAAATTATTGTCTGCTAATAGTGGCCATACTATGTACTACAACTCTTTCAACCTTTTTATTGAATTGTACGATTTGGATCTAATCATACAATTTTTTATTTTTATTTTGGAAGATAGAAATTTTATTGCTGAAAGAAAAGAAAAAGCAAACTAATAATACAAAAGACCCATCTCCTATCCACAATGGAGATAGTCAATACAAGCCCCATTTTTAGCTAGCTAATCCGCTCTAGCGTTTGCCTCCCTGTTCACACTACAGGAAACCACTCGATCGAATCATACAAATTGAATGACAAATCATTGTCTTGGTACAATTTTGATCAAATCTTACTATTTGAATTGATTTATGTGCAATTGTCACCCTGAATATGTACATATGATTTAAAAGGGGGGTAAATCCCTGAGGAAAAATAACCAGTTCATTCAAGTATCTAAAATTTGTATCCAGAATCACATAAAATGGATTATTGATGTCTATAGGGCAGCTGGTGCTGTGAGGGCAATCAGCTTTCATAGCAATTGCTATTTGCCACAGTTTAAAATCTGTGCAGCTGGTTATACATCTTTTTGTTGTTTATGCAATTTGTGACTGTAAAATAACGATTTAATGTTGTCATCTTGTTTATTGCAGGTCCCTTTTAGATAGTGTCATTCTCACTTCACCTTCAATGTGATTCCCAATCAATTTTGATCTTGCTATGGTAGCATTCCATTGTGTTACCACCTTGAATGTCCATATTAACGCTGTTTTTGTTACCATTCAAACTGGATTGTTCTGCCATATTTATTTTCTTGAGGTTGTTGTTTTGCTTGTTCATGCTTATTATTTCTTGGAAATTATTGAACTTCATCAACAGGATTCATTCACTCGCTGCTTTAAGTCGAATCCTCCAGAGCCTTGGAACTGGAATGTCTACTTGTTTCCTCTATGGTGCTTGGGGGTGGTTATTAGATACGGGATTCTTTTCCCAACAAGGTGAGAACTCTTAGGCTGCATTTGGATGCTCAATTTGAACTGAATTGTGAACAATGACACGTTTGCTGTTCCATAGCATTCACAATCAACCCCCAAAATGTTGTCTAGTTTCTTTTAACTTAATCTTGAAAAGTTATGTAATTGCCATTTGGAGCCCAGTTGTTCAATATGATTTTATTTTTAAGATAGCAAAACATTTTATTGAAGAAGAAAGCAAGAAATGTCAAGAAAGTGAGAAGGAATTCCCAAAACAAAGAGCCAATCTGCTCACTCCTCTAGCCTGTCAATCGGCTAGGCTCACTCACTGGCTTCTTTGCCGGCATGGACAAATAAAATTTTTACCCTATTAGATATATGTTTGATTTTGTTAAACACAGTGGATGATCGATCCTAGACATTCTATCTGAATGCTAACAGATAAGAATATAATTTAGCTATTTTTCAAATTTACTAGTAGAATAATTGCAATTCAATTTTAAACACATCCCAACTAATGGTGGTTGTCCAAAATCATCAAATTTAGTCGAGTTATGGTCTTGACTCGTAAGCTCTGCTTTGTAGGGACAAAGGATCAAAAACCTCACCTTCCTTTTTCATTACTACCCCCCCAAAATTTCCCTAGAAGTGATATCTGTATGGGACCTAACTTTGCCAAAGCCTGACTTGATATAATGAGATTTAGAGACTAACACATGCTGAAGTTTATGTTGTTTAGATGTTGAGATGTTTGGAAGATTTTCTATTTTAATGGATGTTCTTTCTTAACAAGGTTTCTTGGTTTGAAGGGATGAAACAAATATCTGCATAATGGATGTCTCCGTAATAGTGATTTCTAGAAATTTTAGTTGTTTAGTGTTTGTTTAAGTCTTATGCTTTAGAAACTAGTCACAATTGACAATGTTTTCATCTTATCAAAGCCTCTCTTGTTGCTGGTTTTGTGTCCATGTTAGGTTTGAGTGATATGTTTTCTCATTGGAGAAATGCTAGCGGTAAGTAAGATATCAGCCTTCAAGCTTGAAGTCCCATCTTATGTTCTATGGACTATTGGAGATCCCTTAGATGTAAGTAGTGTTTTAAATAGATTATGCTAAGTAGTATAGCTTAGGCTTCATGCTATGTAGCTCATGAAATAGCTTAAGTCATGTGTAGCCTATGGTACACACTGATTAACATAGGCTACACTCTACGTAGGCTTACATTACATGCTATGTAGCTTACAATATAAGTTATTTTTCACCAAACATTAAAATTAATTAATGTTTTCAATGACTTGTAACATTTTTCTATTTTCAATAAAAATTAGTAATGGTTTCAATGAGTTTGTTAAAATAACATGGGTCACGGTATTAAATCCATACCATTGCTATTTCTTTATCTTTATACTTAATCTTTGCTCTATTATATATATATATATATATATATATATATTAATTTGATGTGTTTGCTTGAAGAAATTTCATGATATTTGGTGCAACCAAGTGCAACCTTAATTAAAAATAATAATCTAGAAGTAGCCTGTTGCTTACGCTTCATGCTGGGTAGCTTATGCCTCACTCTTTGGAGGGGTCAAAGCTAGCTACATGCTATTTGTTAAGTCAATCCTCAAGTTTCCCATCAAGAACTAGAAGCTTGGAACCTAAATCCATTAGGGCAAAGACTTTCTAATGTTTCTATCTAAATATTTCCTGTTATATTAATGGCTCTGAGTCAATCAAAACTCGTACTCAATATATTCTTTATGGAGCATCATTACATGGCACGTATACTCAAAGTAACCCTTTCACTTCTTAGATGAGGGGCACTGCCTTCTCCACTAAAATTGAAGGTAAGAGATATTTTGATGGGCTGAGAAAAAAAAGTATGGCAATTTATGATAGAAACAATGGCTGGCAAGCTATGAACACTCATAATCGAGTTTATCCTTGGTGTGAGTTGTTAGCTCTTTCAAAATTTAATAATCATTACCTAAAGAAACTTGCTCGGTTAACTTTATCTTTAACAAGTTTTGTTGTAGAGTGTTAAAACAGTGTGATCATGTTCATGATGACCAATTCTCTTTTGTTTGCTTCCCTTATGCATTAACTTTACATGTGTGTTGACATCAATGTTGTCAAAATCGTTATCGTATCGCAAATCGTAAAAGGGGTTGAATCATATTGAATCACAAATCGTAAAACGGGTTGAATGTATTGAATTGCAAATCGTAAGATTTTTTCTGATTTTAAAAATATACATATAAAAAAAAATGAAAAAATATAAGTAAATAAAAAATGATTAAAGATTCATTCATCATCCATTTCCCATCAACTTGTACCAAAAAAGTAATACATTTCATAATATTATCAATTGAGAAAATGTATATGGTGTACATATCATGATATTAAAGGATTCTTGTCTTTTTCTTTTCTTTTGTTGTCTTTTGAAAAATTTACCTTAAAGAACATACAAGACTCCTTTCATAATTTTGTTCTTTTGCACCTTTCTTAAGTGTAGAATCATGTTAGAAAAAATGACATACGATTCCATTGTGAATAGTTTCTTGATTTCTTTGTTTTGGATAGTTGAATATCAAAATCACCAAATCTCCTCTCTCTCTCAAGAAAAAAATTGAGGATATATTTAATAGGGGAGGCATTTTTCATGTTTTATTAGCAAAATGGTACAAAGAAAGAAGAAAAAATTGAATAAGAATTTTATTTTTTTTTCAAAAAAAGTAAAATTTGGGCCCATTTATGTAATCTACGATTATTTGGGATTTACGATTTGGGTGTACGATTCAAATCGTACACCCCATTCGATATGATATGAATCGTACAATTTTGATAACACTGGTTGACATGAGAGTTTTGTGAGTGTGGGCCTGTGGGGCTTACAAAACCTGCTTCTATTTCTTTACCTCTTACCTATCTTTCTATCCTCGTTGTCTCTCCCCTTTCCTCTTGATTTTATTTTCCCCCTGTGGGAGAGTTCCTTTCTCTATAGAATGGAATTTATCTTAGGAAGTAAACAACAAACTTTAATTTCCTTCCCAAGAGGCATATCACCAACCTTTGCTGCGGAGAACATCACCAAATCTGTCAAGGAGACCATCTAAAAAAAGAACAAAGCTAACTTCTAACAGAAATGTTCTAGAATTTCTGATGACCTTCATAAAAAAATAATAATAATAAGAAAAGAAAAAGAAAACCTCTCTACATGGAGAAGTGTCTTCAATGATTTTATGTATCCATTTGATCATGTGTAATCATGAAAACAGAGTATCTTGCATGCCCCTTAAGTTAATCATACTCTACAGTTAATTTTCTTTATCATGCATATCAAACCAATTGATATGTTTTTCATTTATCTTTTGCAGGGTTGTGATCTTGGCAGCTGGATGGGTGGTATTCCTTTCATCTTTCATTCCTGTTCATTTCCTATTGAAAGGACATGATAAGTTGAGGCGGAAATTGGAGGTTAACCTTGTAACCTTTTTTGGTAATATATGCGTACACTTCTGGGCCACAGACCATGATGCTGAGATCCAGTCTTCTACATATCCACTTAGAAAATATTTGTCGTAGATGCTTGCAACATTTTTTATTTTCCATCTCTGTTGATGTTCAAATATTCTGACATGTTGAAGTGAGTTTAGCTGGGTTATGTGTTGTAGGGAGTAACTTCTACTCAAATCTCAGCTTATTTCACTACAAATCTGTAAATTTGTCAACTTGGTTTATTACTTTAGTTAGAATCAGATTTGCCTTCATTAATTTTGGACTAGTTGCACTTAGAATAGTGCATGTCAAACTTCTGTGCTGTTGCATTCTTCAACCTACTAATTTCATGTCATTTCTCCCAAGTTGATAAAGTGATTAGAACTTTTTCTAATTTTTGTAGGATTTGTATTCATTTGTCCTAGAACTAGTATAAATTTATTGTTATTGTAGCCAGCCAATAAGATTTTGCAAATTCATCTTGATTTGTGTTAGTGCATGAAAACCATTGTCCTAACATGCAGACCAGACCAGATGATTGGACCGGTTTATACCTTAACTGGCCACAGAAACAGGTTGGGTTGCCTAGAAACCTGTTTTGGGCAAGAAACCATTTGAACCATCTGGTCTGACTGCCCACACATCCAGGTTGCACGTTTATCCTAATTGGAGCAGCGAGTTTGAGTATTTGCAAGTAAATGTTAAATTAGTTGCATGGAGTTCAGTCAAGGTATTTTGTAACGGTAATGGTGGCTGTAACGGCCACCACCATAACCTTTACAATATGGGCCGTAATGGCCGTTACAGTCTCTCTCTCTCTCCCTCTCTCTCTCTCTCTCTCACACACACACACACACACATGTATTGGCCCCATCATGGACCATAACGGGGCTGTTACGGCCTTTATGGGGGGTGTAACCGGCCGTTACGAAGGATGTAATGGCCTTTACAAATCATTTTTCTCTAATGGCCGTTATGGCCTTTACGACCCCGTAACGTTTAACGATTGCCACCATTTCCTTCATGTAACGGCTGTTACAGCACACCATGAGTTCAGTCTATAAGCCAAAGTTTGTACCAACCAAACACACTACCAGCTAGTTTTATCTTAAGGATATTGGTGCCTCATTTGTAGCATTAATTTCAAAGAGAGGTGTGGAAAACCTAACGATTTTAGGCCCACTAGTTTGCTTGGTGCACTGCACAAAATGTTGGCAAATATATTGGCTTCTTGTCTTATAAAGGTGCTTAGGAATGTGATTTCAAAGTTGCAAGGATCACTCTTACATGGATGGAAAATTCTTGATGGGGATTCATGGTGCATGAGTGCATTAATTCAAGGTATGGGGAGGGAGGATGTGGTCTAATATGCATAAGAAAGCTTATGATCATGTTTGCTAGGAATTTGTAGACAATATGCTTGGAAGGGTGGGATTTGGGGTCAGGTGGAGGAAATGGATGCTGGAATGTGTAGGCTAGGGCAACCTTCTGCTTCTAGTTAAAGGCTTTCCCAAAGGTTTCTTTAGAGGTTAGAGGGGGTTGAGGCTAGGAGACTTGGTTGTTAATTGTAGTGGTGGTGGAAGCATCAAGTAGAATGTTAGGAGGCATCCTTAGAGTTTTCATGGGAGGATCCAGACTGGAGCAAGCAAATTTTCAGATTTCCAGCTACATTATGCAGATGATATGCTTCTTTTCTATGATGCAACTTATGTGCAAGTTTGAAATTTAAGAAAGATTCTAAGATGCTTTGAAGAAATTTTGGGTCAGAGAGTATATCTTAAAAAAAGTGAGATGGAGTGTGTGACTTGGAGTGGATGGAGTCCAAGACATGGTGGGATTTTTTGGCGCAATGCTAGGAGTCTTCCCTCAATGTACTTGGCCTTTTGCTGTGTGTGGAGAAACCTATGGAGAGGCTCTGGGACATGGTGGTGGAATGTGTGGAAAAAAATTGCTAGCTTGGAAAAGTAGAATTATTGTTTGGAGGTTGCATTACACGTTAAATTGACACTTGCAAATATGCCAATTTTTTTAATGTCGCTATTGCAATGTTTGATTAGTAGCATCATAGAAAACTAGAAAGGCTTCAACGAGTTTTTTTTTTTCTCCTTTCCTTTTCTTGGGAGGTGCATAATTTCCAATAGAGGAGAGACATAATTTCCACTTTGTTGAATGGTGACACATTTAAAAATTAGAGATCATAGAACTATGAATAAAGTCCATCTTGATAATTGGATATGATGCTTTGGATGAGGAAGAGTCTCTTTCGAAATGTGTAATCACATGCAAATGTGGGGTGCAAGGAGGATGGTTTATCAGACATCTTCCTTGAATAGATCATTGAGAATTCGGAAAGTGTGTTTACAAGGAAAAGTCGTACTCTGAGAGGGGTGTTTTGTGAAGTTGGGGATGTGTGTTGTGTTATTTTGGGACGACTGTTGGTATGGCAATAAAACCCTTTATCAAGACTTGCATACTAATATGGTATATGGAGTAAGATTCTCTTCGGAAATATGTAATCACTTGCAAGTATGGGGTGTGAGTGGGGGAATGGTTTAGAAAACGTCTTCCTAGAATAGAGCATCGAGAATACAACAAGCAGTATTTAGAGAGGGAAATTCATTCTCTAAGAGGGTGGTTTTTCAAAGTTGGGGATGCCCCACATTTTTTTGGAAAGATTGTTGGTTTAACAATAAAAACTTTATTACGACTATGTTATATGGTTTATCCACAAATAGGGAAGCAAGGATAGCGCAGTGCTTCCTTGTGATTGAGGGAGAGGCAGTTTGGTACCCTTGGACTTTGAAGAAACCTTATAGATGAAAAGTTGAGCACAAAGGCTCCAGGAGTGTCTTCATAGAGGGAGACCTTTGAATAACCAGGATTGTTTGCTATGGCGACTTGACTTATGTGGGTATTAATAGTGAAATCCTTGCACTGTCCTTAAGAATGGTGAAGGGGAAGGAATGGTGGCTACCACAGTAGGATTTGACCTTTTCAGGGTTCACCAAGGGTCATGGTGTTTGCATGCCTGGTTGGCATCAATAAGGTTCTCACTATGAATCAACCAAGTAGAAGATACTCATCAGAAACAATTGCATGATGTTTGGGAATTACAAAAGTGGTGGAGCACACATTTATTTATGGCTCTTTAGTGACAGAGATGTGGAGTTATTTTTTGATTTATTAATTAATTTATTTTGTAGCAGACTGGGTCATGCTGGGCTTACTTTTAGAGCTTTACGTGTGGAATGGGGAACCCAAGGAAAGTTGAGGTGAGCACTTTGGGGTAGGGGTGTATACAAACCGAGCTAGCTCGGTCAACTCGCTCGACTCAGCTCGAAAAAGCTCAATTCGGCTTGGTTCGAAGCTGAGTTCAATCCGAGTTGAGCTGGTTTTTAGAGCTTGAAACTAAGTTTGAGCCGAGTTCGAGCTGGCCCGAGCTCGATTCGACTCGGTTCAATATATAGCTCGAACCCGGCTTGACTAGGTCAGATGGTATAAAAAGTTAAAAAAACACTAACATTTACCCTTTCCCCTTTGTTTGAAAAAAGAACCTGCAACTTGCCCGACCCTAGCCATCTGCGTCTCTCTCTCTGCTTGTCCCACCTGACCAACAACGAGCGACTCTCCCTCTCTCTCTGCTCGTCCCGCCTGACCAACAGCGAGCTACTCTGCCTCTCTCTCTCTGCTCGTCCCGCCTGACCAACAGCGACTCTGCTTGACTGCCTCTCTCTCTCTCTCTCTCTCTCTCTCTCTCTACTTGTCCTGCCTGACCAGTAGCTCGAACTCGGCTCGAACTGGTCCGATTTGCTAACCGAGCCGAGTCGAGTTCGAGCTGGGTGTGCTT
The DNA here is from genome assembly GCA_037074715.1 of Magnolia kwangsiensis. Lineage (NCBI taxonomy): Eukaryota > Viridiplantae > Streptophyta > Magnoliopsida > Magnoliales > Magnoliaceae > Magnolia > Magnolia kwangsiensis. The sequence goes on from CM073571.1 coordinate 170,568,694, forward strand.
GTTAACTGAGCCGAGTTGAGCTGAAGCCAGCTCGACTCAGTTTGACTCAATGTACACCCCTACTTTGGGGAGTCTCTATTGTGGGGCTCATAACATTTTGCAAAGTGAATAATAGTATGAGTTTTGAGAACAAATTGGAGTTGTTAGAAGCGGCAGTGTTCGAAATATTGGTATCGCGTTACGTATCACATCCTTGGGATATAGATACGTATCAGTTATTGCACGAGATATATCGTTTGTATTGGGTAATTTATCGCACTTTTTGGGAAACATGTGAAAACATTAGGGAAATGGTTGAATTTTTCAATGAAACTTCAGGGATTGTTTAAAAAGACCTTAATACACACTTTTACATCATAACATCTTAAAAAAGTAGTGCACATAATGGGTTTTATTTTTATAGGGTACTAACCTATGCATTGTCTGACTGAACTAATGCGACTATATTCAAATTGAATGCATAAAATTTAGAATTTATGTGATGATCATTTTATCAAACACTCCTAAATACTTCGAAATTAATTATAATTGACAACTGGTTGAAGGAAAATTTTGAAAAAAAAAATAATTTATTAATTTTTAATTAAAAAATGATTTTTTTTTTTTTTTTTTTGCAAGCAATTTGGGAGAAATTGGGAAAATTTTGAATTTTTCCAAATCAAACTGCCTACATTCAAATTTCCAAATTAGAGTGTACGTGATAGTCATTTCATCAAATACTCTAAGTACTGCGGAATTAGTCTCAATTGATAGCTAGCTAGCTAAAGGAAAATTTTGAAAAAAACATGGAGAACTTGAATAACCAATGTGGATATAAAAAACAAAGCTCCAACTCCATAATTTTTCATGCAAAACATGAAGAACCAATGGATTTAAAACCATTTGACATTGATTTAACATAATTTCAACAAAAAAAGGATTGGAAATTGAAAATTTTCACCGTATCGACATGTGGGATATATCGGCACTACTTATGCATTTCGTATTGCACATGTGGGATACAAGGTATATCGTGGGATATATCAGTCGATATTGTTGATATTTAAAACATTGAGAAGTGGTACTGGATAGAGCTAGGGAGAAGGCCATTGAGTGGGGGCAGTGTCTCTAGTGGTGGGGCTCATGGCGATTTGCAAAGTGAATAATGTTAGACATTTTGAGCACAAATAGGAGTTCTTAGAAGCCATTGTCCATAGAGCTAAGTGGAAGGCAATTGCATGGGCATTGGGCGTTCGGTCATCATGGTATGTGATACAGTGATAGTAATAATCTTGGGTCTGGATGATTCCTCATCGTCTCCTTAGTTCTATGTTGGGCTTGTAGCTTTCTATTGATTGTCACCTGATAAGTTATTTGTCCTTACCATTCAAAAGAAGTTACATATTAGCAGAGGAGTGCAGTTGCATTCAAAGGGAGTGCAAGTTTGTAGTACAATTCTGATAATTCTATTTTAGTTAATAGAATCTTTTATTTTGTCTCCATACCCTCTCATTTTCTCGCTGTTTATGAGTTAGGAGGACAAACATTTTACTTTCCTTGTGAAAGAGAAATAAGCCTTCTTAGGATTTCTCTTAGAATGAGAAGCATCATTTCTCTGGCAATTTAGGTCATATTGAAGGCTGTAAAAGGGCAAGGGAAAGGCCCAAAAGACATGAGTGGAGATGCTTGACCTATGGTCTAGCCGAAGTTATGGCCCTTGGTAGAGTGGAATGGCGAAACAGGATTTGTGTAGCTGACCCCAATTAGTTGGGATAAGGCTTCGATGATAATGATGATATTCATCATCTCAAGTGAATGAGGAAGTTGACATGGAAGTTTGTGTGGTTTCATTAACACAATGTGCCACACTACACCCTTGAATCTACTTGCCTGATCTGCTCCCTTGCTTCTCACTCCTTCCTGATAAATCATATTTTCTGCAATCACTTATGTTGAAGGTCATGCTGATACTTTGCACTCTTATACAAAATGGTCTAATACACAATTGAGTGCATGTTAAAAACATAAAATTGATAATTCTGGTGTTTTACATTTTTTTTTTTTCTAAATATTTTCTTTTCAACTTTTTAGGGGAAAAGGGGCGGTATGGGCCTGTATCGTCCCATGTGAATATGACACAGTCTGATATGCCTCGTATTGTTGTGTTTCGGGCATTGGCTAATATCCAACCCCTCCCACTGATATTCAAAACCTTGCTTAAGAGACCCTGCTAGAGAGCGTGAATCTCAGCTTTGTTTAAATCAGTGATCCCAATAGGAACAATGCAGGATTTACGAAGTTCATACTGGTCGTATTTAATGATCCCTCCAACTCCAGCCAGGCTGGGTTACCTCTATAATTCCCATCGAAGTTCAACTTCCACATTCCAGTTCGAGGTGAGAGTCTGGATTTTCACATCTTATTCCTGCAGCAATGATCGTGGATGTCCTCAAGCCACCCCTTCTCAACGGGTCCAAAATAACACCATTACAAGCCTTCACAATTAGAGTCGACACTGTAATCCTTTCTCTTACCTTATCTGCAACCTCACTGTTATCCTGGCTTTTGTTTCTGAAAGCCCTGTTGCTTCATTCCCCCAAAGTTGTCCACCAAACAACAGGAAGGGTCAATTAAATCCAAACTTCCATGCTTCAAGCAACTTCTTCAATTGACTTTGGCATTGTCCACCAAACCTCTGGTGGATTTAAATCCAAACTTCCATGCTTCAAGCAACTTCTTCAATTGACTTTGGCATTGTCCATGAGACTTCAAATAATCTTAGAAAAGACCAGTAAACTTCCTGTGTAAAGTGACAATAAAATAAGATGGCACCAAACTTCCTGAGTAATATTTTATTACTTTTATCTATTTGTTTATTTGTTTTGTACAAATGGCACTCTCAGGGAATTGGGGAAGGGGCATAAAGAAAAAAAATGCAAAAATTCCCCTGCTACTCTAACAATTGTATTCCTCCACTTGACAATATTGTCCTCCTTATCAGTTGGAAAGTTTCCTCTCAAATCTTTCCACAATTGGATTCCATAGAAATCTTGAACATTTCCCAATGCATAGAGGCAAGTCAAAATAGGAAGATGGGAGCATTATGATACCCATAAAGGTGCGATGTAATAGTTTAAAGCATTCTGATTTTGTTGGTTGCACAGACAAGGCCTAAATTGTAGGATTGCTTCACAACAAGTTGCCTTAGGTCATTGGCAAGTGTCCTGGAGGTATTGGCTTGTTCACTGGAACCATCTATGGTGCAACTTCTGTTCCCACATCCACTTCCAGATCTTGTTCCCACTCCCACTTTAGGATCTTGTTTGTATTCTATAAGGTCACTACTTCGAGTCCACATTTCAAACTATCCTTTTTTGAACTCTTTTTTATTTTTCATTGGCATGCTTCTGTGTAATCCTCAGATATTATAGATAGAAATAGAGATTAGTTGTGTTAATGGTTTAGTGCTTTTGTATGACTCCAACTTGAGTTTACTTTTTTTATGGGTTACTCTTCAGCGGGTACTGGTGGAGCTAATGTGCAGTGTGTTTGTTGCTTCCTGGACTGGAGTTGTCAAATATCATGGGCCATGGCCCAGCATGCGCCCTAAGCAGGTAGAATAAACTTAGTTTAATTTCCTTCAGTTTTGTGTCTGATCTGACTCAAAATGAAACCATCAGTTAATCTGTCTGATTGTTCCTTTCACGTTTTGAACAGGTCTTTGTAGCCAATCATACATCAATGATTGATTTCATTATTTTAGAACAGATGACGGCATTTGCCGTCATTATGCAGAAGCATCCAGGGTGGGTTGGTAAGGTTCTATGGTTGATTCTCAACACTGAATATCCGCAGATTACTTATTTCTCTTATAGGATATTTCCCTTCATGATTGTTAACACTGGTAGTATTTAGATGTAGCATCAAATAGTGGGTAGAGGGACCTTCAAGCCAGCCTCTTGGTATTTGCATCTGAGGTGGCTTGGGAAATTGATCCCATATTAAATGGGCTCCAATTTCCCACAGGCCACATCTAATCACTAGTGAGATGTATCTGAAGGTTCTAAGCATATCTCACTTGCGTTTTGACACTAGTGAATCTTCTTTACCTTGGGGACCTGTCACTTCCAAATGCACCCTAATTTTTGTGTGCATTTTTTTTTTATTTTTTTTTTCCGTAGTAGCTGTTTAACTAATTTTTATCTATGTTTTAGGGCTTCTACAAAGCACCATTTTGGAGAGCGTAGGTTGTATTTGGTTTAATCGCTCGGAGGCTAAGGATCGCGAAACTGTTACCAAAAAGTAAGCATTGTGTTTCACTACATGAATATGGCTGAAAACATTCTTCACTTGTCGTAATTCTTGTCATTAGCACACCATGCTTGTACCATGCAGGTTACGAGAACACATTCAAGGGGTCGACAACAATCCTCTTCTTATATTTCCTGAGGGAACCTGTGTAAACAATGATTACACAGTCATGTTCAAGAAGGTTTGTGTTTTTAATGGTCTTCATTTAAATGCCTCAAATGACTATTACTGAAAGACAGTGAATGATTAGATGTCTTGTTTTTGTGGTAGAGCCATGATTTTATATATTGGTTTTGGAGTGACTTATTGGACCTGAAACAAATGCTACTTTTTCTAACTCGATGTAATTCATTATGACTCAGGTGCTGTTTTGTAAACTGAAAAAAAATGTCTGAAAATTAATTGAAGTGCTAAAAGTTTAAAAGTGCTGAATTTTAGCACTCAACTGAAAAATCTGTTTGGTAATTTGTCTGAAAAAAGTCCTATCTGAAAATAATTGCTTTTTTTTTAATTACAAAAACTTGTTTGGTAAATATAACTAAAAATGTCTGAAAGTTGACAATTTGTCATATTTGCCCATATCATCCTAATTTCTGTCTTTTGTAGAGTATTAGACAAAACCTGTTATTGTCCTCCAAATTTGGCATACCTATGATGATTCTAGTAAAATTTTAATATGTTTCTCAGCAAATAAAGCTAAGTAGATGAATTGATTGTGTAAGGAGGCTAGTAAATGATACTCTTACCAAGGATATGCACTGTATGTTTAGATTTTCAATTTCCCCGTGTGTCGTCTCTAGTTGTGTAGTCCAAGCACATTGGTGAAACAGGCCACACCATTGATGAATTCCGTTTTAGATGAAGAAATAAGTCAAACATCTATTTGTTGGGGCCCATCCTAGATTGCTTATGATTCTAAAGAATCACTTTTTAAGGCAATCAACCATCCTGTTGATGGCTTGGAAAAGAAATGACCATAAAAAAATAAGGCCAAATAATGGATGGATTGGATCATCTGATTGGTGCAATTTTGCATGGCAATCCACGAATGGATTGGATCATCTACCAGTATTGAATGAAAGCAGATTGCATACTGAGTCTGTGGGGCCCACCGTGGATGCATGTATCTTATCCATGCATTCAATCCATTTTTCCAAATCATTTAGGGCATGAACCCAAAATTGAAGCATATCCAAAGCTCAAGTGGACCACACTGCTGTTTATTTGTCATCCAACCTGTTCATAATGTCACACAAACTTGGATAAAGAGAAAACAAAAATGTCAGTTTGATCCAAAAAATTCTGTGGCCCCTAAGAAGTTTTTAACTGCAAGTGTTTAATTCACATTGTTTCCTGTGGTGTTGTCCACTTGGGCATTGGATATGCTTCAATTTTGAATTCGTGCCTTGAAATGAGCTTTAAAAAGTGGATGGACGGCATAGATTAGACATATACATCCTGGTGGGCCCCACAGAATTTACTCAGGTTAGTACGCAATCCGCTTTGCTATTGGTTATGAGCCACAAAAAAAATACGGTGGTCCACTTTAATATCCATGTGAAATCCACTCCATCCCACCATTTTTTCCAGCTTATTTTAGGGCATGAACCCAAAAATGAGGCGGATCCAAATTTCAGGTGGCCGGCATCATAGGAAAATGTGGTAATTGAATGCCCACCCTTAAAAACCTCTCAAGGGCCACAAAAATATTGGATGAAGCTGATATTTGTGTTTTCCCTTCATCGAAGTTTGTGCGACCTAATCCATGGGTTGGATGACAAATAAACATTACAGTGGGCCCTAGTAAGTTTTTAATGGTGGGTGTTCAATCACCATCGTTTTCCTGTGGTGTGGTCCTCTGAGATTTTGATCTACTTCATTTTTGGGTCCATGCCCTAGAATGATTTGGAAAAACTGATGGACGGCTTGGATATATAGCAATACATCAAGCTGGGCCCCATGGTCAGGGAAACACCCACTAATGTGTTACCTCATTATACGTGATGTTGGTGAGAAATCCACTCATGTTATGGGGCAATGCCCACTAGCGTGTTACTCAATAACACCCACTAATGTGTTACTCAATCCAAACAGCACCTCAGTCACACATGCATTTTTCAGCAGGGGGTTACTTGTTTCCTTATCCACTGAAACTGAGTTGACTTGGCCAATTCTACTTGGTTTATCCAATATTTAGAACCATGGCTAGAGCTGTTTTCTGAAGAGAACATCCCTGCTGACAATCTTATAAAAAAGGAAATTTCATTCTGTTTATGGATGACCAATCTTGGTATAGGAAACCTCCAGCTGCTCTGAAGTGTACTTCTTTATTTGCGTATTGATTTCCATACAAAACAGTTTCCTTGCCACGACATTATATGGCATTGCCTCATAAACTTAGTTTGGTCAAGATATTTTTTTATGAATGAGAAATTTTCATAGACAATGTTGCATGCTAACTTTAACATACAATGTTTTGTTTACTGGCGAAGTGTCAATTCATCAAAACATCTGAGCTGTGGAAAGGGTGGACCATGGATCTCCTAGAGAAAAACTTGGAATACTCTACTCGTTAGTTAGCCAAACCACATAAATTTGAGTCCGACCCTTTGGTGTCTATTGATTTCAACAGTGTCACCCTCCTGATGAATGGACCATCCCGGTTTTGCTCCAAGTGATCTTTATGATGCTGCGCACCTTTCACATGGATTTTTTTTTTTTAATTTTATTTTTAGGGGCACATGGATCAGATGTCATAACAGGTGAAACGTATGCAGCAAAGAAAATCTTTTATGTTAAAGTTAACATACAACCTTTCATGGTGTCATTTATCGTTATAAATGGATATTTCTTATTGAGGCTAGATTCCTACAATAGTTCACCACCATTTTGGAATGATCATGACTCATTCTTCACATGTGTGGCACTCATATATGCAGACCATCCAAATTGTGGAGGACATTGTGTGGATCAAGCATACCTCTAAAATCACTCTACCCCAAGCAATCCTAATGATCCATTTGGTAGCTATCAAATGGATGGTTAAAAGTAAAATAGAAAGGTCCAAATTCCAAGGTCAAAATTGGAAGGTTACAATCATCTTCCATGTAATTTTTTGGTTATGCTGCATCGACGATGACATCAGCTATTTGGGTAGTCTGGACTGCTGTACAACTATGCCATCTATACAGTCAACCATTTGTAATATGTCGGTGAACTATATCCTAGGATTCTAGTTGTTACTGAATGGATGTTCGCAGATTTCTGTTGTCCTTCGGAACATATAACTTGGTCTATGTTCAAATAGACATCTCTCTCTCTCTCTCTCTCTCTCTCTCTCTCTCTCTCTCTCTCTCTCTCTCTCTCTCTCTCTCCCTCGCAACACATCAGCTGGCAAGGTTATTATTATTATTATTATTTTGGTGGAATTATAAGATCCTCGACCAGGGATATGCATAGTATCCTGGAATTTTCAGTTTGGTCAACTTGGGGCCATGTTTCAGTGATTCAGACCATTGGTGTGATGCCCCTTCTTTGGATAGACCATTCCTCTAAGTTCTCTTTGATAGGACAATCCCACCCGTCAACTGTTGCCCTGCAAATAAATAGTTAAGAGAGGAAACTCAGCTGTATTCAGTTGAAAAGAAGGCAAATTACTGGAGCGGAAGGACTCCTAATCTGGGAGACTTTTTAAGGTATTGTCCATCTATGTTGGAGACTATCACATCAACAGTTTGGATCGCGTAACCATTGACCCCACTTGTCCTATCTTTAGCACTTGTACAAACCGAAAACTCAAGGGTATTGCGTATAACCTCAGATTGAGGATCATTAGTTCCTCTTTGTTTACAGCTCAAAAACAGAAAAAGAAAAAAAGGAAAAAAAAAAGAAAAAAAAGAAAAAAGAAGTTCCTCTTCGTTTTATTCAATTACTGGATTAGTAAAATTGCTTATTGGTGTTTCTTGGGCATCCTATCAAACTGCTACTATTGGTGATTGCTATCTATCAAATGTACCTTCTTATTCGCCATCTAGGCAAACTTTTCATGCTGATTCTTTCTAATTATTTTCAGCCTTTCCTGTGGCATTTTCAGGGTGCTTTTGAACTTGGCTGCACTGTTTGCCCAATTGCAATCAAATACAACAAAATTTTTGTGGATGCTTTCTGGAACAGTAAGAAGTAAGAATTGTATTACGGGATCTCTTTAGATATTGAATATTTTTCTATCATACTTCATTAAGACAAACAACTCAATTTGTTGAAGACTTGGTCAAGACTGGTTCAACATTCACTTGAATCAGTAAACATGACTTGCCCTGGAAAAACTCACCAACTCTACTCTCAAGACTCTAATAGTATTTATAATATTTAAATATTAAATCTTACGAGTAGCTGTGCACACACGTGATTGTCATCATTATCATCTAAGCCTTATCCCAACTAATTTGGGTCAGCTACACAAATCCTATTCTGCCATTCCACTCTATCACAGACCATAACCTTAGTTAAACCATTGGTTCTCAAGTGTTGTCGTACTACCTCCATCCACATCCTTTTGGGCCTTCCCATTACCCATTTAGAGCCTTCAACTTGAACCCACTCACTCCTAACCAGTGTAGTTCTTAGTCTCCATTGCGCATAACCAAACCATTTGAGTCTATTTTCCCTCATCTTATCACCTATTGGTGCTACTCCTTAGTTCCCTAGAATACATTAATTTCTAATTCTATCCTTGATTTGCCACTCATCCATCTCAACATCCTCATTGCAATTGTGATCAATCATTCTAAGAACACGCTGTTTCTTGGCTGCCCCAATATTCTGTCCCATAAAGCGTCTCTGATCTTTTAGCTATCCTATGAAATTTCCCTTCAATTTCAGTGGCATGTGGCGATTTCATAAAACTTTAGAGGCACATCTCCACTTCGTCTGCCACCCAATGCTAACATCCCTCTCAATCTCTCCGCTCTCCTGAATTATTGACCCCAGATACTGAAAATGGTGATTTTGGGGTACTTTCTTGATCAGCAATCTGAACTAATTCCTTGCTCCATTCCTTGTGTGTGTGTGTGTGTGTGTGTGTGTGTGTGTATTTATGTATATATGCATATAGAAGTGTACATGGTGTGTGAGTGCCGCTGCATGGTTGTGCCTATATGTATATAATGTGTTTGCTTGCTTACACTTCATATTCAAGACTCAAAAAACACTTGATCAAATATGTGTATGCAGGTTGTGTGTCCATGCATGTGTTAGCACGTGCATCATATTCAATACTCAAAACCAAAAAACAAAAAAAACAAAAAAGAGAAAAAAAAAATGGAAAAGAAAAAAAGAGAGAGGGAACTTGATTGTGTGTTTCTTCATATCGAAGACTTGAAAATTTTGATTGAGTTACTCAATTCAGTTTGACAGTTTCAAGTTTTAAAACTATGGTGATGTAAATAGACCCGTCTTTCTCTCTTAATTGTATGAAGTCACCATTCTTGATTAAAAAAAATATATTCACTATCGTACTTTTGAATTCCATGTTAACATCAATTGTTGTTAGAGCTTTAAATGGTTATTAAACTGCTAATAACATGAGGATTCCCTTGAGCATTTATGAGCCCTGCGTATTTTAGTGCAGAGCAATATATGCATCGCCTAAATCAAGGTATTCAAAATTGGTTATGGAATGGTAACAGTCGAAACGGCCAGTACGTAACGGTAACAGTCTTAATCGTTACGCATTACAAGGTCGAAATGGCTGTAACGGCTCCATAACAGTCCAATAACAGTTTTTTTCAAAAAATAAGAAACAACCATAACGGCAGATACGGCCCGTATCATAACAATAACAGTAACGGCCACCATTACCGTTTTGGAACACCTATTTGCCTATGAAAGCAACATGGGCTACATCAACATTATACGAGTCCATCAATTTCTTACATTTTAATTATTTAATTTTGTTAATTTCCCCAAAATGTAATTACAAGACTGTAGTATGATAGAAACAAGTGTGTTTGTGTGCCAAAAGTGGACCCTTAGATGCTATGGTAGTCATACACATACTGTTATAGTCATGGATATGCAAATGAGATATGATGCTCCATAACACAGAATTCCAGAATTTCAGCATGTATATGGATGCAGTCATCCCATTATAACAGAGATGTTCATGTTTTGTTCTATCATGAGACTTTTAACCCATTCTATTAACTATTTTGTAAAAATATTTGTAATGTGCTAAATTTAATGAATTCGTTCATATTTACAACTTTTATAGCACATTATAATATATATATATATATATATATATATATATATAGAGAGAGAGAGAGAGAGAGAGAGAGAGAGAGAGAGAGAGAGAGAGAGAGAGAGACCTACGCACCAGTTCTCACGAGTTCTCATATATATATATATATATATATATATATATATATGTAGGACAATTAACCACTTGCTCTAATAGCTTGAACTGATAAAGCATGGTGAATTAATCCCTTTATCTCATACCCTATGCCCCAAATCCATTGGTTAGGTCCTCTGCCTAATTCTCCCCGTGGGCCCCAAATCCATGGGTTCCGCCCTCTCGGGGGTCCCAAATCCATGGGCTCTGCCTCACACAGGCCCCAAATCCATGGGTTACATAGGCCACCCACCTCGAGTGTGCCTCTGCATCCGATAAGCTACCCCGCTCGAGCCCGGTGTGAAAATGCCCCCGCATTACATATGGAGAGCATGCTAAGATGGTTTGGTCATATGCAACAAAGATTGGAGATGGCTCCGTCAAGGAGGGGAATATTGTTTAAGGCTGATGGGCTTAAAAAGAGAATGAGAAGAAGATAAAAGGACTTGGATTAAGGTGGTAAGAAGGAATAAAGGCTTGATCCCTTACCAAGGATGGGGGTTAGGTTGATTGTCGAGATAGGATTCATATCGTTGACCCCAAATAGCTGGGACAAGGCTATGGTGGTGGTGGTGTTGATTATGATGAAACAAGTATGATTCTTTAATCATTCTAACATGCTAATATTACTATTTGTTAATATATTACAATGTTTACAATACAACACTTTGGACATGTTATGACAAGTATGATAAATTGTCAGGATTTTACAAGTAATTTATACAATACGATTCAATTAAAACATTTTCTACATGTATCTTGAGTATCCAGTATCGGTACCATGTCACGTGGTTATATTGAGCATGCGCAGGTTTATTGGTATCATATGTAAAGGATGTCCCAGAAATTAAAGATATAATGATAAAAATAGAGAATTAGTTTTTTTTCCCCCCTTATATGGAGCCGTGTCTAGGAGTGTCAGACATAAGGACGCATAGGTATCAACATGACACATATTCAAAAGAGCAGTGTCCTTGTTACGTAGGCCAACATTATTTCCATAATCTTGTTCACTAAAGCCAGTGATGTGTTTCATTTTTCAACTCATTTCCTTAAGGTTACCTGGATAGTGGGTTGCTACAGTGTGTAGTAGGGAATACGTAGGTGCCCACTAAGTAGATGCAATATAGTTTTTTATGTATGACTTGATTTTGTAATTAATATATGAAATGATAAATAATGTTATTATGGATCCTACATGGTTACCAGAATCGTGGGTTGCTATGGTGCATGGTAGGGAATAGGTACTCGGTACACCACTAAGTAGATGCAATATAGTCACTTCTTCCTCAAGGTTACCTGGATCATGGGTTGCTTTGGTGCATGGTAGGGAATAGGCGCTCAGTGCTCCATTAAGCAGATGCAATATAGTTTCTATTATACAAAGTAATATTAATATGAAATGATGAATATTTATTAGTTATCCTACATGCATAATTTTATATTATATGCATATGCTATTGCATAAATCAAAGTATAATTCTGCACTTTTTAACATATAAAATTATTTAGAACTTAATCAACATTAAAATTATACAACCATGATTTTCGGATTGCTAAAAGTAGCAATCTGAATTGCAAATGACCCATAATCTGGGTCGCACAATTCAGAATGGAAAACAGGAGGTTGGTGATTTAGGTAACATTGTTCCTGTTGTCGGTGCTGGTCTTCAACACAGCCATGAAAATGGCTAATATCAGCAGTTTCTTTATATATGTTGAATTGATGTACTGCTGCCATATTGTCTTTTATTGAAATATTTAATTAATTGGCAGGCAATCTTTTACAATGCATTTGCTCCGGCTTATGACGTCATGGGCTGTTGTTTGTGATGTATGGTACTTGGAACCACAAAGTTTGAAACCTGGTGAGACACCTATAGAATTTGCAGAAAGGTGATGCTCTTTTACTTCCCTTCGATTACTAGAGTGATATTGAACATGAGTAGCTGACTAGTTATAGAGGATATACATGTGATCTTTCAGTTTGTAAAAATGATGGGCATGTTTCACATCCAGATAGTTGATCTGATAGGCCCCACCTTTGTTTAACAGTGTCCTGACAATTGCCCGGATTGGAAGATCCCAGCCATGCAATCTCTATCATTTTTGCAGTTGAACAAGAACCATTGTATTTCCTTAAATGATTATTTGTGGCCACCAAATAAATGTTTAGGATTAACCATTCAAGGAAGTTTTTTGGGCCATCCAGTCACTGTGGGACCCACAAATGGTCTGGATCACCAAACCATGGGTCATAAAGACTAGAGGACCCAAGGGCACTTAAGACATTCTTGGCCCAGGGATCATGTATCCCCCGTTGAGTGTTACTTTTGTCTTGGTTCCAATTGATACGAGAAAAAAAAAAACCCCGATTATTTTTGGTTGTGTCTTCTGAAAATTTGATTAACCTTTCATCTAATAAGCTGCTCTTGTTTTGCAGAGTGAGGGACATAATTACTATTCGAGCTGGTCTTAAAAAAGTGCCATGGGATGGATATCTGAAATACTCTCGTCCTAGCCCAAAGATTACAGAACGGAAGTACGTCTTATTTTTTCCAGAAATCTTTGACCATCACCTGTACATCCAACTTCAAATCTTCTAAGTGGTGCATTTTGAGAAGGGGAATTGGGGAGATGTTTGATACTCAGGTTTTCCACAGTAAAATCTCCATGAGAATTGTAGTTTACACTACTATTTTTCACAAAACTTCAAAAACTTGATTGTTGTCTTGATAAAAGAGGAATTAGGGGATCCTCGACCAGAGGCTTTACATGGTATGCTTGGGTTTTCAGCTCTGAAAAGTGGGCCCATGCCTCAGCAATCAAAACCATTGGTATTTTGCAACCCACCGTGAATGGGCATGCACCAAAAACTCCCAGATTGGAAGATTCTAATCACTAGTCTTGAGGCTCTTCACTTCCCTTAGTAGCTTTCTATTTGTAGGCCATAAACTGAAAGGCTAGGATTATCCTGTCAGGGAGATTTTTGGGCACAGTCTATCTACAATGGGATGTACAGACGATGGTCAGGAGCATAGACCCACGAGCTGCATTTGTCAGAACTGAAAAACTGAGTGTGCTGTGAGGAAGCCTCCAGTTGAGCATCCTTCAATTCTTCTTGAATAAATCACACTTATTTATCTGCATAATACCAAACATTATGTGTCATTCTCTCTTTTTTATCAACAAAAGGAAAAGAAACTGTATTCCTTTTTTTTTTTTACTTATTATTTTAAAGATATTTTCTCCGCTTTTAATTTATCAAAAAAGATTTATATATATATATATATATATATATATATATATATATATATATATATATATATATATATATATATATATATATATATATATATATATAAGTGATATCTTCTAAAACATTCATGCATTATACATTTTAGAAACTCACAAATTTGTGGTATAAATTATAAAATTTGTGAATTTGTAGACAACTATGTTGACCACAAATTTGGCCTTAGACTTTAATTTCTTTTGTTAATCTATAATCTACTATTGCATTTTCAGGCAACAGATCTTTGCAGAGTCAGTGCTGCGGCGCCTCGAGGAGAAGTGAAAAAAAAGTTCTCCACAGGGATTTTATAGTTTTTCCTGTGTGTGTGTGTGTGTGGTCTGAGGAGAATTCATGCATTTGCAGATATAGTTATCAATTTTTCTTTTTAGGTTGTAACTTATTGGACATCACTAATGTTGGAGAGAAATGCATAGGTTGTAACTTATTGGACATCACTAATGTTGGAGAGAAATGCATGCCTAGTGCATGGATTCATGGTTAGATCTTGTCATAAATGAGACTCGGGGGTAGGGCATGTGTGATGCACGTTGAGTGAGGAGGGGATGGAGAGAAAAAGTGAGAGGGTTTGGATGGGATACAATAGGCAGTTGGGCATGTGTGACGCATGTTGAGCAAGGAGGGTATAGAGAGAGAAATGGGAGACGTTTGGAGGGGAGACGAAAAAGGAGATGTGGAGGAAAAGGTGGGGGCTACACAGCTAAGAGAATGGTGGGTGACTTGATTCTTCCCATTTCACCTGTTGTGGTCCATTTGAGATTCTAATCTGCCTAATATATGGGTTGATGTCTTAGTATGAGCTGAGTCAACACACAATTGTTAGGGTTGGCCCATAGGTTTTTGTCATGTCACCCTAATTAGATGCTTCGTGCACAATTAAGGGAGAGATATTGATACTGACTACAGGCATTAAAAATTAAATAAAGCAGGTGCAATCTATGCCATCCTTTTGTTTGTGCAGTAAAACGTTTAACTGTTCCATGCCAAACAACTACATTTTATAATGAATTTACCTTCTCTTAGGTAATGGTATGAAGAATAATTGTAGGGCAAAATTGTCAAAAGCTATTGGCATTATATATAGTAGAGACATGCATGAAATAAAAGACTATAAAACAACCTAGACTGTGAAATGACAAAATGTCCCATGATATTTCTTTGAAGTGATAGTAGTTCATCAAAAAAGTGCTTAGATTTCAAGAGGAATGATAATGTTGATCCGTGGTCAGGCTAGTAAAAGCTTGCATGAGGGAAACATTCGGTACCTTGGGTTGGGTCTTGGGCTAAACTCTTTTTGAGGTTGGGTTGGGGCTTGTGTCAACTCTCAACCCGCCACACTTGCACCCTTGTAACATTGTGCTAGAAATGATGGCTCATCTTGGAATTCTGTCAACCCTTTCCATTGTACACCTTGTGGTGTGAGTGAATCTGGACCGTACATTGTGTGGACTACCATGTCTACATTCCACCTTAGTGGTACACTTGTGAGATCCATGCCATCCATTAGATGGGTTCAACCATGTAGTTACCTTTGAGTAAATTTAGGCCGTCAAATTGATCAGTTGAGCTATACTTTATGAAGCCAATGGATGACTAAAAAAGCTTATTAGATCATTTCTGAGAAAACTATGATCTCTCTGCCATCTCTCTGTTACATGAGTAGACCGGCCAGGTTTTGGGGCTGGGGCATCTACATGGTGGGACCTCTAATGTTCAGTTTGGATCTCACATTCGTGTGCCATGTTGGCACATGGATGGCGCCTATGACGTAGCAAGTCTCTTTACCTAAGCCCAAGAGCTATATTGCGGTGTTATAGGATTCTTCGCATCAGCAGATTATAGTTTGCTCATGGTCACCATTCCAGCATCTGAAGCCATGCGTGGATGATGACTTTATAAGATATACACGTGACGGAAGACACCTTCAAAACCGTGAAGATTGAAGGATTTAGCCCTTTGGATAAACGGTCTAAAGGAAGATTGCCAAGGAAACGGTCCACATTCATAGATGAAAGGGTTGAGATCCAGTCTGGGAGGCGCTTCGCTTATTCCCCCTCCGCAGCCAGCCACATTATTTGAATGGCATGGATCTTTCTCTACATGTAAGGAATCCGATTTCGTCAACGGACAATACGCTTGCTGATGAGCAGGACCACAACGTAATACTTGGGCGCTGGTTTGGTACATGGATCCGTGATTGGTGATCTCAACCGTTGATACGATGATATCCACAGGTTTGGTGGCTTACTTGAAAATCTTCAAGTGAAAGGTTGTAACGATTTGATCAGTGGCCCACAAAGAGTCCATATCAAAGTAAAATATTTCGATTCTGATGGTTAGAGCATGCCAATCTGCGAGAGATTTCTTGCAGATTCCTCATCTATGGCGAGACCTATCATATAAACGGTTTGGATCACTTAAACAGGTCGCGACATCTATGAAATACTTTTCCTAAGGGTTCAAAGTAGATCAAACCATATCAAAAGTTATTTGTACTTGGGAGCCCCCATATCCTAGGAGCGAATTAGACGTGGCTCCGGCCTCACCCAAAACGGTCCAGTCCTTTCCATAGGGCTCACCTTGATGTATGTATTTATATCCATGCCATTCATCCGTTTTTCTGGATCATTTTATGGCATGATCCCAAAAATAAAACAGATCCAAATCTCAGGTGCACATTAAAAACTTTTTGTGGGCCACAAAAATTTTGGATCAAGCTGATATTTGTTTTTCCCTTCGTCTAGGTTCATGTTTTAATGGTGAGGTGTTCAATCACTGCAGTTTATTATGACATGGTCCACCTAAGATTTGGATCAGCTTCATTTTGGGGCTTATGCCCTAAAATGATATGAAAAAATAGATGGACGGCATGCATGGATATAGAATACATGCATCAAAGCACGCGTTCCTGGTGGA
The DNA here is from genome assembly GCA_037074715.1 of Magnolia kwangsiensis. Taxonomy (NCBI): domain Eukaryota; kingdom Viridiplantae; phylum Streptophyta; class Magnoliopsida; order Magnoliales; family Magnoliaceae; genus Magnolia; species Magnolia kwangsiensis. The sequence continues at coordinate 170,585,607 of CM073571.1, forward strand.
GACTTGAGGCCTCACCTAATCTGCTCCCATCTATTAAAAAAAAACAAAAAAAAAAAAAACGAGGAATCTTTCACTCGGTCTACCACTTGAGCTGTGGATTAGGGTGTATCTAAATATAGGCTTTATCTGGTGCACATCCCTTTACAGTAATAACAGGGCTGTAGGTGCTCTACATGATCAATCAGACGGATCAAGGCCACACCAACGGCATGGATCAGAAGCTGTGTGCCCTGTAGCTAAAAAGATCCTCTCTACGCTCCATAGCCGAATGACTCAAGAATCCGTACTTCATTACCCGCATGCCCTACAACTAAACATTCAATGGTTAATTAGATAGGTCTCCTTGATGCTCAACAACTACCGAGACAATTTTTGATTGCTTGCGTATCAAGCTTCGCAGAAGCCTGAGCATTATATAACTCCTTCAAAAGTCGAAGCTTGATTAAGACTTCAAGAGACAGTGGAGGGCTGGACTCCTCTACAACACCCACCCAAATCTGTGGGAGCCACTATGTTGTATAAGTAAAATCTGATCCTTCCACCAGCTTCAAAGTTAGGTTCTATCCTAGATTCTAGGCCCAGGAAGGAAAAGTTAGTTAGGTTCTACACTAGATTCTAGGCCCAGGAAGGAAAAGTTAGTTAGGTTCTACACTAGATTCTAGGCCCAGGAAGGAAAAGTTAGTTAGGTTGTATACTAAAACTTAGCAGTTTTGGGAGCAATTTTAAGCTGTTCCCATTGCAGCGGTTCGTACAAATTTTTACTCGGGCTTGTGCTAAGTATGTACAGTTCAAATAATAGTTCTCAGCTGATGGACGGTGCGGATCTCATATGTGCATCATGGTGTTTTGGCCCTGAGTAAAACAAGTGCTGTGGACGATTCCAATCCAGCGGGTCCGGAAAAGCGTTGAGCTGTAAAGTTTTGGATCAGGTGTTAAGCTGGTAAGGCGTGGCTGCTTTGGTTGATCTCTGACTTTGGATCCCACCATGATGTATTTTCCTTACATCCATGCCATTCATCCGTTTTGACAGCTGGCGTAATACAAAAATAAAAACAAAGCAGATCCAAATCTATATTCGACCACACCATAGGAATTAATGGTGATTCACCATTAAAAACTTCTTCGGGGCCACAAAATTTTTGGATCAAGCTGATATTTGTCTGGTCCCTTTATCCACGCCTTTGTGATCTTATCAACAGGTTTGATGGAAAATAAACATTCCGGTGGCCGCAGGATTTTTTAACGGTAGGTATTGGACCAAAACTGTTTCTTGTGGTGTGTTCCACCTAAGATTTGGATATGCTTTATTTCTTTCATTTGTCTAAAATGACCTGTAAAAAAAAATAAAAATGGACGGCCTGGATGTAAGTAAGATACATCATGGTACGCCCCATTGGGATCCATCCACCGAAGCCGAAGCGACACCACCGGTAACGCCGCGGTAGGTGTTTCCCTTACCGTCGGGCCACCTTGATGTATAGATATTCATACTACCATTTCAACGTGAAACATTGTCCAAGTAAATTAACTATTAAAAAACGTTGGTTAGTCACTAAGACATGATCTTGTGCTTATGGCCCATCCGAGACTTGAAATTTCATCATTTTCAGGCAAAGCATATATTTCAGTGCACTTATCACAATCATTGGGTAGAAAATTACATATCTCACTAATTAGAGATATTAAAGTTGATTTAGTAATTAAATTCAAACACCTGTGAATATACCATGAATAGATACTTTTGGATTAAAGTTGATTCACACACTCGGGTGCCAAACACACTGGGAGGATGCAAATCCAGGGGAGTTTCTAATCCAAGGGGTTCTGAATCTAGGGGGTTTCATATCCACGGTCCCAAACAGGCCTTATGGGCCAGACCAGTACATTATTTTTGCTTAATTTAAAAATCGGTCGTGACTCATCCCCATCTCACATATCATTAATGTATACTTGTGGAAATCGTGGGTCCCATTGTGGATGGAGGATCAAGCAATCATGACCATCCAATTAATTGCTATCAAGTGGATGGTTAAGAGTAAAACGGCGAGCGGTCCAAATTCAAAGGGAAAAATCAGAGGGTTAATGTCATCTTATCAGTGGAAGTTTTGGGCTGTTCTCCATCCACGGATGGGTCAGCTATTTGTACGCTCTAGATTGCCGTATAACCATCATGAGAGTGTCCACCATTTTTTAAGTTGTTCAAAACTATCTCATGAAAGTGAGAAAGATATATGCTTATCTATTTAGTGCATGGTTCAAGGACTTGAAATCTCAAATCAACTCGAGGTTTAGCCCGGCCGGTTGACTCGAAGACTCCGAGGAGTCTCTACTTAATATCTAAAAAATAATTTAAATTTATCGATAAAAATTTACAAAGATGTATTTAGTTTAAGTCTACAAAATTGGAGTGGTGGTTGGAGACGTTCCAACCTTTTTTGTCCGTTTGGTTTTCCAATTTCTTATGAAACACAAAATAAATGAGTCATCTTTATCAGTTTTAAGTGTTGGTTTAAACATGCATTATGGTTCATAAATCAAAAGCCAAATACACCTACAAAGGGAAAAATAAAGAAAATTGTAATTATTATATTTTCACATTATAAATTACTATTTTACACTGATTTTTTTTATTGAAACAAACAATATAATAAAATTATTATTGCAATCAAATACAAGTGATATCATCACACAATTACAAAAGTAAAAAATTAAAAATCACTACTTATTTACAATCATTTACTTTTGTAATTGGAAAACCAAACAGACTCTTAAGCCGATTTGATAAGAGAAAATGTAGAGGAAAAGAATAGATATGGAGCACATCTTCTATGATGGGATCTTTTACTATGTTTTATTTATATATAAAAACAAGTAGAATTTTATGTACCAATCATACTTTTTTATATTAAATTTCTCATTCACCAGAAATGAGGTAATGTTAGACATGGTATAGTATGAGATTTTCACTTGTTATTCAAACAAAATATCTAAAATTGAAATTCATAGGAATTCATGTACGAATATATGCTACGGTGATTAATATTAAGTTATCTTGACACTTAACCTTTCTTTTCCTTTCTTCCACTAATCAAAAATCGCCTTATAAAGATCATCCTTTCAAGCAACCGTCTTGGATCCAGTTGGCATGGGCCACATTGAGTTCATTAACTCATTGAGTTAATTCAATGAGTTTTATCGAATAAGGAGATCTCATCGAGTTGAGTTGACTCCACTAAGTTTCGAGTTGAGTCATTAGTCTTAGAGCATGATTTTGTGGCCTATGGGCACAACTAGGGCTATACGCGAACCAAACTAGTTCGAAAAGCTTACTTGGCTTGGCTCCATCTAGCTCAACTATGACCCAACTCCTTTTGAAAATGAGTGAGTTTGATCATAATAGATCTTGACTCAACTCAACTTGAATTCAGCTCCCCACTGTTTTCTGTGGTGTGGCCCACCTAAGAATTAGATCGACCACATTCTTTGAATCATACCTTAAAGTAAGCTCGAAGGGACGTGGATTTCCTGCAAAAGAAGTTCCTGTGCTAGGAACTTAGGTGGCGCCCACTGTGATGTTTGTGAGAAATCCTTCCTATCCATTTGTTTTGTGAGTTCATTTTAGGACATGTCACAAAAAATGAACAGTATCCAAAGCTCAAGTGAGCAAAAACGTAATAATTAAATATCCAAGGTTGAAATATTTGTAGGGCCACAAAAGTTTTGATTCATGCTAATATTTTTTCATCCCATTAGGAATGACGTTGTTAACGTTATCAACGGTATGGATGGCATCTAAACATCACTATTAAACATAGGAAGGTTTCAATGGTAGGAATTTTCCTAACGACATTTTCCTTTAGTATGGCTCACTCAAGTTTTGGATACGGTTCATTTTTGACAACATGTCCTAAAATGAACTCACAAAACGGATGGACGGGGAGGATTTCTCACAAGCATCACAGTGGGTCTCACCTAAGTTCCCAGCGCAGGAACTTCCTGCTCGGCGTCCCGAAATATGAATGGACAGCATGGATAAGAAACATACATCATGGTAGGGCCACGGACCTTTCCCAGCACCGACCAGTAGAGGGGTCACTACCGAAGCCGAGTCTGTTCTTGGTCACGTATATTGACAGCAGCACGCCGACAGGGCAGCCGTCTCTCCATTTTGAATCTGGTCAATGTGTTGGAGAATCTAGTCGGCATATGATGTGCACGACGCACTACCCACTTATCGATGTGCCAACACTTCACCATGGAAAGCAAGATAAGATGGGCCGTCGGTCCCACATTTGGGTGGTGGTTGATGATTGTAGGGCTACAAAATCGTGATGCCTTTTAATTGTGGATAGGGCACGTCCCCAAAATCTCAATGATCATATGGTCCTAACCATTTGATATTGCACCTTGATATGGACCGTTGATGATTCTTGTTTCCAACCATCCATTTATTGGCCACCAAATGGATATCTATAATGGAGAAAGAATGTTCTCATTAGGTATTTTTCATAACCTTCTCAATTTAAGACATCTGCCCTTGCTAGGTGATCTTAGTTTGATTGATAATCTCCAAAACTTAGCTGAGAAAAGAAGATTGAGCTTTGCAAGCCTGTAACCATTTGAGAAATTGAGCTAGCCATGAAGTAGGCAAATTCTAATAAATCTTTTTGATGCAGAAATCTGGTTAATCCTCACTGGATTATTGATGCGGAAATATAGTGAATCCTCATTGACCTTTTAGTACATGCACACACGAAGAAGACAAAGGAGACCTTGGCTATAGTAGGGGGGCATCCGATGCATAAGTCAGAATCAAGTAAGTTGAGTCTGTAGAGATAAGGGTTCACTAGTGCATACCTTTCACTGCAGATGAGGTCTCTATTTATAAGCCACGAGTAAATTACGTAGAGAGAAACGCTTCCTGAATCATAGGCGTGCGTTAAGCATCTGTTTCTCAACCATTTCGCAAGATTATCGGTGATGATAAGATCAAGTGGTCGGATTTAGAAGATACATGTAGTAGGAGACCGAAGTCGAGCATCCGAGCTGACCTACACAACTGTCCTGAGGAGGAGTTTTCCGACTTGGGTTATCTGGTGGGCCGTGGTTAAGCTTCCATTTAGTATTTGAGTAGGTTACTGACCCACCTGTGAAGGTTGTATCCAAGCACTAATACCAAGCCAAGCTCCCTTCCTTAATAGAACATAGGCAAAATCAATGATGACCATTCTCTTCATCTTATCATATGGTGCAGGGACTCTCTTGCAAACCTTCGAGCAGGGCACGCTTGATCCTGTATGGGATTGTGTTGTAGAGGCTTCTCCAAGAGATCTGAACAATAGCTTGGACATGGATGGGACCATGGGAGAGCTTGGCGCCCGTCCTCTTCTAGAAGAAGTAGAAGCACTTCATCTCCTGGCGAGTAGGGTTGTTGGATGGACAGATCTCACATAGTAGATTGCCGTCTTCTAGCCGTTAAGGAATTCATTGGTCATGATTGGCACTATCCGACCATGTGGTGTGCACAGATGTCCGAGTTAACCTCATACTTTTGACGAGTTCATTTTTAACGATAACAGCAGCCCCCCTACTTCTGAGTTGACCGTGTAAGCTCAGGAAGTAAGTCGGTATAGTGAGGTCGGATCAATGATATCTTGCACATGGGAGAACAAGTCAATTCATCATTAATGCGAAGAGAGGCGGCATGCATTGAGATCAAGGAAGATTTGCAATGATGGAACGATGCGCTCAAGGGGGCAGGTGCGAACATCAAGGAAGATCTGCAATGATGGTATGATGCACTCAAGGCAGCGTGCGCTAGTAAGGCACCTTTTTGATTCCCGACTTATGGAGCGTGGACGCATGGCACTACCTAGGAAATCGGGTCATCGAGCTAGTGGGAGATCTCCACATGATTGCATGCACGTGTCGAAGAGCCTCTTCGGCAGTCACATTTAACGTGAGCAATTATTGCAAGCAGCCAAGCTCCCTATAAAAAGGAAAAAACCCTAGTCGTCCCAACCATTTTCTCCCGCTGCTGCTCCCCGACTTCCTCGACTTGGTAATTTTTGGTAAGTTGAAAATCTCTCCTCTGGCGAGCTTCATCTCCTTCGATCTCCTTCATTTCTTCCTCTTCTTTCGTTTTTCTTTCCTGACTTTGCTTTCCTATCATTTTTGACTGAGAATGTCTGATATATCAGATAATTGGGATGAACCTATGGCCTTTCATGGTGACTCGAAGCCGGAGGATTAGGATTCGCCTCCAGGGACTTCTCCTGATCCATAGTCCTAGATCCAGTTATTGAATGGTAGGGAGATCGTGTTCGCTTAAACAAAGAGGATGACGACCCAATCCTTGGTAGAATAACCTGTAAAAGCTGAAGTGGGATCAACTCTAATGGAAGGAGAGGAAGCTCGGTCCCCCGCGGATAGGTCTAAGGAGATTGGCCTGTTTGGGTTAAGATTGACAAAATCTGACCTTGTGTAGATCATGTCGAAGTACCACATACCTGACTTGGTGGTACTCCGAGCTCCAGTACTTGGCGAAGTTTCGAGTGACCCAAGCGAGGGTGAGGTGGCCATGTATCTAGTCGCCTTGCAGTGCGGCATTAGACTTCCCCTCCACCAGATATTTAGGGAGGTCGTATCCCGCCTGAGGTTAGCCTTTGGCTAGGTAATCCCTAATGCTTGGAGGGCATTGCTGGGGCTTTCATTTTGTGGTTTCAGCTTAGAAAACCCTTACTAACCGTCGACGAATTTCTCCATTTATACCAAACGAAGTCTAACCTGAAGCACAAGTGTTGGTACTACTTCTCGGCTTGGTCGGGCAAGGGCAAGGGCAAGGCTCGACTAATTTTGTCATTTGTATTCACTTCGTTTTGTTTCTAATTGTAGTGGCTTTTTTGCAGTTCTGCCCAAGAAGCCTGCAGGAGTAACTAATTCGGAGCATTATTGGATTGCTCATGCAAGGCTAGTAAAGGCTTCCAAGAGATCTTGTAAAGTGTTGATCACTTCCAAGCTCCTCCACCAGTCCGGTCTTGCCCCATTCATCTCGGGAGGTAGATGAACTGATTTCTGAACTTGACTTTTCTTTTCTATTTCTGATTCACATTCATGGTCGCGCAGGAATGGTTGATCACCCTCGTCCCTCCAAAAGAGCACATGTCCCTTCTGATGCCAAGCTGGCTCAAAAGAAATCCTCTTTAAAGAGGAGGGCAGTAATACCCCCCACCAAGAAGCAATGGGCAAGCTCTTCCACAGCTGTGGAGGGGAGATCAACATCGGGCGCTAGTCAACCGGCGATGGAGCAGTCAAGCTCGGTTGCCATAAAAAGGAGTGCTCAGGACACCCCCAACAGCAGAAATCCTCCGGCGGCTCCAAAGGTGGTGGACTTGGAACCCTACCCACCACAAAAGGTCATTCCCACCACCGAGGCTCAGCCCTCCATGTCCCAGGCTCAGGCAAGAAGCTCATCTAATCAGCTGGTGGGTGAACCTCAGGAAGGCCCTTACCCTCAAGGGCACTATACGCAAAATCTTCTCCCTTAGGTAACTAGGTACTCCCTGAGGCTGAGATCACTGCTGCGATGCAGACTCATCCGGTCACCTTTCTGAGTGAGGTGGCTGCAACTTTTCTCTCTCTTCACATTACACTTTCTTTCGTATTTTAATGTTATCTGACTCATATTCTTCATTTCTTCTTCAACTCGCCCCTATTATCCTATCCACACACCGATCAATGATACGTGTCGGCAAGGAATGCAAGGAAGTAGAGGCGATGCTTCAAACCAAAACTCACAAGCTCGATCAACTTCGATCTGCTTTGTAGAAGTCTGGGGAGGAGCTTACAACTCTAAAGATCCAGGTTTAGGAGGCTAAGGAGGCAGCTCAGGCGAAGGGCGAGGTGGAGGTGATGCAGTTGCACCTAAACGGGGCAAAGGCTACTAGGCTAAAGATTGAGCTGTCTGAGGTGAAGGTCAGCTCAGCAGCGAAGCTGGCTGAAGTCGAGACATCTATTCCATTAGCTCGAGCAACAACAGTGGAAGAATTCAAGTACTCGAAAGAGAGAGCAGATGAAAAGGAGCTGCTTTACAACTATAGGTATAATAAATGTCTTAAGGACATCAAAGAAAGGTGCCCAGAGCTCGACCTGAGTGCCCTTGAAGATGGGTCTGTCGAGGACCTGACCCCCCATAAGGAGCCGAGGACCCAATTCCAACAGAAGTTCAGGCCCCGACCTCAATAGAAGCCAAGTAGCCTGCTCAGGGGAATTAGCCTCTCTTAGGCTCCTCTTTTTTTTCTTTTTTTTTTTCTTTTTTTTTTTTTGTAATTCTTGATGTAATCTTTTCTTATCATTGAACATGAAATTTTTGGCGTGCATATTCTTCGTGTTCTATGTTCTTTAAGTTTTAGTAGGTCGGGTGTTACATATTAGTAGATCAGTCATGAGGTCCTGATAGTCGAAGAGTTGGGGAGGAGTTTTTCCCTTTTTTAGGGAAGCCCTGCCCTTACAAAACGCGAGTAGAATTGACTACCTCACCCCGTTCACAATAGGTCGAGCAGCTTTGGTAAGAGGACTATTTTCCCTTGTACTAAGGGAAGTCCTCGTAGTAGACCACGTAGTTCGAGGAGTTAAAAACGACAAGTAGAATTCCTTAGCTTAGGAATTTTTCATTTTAAATTTTGTAATGCAAGTAAACAAGCCGTTCTGACCTCATAGGTCAATTATTTTCGTTTTGAGACCTGATTGGTCTTTACAGATAGTAGATCTTCTAGTGTTCCGTATTTCACGGGTGCGGTAGAGGTCGATCATCCATATCTTTAAGTCAATACGTTCCTAGTTGGGCCATATCTGTTATCTCGTAGGGTCCTTTCCAGTTCTTCCCCAGGGTTCCTAAAACGGTCTCTTTGGTATTTTGGAACATTCTACGAAGAATCAGGTCTCCCACCCGGAATCTGTGTACCTTCACTCAGGAGTTGTAGAATCAGGCAACCTACTACTGGCGGGTTGCAGCTTTCATCTACGCCAGCTCCTTTTCTTCTTCTAGTAGGTCGAGGCCTCAAAGTCATTTACTTAGCATTCTGAGATTCCTCGTAAGATTGAATCTGTGCAATAGAGAGCCCTATCTTGATAAAGACAATGACCTCTACCTCGAAGGCTAAGGAGAATAGAATTTCTCCTGTAGATGTTAGAGCAGTAGTTTGGTATGCCTAGAGAACACAAGGAAGCTCCTCGGCCCAGGCCCCTTTGGCCTTTTTGAGCTTAGTTTTGAGGTGGTTCTGGATAATCTTGTTGACTGCTTCTACCAGGCATAAGGATGCTGAGGTGATGAATAAGCATTACGAATTTCAAGATTTTCACGCATGCCTCGAAATCGATAGCTGTCGAACTGCTTGTCGTTGTCCAAGATGATCGTATGCATGATTCCGTATCAGTATATGATATTTTTCCAGATGAAGTCGGTGATTTTCTACTCGATAATATTGGTCAGTGGCTCAACTTCGACCCATTTGGTGAAGTAGTCGACTGCGACGACAACAAACTTGGTCTGACCTTTGCCTATCGATAATGGGCCAATGACGTATATCCTTCATTGGGTGAACGACCACGGTCTGGTCATGGGGTTCAACTGCTCAAGTGGTTGATAAGGAATCGTCGTGAATCTTTGTCATAGTATACTACTTGGCATATTCCCGGATGGTCGACCAAAAGTACCCTTTCTAGATGACCTTATGGGAAAGGGCATGACCGCCAGAATGTTTACCGCAAATTCCTTCATGTATCTCTCTTAAGACGTACTCGGCCTCCTTAGGTCAGAGACACCTCATATAAGGTAAAGAAAAACCTTTTTTGTACAGGGTGTCTCGCACCATGGTATCCGAGCTAACATGGCTCGAACACTGCATGCCTCAAGCTTATCTTCAAGTAACTTGCCTTCCCAAAGATACTCAGTGATTGAGTCCATCCATCTCGGGGTCGAGATGACAAGACAAGCTCTCTTGGTTGGACTCGTTGATGCTTGGATCTGACAGGAACTCAACAGGAATTAATTTTGGCATGTCGTCTTCGATTGTCGTGGCCAGCTTTGCCAGTGCATCCACCTTGAAATTTTCTGCCTTGGGGACCAAGACGACTTCACATTTTCAGAACTTATAATGAGTTCTTGGGCTTTTTGGAGATAGGCGATCATTTTCTATTCCTTGGCCTGATATTCACTGGAGACCTGGTTAATGATGAGCTACAAATCGTTGTAGACTTTTAGAGTCTGGGCACCCATTGTTGCCACCAACCTGAGTTCAGTGAGCAATGCTTCATATTCCGCCACATTATTCGACATTTGGAATCCAAATCTCATGGCATATTGTGTGCAAGTCTGGTCAGGTACCTCGAGGACTATCCTGTCCCCGTTGGTTTTATGTAACACCCTGCACCTCTAGTATACAGGTGTTACCATTAAACCAACATTAATGAAAAAAATTGACTAACAAACAACTTGAACCCAATATATGTAGGAAGGGACTTCCAGGCATCATTAAAACCATCCATCAGAGGCCCTAGGAGCTGGAATGCACTCTACATCAATCAAGAAGGTAACCTTGATTGAGCACCTTAAATCAGGATAGTTTCAAATCAACTAATCGAAGCAATACTCGAAAGATCAATCTTTAAAAGCTAGTGGATAGCCAACCAAGCACCACTGTGTCTTAAACCCATAATTAGTTGTTGAATTTAAGTTTCAAACCAATCCAGCCATCGGATCAACATATATTAGGCTAAATAGAGCCTGAGAAGTGTGATAGGGCCCACCTGGACCTTAGCCCCACCCCAAACTGGGCCAAGACCCTTAAGTGGGGCACCCAAGATGATTAGACAGAGTAGATTTAATGTAACTATCACAGTGGACCCCACATTGGTGTGCGAGTTCACCTTGAGAACTCATGCACGATGTGCACTAGATGCACCAAGCCGGTCAAACTGGCTTTGACCGATCCAAAACCAAAAAGAAAATGAAATCTTCTCCCGTCAATGCTCATTCAAATCTGGTGGACTTCGGCCTCCAAAGTGGCCCACCCTGGGCACTATCCGAATGATCCAAATCATTCATTAGGTTTGTGGGACCCATCTAATCATAACCCTATAGGCTTTCAAGCCCATACAAAGGGACGAAGACTTTTGGGGTAGAACCGCTCAAAGACTCACATGTGACTAGGATCTGAGATGTAGGACCAATCTGTGGCTGCATAGGTGGCCCACGAATGACCTGATCATGCCATCCCAACCATCCATTTTCCAAGTAGAGTCACACTCTCCCATTTCCAGGAATAGCCGAGCAATGGCCTGCAACAAGAAAAGTACAAAGGAGATTTTTCTTTTTAGGAAGAAGATACTTGCATGCCCCTGGCCGTTCCCTGGGCTACGTGAGGCAATCCTAGCCCTTCCTTGGGAGGTAGTATGAAATGAGGGAGAAGAACATCTCATCTCATGAGAAAGTGGTGAGAATCAGACTTTCCCGTGAGATGAACCGAAACTGACATTTGAGGCCCAAAAAGTGGGCACCATGCTGATCAGATGTCTCATCTGGTCCGCGCAAATAGACCAGATCATGTCAAAATACATGTGGTAGTGATCTACTATTAATCGCCAGATCATCTTCCCAGATAATCCACCCAAACCTAATCATAAGATGGGCCCCACTAGACCTAAAAATCTACTTTTTTGGTAGGCCAGGGCATCAATAATCCATCCCTAGGATAAGATCGGCCCCATGCATAGCCAATTTCAGCGGTGGGCCTTGCAAGTGCCGTTTCTTTCCAACTGTTGGAGCTCTCTCTCCCCTGCTTATAAATGGGCTACTGTTGTCCTTGGGATTCGCATCGGAAGGAGGAAGAGAGAAAAAGAGAGGGAGAAAGGGGAGAGAGAGAGAGAGAGACGGGTGTGTAAGTTGTAGCTACTCAGCTCGACTCGGTCCATCTCTAGCTCGACTCAGTCCAGTAAGAGTGCTGCCTCATTAAGTTCAAAGGTCGGGAACCCATCAAGTAAAGGCCTCAAGTTGCCTCAGCCAGTGTTCTCCTTCCTAATAGTGCCTTGCTAATCTGGGGTGAACGTTGCAGGCATCCGTTACCATAGCCGCTCCTAAATCAAGCCAACTCACCTAACATCAAAACCTACCAAGTAATAGTTTACCCCACCTCCTTCTTTTTCGCTCAATGGCACGTTGTTGTGGGAGTTCGATCGACTAAGATTGGAAGCCACAATGAGAGCTGAAAACGATCTCCAGCTAGGCCTTGTAGTAGGACTAAAGAACGTCCTTCAAATGGCTCTCGGTCGGGCGAAAAATGACTTCCAAACGGACCTTGAAGCTGAACTGAAACCACCCTCAGACAGGGCTAAGATCAGGCCATGCAGCAGACCGTGCTCAGGGCCGAAACTTAACCCTCAATAGACTCGTGACTCGGACTGGAAATCAAAAGTTTTGTTGGGGATGGCTAGGCCTTGACAGCAACTTTCAGATGTGCACGTTATGGTCCCAAAAACCAGTCCCTCTGTCGGACTGTGTAGCTAGACTGAAACCTGTCCGTTACATGGACCATGCTGGCTTAAAACGGTCCTCTTGTTAGGCCGAAACCAACCCCATAACAGGCAAAAGTTCGGTCTGGGCTGTGAATCAAAGACCAGGCCCAGCTCCGCCACAAGGTCTAGAACGAGCCAGATGACCAGCAGAAATCCTGGGCCAATCCAGGCTTTTAATTACAATAAGTAGGTCAATTTTGGGTTGGGTTTCAGCCACCGAACTGAGCTAGGATGTGGACTGATGTAGCTCTGATTTGGGCTGAGAAATTGACACTGTTTGGGCCGTAGGATGAACGAAGGTCATCCCCAGTACTAGGCCGTTATCAGCCCTAATCTAGGATGGGCCACAGCCACCGTGATGGGCCGTAGAGTGAACCAATTAGCGTTGGATCTTAGCCAGTGAACTGGGCTGATATCAACCCTGAAACTAGGCCGAAATCAGTCCCAAGAATGGACTGAAATCAGCCCAAGTTTGGGTCCTGCTGTTCACTCCCTAAGTATAGGGTTATGATGTAGTAATAAACTCGGTAAGACCGAGGTCAAATCCTAAGGGCGTGTTTGGGCATTTGGTTACAGTGGATTAAGAGGGGTAGGATTGTAAAATCCTCCCCTATTCCATCCCACGTGTGTTTGGGCAACCGAGCTACTGTCTCTGCTTAAACTTTTAATATCCTCTGTCAAGAGCATGGGATTTGGGGTGGGATTCAGCGATCCAACGGGCGGGATTCGGAAGGTTTTGAGAAGAATTCTCGAGGCCATCTTCCCGCAGTGATAGGTCTTCAGTGTACGGCAGCAGTCGGCCGCAGTAGGACGTCAAGTTCCTGATAACAATGGAGGCAGAAATGGCGAGAATCCTTCGTTGATTTATACCCCTCCAGGCAATGCTTGGATGTGGACAGGGAGAAGAGGTCTCCGTTGCTGAAACGAGGATTAGTGAAACCGAAGGCTGACATGAACATGCCCTGCCTGGCTCAAAACTCTAGTTGGTCCGCTCATTATGTGGACCACACACTTTTCTCATGAATACATGGCCCAACTGCTGCTGAGTGAATTGCCATGACTTTTGAACCAGGTCATATTTGCTACAACTTTTGGTTGAACATGTATTTGTACCTTCAAAATGGATGGACGGTGCGGATGGAACACCTCTCTCACCGTTAGTCCCACACGCATATCGGCCGTATAGTGGGTAAAGTAAGTTGGAGAGGTGTTGCATCCGATATCCAGTTGAAACCCATTGGTATCCAAATAAACACTCTTTGAAAATCTCATGAGACGGTTTTAATCCCACAAAATCCAAACAGAGCCCTAGCGGCGCATGGGATACATATTTACACCACAATCTCCCAACAATTCCCTGCGCGTCATAAATGCATGTCTGGATGCAATTCTATCTCATGTAATGCGCCCTAACTCACGCACCCAAACACACTCTAAGGGACTGGAACTTGTACGTAATCTGAAACTAAGTAGAACTAAAACTAGACTAAGATAAAATCTAAATCAAATGAAATTTAAGGAATAATGGTGAAAGTATTAATTTAAAATTAAGAGAATTTAGGGAAAGGAAACTAGGGATTCAGAGGATCCACTTGTAGATATCAGGGAGATCTTGTGTCTGGTTTAAGAACTCAACTGAACTTAGAGTCTCATCTTCATCCAGTTGAAGAGTGTAACCATGGAAATCAAACCGAACTTTCCTTGATATAGTTTTCAAGCGATGAAAGGTATATTTAATAGAATAGATTCCATCACCAAACCATGCCCAAGAGACAAAGTAAACAATAGAATTAAACTAATTACCAACCAATCAATAATGTATGAAGGTTAGGAAGGGTACCGTCATCCGACCATACTCAGGAGACAATGGTGAACAATAGAGCCTCCTGATGTCATAAACATAAAAAGAAAAGTAACATGCTCAAAGTTACCGCAGACCCATTGTAATTTTAGTCACCACAGACCATTAAAAACTAAAAACATTCCCTTAATCAAACTAGAATCAAAAGAGAGTTCAAGTAACATAAATCAAAATAGTAAAACCAATCCCATCACACTACAAGCTTCACCTCTTAGCCCTAGCTAAGAGGTTTAGCCTATCATAATCGTAATCAGACTAAAGTCTCAGAAAAGCATTAAAAGAAGAAGAAAAACTAAAAGGGAAAAAAGGAAGAAGATCTTGGCCGACCACCTTGCCTCCACGGCTGCACAAAATTTCCTCCCATCTCTCTCTCTCTCTCTCTCTCTCTCTCTCTCTCTCTCTCTCTCTCTCTCTCTCTCCTTTTATAAGGACTTGGAGTCAGTTGGAGAGAGTCGGCTAGAGACATGCGTAGCTCTTACGCACCGTGTACAGTAGAAACTGAGGAGGTTCTTGCGTTTGGAGTGGCTTTCGGGGAAGGATTTATACACTCCGCTCATTTTACCTCCATAAGAAGGGTAAATACCCCCTTTTCACCTTTTGGACGGTCTGGATGATCGATCCGATCACCCCCTTGATCGCACAGTGGCCCACTATGGTAGGTTTTTATGGACGCATGTCCTTGGCGGACATTCTTGCGCTGCGAAGGTCGGTGGTCTCCATAGCAATGTTTTCATACAAATCCACTCCGTTCATTGGATTCCTGACGTAATTTCAGTAAAAAAAGAATAGTTTTGATCGAGTTTTGGTGTGGTCCACTGTATTAAACCAACTCATCGTTCATCCTGTGTTTAACGGTGGAAATCGCGTGATCGAGTACCTGGACCAAAAGGAAAAGCTTGAACAAGGTTTTAGCCACCCTCCGGAGCATATGGACGGTTCAGATTATCAAATAAAGCGACGACTGGGGCCCATTAGCGACCACAGCGTCTGCACCTTGCGTACACTGTGAATTGCTGAAGACGGTCGGGTCAGCGCCCGTGTTGACCAGGCAGTCTGTCTGGTGCGGTGCGGGAGTGCACCGCCTGTACACATGCAATACATGGGAGGGTTCCAAGGTGATGTATATGATTAATCCGCTCCGCTCATTCCTTTCCTCCTGTAGATTAAATGGTTAAGACAAAAATTAAAGAATTTCCAGATATCAGGTGGGCCCCATATCACTATTTTTGTGGCTGATCAGTCAGTTGGTCCACTTCCAAAGAGATCTAGGAGTTGAAATTCAACGTGTATGGTTCATTATGGTCCTCATCAGGCCATATATGAAGTTTCGAGCCTAACAGATGATGAAAACCCTGTTATCTTGCATTCTGGATGGCTTTCAAGCCCTTTTAATGTGAGTGGCATGATTTTCTCAGATATCTGGTGTATAAATTCTTTAATCTCGGTCCCCTGGGGTCCTTTCCTCGAATTGGTAATTTATGAATGTTAAATCTATGCTTTTAATAGCTTTTTTTAATTTCAGCTCCTAAATACGCCTTACAACATAAACACGGTTAAAATAGGCTGTTAAACAGTATCATGTTCGTAAATGCAGGTAATAACTAGGATCTAATATGTAATATTTGACCCTCAACACCTGCACGCTGCAGCTGGGCTACACCATACCACATTTATAATGGGTCCCACCTGAGATAACTCTTAGTGGGCCACAAAACCATACCACATTTATAATGGGTCCCACCTGAGATAACTCTTAGTGGGCCACAAAACTTATGATGGGCCGCACCTGAGAGAAATCTCAGTGGGCCACACCACTTATCTCAGCGGGCCACGCCCTGCAATAGTGCAATGGGTTGTACTTGAGCCAAGCTCAGTGGGCGGCAATAGCCGGACCAAATCAGGCCAGTTAATGGGCCAGGGCGAGCCCAGCCCAGCTGCCTCCCTAGGGGCTTTTGGACGTGTAGCAACTGGTGGGCCTAAATATATCAGCCCACTCAGTTTCTGGGCTTACTTGTATAACATAAACTAGGCCCAACACTGGCCTTAGCTTGGAGCAAATTCCAGGCCCAACCTAGGCCATCAGTGGGATAGAAATCTGATGGGCCTAGTCACTCTAAAGCTGGCCCAAATGATTATATTTATGGCCCCTTCAAACCCCACGAACTTTCAATATACATTAAAACCTTAAGAGTTGTTGTCTGGTACAAACTAATCTTTAGGGAGCTACTTGCGTAACTTGGGGCCACTAGCTACACATGGGAATTCAAATCAAGGGCAAGACTACAACAACTCAGGTGATGATTTTCTTCCCCTTGAGCTTTCCACCCCCAAGCTGGGCTAAGGGTAGCTTTTATGGTAATTACGAGTGATAATCCAGAAATGGTAAATCATTCGGTTGTTTGCTTAGGACTTATGATTTATAAGTGGCTTGACACTTGGTTAGTTTATCCAAACTTATGCTTTAAAAAGTTATCAGAATGCCTAGATAGCTTAGAGTGGATTGGAATTGTTTAAAATATTTGCTTAAGTTAACTATTCACATGTCTTAGAAATAACTAAACCATCTGATGAGTTTATCTTGTACTTAACGAGATACTCGGTTAGTTTAATTTGAAAACATGCCCTGAGTGTATATTAATACTTGATTAGTTCATTTGAGCATGTGCACTAGACTTGCCTAAGCTATTTAACTAGTTACTCAACATATGAATTATGTGTTTAACTTCCTTGAGTACATGCCATAGAATTGAAAAATTATAATTATGCGACTCTTGTACTATATGAGTACATGTATTCTACTTGGTTATTTAATCATGTCAGGTTTCCATACTATGCCTTTGTATTATTGCATTGTTTATAAAACACATACTATTAAAATCTCTCCATGGAAACATCTATCTAAGGAGCATCCGTGCTTAGGGTGTAACTAGACTGGTTGTGATATAAGTAGACCCCCAACATGGAGGTTATGGTTGGTGTCATTTGATTATGGGGCTTACCATCTATGGAGTGGTTACACTTACCTGACTATGGAATGAACCTTACGACATTTACTGTTATCGTTGTTTACTCATTTTTGAATTATACATTGTGTCTTAATTTAATCACCGCATTTGACAATTTAAATGCTTCATTCCGAGTCAGTATACGGTGGTAGGCCCCTTTACATTGAGAATTGATTGACCACGTGTTGGTGGGCCCTATACAAACTCTAAGACGGTAGTCTCATGGGCCAGGGATGATGATCATGGGACACTATGCCTGAGCCGTCGGCCTATATTGGGCCAGGAGCTCCCTGTACTAACCTTGAGCTTCATTAAACCTATTGGTTACAAATGGATTAATAATGGCCTGGCTAATTATACATACATAGCACTTGGTTGCATTGGTGGGTTTTGCACTACGCGCGTACTATTTACTTTTGCTGGTGATCGACCACGTTGGTGAGTTGGCACTATGTATGTACTACGTACTTTCGCTGGTGACCAGCCACATTGGTAAGTTTAGCATTGCGCATGTACTATGTGCTCTCGCTGGTGACCAACCACATTACATGGGTTTTGCTTATAAGCCAACTGGATGAGCATCCCCAGTTGATGTGCACTCATACATCCACACATTAATTGAGATTACATTTTGCTCTATTTTGTATGTCATGTTGTCTTTATGTTACTTTTGGTCTAGGGCGGCGATGTGTAATCTTGAGGGGAGATCACACTGAACTGGCCACTCATTCATCAATATTCAATCGTACAAAGGAAGTAGGTGCAAGGATGGACGACTATGTCATGGAACCCGGGATTGTTACCGCCACAGTGGAGGAGGAGCCATTTGAGGATGAGTCGTACCAGGAGGCAGCTGCTTACTTTAGATTAAATCGATAAATTATTTGCTTATGTTATTTCATTACATTGGAAAACTTAAGTTTTGTATTTGGGCTCGAGTTGAGTGGCCCACGATGTTATTCTCATTTGATTCCATCTATACTACGCTTTCTTTCCGTTAATCATACTTTGATATTATTGATTATCATTGATCTATCTGCTAGCATCTTGGTTTTTAGGGAAACGGGTGGTATACTTGGGTCCTAAAAACCGGGGCATTACAAGTTGGTATCAAAGCAGAATATGAAATAGCCTGGCTGTAAGACCAATATACAAAACCTTAAGAGATTAAGTTAGACAAAACTTAGGAGCCTCCTCTTAGAAAGTAGTTAGGATGAGTAAACGTAGAAACAAAACACTTAGTTTTTCCTTTGGACAATAGTAGGATGAACAATTGAATCTACAAAGGAAATTCGAGTAGTTAGGAGAAATTTAGAGTATAAGTTGAACTCTTAGGTCCCTTAGAAAAGGACTTAGAATCTCTTGGAAAACGTCAGGTTAGTCATCTGAACTTAGAAATAGAAATCTTACTCCCCTTGAAATTTCAACCAAGAATATTAGTTAGGCTTAGGAACTAAACCGGTGCGTCATGCGGCAGGCAAGGTAACAAGACCTCTAGCCTTAATGTTGTTTCGTAATTTAACTGGAATCTTTCCTCCAAATGTCTGAAACATGAAGTTTTGACCTCACAGGAAGCCATGATACCTGTACTACAATCGCATCAAACCCGTATGGTTTCGATATATATCACATTCCATTGAACAAGCGCTAGCGGGAGCGCAATCCTGTTTATACACCAGGCCTTCCTCCTAAAGTGACAAACACGAACACAAGATCTGAAGCCGTAGGGGATTCTCCTTCCCCTCAGATCTTTATATCAGGGCTGCCCTCATAGTACTTTGAGCGGTGGACACCTTCAACCAACCCTTTAGTTAATGTATATTCAGATTCGCCGTCAGGGGCCGCAACTTTCGTATCCTTTGCACAGATGGCGGCGACTACACAGCAGCAGCAGGCTGCCTTTATGGAACAACAGCAGGACTTGCATGCCCTGATGATGGAAACCCTCCGAGAATGGAATTATAGGGGGCATCGCATGATGCAAAGGTTCAAGGTGCCGACATGTTCGATCGCTTCTTAAGGCTCCACCCACCGAACTTCAGAGGAACACTTGACTCGGTTCAGGCAGAGCACTGGTTGGCGATATCACTAAAATGATGAGGTCGTTAGAGTACATGGACTCCCAGATGGTCACCCTAGCCACGTACTAGCTCGAGGAAGAGGCTTAGAATTGGTGGGATAGTGTATAGAGGAGGGTACCAGCTGGGTATGCTTGGACATGGGCCGGCTTCAAGACAAAGTTTCTGGAGAAGTACTTTCCGCGATCCTATCGGAACGAGAAGATTGCACAGTTCCTAAAACTGGAATAGGGGACTATAACAGTCACCTAGTATGAGACGCGATATTCCATGAGCTTTCCCAATATGTGCCGAAGGCCCTCGAGGACGAGGAGTACAAGCTGTAGAAGTTTAAAGAGGGGCTCAAGCTGGGGATACAGTCGTGGTTGTGCACATGGGATTTTTGGGATTTCCCTGAACTGGTGGACAAGGCAATGAGAGTGGAGAAGGATTTGAGTGCACCGTCTGGTCATGCGCCCTAGTTCGAGATGTCTCGATCAGACCGAGACAGACTCCTCCCGCCCCACCTATTCTAGTGGGGAGGTTCAGAGTCCAGCTTGTAGGCACCTCACCACACCCCCAAGGATGTACTGCGATTACTGTAAACAGGATGGCCACACTGCCCAAAATTACTACAGGAGGAAACCGACGAGGGCAACGCGTCGCCAGCAAACCACCCCCGGCAGAATTGAGTGGTAGTCAGGACAGTGTCCAAGCCCCAACAACTTAGACAGGGACCCCCAGCTCAGCATAGGGCTCCCTGGCACAAGTATACGCAATTGCTGCCACAGAGGCTGGATAGGACCCTCTTCAGATCATTTACGGTACTGCTCACATTAACGGTACCCTTGTACTCACTCTATTTAATTATGGTGCAACTTTGTCTTTCATTGATTCTGTTATTACATCTAGACTAGAACTGAACACAACTCGGATGCATGCCCCTTAGTTGTAGCGTCCCGTATGGGTAAACTTGTAGAAATAGACAAGATATGTAAAGCATGTCTCATCACTCTCGTTGATCGCTGTTCACTCCCCAAGTGCAGGGTTGTGATGTAGTAATAACTCGGTAAGACCGATAAGACCGAGGTCGAATCCCAAGGGACTGAAACTTGTACGTTATCTAAAACTAACCAGAACTAGAACTAAATTAAGATGAAATCTAAACTGAATGTAATTTAAGAAATAATGGTGAAATAATTATCTAAACTTGAGAGAAATCAGGAGAAGGGAACTAGAGATCAGGGAGATCTTATGCATGTTTCATGGAAATTAACTGAACTGACATTGATCTAGTTTTCAAAGAGATGAAAGGTGTATGAATTAGAATGGATTCCATCACCAAACCATGCCCAAAAGACTATGGCAATCAACAGAATTAAACTAATTACCACCCAATCACATGTATAAAAGTTAGGAAGGGTACCGTCATCCAACCATGCCCAGGCGACTATGGTGAACAACAGGACATCCTGACGTCATAAACATGAAAAGGAAATAGAAATATTCAAAGCATCGCAGACCCATTGTAATTTCAGTCACAACAGACCATTAAGAACTAAAAATATTCTCATAATAATTAACTAAAATCAAAGTCAATTCATGCATTAAAATTAAAATAAAATCAAATCTCCCATCTCACTACAAGCTTCACCTCTTAGCCCTAGCTAAGAGGTTTAGCCAGACATGGATGGCTAAATCTCCACAATTGAAAAAAACTAAAAAAAGAAAATACTCTTCTTTTTTTCTTCTGCTTCACGTCCCTGCCCGAGCCTCCACGTCTCTCTTTTTCTTCCTTCCTAAGACCTGAATGAATGCTCCCCACGTCCAAAACCTCCTTATATAGCTACTGGAGTGGTGAAAATCGGATTTGAATCGGATTTGGAAAGCTATGCATGCCTAGTGAAAGCTTTTTTGCAGCCAAGTTTGGTGTCTCTTAGTACTTTCTTGGGTTCTCTACATGATAGACGGTTCAGATCTGCCATATGATCAAAGATGGTGGCCCAAAACCGCCTGGAAAAGTCGATTTTCGCGGATGTGCGAAACCTTCCGCACCATTTCGCTGTTGTGATCGGTGGGCCCCACAGAAGCATTTTTTGGAAAATCCACCCTGTCCATTGGATTCAGAATGAAATTTCAGTCAAGAACGGGTGGTTTTGAACGTCCATTGACGTGGCCTAGAGAAGAAATAACTAAAAGATCAGATTTGAATGCTACCGAGCAGCCCTTTTGTGGCCTCTGTATCTCACACGTGTACACGCATGGGTGAAAAGAGTCAACATGTTTTTGTAGTATTCGAGCCCCTCTACACGGTGAACGGGTCAGATTTTCCGTACGGTTAATGGGTAGGGCCCACAACCGTCCGCAAAAATGGCCAGCGGCCGTTCGTTACGCAGCTGAAAACGGCAAGTGCCGTTCATGCACGGGGCATGCTCTGTTTAAATTTTGAAAGCGGTCTGGTGCTCAAGGTACATACAATGTATGTGATATACATGCACAATATGTAAGGCCTACTATAATGCTTATCGAAAATCTGCACCGTCCATCCTTTTTCTCATATTCTTTAAGCCGTTGGGACTAAAATTGAGGCAGTTTTAGACATCAGGTGGGCCCCAAATTGAAGATTAATGGGCTGATCTGTCCATTGGCCCACTTTTTAAGATCTTCAATGGCTTAAATTTAGTATGTACGGTTAATTTATGGCCCTCATCTCATGTATGAAGTTTCGAACCGATCAGATATCGGGAACCATGTGATCTTGCATTCTGGATGCGTTTCAAGCCACTTGAGCTTCAGTTTCTTAGTTTTCTCGGATTTCTGACCGTGTATATCCGTCAATTTTGGTCCTCTAAAGTACGTCCCTTGCCTTTGGTGTCATCAGATCGTTAAATCTCAACTTTTAACATCCTTTTTCCATCCATGCTCATAAAATCACCTTGCAACACAAGAATGAGAAAACAAGCCATTAGATAGCATTATATTAGTAAATCCAGATAATATCTGGGGTCTAATATACAATATTTGACCCTCAACATAACCCCCAACCAGCATTTTGCTAGTCCCGAGCAAAATATGCGAAAAATAAGTTGAGAATTATAGGAGAACTTTCTATGAAATCGAGTGAGATTTTGAACAAAATACGAGAAATTTAATATCCATGAATGTTAGAAATTATTTTCTCCTGAGCTCAAGCGCACGGTAGACTTCATAATCAAGTGTAAAGTATTAATCCATCAATTAGAAAAATTTTAAACATTGAGATCCATGGATGTATAGTCTAACCTCGGCTTATCATCATTAAGAGATCCAATCGTCAATTTCATAATATCATTGGTAACCAACAAGAAAATTCATGACAACCAAAACCTAATCCAAAACTTGCCTCATAGATTAACCTATTAACTTGTGATTTTTCTATTCAAAGTAATGCCAAGGAAGGAGAATCAAATCCTTACCTATAGGGAGCAAACCTATGGTGAAGATCGTACACCTGACTCTTTTTCACATATCATTCATGGGGAATTAACTCTACACCTATAGGGAGCAAACCTATGGTGAAGATTAATTATCCAACCTTTTTAATTTTTATACCATGATGGCAAGATATTTCAGACTGGTTCCTTTCGTACTTAGTGATTACCAAGTTAATCTTTCGATATGGAACTGAAATCTTAATGTGTAAGCAAGACGTGTCCTGAAATCATGATTCAATCAATGTTTACAACTTCTAATAATGGATTAATAATTCACTTAACTATGAAATCTAACAGATACGGAATCCAAGAGTCATAAATCCACCATTATGTACCTTGAAAATCTAAATTAGGGATATCTGTCAAAATCACTTCGAATTTGTAGAACTTTTCAGAAATTTTTTTAAAAAAAAATTTCACAATTTTTGCTCAAGACCAAGAAAATACTGATTAGGAAACCTAATCTCCCACCCCCAACCTAAAATCTACATTGTCCTCAATGTAAAAGATATGAGCATGCAATGTACATGGGACAACGAAAGTAAATGAGAAGTGATGGGAAGAGAGTACCTGAATAACGAATCAAGAGAGTTTCCAATAGATCACGGCATGGAAGCTTGTCAGTATGAGAGAGAAAGCAGAACAAAAATAACAAAAATAAAATCCTACCTATACCACTTTCGCAGGTGCTCTCGATTGCATTTAGCGTATGCAACAAGCCTTTAAACCCCTAGGTTACCCCTAGAGGACGAGTTGTAGTCTTGTGAGGGTTTGCAGTAATGTTACCCACAAACATTGAATCATCTACTAAAGAATAAAAAGAAATAAAAAAAATTGGGTTGCCTCCCAGAAGCGCTAAATTTACCGTCTTCAGCCAGACAAATAAAGCAACAATCCTAGACCTATGAAAGCGATAAACCTACCTATACCTCCATCAGACTAGGAGATCAGTCCTGGTAAACAGGAGCAATCAGAGGCATGGACATGTCCTCTGAATCAAATGTCTCAACAAATGGCTTTAATCGATGTCCATTTACTTTAAACTCCTTGCCATTGTCGGGATCTCTTATCTCAACGGCCCCATGAGGATAAGCAGTAACAACAATGTAAGGGCCGGTCCAACGAGATCGAAGCTTACCCGGAAAGAGGTGGAGTCGAGAATCGTACAAGAGGACTTTCTGACCAGGTGTGAATGATTTTCGTAAAATATGTTGATCATGAAACGCCTTCATCCTGTCCTTGTAAATTCTCGAGTTCTCATATGCATCGTTTCGGATTTCTTCAAGTTCATTCAACTGAAGTTTGCGTAGCGAGCCAGCGTTGTCCAGATTGAAATTCAGATTTTTGATCGCCCAGTATGCTTTATGTTCCAATTCCACAGGCAAGTGACAGGCTTTCCCATAGACAAGTCTAAAGGGAGATGTTCCAATAGGAGTTTTGAAAGCAGTACGGTACGCCCATAAGGCATCGGTCAATCGAATTGACTAGTCCTTACGATCAGGGTTAACCGTTTTCTCTAGGATATGTTTGATCTCCCTATTGAAAATCTCAGCTTGTCCACTTGTCTGTGGATGGTATGGGGTGCTCACCTTATGAGAGATACCGTATTTCTTCATTAAGCTCTCAAATGGTCTATTGCAGAAGTGTGAGCCCCCATCACTAATGATGGCTCGAGGCGTTCCGAACCGCGACAGGATATTTTCTTTCAAAAATTTAATGACCGTGCGATGGTCATTTTTGCGGCAAAGAATTGCTTCGACCCATTTAGTGACATAGTCTACGGCGAGCAAAATATACAGATTTTCAAATGATTGGGGGAATGGTCCCATGAAATCGATGCCCCAACAATCAAATGCTTCTATAATAAGGATGGGATTCAAGGGCATCATATTTCGATGGGACAATGCTCCCAATTTCTGGCAACGTTCACAAGCCTTGCAAAACTCTTGAGTGTCCCTGAACATAGTGGGTCAGTAGAAGCCACACTGTAAAATCTTGGCCGTGGTCTTTTTAGCAGAAAAGTGACCACCACAGGCCTATGAGTGACAGAAGGAGATGACACTCTGATGCTCATCGTCTGGCACACATCTCCTTAAGATTTGGTCTGGACAATATTTAAACAAATGTGGATCATCCCAGAAAAAGTTACGCACCTTGGTAAAAAATTTCTTCTTATCTTGTGATGTCCAATGTGTCGGTATGGAACCTGTAGCAAGATAATTAGCAATATCAGCGAACCATGGTGACTGGGAGACTCTAAACAGTTGTTCATCAGGGAACATATCATTAATATGAGTCGCCTCAAGGGAATCAGAGGTATTAAGGTGAGAAAGATGATCGGCCACTACGTTCTCTACTTCCTTTTTGTCTTTAATTTCCAAATCGAATTCTTAGAATAGAAGGATCCATCGTATCAGGCGGGGCTTAGAATCATTCTTAGAAAGAAGATACTTAAGTGCCGCGTGATCTGTGTAGATGATGATCTTAGATCCGATCAGGTAGGACCTAAATTTGTCCAAAGCGAACACTACGGCTAAGAATTCCTTTTTAGTAGTCGAATAGTTCACTTGGGCAGGATTTAGAGTCTTACTTGCCTAGTGAATAACGTAATGCCGCTTATCTTTTCTCTGGCCTAGAACCGCTCCAAGAGCATAATCAGAGGCGTCGCACATAAGTTCAAAAGGAAGACTCCAGTCGGGTGGCTGCATGATAGGTGCAGTGGTTAACATGCCCTTAAGCTTAGTGAAAGCTTCTTGACACTACTCAGTCCACTCGTACGGTGTATCCTTTTGAAGAAGATTACATAAAGGACGAGAGAGGAGACTAAAGTCCTTTATAAACCGTCTGTAAAAGCCTGCGTATCGTAAGAAGGATCGCACGTCTCTGATATTCTTGGGTGGAGGGACGCTAGAGATAAGATCGATTTTTACCTTATCTACCTCGATTCCTTTGGACGAGATGATATGCCCAAGGACAATTCCCTTTTACACCATAAAATGGCACTTCTCCCAGTTAAGTACCAAATTTTTTTCTTCACATCTTTTCAGCACACATTTAAGACTTGTTAAGCATTCGCTGAAAGATAAACCAAAAATAGAGAAATCGTCCATGAAGACC
Organism: Magnolia kwangsiensis; assembly: GCA_037074715.1. Lineage (NCBI taxonomy): Eukaryota > Viridiplantae > Streptophyta > Magnoliopsida > Magnoliales > Magnoliaceae > Magnolia > Magnolia kwangsiensis. The sequence continues at coordinate 170,611,690 of CM073571.1, forward strand.
TCTAGATATTTCTCCACCATGTCAGAAAAGATACTCGTCATGCATCGCTGAAAGGTGGCAGGGGCATTACATAACCCGAATGGCATCCTTCTGTAAGCAAAGGTGTCATATGGACATGTAAATGTGGTCTTTTCCTGATCTTCAGGGGCAATTTCAATCTGATTATAACCTGAATACCTGTCAAGGAAACAATAATAGGAATGACCAGCTAGCCTTTTCAGGATTTGATCAATGAAGGGCAAAAGAAAGTGGTCTTTCCTTGTGACGGTATTCAGCTTTCTATAGTCAATGCACATTCTCCAACCAGTGGTAACTCTAGTCGGCACGAGTTCATTATTAGCATTGGCTACGATAGTGATCCCGGACTTCTTAGGAACCACCTGAGTTGGACTCACCCATTGACTATCGGATATGAGGCATATGATCCCCACATCCAATAGTTTGAGAACCTCGGCCTTAACCACTTCCTTCATGTTTGGATTTAGTCTACGTTGTGATTGCCGAACAGCCTTTGCATTGTCCTCAAGATATATACGGTGAGTACAAATCGATGGGTTAATTCCCTTGAGGTCCGCTATCGTCCATCCAAGAGCTCCCTTATGCTTAATGAGAGTAAATATCAGCATACTCTCCTGTTCTTTCTCCAGGCGGGCAGAGATCACCACCGGATATGTCTCATCTTGACCTAAATAGACATATTTTAAATCAGAGAGCAAAGGTTTTAGGTCAATCTTCGGTGGCTTGAGGTTAGATGGTAGAGGCACTACATAGGTTTGGGCAATTCTTCAATGTGTGGCCTCCACCGGTTAACTTCAAGTACCGGTGCAGTATCGAGCATGACACACGTCTCCCTAATTATATCATCATCAAGATCATGGGAGTGGGCCAGGCACGTCTCTAGAAGATCAGAGGATAAGGTGAGAGGCGTTCTATCTTCCACAAAAGAATCAATCATGTTAACATCGTGGAAATCATCATCATCCTCTGAGTTGCTGCCGTTATTCAAAAAGATATTCGATTCCAATGTCAAATTTCCAAAGGACATAGTCATGACACCATTCCTGCAATTGATAATTGCATTTGAAGTGGAAAGAAATGGGCGACCAAGAATGACGGGAATCTGAGTGCTCGTGTCATTGATGGGTTCGGTGTCCAAGATGATAAAATCAACAGGGTAGTAGAATCTATCCACCTGGACCAACACATCCTCGATGATTCCTCTTGGTATACGAACAGAACGATCAGCAAGTTATAGTGTGGTTCGAGTGGGTTTTAATTCACCTAAACCTAACTGTTGGTATACCGAATAGGGAATCAGATTGACGCTCGCTCCTAAGTCAAGAAGTGCGTGATCAATTCGATAGTTCCCGATTACACATGATATGGTTGGAAAATCGGGATCTTTAAATTTTTACGACACATCTTGTTTCAGGATGGCACTCACTTTCTCAATCAAGGAGATCTTCTTTTGAATATTTTTCCGTCGTTTGGTAGCACATAAGTCCTTTAGAAATTTAGCATATGAAGGAATCTGTTTTACAACGTCAAGCAGAGAAATGTTGACTTTCACTTGTTTCAACACCTCTAGGATATCCTGAGAGTTAGATAGATGTTTTGGTTCAACCAACCGTTGGGAAAACGGAGCAACTGGCTTTTCTAGAGGTTCCAGTTCAAATTTTTGTGGGGCGCCACTAGATCCATCATTGTTGTCCTCTTCTGGTTCTTGAGGCTTTTCGGGCCTAACCGGAAGAGTTTTATCAATAACCTTCTCACTCCTAAGAGTGGTGATGGATTTAGCATGCCCCATTTGATTTGAAGAGCTGGGATCACCTGTCTCGTATTACGGTTTCAGATTAGGGAGTGATTGTGCAGGGAGCATCCCTTTTTGCATAGCCGTCATACGTGAATCTATTTTTTGCATAAAATCTAAAATTCCTTGCATTGTCCGAGCCAGCTCTTATATGGAAATTTGAACCGATTCTTCTTGAGGTTTCCCCTGATTTGGATTTTGATTGAAGAAACCTTGAGGGGTAATAGTTTGTCCGTTCCTCCAACTAAAATTCGGATGATTTTTCCAGCCAGGATTGTATGTATTAGAGGGTGGTCCATTAAAAGGTCTTTGACAGTTATTTACAGCATTAGATTGTTCATTCAATACTTCTCGAAAGGCAGGTATTGAAGGACAATTTTCAGTAGTATGAATGTTGCAATCACAGATGCCGCAAACACTTTCATTAACCTTTTCCTTCCTTCCTTCCATGGCTTCAAATTTTCTGGTGAGATTGGCCACCTTAGCATTAAGATCATTATCCTCTTTCAGGAGATATATTCCTCCTTTTTCCCTTAAATGAGTAGGCCTAGACATAGTGTTCGTCCTTGGGTAATAGTCCCATGATTGTATTTTTTCAGCGAGACTATCGAGGTAATCCCATACCTCGTCGACATTTTTATTTATGAATTCTCCGTTACACATTGTCTCGACCATTTGGCGCATGGAAGATGTTAGCCCATCATAGAAAAAATTTGTAATGCACCATATTTCAAAGCCATATTGTGGGCATGCATTAACCAGATCCTTGAACATTTCCCAACATTGGAAGAATGTTTCATCTTCCTTTTGGGCAAAGTTCATGATTGCTCTCCTGAGGGTAATTGTCTTATGATGTGGGAAAATTTTTTTTATAAATTCCCTCTGCATATCATTCCATGTGCCAATGGATCTAGGACGAAGTGAATGTAACCACGTCTTGGCTTTTTCTTGCAAGGAAAATGGAAAGAGTTTCAGCCTAATAGTATCCTCAGATACATTAGGAAAGTATAAGGTGCCTATGATTTCATCGAATTCTTTCAGATGCAAGTATGGTTCTTCAGATTCAAGCGCATGGAACTTAGGAAGGAGTTGGATAACCCCTGGCTTGATGTCCATATGTCCTGTATTCGCAGGAAAAATCATGCATGAGGACGTACTCACCCCCGCCGTTGTAAATAATCTCGTAAAGTACGAGGTAGGGGTGCCTGATGCACCTCATTCTCATCATGTACTTCCTCAACCCTTGGTTGGGGTAGTGCTTGAGGTTGATTTTCAGTCATAACGTCTTCTAACTCAGGAGAATTCAAGTGGTGTCTAGTCCTGCGTGGACAGTCAACCCCTCAACTAATCCTCCTTCAGTCACGAGACGTCGAGTGTTGTCGCGTGCCCACCGGGGCATAAAACACACTCAGCCCTCAAATTCTAACTTAAACCTAAGAGAAAGGAAGAAGAAATCTAGAAAATAAAAGGGAAAGATGGAAAGAAGTTACCAAATTTGGAGTCCTAGGTTAAGAATCTGCAAAACAAAACAAAATAAGTTAGTATCTAAGAATAGAAAGTCCTAATTAAAAGTAAATTAATTTCTAGAGAAAGGAAAAAAAGAAAAAATTAGAAAGAGCTTACTAAATTAGAAGTTTCCTACAAAAGAGAAAAATTGGGTTAGTTCCTAAACAACAAAAAAAAACTTATGGAAAAATTCTAAAATAGAAACAAGGTTAGGAACCTAAAAAGAATTAGAATTAGAATCTCACTAAAAAGAAGAAATAAATCTTAATCTAAATCTAGAATAGAAAGGAAGAATTTAAGACAGAATTCACTAATTTAGAAACTATCTTAGAAGCCTATAAAATAAGAAAGACAAATTAATTTCTGAAAATTAAGAAAATCTAAACCTAATCTTAAACTAATCCTAAAACTAATTAATTTCAGAAAAACGTATCCAACAGTCCCCGGCAACGGCGCCAAAAACTTGTTCACTCCCCAAGTGCAGGGTTGTGATGTAGTAATAACTCGGTAAGACCGAGGTCGAATCCCAAGGGACTGAAACTTGTACGTTATCTAAAACTAACCAGAACTAGAACTAGATTAAGATGAAATCTAAACTGAATGTAATTTGAGAAATAATGGTGAAATAATTATCTAAACTTGAGAGAAATCAGGAGAAGAGAACTAGGGATTCAGAGGATCCACTTGTAGAGATCAGGGAGATCTTATGCATGTTTCATGGAAATTAACTGAACTGACATTGATGTAGTTTTCAAAGAGATGAAAGGTATATGAATTAGAATGGATTCCATCACCAAACCATGCCCAAAAGACTATGGCAAACAACAGAATTAAACTAATTACCACCCAATCACATGTATGAAAGTTAGGAAGGGTATCGTCATCCAACCATGCCCAGGAGACTATGGTGAACAACAGGACGTCCTGACGTCATAAACATGAAAAGAAAATAGAAATATTCAAAGCATCGCAGACCCATTGTAATTTCAGTCACAACAGACCATTAAGAACTAAAAATATTTTCATAATAATTAACTAAAATCAAAGTCAATTCATGCATTAAAATTAAAATAAAATCAAATCTCCCATCTCACTACAAGCTTCACCTCTTAGCCCTAGCTAAGAGGTTTAGCCAGACATGGATGGCTAAATCTCCACAATTGAAATAAACTAAAAAAAGAAAATACTCTTTTTTTTTTCTTCTGCTTCACGTCCCTGCCCGAGCCTCCACGTCTCTCTTTTTCTTCCTTCCTAAGACCTAAATGAATGCTCTCCACATCCAAAACCTCCTTATATAGCTGCTGGAGTGGTGAAAATCAGATTTGAATCGGATTTGGAAATCTATGCATGCCTAGTGAAAGCTTTTTCGCAGCCGAGTTTGGTGCCTCGAAACACGCCACTTTTCTCGCTCAAATTCTAAATAAACACCGTCTCTTAGTACTTTCTTGGGTTCTCTACATGATAGACGGTTCAGATCTGCCATATGATCAAAGATGGTGGCCCAAAACTGCCTGGAAAAGTCAATTTTCGCGGATGTCCGAAACCTTCCGTACCATTTCGCCGTTGTGATCGGTGGGCCCCACAGAAGCATTTTTTGGAAAATTCACTCCGTCCATTGGATTTAGAATGAAATTTCAGTTAAGAATGGGTGGTTTTGAACGTCCATTGACATGACGCAGAGAAGAAATAAGTAAAAGATCATATTTGAACGCTACCGAGCAGCCCTTTTGTGGCCTCTGTATCTCACACGTGTGCACGCATGGGTGAAAAGAGTCAACATGTTTTTGTAGTATTCGAGCCCCTCTACACGGTGAACGGGTCAGATTTTTCGTACGGTTAATGGGTAGGGCCCACAACCGTCCGCAAAAACGGCCAGCGGCCGTTCGTTACGCAGCTGAAAACGGCAAGTGCCGTTCATGCACGGGGCAGGCTCTGTTTAAATTTTGAAAGCGGTCTGGTGCTCAAGGTACATACAATGTATGTGATGTACATGCACCATATGCAGGGCCTATTATAATGCTTATCGAAAATCTGCACCGTCCATCCTTTTTCTCATATTCTTTAAGCCGTTGGGACTAAAATTGAGGCAGTTTCAGACATCAGGTGGGCCCCAAATTGAAGATTAATGGGCTGATCTGTCCATTGGCCCACTTCCCAAGATCTTCAATGGCTTAAATTTAATATGTACGGTTAATTTATGGCCCTCATCTCATGTATGAAGTTTCGAACCGATCAGATGTAGGGAACCATATGATCTTGCATTCTGGATGCGTTTCAAGCCACTTGAGCTTCAGTTTCTTAGTTTTATCGGATTTCTGACCATGTATATCCGTCAATTTTGGTCCTCTGAAGTCCGTCCCTTGCCTTTGGTGTCATCAGATCGTTAAATCTCAACTTTTAACATCCTTTTTCCATCCATGCTCATAAAATCACCTTGCAACACAAGAATGAGAAAACAAGCCATTAGATAGCATTATATTCGTAAATCCAGATAATATCTGGGGTCTAATATGCAATATTTGACCCTCAACAATCGTAAAATGACTGTGGACCTAATCAACATGCCCGTCTGACAGTTTGACATCATCCTTGGGATGGACTGGCTTGCATTGGTGCGTACAGTCATGGACTGTCGCAACAAGACGGTTACTATATTCCCCCTCGGGCAGGCCTCCTTTACTTTGAAAGGAAGGGGTAGACGCGAAGCGTTTGAGAGCTCACAGGCTCTAGGCGAAGACGAAACAGTAAAAGCCATTATCAGTCAGATACCAGTTGTGCGAGATTTTCTAAAGGTGTTTCGAGAAATACGAGGATTACCTCCTAGGCGGGCAATAGATTTTTGCATAAACCTCAAGCCAGGGACCGCTCCCATGTCACTGCCTTCGTTTCGCATGCCTCCTTATGAGATGGAGGAGTTGAGGAACCAAATTGATGAATTACTGGCCCAAGGCTTCATCTGCCCCAGTGTTTCTCCCTGGGGGGGTGCCAGTCCTCTTTATGAAGAAGAAGGACGAGTCGATGCGTCTATGTATAGAGTACAGAAGACTGAATGACGTGACGATCAGGAACAGATATCCCCTTCCGCGCATCGACGATCTATTCGATCAACTTAAGGATGCCAAGTACTTCTTCAAGATAGAATTGTGCTCGGGGTATCATCAGTTGAGAATTAGGGATGAGGATATCCCTAAGACAGCGTTCAGAACTCGCTATGGGCACTACAAATTCTTGGTTATGTCATTCAGCCTCACCAACGCTCCAGCCGTGTTTATGGACCTGATGAACCGGGTATTCAGGCCATACCTGGACCAGTTCGTGATCGTATTTATTGACGATATCTTGGTTTACTAGAAAGGTTGGGAAGAGCACGAGCAGCACCTACGTACAGTCTTGAATACTCTGAAGGAGAATCATCTGCATGCCAAGCTGAGCAAGTACGAGTTCTAGGAAGAGGAAGTGAAGTTCTTACGGCACGTAGTGAAAGCGGAAGGGATAGTGGTTGATCTAGCTAAGGTGGAGGCGATATCTAAGTGGGAGCAACCCACTACAGTTACCGAGGTTCGGAGTTTTATGGGCATGGTAGGATACTACAGGCGCTTCATTAAGGAGCTCTCCAAGATTGCGCGGCCGCTCACCCAACTGAAAAAGAAGAATAACCGGTTTACATGGGACGAGAATACGGAAGCGGCTTTCTGAGAGCTGAAGATGAGACTGACTTCTGCGCCGGTACTCACTCTTCCACAAGAAGGAGAGATGTTCGTCATTTACAACAACTCGTCAAAGTTGGGATTGGGGTGTGTGCTGATGTAAAATGATAGAGTAATTACTTATGCTTCAAGGTAGCTAAAGAAGCATGAAGAGAACTATCTGACACACGATATGGAACTGGCAGCAGTGGTTTTCACCCTGAAGATATGGAGGCACTACTTTTATGGGAAATAATTTCAGTTGTTCTGCGATCATAAAAGCCTAAAGTACATATTCACACAGAAGGACTTGAACATGCGCCAGCATCGGTGGATGGAAAAGCTCAAAGGCTTCCACTTTAACATATCTTACCATCCGAGTAAGGCGAACTCTGTGGCTGATGCATTGAGCCGAAAGAAGGAACACGAGCTTATGACGACCTTGATGATCAAAGAGTGGGAGATGATGGAGTTCATGCAGGACTTCGACATCCAGCTTACCCTCGACGAGTCGAATGCTTACGTAGCTCTCTTGACTACAGAGCCAACCCTAGTTTGACAAGTAATCTTTGGCCAGGACTCAGATGGGTGGCATGTTAAAATGAAGGAAAGGTGTAGAGGCGAAGAAATGCCCGATTGGAGAATTGGTGGTTACAGCGGTCTTTGGTATCAAGGGCGAGTATGTGTTCCAAACAATAATGATTTAAGGAAAGAAGTTATGGTAGAAGCCCATCATTTCAAGTTAGTTATCCACCTGGGTAGCACTAAGATGTACAAGAGAAAGTACTGGTGAAACAAAATGAAGAGGGACATCGCAGGCTTTGTGGCAAGGTGTATGGTATGCTAGAAGATCAAGGTCGAGCATCGCAAGCCTGCGGGCCTCCTCTAGCCATTGCAGCTGGTTGAATGGAAGTGGGACATCATCTCCATGGACTTCATATCCGGCCTTTTGAAGACACAGAGGAAGCATGACTCGATCTAGGTCATTGTTGACAAGTTGACAAAGGCTACCCGATTCCTTCTGATTCGCATGACCGATTCTGCCGATAGTTTAGCGACGTTATACATTCGAGAAGTCGTACGATCCTACGAAGTCCCACGGGAGATCATATCAGACCGAGACTCTAGGTTTACTTTCACCTTTTGGAAGAGGTTACAGGACGAGATGGGCACAGAGCTCAAGTTCAGCACGGTATTTCATCCTCAAACAGATGGACAGACTGAGAAGGTGAATCAGATCTTAGAAGATATGTTGAGAGCATGCATTTTGGACTTTCAGGGCAACTGGGATGATCACTTGGCTCTTACAAAATTTGCATACAACAACAACTTCTAGTCCAGCATAGGCATGGCGCCGTATGATGCTCTCTATGGTCGCCCTTACTGAGCCCCTTAGTGCTGGGCAGAGGTAGGAGAGAGGAGCTTGTTAGGGCCCGAGCTTGTTCAAGCTACTACCCAGCTCATTGACATTGTTCAAGAACGATTGCATACCGCTCAGAGCAGAAAGAAGAGTTATGCGAGTAATTGACTGCGTGACTTGGAATTGGTGGTAAGCGATCATGTATTCTTGAAGATCTCACCTATGAATAGCTTGATGAGGTTTGGGCAAAAGGGGAAGCTGGCACAGTGATTTATTGGGCCGTTCGAGATCTTGGATCTTTTGGGAGCCGTGGCATACCGCTTGGCACTGCCTACCACATTGGCTAAAGTTCACAACGTCTTCCACATATCCATGCCGAAGAAATATACGCCAGATGAGTCACATATTGTCAGTTGGGAGCAGATTGAGCTCATTGAGGATGCTTCCTATACCAAGGAGCTTATTCACATCCTGGATCGTAAGGAACAGGTCTTGTGGATGAAGACGATACTGCTGGTCAAGGTTCTCTAGTTGCACCATGGGGAGGAAGAAGCAACTTGAGAACGAGAAGCAGAGGTCATGGAGAAGTACCCTCACTTATTCAACAACACACCACAAGTAATTTCGAGGGTGAAATTTTTTTTAGGGAGCAAATTGTAACACCCCGCACCTCTAGTACGCGGGTGATACCATTTAAACCAACATCAACGGAAAAAAAATCGACTAAATAATAACTTGAACCCAATATATGCAGGAAGGGACTTCCAGGCATCATTAAAACCATACATTAGTCAAGAAGGTAACCTTGATCAAGCACCTTAAATCAGGATAGTTCTAAATCAACTAATTGAAGCAATACTCGAAAGATCGATCTTCAAAGGCTAGTAGATAACCAACCAAGCACCACTATGTCTTAAACCCGTAATTAGCCGTTGAATTTAAGTATCGAACCAATCCAACCATCAGATCGGTATATATTAGGATAAATAGAGCTTGAGACGTGTGATATGGCCCACCTGGACCTCAGCACTGCCCCAAATTGGGCTAGGACCCCTAAGTCGGACCCCCATGATGATTGGACAGAGTAGAGTTAACATAACCATCACAGTGGACCCAACAATGGTGTGCGAGTGCACCTTGAGAACTCATGCACGATGTGCACTAGACACACCAAGCCGATCAAACCGGCTTTGACCTATCCAAAACCAAAAAGAAAATGAAATCTTCTCCTGCCACCACTTATTCGAATCTGGTAGACTTTGGCCTCCAAAGTGGCCCACCCTGGGCACTATCCGAACGATCCAAACCGTTCATTAGGCTCGTGGGACCCGTCTGATCATAACCTTATAGGTTTTTAAGCCCATGCAAGGGGACGAAGATTTTGGGGTAGAACCATTCAAAGACTCACACGTAGCTAGGATTTGAGATGTGGGAAAAATCTGTGGCTGTGTAGGTGGCCCACGAACGACCTTATCGTGCCATCCCAGCCATCCATTTTTGTGGTAGAGTCACGCTCTCCCATTTTCAGGAATAGCCGAGCAATGGCCTGCACCAAGAAAAGCAAAAAGGAGAATTTCCTTTTTGGGAAGAAGATGTTGGCATGCCCCTGCCGTTCCCTAGGCCACGTGGGGCGATCTTAGCCCTTCCCTGGAAGGCAGTATGAAATGAGGGAGAAGAACATCTCATCTCATGAGAAAGTGGTGAGAATCGGACTTTCTTGTGAGATGAACCGAAACTGACGTTTGAGGCCCAAAAAGTGGGCCCCACGTTGATCAGACCAAAGGTCCTACCTAGTCCACTCAAATGGACCAAATCATGTCGGAATACATGGGGTAGTGATCTGCTGTTAATGGTCAGATCATCTTCCTCGACAACCCACCCGAACCTGATCACAAGATGGGCCCCACTAGACCTAAAAATCTACTTTTCTAGTAGGCCAGGGCATCAGCAATCCATCCCTAGGATCAGATTGGCCCCATGCATAGCCAATTTTTAGCGGTGGGTCTTACAAGTGCCGCTTCTTTCCAACCGTTGGATCTCTCTCCCCTGCTTATAAATGGGCTATTGTTGCCCTCCGGATTCGCATCGGAAGGAGGAAGAGAGGAAAAGAGAGGGAGAAAGGAGAGAGAGAGAGAGAGAGAGAGAGAGAGAGAGAGAGAGAGAGAGAGAGATGAGTGTACGAGTCGTAGCTACTCAGCTCGACTTGGTCCGTCTCTAGCTTGACTCAATCGAGTAAGAGTGTTGCCTCATTGAGTTCCGAGGCTAGGAACCCATCAGGTAAAGGCCTCAAGTTTCCTTCGTCAGTGTTTTCCTTCTTAAAAGTGTCTTGCTAATCTGGGGTGAACGTTACAGGTCTCAGTTACTGTAGTCACTCCTGAGTCAAGCCAACTCACCTAACATCAGAACCAGCCAAGTAACAATCTACCCCTCCTCCTTTTTCACTTAACAGCACGTTGTCGTGGGAGTTCGATCCACTAAGATTGGAATTCACAATGAGAGATAAAAACGACCTTCAGTTGGGCCTTATAGTAGGATTGAGGAACGTCCTTCAAATGGCTCTCGGTTAGGCCAAGAATGACTTCCAAACAAACCCTGAAGTTGGCCTGAAACTACCCTCAGACAGGGCCAAAATCAGGTCATGCAGCAGACCGTGCTCAAGGTCAAAACACAACCCTTAACAGACTTGTGAATCGGACTGGAAATTGGAAGTTCTGCTGGGGACGGTTGGGCCTTGACAACAGCTTTCAGATGTGCACGTTATGGTCCCAAAAACCAGTCCCTCTGTCGAACTGTGTAGTTGGACTGAAATCGGTCCGTTACCTAAACCATGTTGGGCTCAAAATGGTCCTCCTATTTGGCTAAAACTAGCCCCATAACTAGCTGAAGTCCAGTCTGGACTGTGAATTAAAGACTAAGCCCAGCTCGGCCACAAGCTCTGGGCCGAGCCAGATGACTAGCAGAAATCCTAGGCCAATCCAGGCTTTTAGTTACAACAAGTGGGACGAGTTTGGGTTGGGTTTCAGCCACCGAACTGAGCTAGGATGTGGACCGATGTAGCTCTGATCTAGGCCGAGAAATTGCCACCATTTAGGCCGTAGGATGGACCAAGGTCATTCCCAGAACCGGGCCGTTATCGGCCCCAATCTAGGATGGGCCTTAGCCACCGTGCTGGGCCGTAACGTAGACCAATTAGCGCTGGATATTAGCCAGTGAACCAGGCTGATATCGACCCTGATACTGGGCTGAAATCAGCCCAAGTTCGGGTCTTGCACGCTGTAGCTGGACCGTACCACACCACATTTATGATGGGTCGCACCTGAGATAACTCTCAGTGGGCCACAACACTTATGATGGGCCGCACCTGAGAGAAATCTCAGTTGGCCACACCACCTATCTCAGCCGGCCACCCCCTGCAATAGTGCAATGGGCTGCAGTTGAGCCAAGCTCAGTGGGCCACACAGCCGGTCCAAATCAGGCGAGTTAATGGGCCAGGACCAGCCCAGCCTAGCTGCCCCCGTGGGGCTTTGGACGTGTAGCAACTGCTTGTATAACATAAACCAGGCCCAATACGGGCTTTAGCTTGGAGAAAATTCTAGGCCCAAACTGGGCCATCAGTGGGACAGAAATCTAATGGGCCTAGTCACTCTATAGAGGGCCCAAATGATTATAGTTATGGCCCCTTCAAACCCCACGAACTTTCAATATGTATTAAAACCTTAAGAGTTGTTGTCTAATACAAACTAATCTCTAGGGAGCTACTTGCGTAACTTGGGGCCACTAGCTACACACGGGAATTCGGATCAAGGGCTGGACTACAACAACTCAGGTGATGATTTTCTTCCCCTTATTCTTTCCACCCCCAAGCTGGGCTAAGGGTAGCTTTTATGGTAATTACGAGTGATAATCTGGAAAGGGTAAATCATTCGGTTGTTTGCTTAGGACTCATGATTTATTAGTGGCTTGACATTTGGTTAGTTTATCCAAACTTATGTTTTTAAAAAGTGATTAGAATGTCTGGATAGCTTAGAGTGGATTGGAATTGTTTAAAATATTTGCTTAAGTTAACTATTCACATGTCTTAGAAATAACTAAACCATCTGATGAGTTTATCTAGTACTTAACGAGATACTCGGTTAGTTTAATTTAAAAACATGCCCTGAGTTTATATTAATACTTGATTAGTTCGTTTGATTAGTTCGTTTGAGCATGTGCACTAGACTTGCCTAAGCTATTTAACTAGTTACTTGACATATGAATTGTGTGTTTAACTTCCTTGATTACATGCCTTAGAATTGGAAATTTATGATTATGTGACTCTTGTACTATATGAGTACATGTATTCTACTTGGTTATTTAATCATGCCAGGTTTCAATGCTATGCCTTTGTATTATTGCATTGTTTGTAAAACACATACTATTGAAATCTCTCCATGGAAACCTCTATCGAAGGAGAGTTCGTGCTTAAGGTGTAACTAGACTGGTTGTAATATAAGTAGACCCCCAACATGGAGGTTATGGTTGGTGGCATTTGATTATGAGGCTTATCATCTATGGAGTGGTTACACTTACCTGACTATGGAATGAACCTTGCAACATTTACTATTATCGTTGGTTACTCATTTTTGAGTCATACATAGCATCTTAATTTAATCGCCACATTCGACGATTTGTATGCTTCATTCCGAGTCAGTATACGGTGGTAGCCCCCTTTATATTGAGAATTGATTGACCACGTGTTTGTGGGCCCTACACACACCCTAAGACGGTAGCCTCATGGGCTGGGGATGGTGGTCATGGGACACTATACCTGAGTCGTCGCCCTACGCTAGGCCAGGTGCTCCCTGTAGTGACCTTGAGCTTCATTAAACCTGCTACTTGCAAATGGATTAATAATGGTCTAGCTAATCATGCATACATAACACTTGGTCACATTGGTGGGTTTTACACTACGCGCGTACTATGTACTTTCGCTGGTGATCAACCACGTTAGTGAGTTATCACTGCGCATGTACTACGTACTTTCACTGGCAACCAACCACATTGGTAAGTTCGGCACTGCGCATGTACTATGTGCTCTCGCTGGTGACCGGCCGCATTGCATGGGTTTTGCCCATAAGCCAACTGGATGAGCATCCACAGTTGATGTTCATCCCTAGTTGATGTGCACTCATACATCCACGCATTAATTGAGATTGCATCTTGCTCTGTTTTGTATGCCATGTTGTCTTTATGTTACTTTTGGTCTATGGCGGTGTTGTATAATCTTGAGGGGAGATCACACTGAACTGGCCATTCATTCATCAATGTTTAACCGTACAAAGGAAACAGGTGCAAGGATGGATAACTACGTCACAGACCCCGGGACTGCTACCGCCACAATGGAGGAGCCATTCAAGGATGAGCCGTACTAGGAGGTGACTGCTTACTTTGGATTAAATCAGTAAATTATTTGCTTATGTTATTTTAGTACATTGGGAAGATTAAGTTTTGTATTTGGGCCCCAGTTGAGTGGCCCACGATGTTATTCTCATTTGATTCCATCTATACTATGCTTGATTTCCGTCAATTATACTTTGATATTATTGATTATCATTGATCTATTTGCTAACATCCGAGTTTTCAGGAAAACGAGTGGTATACTCAGGTCCTAAAAACCGGGGCATTACAAGTTGGTATTAAAGAGGAATATGAGATAGCCTGGCTGTGGGACCAACGTATAAAACTTTAAAATATTAACTTAGACAAAACTTAAGAGCCTCCCCTTAGAAAGTAGTTAAGATGAGTAAATGTAGAAACAGAACACTTAGTTTTTCCTTTAGACAATAGTAGGGTGAACAATTGAATCTACAAAGGAAATTCCACTAGTTAGGAGAAATTTAGAGTATAAATTGAACTCTTAGGTCCCCTGAAAAAGGACTTAGAATCCCTTGGGAAACGTCAAGTTAGTCATATGAATTTAGAAACAGAAACCTTAGTCCCCTTGAAATTTCAACCAAGAATACTAGTTAGGCTTAGGAACTAAACTGGTGCGCCTTGTGGCAAGCAAGGTAACAAGATCTCTAGCCTTAGTGTTGTTTCGTAATTTAACTGGAATCTTTCCTCCAAATACCTGAAACATGAAGTTTTGACCTCACAAGAAGTCATGTCACCTGTGTTGTGATCGCATCAGACCCGTACGGTCGACATACATCCCACTCCATCGACCAAGTGCCAACGAGAGCGTAGCCCTATTTATACACCAAGCCTTCCTCCTGGAGTGGCAAATGCAGACACGAGATCTGAAGTCGTAGGAGATTCTCCTTCCCCTTAGATCTTTGCATCAGGATTGCCCTCACAGTACTTCAAGCGGCAGACACCTTCAGCCAAGCCTTCAGCTAACGTATATGCAGATTTGCCATCAAGGGCTGCAGCTTTCACAGCCTTTGCACAGATGGCGGTGACTATGCAGTAGCAACAGGCTTCCTTTATGCAACAACAACAGGACTCGCACGCCCTCATGACGGAAACCCTCCGAGAACAAAATCGTGGAGGGGCGTTGCATGATGCAGAGGTTCGAGGTGCTGACATGTTCGATTGCTTCTTGAGGCTCTAGCCACCGACCTTCGAAGAAGCACCTGACAGGTTTCAGGCAGAGCACTGGTTGGCGAGGATCACCAAAATGATGAGGTCGTTAGAGTGCACAGACTCCCAGATGGTAACCCTGGCCACGTACCTGCTTAAGGGAGAGGCTGAGAATTGGTGGGATAGTGTACAGAGGAGCATACTAGCTAGGTACGCTTGGACCGTATTCAAGAAAAAGTTCTTGGAGAAGTACTTTCCGCAATCCTGCCGAAACGAGAAGATTGCACAGTTCTTGAAACTGGAATAGGGGACTATGACAGTTGCCCAATACAAGGCGCGATTCGATGAGCTTTCCCAATACGTGCCGAAGGCCATCGAGGATGAGGAGTACAAGCTGCAAAAGTTTAAAGAGGGGCTCAAGCAGGGGATACAGTTGCAGCTGTGCACATGAAATTTCGGGAATTTCCCAGTCGACGACAAAAGTGATCTGGACCGTCAGACCTTAAATCTCACAATCTCATAATCCAGAATGAGTTATGGGACGTAAAATATATGATTTTGGGGTAGAACGAGCTACTTTAGCCACCCAACCCCATTATGTTGGGTTATGAAAGCCGGATTTATGAAATACCACCAGATCGATGGTTGTTTCCCTATTTTAGTTCCGTTTTTACTATAAATAGTAAGTTTTAGTTTGATTATAACTCTTCATCCGTTGGGCTTTAGGAGTTGCGCACAACATAAAAAGTGGTTAGAATAATTAGGAGAATAGCGTGGTGAAGCCAAATAGGACATTTATTATTTTTGGCCGAAAACCTTGCGCACTCGTAGACATCATGACTGTCTATAAATAGCAAGTTTACTATCTACAGTAAGTTGCGAATTCTAGGAGTTTTAGTTGTAGTATGATTATGAAATTTCTCTCATTGCTTGGTATCCCTATTTAAAGGGTTGTGAACTCGTTTATTTCATTCATCAATCAAATTATGAATTTATTAGAATTTATTTCTATTTTTCTTAGTTTTTTTCCTTGTGGATTTGAGAAGTCTCTGTGAGGAGTCTGGAGAAACTCCGTGGATTCAGAGTAGTTATCCTTGAGGAAGACAATGATCAACCTCATCACGTTCATCCCTGCGTCAATTGCCCTATTTTTTAGTAGTATATTTTGATGTTTTCCTATGGATATTATCAAAAAAATCTGGCTAACAATAAAAATTAAAATATTTATTAATAATTCCTTTTTTAGGACATGGCATGTTCATTGTACCACTTGATGAACTTGATGAACGGTCTGTATACACCTTGTTAACCCCCTAGCTCCTGTCAATATTAGCCCCGGTTCACCTATGCCAGTAGACCTCTTTCAGGTCCCTATAAAAATGAGCAAAGCCCTTTAGCAAAGCTTCCGTGCTAAGCATAGAGCACTTAGCACTAGACTGCCAAGGCAAGCGCTAGAGACACGATTGACAGATCCTCTGGGGTGAGAAATCTAGGCACCACAAGCCTCTAAATACCCCAACACTCACTTTGAAAAGAGGAATTCTTTCGTTCATTCATTACTTGGAACTCAACTAGAGACTTTGGACATAAACGCTATTAAGGTAAGCCTTGTTGCGAGATGTCTTAAATTTGAGTCCTTTCGCAACTGAGATGTGAAAGGGTCCTATCGCAACTGGGATGCAAAAAGGAAGTTTTATAAACTATAAATAGGTGTTCCTAGGACATTTTCTATTGTATGGAAAATAATTTTAAAGCTTTCTAAAGGGGTCCTAGGGAAATTAAAGGGTGTAGCAAGGATGAGATTCGAGGTTGTTCGAATCGGGTAAGTCCTCTCTCTTTATAATTTTTATTTTTATAGTGGAGATCTGTCGCTTTGCGCCGTGGTTTTTTCCCGCAAGGGTTTTCCACGTTAAATTTGTGTGTTCTCTGTGTTCTCTTGTGTGCTTGGTGTCATTAGATTGCTATCCTAGATCTAGATCTGTGTGATTCCACGGTCAAAATCCCCAACAAGCCTCACATGCCTGAACTCTCTCACTCCCCACTGGAAGGGTCCTATGCAAAGCACTGGGTCTCCTAAGGGAGCCATGGCACCAGGCGTGCCATGCTTCAAATGGATAGGGGTCTACACCCGGGCGTAGGCCTATTACATCATCTGCTTGCACCAGAGTGCGGGGTACCTTCCTCCATCCACAGTCTAAGAGTAATAGGCACAATGGCTCAAGACCAGCCGCTCAATTGGCCTAAACCCCCTGCTCCTAGATGCCGACTTATTACAACATCTCTGCCAAACACGAGGGGTCTTGTCCATGGCACCAGGCGTGCCATGCTCCCAAGGGGTAGGGTTCTCTTTATCATCCTCGGCACGTGAGACCCATGACATTAATGAATTGATTATGCTTCCGGACGCTAAGGTTATCACGAGTCTCATCAACCCAATTGATGATTCAAACACTTTGAAGATAAAGAAGTATACATGTACAATGTATAGACACCCCAGAGTTGAAACCTTAGCCCGAGACTTTACCCGGAATCGAAACAGGAAACCTTGAAACCTGCAACCCTAAAACCATGTGTAAGACCATAAAGGTCCCTAAATGTCCACAGGGAACTCCTCTGACCTAATCCAAACCCACCCAGGGTCTTACCAAGTCCATATAAATGCTAGAACATGGCCAAATTGATCTCTCTATGCAAACGAAAATTAGATTTCTATTAGAACATTTTCTCTAATCAGAAATTGGATTTTTGATGCCTCATGCTAAAGTCGAATCCCAACATCTCTGGCACAACAGTAGCCCGGGGAAGCCTTGAGGCTTGAATCAGCCACCGAGGCACGTGGTGGAAATTCACATCTATAAAAAGAAGCCCCTTCTCATTTCAAAAATTGATTGTTGGGAAGGTTTTGAGGAGTGGGAAGAGAGAGAAAAAAAGAATTATAAAGGGAGAAAGAGGGTCACTTATTCTAACTATCCAATCAATTGAAACCCACACATCTGATCCATCCAAGCCATCCAAACAGTCAAAATCTTGCGGAGTAGGGTCGACATCCAAGACCACTAATCAGCTTTCCATCAGAAGAGTGTCAAACTTTTATTTACCCTCTCAGATCTCCAATGCGCATGGTCATCGCATCTGGTTCCCTATGACTACATTACTTCATGTACATTTGCGCCGCAACCTCCCCCCTTATACACCCCCTGCTCCTATTATATTTTACTGATTTTCTAACATATGCTCTCTGTCTTTCCGAGAAATCAGATTTGACAGCATAAACAATTAGAATTTATTTGCTTATATAGTATGTGTATGCTACCATCTCCTCAATTATGATCGATGTTGAGTACATTGTCTCTCTGATCATGATCACAATTGAGCAATAACTTTTAAAGTTTAATATTTTCAAAATTCCTAAATCCGATGTAGTAGAGGCCACACTTTAGTGCCCTGTATAAGGGTACCTAATCTCTTTCTTCTTTATCACCGAAGCCCCTATTCAGAATCTCCAAGAGTCATCTAAGTCGGCGAGTTTTCAATTCTTTGACTCCAAGTCTATGATATATAGTCGGCCATAGACTCCAAGTTCATTCGGCTAGTGACAACTCCAAGCTAACTCATTTAAATTTATCTTACCCACACCACTAAACAATTCAAGTGAAAGGGGAGTGGATAGTGCCCCCACTTAGTCATGCATCCACAAATAAATTAGGATTCTTTGTTATTATGTGCATGAAGGTAGGCTACTCTAATTTTACTTTTTAATCCAGGATTATTTTTTTTCCAAGGATGTAGTTAAAGACTTGCGTCAGACAACCTAAATTGTTTTGGGCGCAAAACCTAAATTGTTTTCAGACTAACGAAAAGCATCTCAGTATGATATATTTTGGGTGCATGTCTTAGCAATGGAGTCATTACTCATTAATATTAATATAACAACAAACTCTAACTAGAAAAAGACTCTTTTGTTATGAATACATCCATGGCTACAATGTTGGCACGTTTAGTACACGCAAATAGCCCCGGCCTTTATTTCCCCCATTTATACATTTTATTTGCAGTTTAAGGAAAGAAAATAGAGGACATGAATCCTTTGTGAGAGAAATGCTAAGTCAAGTAAGTCTATCAACGGGCCAAGGTGGGCTTTGTACTACTCAATCCTGGCCCATGTCCAAAAGAAAATCCAAAGTGCTACCCATTCCTAACCCATTTTACAGTTTATATGCTAATGCACATGCCCAATGTGAAAATAAAATGTAAATTTTAAATTATTTAAATCCAAATTAATTTTAAAAAAAAAAAATTAAAACAATTTGTGGTTTTAATTAAAAATAAATCACTAAATCGTGAATCTCATATCACCCCTGTACATTACATGCACGATCTAAGAGGCCAAAATCCCATTGCAAGATTATGGGACGAGCACTTCTAGCAGGCGTTGTACCTCAGTCTCAGACATTCATTTTCATGTGTGGTCCATGTGAGCTCACATTTCAGCCCCATCATGAATATGTTTATAGAATATACTGAGAAGGTTTAAAGTCTAATCAATTAGAGAATAATCTACAATCCACCCCAGTGAATAACTTCCAGCCTATCATGTATGTGTAACATCCAACCCTTCCAACAAGTTAGCCCCACCATGAGAACAGCCTTCCATAAAAATCATCCTTATCCATCAATAAGTGGGCCGTACCATAGAAAACCATTGTAAAGTATTAAAAAATAACAAGAAACTTTTACCGACGAATATTTTCGTCGCTAAAATAATTTTATTTACCGACGAATATTTTCGTCGGTAAAAGACCAATGACTCACTTTAGGAAAAAACTTTTATCTACGAATGTTTTCATAGCTAAACATATTTACAAAACTTTTCCCTATCAATATTTTCGTAGCTAAAAATATTTACAAAACTTTTACCAATGAATATTTTCGTAAGTAAAAATATTTACAAAACTTATACTTACAAATCTTTTTCTAACTAAAAATATTTACAAAACTTTTACCTACCAAAATTTTTGTAGGTAAAAAAATTTACAAAACTTTTACCTACGAAAATTTTCATAGGTAAAAGCATGATAAGACTTTTACCTATGAAATTTTTAAAAAATGTGGATGAAACTTTTACCTATGAAATTTTTCATAGGTAAAAGTCTCTTCTTTTTTTTTTTTCAATATTTCATTACAAAATTCCTAATATACACCTATTATATAATATATTTCATCATATTCACATTCACATCCATCTAAACCCAAACTACGTAAATCCATCTAAACATAAACTACATTCATCCAAACACAAATAATCTTATAAGGCCAAAAAAAAAAAAAAAAGAGTGCAGATTTGGCTTTGGTCCCAGTCACCAAATTCAGATCCATGTCAAAGTCCCTCACCACCACCATTCGAGTCCTTGTCTCTAGGCCCAAGAATTCTCAAACCAAGTCTGAGAAGGAGGAAGCTGTAGAGGTGTTGGTCGTCTCCGGCATTCAGGTTCCAACGAATTGTTCATCCAGGTTCGCTGTCTATGTCAGTAAGCCCTATGGAGATGATATGGCGGGCCCTGACCTTGGGGAGTTGGCCGACTACTTCCATCATGTGCCCCACCATGTCAAAGATAAAGTTAAGAGCAAGAGTCACAAGATCGATTTCAAGTTAGGGATCACCAACTTGCTGGAAGATATTAATGCTGAAGCCACTGAGAAAGTTATCATTTCTTTAGTCCTATGTTTCAGAGCTATCACTATCGGAGGGGTAACTATCCAACACCTCAACACCGACACCAGCTCGGCTTAGAGAAGACCCACTCCCTCACCTGCTCCTATGATCCTATCGAATCATGCATCCTCTCTCTCTCTCTCTCTTAAACGTTTTTGCTTGTGTATGCTAAAATAAAGAATAGATAAATAAAAAGGAGCCTAGTGCCTACTCTAGTGCATACTAAATCCAAATTAGGTTCGGGATCAGGTTTAGGTTTGGGTTTTTAAGTTTAGGTTTAGGTTTAGGTTTAGGTTAGGGAGTTGAGATTAGGACTGGGTGTAGGTTTAGGTTTAGGGATTTCAGAATACATTTAGGTTTTAGGTTTAGGTTATAAGTGTAGGTTATAGGTTTAGAGAATTGAGTTTAGGTTATAGGTTATAGGTTATACGTTATAGGTTAAGGTTTAGGTTATAGGTTTTAGGATTTGAGAATAAGTTTAGGTGTATAGATTTAGGTTAATGTTGTAAGTTATAGGTTTAGGTTATAAGTTTATGTTAATGTTGTAGGTTATAGTTTTAGGTTATAGGTTTAGGTTTAGGTTTAGGTTTAGGGATTTGAGAATATATTTATGTTTTAGGTTTAGGTTTAAGTTTTATGTTTAGGTTAAGGTTTAGCTTTAGGTTTAGGTTATAAGTGTAGGTTATAGGTTTAGGTTTAGGTTATAGGTTATAGCTTTAGGGAATTGAGAATAAGTTAAGGTTTAGGTTTAGGAAATCAGGTTCGGGTTCGGGATCGAGTTTAGGTTTTGGTTTTCAAGTTTAGGTTTAGGTTAGGGAGTTGAGATTAGGATTAGGTGTAGGTTTAGGTTTAGGGATTTGAGAATACATTAAGGTTTAAGTTTAGGAAATCGGGTTCGGGTTCGAGATCGGGTTTACGTTTGGGTTTTAGGTTTAGGTTTAGGTTATACGTTATAAGTGTAGGTTTAGGTTATACGTTATAGGTTATAGGTTTAGGTTTAGGTTATAGGTTTTGGGATTTAAGAATAGGTTTAGGTTGTAAGTATAGGTTTAGATTATAAGTATAGGTTTAGGTTTAGGTTTTATGTTTAGGTTAAGGTTATAGGTTTAGGTCATAGGTTATAGGTTTAGGTTATAAGTGTAGGTTATAGGTTTAGGTTTAGGTTAGGTTATAGGTTAAGGTTTAGGGAATGGAGTTTAGGTTATAGGTTTAGGTTATAAGTTAAGGTTATAGGTTAAGGTTTAGGTTTAAGTTTAGGTTAAGGTTTAGGTTTAGGTTTAGGTTATCGGTTTTGGGATTTGAGAATAGGTTTAGGTTAAGGTTATAAGTTTAGGTTTAGGAAATCGGGTTCGGGTTCGGGTTCGGGATCGGGTTTGGGTTTGGGTTTTCAAGTTTAGGTTTAGGTTTAGGCTAGGGAGTTGGGATTAGGATTAGGTGTAGGTTTAGGTTTAGGAATTTGAGAATGCGTTAAGGTTTAGGTTTAGGAAATTGAGTTCGGGTTCAAGATCGGGTTTACATTGGGGTTTTAGGTTTAGGTTTAGGCTATAGGTTTAGGTTATAAGTTATAAGTGTAGGTTTAGGTTTTAGGTTATAGGTTTAGGTTATAGGATTAGGTTTAGGTTAAGGTTTAGGTTTAGGTTATAGGTTTTGGGATTTGAGAATAGGTTTAGGTTATACGAATCGGTTTAGGTTTAGGTTTAGGTTAAGGTTATAGGTTTAGGTTTAGGTTAGGTTATAGGTTAAGGTTTAGAGAATTGAGTTTAGGTTATAGGTTTAGGTTATAAGTTAAGGTTATAGGTTAAGGTTTAGGTTATAGGTTAAGGTTTAAGTTTAAGTTTAAGTTAAGGTTTAGGTTTAGGTTTAGGTTATAGGTTTTGGGATTTGAGAATAGGTTTAGGTTAAGGTTATAAGTTTAGGTTTAGGAATTCAAGTTCGGGTTCGAGATCGGGTTTGGGTTTGGGTTTTCAAGTTTAGGTTTAGGTTTAGGTTATGTAGTTGATATTATGATTAAGTATAGGTTTAGGTTTAGGAATTTGAGAATACGTTAAGGTTTAGGTTTAGGAAATTGGGTTCGAGTTCGAGTTCGAGTTTGCATTTGGGTTTTAGGTTTAGGTGTTGGTTATAGGTTATAAGTGTAGGTTTAGGTTTAGGTTTAGGTTATAGGTTATAGGTTTAGGTTATATGTTTAGGTTTAGGTTAAGGTTAAGGTTTAGGTTTAGGTTATAAGTATATGTTTAAGTTTAGATTTTATGTTTAGGTTAAGGTTATAGGTTTAGGTTTAGGTTAGGTTATAGGTTAATGTTTAGGGTATTGAGTTTAGGTTATAGGTTTAGGTTATAAGTTAAGGTTATAGGTTAAGGTTTAGGTTTAGGTTTAGGTTATAGGTTTTGGGATTTGAGAATAGGTTTAGGTTAA
Source organism: Magnolia kwangsiensis (assembly GCA_037074715.1). Lineage (NCBI taxonomy): Eukaryota > Viridiplantae > Streptophyta > Magnoliopsida > Magnoliales > Magnoliaceae > Magnolia > Magnolia kwangsiensis. The sequence continues at coordinate 170,634,741 of CM073571.1, forward strand.
GGTTATAAGTTTAGGTTTAGGAAATCCGGTTAGGGTTCGGGATCAGGTTTAGGTTTGAGTTTTCAAGTTTAGGTTTAGGTTTAGGTTAGGGAGTTGAGATTAGGATTAGGTGCAGGTTTAGGTTTAGGAATTTGAGAATACGTTAAGGTTTAGGTTTAGGAAATTGGGTTCGGGTTCGAGATCGGGTTTACGTTTGAGTTTTAGGTTTAGGTTTAGGTTATAGGTTTAGATTATAGGTTATAAGTATAGGTTTAGGTTATAGGTTATAGGTTTAGGTTTAGGTTAAGGTCTAAGTTTAGGTTATAGGTCTTGGGATTTGAGAATAGGTTTAGGTTATAAGTATAGGTTTAGGTTTAGGTTAAGGTTATAGGTTTAGGTTTAGGTTATAAGTGTAGGTTATAAGTTTAGGTTTAGCTTAGGTTATAGGTTAAGGTTTAGGGAATTGAGTTTAGGTTATAGGTTTAGGTTATAAGTTAAGGTTATAGGTTAAGGTTTAGGTTATAGGTTTTGGGATTTGAGAATAGGTTTAGGTTAAGGTTATAAGTTTAAGTTTAGGAAATCAGGTTCGGGATCGGGTTTAGGTTTAGGTTTTCAAGTTTAGGTTTAGGTTTAGGTTAGGGAGTTGAGATTATGATTAGGTGTAAGTTTAGGTTTAGGGATTTGAGAATACGTTAAGGTTTAGGTTTAGGAAATCGGATTTAGGTTCGAGATCGAGTTTGCATTTGGGTTTTAGGTTTAGGTTTAGGCTATAAGTTTAGGTTATAGGTTATAAGCGTAGGTTTAGGTTTAGGTTTTAAGTTTAGGTTATAGGTTATAGGTTTAGGTTTAGGTTAAGGTTAAGGTTTAGGTTTAGGTTATAGGTTTTGGGATTTGAGAATAAGTTTAGGTTATAAGTATAGGTTTAGGTTTAGGTTTTATGTTTAGGTTAAGGTTATAGGTTTAGGTTTAGGTTATAAGTGTAGGTTATAGGTTTAGGTTTATATTAGGTTATAGGTTAAGGTTTAGGAAATTGAGTTTAGGTTATAGGTTTAGGTTATAGGTTAAGGTTTAGGTTAATGTTTTAGGTTATAGGTTAAGGTTTAGGTTTAGGTTTTAGGATTTGAGAATAGGTTTAGGTTAAGGTTATAAGTTTAGGTTTTGGAAATCAGGTTCGGGTTCGGGATCGGGTTTAGGTTTGGATTTTCAAGTTTAGGTTTAGGTTTAGGTTAGGGAGTTGATATTAGGATTAGGTGTAGGTTTAGGTTTAGGGATTTGAGAATACGTTAAGGTTTAGGTTTAGGAAATTGGGTTCGGGTTCAAGATCGGGTTTACGTTTGGGTTTTAGGTTTAGGTTTAGGCTATAGGTTTAGGTTATAAGTTATAAGTGTAGGTTTAGGTTTAGGTTTTAGGTTTAGGTTATAGGTTATAGGTTTAGGTTTAGGTTATAGGTTTTGGGATTTGAGAATAGGTTTAGGTTATAAGTAACGGTTAAGGTTTAGGTTATAAGTTAAGGTTAATGTTATAGGTTTAGGTTATAGGTTATACGTTATAGGTTAAGGTTTAGGTTTAAGTTAAGGTTTAGGTTTAGGTAATAGGTTTTGGGATTTGATAATAGGTTTAGGTTATAAGTATAGGTTTAGGTTAATGTTGTAGGTTATAGGTTTAGGTTATAAGTTTATGTTAATGTTGTAGGTTATAGGTTTAAGTTTAGATTTTGGTTTAGGAATTTGAGAATACATTTAGGTTTTAGGTTCAGGTTTAGGTTTTACGTTTAGATTAAGGTTACAGGTTAAGGTTATAGGTTTAGGTTTATGTTATAAGTGTAGGTTATAGGTTTAAGTTATATTATAGGTTAAGGTTTAGGTTTATGAAATCGGGTTCGGGTTCGGATTTAGGTTTGGGTTTTCAAGTTTAGGTTCAGGTTAAGGAGTTGAGATTAGGATTATGTGTAAGTTTAGGTTTAGGAATTTGAGAATACATTTAGGTTTTAGGTTTAGGTTTAGGTTTTAGGTTTAGGTTATAAGTTTAAGTTTAGGTTTAGGTTTAAGTTATAGGTTATTATTCACTCCCCAAGTGTAGGGTTGTGATGTAGTAACAAACTCGATAAGACCGAGGTCGAATCCCAAGGGACTGATACCTATACATTATCTGAAACTAACTCGAACTAGAACTATAATGAGATGAAATCTAAATTGAGTTATAATTCGAGGAATAATTATGAAATATTAATCTAAAACTTAAAGAATTCAGAATTAGGAAACTAAGGATTCAGAGGATCCACTTGCAGAGATCAGGGAGATCTTATACCTGGTTCAAAAATTCAACTGGACTTAGAGTCCCATCTTCATCCAATTGAAGGGTGTAATCTTAAAAATCAAACTAAACTTTCTTTGATATAATTTTCAAGAGATGAAAGGTATATGAATTAGAATGGATTCCATCACCAAATTATGCCTAGGAAACAAAGTAAACAACAAAATTAAACTAATTACCAACCAATCAATATGCTATGAACGGAAGGAAGGGTACCGTCATCCGACCATGCCCAGGAGACGATGGTGAACAACAAGGCTTCCTGATGTCATAAACATCAAAAGGAGAAAGAAATACTCAAAGCTTCCACAGACTTATTGCAATTTCAGTCACAACAAACCATATAAAAACTAGAAGTATTCCTATCAATCAACTATCATCAATATCAGTTCATAATATGCATCAAGGCCATAGAATCGTTCCCATCATGCCACAAGCTTCACCTCTTAGCCGTAGCTAAGAGGTTCAGCCCAACATGAATGGGCTGGATCCCTTAAACAAGAACAAAATAAAAAGAAAAAAAAAACTACTATCTTTCTCTCTCTCTCACGTTCCACCTAGAAGCCCAAACCGCGGTCCCCCTCCGCTCTCTCTCCCACATCCTTTTATAAGCAACCGAAGCCGGTGGCTGACTGATTTATGTAGAGAAGATTCGGGCTTTTTCCGCAGCTCCTTTCGCAGCCGTGCGTAAAAATAAGAACCAACACTTCTTGGCATGATTATATCTCAGCAAAATGAAGCCTGCTGCCTAATATAATTCGTTCAGTCAGCTTGGCATCGGTCGTTTGTCCCTTGAGATGTGTTTGGACTGTCCAGATAAGGGACTGATCATCCCCATGATCCCCGAACGACTGTAAAGTCCGTGCGTGCGTAAACAGGGCCTATAGACTGAGCTGCAGTGTTGGTGGGGCCCACTTCTTGGTATCATCTGCAAAATCCAGACCGTCCATTAGATTGACCTTGAAAATCCCATCGGGGATGGACTGTTTTAGATTGGTTTTGGTGTGGTCCACAAGACTTTCCTCGCTGTCGTCCGTCTGACGTTTGAACAGTAGAAACCTGATCTCCTTTGTCTTCTTCAATTCCGTCACCTAGGCGTAGCTGAGAGGGACCGAGGGACTCTCATAGACGGTATGGATCAAATCGTTGACGCACGGTGGTGGCCCACAAAAACTCCTTCGCATGCTCTGTTTGAGCTTTCGCAGGCAGGAGAAGGATTCAAAATCCTTTAAAAAATAGGAAAGCTCGGTCAGAGCTTTGTTTGACCGAGCTTCTGGTTTGGCGCATTGTGAGTGCACAACCACTGTGCACTCCCATTCATGTAAGGTGGGTCCCACCTTGATGTATATGTGAAATCTGCTCCATCCATCCTTTTTTCCACATCAATTAAAGGGTTGAGACCAAAAGTTAAGATATCTAGATGTCAGGTGGGCCCCAGATTGATAATTCATGGGATGATCTAGCCGTTGGGCCACTTCCACAAGGATCCAAGGGCCAAAATTCGACGTGTACGGTTAATTTAGGGTCCTCAGGCCATGTATGAAGTTTTGAGCTAAACGGATGGTGGGAACCCTATGATCTTGCATTTTGGACGTCTTTCAGGCCACTTGAGCTTCAGTTTCTCAGTTTTATCGGATCTTTGGCATGTAAATCTGTCGATCTTGGTCCCCTAGGTTCCGTCCCTTGCCTTGGTGTATTATGAGCGTTAAATCTGTGCTTTAAGCACCTATTTCAGTCCAAGCTTGTAATTACACCTTGCATCACAAACACGATTAAAATGGGTCATTAAACAGTATCATGCTTGTAAATCTAGGCAATAAATGGGGTCTCATATACAATATTTGACCCTCAACAGTTATAGGTTATAGCTTTAGGGAATTGAAAATAGGTTAAGGTTTAGGTTTAAGAAATCGAGTTCGGGTTCGGGATCAGGTTTAGGTTTAGGTTTTCAAGTTTAGGTTTAGGTTTAGGTTAGGGAGTTAAGATTAGGATTAGGTGTAGTATTATCTAGTATTATCTACTTTTGAACCTAGTATTATCCACTACATACTAGTAACATACAACCAATATTGGGGCACCATACCATAAGCTACAAGAATTTCATGTCCTCTTAAACAAAGTATCCTCCATTGATAACATATATATATATATATATATATATATATATATATATATATATTATAAGTTGTTTATTTTCATTTACATTCGCAAATACATTCATCATCTATCCAAGCAAATTGAAACAAGTACTGTCACTTTATGACTAACAGTTGAAAAGGAAAATCATGCATCTTGTCTTACCGCCGCAATTGATGGCACGTCGGACTGGCCTGGGGAACCATGTGATACATCCATCCCCAGGATGATTGTAGGAACTCTAGAAATCAGGAGAATGGAAGGTGAGTGTTCAACTGCAAGTAATGAATTCATTCCACCAAGCTGTTGAAAAGAAAGGAAAGGAGGTTGTCAACTAGACAGAGAGATCACACTTGAAAGTCCATAGGGAATGGACATGATATTTCAGTGACGGAGAGTTTTTTCCACTCCGTAAATAGTAATCAGCCAGGCCTAAATGGTGGATTCCAACTGATGGACGGAGTGGATTTTCATATCCAACGTGGTGGGCACCACATAGCTTTAGTTACTCTCTAATTAGAGGAAGTGATGAATAGAGGAAGTGATGCTTACCTTTTTGTGCCAACTGATGAATATAAAGTTGCATGCCATAAATGATTCATGTCAAACAACAAAAGTTGCCAACTTAACATGTCAATAATTCAAAAGCTGAAAGTTACAAAAAAAAAAAAAAAAAAAAAAATCTTCATATGATCATTCTAAGACCCTTCACTGCATAAATAAAAAAAAAAAAAAAAAGTGTTTCTTGCAACACAAAAAGCATGTTGAATTGTTGAAAAGATTAAAATAGTCTATGATCATTCTAAGACCCTTCACTGCATATATCACATGTTATATGGAAATTGATCAACACTTCATTCTCTAGTTCTCAAGGAACTGTTGAAAGGTTCTGTCATTTTTTAATCATTTCCATGTGCTAACAGAGTTGGTTAGCTATGCTAGCCTGTTCTCAAAGAATCTGCTAAGTGTAGAGCTGGACACAAGCCTATCCAACTTATACAGGATCTAACTTGTAGAAGTCAAAACGTAAACTAAAAATAGATAATTAGGACAAGTAGGACTACTTAAGTTGATCAAGAAGCAAATTGAAAACAGATAACTAAGGTTGTAACCAAAACTTAAACCTAAACCTAAACCTGTAACCTTAACCTAAATGTAAAACCTAAACCTAATCTTAAAACGTAAATGTATTCTCAAATTCCTAAACCTAAACATAAACCTATAACCTACGACATTAACATAAACTTATAACCTAAACCTATAACCTACAACATTAGCCTAAACCTATACTTATAACCTAAACCTATTCTCAAATTCCAAAACCTATAACCTAAACCTAAACTTAAACCTTAACCTAAACCTAAACCTAAACCTTAACCTATAACCTAAACCATAACCTATAACGTATAACCTATAACTTATAACCTAAACTAAATTCCCTAAACCTTAACCTATAACCTAACCTAACCTAAACCTAAACCTATAACCTAAACCTATAACCTAAAACCTAAAACCTAAACCTAAACCTAAAACCTAAATGTATTCTCAAATCCCTAAACCTAAACCTACACCTAATCCTAATCTCAACTCCCTAACGTAAATGTAAACCTAAACTTAAAAACCCAAACCTAAACCCGAACCCGATTGATGTAATAATGTAGCCCAATCACATGGCAACAAACAAGAAAATCTTGCTTTGTTAGCAAGCAAGCTCGAACTTAAGCATCGCAATGCATTTATTTCCATCTCCACCATCTCTTATAGCATAGATTATTTAAGATTTGCATTTATCTCATTTTTAGAATCATGTCCTAACACAATATAATAATATTAATAGACAAGGTGGATTTGTCACCAACACTATTCCAAGACCCATATAACTTCTCCTTATAGGAAGTTGGGTAGGGCACATGCAGCTTGAATCCATCAAAGGAGATAAGGATCACCTATCATATGTTCTCTCTCTTTTCATTAGTTTGGGTTTAGATGGATGTGAATGTGAATATGTTGAAATTTATTATATAACAGGTTTATATCATAATAAAACATATTGTAACAGGTGTATATTAGGAATTTTGTGCTGGAATATTGAAAGAAAAATTTTACCTATGAAATATTTCGTAGGTAAAAGTCTCATCCACGTTTTTTAACTACGAATAGTTTCGTAGGTAAAAGTATTGTGAAATATTTTTACCTACAAATGAATTTGTCAATAAAACTATTACCGCAAAACTTTTGAAAGCAGTGGAAAAACTTACGAATTTAAATCATTATTCCCGAGTAAAGATGGCTTTTACCTACAAAATTATAATTTGTAGGTAAAAGTAAACTTTTCGATTTTTTTTTTCAAAAATTCAAAACACTCTTTACCTACGAAAATTTTTATAAGTAAAGATGGCTTTTACCTACAAAATAAACTTTTCAATTTTTTATTTTTTCTAAAATTGAAAACATCCTTTACCTACAAATATTTTCGTCGGTAAAGATGGCTTTTACCTATTGAATTATATTTTGTAGGTAAAAGTAAAGTTTTCAATTTTTTATTTTTTCAAAAATTCAAAAAACCCTTTACCTATGAAATTATATTTCATAGGTAAAAGTAAACTTTTCGATTTTTTGTTTTTTCAAAATTTCAAAACACCTTTTACCTACGAAAAGTTTCATAGGTAAAGGTAAAAGTAAAGTTTTCAATTTTTGTTTTTTCAAAAATTCAAAAAAACCTTTACCTACAAAAATTTTCTTCGATAAAGATGGCGTTTAGGTAAAAGTAAACTTTTTGATTTTTTGCTTTTTCAAAAATTCAAAACACCTTTTACCTACGAAAAGTTTCGTAGGTAAAGATGATTATTTCGTCAGTAAAAGTTATCTCTGCCTACAAAAAAAATTTCTTCGGTAAATGTTTCATTGGTAAAAACCATATTTCTTGTAGTGAGTTAGCCGATGTTGGTGATTTTTACACAAAGCAATCACGATTATTATACTAATTTATTGGACAAGTTGGATGACACACACACACACACACAAGAGAGGTTGGAAGTTATTTTCTAAGTGAATTATAATTTATGGTCCAATCGTTGGACATGAGACCTTTAATATAATATAATAGATATAATTATAATATAAAAATATATAGCACGACTGATTTGGCAAGGCCGAAAGGAAGCCCAAGCTTGGTCAACCCTATCTTATAATTTTGAAAGTGTTGTACCCTAATTTTGACAATTCTGAAAAAGTCAATAGAAAAATGACATATGGCATTGTATAAGAAATAGGAAGTTGATGAAAAAGATTTTCAAAAATTTAAAGTGTTTTTTGTGGATTTATAGTTGGCGTAAGTCTACACATAAGAAGATGGTCGATAGAATGTTATGGTCGATATACAAGAAGCACAGTCGAGATATTTAAGATATGAAAGGCGACCAAGGGTAGTAAAATAAAACCTTGGCCGACAAATGTGAAGCAAACGTTCGAAAGGTATTTAGAAGACAAACGGTTGCAAAAGAAAAATATAACAAGAGAATGATATAAAGAGAGGTTTTTTTTTGCTGTTATAACAATTGCAATAAATAAAAGAAGTATCTAGAGGAATAAACTACAACATAAATCTATAAATAGCAGACGAATCTAACAGAGAAAAAAATACATATTCAATCTAACATAAAAATTAAACAAATTTATCTTACCAATCTTTTATCTATGCTTTTCATATAAGTAGCGATAATTCGTAGTTATAATCTTTAGTTGTAATGCAAGTATATACTTATACGTTAGATTTAAAAAATAAAATAAAATAAAATAAAAAACGTATTCTTACCGTTGCTTCTAAAACTAATTATAAGTTTCTCCTTTTGTTTGGTTTGCATTAGTAATTTGAAAGTCATTTCTTATGCAAGACACAAACCCACCTTCGGAGGAAAAACCTCACCCTATAATTATCACCTCATCATTATCAAATTCTACAAGGGCCTGAGTAATCGACTGATCTTTTCAGAATTTGATCATATACGTTCATATTAAATATATCCGTTTATTTTGACACTTGGGGTAATAGCTATCGATTTAGATCCAGCGGTTATATTGACTCTAACACACAACACTGTAGAAAACAAATGGACCGGCCAACAGAAAGGCATGTCAAGCCTGGCCTAAATACTGTCCTGGTCTTAAAGCTCATGGGTTGGCCGGCCATTGACAGCTCCATCTCCATCGTGTGGAACATTTTTCCCGTGTGGCCCAACAAAGCATAGCTCGTACGAAAATTTAGGTTTGCATCTTAGATCTGTTTTTTATTAGGTTTGCTAGAAATGTACGACAGATCAATCAGTGGTTAGAAAACGACGTGCAGACTATGTTCAATGCATGCATATGGCCCACAATAGACTCGAGAGTCGCGTGATGAGTGACTTAGCTTCGGTAGTGACCCCTCCAGTTCAGGGCTCGGTGCTCTTCCGGGCTGGAAAAGCTGTGGGCCCATCATACTTATTCATGCCGCCCAAAAATGAAGCAGATCGAAGTCTCTGTAGACCTTCTTACAGGTGGTGATTGAATGCCCACCGTTAGAAACTTTTTAAGCCCACTGTAATGTTTATTTTACATCCAACCTGTTGATTAGTTCAGACAGACCTGGGTGAAGGGTAAACACAAATATCAGCTTGTTCCAAAATTCTTGTGGCTCTTAATATGTTTTTAACGGTAAGCATTCAATCACGACTGTTTCCTGTAGTGTGGTCCAACTGAGATTTGGATCTACTTCCTTTTAAGGATCATGCCCTAATATGAGGTCGTTGAATGGATGAACGGAAGGGATAAAACACATACATCATGGCAGGGCCACAGAGCTATCTCCTGCACCGAGCAGTACCAAGCTGGGTACTGGAGAGGTCACTACCGAATCCGAGCCCCGTGATGAGAATGATGGTTGCTATGACACATTCCGACATATTGCTAGCTGTATTGCAAAGCTGTAGTTGTTGGATTTCAAACCAATTATATGATTGCCTTACAATGGATAGGGAGTTAAAAAATAAAATAAAAAATAAAAATCTCATCCAACACGTTTCAATTGAACATGGAATCCCTGTCGATTGTTGTTTTGTGAGTCTTTCATGATATGATCTAAAGATTTATTTTTATTTTTTTCTCCTTTTGATATCAACCATCCATAGTGAAGCCTATCATACAAATGGCTTTGATGATTGCAACATGACCCCAGATACAACATCTATAGTCCCATCGTAGAAAACAGAAATACATCAAAATGCATTTATAGTAAACCACGGTCCTTATTAGGTTGGTGCACGTCTCATCTGTGACCAAAGCCAAGAAAATCAAAGTATAACCGAAGGGTGCTTTTAGCAAGTTAGTTCAAGGAAGTTTGCTTGCTTACATCCGGAGGTATCTCAATACGGTGTGTCGGGGACTACATTGGTTTGATCTGGATCGTTGTTTGTGATCCAAGATGTTGATCTAATTAATACATAGCTACCTAAAAAATCTACAAGTTTACGAAAATCTTAAACTTATAAATCAATGGCCCACAAAGTAATGGTTAAGACGAAGTGCATGGGTATCCCAATCTGAGAGTACTTTATTAGATGTCCTCCATTTATGTTGAGGCCAGGCGAATCTTGTGAACAGTTTAGATCATCCAACATGATGCAAAGATCCAATGGATACAGTCCCGATGTACTGTATTGCAATGTATTTTAGAGGGAGCTCAAATCATTTCCTACTAATGTGTCCCACGTGTAGAATATCCGGTCCTTTGCAAAAGGGAGGATACACCATGGTGATAATCTGATATAAAAATCAGGCCAACCACTCATTAGATGGGCCACTTTAGAATGAGTGAAACGACTGGGTGTCCACTGATTTTGACGTCGAGTCTAATTGATGGTGGATCAGCTTGATCTGCATAGTGTTGATCATTATGGTGGGCCCAAATATTCGACGCGTGGCACATGGAAAGGAAATGGTTGTACCTGAAAGTTCAGGTACAGCAGCTGCATGCATGATCATCTCTTGGGTGGAAAGCATCCTCCCCCAAACGAAATATCCTGCAGCACTACGTGGCCAATCTTTGGGGGCCAACAAGAAGCATGTATTTTATCCACACCGTCCATGTGTTTTGTTAACTAATTTTAACGCATGACATAAAAAATCACCGGATAAAATATATCATGGGTAAAAGAGGATTGACGTAAGACTACCAATATACGAATCGCGAGCAAAGGAAGGTAACTCGGGTCGCACGACCTAGCACAACTCCGTGAACGGCTCGATGACCCGACCACAAGTAGAGAATTCCGCCGCCGCCAAGCTCACGTTGCCACGACTAGCGATTTATTGTACGGGTCAATTAGATCCCAGCCGAACTCTTAACTCTGAAAAATCAACATCAGGACGACATGAAACCTCAGACCTACATTTCGATTTCAGCTGGTCAAGCTCTGCTATCTACTATAATCTTCTCAGGGCCGACCACTTAACCTTATGGCTAAAATCATTCCAATATCTCTATCGAGGATGTTGGAAGACAACTACAACCAAGACCTATCAAATAAAGGACTTTTCTGTCCATGGAACTCATCCCAAAGCTATATATGGAGTCCCAATTTGCAGTGAGAGGTAGGCACAAAAACCCTAACACATATAAACTTAGATTCTCTATCTAACTTTAGAACTGGAAGGTCCCTTGCTTGAGTCAAGGTCCTCACTGTTGCTTTACTTGTGTAGGGACTCGGAGGCCTAATTAGGACTACTAGAAAACTGCATCAGCCGTTGGCACTGTCTGTCCGAATTTGACAAGTAAAGCCACTCTCATTTTATCTACTATCTCTAACCATACCATGATGAAAGGCAAGAAGAAGGCCTTATCCGCCATTACAGCACTTGCACAGTCTTCAATCAATCTTTCCGTCGACATTCAAAATCCACCCTTTCAACAACAAGCGAGTTCTGCCCCTGCAGTGCTCATGCTTAGGTCCCGTAGTCAGAGTGGTCAACTTGTCTCTCTGGAGAACCAAGTCGATGCCTTAAATGGCAGTATGAACTAACTGATACAAATCCTGGAGAGACAAAATCCACCCCCTGACCACGAGGCAGAGGCCGGCGTTGCCACCAAGCAGTCCCGACCTCCACGAGTGCCTCAGAACCTCTATGGAGCTAGAATACAACTAGGGCAACACAGCTAAGCACCTACCCAAACTGCAAGAACCGCCATGCTCGCTAAATCTGACCTGCGTCATACGCTGGAGAACAGGAGGTGCGACAAAGCCCCTGAGGCAGTAGGGGAAAATGAGGTCCCCTAGGAGGCAGAACTCAATAAGCTAAGAGGTCAGATCGGCGATATTCGCCAAGTCTACTGTGCCCAAATACCGACCACTATCGAGATTATGCTGGAGGAAACCAAGCCATCATTTACCAACAATATCATGGGAGCATAACTCCCGCCCAAATTCCAAATGCCACAAATCACCCCCTACTCCAGATCTGGTGACCCAACCAATCATTTAGAATCATTCAAGGCATGGATGAAGCTTCATGGTGTGTCGAGCTTGATTATGTGCCGAGCCTTCTTCTTGACATTGTCAGGAGCAGCTCGAAAGTGATATCGACGGTTGAAGCCAAAATTCATCAGCTCGTTCACGCAACTAAGCAAGACCTTCATTACGTAGTTTATTGGGGGGAAGGATAGGAGGAAGCCGACAACTCACCTCCTCACTATCACCCAAAAGGAGGATGAACTATTGAAAGACTATATCGCTTGTTTCAACCAGGAAGCAATGTAAGTGGAAGACTATTCAGATCAGATAGTCCTGCCTACCATGATGCCGGTCTCAGAGAAGGAAGATTTCTCTTCTCGATCGACAAGAACCCTCCGACATCCTTAGTCGATCTCCTTAACCGAGCCATAAAATACTCCAACGTCGAGGAGCTTTTTAGCTCACGAAAGGCAACCGAAAGTGTCAAGATCTCGGCTAAGGACAAGAAATGCAAAGAGGAGGTGCAGCCATAAGTTGTCAGCAACAAAAGAATAAGGGACGATGACTCGAGCAAGGGTCAACGCTCAAACCGATGGCCCAAAAGTAGATTTCATTCCTACACTCCTTTAAACGCTAACCCCAAATAGGTCCTCATGGAACCCAAATAGGTCCTCATGGAAGTCCGCAACAAGAGGATCCTGAGGTGGCCAAATAGGATGAAGATCAATGCTCATAAAAGGGACAAGAGGAAGTATTGCCACTTCCATCATGACTACGGCCATGCCACCAACGATTACTTTGACTTCAAGGAAGAGAATGAGGCCCTCATTCCCAACGGACAACTGTAGGAGTATGTCTATACGAGGAGGGAGGAGTGATCGGATCAAAGGACCGAATAGTAGAGCCATCAAAATGACAACAAAGAAACAGGAGAGATCCGTACCATATTCGATGGGCCCATGGGAGGAGGTGACTCTAACAAAGCACGCCAAACTCATGCTAGGAGCATAAGCAGTGGTAGTTCAGAGCATCACATTAACCTTACTAGTACACTCCTGAAAGAACAGAAGATAATCCTTTGCAACCTAACATTCAACGAGAAGGAAGCCCAAGGAGTCCACCATCCGTACGACGATGCCCTAGTAATGGCCATGACGATAGCTAATTGCAAAGTGCACTGCATCTTAGTAGACACGGGCAATTCAACTGACATCCTCTTTTCTGTCACCTTTGACAAGATGGGAATTGATAGATCCCGACTCCGACCCATCTAAACTCATTTGCTCGGATTCGCAGGAGAGAACATCACCTCCGAAGGAAGTATACAACTTTCAGTGACTGTCAGGGAAGGAAGGAATCAGACAACAATGATGGTTGACTTCTTGGTAGTCGACCGCCCCTCTGTATATAACGTCATCTTTGGGCGGCCATCCATCAACGCCATGCGATCAGTAGTCTCAACCGACCACCTTGTGATGAAATTTCCCACCGAGTACAGTGTTGGGTAGGTCAGGGGAGACCAGCCCTAGGCCCACCAATACTACTCCATGGCATTAAGAGTAGGAACACGGAAACATACAATGACCATAACTTCCGTTGACCCCGGAGAGGAATCACTCGAGAGAGGGTCCCTCGTAGAATTCCTGATAGTTGTTCCTCTTTGCAAGTTTCACCTGACCCGCACTATTTAGATCAATTTGTTGCTGGCCCCAAGTCCACGGGACAAGATTGTCAATTTATTAAAGCGATACATTGACGTCTTTGCATGGTCTCATCAGGACATGCCCAGTATCAAACCAGAGGTGATGGTCCACAGATTAAATGTGTGCCCCGATAACCGACTAATGAGATAAAAGTAGTAGGCATTCGAGCCTGATCTATATACCGTCATCAGTGAGGAGGTCAAGAAACTCCATGAGGTTGGATTTATTGAAGATATATATTATCCTGACTGAATTGCCAACGTTAATTTGATTATTTTTTTTAAAAAAAAAAGGCCAATGAGAAATGGAAAGTATGCATTGACTACACCGATCTGAACAAGGCATGTGCCCCAAGGATAGCTTCCCTCTCCCTAGGAACAACCAACTGGTCGACAGTACAACAAGGCATGAGCTGCTCAGCTTCATGGACGCCTACTCGGGCTACAATCAGATCGTTATGCATTCACATGACAAGCAGAAGACAACATTTGTCACGGATAAGGGCCTCTACTGCAATAAGGTCATTCCTTTCGGGCAGAAGAATACTGGGGCCACATATCAGTAACTCATTAACAAAATGTTCGTCGAACAGATCGATGCTCCTTGGAAGTATACGTCGACGACAAATTGGTCAAAAGCACAAAATCCATAAACCACGTGACCCATCTCGAAGAGATGTTTTCTATCCTGAGAAAGTATTATAAGAAATTAAATCCGAGAAAATGTACCTTTTGGGTGAGCTTAAGGAAATTCCTCGGTTTCATGGTCAACCAGAGGAGAATCGAGGCAAATCCCGACAAGATACAAGCTCTACTAGATATGACTTCACATAAGACTACGAAGGAGATTCAGTGTTTCACGGGTAGAGTTATCGCGCTCAACAGGTTTGTGTCTCGAGCTGCCAACAAGTGTCATCCGTTCTTCTGACAGTTGAAATGCAAAACAAAAGCAGCATGAATCGAAGACTGCAATGAGCTTTCCGACAACTCAAACAGTATTTAGGTTTACCCCCACTGCTCTCCAAGCTCGAGAAGGGAGAACCTTTGCTCTCTACTTGGCTATTTCAGCCGTGATGGTAAGCTCGATAATTATCTGAGAGGTCGAAAGCAAGCAGTTCCATGTTTATTACGTCAATAAGGCACTAGTCCTAGCCGAGACCAAATACCCCGACGTCGAGAAGCTCTCCTTAGCATTGGTTGTGACCTTGCATCGTCTCCACCCCTATTTCCATGCCCACACCATCGTTAGCTCACCTTGGAAACCCTCTTATCGATTGCTTAGATCGTTAATAAGCCGGCACGTTAGCTCTCCTCTACTATTTTACGGATTCTACAAGGAAAGGACTTTCCCAAATCAAGGGAGGAGAATCTCTTCCAAATTCTGACCATATGAGCTGCACGATCGACCACAAGTACTTCCCTCAATTAAAGGGAAGAGAACCCTTGGTGCACAACCTAATACTATAACTGCCATCTTGGGGGAGACTTGTTAATCCTACTATACATGACCTATCATTGTAAGCTCTGACATGCTATTAGAGGTGTACATGAGTTTAACAGAGTCGAGCTTGGCACAGCTCAACTCGGCTCGACCACTAGCTGACCCCAGCTCGAACTCGGCTCGGCTCGGTCCTCGAGCCTAACTGGCTAGCTCGGCTCGGCTCGGCCTGATCAACGGCTCGGGCCAGTTCGAGCTGAGTTTGCCTGTGCATCATTTTCACAAACACATAGACTACACCTTTAATTTCTTACTGTATGTAAAACAACAACAGTGATAATACAGGTATTTCATCAAACATTCAGTAAGCAACATCAAAATTAAGATAAAAGGGTATTTATTTCATATCCATACCTTCCTCGCCACTAGCCGAAACTTTGTTGAGTCATTTCATCAAACACTTGGTGAGCAACATCAATATCAAAATAACCGAGTCATCGAACTAGTTCGTTCTGAGTTCAATTCGAATTGGAGTTCGATCCGAGTCAAGTTAATCTCGAGCAAGCTCGAACTCAGTTTGAAATTTTTTCGAGCTCAAAGAATCAGCTCGACTCGGCTCGAACTTAGTTTTGAACAGAGTCGAATCGAGCTTTTTCTAGTCGAGTCGAGCGAGCTAACCGAGCTAACTCGATTCGTGTACAACCCTACTTACTATACTACAATATACTACCAGAATTCAAAGAAAATATATAAACAACAAAAAGTTCATTTTTCATTAACAAAAAGTCAATTACAGTGAAAAAAATATAAAATGGCTACGAGTATAAGGTGGACTGTGAGGCTAGTCTGCTCAAGAAGGGTGCTCGACTCCAGCAACATCCGGAGCCAGATCTTGAGAAGCTCCTTCCTCGAAGTCGCTTAAGTCGAGTTCGGGGAACTTTCCCTTAACGTCTTATGTAACGCCCCGACTTTTCAAGACTCGAGTATATGACCCATTCCCAAAAATCCGAGCGTTAACCTTAAAGGATGGTCAAATTCGAATATACCTTTTTTTTTCCCTTTATCAGAGTAAGTAGATGAGCGTAGAATGGACAAATCAACATAAAAGAAAATTTTTATTTCATTTAAAATATACAAATGATTGTCCATAATGACTTATACAAACCAATGCTTTTGAATTTAACAAGTACAAGAATTATAAGATTTAATATATGAAGAATATCAGAAAGCATATGAATATAAGTCGCAAGATCACGCAACTCCTCCAGGCAAATACGACCATGCATCCCTGGCGATCGTACCCTGCTCCTCATCATATCTGAACATGCATATCACTAAAGCCACTTGTACTACCTGTACGGTTGTATATTTGATGGATGAGTGGCCAACTCAGTGTGAATTTCTCTCAAGATTACACACCACCGCATTAGGTAAGCATAGTTATAAATCAAACATACAAAACAATATATGATGCAGGTCTTATTAGATGCATGGATGCGTGAATGCAGTCACCCCCCGGGGATACTCATCCGTGTGAAATTTGGACTCATCACCCATACAAATGCGCAATCAACGCCCCGGGATCAACCATGCGGAATGCGAATCACAACCTGGAAAAAACATCCAGTCGGACAAAGGCTAGTCGTCAGCGAAAGCATACTAAGTGCGGCCTAACAACTGCCTAGCGATAGACGCTGGTCTGTGCCATGTATGCATGATTAGCCAACCCATTATTTGTCCAGTTACAATCAGTCAATTTTAAATAAGCTCAAGATCACTACGGGGAGCACGTGGCCCAGCGTAGGCCGACAGCTCGGGCATAGGTCCCATACTACCATCCCCGGCTTATGAGACTACCATCTTAGGATGTTTAATGAAAACCCGTCGACTAGTGGTCAATCATATTATATTATATAGGGCTTACCATTGCATGGTTGCATGGTATAAAATATCGAACCATATAAGGAAAATACCAAAATAAATTCACGTAGGGCGATATCAAACAAGTCATATATGGCAATTATCAAAATAGGCTATATACGGCAAGTATCAAAACCATGCGATAAAAGACCATCCTTGAAAATCATTGGACACAACAACCCTGGATAGTAGGCCCTCATCAATGGTCAATTTAAACCACCATTCAATAACCACTAAGTCAAGGGCCCATTACTATCACAACCAGTCGGGTTACATCCCAAGTATGGGTGTACACACATAGGTGGGGGTTTCCCACTAGTGTACCAGTTCAAAGTCCATAAGAAATACACAAATAATCCACAAGCATGAACAAATATACAGGATGAACATTAAGCAGGCAATATAACAATTCAACCTCCACCAGCTAACACATGTGACTATAAGAGAGATATCAATTATAAATCTAAATAAAAACTATAACTTAAGCTAATGAGAAGATGGAAAGCCTAAGGGAGAGAATCATCACCTTATGCCTTGAACCGCCTACCAGTGTTGCTAGATAATGCGTGTTTCTTTAGAATCAATCCCTATCATAAATCAGGAACTTGTACAATTAGATCCAAGTTCAAATCACTACCTAGGGTTTGAGTTATCTATCTTAGGATTTTAATGTGGAATTTGGGTTTCCATCCTAGAGCTTAGGTTTAGGCTAGATCTTTAAGGTTGAACCCTAGTGGTGTGTAATTATTTATAATGTTAATTTAATAGTTATAAAATCTTTAGGGTTTCCATCCTAGAGCTTAAGTTCAGGTTAGATCTTTAAGGTTGAACCCTAGTGGTGTGTAACTATTTATAATGTTAATTTAATAGTTATAAAATCTTTACTAACATTAGTGTCATAGTTAATATTAGTTAATAATCATTATGATGATAATTAATATTATAATATACTATCTATGATAAGACAATGCATTAACATTTAATAATGGTATTATTTTACTAATGGTCATGCATCCTAATATTTAACAATCCTATTAATAATGGAAATGGTAACAATGTTAATTTAATAATTAGAAAATAATTGTTAAACATAGTGTTACAATTAATATTAGTTAATGTAGCAAAATAATCATTATGGTGACACTAACCAAAATTAATATTTAAGAATAATAAATAAGATGCTACTATTTAATAATTACATTTTGTTTATAATAACTTATTTAGCATAATGATCCACTAATGGCTGATCTCTGCTAATATTAACAATCCTAATAATAACAACAATAACAATTGACAATCAAAAAAGAAGTAGAATGGGGAGAAAATGTTGACTCACCTCAGTTGACTCGGTTCGAGTCGAGTTGACTCAGCTCAAGCACAACCACCAACACCTCTTCTCCTCTCTTTCTTTCTTTCTTCTTTCTATTCTGCTGGGATGTCCAGCAATGAGCCCCAGCAACTAACCCGAGCTCCTTCTTCCCCTTCTATTCTCTTTTCTCTTCACTCCTCTTTTCTTATCTTTTTTTTTTCAGCTTGCAGCATCTAGCAAGCCCCGACCTGGCTACAACAGGCTTGGACTCGGGTGGAGTTCGGGCAGCCCAGCCCGAGTCGCTAGTTTGGTCGCAACCCGACCGAGTCGAGTGGTGTAACATTCGACTGCACCCACTCCTTCTCATTTTCTTTCTTCCTTCCTTCTTCTTTCTCTTCCCATTCCTTCCCTTTTCCTTTCTCACTCTCTTCCCTGCTCTCCTTCTCTGGCCAGCCGCAGCAGAACCCACCCCAAACCTGAACCGAGTCAGCGACTCTGTTCGTTGTACAGCAGCGTGGTGCAGCCGCACCACTCTCTTTTTCTCACATTCTCCCCCTTTCTTCCTTCTTTCTTTCCTTCTCCACTTCCTCTCACCCTCTCCTTCACTCAGAGAGGTTCGACGACCTCAAGTCTCGATCTGGCAACAACCTGACTGAGTCGGACATCCGTTTGGTGCAGCCGCACCTCCCTCTGTCTCTTCTCTACTCTCCTTTGTTTTTGCTTCTCCCTGCTTCTTTCTTCTTTCTTTCTTTGCTGCTACTGGAAGCATCCAGCAGCACTAGGAACAGTCTCAAATGGGGCCCCATTTCAGGCCTGAATCAGACCCAACTCGGGTCAGCTTCAACGAGGGAGATGATCTGCTGTTAATGGCGGATGCCAAACGGGGGTTTCTCCCTCCAATCCGCCTTCTCCAAACTGTTCGTGAGGACCCTAGAGAGCTTCCAGATAAGCTCTTTCGAAGCTTGAGGAAGGTTTACGTGATGGGTTTAGGAGTGGAAGGTGATGGTCATTTTCTCTTGAATGGCTGCAAGAATGGAGAATGAGCTCCTGTTGCTCGATCCTCCTATGTTTATAATGAAACCTAGCCTTCTCCTGGTCCGTTGGATTGACAATAAACGCTCCAGATTAGATCTGGTAGAAAATGTTTTTGCACATGGCTGGTATTGCAAATACCGGTTGTGGTTTTGCTTCTCTGTGGGTGGGAATCCTCTCCCATGTGGAGAGTTATGATTGGGGGATAAGGGCAGACGCAGATAGCCCTGCTGGCCGGAGAAAGAAAGGAAGCAGTTTTTTATTTTTAGAAACAAGTGTTTGTAGGTCTTGCTTGGGTCGAAGATGGTGTGTATGCACACGTGCGCCAACATGTGTAAATGGGTAGGTTTTGATTGGACCTATGCTGTGCACACGATGGACGGATCAGATCGTCCATACGATCTAAGATGGTGGCCCATAGCAGGCCTCAAACGGACATTGTCCGTCGGCTGGCGCAAAGAGAGAGAAAAGATGTCTCTCCTTTTTTGGAAGAACATGGGTCAGCTTGTGCTGGCCGTGTTGATAGACCGAGTCCACCTCGAGTGCACGACCACTGTGCACATGCGTGCCACTAAGTGGGGTCCGTTATGGTGTTTGTGATAAATCCACACCGTCCAGTTGATTCCTTGACCCATCTAAGGCCACGAGCTCGAGAATGAGGTTGATCTAAAAGTAAGGTGGGCCATAACCTTAACTATGAAGCTCTAATTGAGGATTTCTGTTAAGTTGGTGGTTGGACCATTCTGAAATTGCACGCCAACGGCTAAAATGGTTCAAGGGTCTATTTAAGGCTTCCATCATGTATTATTAACCAATATTAATATTAATATAGATTTACTTGTAATTAAAATAATTAAAAACTCATACATATATAAGTATAATTTCTAATATTAACATGCTATTAATCACATATTTATTAATATATAATTCCTAATATACAATATCATGTTACACATATGTATGGATTGAAAATTGTATAATGTCTCTTTTAAGATCACATTGTTAAATAATATACCATCTTATTTAAATACCTAATAATTTTTTTGTATAAAATATTTAATACTACGTTGATATTTATAATTCAATTATACACTATAAAATTATTATCCATCATGCTTAGTTAATATAATATTATTTTCATAATACTTTATGTACATTAAATATATAGGTACAGATTATTTTTCAACGGTCAGATTTAAACTAGGATGAACGTAAGTGTTTACTTAGGCCAGGCTTGTATTTATGTTAAGCTTGGTTATACAGTAACACCCAAGTACTGGAAAGTACGGGGTGTTACATCTTAAAGGCATTTCTCATAGGCATAATTATAGAACACCTCCACCTCGTCAGCTCTTTCCTTCGAGGTCTCATACTCTTCCACCCCCGCAGCCTTGATTGATGGGATTGATAGCTCGACCTCGGCCAACTTGGCTACTGTTATGGGTAAAAATGGACTGGTCAGAGAGATGAGGTCAGCTCAAATATCTGTGCACATCTCGTGATCGGCTGGCATTGGCCATGAACAAGGAGCTCCTCAACGACCTGGTAGTAGTAACCCACTGTGAGGAAATATGTCCACCCAATTACTCTACCTGCCAGAAGATGAAAGTACATCTACTTCCTTCGAAAGAGGACTAGCATCGATCCCTTTCACGATCCCATCCATTTTCGAATCGTGATCCCATACGTAGGGCTATGCAGCTCGGAATTTATAATGGAGTCTCTACATCGTACGATAAGACGAAGAGTATGATTGTCACGCCCCAAACTCGGAAATCGAGCTCACAAAATTTTAGATCGCCGAATCTGACACCGACAGCCTCCGTAGAACCCCATTCTCGGCTCTCGGCTCCCAGCTTCCATTCGCCAGGTTCCGATCCTGGGATGCTACGAGGAGGATTTTCAAAATCAATTTGAATCGTGATAAGCATAACCAAAGGCATAACCCACAAACAACAACCAAAAACTTCATTACATTTCCATTATGATCAAAAACTTTACAAGTACAATGAGCATAAAGAGAAATACAATGATGATGGACAAAATCTCCAAAGTAATCTGCAAAGTGCTCCTGCCTCAACGTTGCTGTGAGCCAACGTCACCTGCACGCAACGGTCGTGCATAAGCTTATAGAAAGCTTAAAGGGTGGTGAAAGTGTGTGCGCAAGGTAGTAATATGAACATACAATATCAGAGAAATATGAAATATGCAGATGGATCTATGAAAACCATTAGTCGTACCAAAGTTATGCGATGCAAGACATGAATGATATCGGCCATCCCAAGGCCATGCGATGTAAAATGCAACTCAAGCATACAAATTTTCATCTATGCCCACACATCAATACAGCTCAAATCTAGGATATCACCGGGGTCTAGTACACTCTAAACCAGATCGCCGCCTCATCGCGCGCAATAAGGTAAGTGGAAGAGGCCTCACTATCCGTCTGTCAATATCGGGCTCGACTCGTCGATAGCGGACCCATTCCTCGAGCTGGTCAGACTCAACCTAGCTTTGCTCCCTACTCTCTGGTGGGTAAGGCCGCACCCCCTTCCAACCGACCACAACACAGTGGAGAGCGCAGCCATTTGGTAATCGGTGCTCAAAGCTCATCTACCCACTCTGTCTAGAAGTTGGAGCAACCTCTTGGTACCATAAGGGTTTAGGGACTTTCACCCAGGGATATCTAAGCTCCCCATGTAGAACGAGATTTTCGGTATCCAATCCTACCAACCACGATACGTCTGTGGAGGCTACGGCCTTGATGTCGCTAGGGCGTACAGTAATCATGTCATACAATGCGAAATGCATGAATCACACTATCAAATCATGCGACAAATCCTGCGCGTATCATGCGCTCATGTAGGGCAACACCGCCTAATCGGGGTCCCATAAACAGTCTGCCCAAAGGCATATGCTATGATCAGTCACTTCTCATATCAAGCATACATATGATGCGTCATGAGTCATGGAGCTATAGTAAACATGTTATAAAATAATGCACTATCCTTACAAAGCAGATGGGCCTAGACGGCCTATACACAACAAGTACGGGCCTAACATGGGCCCTAAGGAGAGTCGTAATGTGGACATCCAACCAACATTACACTCACAATGTGGACGTCAAACCAACATTGCTCCCAAGGCACGATCATCGTAAACATTGTTACATAATCCGTGTTGGGATTACACATTGCAATGGACCTTAGGTTCATCCCATTGGGCCTTACATATATATCAAATGGGTCATATCATATGGGCCTTTTATTCATCAAATGGGCCACATAAATGGGCCGGACCAATGGGCCTTATGTGCATTGCAATGGGTCATAACCCGTGGGCCTTAGATTGTATCAAATAGGCCTAATCTCATGAGCCTTATACATATCAAATGGGCCTAATCCTATAGGCCTTATATAAATCAAATGGGCCTAAACCCCTAGGCCTTATATAAATCGAATGGGCCTAAACCCATAGGCCTCATATATCGAATGGGCCTAAATCCATAGGCCTTATATAAATCAAATGGGCCTAAATCCATAAGCCTTATATAAATCAAATGGGCCTAAACCCATAGGCCTTATATATCAAATGGGCCTAAATCCATAGGCCTTAAAATGATCTTTCCAAGTGGATGGACGGTCTGGATGCATCACATGCATCATGGCGGGTCCCACTGTCGCTGGACAGTGCAGACAAGCACATGCATCACAGAGGGCTCCACCGTCCGCTGGACGGACAATGGAAATAAACAAATATATCATGGTGGGTACCACCGTCCGCTTGGACGGTGGATGTAAAACACATACATCACTGTGGGTTCCCATGTGGGGCCCACTGTAATGTTTACTTGTCATCAAATCCATTTATAAGGTCACTCAGACCTGGATGAAGGGAAAACACAAATTTCAGATTGATTCAAAACTTATGTGGGCCCAAAAATGGGTTTCAATGGTAGAGGTTCAATCCCACTGTTTCCTACAGTGTGGGCCACTCAAGTGTCAGATCAGCCTCATTTTTGGAGGGGGGCCGCTTCAGTGAGGGGCTCACCAAATGAACGGCGTGGATATTACATATACATTATGGTGGGGCCCACGACAGCAGCCATGGGACGCTATCCGTCTGCCTACCCGCTAGAGCGCAGGCAGCACCTGCTGCCTTCTGACAGCAGCAGCAGCGCTGCTTCCTTTCTTCTTTCCTTTTTTTTGCGTTCTAAGTAATTTCACATGTGGGGCCCACTCCTTGGAAATCCACTCCGGCCAATAGATTCTAGGGCCTAAACATGTCGTACAAGTCCAATGTTTGGCAGTTATTCGGCGTGTAGAAACAATAAGATGGGTCCTAATAGCCTTAAATAGTAGAATACACCGTTTTCTTTGGTATGGCTCGCCTGGTTAACAGCTTAGCCTCATTTTTCGGCCCAACGCCTAAAATAAGTTGGAAAAAGAGATGAACGGCATGGATTGAACACATAAATCAAGGTGGGGCCTGCATGAGTTGGCCCACCTAAAACCTTTCTTTCCTTTTCCCTTTTTTTTTTAGCTACTGACGTGAGGACACCCACGTCAGTACGCATACTCCATGTTAGCCACCACCAGGGATAGATGTCAGACCTCCAATGTTGAACGAGGTATCTTCCACTCGGTCTGCCATGAGTTACGGAGGTGGGGCCCACGTCCGATCGCACTTCAATAGTGGTCACACCCCACTGTTAGCCACAACAAGGTGGGCCCCCCTATAGAAGGTTGGGATGACATATAAATATCATGGTGTGTCCCACATAGATGGGGTCCACCGATAGATGGTATGGATGAAATACACTCATCATAAGTGGGCCATGGCCATAGAAAGAGAGAGAGAGAGAGAGAGAGAGAGAGAGAGAGAGAGAGATCGGCAAGAATGGAGGGGCCCCGCCACTATGGGCCCCTCTTTGATACAAGGCCTACATCAAGGTGGGTCTCACTACATGTGGCCCTTAAATCAACAAATAAATGAAAATAAAATTTCTAAAAATCACCCACCGTTCGATCTTCTTGCTCCTATGGGTTCCTTAGATCCTTAGCTTCGATTTCAATGGAGGAGATGAGGAATGGATGGTTGAGATGGGAGATGATGGGGTAGGAAAGTGGGCCACCTTTGTTGCTTGGGAAGGCTTGGAGAGCTCATACGTATGGATAGAGGTGGGCATATTAGACCCGATCCGGTGGATCCGACCTGACTCGGTACCGTTCCGAACAGAATCGACGGCTTGGATCGACCCTGATCGAGTTTGCCAATCCAGATCCGATCATTTTTCGGGTCAGGTTCGGATAGAGGTGTATCCGGACAGAACCGATCTGAAAACTCGAACCGAAATGATCCGACCCGACCCGACCCGGCTGTAAATATATTCCTAAACAAAAATTTCACCACCGAGGCTTTTCGTTTAGCGCCAAAAAGCCTCGCCCAACTCTATCTCTCTTTATATCTACCTCTCTATTTCTGTTGAAGTAGAAGGTAAGAAAAAATGCTAGGTAGATATTATTTGATAGATCAAACCTTCTGTTGTTGCTGTTAGGGTTTGTAGCTTCATGGCATTCCTCCGTTGGAGAGAAATATACACCCAGATTGGGTGGATAGTTTTATTTGAAAGAGAGATTCGTACTCGTGGCGGGTGTATGCTGCTGTTCACAGGCTGTGTTTTGACGGACACACCCGCAGGTGACGGAAGCAGATTGGCCGGATCGACTGGTGTAATGTGTCTGATCACGACGTATGTGTTATATCCAAACCGTCCATACATTTGGCCAGCTCATTTTAAAGCTTGAGACAAAAAATAAGATAGATCTAACCATCAACTGGACCACACTTCGAAAATTAGTGGGTGATTGAACGTCTGCCATTAAAACCCTTTTTAGGGTCACATAAATTTTAGATCAATAAGAAATTTGTTTTTCCTTTTCAGTCAGGTACTCCTGACCTTATGAAATTTGTTTTTCTTATTAATTTAGTTACTTGTGATCTTATAAACAAATTAGATGTAAAATAAACGTTATAGTGGGCCCTACAAATTTTTTAACGGTGAAAATCATTATCTCTATTGATATTTATGGTGTGGTTCAGATGATCTTTGGATATGATTTATTTTTTTGGATAATGTATAAAATCATATCTAAAAATAGATGAACGGTATAGATATAGTAAATACATCACTGTGGGACCCACGAAGATGTAACTTTGATCTCCTGTGAACCGTTCTCATAGCTCGGAGATCGAGGATCGTCAGTGCTGTATTCGCACGACACGTACCGAGAGCAGCTATCGTCCAGCGAAGCGGATTGCGGACTGAGTAGCTCAGTATGGTAAGCGTACTGGGTAAACTCTGTGGACCACTATGTCATTCATGCATTGTATCCACTCCATCCATTTCTTTTAACACATAATTTTAGGTCTCTATCCCAAAAATGGATTATATCCAAGCCTCAAATGGACCACACCATCAGAAACCGTGTGAATCGAACATTTACCGTTGAAAAATTCTTGGGGACAACAGTGGTTTTAGATCAAGCTGATATTTGTGTTTTCCATTCATCCATGTCCTTCTCATCCTATGGACAGGTTGGATGACAAATAAACATCAGTGGGGGCCTTAAAAAATTTTCAACATTGAAATCAATAGTTTCATTGGAAAACAGTGGTATGGCCCACTTGAGTTTTGTATATGCATCAATTTTAGGTTGAACGCATAAAATGATCTAGAAAAATGAATGGACGGTGTGGATAAACCACATGCATTCCTGGTGGGCCCAATTGAGTTTACTCAGTACGATAAAAGCATACAGTAACTTAGTACACAATCAGATTGGATAGGCTAGTTGGTGCCAGCTGCAGACAGTAATAATGATTCATGAAGCTTCTCCAAGAAGCTAGCTTCTCCCAGAAGCTATATCCGTTGTAAAGCTTCTCTACGAAGCTACATAGTTATAGTTCTTATTTTACCGAGTAAGTTATGTGGGGTCATCGTGATTTTTTTGGCTTATCTACACCGTTCATTAATTTTTTCAGATCATTTAAGCGGTTGATACTAAATTTTAAGTGAATTCAATTATCAAGTAGATCGCACCATGTGAAACACTGATAATAATGATTTCTAGGCCGTTGAAAAAAACAAACGATTCAAGCTTTGCCCAATCCGATCCGACTCGGCTTTTCTGACCGAGTTGGACTCGGATCGATTTAGGCCAACGAACGTTCGAATCTGATCGAGTTAGATGACCCGGACTCGGTTTCGGATCGGAACGAGTTTGGATCAGGCTTTACAATTTTCGAATCTGATCGAGTTGGACCAAATCCGATCCGACTCGGTCCGATGCCCACCTCTACGTATGGAGGTGTTTCTTGCTTGAAAATGAAGCTTTGAGAAATGAGAGAGAGAGAGAGACTTGTAAAGGCAGAGAGAGATGGGTGATGGAGTGATGGATGTGGTGAGTGATGGGTATGTAAGAAATTCTTGACTTTTGTGGCCATTTGTGTAAGAAAAGCATGGGTGGTGTAAGAACTTTTTGACTTTGAGGGTTTTTGGTGTAAGAAAGGTATGGGCTTTGTAAGAGATTCTTGACTTTTGTGGTTACTTGGGAAGGGGTAAAAGGTGATGTGTACTTGACATGTACTTGACATGTGATGTGATGAGATTGATTGATTGATGGGATTGATTTGATAAGTCGTAGAGATTCTCTTGGATTTCGCAACGCGTGACGTTTCCTCGCACCGAACGTTGGCCCACATCTCCTGGCCTAGGTATCGCTTCGGCGCACGAGTCGTGGCATCAGAACCACAGCGATGGTGCGGTCGCTATGGTAAAGGTCTTGGGTTGAGTCGATACAAGTTGACGACATACGAATCAGGGTCGTGCGTGAATATCAGTTAAAGGTCGAAGGTTGTCGAAATTCGACCGAAAAGACCACGGAAGTCTACGGAATGGTACGGTCTAGGATATGGGGCTTACAATGATCATCCTTGGCACCTTCAAGACACCACTAAGGTCCCAAATGAAAGTAATTTTGCTTTTCTACTCAGACATTTGGCCACAACCCATGAATTTAACAGAAGGTTAATGATATATTGAAAGAAGAACCGACCACAGCCTATAAAGCGCCCAGCACGGGAAGATCATTGTCAGAATGGTCATATGTTTAATTCCTGAGAGTCAGCTCGGATGGTCAACCTCAGCTACCAACCTCATATGATTCCAGAGCTCAACCACTTGATCTTATCGTCACCGAAAATGTCACAAAACGGTTGAGAAACGGCTGCTAAACGCACGCCTATGATTCAGGAAGTGTTTCATCCACGTAATCGACTCATGGGCCTATAAATAGAGGCCCCATCTATACTGAGTAAACCCTCAACCCTATTGGACCCAGATTTCTTGATCTTAACTTAGGCATCGAAGGGTGCCCCCTACTACAGCCAGGGTTTCCTTTGTTATCTTCATGTGTAGGTCCCCGGACGTCCAGCGAGGGTTAACCAGATTTCAGCATCAACAGTTATCGAGCTAGCCTTCACCTCCACTAGCTCGGCCTCTAACTTTGTGGCCTAGGCCACCACTTCAGCCCATTCCCTTTTAGAAGTAGAAAGGTGCAACCTCGTCCCCCCTGGCTTAGCTAATGCTGAACCCTCCTTCCACTGGGCCTCATCCAACTAGATCTTCAGAGCAACCTGATCCTCCCCAGATTTCTCCAGAGCCTCTCGAAAGGCTTCGACCTCAACCATCTTGTTCTGGAGTGCCGCCTCCGCCTGTTCGCACTCCTCGGCTACTCGCCTTACTACTCAGAAGGCAGATAGGAGAGGGGGGACGAGCTGAAACAAAGAAGAACATGTTAGAAAATGTTAAAAGTTCATGAATAGACATGCATGGCCAAGGAGAACAAGTCTACCATGTAGCAGTACGCGACCACGTCCCCCAGAATAGTCACTAGATGAGTATTCACCAACTCGGTGATCTGCTTCTCTAAAACATGTCTGGTCATCCATGCGGCAAGGCTGTTTATATAATACCCAAGAGGCAGAGGAGTTGATTCATCAATCTCATTAGCTCACTGGCCTAAGGTATCACCATCCTCGGTCTGAGCTTAGGTTGTTGGGAGTTGGGGCTCCTCGGCAGGTAGGGCCACCTGGGCCGGGGGAGTTTCCTCTAAATCTACCACCTCCACAGTCACCAGTTGGGGAGAGACCGAAGTTGGAGTGCCCAAAGCTCCTTCACCAGCAGTGGTCGGGGTTGGTTGCTCCGTCATAAGCCCTTCGGCGATAAGCTCCTACCTCGTCTTCACAATTGTGAAGGAGCCCGCCCGCTTCATCGAAGGTACGACAACCCTCCTCTTCATTGACAACTTCTTCTAGACCATCTCAACCTCAAAAGGGGGTCGGGTTCTCTGAGTAAGGCATTGGAGGTCAGCCATTTCTGCACGGCGAGACCCTTCTAGTTAATACAAAAAATAAATCATAATATGAACATAATGATCAAGATGACTGTGCTACCCACCGTTTATTTGATGGGACTAGCCAAGAAAGACCAAATTGGTGTAGGAGGTTGGGCATGATCCGTACACTCCAAGCCATGTGAGTAGCGCTTGTCACCTTTACTCGGTTCACCTAATAGAGCTGAAGGTCGGAGAGATTGGGCTGAGTCTAAGAAACACCTACAAAAATGATCAGTGGTAAGTAAGCATAATTACAAAAGCCAAAGAAATTTACAAGTCCATTGCTCGATGATGTCCAACCTGGGATGGAAAATTTGATGGGAACCCGAAACCACAGCCTACCCAAGTTAGCAATTGGGGCCTCCCACTCTTCGAACGTCCAGAATCATTTGTCCTTCTAATTTTTGTTAGAGGATGGATTTTCGGTGATAAGGGTCTGGCCCTTATTCACCCATGCCAAGAAACAGTACCAGATCAAATACTTCGTGCGGGCCTTCAGTTGATATAGGTATAGGAATTCATCAACCGTCAGCTTGGTGTTTTCGAGTTAGAACCAGAGAATGTAGGTCCCCAGTTGTAACACCCCGTACTTTTTAGTACTCGAGTGTTACCATGTAATCTAACTTAATTGAATGTTCACTTACACCCTAGCCTAAATCGGGTCGATATCAGATATCTTCGTCCATTCATCAAGCCATCCAACTATTCATCAATGCCCGGACAGTCATTGAACCATGTTAGAGACCAACCAAGCCATTGATTAACAACACTAGGTAGACCATACATTTGCATTAGGACTCCTTAGATAAATTATAAATCGATCACAACATTTCGTTGATCGATCTAACGACCGATTTCCCTAATTTGACCATCGGATTGTAAAATCGGCCCTAATACTACTTGAGTAGTAGATGTGCCTGGGATTGGACACATGGCTTACTAGGACATGATTTAATTCATTGACAACTATAATCAAAGGCGATTCATACAAGATTATAATAAACAATAACTAAATACAATATCTATGTATGCACATATAAAAATAATATAAAAAATAATGATGATGATGATAATAGAGGTTCTTATGGCAATAATGATATTTTTAACACGTAGAATAGGCATACCTAAACACATAAAGGATTCCTAGGACCTTCAAACCATTAATGGTTAGATTGAAATTAATTCGACTGTCGAATCAACGTAATCAACACCTAAAGTCCGTGAAGCAGTTAGTATGGCCCACCTAAGCATTGGATTTGCCACATCTCTAGTCAAGATGGCCCAGTTAGGCCCATGGAGCATCATGGACGAAGTGGATTCCACAAAAAACATCTCTATGGACCCCACGTTTGATGGGCGTGCACCATAGTGGGTGTGCACCTGCAATGCACCATGTCAATCAAATAGCATTTAACCTGGCTATCCCGAAGAGGAAACCTCCTCTTTCTCTTTATGTGATTCTCGCTCGGGCCCAGTTCGAATGGACAACGTCCGTTTACAACATCCGTGGCCCACCATGATCACCCAACCGGGAGATCCAAACCATCCATCGTGTTCACGACACAAAAAAGATTAAATCCCGGGAAGTCAAACCCATAGCTGGACACAGATGTGCGCACAAAGACGAGCACAAGTAGAGTTACACATTCGATGTTTTTTCAAAAACAGAAAGATTTCATTTCTAGGTGTCATACTGGCAATCTATGTGAACGATGCCAGGTTGATCCTAACCCTCCAATCAAGCAAATCTCAGCCATCTGATGCCTTTCACGCGGATTAGGGCTTCTTATAGAAAACTGACGCTAAGGCATGGTTTTCACTGGCTATTTTCTAGCAAAACCACCTACCGAGATTAAATCTCAGCCCTTTAGTTTCATCTAACAGCTCTAAGAGAATTAGGGATTAATATAAAGAAGAAAGGGAGAAGACGCAGCGCTTCCTCCTCCCATTCTTACGGCTGTGCTCGAAAACTAGCCGACTCCTTCAAGCTTCAAACCTATCGATGAAATGATATTGAAGCTTTGATTTATGGAGTCTACAAGCTCCTGTGGGCTAATATGAAGCATCTGGAAAAAGCAGAATGAAGAAAAACCCATGCGTTTTACAATTTACCATTAACAGCGATCTTCTTCTCCATTGTTGATGGTGTGTTTCTGGGCACGTTCGGCTAAGATGTTTAAGTCCAGAGATGTCTGTAATATGCAACATATAAAAGTGAAAACAAAAGAAAAGAAAAAGGAAGAAAGAGAGGAAAAAAGAAACCAAAAAGGAAGGGGGAGAGAGAGCGAGTGATGTTTCTCTTTGTATTGCACCAACTCGACTCGCACGAGCCATGGGTTGGGTCTGGGCGTGTCTGGCCAAGCCTTATCTCATTCCAGAGACTGTTGGATTGTAATGGAAGGGGAGAGAGAGAGAAGAGAAGAGAGAATGGGGGGTGGCTGTTGCACCAACCCCTCTCAGTTGTCGTGCGTGAGTTAGGCAGGGTCCATTGGTGTTGTTGGACCTTTAGCAAATGAAAAGTGAGAGAAAGTAGGAGAGAAAGAAGGAAAGAAAAGAAGGAAAGTAGGAGAAGGAAGATGGTGTTTTTTAGTGTGATGGTGCTGCACCATGTTAAGTCGAGTCATGACTATGACTCGGACCGAGTCTGGACCATATGAGTCACGCTGACTCACCAAGATAGATGGGTTTTGTTCTAGTCCAACAACTCCCATTGGCATGATCATGATAGCTAAGAAGAGGAAGGGAAGAAGAAAGGAGAAGAGAAGAAGAAGAGAGAGGGGGAGAGGTGGCTGCTGAGTCAAGTGGGGTCAACCCGCTGGGCTGAGATCGGCCCAAGTTGGATGTGGGTCTAGTCACATCCGAGCTATGTAGGGACTAGAGAAGAAGAGAGAAGAGGAGGAACTACGTGTGGTGGTTGTTTGTCGCACTAGCTTGACTCGCCCAAGTCAAGGAGCTGAGTCGGGACCGAGTCGGGGTTGATTGGGTCCAGCATGCTGTGGTAGTTCAGGCCTTCTCACTGGTCGGACTGAGTCCTGTGAACCAGTGAACTTAGGTATGCCAACTTTCAATTTTTATACATTTGAATTGTCGAAATCAAATTATCGTTATTTTTATTATTGTTAGAAATTATTATTAGACGTTATTAATTCTACTACTTGATTATTAGTATTAGATATTAACATTTATCATTATTAATGATATTCTTATTTTGTCATTAGTAGATTATTGATTATAAGATTAGTGTTGTTAGTATTAACTAACAATTATTACTTATAATTACTTCATTTCTAATATTATTATAGATTAATTATATGAATTAGATTTTAAACTCTAAACCAAAGCCTAAAATTAGATTAGTAGATAAAACCCTAAATCAAAGTAATCCAAACTATAGGTTATGATCCTAACCGTAGATAGTGTATGAAACTTGAATCTGACCATACAAATTTTATAATTCATAGTAGGATTCGGTTATAAAGGCGCACATACCTAGCGACACTAGTGGGTGATTTGATTCATCAGGTGAAGATTTCTTCCCCTTGAGCTTTCCACTTTCCCATTAGCTTAAGTGGTAGTTTTTATTTTAATTTCAATTGATAATTTATTTCTCTATTTCATAGTTATTTGTGCTAGTTGTTGGAATTGAATCTTAAATTATGTGCTCAATATTTATCCTGCATGAACATCTATATGTTGCACTTGTACATTTTCACATGCTTGTGGATTACTTGTGGATTGCTTGTGCAACTTGAATTAGTACATCTATCAGTGGAGAACCCCACTTACATATGTACATCTAGACTTTGGATGTAACTTGATTAATTGTGATTATAATGGACCTTCGATTTATTAGCTACTTAAATGATGGGTTAAATGAAATATTGATGTGGGCCTACCATCCAAGGGTTGTCTATGTGGCTTTTGAGGATGTTCTTTTTATTGCATCGATTTGGTATTTGTCCTATGTGGCATTTGATTTGATATTTGACCTATGTGGCTTTAATTAGATATTTACTTTATGTGGCATTTGATTTAATATTTGCCCTATGCAGCTTGTTTTGATATTTACCCTATGTGACTTAGTTTTGGTATTTGCCCTATGTGGGTTCGACGTATTATTTTTGTGCAATCATATGATGGTAAGTTCCACGTGTTGAACTATGATTGGCCACTAGCTGAAGAGATTTCATTAAACATTCCAACGTTGGAGTCTCATGAGTTGGGAATGGTGGTATGGGACACTATGCCTAAGCTGTCGGCCTATGTTGGGTGATGAGCCCCCCATAGTGACCTTTGAGCTTTCTTAAATTGGTTGATTATAATCGAAATAATAACGGTTTAGCTAATCATACATTCATAGCTTATGGGAGATGACGGGTGGCTAATTCTGAAATCTGTAGCACATGCCCTTAAGCCTTAGTTGTATCATCATTTTGCTAGCTACCCGACCACCGACTATCGGCCCACTTTGGTGAGTTTAGCACTACGCACGTATAAGGATATACTTTCACTGGTGACCGGACACATGCATAAGTTTTGTTCAAAACCCAACTAGATAAGCATCTCCAGTTGATGTGTATTCACGCATCCATGCATTTAATAAGACTGCATCATGTATTATTTTGAATACTTTTTTATTTACAACTATGCTCTTAACTAATGCAGTGGTGTGTAATCTTGAGGAGAATTCACACTGAGCTGGCCACTCATTCATCAAATATATAGCCGTACAGGTAATGTAGGTGGCTTAAATAATATCCATGTCAAGATTGATGAAGAGCAGAGTACACTTATCAGGAGCGCATGGTTGTATTTGTCAACTGTAGTTATGCGATCTTACGGCTCAAGTTTATATGCATTTTATTATTTCTCATGTGTTAAATTGTGTAATTCTTGTATTTATTAACATAGAGACATTGGTTTATATAAGTCATTTTGGGCAGCCGCTCATATATTTTGAATGTGCATGAAAATTCCCTTTATACTTGATTTGTTTCTCTTCTGCTAAACTGTCAACTCTGAAAAAAAGGAAAAAAATGCATGTGAAATTTAGATTGGATGTATTTAAAGGTTAACACTTAGGTTTTTGAAAAACGAGTCATATACTTGGGTTTTGAAAACTTAGGGTGTTACACCAACAGAGCTCTCCAGGCATTTGGAATGATCTAGCCTAGAGCTAACCTCAAGCGAGAAGTGACCTCCCGCAAATCTGATGGATGGGGAGGCAGATACCACATTAGAAGGTGACCAAGTAGATGGCCACATTGCCCTCATGAGGATCGCTAAGGACTTCGCCAGGCTCGGGAGCTCAAAGCACCATAGTGTCTGGTATTCGGTACTCTGACCTAATCAAAGCTAGGTCAGTCCCTCTCAACCTTGACCTAGAGAGACCAACGTCGAGAGGTTGGTCAGCCAAAGACTGAGCTGCCCCCCTCTCTACTGGGGTAGTCTCCATCACCCATTGCGACTTAACGGTACCGAAGATGGCTTATCATGTGAGGTTCGTAATTAAGAATCTTGGCTCTCTGGCTCAAAATTGCCTTGGAAAGCCCTAAGCTTGACCCATTCATCCAAAATGTTGAACATATCACTCAAAATGAAAAAGAAAAAGAAGAAAGTAGGGAAAGAGGAAGGAGAGGGGCTCGTTGAAGCAGGGTGTTTCCGACTTACTGGAAATCGCCTAGTCCAAGAAGTCTAAAGGAGCAGCACCGAAAATAAAAGTAAATAGTCGGGCTACTAGGATTTTTCTCCTTTTTATAGATATCCTCGGCCGTAGGGAGTAAATGCTCATATTTAATGTCGTAGCCAAGGAGGCGCTACAACTTACATTACTCTCCATGTGGAGTCCGCCCATTCGCGATCCCAACCCAATCTCGGAGACAGGGCCACGTGCTTGCACACCACTTGTCGAAAATCGAAAGGACGTCATACCAGCACACATGCCCCTCCACGTGGTGGCTTTCTATTCGAAGGGCGAACTGACTTCCAAGGCAACGCTACATGTCCACACGTTATAGGTTATAAGCCAAAGAGACATCGTGCAAGCCCACGCCTCCTCGAGTGCACTGTCATTATCATTATGACTCCTCCTCAATTTCTGCACATGCCACCCTTCTCTCTCCTGCAATGATGACTAGCTGATCCGACCTCCCAGACAGTACTAGATGAGTGTCAATCTCTATCGACTTACTTCCCAAGCATGTGGAATAAGTTTGGGAGTAGGGGGACTACTATTATGGGTAAAAATGAACTGAACTAAGATGACTAGTGTTGATGTCAAAATCTAGACCACCCTCCACTCGATACGGCGAACCTCTAAGGAAACCTAGTCCTGCACAGAGAGTGAGCACAACAGACCTTGGCTAAGCCGGGGGACCCTCCGATGCCTAAGTCAGGTCAAGGGAATCTAGGTCTAAGTAGATTATAGGGAGAGGGTGTGAGATATCGCGTACTTATATCAATGGAGTCTCATCGTATTTATACTTGCCTATCGGACGGTCTGGGTCCGTTAATCTCAGCATGATTCACCCAATTAGTGGGATACTATGATCGTGGAGATATTATCCATAATCCAGGGATCGTGTAGTGTATAGTGCGTATCAGCAGGCGAGACAATCGGTTGTGTCCTCTTAAGGTAGTTTCTCAGTTTAGCGCATGGAACGTCCGTATCCAACCTCGGCCTCGGCTCGGGATCTCGAGCTAAAGAGCCCCTGACTTCAAGTCTCAGACCTGGACTAGCATATGCAGGACAATGTCCAGAGATTGGGACAGGCTTTGATCCAGGCTCATAAGGGACTCGGCACCACTCATTTGTTAGGTATTCTAGAGATCTCCCCTTTGAGCTCTGAGGTGGGCGGTGGACTTAACCTGTTGAGTTCAGTTTCCCTGTAACCGACGACACGCAGATATGGATGGTCGACCTATTCGTCTTAGGTCGAGCAATAGTGGGACGACCCGAAGTCTGGCAAGTAGACTTCGGTCTGAGCTTTACGTTGACTGTCTCGGCTTTAGATCACTCCGAACCGATTGCCTCGGAGTAGAAGTACGACTGTGGCCGAGCCGAAAATCTTCTTTCCCTTCAGTAGTATTTACTATTCCAGATTAACTCTTATGTATCCGATCGGATTAAGGTGGTGTCGATCCTCGGAATTGAAGGGGCTCAGATCTTCCCATAACAGAAACCCCTTACCCTCCAAGTTTCGACACGGACTTAGAGAGTAAACACATACAGAAGATCAACAACTTCCACAACCGCATCTTCCACGCATGTAGTTGCAATTAAGATTTCTACATTTCAAGAGATACGTCCTCAAGGTTTCTTGTCCATGAGCTTACAATTAAGATTTCTACATTTCAAGGATACGTCCTCAAGGTTTCTTGTCCACGATCTAACCTCCAGCGGATTCGTGGAAATGGTTAAGATCTCAAATCGTTGCCGAACCTATAGTTGACCGCCACGTATGCCATGGGAGATGTTCTAGCGATGCTTCCCCTGATCAAGCGCCGCTTCTACTACCCCGAGCTTGTAACCCAATGCCAGAAGCATGCGGCCTGACAAAGCTTGAGTTATTGGTCTGCAGCCATGTGTGGCTCGGAGTCGACTCGCGATGATTCGGCTACGGCCATCATGCCTCGCCAATAATACAAAGATCCTTTCCAGGCTATATAATCTACTAGCATTTCGAAAATGTCCCTTATTTATACATTCTGAATTCGTGTGGCTGTTGGTTCCCTGAGGAGGCATTTTCTGGCTAAGGCGATTCTAACCGATTTAACTTTTTTTGTGAGGAAATTCCAACCGATCAGGTATTTCTGACGGAGACGATTCCCAGTGGACGTCCGATGAGTCCCCTCTTTCTCTAGCGTCGCTTCTTTTTTCCTTTACCTCCACGGGATGTCGACTGATTTAAATGTGGTCCGAGAAGATTACGATCTAGATGACGACTCTAGGCCAAGGAGCTCGAATAACAGGACAGGGGCATCTGAAGGTCCCTTGGAAGCAGTACCCCTCTTTCCCCAGCCGAGAAGGGGCAAAGAAGCGGGGGCTCAGACGCGCCGCACAGGCAAAAAGAGAGCCTCCCAAGCCCCCCGAGACTCTATGGCAGGTGGTGCTGAGATGCTCACAAGTGGGCGGGCTTTGGAGGTCATCTCGAGAGGCTCCGTGCCAGCATAATCCCAGATGGGATGGATCTGGTCGGAGTTTGAGATCCTCGACTCCATGCAAATAAGGGCGTCAGAGCCCCTCGACACAGTTGGTGCTCCTGCCGATGGAAAAGTCATAATTTTCCTTTGCACTCTACAGTGCGAACTCCAACTCCCTATGCACCCCTTTGTCCGAGCCCTGACGGCCTACAAAGGACTTGTTCCTAGTCAATTTATCCCCAATGCTTGGAGGGTTTTGATCTCTTCTTACATCATCTGACGTTAAGTTGAGAACCCAGAGCTGACACCAGAGGAGCTGATAAGCTTGTACTTAGTCAATCATGACAGCCATGAGCCATGGTATTACTTCGTGACTCGAGGCAGCAAAGGGTCAGGGCTGGTCATGAATCCTCCATCCTCTAACAAGGATTGAAAGAATAAATGGTTATGGGTTTCAGGTCAATGGGAGGCGTCGGCAGTAGAGTTGGGGACTTGACGACTCGAGTCCCCACCCAATTTACCACACTAGGTTGGACCTCACATATTTTTCTCCTTACCTCAGACCAAAAGAATCAGGTTGTCAAGGCCAAAGCGCGCTCGGTAGATCTTCGCTCCTGGTTGAATTTGATCACAACCGCCAACCTTCATTGGTACAGACTTTGCAAGTCTAAGCCCCTCGCTACTTCCTTCAGTAAGTTTTTCTTTTGTCTCTTACTTTGAAAGGACTGAATCTTTTAACTTGGTTGCTGATTCATTACTTTATATGTAGACATGGCCGAGGCTTTTGGGTCCCAAATGAGTAAAGACGCCCCGACAGTCGAGGAGATGTTAAGGGTCGAAACCCGAATAAAAACTACTGTTTGAAGGAGGCCAGCGGCTCCTCGTGGCGAGGGCCCTTCAGCCCCAATTTCTTTCTCTACAGCTCTAGCTGTAACTTTAATTTCTGTTGTTGTAGCTCTAGCTTCAGCACTTATAGCGACTGAAGTCCCTGCTGTTAACACTCCGGCTCCAACCCTTCCCCCTGCCACCGCCCCTCATACTATTGAACCACCTCCCATAGCCCCCGAGCCCTATATAGCCATCCCATCCTCATCCAAATAGGAGGAGGCCATTCAGATGGTTGACGCCATGCTCTCCCCTCCTGAAGTCGGGAATGATCTTAGGGCTAAGCCTCAGCCCTCAGCAGGCAACAGAACTAGGGTGGGGGAAGTGACAGGGTCGGATCAGGTGGAAACTGGGCTATCATATGTCCTGCTTGGTCCATTGGGCTTCCAAGCACGCTCTGGAGGAGGAGATAGTCAGCCTTCTCACCAAATTAGACGAGTCTTTCGTCAATGACATAACTTCCGTCTTTTACCGGGTACTTCTATCGACTTTCCTTGTCTTCAATTTTTACTGATTTCGAATGCTCATTCTCTTATTTTTATTCAGTCCGTCACGAGGCTCCTTCTGACTCGGGAGAGATTAAGGGAGCTTACGAAGAAAGACGCCAATATAGAAATCCTCAAGGGCGAGGTTGGGACCTTGCGAGATGAGGCCACATTCCTCCGGATGGAGCAGGCTGAACTGCTTCAGCAACTTAATGATGGAAAAGCCAGTGAGCTCCAGTTGAAGCGGGTCATGAGAGATCTAAAGGCTAGATGTGGTGCGGCTGCAGCTGAGCTATCCCAAGCCAGGGCCCATGTAGACTCGCTTGCCAAGGAGAACGCACGATTGGTGAATGCACTGGAGCGGACCAAAGCTGAGGTGATGGAAGATCTGCACAGAGCGGTCTCCCAAGTGAAGGAAGCCTAACGAGCTGAAGACGAGGCCTCCTTGGCCTCAGTAGTGGCTGTCACGATCGATGCCTTCAAGGCTTTAGAGGAGAAGACCGCCAAAGCTACCAAGTTTTACAACTGCGGCTTCGACGCTTGCATTGATGCAATCCAGGATCTATATCCGGACCTTAACCTTGAGCCGCTACTACTTGAAGACGCTAGGGAGAAGCCCTCTAAAGACGCTTGCCCGGATCAGGCTCCTGCCTCCCAAGCTCCTCCTCCTCCAACTGAATAATTTTCAATATTTCTCCTTTTATGACTTTTTCTGAACTTGTCTTTTGATGAATGATCTGGTGGATGATATTTTTTGACCCTCTGACGAGGGCATGTGGATGATGATTTTTTTTATATTAATCTGTAGTTGATCTTTGGATGGTGATTGTTAATTGTTGATTACCGAACTGATTCATTGATAGGTTGATTCATTTCGAGGCATTGCCGAGCCGACTCCTTGATGAGTCAGCTCATTTCAATGTCGTTTCATAGAACTCTGTGATATTGCGATTGTTAGGACCTAACCCCTAGGGGGTCGGTTCCTCCCACGATTGGCGAGTGATATTTAGTGAACTTCTTGAT
Source organism: Magnolia kwangsiensis (assembly GCA_037074715.1). NCBI lineage: Eukaryota > Viridiplantae > Streptophyta > Magnoliopsida > Magnoliales > Magnoliaceae > Magnolia > Magnolia kwangsiensis. The sequence continues at coordinate 170,674,047 of CM073571.1, forward strand.
CGGACAACAAACCGACATCTCTATCAGGGAGTCAGGTCGACTATGGGCTTTTCCCCTAATATAAGGGGATGCCTTGTAGAACTTTTCATGGGATAACGTACTAACCACTTCTTTAAGGGATTAGTTCGTTAAGTCAGTCCCTACTTATAGGAGGTAAATTATTTATAGCAGATAATCCACTCACGTAGATATAAAGAAACGTGAATTTTATTGGGAGCCTTAAGGCTAGTCGCTCAAAGGCGCACACTTATTGGGGGCCTTAAAGGCCATTACATCAATGGTAATAGACTTTTAAGTACTCGACATTCAAGTGGTGGGGGAGCTGACGGCCCTCGAGATCTTCTAAGTGGTAAAGCCCAGTTTGGTCGATCAGACCACACAGTAAGGCCCTTCCCAATTAGGCCCAAGTACCCCACCCCCGGTTCTGCGGTGTCCTAGAAGACTTGGCGAAGGAATAAATCTCCTAAATGGAACTGCTTGGTCTTAACCTTGGAATTGTAAAATTGTGTCACCTCTTGATGTTGAGTAGCGACCCGAATTCTAGAGATTCTCTTACTTCTTCAAGTAGATCTAGGTTGGCTACAATCTTCTCATTGTTTTGATTCTCCTGATAATTTTTTACTCGAGCTGTAAGGAGACCAATCTCGACCGGCACCATTGCCTCCGAGCCGTAGGAAAGCGAGAACGGGGTCTCCCCAATGGATGACTAAGTTATAGTCCTATAATCCTGGAGGATGAATGGGAGTTCCTCACCCCATTTACCTTTCGCCTTCTCCAATTTTGTCTTGAGATAGTGCTTGATGACTTTGTTAACTGCCTTCACTTGTCTATTGGATTGCGGATGCCGAGGCGAAGAATACGTGTTCGAGATGCCAAGCCCTTACACATACTTCGAAACTTATTGCTATCAAACTGCCTACCATTATCAGACACGATGGTGCGTGGAATCTCGAATCGACAGATGATGTTCTTCCAAACAAAATCGATCACCTTCTGCTTAGTGATTTTTGGAACCGGCTCAGCCTCGGCCCACTTGGTGAATTAATCAACTGCAACGATAGAGAATTTGGCATGCCCTTTCCTGGCGGACAGAGGTCCGATGATATCAATCATTCATTAGACGAATGGTCACGGACCATTCATAGGAGTCATTTCTTTCGCGGGTTACCTCGGCACGTTCACATATCGTTGACACTTTTCACACCTTTAAACCTAGTTTTTCGAGTCTTCTCTGATGGTTAGCCAGAAATATACTTGGTGGAGTATTTTCAAAGTAAGGGCCCGACCCCTAGAATGGTTCCCACAAATGCCTTCATTAATCACCCAAATCACGTAATCCGCTTCATCGAGTCGGATACACCTGAGATAGGGCTGTGAATGCCCTTTTTTGTATAATATCCTGTCCAGGACTACGTACCATCTCGCTTTGACTCTCAGGCGCCTAGCTTCCAACCTATCAAAGGGAACATCACCAGATGTGAGGTAGCTATAAATCGGGTCCATTCAGCTGATCGATCCGAGGTATGAGAAGCTATCCTTCAGACAGGCCTTATACATATCTGAATAATCCACACAGACTAGCCATTTTCTGTTGGCTTTCTTGACAAGCACCACGTTTGCGATTCACTCTGGATAGTGTACCTCTTCTATGAAACCGACGTCGAGCAGTACGGAAACTTCATCAGTTATTGCCTCATACCACTCGGCATTGAATTGTCTTCTTTTCTGCTTCACTAGTTTGTGATCCGGATCCACATTCAACCTATGGACCATGACATCTGGAGAGATCCCGGACATGTCCTCATGTGACCAAACAAAGACATCTCTGTGCTATCGTAAGAAAGCTAACATTTAAGACCATTGCTTAAAATTCAACGATGTTCCGAGCTAAACAGTTTTGCTTGGGTACACCTCATCGAGCGGTACCTTCTCCAGGTCCTCCACAAATGAGTCCTTAGCAGGTCCCCTGGGATCTGGTACGTTGATGGTGAGCGCTTGCTTCATGAACCCTTTCTTCACTGCTATTGTGTAGCATCTCTGAGCTTCGCGCTGGTCACTTCGGAGGTAGCCTATTCTGCCATCGGAGGAGAATTTCATCATCAGATGATTGGTGAACATGACTGCCCTCATTGCATTGAGAGAAGGTTTGTGTAAGAGCCGTATCTTAGTCCGTACCATTCCATAGATTCCTGTGATCCTCCCTGTCGAATTTCGGCAACCCTTGACCTGTATTCGACGTTTTCGAGCAATCCTAAACCGAGTCCTACAAACCTGAGTCAGCTCGACCTGAGACTTATACCATAACGACTGCATCGTTGTGGCGGTTCCGATGCTGCGACTCACAGGCCTGTCTGATACCCAGGCCAGGAGATGTGGGCCCATGTTTAGTTCAAGGAAAACGCCGCACGTGCGAATTCTGAGAGAATTTTTATAACATGTCACATCAATCAATCACCTTAACCAAGTACACATTACCTCACACCCCATTACCAAGTAACCCCATAAGTCAATAATTTCTTACACAACCCATACCCCTCTTACACAAATTACCCCAAAAGTTAACAAAGTTCTTACACACCCATGACTCACCTCACCATCACTCCATCACTCAACCCTCTCTCTCTCCTTACAACACCCTCTCTCTCATTTCTCAAACCCATTCCCAAGCAAACCAAGCTCCAACGTGTGAGCTTCCCAAGCTCTCATGGAGAAGCTCTAATGTGGCCCACTTCATACCCTCTCATCTCTCATCTCAATCATCAAAACTTCATCATCTTCCGTTGAAATCAAAGCCAAGGAGTTCGACGTTCCATCGGACCGAGATGGAGGCCAATAGGTGGGTGATCCACCGTTGATTTTCTATTAGTAGATCCACTTATGATGGGACCCTTTTTTATGCATGTATTGTGATCATAGAGGGCCCATAGTGGCGGGGTCCCTCCATCACCATCCGATCTCTCCCTTTTTTCTCTCTTTCTCTCTTTTTTTATTTTTTGTATGGTAATGATGATAATGAGATATGTGGCCCACCATGATGTTTACATCTAAGCCATCTACCGATGGACCCCATCCATGTGGGACACACCATGATATTTATATGTCATCTCAATCGTCCATCTAAGATGTGGCCCACCCCACACATCTGGGTGGGGCCCTCCTTGATGTATTTATCCTAATCCACCCCGTCCATCCGCCCTAATCGGTGTGGCCCACCATGATTTATGTATTTTATCGATGTCATCCATCTGTTTTATCCAGGTCATCTAGTGGGCCTGGGTGATGAGAAAACACAAACATCAGACTGATCAAGTGGGCCACGTCCATGTGGGACCCATCTTGATGAGGTATATATATCCACATCGTCCGTCCAGCGTTCCTGGACATTAGACGTACCAGTGGAGAAGTGGACTGACAGTGGGGTGTGGTTAGCAGAGAAGTGTAAACTGATGGTGAGGTGTGGTTAGCTGTGAAGTGTGAACAGACAGTGGGATGTACTATCTAGCAAAAAGAAAAAAAAAGATACATAATATTAATGATATAATATTATATTAATATAATACATGATTTGGAGATGGTAGCCCAGTACGTGGGACCCATCTCTCTCTTATTTTTTAAGCAGCAACGTGCAACATACAGCTCAGCTGCCCCAATATGTCATCACCCATCCACGCCATCCATCCATTGGGGTGGGCCATACCATTATGCATGTGATTGTGTCCACCATCAAAGGATGGTGGGACCCACCCCACATGTGGGGCTGCACCTGGTGTATGTGACCGTCCATGTCCAGGCCGTCCAGGGCCTGGACATTGATATATATATACACACACACATGATGGTGGGCCCTACGTGGGACACACATCTACCTTTCTAGTGCAGTAAGCTGCATGTATAGCAGCTATATTGATGCTCCTTTTGATGGGAACAAGCCCGAAGGCCCCACATTGATGTATGTATTTTAGCTACACCGTCCACTGTTTAGATGGTGGGGCCCACCATGATGCAAACTTTGTATCCATACCGTCCAGCCATTTGTGAGATCATTTTATGGCGTGGGAAAATGAGTGACTCAAATCAAAAGTTCAAGTGGGCCCCATCATTTAAATAGTGGATAGTGTCATCCACCGTTCAAACTTTTAAGGGCCACAGTAGTTTTCAATTAAGCCGATATTTGTTTTCACTTCATCTACCTCTATGTTAGCTTATGAATAGGTCGGATCTCAAAAATACATAAGGGTGGGCCTGATTTGATATACATGAGGCCCATTGGCGTGACCTGATTTGATATACATGAGGCCCATTGGCGCGGCCTGATTTGATATACATGGAGCCCATTGGTGTGGCCCATCAGGATGTATTTTGGCCCATGGGTGAGGCTCACCCGTTTATATTGTTAGGCCCATGTAATAAGGCCCACTCGATATATGAGGCCTAGTAATGAGGCCCGTGCGATGAGGCTCATATGATATATTTGAGGCCCCAAGTGCAAGGCCCAACTGTTGTGTATTCAAGGCCTGATGTGATGCATGTTGGCCCATATGACGAGGCCGATGTGATGTAAATGAGGCCCATCATGATTGTATGTGAGGTCATGAGCCCACTATATGTTTGGCCCTATGTAGGTCACTCATTGGGAGCAATGTTGGTTAGATGTCCACATTAATGGGTAATGATGGTTGGATGTTCACATTGTGACCTTCCCTTAGGCTTTATTAGGACCATTCTCATAATTCTCTTGTGGGTTAACCCAGATAAGTGGGCCCCATTCGCCACAGATGGATAGTTTCACGCTATTGGATTTGATATAATCACGGCTGAGGCCCGATCTTTATATTATGGTTGATCGGCTGTTCCTCTATGGATCCCGCCTTATTTATGTGCTGGTTGTCGATGCCGATTATCGATGCTAATTATCGGTACCGATTGTCAATCATTGGTGCCGATTATCGAGGTCGATGCTAATTATATATCCCAATTATCGAGGCCGATTGTCAAGCCGATTGTCGATGCCGATTCTGATTATCGAAGTTGATTTCGATTATCGAAGCCGATTCTGATTGTCGAAGCTAATTCTGATTGTCGAGGTTGATTTTGATTGTCGAGGCCAATTCTTATTGTCGAGGCTCATTCCTATTGTATAGACCGATTCCGATTTATCGAGGTCGATTTCGATTCCGATTTCGAGGCTGAGTCAGATTGTAAAGGCCGATTCCGATTTCGATTGTCGAAGCCGAGTCAGATTGTCGAGGCTGATTTTAATTCCAATTTGTCGAGGCCGATTCCGATTGTCGAGGCTGATTGTACAGGCTAATTTCGATTTACCGAGGCCGATTCTGATTATCGAGGCTGAGTTAGATTATCGAGGCCGAGTTACGATTCTGATTTCAATTGTCAAGGCCGAATCAGATTATCGAGGCTGATTTTGATTCTGATTTGTAGAGACCGATTTTGATTCTCGAGGCAGATTGTAGAGGCTGATTCCTATTATCAAGGCTGATTGTATATGTCGATTCTAATTGTCGAGGCTGATTCTAATTGTCAAGGTCGATTCTGATTGTCAAGGCTGATTCTGATTGTCGAGGTCGATTTCGATTATCGAGGCTGATTGTCAAGACTGATTGTCGAGGCTGATTCTGATTGTCGAGGTCGATTCCGATTATATAGGCTGATTCCGATTGTCGAGGCCGAGGCTGATTCCGATTTGCTGAGGTCGATTCCGAGTATCGAGGCTGATTGTCCAGGCCTAATATGATGTATATGCGACCCATATTTAAGGCCCATTATGATGCGTATTCAGCATGTGTTTAAGCGTAATGTGATGTATATGAGGTCTATGTAATAAGGCCCATTGTGGTGCATTCAAGGGTCAGGTGATGGAGCCCATTGTAATGCGTATTAGGCCCATCGTGATGTGTATTAAGATCTTGAGTAAGGCTCATTGTGTGGTATATTAGGCCCTTATATGAGGCTATGGGTCCACTATATGTTAGGATCTATGTGGGTCATTCCTTAAGGGCAATGTCGGTTAAATGTCCATATTGTCGAGGCCAATTGTTGATGCCGATTATTGATACTGATTATGAGTATGTGACAGCATAACATCATAATACATGTCCATACGCATCATCTGCATGTTTGTTATGAGATATAGTTGGCCATTACATATGTCGTAGGACAGGTTGTTCATAGGACTCCCTAATAGGCGGAGTTGCCTCACATTAGTGCACGGTATGCCCAGGATTAATGCATGATTGGACTGTGTGACTTATGCATTACGCATTGTGTGATTATGATTACCATACGCCCTAGCCACATCAAGGTCATAGCCTTCACAGGCATATCGTGGATGGTCAGATGGGACACAAAAAATTTGTTCTACATGTGATGCTATAGATATCCCTGAGTGAAAGTCCCTAAACCCTCTTGATTTTAGAGGTTACTCTAACATCTAGACCAAGTGGATGCATGAGTGCATGAGGGTCGTATACCGTTAGATTGCATCTTCCACCGTGTCATGGTTGGTTGGAAGGGGTACGACCTTACCTGCCCAAGAGGAGGGGGAAAAGCTTGGCTGAGTTTAACCAGCTTGAGGAATGGGTCTGCTATCGATGAGCCGGCCCCGATATTGGTAGGCGGATGGTGAGGTCTCTTCCACTCACCTTGTTGTGTACGATGGACGGTAATCTGGTTTAGAGTGTAATAGACCCGGTGATTTTTCATAAAGAAACCGTACTGATATGTTGACTTATTGAGTAGGAGTTGCATACCCATTCATTCATCCACTCACTATCCACTCAGGCTGGTGGTGTGCAACTAATTGTTATGTACCTTCGCATGTCCAGGATTTCAATTGGGCACGCGACTAACCTGAGATCAGGAGTTTACCACATTGGATCTGACTATCCAAATTTAGGTATGAGACTGGTTTGGATAGAAGTCTTTTGTGATAAACTATATAGTCTGCGATACTACGTACTATCATCCTGACTTCACACTTCAACTTAGTAATTTCATTCATATCGCATATTGCATTATATCCTCAACACATAATATTTAGCTTACTTTGTCTCTGCATTGCATAGCTGATCTACATTGTTTCCTTAGTATATGATATTGGTTTATTATATTTTTACATCACATATCCTGCATAAGGCTAATTATATTTATGGGCTTATTAGCATGTTTTCGCATTACTCTAGTATTGTATAATTTATGAACTTACCACTATTTCTGATATTGCATTATTTATGGGCTTATCATTATTTTCGCTTACTCTGATTACCCTGATATTGCTTACTTGGCAGTTACCTTGTGCACACACTTTCACCACCCACTAAGCTTTATATAAGCTTATGCATGATAGATGCGTGCAGGTGGCGTTAGGTTCAAGCAGCGTTGAGTTTAGAGTATGCAGCGGACCTCTGGAGTTTTCATTTTCGATATATATGTATTTCCCTTTTAGTATTGTATTCAAATGATTATATTAGTGGATATGTGATGATGATGTTGCCTTTATGATTTGGGTAAACTTGTGGTTATGGTTCTTACGAGATAAATATACGTTGAAAAATCCTCCTTGTAGGATTTCAGGATCAGAATCTAGCATATGGGTGCTGGAAGCCGAGAATGGGGTACTAGGGAGGTTGTCGACACCGGATTCAGCGATCAAGATTCCTGTGAGTCCGATCTCTGAGTTTAGGGCATGACAGTCTGCCCAAAATGACGTCGTGTACTGATAGCACATTGACAACTAGGAAGTCTACCATGAGGGTAACTTGATGTTGTCATTCTCCTGCGGTCACAAGGAGGGAGATGGCTCCCTCGGAGATCACCCTTTCTCTTGCAAAGCCATGTAGGGGGTCTTCACAGGTCTAAGGCATGACCTTGGAATCTACATTCTTTTGAAAACCTTAGAGTAGATTACATCTACAGAGCTTCTCGTGTCGATCAGGATGCGATACATACTGTGGTTGGCTATGGTCATAGTGACCACTAGCGTGTCGTCGTGTGGATGTTAGATTCCGCGTGCATTGTCTTCAGAGAAGGTCATATTGCACGGGCTGACGCAGAGTTCTTTGCTCGGCCGCTCGGTCAAGTGGATGTAGTGTTCTGGATCAGACTTCCAAAAATGGACTTTTCAAGCCCTGTTTGAATCTCCTCCACCGGATGAGCAACCAAAGATGGTGCGAATTTCAGCTGGCTCTTCTGCATTGTTATTCGGCTACTCTCGCTCTTCTTTACTAGCGGTTCTCTCTTCCTTAGTATATCCGCGAGATGACCCTTACGAATAAGGGTCTTGATCTCATCTTTGAGATCTACAGAATCAGTCGTGTTGTGGTCGTGATCTCGATGGAAACGGTAATACTTGCGATTATCTCGATGATCTGGATCGGCCTTCATACAAACAGGCCAATTCAGAAGCTTGTACCCTCTGATGTCTAGTAAGATTTGCTCGGTATATGTGTGGAGGGGGTGTCGGAATGAAATTTACTCTCTGGTTTTCTGCTCGGACGACGATCGCGAGGAGTGCGGTCATCTGGTCCTTTGCTGGATGGTTGAGGTTCTTTGTTCCTTTGCATTTTTCCTTGCCAGTCGTCTCTGTCACTTGAATATTTTTATGGGTGTTGGAGAATTCTTCGGCTTTAATATACTTTTGAGCTCGAGCGATGAGGTCAGCTTGAAAAAGCGGTGTAGGCCACTTAAGTTGAAGTAGGAATATGTCAATATGTCATAGAGGGGGGGTGAATAGGACTTTTTGAAGATTCATAAGTTATTTTTTAGTCCTAACACACTAATCCTATTACAGAGTACAAATTAGGATTACTCAAGAATTAACTCTACTGACTTCCAAGCCTGATAGAGGATCCAATCACAATTACTTGTAAGATAAGCAAATTTATGAATCAGATTGTGATGGATATGACTGTGTGTGCATAAGATATGATTTCAGATAATCATATAGAAGGGCATGTAAGGCAATCACATAAATGAAAGACATTATCAATCTCAAACACAGTCATTTTATAGTGGTTCGACTACTTATCTACTCCACTCCCGACTTCCACACTCAACCCTTGAGTGACCAGATTTCACTAAGGAGGTTTTCCATGGTTCACCTCAAACCTAAGGTTTTAAATCAGGTTCACCTTCAACCTTTACAGAGGTTTCTCCTCGGTTCATGTCAAACCCTGGAGTTTTACTGGCGTACTCCTAACCAAATGTTTATGCTCTCCTCGGAGTAAAGGTCCACACAACGTAATTGACAAACTAGGGCACGTAGTAGGTGCACTTTCAATCTCCCCCTTTGTCAATTACGTGACAAAATACCCAAACACACCGTAGGAATATATCTAGACAGATACATCCTAAATTGTGTGTACATGTATTAACACAGTTTTATAAATTCTAAACTCCCATATACACACCCAATAAATTCTTTCCCTTTACTTAAAAAAAAACTCTCCCTTTCTTATTGCGGTTGCTCCCCCTAACACCTGCAACACAGATATACAATTTTCGCTCGGGGTGTTTGAATTGTTGTCCCCCTTTTTTTCAGTCATTGACAAAGGTATAAGACGTGATATTGACTGAAGATTGAAGCTTATGGGAGAACTCAGATAGATAGATGTATATAAATGAGAACACTGTAAAGCATAGATCAATAAAAAGTTTATGGGAGAACTCAGATAGTCATTTTTATAGCATTAAGAATGACAATGAAATAGGAATTGAATTCAGTCATATCAATAAAAAGTTTAATCATCAGACCAAGATATCAGCCATATGTAGGGATACCTAAAACAAGTAAGCAGAGATGGATGCAAAATCAAATGTTTTTTACTAGACACATGGTTCTACCAGAACTGTCTCTTTCTAACACATAGAAGGCTCGCCAGTCGTTAGTAGCTCAAGAATCTGCTGCACAAAGTGTTGGAGAGCTTCCATCCTATTTTCTATTCCTGATAGTCGTTGTTCGCAGTGTTGGAGTCGCTCATCAACTCTAGTGAGATTGTTTAAAAGTTGGCGCTCAAACACATGATGCTGATGATTTGTGACAGAAGCAGGACTATAATCAGGAGTTCGATTGGATTCTAAAAGAATTTATTCATTAAGCATGGGACCACTATCTTCAACAGATGGAGAAATCTTGACATGTGATGAGACAGAGAGATACACTTGTTGCGCTGCATCATGGTCGTACCAAACTTCAGGATATACCTTATCAGTTATTTCCGGCAGTCCTGCCCAGTGTGCGAGCTTGCAGATAAGAGATGGAAAAGGTAAAAATTCAAGATGGTCACTTCTAATTACCTTTATTAACTAGTCTAATATGAAGGTTGGTAAGCATACAGGGATCTCTTGATAGACATCATACATAATGTTGAGTGCAATGGGACTCAGATATGTGTCATTTGCATCACATGGGTACACATTCGTGTTGAAAATACTGTAAAGGAGTTGGAACAAGATTCCTAGGTATTTTATTGGAAGAATATTACTATCATTTCTAGGAATTGTCATACCCTGGCACAGTGCTTGTGTAATGTCCATCCATCTACCCAAATCGTTTAGATTTCTGCTAGTGACAGGGATTTGCGTCACTTCAATGTTTAGAACATGACCAAGAACTGATGGAGTGATGTGCTTGGTGTGTTGCATGAATTTCAGACATATGCAAGGTGGGTAATCTTGGACAACATGACAATAGTTGAAGAACTGCTGGATCATTTCAAACTGATAGGGCCCGCCCATGTTAAACATATTCTTCCATCCAATGGTTTCCATCATGAGATCCACCCCATAGAGTTTGACAGTACTAATGAGAATAGTACGATCGACTATTGTGACTTGTTCCCAGTCTGACTGGTTTTGAGGTGGTCTAAAATATTCCTCTTTCTTGTTCTTAGAAGATTTTGTGGATGAGAGAGCCTTACCTTTTCCTTTAATCATCTTTCTTGTGTCACTTGGGTGTCGAGATTTCATTTGGACTTCGAGCAGATCAACCAAAAGAACTGATCAAGGAAGAGAAATAGGACTAGCCTTTAACGAGGGAGAAAAAAATATTTACGATCAGCCTTTTATTTGGGGCGCCATCTGTCGATCATATCGACAAAAATGTCGATTGTATCGAGAAGTTATTGATCGATGCCATCGGGACAGCCCACGATGTTATCAATGGTCACAAGACTTCTCCTATTCTGAACAGCTGTCGATGATATCAATTAATCAGTCGATGTGATCGACATTTAGAAGTGTCCAATCGACACTCCTATCAAAGGTGAATCTTTTTGAGTTTTTCTTCAGTTTAACGATTGTTCATATACAAAATAGTATCTCACTGAAGTTCCCAGTAGAGAATATCAGCAAAATTTCGTATAGCTTCTGTACATTAAAGAGTATAAACATTGGGATGTTTAATGTGCAAAAGGTGAGGTGGGGTGCCTCAGATTGTTTCTTTGAAAGCTCAGCAAAATTGCATCATTTCAGCGAATATCCAGATTTTGATGCATAACCTGGACCAATTTCTTCATTCTCAGCATTTCTCAATATCACTCCTTCCTTTTCCTTCAATAATGTAGCAGTGGTTATTTGTGCGAAGACCTTTTATAATTGATTTCCCTGATTGATATAGAATCTCACATTCTTCTTTGTTGAAATTTACCACATGCCCATTATCGCAGATTTGAAAGATGCTTAATAGGTTATGTGTCAAGCCTTTTATGCAAAGAGCATTCTCATTCTTAAACAGATTAATTCCTTCTATAATTCCCTGACCAATTACTTCAGCAGTGGTTCCATCTCCATAGGTGATTATCCCTTTGTGAAGATCCTTATAGTTTGAAAGGAGAGATTTGTTACCTGTGACGTGCCTTGAGCAACCACTATCAAGGTACCATTTAGCCATATTGCCTAATAAATGATCTAATTGAGTAACAAGGCAATTTATCTTTTCCTTAATCACCCACTTTGTGACAGGAGTTTTACTTATGGTAGATTCGTTCTTCTTCTTTGATTTGTCCTTATGACTTGACTGCTCCTTCATCCTGTCAACTATTTCAAGTGGTGATGCTTGCATACTTCTTTTATTTAGCTCATAAACTGACTCCTCATTTTTGCAATGAGCTGAGATAGGTTTGGTGTTACTACTGGATGCAACATATTTTTCAAATGGTTGTGCATCAGTTTTTGTTTTCCCCTTTCCATAACCTAATCCCTTTTTGTCCTCTCCATATTTTTCATTCCTAATAGTTTTTCAAATTTCTCACCACTCTGGAAAAATTTACAGTTTATTTTGATAATTTTTCTAGATTCTTCTAGATCATTCTGAAGTGTATAATTTTTATTCTGAAGAATCATATTTTTCTCATTTAGTTCTTTGACTTGTTCCTTTAATTTCTTGGACTCAGATTTCAGTGAGTTGTTCGTTCTTTTAAGTCTATCATTGTCTGAGTGACATTGCTGCAAATCAGTGATTAGATGATAATTAATATTTGAAGCTTTATACAGCTCTATCTGTAGCAATTTCTTTTTATTTTCAACTATTCCAAGTCTCTTGATAATATTAACGCTATGGATGTAAAGTTGATTGTAAGCGTTTTGTAATTCATTATTCTCTTTATCTTCTTCTTCCTCAATTTCTCATTGTCAGATGAAAATGATTCAGTAGCTTGTTGTTCTTTCTCAGATTCAGTTGGAATGATCGGAGTAGTAGAGACCATAAGTATTTTCAAGGATTTTTTATCTCCATCACTTCCAGAGTCACTGTTTTCTGAAATTGACTCTTCCATATTGTAACATCCCGAAAATTGGGGGTCGAGTAAAAACCCAACTCCCAAGTTTCAAAATGTTATTTATGCAACATAGATATGTATGATTGAATGTTGTCTGTGTTAATGTATTAAACATGAGTGAGATTATGCCAGAACAGCATATCATACTCCAGAGACAGTTAAATTAACAAGCGGAAGACTGTGATAGTATTTATAACATATATAAACTTTTGTGTGTCTCCAGAGTGTGAACATGTTATCAGGTTAAACATATACATGTATACCTCAAAAGAGAAAGAAAGAATATACATGAGTGCTCTAAAAATATAAAATGACAAGTGTCAAGGCATCTAATCCACCTCCCTGTAATCCCGTCAATCAAAACACGCATAAAGGAAGGATCCTCCTCATCTTCATCAAGTCCAGCTCCGCTTCTCAAGCAGCGCCATCATCTGCAACCAAAATAGGGACTGGTGGGTGTCCGAAAACACCATCCCGTAACGTGGGAGTGAGTAGCTAACTAAGTGTAATAATAGAGAAAGGATTAGCATATTCTCAAATCAAACATGCGATAATAGTAAATCAAACATTCCTAATACTGTTGTTAATGCAGTATGACATGACATGATGGATGCCCTCACCGACGTTCTCCCTCATACGGCACCATCTTATGCCCGCGGCATGCTTGTGTACCATTCAGTGCTCCACATCTTCCACGCACATGTAATGTGATGGTGATATGATTGCCGAGTTATTATTAGTCCATTCAAACAGCAGGATTGGGAAACTAAGGTACTTCCCTTATATCAATTCCAACACAAATCCTGTCTAGGGTCGTCACTCCTAGTAATCTCATACGATTGTATATTTTGTAGGTCGCTGCAAGGGCTGTCAGGGCTGTTGCTCGCACTCGTTGCACCGCTCCCCCATCACCTTATCAATACAGGCCTACTGTACTCTCACTGCTACGGAAGGGTCGTCGCCTCCCGTAGACTCAGAATACGCTCGCGGTCACTACAAAGGACTCGTCGCCTGAGAAGTGTAGGCCGACAGCAAGAATATAGTGTCCCATACCACCATAATCTGCTCACGAGTCATAGGTGCTCACTGGTCACTATGGGGAGGTTTGTGGCCCCAGCGTAGGCCGACAGCTCGACCACGGTGTCCCATACCACCATGTCCGGCTCATGAGTCTTTGTGGATCAAGGTACCATAGTTAACAGGATTTACAATGGTAAGTTCAGTACCCTAGGTTCAAGCAGTTATGACTCATACAGGGTGAACATACAATGGCCAGTCAGGTTACTTGACGGGCTCGACTAGCACGAGCGCATCTCAAGTCGAACGACAAGAAGTGCGTAAAACACCTTGTGTGGCCTAACCACTACCGCCAACTCCAAAACACGGCTCGCGTTCACCGACGCGTCGTTCGTGGCAAAGATAGGCCAACCACGAACTTGCTCGGTTGTCGACTGCCTGGACTAGATATAGTCCCAAACAATTATGAATCTACATCAGCAATCATGTAAGAGTATTGGAAATGAAATACAACAATGTGAGCATGTTAACACATGTTATAACATACAACTTAAGTAAATCTTCCAACGCATGCATTTCACACATATAATGAAATCATGCATATAGCCAACATGTAGAAAATCATTTACATCAGCATATTAATTGAGAAATCAATCTCAAACTAATTCATAACACCATTTAATTCAATACATACTAGTACAAGCATTTATACAAACACTTACACTACACACTTAAGTCTACATATAATATGTCGACTCAAAGTGCGCATTTAGGCGAATCTCTTCACCAAACTAATTATGCACGTATTCCTAGTATCCTAATGTGACAAGAAGCCATGTCAATCAAATCAGCAAATTATGGATGAAAACAGTAATTCCTACAAATGACTAAAATGCCCTAAATCTCATATTTTTCGTCAGCTTACGAAACAGGAAACGGACAGCATGTTGTACATGTCAAACGGTGTTGCCGTCGATAATCTACTATTAATCGACATTGAAAGCGTTGGAAACAGTCAATCAAAGTGTCTAAAATCCGCACCTTTTCTCCTATAGGGGTATTAATTCGAACGGAGCATATACGCTTCATCTACGGCGAATAGGCAACTTAATTTACAAGATGCATCAGCTACTTCGCTATGGAACTGACGAAACCTCAAATCAGCAAGTGTTTGGGGTGTTTTCTTACCTAGAAACGTGGTGTAATCACCGAAAAAGTGATTGGATTGCTTGGCTTAACCACGTGCAGCAGGTAGCACAAGCAGCAGGAAAAACTCTTCCACTCTCTCTCATAAACTCTCACTTTCTCTCTCTCTTGCTAGGGTTTCTAGCAAATTCGGATGGGTGAGAGGAGTGAGGGTTTAAGCCCCTTTTATAACCTAATTCTTGCCCGAAATAGGCTTGGGAATAAAGTTTACTTGATGCCTAACCAAATCGGGGCTGTTTCGGTCCAAAAGGATATTTCTGGTGGTCCCTTGGCCGAACGCGATCGAACTTAAGTTCATGCATGTCGGATGTCGCTCACATCTCATTTTCAGACCAGCAGTGTTCGTAGATCGCATGTGGCAGTCCAGTTTCAGTTCAGCGGTCACCGCACGTAGATCAGGCCTACAAGTCTCATGATATGAAATAGAAATTTTTCCTGATCCGAGAGTGTAATTTGGCTGAATTCTGACTGTCAGAACGCTTAATACTGACGCGTCAAGTTGTGTGCCAGATTTGAATTTCAAATTCCAAATCTAATCCTATTCTCACTCTCTTCACTCCAAGCTCAATGAAATAGCCTGTGAATGTCGGTTGGACTTGATTTTTGAAATGATTGTCAAGTCCAGCTAAGCGGTTATAACGGTCTAAGATTGTAGGTATCAGACTTTCGACGCGCGGTCTAAATCCAATACAAAGTTTCAAAGAGGTCCAGAGAACAAACCGGTTTAGAGTTTGATCCGAGGTTTTAGAGTATTATAGCACCATTGATTCTACAAGTTTTGGGTCTTGTAGAACGTATTTAAAGTGATCAGAGACTATTTCACAGCTACTCCAGCGTAGCGCTAGCTAACTATGCTTAGTTTCTAAAGAAATTAATCCTAAGTGATTTCTTTGGCTATGGAATTAGGTTCTGAGCGATTTTTCAAGTGTTTTAGTTGACCCATTGTCTAAGGACGTTTAATCCCAAGTTGGCAAAAATTCGGGTTGTTACACATATCATCCCATGTGACAGCCATCGCCTTACCCTTGATTTTTTTATTTGGGTATTCAGTAGATAGGTGACCATACTCATGACAGGCATAACATTGTGGTTCTTTGGTTTGTTTACCAAATTTGCCTGTAGAAGGTTTGTAGTTCACCTTTCTTCCTCTAGAAGGATGGTCGCGATTCTTCTGAAAGAATCTTCTGAATCTTTGTGCTAGCAAGGCCACTTCCTCATCTTCATCTTCTTTTTCGCTTTCACTGTCCTCATGTTTTGATTTCTTAGAAATTTTTAGGACAGTGTTTTTGGATTTTTGGGGTTGTGTGAAGTGTAGTTCAAAGGTCTGTAGGGAACCTGCTAGATCTTCTACTTTCATCTCATCAATATTCCTACACTCCTCAATTGTTGTTACCTTGGGATTAAAGCGTTCCGGTAAGGATCTTAAGATTTTTCTACATATTTTAGGTGCCAGAACCTTCTCTCCCAATCCACCCATGGAGTTACAAATGATGTTTAATTTTGTGAAAAACTCCATAAATGTCTCATGCTCTTCCATCCTGAGATTTTCAAACTCTGAAGTTAAAAGTTGTAGTTTAGATCTCTTCACAGTGCTTGTGCCTTTATGGGTTGTTTCTAATAAGTCCTATACTTCTTTAGAGGTCCCATACATACTTATCTGATTAAAAATGTCTTGGGACACGGCACAGTAGATGGCGTTCATTGCTTTTGCTTCAGCATTTCGCTGTTCTTTGTCAAACGTCATCCACTTCTCATTCAGTTTGGGTTTAGTGATTGTGGTTTCATTTTCAAGTATAATTTGTTCAGATGGTACCACATATCTTTTTTCAACTACATCTCAAACTTCAAGATATAAAGATCTCAGGAAGTGATGCATTTTATCCTTCCAGTAAGCATAATTTGACCCATCAAATACTAGAGGTCTAGTGACAGATGAGCCCTCTCCTTTGGCCAGATTTCTACTTCAATCAAGATCACTCTCTAGGCGGTGAAGCCCTTAAAGAGAGACCCGCTCTGATACCAATTGAAAAAGCGGTGTAGGCCACTTAAGTTGAAGTAGGAATATGTCAATATATCCTAGAGGGGGGGTGAATAGGACTTTTTAAAGATTCGTAAGTTATTTTTCAGTCCTAACACACTAATTTTATTACAGCGTACAAATTAGGATTACTCAAGAATTAACTCTATTGGCTTCCAAGCCTGATAGAGGATCCAATCACAATTACTTGTAAGATAAGCAAATTTATGAATCAGATTATGATAGATATGACTGTGTGTACATAAGATGTGATTTCAGTTAATCATATAGAAGGGCATGTAAGGCAATCACATAAATGAAAGACAATATCAATCTCAAACACAGTCATTTTATAGTGGTTCGACTACTTGTCTACTCCACTCCCGGCTTCCACACTCAACCGTTGAGTGACCGGATTTCACTAAGGAGGTTTCTCATGGTTCACCTCAAACCTAAGGTTTTAAATCAGGTTCACCTTCAACCTTTACAGAGGTTTCTCCTCGGTTCACCTCAAACCCTAGAGTTTTGCTGGCGTACTCCTAACCATATGTTTATGCTCTCCTCGGAGCAAAGGTCCACACAACGCACCCAAAGGTTTCTACTCGGTTCACCTCTAACCCTGGAGTTTTGTTGGCGTACTCCTAACCAGATGTTTATGCTCTTCATAGAGCAAGGGTCCACACAACGCACCCCGCATGTATACTCCTGTCGGAGGCCTCCTTCGAGGACTTCAAATGGTGAGCAACACTTAAAACCCAATCCTACAAAGGAATGATCACAAGTGTCCTCTGGACTCTAGATACTTACAAATAAGTTAATGAGTCCCATTCAGCACAATAATGAAGATCTCCTCCTTGATGTTGAAGGGTCTTCAGCTCCTTTGAACCGCAACACAAAGATGTATCTATACTAGGCTTTAGGTTGGGTCAAGGTTATGATGGAATACCACTCTCAAAATATATTTTAATTAGGAAGATAGAGTGGTTCCAATCATCAATGCATTTAAGGCATCCCAGCTTAATGATTAAGGTTGTAGCTGGAGGATCCTTAAATGTGGAAGTTCATTCTCCAATCCACTCTATGAGATATCAATGATGAGGGTGGATTGGAGGATGAACTTCCTGAGAGAAAGGGCTTAGGTAAATGATAGGAAGGTTAGAATTCTCAAAAGCACTCCCTTCTTTCTCTACCAGCAATAAAGACGAATCTCTCTATATATAGGCAAAAGGTTCCAACGGATATAAAAGGTCATATTTATGACAGAGTTCGATATCATCGAGCAGTCGTCGATATGATCGAGCGTATACTCTCGATTGTATCGGCAGAGTTCTCGATGATACAAACTCAATTGTCATTTCATTTTTGAAAACCTTCCGCGTACTGGTCGATGGGATCGAGACACACATCGATGTTATCGAATTTCGAACTCCGATTCCATCGAGAGATGGATCGATCTATCGATAGATGAAATCAAGAGAGAAGCCTTGAAGAATTTCAGGTTTAACAGATATGATCGGGGAACTGTCGATGTCATCAGAATTTGTACATCGATCATATCAAAGACCATGTCGATGGGATCGATAAATCGTATAAATTTACCTTTAGGCTGTTGGACGATTTATGTCCGGACTCGATCCAATTGACGAGGTCTCGATACGATTGATATATGAATATCGATTTATCGACAGGCACCCCGATCAACATAAAAAACAACCTAAAATTCATGTTGGTGAAAATAAGCGTCCACAATCGATATGATCGACTGACTTCTGATATGATCAATATTTGAGTTTAGATTGAATCAAACAGTCATTGATATATCAAAGCATATGTTAGTTTTCTTTAGAAAAATAGGGGCGCCGTAAAGCAATCTGTCGATATTATCGATCCACTTCAGATATAATCGATATTCGAATATCGATGATATCGACAACCAAGTCGATATATCGATAAATCGTCCAGATGATTGTTTGATTGCTGGACGCTTTTTGTCTTCACTCGATTGTATCGATTGAGATCCCGAAGACATCGACAGAGCTGGTCGATTATATCGAAGGGGTTATCGATATAATCGACAGTGTAAGAAAAACTATAAAGATTTTTCTTTTGATAAAAAGTTTCCTTACACAAAAATCCTAAGATGTTCTAGTTCTTTTTAAGGGTTTTAATCACCTGGTGTTTTGAGACATGGGATGTGAGACTATGATTTACCTATGGCGAGCTTCCACACATCCAGTTGAGGCAGACGCTTGACTTGATCTTCCTGTTAGGCGCTGTTGTCCGACTGACTCAACTTAACAACGTAATTGATAAACCAGGGCACGTAGTAGGTGCACTTTCACAGGTAACGTCTTTAGTGGATTCTTTCCAATGGAGAAGGTGAACTTTCCCTCTTTCAGACCACTGAACACAGCAGAGAGTGACATCTTGTCATTGTAGTCTTCCACGTGTAACGCTTCCTCATTGAAGTGAGCGATGTAGTCCTTCAATGACTCCTTAGGCTCTTGCTTGATGGTGAACAAATGAGTATTCGGCTTCCGACACTTCTTACTACTTATGAACTAGGTAAGGAATAATCAGCTAAGTTCTGCGAAGAAACTAATGGAATTGAGTTTTAGCTAACGGTACCAACTCCGAGCAGATCTTGTGAGTGTTATCGAAAACCCATGCACATCATTGCGTCCGTTGCTGTCTAAATTTACATCCATGAACGATAAGCCTCCACGTGCTCAGATGGGTCACCAAACTCAGAGTATTGGATGACGGGAGGTATCCGGAACCTCTGTGGCATCACCTCGCTCATGATCACAGAGGTGAACGGAGGCTCGATCTCTTCCATCATTGCCTGAACGGCGACGGGAATTGACGACGGCTGCTGCTTCTTTTCTAGTGTCAGAATCTTGTTGTTGAGCTCTGTAAACCGTGTCTCCCGTGGATCTTTATTTTTCACCACCATCTCTTATGTGTTTTCTACTTTGGGAGTTCTCCTCCCCCTCCTCCTTCTAACTCATGTCGGAGATCCGTTGGTGTTAGGCATTCGTCAGAGCTTGAGTTGTTGTGTTCCGAGCCGGAACTCGGATTTGGGTCGGGAGAGGGTTCTAAACCGAAGCTGGCGCCGGAGCGGGTTGACGTTCAGACCCCTCGGGTCTTATACCCCTTGGCACGGAATGAGCTTCCACAATCAAACCAAGCGGTTTAGGAACAGGGTTTTCCTGAGCAAGATGCGGTTGCAACTCCTGTCGCTGCTTAATCTGGTTAATTTCGTCGTGCAGGGCTTGTATCTCGCTTTACATAGCTCGATATTTGCTCGCCTGATTACAAGAACGTTGGGAAGGCCCTGGAGCTGATTCGACGTGAAGTAGCAAAGAGGATTAGGTTTAATTATTTTGTTCTGGTTCTGTAACTACCACTTTCTTCTTTCCTCTTGCCATTATCCTTAAGAATAGGAACCTGACCTTTTGTATTAAGTTCCCACAAACGATGTCAAAAAATGTTGATGTCAAAATTTAGACCACCCTTCACTTGGTACGACGAACCTCCAAGAAAACCTGGTCCTGCATAGAGAGTGAGCAAAGGAGACCCTGGTTAAGCCGGGGTACCCTCCGATGCATCAGTCAGGTTAAGGGAATCTGGATCTAACTAGATTGCAGGCAGAGGGTGTGAGATGTCGCGTACCTGGAGCAATGGAGTCACATCGTATTTATACTTGCCTATCGGACAATCTGGGTCTATTAATCTCGGCATGATTCACTCATTTAGTGGGATACTATGATCATAGAGATATTATCTGTAATCTGGGGATCTTGTAGCATATCGTGCGTATCTGTGGGCGAGACAATTGGTCGTGTTCTCTTAAGGTAGTTTCTCAGTTTAGCGCATGGAACATCCGTATCCAACCTCGGCCTCGGCTCGGGATCTTGGGCTAAAGAGGCCTTGACTTCGACTCTCAGACCTGGACTAACATACGCAAGACAAGGCCCAAAGACTGGGACGGGCTTCGGTCCAGGCTCATGAGGGACTCGGCACCACTCAGCTGTTAGGTATTCTGGAGATCTCCCCTCCGAGCTCCGAGGTGGTCGACGAACTTAACCTGTCGAGTTGAGTTTCCCCGTGACCGGCGACATGCAGATATGGGTGGTCGAACGATTCATCTCAGGTCGAGTAATAGTGGGATGGCTCGAAGTCTGGCGAGTAGACTTCAGTCTGAGCTTTACATCGACTGTCTCGGCCTTAGATCACTCCGAACCGACTACCTCGGAGCAGGATTGCAACTGTGGCCGAGCCTAGAATCTTCCTTCCTTTCAGTAGTATTTACCATTCCAGATTAACTCTTATGTATCCAATCGGATTAAGGTGGTGTCGGTCTTCGGAATTGAAGGGACTCAAATCTTCCCATAACAACTAGTATAGGAGTAGCAATTACAGGAAGGTAACTCAGGTCGCATGACCGAGCATGACATCCATGAACGGCTTGATGACCCGACCACAAGCAGAGAATCCTGTCATCATCAAGCTCTTGTTGTCGTAACTAGCGAGTAACTGTACAGGTTAACTCAGTCTTAGCCGAACTCTTAACTCTATAAAATAGACATCAAGACAGCATCAAACCTTAGACCTATAGCTCGGCCTCAGCTGGTCGAGCTCGACTATCTAGTACAGTCTTCTTAGGGCCCGACCACTTAACCTTATCGTTAAAATCGTTCCGAGATCTCTGTTGAGGATCTCAGAAGACAACTACAACCAACACCTGCCAAATAGAGTACTTTTCCATTCAAGGAACTCATCCTAGGGCTATAAATAGTCTTAATCTACAGAGAGAGATAAGCACAAAAACCCTAACACATATATACCCAAATTTCTTATCTAACTTTGACATCGGAGGGTCCCCTGCTTAAATCTGGGTCCCCATTGTTGCTTTACTTGTGCAGGGACTCGAAGTCCTGGTTAGGAGCATCAACAAAATACTTGTGTACCACCGTGTGGCCAAGCTCTTTAAGGCTTAGTTTGATACATGTGTTTTATCTATGTTGTTCATCCATTTTTCCAACTTGTTCAGGGCATGATACAAAAAGAAGAAAAAATAATAATTTAAAAAAAAAAAATTCCAAAGCACAAGTGTACTGCATGACATGAAATAGTGGGATGATGACACTTACCTTCGAAACTTTCTTAGGGTCCATCTTGATGTTTATTTGTCACCTACCTTATTCATAAATTAATACAAACGTAGAAGAAGTCAAAAAGAATAAAGAAAAACAAATGGAAGCTTCATACAAAAATTCCATGCTCCGGGGAGTTTTAATGGTGGGCATTTAATCCTCGTAGTTTCTTGTGTGTAGATTACTTGAGCTTTGGATCTGTTTCAATTTTGTACTTATGCTTTAAAATGAGTTAGAAAAATTGATAGATGGGATAAAGCGCATATATCCCAACGGCTTAAAATGAGTTAGAAAAATTGATGGATAGGATAAAGCACATAAATCCCAACGGCCTTATCTGAGATGGATGCCGCTGTCAAGGATAGCCACGCAGAGCAGGTATGACTGTAACTCCGGGATGGAATTAGGTGCCACCCCACCTCACCTAATACAATGTGACCCTTGCTGTGGGGCCCACCATAATGTATGTATTCAATATCATACTATCCATCCGTTTTGGTCAGCCCAAAAATGAATCCAAATTTCATATGGGCCACACCATAGGAAACAGTGGTAATTGACCGTTTAAAAACTTATTTTAGGCTAACGAATTTTGTATGAGGCCATTATTTGTTTTGCCCTTTCATGTAGGTTTGTGTAACCTTATCAACTTTTTAGATGGCCAATAAACATTAAGAAAACATTACAGTGGACCCGAGGAACTTTTTAACGGTGGAGCACTCAATCACCACTGTTTCCTGTAATATGGTCCACCTGAGTTTTGGACCTGGTTATTTTTGGGCTCATGCACTGAAATCATCTAGAAAAATTGATGGACGGCGTGGATATAGAATACATATATCAATAAGGTGGGCCCACTGTGAGAACCACGCCGTCTTCGGTGAGGCTGGGCCGCACCTGATCCACTCCCATGAACGTCCAACGTAAGACGTGGGATAGACCAATCGAATCTCGCCTGAGGCCTCGCCTAACAGGACGCGGATTGCGTATCCACCCCCAGCTAGGAACGACAGAGGCTCTGAGGGGCCAAAGTGATTTTATAGTTTTATCCACACTGTCCATACATTTTTTCATATAACTTTAGAACACAGTCCCAAAAATAATATAGTTAAAAGGCTCAAGTGGACCACACATTAATGATTAAATAACTACCGTTGAAAACATTTTGAGGGCTACAAAAGTTTTGGATTAAACTGATATTTGTTTTCTTCCCTTCATCCAGATATATGTGACTTTATGAACAGGTTTTATGGAAATTAACCATCATGGTGGGCCCTATAAAGGTTACAACGGCAGGTGCCATTTCTACTGCTGCTTCCTGTTGTGTGATCGACTTGAGCCTTGGATCTGCCTCATTTTTTATATGCATACCATAAAATGATATTTAAAAATGTATGGACGGTGTGGATAAAACCAAATTCATCACAGTGGCCCATCAAAGCTCCTGACCGGATGGGAAATACCCAGTCCGCATCCCGCCGAACTCGATGTCTCCTCGGCCTCGCCGAATCTGGTTCCTTCAAACGCACCTATAGACCTTTCTTCTCTCCACGTGAGTTTCACGTGTGTTCGGCAGCAGATGCCAGCCATAGGTTATCGTCAAAATGTCCTGCTAAGGCTACTCGCGCATGCACGTTGGATTAGAGTCCTAAACGTGACGCGCATGAACATTCCAGTGGCACGAACGTGTGAGAGATCCAGATTGTTCATCAGATATTATCCCACTTTTTATATGTCCTGGTCCAAAATCATGTCTTGAACTCATCGGGCTGTTAACGAAAACAACAACAAAATAGACGGATAGAAATTGACAGTGGCCCGCATTCAACTTGAAGGTAGATCCGTCCGATTCTGGGACATATAACATATGGCAAAGAAGATATGCCCCATGAGCTAACCATTTCTCCATCCACATTTTCCGTGGTGGCATGTGTTACCAAGAAAATTAAAGTCCTAATCGCGCGTGTAACTCCGGTGACTTCAACGGTTTCCATGGATCCGAACGACCTGAAGAGATTTGTTCGAATACATCCGGAATTACTGTAATATGGTACGTCGGTACTTAATCTTAGGAATTCGACATTTTTCAATGAGAAAAACCGTTTATGTGATTAATCTACCCTTAGATGGGTATTATATGAAATATTTATCATATTTATTATTTTAATCTTTCGATTTCACAAAGTTTTTTTGATTGTCCATTTTCAAAGAAAAATATCCAAATTTAAATTGTTTAAAATAATACAATTAAATATATTTTATTTTCTATTTATGTACCGAAATAGTCTAGACCCATCGTATAAACGGCTTGGATCATTGAAATATTGTCCGTATTCGACATATAAACTCCTGACGAATCACATTGCAACCTCTCGGGATGTATTCGACCAAACCAAAGCGTATATTCGCGTGTTTGAGGTGATGATTAAAACGAA
Organism: Magnolia kwangsiensis; assembly: GCA_037074715.1. NCBI lineage: Eukaryota > Viridiplantae > Streptophyta > Magnoliopsida > Magnoliales > Magnoliaceae > Magnolia > Magnolia kwangsiensis. Next base: position 170,698,672 of record CM073571.1, read on the forward strand.
ATAAACAATCCTTAATGGAATTTAATAATATAGAGAGAAATGCTCCAGTGCTCATTGTTGCATAGGTTCCCTTGGATAGTACATTCAATCAATCTGAACCATCTATCAAGTTAAAAATATATTTCATGGACTACTACAAAAAAAACACAGTGATGAAATGATCCAATCCATTCTTCAATTGGCCTTATGTTCTTTAGCCATCCCTTCTCTAAGCCATGGATAGAACGGTTACAGTTTTTAACAAAAGTAATTCTTTATAATTATAAATAATCCATGACAGACCCTAGTAATATGGATCAGATTGTGGATTAGGAATTTTCGTGTGTAAATAATCTTGACCGTCATATTAAAGGCCATTGAACAAGTGGTTAATATTTATTGGATTGACATGATTTTAAGATGGTTTCCTATGAAATGTCCTTTTTACCTAATGAACGGTCTGGATCAGTGGATTGGACTATTCAAGTCTCCCAATGCAACTAGTAGCACTATAACTTGCGCTGAAGCATTTCTCTTATATAAACGAGGTGGTAATAACAGAAAATACTCCTCTGTTAGTTTTACACCATTTAAAAAATAATGGTGACACATCTCCTCACATGTTGCCATGATGTACAGTTATCTAGGTCATCTAATTGTAAGGGAAATTGTGTGTGGAGAATATCTTCAAAACCACACTCACCTACCAATTCTAATCGTCCAAATATTGGCTATGAAGTGGACATTTGTACGAAAAATAGTGACTGGCGTAAAATTGAAGGGATAATAGATGATTAGTGTTATCCCATCTCCATCCACAGTTGGTTCAGTGGTTTGGACGGTCCTGATTTCCGTACAAGTATGTAATGGTGGGTTCAAGAGTCACCACCATTTTTTTCAACGTTGAAAATAAAAGATATTATCGATGACTAAGTCATAACAGGAACATTTCGTGGATCGCACTGAAAGTGATCGAAATCATGCCAAACGGAAACCTTTTGTGTAAATGACGAAAGTGCCCATGCGTTTGAAATTTCTTTGACTCAATGATGTTTGATACAGTACATCTGCACGTATTGCCCTTTTACATCAGGACTTCAGCCATACGGTCTAAGGTCAATTTTAAAATCATCCGAACCGTTTATATGATCTGCGTTAAAGTGGATAGAAGATACTCAGGAGAGCGCTTGTATTGGAAGATAGACAGAAGGGCGTTCGTGTTTTGGTCCATCTACGGTGTCTTTCATTATTGAATAGTTTTTGCTATCCTGCAAATCACGATGAGGTCAATGGTATTAACGGTTATGGTATTTGAAATGTGACCCAGATACAGCGGCTGAAGTATAGGTAGTGCATTGAGTAAATTTTGTGGGACCACCCGTTGTGTATATGTCTAATCCACGCGGCCTATCCGTTTTACCAACTCATTTTATGTCATGAAGCCAAAATTAAAGCATATCCAAATCTCAAGTGGACCACACCATAAAAAACAGTGGGGATAATGATATCCACCGTTGAAATGTTAATCTCAAGTGGACCACACCATAAAAAACAGTGGGGATAATGATATCCACCGTTGAAATGTTACTAGATTCCACAGTGATGCTTCTTTGTCAATCAAGCAGCTCATAAGGTCATGCAGAAATAGATGAAGAGAAAATATAAGGAAATTTTACAAATCACCAGTCCATTAAAGCAGTATTTACATCTGTTACCTTTTCAGAAACGACTTTTAAAAAGATACCTCATCAATTAGAATGTACTGTCACTCCACTGCCTTTCCTTAAGCGGTGAGCAAACGGTTGATGATGCAACTGAGCTCTGCCAGGGTGCTTGTGTGAAGTCCATCCTAACCATGCAACGCCTCATGTTAAGCTTTAAGATAAAAGCTCACTCTAGTCTAAGATTCATGCGAATCAAATTATTAGAAACAATGTGTAATTGGAAATGCTCACCTAAGAAGTGTTTCTCCTAATGCTGTCCACTTGAATTATAGACCAATGGGCCTAATTTTTCAGCCCCATATATATATATATATATATATATATATATATATATATATATATATATATATATATATATATATATATTATAGTGTAGCATTTAATGGTTAGAATGAATTTTATATAATCATTACATTAGACCCTATAAAAATCAAAGGTGAACGTCTCTCTTTAAATAGTTTGCCTTGGTGTGGCACACATAAAATATAAGTCAACCTAATATCTTGCCCTTATCCCTAAAGTGGAGTTGTACATTTAATGTTGGAGTGATTTTCACACAAACATCATGGTGGGCCTGCCAAAATCAGGTAGTTACTCTGTGTGGTAACTTTTAAGACAACCACTCCAACGACGTATCAAAAGAACAAAAAAAAAAAGAAAAAAAAAAAGGTTTAAGTCCTTGGGTTGGAACAAAGATTAATGGTCTACCGGGTGGATATTTTCTAATTTATTAAGTACATAGGACATCCAACACGTTCACTAGAACGGACCCACCACAAATGTTGTTTTAACATTGATATCCTAGGATGGAGTGCCCATGTGATTTTTATTTTTTTTGGGGGGCAGGGTGGACAATAAACTATGATCCATTCTACACCACATTCAACTTGATCATTACATGTGTAATCACATGTTAATCCCAAAAGTGAAAAAAGAAAAAAAATAAAATAAAATTAGACTGACTTTTGATTCAAGTGGACCATACGGAAGGAAAGAGATAGGAGAAAGACATCTACCCTTAGTTTTTATAGAGACATCTGCAATGATTATATGAAATTTACACCAACCATTAGATGCATATCATAATTTAGACTTGGAGTTCAAAAATTAGCTCTATTCGTAATTCAAGTGAGCCACATCAAAAGAAACAATTTAGAGGCCAAGCATTACCTTATACATTAATTTCTAACCATGTGTTTCACCTGAACAACGGATGGAGTTGATTTTTGGGCTTGAGCCTAACATGGCTTGATGCACCTAGTGGTAGGAATGAATTTTACATGGCATTGTAGTGGGGCCCGGCCCACCCAACCCTCCGATCATTTCTTCTCATGTTAGACGGGACAGGTTAATGAATGTAAGAGAAGATAGATTGATAATTATTTCATTAATAAGGTAGGCTTTTGAAAACCTTTCTTAAGATATTAATTAGTTAGTTATTTGTAAAATTTTCTAAATACAAATATTAGTTTCATCCAAAAGTTCTATTAGGCCTTGTGAGTTTTCAATGTAGGTGTTCAATCGCCACTATTTCCTATGGTGTAGTTCACTTAAGCTTGGATACACTTTCTATGATGTGGTTCACTTGAGTTTTGGATATGCTTCAATTCTAAGGTTCTAAAATAAGTTGATAAAATAGCTGGACAGTATGGATAAGACATATACATCATGGCTGGTTGTACAAAGTTTATTCTAAAAGAGTTGATTTCACTTGATGGAGTGCACTCACCTTTGGGAATAAGGTATGTATGTGCATGTCTGAGCTTCTCATTAGGTGATTCCAATATTGTGTATCACACTTCTAAAGAGACAAGTTGCATTATGGGGATGTGGGTCACACCCAAAAAAAAAAAGAAGAAAAAAAGCGAAGGTAAATTAACCAACGGTTAATATTCTCTAAGCACGTGTGGCACTTGCCATTTGTATCAACGTGTTACATGTTTTTGCATGTAAGGCGGCTGCTATTGACAAAATGCAGTTTGGTGTTAAATCACGTCCATGTGAGAATTACAAAAGATGCCATTCCTTCAGTGCTAAGTAGCTTGTGCTTTATGTCACTGTAGCCCCAGTCGAACTCAAGGTGGCATATATGTCAACACCAATCCAGACCGCTCAAATTGTGGGCCCCAATTCTTTACACTCATTACATAAAAACTAACACGATTGGACAGTCTCAACTATCTTTTGGATGGTCATCGATCCAACGGCTTGTAATAAACCTTAAGGTGGATTTGTTCTCGAGTATAACCACCAGAATAGGCAGCGGTTTGCCGGTGACCCCAGGCTGTGTGGGGTCTACAGAGATGTTCGTGACAAATCCACTCTGTCCATCTGTTTTGAAAGAGCACAAATGGACAGGGATTCTAAATATCAGGTGGGCCACACCAACAAAACAGTGGGAACAGAAACGTCCACCGTTGAAACCTTCCAGGAGCTGACCATGATGTTTTATGTCATCCAAACCGTTAATAGAATTATTACCACTCAGATAAACTGTAGGAACAAATATCATCATCATACAAAACTTCTGTGACAGTCAGGCGTTCAATCCCCACTGTTTCGTACAGTGGCCCACACGAGTTTTGGATCTGTCTAACTTTTAGAATCCTGCCCTATTGTGGTCTTTCAAAACAGATGGACGGAGTGGATTTATAAAGGACATCTCTATGGGCCCCAAAAAGCCCCTGGCTGCAGTCTTCCCAGGTGATCATATCCATTTTGTGGAGCCCACCGTATCATCTTTCATCGAGAAATGGCCCGCACGTATGAAGTGAGGACGCAGGCATACTACCACAGAGAAATGCTCCAGTACACTAAGACACTCCAATCCATTGAGCGAGACCGTTCGTTAGGGCCAAGCCACATTTCATAAGATGCCATGCAAATATGATTAATCCGACGGATATTTACTATTTGATCGGTGACCTTTAATACGGACGGTCAAGATTATTTACACGAATATAGGTCCAATCAACAATTTCAACCACTTATATGCTAGGGCCCGCGTGGATTGCTTGTGTTATAAAGAATTACTTTTGTCAGGAAATCATAATCATTCTGTCCATGTCCAGAAAAAATAAAATTGTCTATAAGAAATAAAGCTAAATTATGGGTGATTTGGATCATCTGATTGATGAGATTTTTTTAACGAAATTCCATGATGTGTACTTGACTTAATAGACGGTTCAGATTGATCAATACACTGAGCATTTCTGGACTACACGTATCTTCAAATCATATGGTCCTCGGCCATTTTGTACTAGTGTGGTCTATGATTTAGTTATCCAAACCATTGGTCTGTCGGGTCCTACAGTGAATGGGCCACTCCTACCTAGTCTCATAGATGGGAAGATCGTATCCATCCATCTTGGGCATCTTAACTGAACGTCAATTACTGATGTATTTCTATTCTTACCATCTAAGCAAAAATTGAATGGTTAGGAGTTGTCCTACCAAGGAGATATACGGTCATGGTCCATCCACAGACGTGTCGAATGGACCAATCGACTGGATGAGTGAACCATGGGCAAGTGCATTTCCTGCAGCGGAGGATGTTATTATTCTCCGTAAGGTTGACTATCCAACTCTAGGTGTACGGACTGCAAATACTGTCCTGATGCGTTCAGGTGCCTTGTTAGACCATGTTATTCTAGATTAGAAGATCCTAGCCATCCAATGTATTATTAATAAGGTTTCTTTAAGCTTTTTATTTAGAGGCCATTGATCAAAGAGTTAGAACCTTCCAAGATGGGAGGTTTTTGGAGGATCTCCAATCGATGGTGTGACCCATCAAATTAACGGTTTAGATAACCTATCCACGGGCTCTACTTGTACTGAAAGGAGCATGAGACACGGTTCACGGGCAGCAGTTCAGGTGTTAACGTGGTAACACCGTAGTGGGTGTTTCCTTGGGCCCCACCTTGATTTTTTTTGGTATATCCATGCTGTTCATCAATTTTCCTAAATCATTGGGGTTATGTTCTAAAAAATTAAGTAAATCCAAATCTTAACTATACCACATCATATGATGCCCACCATTAAAAGCATTTTAAGGCCCATCTTAATGTTTATATGCCATCAAATCTATTAATTTGGTTGTACGACCTCAATGTAGGGATACAATAAACTAAAAGAAGTTTCCAATAGTAAACATTCAATCCCTAACTATAGTCCATTTGATACTTGGATTTACCTTATGTTCTCGGAACATGCTCTATAATGAGAGTGTAATACTGATAGATGGCATGGATATAAGCTTCAAGGTTAAGGAAACATCTGTTACCGTGTTGCTTTGAGTAACACCTTATCTTTCCACACCCATCGCGTTTTTTATGCACTCTGAATTGTTCTCTAAGATTATTGTCTTATTAGGTTCATAGGATTGGATGGAATGAAATTGTATTTGATAATTCTTTTTCTCCTTCCTGCCATGATGCATGTCAAATTATTATGCCCATATAACTGTCCATTAAATTCATAGGATTAGATGATATAAAATTGTATTAGATGAAATTAACACTATTATTGCATGGCTGAAAATACTTATGATATTTTGGTTATCTAATTTTCACATTTGAAATTGAACTCTTCCTCAGGAAAAGCACTACATTAAATAAATTTTTATTTAATGGATTATAAAATTATTATCAATGGACCAAATTCATAAATGAAACACATAATGACATATGGAAAATGTTTACATGGAGGGATGGTGTAGGTAAAATATATGCATCAATGTGAAGCCTATGTATAGTAAATTTCAATTTTTTATGAAAAATTTAATTAGGACTGCAATTTCATCCAAGGTAATCTCAATCCTTGGAGTTTCGAGGGAGTGTTTAGCTTAGGGTATTAGATAAGATAGAATTTCATTTGGTTTATATAATTCTATTTAACATTTGGAGATGATAAGAAATGTTGAAATTAAGTGAGATGAAATTTTATTTAGTCTTATGAAATTGCATTTGGCCTATGTCTGATTTTATGGATTTCAAAATTCATTATACATGCAGCCCCCACATTGATGCATGTATTTATCCATACAATCCATCCATATAAATTATTTACACGTGACATTTGACATTTGTTTTGAATTTGTCCGTTCATCACAATTTCAAGGTCCATTAAATATGATTTTGCTTAATTAAGTATTTTATCAAGGTAAAATTTTTATCTCAAATATAAGATAGGCTGGCTGTAATACTACAATATTTTAAAACATATAATCCCATCTAATCCCATTTAGTACTATTCAATTTCAGGGACAAACACGCCGAATCAAATGCAATTTCATCCCGACTAGCTGAGTCACGAACAGGACGAGGGGTGTCCTTGTCCTTCAGTCCAATAGCCAATAGTACAACCATCATTACAGATCTCAGGACACGTTAGTACTACTAGTGAAAGAAGGATATAAGCATGTAAATTAGCTAATATTCGAAATTCCCCGTGCCATCTTTTTATATCCACTACAAGCAGCCACTGAAGCAAATTGGCGGGTGACAGAAAAGAGACTGATACGTGCAGGTATACACCAAATCGTACTCCGAATGATCTCCACCGTCTACGTGTTCCATCTTTTTGTGATTGGAACAATCTAACACCTTGGGTCCATGTTTTCCGGCCTACACAGTACATAAAATACAAGAGCTACGCCATCATATGGGTCCCATGGTTTCTTGCAAATGGACGGTTAAAACTATCAAATCCAACAGTTCACGTTCAAATATTCTATCATAAATGGGCCATTCACTCATCTTGATTATCTATTTGTGGGCCCCATCTTAGATATCCTACCGCCTTCTCCTTTCACCAAAATAGAGAGATCCAACTAACAAATCTTCGGCCTACCGAACGAACATGCGATGTTTGCAATCCGACTGTAAGATGGAATAGCCAGCGAATTTTCAGTACAATGCACTGTCAGTAGTTAGGAGGAAAATATGGACGGCTCAGATCGACGATGGGCCCACCCCTCATGACATAATCCAGCACATACAATTTTCACGATATTACGGTACACTGTGAGTACCAGACCACCCCTCTCAGCTAAACTTAAAACAATTAAATCCGATTTAATCCATTTTGAAGTCCGAACGCAGGTAACTCGTTCTTTTATAAAAATTCCATGCACTGTTCTTGTTCTTGTCTGCTCACTCTCAGGAAAGCAACCCAATATCAAGGGTTTTTGTCTGGAAAAATCGATTTTTCTTTATTTTTTAATCAATGGAGAATTCAGGAACTGAATCGCAACCAAGCGAAGGATCGACGCCCGATTTGGCCGATGGGGAGGTATTTTTCGTTCAGTTCATCGAGTTCATGAGCTAAATTTTGAAAATTTGGTCTTTTGGGGGGTTTGATTGATAAAGATTCAAAATTTCATGATAAAGATGTAGTTAAAAAAAAAAGAATTTCTGAGTGCATTTTTGCTCCGGATTTTGGATTTTTATTGTTTTTGCAAGTTCTTGCACTGAAAGTTGATTTTATTTGGTTTCTATAATGGTTACAAATGGAAATTTTTGATAGGTATGTGATTTCTGGTTCATTTATGCTTTTTTTTTTTTTTTTTGGCTCTGAAATTCGAAATTTCTGGTTTTTTGTTTCACCAGCTTCGTGTGGAAATTGAAATTTCAGTGGGTTTCCCTTATCGAGTTGGATTTTTCTGTTTATTGAGTATTTTGAGTTCTGAAGTTTGATTTTTTTTTTCCCAATTCCTTAGGAAAATAATTCAGATTGAAGTCTCTAATTGTTACTTTGAAATGATTGACATAGATTCTTTTGTTTATGCTTTCAGTATCTTCGAAAGGAAAAATAAAAATAAAATCTAAAGCACTGGGGGGTCGTTTGGATGCCTGTAAAATGGACTAGTGGGAAATGAAATACAGGTAAATGGATTGCAGGGAATGTTTGGATGCTGAAAAATGCTTGTAAATGGTTAACTGTTTATATTTAGTAGTTTCTCATCATAAAAGGGCATTTGAATTAGTGGGTCTCACTTATGTAAGTCACCTAATGTCAGCCCTAGGCTTTATTGAGATGGGCTCAACCCAATGATTCATCTTAAATGAAGCCCTTATATGTCATTTGAAGATTTTTTAGGGATTAATCTCTCCAACTTTGGTGGCGTGAATACCCTATAACAGGCTGTAAACAATTTACAAGTTATCCACATACAAAACACTGTTTACCTGTAAAAGGATTACAGCTTAAAGCCAAGCAGGACAGTCCGTAAACAATTTACACCTGTAATTCAATTGCCTACAACTCATTTACCACTTACAAATTTTAGGGGCATCCAAACGACCCCTAAAATAGATTGCATCGATCGCTTGTTTTTCTATCTTATCCTTTTTGTTCTATTCTTTTAACTTTTGGTTTCTTGTTATGTTAGTTTAAGAAAAAGAAAGAAATTTTGGAAATTTTGGTTTACACTTTGTTGAGTTGAGTAAAAAATGACTTCAATATTATTAATATTGTTTTGGCTCACCAGCAACAATTGGTGATCCTGACCATTCATTTGTAGCCCATTCATTGATTGGGCTTGCTAAAAGAATTCCCACTCGGATGACCTTAAATGTATGATTGGCCTCTTTTTTTTTAAAAAAAAGCCGTCTGGAGGCTTTACCGGGACAAAGTAGTGAAAGACCTAGACCCGGAAGTGATCCTAGAAATCAATCGTGTTCTGGGAAAAGATCTCAATATCATATTTGGCGAGAAGAAAAACAAAAACTGCATTTTCTTAGAAGAACAGATACCGGTTGAAACTGCATATTTCCTGTTCTTAGCAGATTACGTAACTGTATAGGTGCTATTCCCAACATCTGTAGTTACCTATGCTGCCATGGGTTGCTGTTTTGGTTTTTGCCAAGCTGTGACTCTTTTGCCAGTCTTGGACTCTGTTTCAGTACTAAGTTCAGCATAATCCAGATATTTGGGAATTTTTTATTTTATAGAATACACCCTTTGGGGCTCGGTTAGTTTTTAGGATTTCATGTTCCAATCATGTGAGCTATGTGCATAAACTGCATGTTTATATGTGTTTGTGATTTCCTTTGTATGTTGCAGTATTCCATGATCAAACATTAGTAGTATTTCTTCCAGCCATGTCATCTCAGTTTTGTTTAACGCATGTCTTAACGAGTGATTGTCCTGGCAAATGTGGGCAATGCACAATTTCCAATTTGCTTGATGTGTATGTGAATGGTGTTCTAGGAACATAAAAAAATGGAGAAAAATGGAGAAACATCATCAATTCAGCATACGAGACGGCCAAACCTCTCCTCATTACAGATACCTGAAAGGTCTATGGAAGCTCCATGCCTGAGTTCAACAAGGATTAACATTCCTTCCATAACCAGTCCTAGTTCCACAAGAGCTGGCTTGCCTCCACGGCCAAGTTCAGCAAAGGGCAGATCATCTATGAGACATCTGCTTTCGCAGCGGAGCTTTAAGACTAAAGCTTCAGTTCCCGAATGTGAAAAAACTGTTCTACTCATCCCAGGGATGCCCACTTCAGAAGAACTACAGGATAAACCTTCTACTTCAAGATCATTTTCTCTGACCAGGGTCTTTTCTGCTGCTACAACAAAAAGAACCCACTCTTTACCGGTTACGCCGGTTGCAAATTCAGGTCCTGAGTCTGTACAGGAAAGAGATGTGGTGGATCACTTTGATTCAATTGTAAGCACCTCCTTTACTCGTTATGTGCTATTACTTGTAGGTTCTCTATGACTGCTGCAATAAGAGATCTTTTACAAAGCACTTCTGCTAATAACTTAGATGAATGATGTACTAAATATTTGGGATGTTTGGCTGTACTTGCAGGCCTTAATTACACAAAGTAGAACATGAGTAGTGTACATTTGATTCATATAAAAGGGTTCAGTTAGCTCAGGGTACGTTGGTTGCTCTCTCTGAAGGGGTGTTTGAGGAGTAAATATTGTTTTAATCCAAATGGTAATCGATTATAATCAGTGTTTGCAATATTGATAATATCGGCCAATAATATCGATATCGGCAGTCAGCGATACGAAAACCTCCAAAAATACAAAAAAATACTATTTGAATTGCCAAACTTCCATGTATAGTGTGATATAACACAAAATATTGTGAGATATCACCGATATATCACACAATAATGATATTGCGGATTTTTGCGTAGAACTGTATCCGTGCGATATCTAGCGACACCTCATCCGCATCCCATCCAGAAATTCCATATATATATATATGTGTGTGTGTGTGTGTGTGTATATATATATATATATATATATATCTTACCTATTCAATATGCATAAGAGAGTAGCTTTCGATTGGATTTGGAGGGCCGCGGTTGACATTTCTGGATCATGTAAGAAAAATCCTAAAAACCTCTTATTTTCTTCGAAGATGATTGTTTTTGAAAGAAATCAAATTTTTGCCGAGGAACAAGGGGATTTGGGTTGGAATTTGCCAAAAAAATGGAATTTTGGAAAATTTGGGAGAAAAATCCTTGCCAAAATCTGGAGAAATGATAGATTTGGGAGCCGAAACTGTCTCTGCATCGAAAAAAAGGGTGTTCGAGCCCTTTTAACAGGAATTGGGTTAGCTGGTGTACCGCACACCATCGAGTTGACTGGTGTGTTGACTTCACCAAGTTTTGTGGGTCCCATCATAAGGTATGTGTTATATCCAAATCGTTCGTCCATTTGGCGAGCTCGTCGTAAGGCTTGAGCCGAAAAATAAGACAGATCAAAGATCAAGTGGACTACATTGTAAACAACAATGGGAGATTGAACGTCTACCATTGAAACCCTTTTGGGGGGTCGCAGAAGTTTTGGATCAATATGATATTTGTTTTTCCTCTTCATCCAGGTCTGTGTGACCTCATGAACAGATTGGATGGAAAATAAAAGTTGTTGCGGGCCCTACGAATGTTTTAATGGTGAGAATCATTGTTCCAGTGCTATTTGTGGTGTGGTCCACTTAAGCTTTGGATATGATATGAGTATATGACTCATTTTTGGGCTCATGATCTAAAATGATATGTCCAAATGGTTGAATGGTGTTGATATAATAAATACATTATTGTGGGGCCCATGTCAAAGGAAACCTATTATGTGCACTTTTTAAAAAAAAAAATAAAATAAAATTTAAAAGTGTGTATTAAGGTCTTTTTTAATAATCTCTGAAGTTTCATTGAAAAATTCAACTATTTTTCCAATGTTTCCCCATGTTTCCTAAAAAGTGCGATAAATTACGCGATACAATCATACAAACGATATATCCCGTGCGATAACTGATATGTATCTGTATCCCAAGGGTGCGATACATTACGTGATACCGATATTTCGAACATTGATTATAATTAACCTATGTAATGACTATTAGATAGAGCTTAATTGTTATCAATCCATGTGATAGTTTATTACATGGTGCCCATTTTGTGCTCTAATTGGGGTCCCAAGCTCAAATAAAGGAGGAGGGTTGAGCCGAAAAATAAGAAAGATCCAAAGATCAAGTGGACTACACTGCAAATAACAATGGGAGGTTGAACGTCTACCATTGAAACCCTTTTGGGGGTCGCAAAAGTTTTGGATCAATATGATATTTTTCTTTCCTCTTCATCTAGGTTTGTGTGACCTCATGAACATATTGGATGGAAAATAAAAGTTATTGCGGGCCCTACGAATGTTTTAATAGTGAGAATCATTGTTCCAATGCTATTTGTGGCGTGGTCCACTTGAGCTTTGGATATGACTCATTTTTGGGCTCATGATCTATAATGATCTCTCCAAATGGTTGAATGGTGTGGATATAATAAATACATTATTGTGGGGCCCATGTAACTATGAACCGTTCATACAACTCGAGCTCCAAGAGAGTTGGTGCTCGTCTTCGCAGTGTGGTGGGAAGCGGATTGCATAGTAAGTAGCGTACTGAGTAAACTCTGTGGGCGCCATTGTAATTCATATATATTATCCACGCATCCATCTATTTTATCATATAATTTTATGGTTTTAGCTTAAAAAATGAAGCATATCCAAAGCTCAAGTGGAACACACCATGGAAAACAGTGCGAATTGAACATTTATCGTTGAAAAATCCTTGGGGGCCAAAGAAGTTTTGGATCAAGCTGATATTTGTTCTTTTCCTTCATCCATGTCTTTGTGATCTTATGAATAGGTTGGATGGCCTTAGGAAAGTTTCAATGGTGGAAATCAGTATTCCTACTGTTTCCTGCGGTATGGTCCATTTGAGCTTTGGATATGTTTCAAATTTGTGCTCAACCCCTAAAATGAATTGAAAAAACGGATAGACGGCGTGGATAAACCACATACATTCACGGTGGGCCCAACAAAGTTTACTCAATACGATGAGAGTGTATTTAAGTGTAATGTAGGGAGCGGATTAGGTGATACCCTAGCTTTACCCAAGAACGTACAACCCCTACCATGGGGCTGGCCCAACTTGACGTGTGTATTCTATATCTGCTTCATTTATTTGTTTTTTCGATAATTTTACAGCATGATCCCAAGAACTAAGAAGATCCAATTATCAGGTGGACTATCCTCAAGGAAACAATGGTGGTTGAACACTGTACCATTAAAAACTTATTAGGTTGCACCTTAATTTTTCCTATATTTTATTAGGCATCCAATCTTTTGATAACTTCACATAAGTTTGAATGAAGAGAAAAAATAATTATCAACATGATCCAAAACTTTTGTGGCCCACTAATGGTCAATCACCACTGTTTCCTATGTTATGGTCCACTTGATTATTGGATCTGCTTCATTTTTTTGGATAATGTCCTAAAATGATATGGAAAAACGGATGGACAGGGTGGATACTGAATATAAGTTCAATCGAACGATGCATAGCTTAGGACCCTACACAAAGGAAACCTAATATGTGCAATTTTTTTTTTTTTTTTTTTTTTTTTGAGATTTTTATGATTTAAAAGTGTGTATTAAGGTCTTCTTTAATAATCGCTGAAGTTTCATCGAAAAATTCAACCATTTTCCCAATGTTTCCCCATGTTTCCTAAAAAGTGCGATAAATTACGCGATACAAGCGATATCTCCTGTGTGATAACCGATATGCATCTGTATCCCAAGGGTGCGATACATTGCGTGATACCGATATTTCAAACATTGATTATAATCAACCTATGTAATGACTATTAGATAGAGCTTAATTGTTATCAATCCATGTTGTAGTCTATTACAAAGTGCCCATTTTGTGCTCTAATTGGGGTCCCAAGCTCAGATAAAGGAGGGGGGTTGCATCAGGTTGGCATCTGGCACCAAACTTTTTCCATAACTGACATCATGAATCTGGACAATATAACATTCCCTAATGCTAGGGCATCCTTTGATAGAGCGGAATGGCGGAACATGATTCATTTAGCAGATCCCAATTGTTTGGGATAAGGCTTAGATGATGATGATGTTGTGCATTTGGATGCACTGTGCAAACCCTCATCTATCTCCTGCTCTATAAAACTGGTGCTGAGACGCCAACTCAGCAAAAAGTAGCCAATCCAACTGGCTTTTGCTGAGTTGGCCAAAAAAGCAAGGCATGAAACCCCCCTTTTGAAAACCCCTTTTAAGGAAGTGCGTCAAAATGGGCCGCTTATTTAGTTACTTTCATCATCATCATCATGATCTAATGAGTCTTATCCCGACTAATTAGTGTTCACTTCAGAAATTCAAAATATCTAGACACGGAAATGATGTAAGGTCCTGTTTGGATAGTCAGAAGTGGAGAAAAGAAAGGAAAAGAAAAGAAAATGGAATAATTACCCAATGCTGATTTCCATTGGCACTATTTGAACATGGATTTCTGTGAATTTCATTTTTAAAGGTCTTGTTTGGATATCAAGTGAAAATCTCATTATTGTGAGATAATGCTCACCTCATATCTTATGCTGGGAAATTGACTTAGAAAAGTATAATGATTGTTATGTGAAATCTGCTGCTATTTTTTATATCCAAACCATAGTGAAACATCCCATCATGAGAAAAGTGTTTCATTTTCATTTCTTTTTATTTCCTTTGGTGTTATCCGAATTGGCCCTAAACTTCATATCGGAACACAAATGATTAAGTTAGATGCAGTTTTGATTGGATGATGGTGGCAGTACCTGTTGCTAGGATCTGGAGGTTTGGAAGTGGGAGCTAGAGCAAGAACAAGGGCAAGAAAGCCGTATTTCCCCAAGTAAATAAGCATTTGACTCCATATTTTCAATATCCATGTCGGTTTGCTTATGCAACCCATGATTTTGGTTCAATAAGAAATGTAGCCCAATGTGCATGGGATTTCGGAAGTCCTTGACCTTGGTAACT
The DNA here is from genome assembly GCA_037074715.1 of Magnolia kwangsiensis. Lineage (NCBI taxonomy): Eukaryota > Viridiplantae > Streptophyta > Magnoliopsida > Magnoliales > Magnoliaceae > Magnolia > Magnolia kwangsiensis. The sequence continues at coordinate 170,713,703 of CM073571.1, forward strand.
GCTAACCTGTCATATCACTGCAATACACCTGAGGAACCCATTCCCTTCTTCATCAAGTGCATCTTTCACTTCCACAAACCAATGCTTGCATCTACAGACTAATCCTCAAGACTGACAATGTCCACTAACTACAAAAAAAAAAAAAAGAAAAAAAGAAAAGGAAAAAAGGAGTCAAACTGATGCCTTCAATATGTCCATTGGGTCATGATCATCTTCATCTCTCTATGATGTCTCTGACATGGTCATCAGGCAACTTTCAACCAAGGCAACAACACTTCAATAGCTTCCCACAACTCCATTGTCTGCCTCAACATAATCTTGCTGAGGGTTTGCATAATTCCTCTCCATTAGTTTCTGTGACTCCAGATCCTCCAGATTAGATTCATCTCGTCCAACATAGATTGAAGTGGCACTTCCCCCAATCATGGTTTTGTGTCATCGACTCCATCCTAGAACTCAAACCAGATAGTCTACCATCAATGTTGTCTTCAATCTCTCACATCAAAGTCATCAGCACATTATTTACCTCCTACCACTATTGAGTTTGACTCAGCAAGAACACTAGATAACATGAGCACAATAATGCAAGCAAACAAAGCTGCATGAAAATATGCTTACTGCAAGGAAAGTTGAAAAGGAGATTTGCTAGACAAATCCACTAAAAGAATGTAAAAGAAACAAAAAAACAAAAAAAAAAAAAGAGGAGGAAAAAATGTACATACCTTTGTTATTGATATTGTGATTCTTGTTACTCTTATTATTAGACAGTTCAAAATAAAATGCTTCCAAATCTGAGAAAGCAAAGCATATCTCTATCCCAATTCAGCACAAGTGTGGTTCTTCAATTATGTAGTGAGCAAACACATTTTTGTGGCTTGCATTTCTCATCTGACTGGTTGTTTCCATACCTGAGAAAGGATAGCATGTCCCCAAGCCAATTTATATACCAACGTAGTTCTTCAAATCATATGTAGTGAGTGAACACATTTCATTGACCTGTATTTCTCATCTGTCTGGTCTGATGAGATATCACTTTAAGATTCATTCTAGCCTTTATGGATGTGCATAACCTGTTTTTTAACAACTATTTTGAGACCCAACTAAATAAAATAATGCTCTCTAAGTCTATTCAAACTGGATTCTTTTCCCTTTCAGAAACCAGAAGTTCAGCATCATATAACACGTTCACTGTCGGTTCCGGTGAATGTCAAAAACAGAAGTTTAAGGCGGATGGATTCTTTAGGAGGCTTAATGCGAGTAATCCCAGCAACCCCTCGTCCTCCAATGGTTGATGGTACTATCCCAAATGATGCCCCAACTACAGATATAGGTATGTTCATCCTGTTTGGTTTCATGGAACTGTATACTTTGGATTAGTTATTACCGGTATGGAAATTCAAATTCATGAATTTTATACATGCACATTTGGTTTAGCAGTATTTAGTGCCCAGTATTGGCATCATGGTTTTAAGACTCAGATTTGGTAGGATCCAATCCGGTTCAATACCATGAGTCACCCCTGACTCCGGTGAGTCCCAACTTGACTCTCAGGACTGAGCAAGTCCATCTGGGTTAGCAAGTCTTTTAACCATGATTGGCGGGAACCTTTTCCTTGATTCCAGCTCACATGATTAGTTCTCAAAATTTTTGTTACCATATTCAAATTCCAAAGTGTTTGGCAGAGATGCTTGCTAGCTTCTTTGCAGATGGAGGTTCCCTAGTCCCAGGCGTCTCCACCATAAACATGGCAGTTGTGCAGGAAAATTAGAGCCAATGATCTGGTTGGTTCATAAACCCAAAAATCATGGTGATTGGACTGGCAATGAGAGCTGTCTGATTGGTGCAATTTCAGTCATTGAATGTGCAACACTGTTCATTTTCTCAGCAAAAAATTTCATTGGTGGGCAAGTAATTTGATGGCTGTGATCTGTTGCTCTCTATGATTTATAAGCTATAGCCTCTTCATGCAGTGGCCACCAGATCAGTGCTTCCAATTGCCTTAGAACTGTGCCATGTGTATGGAAGAGACGATGGAGACAAGCGAGCCTCTCATCTCAAAAGAACTCACGTGAGCTTCCCTTGCAAATCCTGCTAATTGCTATTATTGTGCATGCCAGTTCAAATTTACAGAAATAACTACTTCTACATTTCCTTCAGATTTCTTGTATATGCTTTGATTGTTTTGGTAGCTATGTTCTTATTAAATTATTTCTTGGCAGCAACTGAAGATTCTGGTGAAGATATTCCTGAAGAAGATGCAGTTTGCAGAATCTGTTTAATTGAGCTTGGGGAAGGCGGTGAGACTCTTAAAATGGAATGTAGCTGCAAAGGTGAACTTGCACTTGCACACCAAGAATGTGCAGTGAAATGGTTCAGCATTAAGGGTAACAAGACCTGTGATGTTTGCAAGCAAGACGTTCAAAACCTACCTGTAACCTTATTGAGAATACAGAATCCTCAGACCGTTAATAGACACTCAGCAAGCGTACCTCAGCAAAGGGAAATATCTCGCTACAGGTGCTTAAAATTTATAAATTTTTTGTCGTTCCATCCACCATCACAATGTCCACAGTTATTTCAGAAAGTTACACACATTACATGCAGGATGATTCCCTGATCATAACATTCATGTTTTATCTTCTTGCAAGGGGAAAGAAATGTGAAGGACATTCATGCAAAGGCAGATTGGCAGCATGTCCTGGCACTGCATGCGATTTCTGGGGCATGCGAGACCCTTCATGAACATGCAGTGGCCTAAAAATCGGGCCTGTCCAGGCGGCATGCCTATGAGAAAAATGGATTGTTAGAGAAACATGACCAACAGTCTGCATTCAATGTACAAGTGGGGTCCACCTGATGAGTCATCCAGCTTGATTTTTGGGACATGACATGTTCATGGTGGTACTCACCTGATGAATGGCCTGAACCATTTAGACTTTTCTGCATGGGCACGTGTAATGAATCTCATTTCAATCTGTTGTCACTCAAATGGCCTTAGCAAGAAACATAAAAGAGGCTGTACTCCTGATTTCTGGGCAGTTGATGCTTTCTCATTAAGTTCTTTCACTTTTGACGTCCTTTGGTACTATTCTATTTTGAAATGATATATATGAGGAACCCATGTAGACACGTGTCCGTCATTTCCTTTACAAATTGTGGCATTTAAGTAGACTGAGTCTCCAACTCTAGAACAAACTATGACATCGTCATTGTGAGTAACTCTTTATTTTTAGTTGTTAATTATAGTTGTATAATTCTATTTGAGCAATCAAAATTTTGGTTTTCTTGTAGCTCAATGCTAATTTGTTTCACATAGTGTCAAGAGCATCCTAGCCCTGGTTGTGTGGAAGTATGATACTTCGATACTTTGAGATGGGTTTGTGCCTGTATCTGATGCTTCTATATGAAGTGCAAAATCATGTGGTGCAGCCTGTTGAAGTGAGCTCATCTCCTTCTAGAAAACTCAAATCCCTTCACTAGGTTTGGATTGTATGAGGCTGCATTCTTTGAGTCACCGTAGTTTGTGGGGCATGGTTCTGCAGGCCCCAAATTATACTCTTTCTTTCTTAGGGCCTGCTTGGATAGTAGAAAAAGAAAACAAAATGGATGACTTTTTTATGATTGAACGTTCACTATGTTTTGGATAGCAAAGGAAATATTGGATTTGTCCGACTGTAGTCCTTGTACAATTGTACAAGTGCCTTTTAACACTTGCTCGCTTTGTGTATCAAGCTTCTAAGGGCATCCACTTGAACTTGTATCACCACTGTTTGGTTGGTCCATTAGATGTGCCATCTTGTGCGCCCTAGAGTCGACTCGGACCTTTGATTCGGTCGAAATCTGTCACTGGACACTTGACTAATCCAAATCTTCAATCAGGTCAATCAATACCCTGGATGTGGTCAATCACACAATCAGCCATACCTGGGCCCCCCATCCGATGATTGGGTGGATCGTTTATGTAAATAGATCAAATAACAATGCTAGTAGAAAGCTGGGGAACAAAGAGTGCTTGTGGGAAACTGGGGAATAAGTAATCACATTACCTCTCTGTGCTTGAATCTTTCTGATTCAGTATTGTTTCTTATAATCTGTGAAATTTTGAGGTGGAACAGTTAGACCATTGAAGGAAGTGACTCTTTACAGTGACATGGATTTGTCCACCTTCTAGACTTAGCTAGGTTTCTTAATCAAAAGAGTAGCTTGATCTATTTTGCTTCAAATAGACGCTCACTAAAATGATTTTCTTCTAGTAGTTCAATTTTTTTTGAATCGACAGATTAGCTTGACCTATTATCGAGATATCAATAACGGTAATGTTGGCTGTAACAGCAGGCCTTATAGCCGAAATGATATGGGCTGAAACCAACGGTCAAAATTTTATTTTTATTTTTTTCTACAGGAAGAAAATGTATCGGTCCCCTATTGTCCTGTTACGGGCCAAATTTTTTTTCTCTCTTCCACAATGGGCCTTGCAACCCCATATCGTGTAACGGTGTAACGGCGCTCACCGTTACCCTTATGTAATTGTTTTTGAATACCATGTCTATCATGCTTCAAATGTAGGAACTAAAATGATCTTTCTTCTAGAAGTAGCTAGATTAAAATAAAATAAAATCGAGAGTAGCTTTATCTATCATGCTTCAAATAGAGGCATTGAAATGATTATGGTTAGATGCAGATTTAATATTATGTACCTTCTAGGGAGTTTCTATGGATCTGTTTGGATGTACTGCTAATCATGGTTTATGGGGCTGCCGTGGCATACTCAATATTCTTGCTGTTCGGGATTAATGCAGAAAATGGAACCTGCATTATGTGGTCTTACACCTTCTCCAATTCACTAGTGAGATAAGAAGTGGAGGGCCTGTTCTTATCCCACTGAGTGATTTGTACTACATCCTGCCTGCCCAGGGAACCAGGATTGTCCACTGTACCCTAAGTTATTAGTTTGATTTTTGATTGCAGATTGCTATCCTCTTCCCAATTCTTGGAGTTCAAATGGCTGTTGTTGTACTTGTGGCAGGGTCTGGCAGGATGTGCCAGTTCTCGTCATGGTCAGCATGCTTGCCTATTTCTGCTTTCTGGAGCAACTTTTGGTAAATTACCATCTTCTCATGCAAGCTCTACCTTGAAATTGGTGTTCTGTCTCAAAGTCACTATAACTGACATTATAACCTTTTCTATCTGCTTTTGTAGAAAAGTTCACTTTTCCCTTTTTACTCGATTTGTGATTGCTGTTGATGCTTTTGATGAAAGCAGGTTGGTAATTTGCGGTCCCGTGCTCTGGCTATTTCTTTGCCCTTCTCATGTGTTTTGGGCCTCCTCTCATCCATGATCGCTTCAACAATGGGTTAGATATTACTAAACTTGTTTATTTCCTCAATTCGCTGGCATTTTGTGTGCTTTGCTTTCTGGATTGGGCAAAACATGCCAGGAGTACTATACTGTGTTTTTAACCAAAAGAAGTGTATCTTTTCATTCAAAAATTAACATAGTACTCCTTGAGAAATAAAATTGTTCTAATGCCAAAAAAGTATCTTAGCGTCCATTTGTATGTTTTTGCTGTCAAGGCAGAGGGGATGTGCTTATCAAATGAACACTGGTTTCTTGTCAAGGGCTGCCAACATGGGTAGTGCTTTGTGTTGGAAAGATCTTTGCTAAGCGCACGTGCGTGTACAATAAAGCTCATGTACATGCCACACGTGCTGGAATGGCACATACGTGAGATCTAAATCCATCCATCAGGTTGGTCTGATCTTGCACATGTTTTCCCAAAAATAAAATATGGTCTTGAGGTCACCAATATTGGAAACAGGTGGATGGGTTGGAAAACTTTAGCCAAGTTCTACAGGGCCGTACGTTTGTTTTGCAAACCGTGGTTCACCTGACCAGTTGATCAACCTGATTCTTTGGCTAGGGCGTCAATACAGTGGTTCAGATGGATGGATTAGATCTTAGACCTATCGTGCCATTCTGGCACATGCATGCTGTGTACATGAGCTTTATTGCGCACATGTGGGCTTTGTAAAGCTGGTGTCTGAAAATGTAGCAAATGGGTTAACATGGTTCCAAGAAAAAAGGGAACTGCAAGTGAAAACGTATTTTACCATTGTTTACATTGAGATTTACACGCTTCATCTTGCCACAGACTGTCATCACATATGTCACTGCCACCACCACTTTGATATGGGTCTGATACCTGTCATACTGTGCCATATATGTGGTACCACACTTTTTTAATACTGTTGTAGCTATTAGAAAAAATTTTCCACCTTTATTTTTCCCCTAGCCTCATGTACTCGGATTTCCCTCTTTGTAAACTCCAAGAATGCCAACTTCCAAAGCTGACATGCTAAGCCATGGTGCTTTTCAACACACTGACTCCAACATTATCTGAGGCAAGCTGTCGGGAGGATTTCTAATGGCTTGTGGCAGATGGGAAGATCCATCCCAAGAGTTTCCAAGGATATTACCAATAACCCAACCTGACCCCCCACACCCCCCTCCCCCCCGTTTCAAGCCTTATCCTAGATTGCCAGAAGGCCCTCCTAGCATCTCATGCCTTTTTTCCTCCTTACATAATCTTTACTGAAAGTTGGAATTAGACTTACGGAAATTAATCTTTTTGAGAAGGAAGTGAAGGTCACATACAAGCCTAAAGAAGTCAAGGCACAGATGAAGATGGGGACACTTTGAGGTTATATGTGTGACCTTTCTAGCTAAAGAAACCAGCCGAGTCCAAATTCTGACCCCCTTTCGTGTCACAGTTCTGTGAGCTTTCACTAATTCACCTGTACTTAATGTGGAAACCTTGTGACTGATTTGATAAATCTCTATTTTTTATTTTTATTTTCCTTAAAAGAGGAATGTATTATAAATAAATGAATAATGGAAAACTTTCCAATGGATGGTTTGCATTTACTTTTCTTTTTGTGGTCTTTCTCATAGTTCCTTAGCATAAAATAGTCTGTCCTGATTACGGCTCTTAACTTCCTGTATTTTATGATTTCAGTGAGCAAGAGTTATATCTGGGCCTACGCATCATTCCAGTTTGCAATTGTTATTATGTTTGCTCATATCTTTTACACAATAGTAAGTACTATTTGCTTCTTTCCTGATTGAGGAATGCAAGTTGCAAGTGCCTGTCTGCATACGTCAAATGCAAGCATCCCGGATCTGCCAAAGTGGGACTTGTATGCGATACCCAAGCCTTTCACCTGGTGAGCCTTTGCACGAACATGTCCTAGACCAAAGAAATGACTGGTCCATTCTGAAGGTGTGCTACAGGTAGTGTTCCAGATATCAGCGATAATTATTGCCGATATTATTGGTATCACCGGCTGGGAGATACCGAAACCTCCCCAAAATGGTTTTGTCCAGATATTGCTGATATATTGATACCGGTATATGCCTCTATAGTGTTGCTCGATTTCTTATACAACCCCTTGCTTGTATTGAGTTGTATCAACAATGTCATCACCGATACCACTCAATACAAGAAAGGGGCAGACCCCAAGTGCATAAATAATCATAATATATATATATATATATATATATATATATATATATATATATATATAAAATAATAATAATAATAATAATAATACCACTTCTCTTCAATGTTTGTGAATCGAATCCGTAATGTTGGGGGAAAATCTAGAAGGGGGGAAATGTGTGTAAATATTGTGAAAGTCAGAATTTATTTTTTAAAAAAAAGGAAATTCAATTTTTTTTGGGTCATCTTGTTGGAGTGGATTTCAACAGCTCTTCAATTGTTTAAAGATTTTTTTTAAAAAATTTGACAATGTAAAAAAAAAAACTTTATTTTTAAAAAATAATGACAATTTGACAGTCTCATGACGTGTTAATTCTTTCTATTTATGGATGGATGGTGATTAATGATGAGTTACATTTTTAATAAAAAAATAAATTTTCGGAGTTGTAAATATTATGAAATTTTTTTATTTCTACTTCTAAATATAATTATCTTATTTCATAATTATATATGCATTTATGGATGAATGTATGATATATGTATGTGTGGATGTGTGCATTGATGGATGGATGGATGGATGTATTATGCATGTATGGATGGATCATGTATGCCTGTTCGTATGTATGCACGGATGGATGGATAGACATGCATGTATGTATATATGTATGCATGGATGGATGTATGTATTAGTGTATGTGTATATGTATGTATGCGTGGATGGATGAATGCATGTTTTTTTTGCATGGATGGATGGATGTATTAGTGTATGTATCATTGATGGATTGATGGATGTATTAATATATGTATTTTATGTATGTATGGATGGATGGATAAACATGTATGGATGTATGTATCTATGTATGCATAGATGGGTGGATGCGTTAGTGTATATATGCATGGATGGATGGATGGATGGATAGACATGCATGCATGTATGCATGGATGGATGGATGTATCACTGTGTGTATGTGTTTGGATGGATGGATGTATTAGTGTATGGCTGGTTGGCTGGATGTATGCATGCATGCATGGATGGGTGGATGTATGACTTTTTCTTTGATTTAGAAACGACTATAAGTGATTATTGTGTTCCTAATGATTTATTGGTATGAAAGAACTCATTTTGATTTATTGCACTGATTTTTTTTACCACAACACATGCTTTAGGCCCCTATTAAATGAAAAATTATTACTTATAGTTCCTTTTTGCAAAAAAAGTTTATTCTTAAATATGTAAAGATGTGTATTTTAGTGTCTCTTGAAGTTTCACTGAAAATTTCTAGCCTTTCCCCCATCTTTCCCCAGGGTTTCCCCCAGTCAGCGATACATTTCCTGGTATCAATGATATTATCGGCAATATCCATATCCCGAGTCAGATATACATGTAATGATACCGGGACTATGAACACTGGCCACAGGTACAAAGAAAATGGAGGGTTGAAAAGGCTAACTAGCGTCCAGTTCAACACATACGTGAAGCCCACATGATCTGTGGACTGCCTGATGGAAGGAATGGATCTCACACGCATGAGCCATGTTGGCATGGCTCGGGCCCTTTTTTTTGGAATTGGCTGATGGGTGCTTGCCTTGTGAAATATTCTACATCCTGAATTTCTCCATTCTGTGTGACCATCTCCATCTTCTTATAGACAAATTTGCGTTTCCTATGTTCTTTATAAAACTTTTTAGCTCAACGTGAATCCCATTCTCTCGGTCCTACTCTCCTCGTTCACTGGGTTTGGGATCGCAATCAGCACAAACTCCTTGCTTGTGGAGTACTTAAGATGGCGGATGAGGCGGAATTTGATGTCTGCATATCGCCGAAATGATAGAGGCGGACAGAGGCAAGAACAAGCAAGTGAAAATCTTGGAGATGCAGGGCCTGGGGCTACTGCTGAGCAGCAAGAAACCAGGAGTGAGAATGTGAATCCTTGACATGGATAAAAGAATTCCGTGATGCAATTTTCAGGTATTTCTCAAGTTCCATCTTTTAGTCCAATGAAGTTATTTATTCACATGATATTTTTTGTTGTAAGATAATGTTTATGTTTAACCGGTGCTGTTTTGTGGTCTAAGTGCACATTTGGATGCTTGATTAGAATGAATTGCAATAATTGAATCGTATAAAGTAGCAATAACCACTGTGAAAGTAGCATTGCTCCATCTATAATTAGCGACTAGCCCTTTCATTGTCATTACAACTGTTTCAAATGCATAAATTTGCAGGGTTTGTTCATCATAGTGAATTAAAATGGTGCAAACCCCAGCTTTATTAATCTTTTCTTTATTTAGCTGATTTGTTGCAATTATATTCAATTTGAGCCTCCAAATGCACCCTAAATATATGGAGAGAAATAAAAGCTTGTTGGTAGCCATGTTCATGCATTCACCAATGAACTTGGTACTCAGCCAAACCTTTCTGTTTTGTGGGCCTCTAAATGCTAATTCTAGGCTCCCATTTCTTGTGAAATAAATCAAATCAAGAGTCACTCAACTAGTTCTCTGTAGTGAAGAATTATAGGATGTGATGCTTGTGGTTATGTGCATGGTAAATACATGACCCACTTCTATCACATTGTACCATAGATGGATCATGCTTCAAAAATCTCCTAAATTGCTTGCTACCTAAATTGCATGGACATCGATATCAGTGTCAAAGTCTCATACCAGTACAAAGTGCTAGATTCATCATACCCCAATAATAGGATCCATCCATGATACACACCTTCTCTTTCTATATTCGTATTTTAGAATGTGTTTATATCTTTCCATTTAGATTTTCTTCATTTTTAGCAAGTACGAGATGAGGGGATTCGGTTGAGTTGTCTAGCATTAGTCTGCATGTGGGTCAAGTCTCTTCTCCTATTTATGTAGATGTGACACAGGGATCGACGTGATGAGGTCGATCACCGTCTTCCTTAGGGAATAATTACTCCGAATCCATGGAGCTTCTCTAGACTCCTTAGAGAGATTTCTTGAATCCATGAGGAAAATTAGAAAATAGAAATAAATTCGAAAATAAATTGATTAATGAGAAAAACGAATTTACAATCCTTTAAATAGTGATATCAAAGCTAGGAAGTTTCAGAATCAAACTCCAACTCAAACTCCCCAAAAAACATGACTTACTATAAATAGTAAACTTACTATTTATAGACAATCATGATTTCTACTAGACTTCATGGTTTTCAACCAAAAATAGTGAGTGTCCAATTTGGCCTAACCACTTTATTCTCCTAATTTTTCTAAGCCCTTTTCATGTTGGGCACGACTCCTAAAGCTTAAAGGATCAAGAGTTATGATCGAACTAAAACTTACTATAAATAGTAAAAACGAAATTAAAATGGACTTTTGACCGTCGATTTGTTGGAATCTCACAAATCCGACGTGGGCAACCCGGTGTAACGGGGTTAGTTGGCTAAAGTAGCTTCTCCTACTCCAAAATCATATAAGGTCTGTCGAATAACTCATTCCGGTTTGCGAGATACGCCTACTTTAGGGTTCTGACAGTCCCGATCACTTTTGCCTCCGATCGGTCCTTCTCTGGTCCATCTTGGCCATGAAAGTGTTTGCGACCTGCTCTACATCAGTTCCCTCCACTGCAAAAGAACTCGTCATCGAGTTCTCGTCCCGCTTCGGTTCATGATACTCGGTCAGGTCCGTGACATTGAGAGTACGCGAGATATCAATGTCATCATGAAGATCAACAATGTAAGCGATGTCATTGATCTTTCAGAGGATCGGTACTGGTTCAATCTTCTTATTCTTGAACTTGTTGTAGGTCTCTGTCGGAAATCTCTCCTTACATAGATGGACCATAACATGGTCGCCCATCTTGAACACCTCTTGTTGCCGACGCTTGCTCCTTGTACTTGACGTTTGAGGCATACAACTTGGCTTGCACATCCGCATGAATGCTCACGATTCGGTCCGCCATATGTTTTGCTGCAATACTCATGCCTAGGAGCTTGGGCAAAGGGACCAAGTCAAGTGTGTGGCGGGGCACTCGACCATAGACAATCTGGAATGGGGACTTCTTTGTCGAGCGGTTCACCATGTTGTTGAATGTAAATTCCGCTTGAGATAAGGCTAAATCCCATTGCTTCGGTTTGTCACCTGAAATACATCGAAGGATGTTTCTCAAAATGCAATTCACAACTTTGTCTGCCCATCGATCTGTAGATGATAGGCACTGCTGAACTGAAGTTGTGTACTGAACCAATTCCACAAAGTTCGTCACAAGTGGCTAATGAACTTTGTGTCATGGTCAAAAGTAATGGTCTTGGAAACCTCGTGTAACCCCATGATCTCTTTGAAGAATAGATTCGCTACATGTGTTGCATCGAGGGTTTTCTTACATAGGACAGTGTGTCATCTTTAAGAAACGATCTACTACCACAAACACCGAATCCATGCCACATTGTGTTTGTGGGAGACCAAGTACGAAGTCTATATATAAGTCCTCTCAAAGGCTGTCAGGCACAGGTAACACGGTGTAGAGGCTCGTATTCTAAGATTGTCTCTTGGAGGTCTGACAAACATGTAGCGTTGCATTGTTTTACCAACGTTACGTACCAATCGCGGCCAGTAATACCCCTCCCTCATAAGAGCCTGTGTCTTGTCTCGCCCAAAGTGTTCACTAAGTCCATCTTCATGTACCTTTTGAATAATCTACTCCCTTAGAGAACTTTGGGGGATTCACAGTTGATTCCCTTTAAAGAGGAAACCGTCATGCATATGTAAGTCTCTGGGATGACCCTCTTGGCACCTCATTCATCCATCCTTGAAGTCTTCGTCCTCGGCATACAGCTCCTTGAGACAGTCGAGCCGACCACCTCATTGCTCACTGTAACAAGTAGTGATGCACGGCGGCTTAGTGCATCAGCCACCCTGTTCTGTTGCCCTGACTTGTGCTTCAGAACGAACGTAAATTCCTGCAAAAACGCAACCCATCTAGCATGCACACGATTCACGTTAGCTCGACTATTAATAAACTTTAAGGTTTGATGGTCAGTGTAGAGAACAAATTCTCTCCAGATAATGCCGCTAGTGTCGCAGTGTTTGAACAACTGTATACAACTTGAGCTCATATGTCTAGCACTTCTTCCGGGCTTCGCTAAGCTTCTCACTATAAAAGGCTACCAACCTGCCATCCTGTGATAAGACTTTTCTAATTTTGACATATGAGGCGCCACACTCAACCTCAAACAATTTGTCGAAACTAGGAAGAACTAAGATTGGTGTTGTGGACAACCGATGCTTGATTTCAGAAAAGCTCTTATCTGCCTCATCGGTCCATCGATATCGCCCATTTTTCATGCAATCTATAACATGTGGGACTATCGTGTTGAAATTCTGCACGAATCGACGATCGAAGGTCGCTAACTTGCGGAAACTCCTCCATAAATGTTCGTCGGGATCGGACATTTCTTGATGGCTCGCACCTTTCCATCATCCATACGGGTACTCATAGACGTCACAATAAATCTTAAGAACAACAGGCTGTCCGTTAAAAAAGTGCACTTTTTAAAATTGAGTAACAACTTGTTAACTTGCAGGACCTGTAGCACTTTCCTGAGATGTTCCATGTATTTCGTCTCATCCTGGCTATATATCAGGATGTTATCGCAATATAATACCATGAACTGGCTAATAAACGACTTCAACACTTGATTCATCAAATGCATAAAAGTGCTTAGTACGTTCGATAGACCAAAGGGCATGACTAGCCACTCATACAACCCTTGGTCTTGAATGTTGTTTTCCACTCATTACCGGGCCGGATACGAATTTGATGGTACCCGCTCCTCAGATTTAGTTTATAGAACACCTTCGCACCTTTTAACATATCGAGTATGTCGTCCAACTGTGGTATTGGGAATTGATATTTGATGGTAATCTTGTTAATTGCTCCGCCGTTGACACAGATGCACTAGCTTTCATCTTTCTTAGGCATTAACAACATTGGCACTACACATGGGCTAATGCTCTCTCTCAAAAGGCCCTTACAGTTCAACTCTCCACTTGCCCCTGAAGTATCTCACTCTTTCGAACTCATCCAATAGTGAAGGCGGTTGGACAATCTAGCCTTAGGGATGAGGTTTATACGATGTTGGATATATCGCATGAGGGGCTATCTGTTGGGTAACTCTTCGAGCTAGATTTCCTTAAATTCGTTTAGCAACGGCCTTAAACTTGGAGGAATATTTAAGAGCTCCGATTCTTTGCCCTTTATCACTACGGCGTAGACCTTGCCGGTTTTCTTGGATTCTTCCATGAAATTCTGAATGGTCAGGAGGGAACTCTCCTCCACTTTAGAAGCTTAATGGTGGTTCTCCAGTGCCATAGGCAAGGACAATTTTTCGATCGTCCTTGACGAAGACGTAAACATTGTCTTGTCCTCAGTGGGTGGCATCACGGTTCGATTGTTATGGTCAACCGAGTAACATATGACATACTTCCATGTTGACTATGTCACAAAGTACTTGATCCTTGTAATTTTTACTAATTGAAAACGAGACAGCGCATTGTTCGGTTACCTTGGTCTTGTTCACCTTTTTTATATAGTCAATCGAGTAAGGGGAATGATACTTTGTCATAAGTAGTCGTAACTTGTCCACCATCACTTTCGAGACGATGTTCTCGCTACTATCACCGTCTATGATTACATCATAGAGCTTACTGGAATATGTTATGCCACTGTGGCTGCAACTCCTTCCGTGGAGTGTACAATAATCGTCTCACGACCAAGGATTTACCATGATCCTTAGCCAACCATTGTTTGTCACTAGCTCCTTAGTAGCTTATTCATCTTCATCAAATTCAAGGCTTTCTTCTACTATATCACCTTCAGTGCCCCCTTCGTTAATGGCCAAGTGGGCTGCGGGGCGTTGAGGGCAGATGTTTGATAAGTGGCCCGGTTGGCCACAGCGGTAACAAGTGTTTGACCTTGGCCGACCATAAGGATTAGGAATCCTACTCGAACCCGCTGTTGTGGGTGCCGCACGTTGAGGCCTAGATGGACCGCTCACAGTTTGAGGTTGCGGGAGGTTGATGACGTCCTCCTACTGATTCCTTTCCTTCCCTAGGTGCCAATTAAACCGCTTATCCACGGTCTCGACTACGTGCATCTGAACTCGGTCTGGAATTGTCGATCGTAACCCACCTATAAACTGTGTTACTTTCAATGATTCGGCTTCCAACAGGGCATTCCATGTTGCCAACCGTTGGAATTCTTCAATGTAATATGCGATGGTTTGATTCCTCTGTCGGCAATTTTGGTATTTCTGGAATAATACATGCCCATAATCACTAGGGAGAAATCGCAATCGAAGAAGACGTCTCATCCATGGCCATGATTGGATGGGCGCCTTGTTCTGTCGGGCATGTGAGAGTTGTAATTGCTCCCACCATGCAGAAGCACCAGATTTTAATTTGAATGCTACTAATTTCACATTTTTATGTTCCGGTATATCCATGTAATCAAAATATCTTTATACTTTGGTTAACCAGTTGAGGAAATCTTCTATACGCAATAAGCCATTAAAACTGGAAAGTTCGGCCTTGTCTTGATAGTCTGTTTCAATGCAATTTAGTCGATCGCCTCCATGGACTGGTCGTCAGGCAAAGCCGTCATCGATGTCCTCTTTTTTGAAGTTCGACTCATCTGGGGCAGCCCTACAATTCACCTCCGGTAGTGCCCTATGAAAATCGGGGTTGTGCCGTACCATAACCACGGGCGGCTGAGCATTGGGTTGGGTTCGGAGCAGAATTAGCGTATTCGCAAGACGGTCGAGGGTTGCCTACCACCCTTATATGGTCAACTGACTCTTCTAGTGGAAAGCTTCCATTCTTTCTAAAAGATAATGAATCCATGGATCATTGTCCATGGGATTTTGGTCCATTCCTTTGTTATTTGCCATTGGCCTAAGGGGAGTCCTTTATCTGATACCAATTGACGTAGGGATGGACGCAATGAGGTCGATCATCGTCTTCCTTGGGGGATAATTACTCCAAATCCATGGAGCTTATCTGGACTCTTTAAAGTGATTCCTCGAATCCACGAGGAAAAATAGAAAATATAAATAAATTCTAATAAATTTAAAAATTAATTGATTGATGATAAAAACGAATTTACAATCCTTTAAATAGTGATATCAAACCTAGGAAGAATTTCGGAGTCAAACTCCAACTCAAACTGCCTAAAAAACGTGACTTACTATAAATAGTAAACTTACTATTTATAAATGGTCATGATTTCTACTAGACCTCATGGTTTTCGGCTAAAAATAGTAAGTGTCCAATTTGGCCTAACCACGTGATTCTCCTAATTTTTGTAAGCCCTTTTCATGTTGAGCATGACTCCTAAAGCTAGGATCAAGAGTTATGATCGAACTAAAACTTACTTTAAATAGTAAAAATGGAATTAAAATGGACTTTCGACCGTCAATCTGATGGAATCTCCCAAATCCGGCATGGGCAACTTGGCATAGCGGGGTTAGTTGGCTAAAGTAGCTTCTCCTACTCCAAAATCATATATGATATATCGAATAACTCATTCCGGTTTGCGAGATACGCCTACTTTAGGGTTTTGACGGTCCTGACCACTTTTGCCTCCGATCGGGCCTTCTCTGGTCCATCTTGGCCATGAAAGTGTCCATGACTCGCTTACATCAAGATGCCATATGACAAATTGGCGTAAGTAATGGATAATTGAATTTGGAGTTACGATTTCCCTCAAAGGAGTTGAATCTAGCCATCGATATGTGCGGAAGCATACCAATCCATAGTGGGACACAACGGACCACTGGTCTAGATGACTGAACCATGGGCCCTCCTTGTTAGAATTGAAAACCCGAGTTATACTTTGTCAAGCCTTGGGTGAAGGATCCTATATTCCTCTTAATAGAATGAATGTTCATTGAAACCTGGTGATTGTGAACATCTATTTTGGATTGACTTTAGGAATCTTGTTTTGCCAATCAATCCCTTATACAACCCAGTGTTTTAAATAGCGGTAGCGTGTTGCGAAATAACGTAGCGTGTATCATAAGCTGCACAATACTTAAATGATATATATATATATATATATATATATATATATATATATATATATATATATATATATATATATATATATATATATATGGGAAAAGGTACTATGCGCTCGAGCTCACGGGTCCGTCCCACGAGGTCTAGCTATGTTTGCCCCACTGTGATGCCTTTCGAACATCTACCCCATTAGTCAGATGCACCATTCCATCGTGGGCCTAGGTCTCAAAAATCAAGTCAATCCGTGACTTTTGTGGGCCACACCACATACAGAAGTGGAGAGGCGCCATGCACCATTAAAACATTCATAATCATTTTTGGGGCCCACAAAAGATGTGGTTTGTAAATCCAGCCCATCCATTATGTGTGTCCCACTTGTATGAGGGTTTAGACCAAGTTTCAACAGCATTCAAGACTCAGGTGGGCCCCACCAAGTGCTTTTATATGTTTTAACGGTGTTTCACATGATTTTAGATGGTATGGCCCACCTGAGTTCCGTATACGGTTGATTTTTGGGATATCCCATAATTTAAAGGGGAGCCATCAAATGCACGGTGTTGATGGTCGATATGCATCATGGTGGAGCCCACACAACTCAAACCTCACGGGAGCTTATCGTGAGGTCGAGCGCATAGTACCTTTTCCCTATATATATATATATATATATATATATATATATGTAAATATTAAATAGTAAGAAAAAAACAAAATATATAAATGTCACATTCCTCACAAATGCACACCATAGCGGGCCCACCATAGAAGGGCCCACCATAGAAAACAATGTAAATCCACCCCTTCACGCATCTCAATGGGCACCACAGCGGACCACATCATAAAAAATAATGCACATCCACCCCTTCACGCACCTTAGTGGGCCTCACGTGTGCCACACCATAAAAAATAATACACATCCAACCATTCATGCACCTTAGTGGGCCCCACGTGGGCCATACCATAGAAAATAATGCACATCCACCCTTTCACGCACCTCAGTGGGCTCCACGTGGGCCATACCACAGAAAAAGAAATGAAAAAAATTAGAAAGAACAAAAAAATGCACAGTAACCGGCATTTTAAAAGGGAAAAAATGAGAAAAAACTCTAAATTCCAAGTTATTTTCATTGTACATCGAAAAAAATTAAAAAAAAAGGAGCGTGCGTACCTATTTTTGTCTCAAGATGAGATTGAATTAATGAAATATGCAAAAGTTGAAGCTCCATAGCCGATCGCAACCGGAATAGGGAAAATCCGATTTCTCCGTCATCTCTTCTCCATTGTTGATGAAACTGCACCAAATGGAGCTTCTTGTAGTCTCCAACAATCGGCCAAAGAAGCCCATATGAAGGGCCTTTTGATCGTAAGATTGAAGAGGGGGGAGAGGAAGCAGCGTCGTTTGCATTGGTTTAGGGTTGGCAGTCGAATAGACTGCCCGAAAAGGGCTGTTTTTTTTTTTAAAAATAAAAATAAAAAACTTTCTGCTGTGGTCTGAGTTCACCACCATTTTTGGCAGTGAAAAAACAAAAAAAAAAAAAATGTCACCACAGGTGGCATACACTACCTGCGATACACACTACGCGTCCTTAGCGTACGCTACGACCCTTGTAGCGTGCGCTACAGGGGATTTACGCTCCAGTACATGCTACGTAGCGATTTTGGAGCGCCCCGCTACGCTACGTAGCGTACGCTACCGCTACACTACGCACGTTACTGAAAACACTGATACAGCCAGATCTTTGGTTTAGTCAACAAGCCTTTATATCCCTCATCAACACCAAGATGCAATACCTTTACGTCTTTCGAAGGTATTCCATAACAGTAATGGAACAGCCGCCACCATTACCTTTTTGATACAGGCTCTAATGGTCATTACGGTCTCTCTCTTTTCTTTTTCTTTTTTTCTTTTTTCTTATAAAAAAAAACCTGAAAAACCTATATTAGCTTTGTAATGGACTGTTAATGGGCTGCTACGGAAGCTGTAATGGCCGTTAGGGGTCATACTCGTAACGTGTAATGGTTGCCACCATTACCTTTATGTAGCGGCATTTATAGCCTCAGTGCACACCATGTGTTTTCATCTCATTCTCTTTTCAGGTTTTATGATCCTAACTGAAGTTCCCCTCATTGACGCTATATATCACATCTTAGTCTTATGTGATCGAACTGTCTCAATATGTTCCCAATCATTTTATCTCTTATTGATACTGTGGGGCGGCTTCAAAAGACCTCATTCTTGTTTTTATCCTCTTATTGATACTGTGGGGCGGCTTCAAAAGACCTCATTCTTGTTTTTATCCTTCCCAATCTTCCACACATCCATTTCAATTTCATCATCTCTATAACACTCATCCTCTTTTCATGTTGCATCCTAACTGCCCAACATTCTGTTCTTTATATGGCATGGCTGTTCAATTAGTTTTTTTTTTTCCTGGGTACAATTTAGTTTCATTAGTTTGCCATGCATGCACTGTAATCTCTACTTCATTCACTCAGCTCAAAATCTATCAGGAACATCCTCATTGATCTCTCCATCCCTTTGAACAAGAGATACATGCGCTCCTGAAAAATCTCCAGGAAATTTTGATGCCTTGGGTGCCCGTTTGGACAAAGTGGCAAGGAACAGGAACCAAAAAGGATAGTATCAATCAAATTAAAAACTTCAGAATTTCTTCCTAAAATCTTCATCCAGCATCCAAAACACTATATATATATATATATATATATATATATATATATATATATATATATATATATATATATATATATCAAAAGAGCACCCCACCACAAATGCCTGCCTTTTTGGTTCTGAAAAAGAAGAAAACCTTGTATCTTCTAAGGTTTGCTATCGGGATGCGCAACACAATGCCACCAAGTGTGGGGAACATCTGAGTGGTGTACAAGGCTTCTCCCACTATGAAGATGATGGTAAGCGTAACTTCGTTGGGTTGGGCCCATTTAATAAAATTGCCAACTCACAGATTCAACTCATGTGGCCTGCATGATGAGTGGACTAGCCTTGTTTTCATGTGTGGTCATCTTCAGTGGGGGCCTCCTTATGCCCTTGCCTGGTGTTCGACCCACTTGCTAGGATGGGTTTGTGTGCTGCATATGAAGGTGCCCTTTTTTTCTTTTTTTTTTGTGGGTTTCTTTATGTGATTAAAATAGCTCTTCAGCCAGCTTTATTCAAGCCTAACACCTTGTGATTTCTGCATCAGGTCCCAAATTCATGGACCCAAAGAGAACCCATTGTTGCTGCCTTGTTTGTGTTTGCGTTTCTTTTAATGGTGTGGAAGAAGGGAGCCCAATAAGACAGAAGAAGAAAAAATGATTCGGAATAGTGATACAATTGGCAGATGGCACTTGTGTAGGATGAATCCAAGTTTTGTACTTTTCAGGGCCCACCATTTGGATGATCTGATCAAGGATCATGTTGGTCAACTCTCAGGTAAGACATGCATGCAAGAAACAAGTGGATGATTTGGAAGAACTTAATAGTTAAGTTTTCGTTCATTTGGACTACATAGTAGTTGAACCTTCTGTTTTATTTATTTATTTATTTTTTGTACAGATCGTCTACCTGATGTGCCCTACCTAACACTTGGATGCCCCTTCATGTGACCTGGTTTGAACACTTGTCTTGGTGTGTGGAGGGGCGTGCGGCTAGCAAAACTGTAACACAAAAGGTTAGGTTTTTTAAAAGCCACTGCCAAATCATACGTCTGTTGTTATTTGTTTGATGAATAGATGAGATATTCTATCATTAGGGTTTTGCAGATGAAATTAAGCTGCAATGCATATCTAAATGAAAGTGATTTTACTTGGATGTAATCATAAAATGCCCTTCCTGGTGGCCAGTTGTTTGAGTTGACCGAAGGACGGCTACTTTTTTTAAAACAAAATAAAAAAAATTAAATTTTTTTTTTTAATGCTTAGCTCTCCTTTTTTACTTGGGGGCTGTTTGGTTGCAAGTAAGGTTTTGGTCTGCAATGGACTGTCTAGGTAATGCAGTCTTGGAGTAGTTATTTCTGATAGCCATTCCATTCGCAGTCTGCCAAACACCCCACAAGAGGGGTAAAGATGGATTGTGGCACATGCAGGGGAGAGCTTATAGATGGGGGTTGAAGCTGATGTTTGTGTTTTTCCCTTAGTTTAGATTTGTGTGGCCTAATCAATAGGTTGGATGGCAAATAAACATTACAGGGGGCCCTAGGAAGCTTTCAATAGTGCGTAGTAATCACTATTTTCTTGTGGTGTGGTACACTTAAGATTTGGATCTGCTTCATTTTAGGACGTAAAAGTAGATGGACAGTGTGGATAAAAAAACATATCATTGTGGACCCCACAGGGCACCGTTCAGTAGCCCCCTCGCTGTTGGCCGCGGCAGTAGGAAATCCGTATCGCCTTGTGTAAGGATAGACATAAGTCTACCCTCGATTCGGTGACTAGCACAACTTTTTTTTTTTTTTTTTTTAAAAACATCCAAGTGGCCTTAATAACTTTATATTTGTTATGCGGAAATAACCTTATAGTTGTTATGCAGAAATTTAAGAGATTACAATGAAAATTCTTTATAAACAATCTCTATTGAGTTAAATCAATCCAAGCAATATGATAATTGAAATGCACGAAAATGCACAGAAATAAAATCAGAAACAGGAGAACTGAAGCACGGTCCTGGCTGTCTTAAAGATAAATACGGCCCCACCTATGATGACTGGATCTCTGCTCGTTCGTATCTAGGATGTAACAGCCCTCTGCCTCATTGAACGGTTTTGATTGGGTGTATGCATGACCAAAACTCGAACATTAACTTGATGAAGCTTATTTTCAAGGAGCGAAACACCGATCCATAGTGAAGAGAACCTCGTTTCAACACTCCGGTCTTTGTATCAAATCGCAAGTGGGGTGTGGCTAACAATGGGTTGTGTACTAACGTTGCTAACCAATTAAAAATAAAAATAAAAATAAAAATAATAATAATAATAATCGATGAAGCTGTTTACCCAAAAATGCAAAAGGAAAAGAAAAATGGCTGGTAGAAATTCAGGAAAAGATTTTTGGAAATTTTCTTCTGTTTTCTCTATAAGCTCTTTGTATTCAGTAGGATAGCTGCAAGTGATTGTAAGATTTCAATTGAATTTGAATTTCAACTGTTTTGAATCGGTCAAACAAGTGACACATGGCAAAGGGATAAGCAATAAAACGAAAAGTGGCATCTCATAAAATGGAAAATCAAATAATCTCATGATACACTCACCCTCACGTGCACACACATTACACCCTTACTCTTACCCACGGCCGCGGCCCACATGTGTAGTAAATAAACATTTGCCGAAGACCTCATAAAGTCTCATAAAGTCTCCTCTCTAAGGTTTTAGAGCATAAACTTGAGAAAAAGAGCTTTTTTATAACGGCGTTTCAAAGCTAAGGGCATTAGGATGTAGGACTAAAACTCACCCACTAGAAGACAATAAATAAATAAATAAAGATTTCACAAAATGAAAAGGCACACTACCTCCTTACTCTCTTATCTCCATTTTTTTATATTGATATTAATTCAAACAAAAGTAAAAATCTACCACAATTAAAACGAAAAAAAAAAAGTGCATTAGTAAAGATATATAAGATTGAACCTTAGCTAGTGTAAATATATTAGGTTTGTCGGAAGAATAGTGAGAATTCTGAACTAATTTTCATTGAATGGCTTACATAATATCTTACACGCATAATTTTTTAATACAAGTCTCTGTTCATCCAAAGCCATCACTTTTTGGCATGTCCTTTATCCAATTTTCATGAATGTTGTAAAGAATGACCCATTCTCATAAGAAGCTATCTGACTTCTACACTCTTATAGGTATAGGTGAGTCTACCAAGAATGTAGGTAGTTATACATTTCACTGTAACATAGCTATAAAACTCAATAAGGACAAAGTAAAACCTTCCACGCCGTCATAACACCGCCACACCATAGGAATCCCACATGATAATGCAATGTTGATATCAAATCACTCAAATACAACTTCTTTTTACTCATCGAACCTATTTTTGGAATATCTAGTCATTAGGTTGGGTTCCCATTGTTGGCGATTTAGTTTATATGAGTCTTAGCCCAATTCCCCTCGATGTGTTCATCACTGACTTTATAGATAGAGCTTTAGTCAGTAGATCAAAAAAGTTGTCCTTAAACCTTGCAAAGTAAATTACAATTACTCTATCCTTGAGTAATTTTTTGACTAAATTATGTCTCAGATATAAATATATAGTTTTTTTTTATAAAAATTATGGATTCAATTATTTTCCTTTGCTATTGTAGCTTGCAATCAAAGTATAGGACTATAGCTACTAGAGGTTTATCCCACAAACGTATATCTAAGAGCAAATTCCTTAGGGGGTGTTTAGCACATGGTATTAGATGAGATTAAAAAAATATAATCATTGCATGTGATGGGGATTGTCCCTTATTACCATTGGATAGCATGGGACAAACATTAACTCCATAATGTGTTTGTGTTATGATGGCATTTGGTGGTTAGTTTGTTGATCATTTAATAGATATACCAATAAGTATTGGAATCAATGAAAATAATATGTATGTTTATATCCGTACCGTCCATCCGTTTTGCAACTTCATTTTATGGCATGGCCCCAAAATGAGATAGATCGAAAGCTCACGTATACTACAACATAGAAAGTAGTGGGGACAATGGCGTCCACTATTGAAATTTTCCTAGGGTCGACTGTAATGTTTATTAGCCATCCAACCTGTTCATAAGGTCAAACAGACCTGAATGAAGGGAAAATACAAATATCATCTTGAACCAAAACTTTAGTAGCTCCCAAGAAGTTTTCAATGATAGGTTGCAATGATCTTAAATTTTGGTGTACTAAAAAATAAAATAAATAGTTAAATATTTTATTTTTAATTAAAAAATAAAAAAAAGTCAATAGCTGAGTTGGTAAAGACACTCTTGGTTGAGAGAGAGAAAGAGAGGTATTGACTCTTACCATTGTGACTCTTGATTTTCGGTGAGTTACCCTTAGATCTTTTTAATTTTTTGTTATGTTGTTAATTTCTTCCCGATCTATACATTGGATGGTATGGATCATCCACACGATCATTATATAAGTGTGTAGAGAAACTTTTAACAAAGTGATGCTTTATGATTTTAGATCTAGTCAATAATATTTTAGGAATAAAATTAATTACTAGCATCTAACTGTATTAAGATAGATCTAAACGTGACATTTCATCCTGAGCACCAAAAGATAATAGTGCCTTAAATTTCAGATCGATTCAACCAGTAGATGGGCCATTTTATCAGATTTAAGCATAAGAATAATTTATACCTAAATTTAAAATGGTGATCAAACAGATCAGATCAGATAATTACTATGTATGTTCATTTTAAAACATATATAAATGGTTGTCAAGAGAATATAGGTAGATCTGACCACAAGGTGGGCCACATTGATCAAATTAAATCGCGATCATTACCTTGTATATTTGCTGATTCAATGAATTTTCATATGCATCAGATCTGATCTATATCATATAAACAAACTCCGTGTTAGATCTATGATTGTATCTAAAATCTTAGATGGATCTGATCGTTGAACGGTCCACAACAAATGAAAAGTAGTAATGATGTCATATGATTATTTTGGATCTTGAATAGTCCAGATATGAACAATCCTTTGGTCATTTCTTAATTTGATTTTGCGAAAATCAATGGATGGTTCTGTAACACCCTGAAAATCGGGGGTCGTGTATAAACTCAACTCCCGAGTTTCAGACCGTCACTTATGCAACAAAAATGATTATGATTCAATGTTGTCTGAGTTAAAGCATTCACATGAGTAAAAATATACCAAAACTGCAATTCATACTCCAGATCCAGTGATAAAAGCAAGCGGAAGACTAAAGAAGATATATATCACTGTATGGAAAAATAAAGTAGATCTCAACTGTCTCTAAAGTATGAATACATCTCTGAGTCTCATATACATGTAAATAAACAAAATCAAATGTCCAAAAAGAGTCCCACTGAGAAGTCCCGTCAACCCAGGCCACCTAAGCAAAGCCATCGTGGTACTGCATGTATAAGAACTCGTCCTGGTCCTCATCATAGTCCGGCTCTGCCTCCTGGATCGCTGCCTCACCTGCATCTAAGATAGGGTCTGGTGGGTGTTGCAAACACCATCCCGAAACGTGGGAATGAGTAGCTAACTCAGTGGAATAATAGAGCAAGGATTAACATGTTCTCAAATCAATCATGCGATAATAGTAAAGCAGTAAATCAAACAATCCTAATACTGTTGTTAATGCAATATGACATGACATGATGGATGCCCTCACCGACATTCTCCCTCATACGGCACCATCTTCGTCCGCGGCATGCTTGCGTACCGCTCAATGCTCCACATCTTCCAGGCACATGCAATGTGATGGTGATATGATTGCCGAGTTATTATTAGTCCATTCAAACAGCAGGATTGGGAAACTAAGGTACTTCCCTTATATCAATCCCAACACAGATCCTGTTTAGGGTCGTCACTCCTAATAATCTCATACGAGGTATATTTTGTAGGTCGCTGCAAGGGCTGCCAGGGCTGTTACTCGCACTCGTTCACCGCTCCCCCATCACCTTATCAATACAGGCCTACTGTACTCTCACTGCTACGGAAGGGTCGTCGCCTCCCGTAGACTCAGAATACGCTCGCGGTCACTACATAGGACTCGTCACCTGATCAGTGTAGGCCGACAGCAAGAATATAGTGTCCCATACCACCATAATCTGCTCACGAGACATAGGTGCTCACTGGTCACTACGGGGAGGTTTGTGGCCCCAGCGTAGGCCGACAGCTCGACCACGGTGTCCCATACCACCATGCCCGGCTCATGAGTCTTTGTGGATTAAGGTACCATGGTTGACAGGATTTACAATGGTAAGTTCAGTACCCTAGGTTTAAGCAGTTATGACTCATACAGGGTGAACATACAACGGCCAGTCGGGTTACTTGACGGGCTCGACTAGCATGAGCGCATCTCAAGTCGAATGACATGAGGTGCGTAAAGCACCTCGTGTGGTCTAACCACCGCCGCCAACTACAAAACACGGCTCACGTTCATCGATGCGTCGTTCGTGGCAAAGATAGGCCAACCACGAACTTGCTCGGTTGCCGACTGTCTGGACTAGGTATAGTTCCAAACAATTATAAATCCACATCAGCAATCATGTGAGAGTATTGGAAATGAAATACAACCATGTGAGCATGTTAACACATGTTATAACATACAACTTAAGTGAATCATCAAGCACATGCATTTCATACATATAATGAAATCATGCATATAACTAACATGTAGGAAATCATTTACATCAGCATATTAATTAAGAAATCAATCTATAACTAATTCATAACACCATTTAATTCAATACATTCTAATACAAGCATTTATACAAACACTTACACTACACACTTAAGTCTACATATAGTATGTTGACTCAAAGTGCGCATTTAGGCGAATCTCTTCGCCAAACTAATTATGCACGTATTCCTATTATCCTAATGCGATAAGAAGCCATGTCAATCACATCAACAAATTATGGATGAAAATAGTAATTCCTACAAATGACTAAAATGCCCTAAATCTCATATTCTTCGTCTGCTTACGAAACAGGAAACGGACAACATGTTGTACATGTCAAACAGCGTTGCTGTCGATAATCTACTATTAAACGACATTAAAAGCGTTGGAAACAGTCAATCAAAACGTCTAAAATCCGCACCTTATCTCCTAAAAGCGTATTGATTCGAACGGAGCGTATACGCTTCGTCTACGGCGAATAGGCAACATAATTTACAAGATCTATCAGCTACTTTGTTATGAAAATGAAGGAACACTAAATCAACAACTATTTAGGGTATTTTCTTACGTAGAAATGCGGAGAAATCACCGGCAAAGTGATTGAGTCGTGTGGCTTAAGCACGTGCAGCACGTGGCACAAGCAGCAGAAAATTCTCCTCCACTCACTCTCACAATCTCTCACCTTTTCTCTCTTTCAATCTATGACTTTTTCCAAATTCGGATGGGAGAGAGGAGTGAGGGTTTCAAGCCCTTTTATAAGCCCAAACATGCCCAAAACAGGCTTGGGAACAAGGTATACTTAAGGTATATCCAAATCGGGGCTGTTTCGGTCCAAAAGGACATTTCTGGTGGTCCCATGGCCGAACGCGATCGGACTTAAGTTCATACACGTCGGATGTCGCTCACATCCCGTTTTCAGACCATCAGTGTTCGTAGATCGCCCGTGGCGGTCCAGTTTCAATTCAGCGATCGCCGCACGTAGATCAGGCCTACAAGTCTCATGATATGAAATAGAAATTTTTCCTGATCCAAGGGTGTAATTTGGCTGAATTCTGAAGGTCAGAACGCTTAATACTGATGCGTCAAGTCGTGTGCCAGATTTGAATTTCAAATTCCAAATTTAGCCCTATTCTCACTCTCTTCAGTCCAGGCTCAATGAAATAGCCCGTGAATGTCGATTGGACTTGATTTTCGAAATGATTGCCAAGTCCAACAAGGCGGTTCTAACGGTCTAAGATTGTAGGTATCGGACTTTCGACGCGCGGTCTAGATCCAATACAAAGTTTCAAAGAGGTCTAGAGAACAAACCGGTTTAGAGTTTGATCCGAGGTTTTAGAGTATTATAGCGTCATTCGTTCTACTTGATTTGGGTCTTGTAGAACGTATTTAAAGTGATCTGGGACTATTTTTCAGCCACTCTAGCATTGCGCTAGCTAACTTACACTTATTTTCTAAAGGAATTAATCCTACGCGATTTCTGGTCGAGTTGGTACTCGAGTCCAAGTACGAATTTTTTCAGGGTGTTACAATCTACCCCCCCTAACAAATAATTTCATCCTCGAAATTTGTACATTTTCGTACTCCTCGAGAAGGTGCGGGTAGTTCTTTCTGATCTCGGCTTCTGTCTCCCAGGTAGCCTCTTCCTCAGAGTGATGTATCCACAATACCTTCACAAGGGGAATCACCTTGCTACGCAGTACCTTCTCCTTCCTGTCTAGGATACGTGTTGGTTGCAGGATATATGTAACATCCTCTCCTAACTGCACCTGCTCCCATCTGATGATATGAGAAGGATCAGAAACGTACTTCTTTAGCATAGAAACATGAAATACGTTGTGAACGCTCGCGAGAGGCGTGGGTAAAGCCAAACGGTATGCCACTGCTCCCACACGATCGAGGATCTGGAATGGACCAATGAATCGCGGTGCTAGCTTTCCCTTCTTCCCGAACCGAAGGACTCCCTTCATAGGAGAAACTCGTAAAAATACATGATCCCCAACTGTGAACCCTAGCGGCATCCGTCTCGTATCGGCATAACTCTTCTGTCTGCTCTGCGCTGTGAGAAGCCGACGTCTAATAATATCAATCTTCTCCGACGTCGCCTGCACTAACTCTGGGCCAATCAAGCTACGCTCACCGACCTCTGCCCAGCAATGCGGTGCACGACAAGGTCGCCCATACAGCGCCTCGTAAGGTGCCATACCGATACTCGCCTGACAGTCATCCCAACTGTCCTTGAAGTCCAATGCGCAAGCTCGCAACATATCCTCTAAGATCTGGTTCACCCGCTCTGTCTGTCCATCTGTCTATGGGTGGAAGGCAGTACTGAACTTCAACTTCACACCCATAGCCTCCTGAATGTGAGTCCAGAAAATAGAAGTGAACCGCGTGTCTCTGTCCGACAGAATCTCCAACGGAACTCCATGCAGACGCACAATCTCTCTGATGTACAGTTTAGCCAGCTCGTCTGCAGAGTTCGTAACTCTGATCGGTAGGAAGTGGGCCGACTTCGTCAGACGGTCGACGATCACCCATATGGAATCATGTCCCTTCCTCGTCTTCGGCAGCCCTGAAACGAAATCCATGAAAATGAAATCCCACTTCCACTCTGCGATCGGCATAGGCTGCAAGAGTCCAGGTGGTCGGCGATGCTCTGCCTTCACCTGCTGACAAGTGAAACAACGGGATACGAACTCTGCTATGTGGGTCTTCATACCTTCCCACCAATAGGTCCTCTTCAAGTCGCGATACATCTTCGTACTGCCTGGATGCATCGCGAGTTTGGTACAATGCGCAGCCTCGAGAATCTCTCGTCTCAAGTCAGGGATATCTGGGACGCATAGGCGGCCAGATAACGTAAGCCCCCATCCATGCCAACTCGCCACTCAGCGTCTACATCATCACTGGCCTGCTCTCGAAGCTCAGTCAGATGCGCATCATCCCTCTGCGCCTCGATGACCCGGTCATCGATCTGAGATCGCACCTGTACATGTGCGATGAACTCATACGGCTCCTCTACGGTGAGTTTCTGCTCAAAGTCTCGCAAAAACTCAACCATATCCCACTCAGCAACCATCAGCGGAGCCGCAAACTCTATCGCCTTCTTGCGGCTCAATGCGTCAGCCACAAGGTTCGCCTTACCAGGATGGTAAGAGACTTCGAATTTGAAGTCCTTCAAAGTCTCCATCCATCGCCGCTGCCTCATATTCAAGTCTTGCTGCGTGAATATATACTTGAGGCTCTTGTGGTCACAAAAGAGCTCGAACTCCTCTCCATAGAGGTAATGTCTCCAGAGTCTCAGTGCGAATATGACGGCTGCCAACTCTAGGTCGTGTGTAGGGTAATTCTCCTCGTGCTTCCTTAATTGTCTTGAGGCATACGAAATTATCCTGTCCCTCTGCATAAGGACACAACCCAGACCAACGCTAGACGCGTCAGTGTATATGGTGTACCTAACCCACTGCTCTGAAAATACTAGCACAGGGGCGGACGTAAGTCTGTCCTTCAGCTCCTGAAAAGCTGACTCCGCCTTGTCATTCCAGGCGAACTTCACGTCCTTCCGTGTCAACTGAGATAGAGGTCTCGTGATCTTCGAGAAATCCCGAATGAAGCATCGATCATAGCCAGCGAGACCCAAGAAACTCCTCACCTCAGTGACAGAATCAGGCTGCTCCCAGTCCTGAACTGCACCTACCTTAGACAGGTTAACTGCCATGCCATCCTTGGACACCACGTGTCAAAGGAACTTCACTTCTTGCTTCCAGAAGTCACACTTTTTGTACTGTGCGAACAACTGATGCTGTCTGAGTGTATTCAGGACCAAACGCAAGTGCTCCTCATGCTCCTCTCGACTCCTGGAGTATACCAAATGTCGTCAATGAACACAACGACGAATCGATAGAGGAAAGGCCAAAATACCCGGTTCATCAGATCCATAAACATGGCTGGTGCGTTCATGAGACCGAACGACATCACAAGGAACTCGTAGTAGCCAAAGCTGGTCCTGAATGCTGTCTTCTACACGTCCTCATCCCTGACGCGCAACTGATGATATCCTGACTGAAGATCAATCTTCGAGAAGTATTGCGCTCCTCTCAACTGATCAAACAAGTCATCGATCCTGGGTAAAGGGTACTTGTTCTTCACCATGATCTGGTTCAGCCTGCGATTATCAATACGCAATCGCATCGAACCATCCTTCTTCCTCACGAACAGAACTGGTGCTCCCCAAGGAGACACACTAGGCCGTATAAGGCCAAGCTCCAACAGACCATCAATCTACGTCCTCAACTCCTCCATCTCACACGGTGCCATGCGATACGTTGGCAGTGAGACAGGCGTGGAACCAGGCACCAGATCGATAGTGAAATCAATCTCTCATCTAGGCGGCAAACCAGGGATCTTCCTGAACAGATCCCCAAACTCGCAAACGACTGGCGTATGCTCAAGTATCTGGACACCAGCGTCTCGTAGTAAAGTAGCGTAGCTAAGTATGCGAAAGGGAAGATTTACCAGCACTGGGAACGTGAAGGTGCGCCCTCTGGCTCGTAGGCAGTCACTATACGAGTCTCACAGTCAATTTCGGCCCTCGCTGCAGTCAACCAGTCCATGCCAAGAATGACATCGAGATAAACAAGAGAGGGGTCGACGACAAGATCAAGAGCCATCGTCTTGCCCCCCAGATCCACCAAACAGCCCTCACACATCAGGGTGGCATCTGTAAAAGACCCGTGAGCTGTATAAACTCGCACCCCATCCATCCTAATAGTCGGCAACCCAATGCGCCTGACTATGGCACGTGATATCAATGAAATCGTGGATCCTATGTCCACCATCACAAGAATAGGAATACCTCCGATGTGGGTAGTGACCTCAAAGGCTGAATGCTAAGAAGTCTCTATCGCAGCTGCCTCAGCTGTCAAGGCATGCACCCGTGCCTGCTGTGGCCGGTTCGGTCGCTGTGCCGTGGGCCGTAGAGGCGGCCTGATTTGTAATACTGGAGGTCTGGAGGAAGGGTGCGCAGGAGCCAACCGTAAAGGCGGTGCTGATATCGCCTGTGGGCGTGTACGGTCGATCTTCTGCGGCGGCGAGAACCCACTGTCCCGCATCCGAGCAAAATAACTCTGCGCCAAATGGCCCGATCTCCCACAATATGTACATGATAACTCGAGGCGCTGCAACGGTGGTACTGGCGCTGTAGCCCGAGAAGGAGGGTCGACGCGAGACCTCTTGCCCGCAAAGGGCCTGTCCTGTAGCTCTGGTCGTGGCCTAGGAGCAATAGGGCCACGAGATCGGACAAGTCGATCCACATCCTGCTCTGCCCGCATGGACATGTGAATCAGCTCTGCATAGGAAGCCTACCCCAAAAAGGGGAGATGCGAGTTGATAGATCCAACTCAAGCAAGTGGACTGATCAACCCACTTGATGTATTCATGCATCTCATGTCATTTATGTATTCTATTTTAATTATGATATACATGAACCATGATCGGTTCACTCACTGGGCCTGGCCAGCTGACTTTTTTATTGATGAAAAAACCGTACAGATTTAGTGGGTGATGAAACAACTACTCAAATTTCAGGGCAGGAAGGTGAACCAGTGGACGATTCACAAGGGCTATGGCGCTATTTTGATGAAAACGAGTTGATTATGTTAAATCATAACATATCTAGTTGAAATCATGTTATTCCTTTAATTACATCTTTGAATGATTTTTAAGTTGAGTAACTGAAAGTTATGACTAGTTAGCTCTTTTAGTGAATGGTTTAATAAAGCCCCAAATAAATGAGTTGTGGAACTGTGATTAACTTTTATAAATGTTATCAATTTGTGGATCAAATACCCATAAATAATTGTGATGGTGGATATATGTGTATGTGATTGAATTAAATGAATGTGAGATGTTTTGTTTAAGTTTTGAGTTTGGAAACTTAGTGTACATATTAACTAAGCCTCTAGAAATCAGTATGAATGAATAGTTTTTGTACACATGGTGTACAAGTCATGTGCTGTGACTTGGGTCTGAGGGTGCACACTCTGTATCCGAATTTCGGAGCATGACAACTTTCTATGGTGAGGTCCACTTGAGCTTTGGATCTACCTGATTTTTGGGTCCATGCCCTAAAATGATATCGAAAAATAGGTGGACTGTGTGGATACAACCCATACATTATGGCGGGACCTATAGAATTTGGTGACATCAACAAACCTTTTAAAAAAATTTCAAATGGCAAAGGCGGAAAGCAATGCTATAGTGCTCATAATCCAAGACGGACCAAACTTAATTCCATTTAACCTAATCCCAACATTTTCCATTCCCCCCAAACGTCAGATGGAATTTGCACAGGACCAAATACACTTTCGTCCCACCTAATCTCATCTAATACTGTGAGTCAAACGCACTTCCTTTCTAGTTATTACTAAAGCAACAAACTCGTATTTCATTGTAGACTGAGATATACAAGATTATTAATTTTTATTTCCATTATATAATAACCCCTCTTAGAGTAAACACATATCCACTCGTAGAATTGGACTCTCAAATCTAATATCCAATTATTGTTGTTGTATCCTTCTAATACATCATAATATTTACTATATTTAAGATTACAATTGCATGTATTTTTAAAGCATATTAATATTTTAAATATAACATCTCAATATTCTTGTTCCTTATTACTAGTAAATCTACTTAACTTGTCAATTGCATATATTATACCGGGTATTGTATAATTTATTAGGTATATAAGATGACCCGTTATACTGGAGTAATCAAGTTGAGATACATTAGCTCTCTAATTTTTAATTAACTTCAAATGAGGATCTTGAGGATTTAGAGGAGTGCTTATAGAGTTACAATCCATGTAGTTATATTTCTTTAAGATTTTCTTAAGATAATGAGATTATGATAATGTAATACTACAACAGTCTCTAATGATCTTAATTCCTAGGATTATATCTGCCTCTCCCAAGTCTTTTATATCAAATTGAGATGACAAAAATGACTTGATTTCTAACACAATTTCCAAATAGGTACTAAAGATTAACATGCCGTCCACATACAGACAAATAATGATACATGCATTATCAATGCATTTACTATATACGTATTTATTAAATTCATTAATTATAAAATCATGAGATACAGAAACCTTATCAAACTTCTCTTTCCATTGTTTTAGAGATTGTTTTAGACCAACAATTTAATTAGTCTACATACTTTTCCTCTTTTCCAACAATGAAAAACCCTTCAGGTTGATTCATTGTAATTTTCTCTTGTAATTCACCATATAAGGATGCGATTTTAATGTCTATTCGATGAATTGTAAGGTTATAAATATTAGTGATTACAATCAATACCATAATAGTAATGATTTTTATAACAGGGGAGTAGGTATTAAAAAAATCAATATATTCTTTTTACTTATAACCCTTGGTAACTAATCTAGCATTGAATTTTTCAATATACCCATTAGGTCTAAGTTTCTTTTTAAATATCCAGTTATAACTTATGGATTTACTACCATGAGGTAAGTCTACTACTTCCTAGGTGTGGTTATGTATAATGGAATCCATCTCATTATGGATGGCCTCCTTCTAAAAGGTTGAATTTACATACCTCATAACTTCTACAAAAATAGAAGAATTGTCTTCTACTAAATACATATAAAAGTTTGGTCCAAAATTAGTTTTAATTTTAGCTCGTTTACTTATTCTAATTTCAAATGATTTGTCTAAAGACTTTTCTTCTGTTAATTGTCTCTCTGTAGGATTTTTTTACAAAAGAACTCACAAAAGTCTTTAAGGCCTGTTTGGATTCATGAAAAGCATAGGAAATGAAATAGTGTTTCCCATGAAACTTACTGTCTGTTGTTTAATATGCCGTTATTTGTGAAAAATTATGGGAAATACCATTTCCTACTTTCTATCTTTGTAGAAAAATAAATGAACTTATCTTCATACTTCCACCCTTAAAAAAATGTATTTTTCCACAGTGGAAGGAAAATGGGTTTCTCAATGTTTAAGCCCAAATGCGTTACTATCCATGTTCAACCACCTAACATGCTCCACATGTGTCAAATGAGACATTGTCCATCTTTAGTCATGCCACACATGTGCCAATGTGCACAAGTGTCATCATCTATCCTTAGTTCTCATATATTAAATGTGTCAATCTATGTCTTGTGCCACACATGCTACCGTACAACTTCAAACACTTCACATGTACCATGCGTGCCATAATTCAGTTTCACGTGTCAACATATGCCGTGTATGTCACATGTGCCACTATTCCTCTCTAGGCATCTAACATGCACCATTTGTGCCACATATGCTAATCTAGCACATGCTAGTGACTACTTAAAATCTTTTCAGGAAAAAAATATTTTGCTAAACAATAAACTTGAAAATATATTCTAAATTTTGACGAAATCTTGTGAAAAAATAAATAAGAAAAATAATATTTCATTTCCCATTGTTTCTTAGAAATAAAGTTTTTCAATAAATACTATTTCCTTTCTCATGCTTTTCATGAATCCAAATAGGCTTGAAAGGAAATATATCCTTAAAAAATTATACATCAATTGATTCTATCACTATATAAAATTTTATGTTATGATGGTATCTTAATACTAAGAATATATAAGGCTTTATTATTTTGTGCATATCCAATCAATGCATAATTAAAAGTTTTATCTCCTAATTTGATTTTGTTTTGAGGTAATATATTTACTTTGGCTAGACACCCTAACACTTTAAAATATTTTAGATTTGAAGATTTATTTATCCATAATTTATACCGAGTTATATATATATATATATATATATATATATATATATATATATATATATATATATATATATATATATATATATATATATATATATATATAGATTGTTTATGGGGTACACTGTAAGACCCGTATCCTAGCCCATACCGTTCCGTAGGCCTTCGTGGTCCTCCCGGTCGAATTCCGGTGACCTGCGATCTGTTATTCATGTTTGTGCGTGATCTTGAGTCGTGTCTTGTATATCAGAGTCGGCTCGACTCAAAACTTGTACCCTTGTGACCGTGCTCTCGTCGCGGTTCTAACGTCGCGTCTCGCGCACCGATGCCATACCCAGGTAAGGAGTTGTGGGCCTGAGAATAAATCGAGGTAACACCGTAGGCAACGTGTGCACCATTTTCAAGAAGATTCCTGGTTGAGAGAATGAAATCTCTACCCATACGTTCTCTTTCCACCAAGTCAACCAAGCCCTTACATCTCCCATACCTTTTATGCCAACAAGGCAATACTACTCATACCCCATCTCATCTCATGCCCAAAAAGTCAACAAGCCCCATCCCTCACCCATACACTCCATGTCATCCATCCTTACGGCTCTCATCTCTCTTTTATTTCTCTCCTCACCTCATTCAAGCAATTCTCAAGGAGAGGAATGGTCCACGCTTCCCAAGAGAGAGCTAGGTATGGCCCACCTTCCTACCACCTAATCCCACCATCCAAAGTCCATTTCGACTGTTGAATCGCACCCCTTGGAGCTTTATATTGCATTGGAGGAAGAAGGAAGAGGAGATCAATGGTGAGTGTTCAACATCTTGATTTTTATGATTTAAGGGCCCAAATATGGTGGGACCTATCTTGATGTATGCATTGTATAGAAGGACCCATAGTGGCGGGGTCCCTCCACCATCCGACATCTCTCTCTCTCTCTCTCTCTCTCTCTCTCTCTCTCTCTCTCTCTTCCCCTTTTTTTGTGGCCCACCTTGATGTTGATCCACACCGTCCATGCTAATGTCGACCCACCGTGATGTTTTTATTATATCAGCACCGTCCGACAGATCTGGACCGTGGAGATCCACCCGCACCATGATGAATGTATTTTACCCATGACCGTCTGCTGAGTGGGTCCACCTGGTTGCCCGTCTGGACAGGCCCAGATGCAGAGAAACCACAAATATTGGCTTGATCAAAAAACTGCTGGTGGGTCCCACACGTATGGACCCACCTCGTGCACATGTTGCAGCTGGGCCGTCCATCATCTGGACGGCCAGCGGCACTTGCTGCCGTTAACAAATTCCGTGGGCCACGCCC
Organism: Magnolia kwangsiensis; assembly: GCA_037074715.1. Taxonomy (NCBI): domain Eukaryota; kingdom Viridiplantae; phylum Streptophyta; class Magnoliopsida; order Magnoliales; family Magnoliaceae; genus Magnolia; species Magnolia kwangsiensis. The sequence goes on from CM073571.1 coordinate 170,749,721, forward strand.
TGATGTATATGATTTCCCACACCGTCCAGCTATCTAGACGGTACACTGGGTGTATGTGTTATATCCACCTGTCCATCAATGACGGTGGGACCCACTAACATGGATGCATTATCCACCGTCCATTCATCTGGACGATGGAACCCCTTTAATTTATGTGTTTCGTCCTTGCCACGCGTGGGGCCCACTTGATGATGTATGCATGGGGACCACACCGTCCATGACCTTCCCCCCGACGTGTTAGTCATATCCACACTGTCCATTTCTGGACGGAGCAAAGAGAGGGGCCAGCCATGAGGTATGTATTTATGCATATTGTCTATCCATCTGGAGATAGGGCCCACCCCACACGTGTGGCATGTGTGGGGGTGGGACCCACCTTGATGTAATTATCTTATATTCACCTCGTCCATGCAGGGGACGTGGACCCCACCTTGATGCAACGTGCTTCATTCCAACTGTCCATCTGAAGGGTCCACCGTGATGTATGTTTTGTATTCTACGCTGTCCATTTGGATGGGCTGTCACGTGTGGACTCCACCATGCTATATGTATTTCATCAATACTTTCCCAAACGGTGGGCCCCACATCAGGAGAAAACTGTTGGCTGCTCTATGGGTCTGATCATGTGATATGTATTATATTCCATCCGTCTCTCCATAGGCACATGTGTGGGGGCCCACATAGATGTATGGATTTTAGATCTTCACCGATTCATTTCATGTGGAGCCCAACCATGATGTATGGGTCTTATCCACACTGTCCGAACAGTGGGCCCTCCCATGATGTATGTGTTACATCCAAACCGCCTGTCCATATGGTGCGCTCGTCTTAAGGCTTGAGACTAATAATGAGGCAAATATATCAGGTGGACCACACTGCAGAAAATAGTGGAGGGTTGAATGCCTACCATTGAAATTTCTTAGGAATCACAGAAGTTCTAGATCAAAATGATTTTTGTTTTTCCTCTTAAACCAGGTCTTTGTGATTGTATGAACAGATTGGATGGAAAATAAATGCTATGGTAGGCCCTGTGGAGTTTCAACAGTGGCGATCATTACCACCCCTGCTATTTGTGGTATGGTCCTAATGATCTTTTGATATGATTCATTTGATTAAATAATGCTCTAAAGTGATCTCTATAGATGGATGATGAAAGTGTCCTAGTTTGTCAATTAGCATGAGCGTTGAGTCGGAAAGATTGATCAAGCGTCTGCCTCAATAGGATGTGTGCCCGAACGTGCCAAAGGTAAACCTTAGCCTTACATCCCATGTCCCAAAACACCAGGTATATAAAACCCTTCAAAGTAAATAGAACATCCTAGGGTTTTTGGTAAGAAAACTATTTTACAAAATCAGGAAAATCTTTTAGTTTTCTACCTCTGTTGATTTATCGATACATGGCTTGATGAAATCGAACCCTGTTATTGATGTCCTCGAAGCACACTCGATATTATCGAATGGAGGACTTCAGATGTCCAGCAACCACAAAGACTTTGGACTGAATTATTAATGATTGATGGACCGTTCGATATCATTGAATTTTGAATCTCGAGTCCATCGAGTCGACTCAATAAAATCGACATTTGGTCAGTTGTGTTCAAAATACCACTAAGACAAATCATGTAATTCTCGATATATCCAAGGGCTCCTCGATATCCTTGGAATTCAAATCTCGATGATATCGGTAGACCTTTGATGACATCGGATTGGGACACAGATCTATACAACAAGTTTTTCAGGTTAATCCTTCTCGGATCGAGGATCACTCTATAAAATCGATATTCAAATATCGATCGTATCGAGGCTAGGTCGATGTCATTGAAATATGATAAACTGTCCAGCAAGCTGATAGGAAAATTCCTTAAACTTATCGATGAATCAGCATTGTTATCGATATCATCGATATTCAAATTCTGATGATATCAAGTATTGCTCGATCATATCTTATATCTCATTTTTTTCAAAGGCAAGCACTCTCACATTTTCAAATGTCGAGGAATCGAACCTAGTGTCGATGAAATCAGAGTTCAAAATCTGATGATATCGAAGCTTGTTCGATTTCCTCGACCAGTTGGTAAGAAATTTTAAAAGTGTTTGACAGTTAAGTTCGTACCATTGAGCGAACAGTCGATGCTATTGAGAGTATACGCTCGATGATATCGAACTTTGTAAAAAATGTGACCATTTTATATCCATTGGAACCTTTTGCCTATTTAATGAGAGCTTGCCTTTGGTTGTTGGTAGAGAAAAAAGAGAGTCCTTTTGAGTGTTTAACCCTATATCATATATCCTAAGCCTTTTCTCTTATGGGAGTTCATCCTCCAATCCACCCTCATCATTGATATTCAATAGAGTGGATTGAGGAATAAACTTCCGTATTCAAGAATCTTGCAACTACTACCTTAATGGAAAATCATTAAGCTAAGATGCCTTGAATGCATAGATGATTGAAATTGCTGTCTCCAATTCTATCATAACCTTGACTCAACCCGTCACCTTATATTGGTAAATCATCTGAGCTGCAGTTCAAGGGAGCTGAAGATTCTTCATCATCAAAGGAAGAGATTTGCATCAATATACTTAATGGGGCTCATATACTTATCTGTAAGTTATTAGAGTCTAAAGGACCCTTGTGATGGTTCCTTGTGTAGGTTTGGGTCTATGGTGTTTCTCACCCCTTTCAAGTCCTCATACAAGGCCTCCGACGAGAGTGTACGAGGGGTTGCTTTGTGTTGACCCTTGCTTTATGGAGAGCATAAACTCTTAGGTCCTTGTGTAGGTCCTTGACCTGTGTAGTCAAAAAGTTGGGTGCTGTGTGTTGACCCTTGCTCATGGGAGCATAAACTGATGAGGTTCCTTATGTGGATCCTTGGCCCGTGTGGCCAAAAATTTGGGTGTTATGTGTTGACCCTTGCTCCTATGCGGGGCATAAACTTGTGTCATGTAGACAAGTTAGAGTCATCCTAGAGTAGGTTGTACTGGTTTGAGGTGAACCTGATTTGAAACCTTCGGTTTAAGGTGAACCTGATTTAAAACCTTCGGTTTGAGGTGAACTTGTTGTGAAACCTCCATTAGTGAGATTCGGTACACTCAAGGGTTGAGTGCGTCCACCGAAAGTGGAGTAGACAAATAGTCGAACCACTATAAAAACAACTGTGTTTGAGATTGTTATTGTCTTCTATTGCTTGTGTGATTTCTCTAAATATGATTTCTCTAAATGTTTTCATATTTGATTATCTGAGATCACACCTCACACACAGTTACATCCATCATTAACTATGATTTGCATCTTATTTATCTTTCAAATAGTTTTATGACTGAATGTTCTATTTGGCTTGGAAGCCATTAGAGTTACTTTGAAGAAATCCTGATACATGTAAATTTTTTCAAGATAAGATTGATAGGATTTTAAGTTACCATAAAAATCTAAAAAGTCCTATCCACCCCCCTCTACGACATATTGGCATATTCCCACTTCAACTAATGCGGTCATTACCGCAATTTCAATTGATATTAGAGATAGTCTCTCTTAAGGGCTTCACCGCCTAGAGAGTGATCTTGACTGAAGTTGGAATCATGTCCAAATGTGTAGTAGAGGGTGAGAAATATCTGAACAATTGCCTAGTAATCCATACTACTCTGAAAGTCGACAATAATTCAAAATGGTACCTTGACAGTGAGTCTCCAGACACATGACTGGTGATCACACTCACTTTTGTGAATATTCAGACTTGAATAGTGGATCAGTCACTTTTGGGGATGGTAGATCCGTCAAAATTATCGGACAAGGGACTATAGCTGTACCAGGTCTTTCAAAAATAAAAAATATTCTCTGTGTAGAAGGCCTGAAACATAATCTCCTTAGTATCTCTCAAATCTGTGACAAAGAACATTTGGTCACCTTCTCAAAGGATTTGTATAGAATCTTAGATCATACAGAAAAATCCATCATAAGAGATTTACGTACAAGTGATAAGTGCTACATTATCGAAAGTATGAATAAGAGTGTATTATATACAAAATGTAATATGGGTATAAAGAATGAATCAAAATTATGGCACCAAAGGTTGGAAAATGTTCACTACCGAAATTTAGCCAAGTTAAATTCAAAAAATTTGGTTAGAGGACTTCCCAAGATTAGAAAAGAAGAAAAAGTTATATGTGGTGATTGTCTAAAAGGTAAATAGATAAAAGTCAGTCACAAAAAGACAACCATTTTAGCAAGAACAAAACCTTTGGATCTATTACATATATACCTAGTTGGTCCCACTAAAGTGAAAGGTCATGGCAGGAAAAGATACTTCCTAGTAGTAGTAGATGGTTACAACATATTTACTTGGGTTGCATTTCTTCACGAAAAATCTGATGAAAAAGGAGATTATATAAATGAATTTGAAAAAGGATATTGTAAAAATCACATCAGGAGTGATCATGGTGGTGAATTTGAAAATGAGTGATTTGAAAGGTATTGTGATGAGAAAGGAATATGTCATGAATTCACTGTGCCAAAAACCCCACAGCAAAATGGAGTTGTTAAAAGGAAAAATCGAGTACTGCAGGAAATGGAGTCAGTTATGTGAAATGGAAAAGATATGGCGAAGAGTTTCTGGGTTGAAGTTGTCAACACTGTCTGCTACATCATAAATAGAGTTTATCTTAGAGCAGGTTTGAACAAAACTCCATACAAACTATGGTATGGAAAACAACCTAGTGTGAAATACTTTCGTGTTTTTGGAAGTAAATGTTATATCTTAAGAGATAGAGATCACCTAGGAAAATTTGAGTCTAAAAGTGATGATGGTATCTTTCTGGGGTATGCCTCGAATAGTCGTGCTTATAGAGTGTACAATCTAAGGACCCTCACTATTCAAGAATCAATCAATGTGGTCATCGATAACTAGCCCCATGAAGGGGACAACCCCTTGAATGAATTAGAAGATGATGTAGATTCATGCATTATAGATAAATCTGATAACAAATCTCCATCATCTAATAAACCACAACTGTCATCCAACATACCCATCATTAAGGATCACCCCTCGAGAGCAAATCATTGGAGATCCTAATGATGGTTTAAGAACTCGACGACAAATAGAAAATATCTATAGTCATTTCTACTTTACCTCAAAGACTGAACGCAAGAATATTGTGGAAGCTCTTTAAGATGAACATTGGATAAATGCTATGGAAGAAGAACTTCAACAATTCCAAAGAAATGAGGTATGACAATTGGTTTCCAGGCCACTCAATACAAATGTCATTGGAACCGAGTCTTTGAGAACAAATCCGATGAATCTGGCAATGTGATCAGGAATAAAGTAAGGCTAGTAACTCAAGGGTATTCACAGATAGAAGGCACTGATTTTGATGAAACATTTGCTCCTGTAGCTCGTCTTGAGTCTATCAGAATACTCATGTCTGTTGCATGTGCGTTGAATTTAAACTATTTCAAATGGATGTAAAAAGTGCATTTCTTAATGGGGATCTTGATGAAGAAGTTTATGTAGAACAACATAAGGAATTTTTAGATCCTAAGTAGCCTCATCATGTTTATCGTCTGAACAAAATACTTTATGGTCTCAAACAAGCACCACATGCTTGGTATGAACAATTGACGAAATTTCTTTTGGAGCATAAATTTTGCAGGGGAAGTGTAGATAAAAAACTATTCACTCAAAAGATAGGATTCATTGCACATTGCACAGATCTATGTGGATGATATAGTCTTTGGTTCAACATGTGAAGATATTGCATATGAATTTGCCGATCTCATGAAATCATAATTTGAAATGAGCATGGTCGGCGAATTGAACTTCTTTTTAGGCTTACAAGTGAAACAGTTAAATGATAGAATCTTCATATGCCAGACTAAATATGCAAATGACTTAGTGAAAATATTTGGGCTCAAATCTGGTCGTACTTATCATACTCCTATGAGCACCACACTCAAACTCTTCAAGGATGTAAATGGCAAAAGTGTGGGTCAACATCTCTATCGGAGTATGATACGAAGCCTACTGTATCTCACAGCCAGTCGTCTAGATATACCTTTTAGTGTGGGAGTGTGTGCTCGATATCAGGAAGATCTTAAGGAATCTCACCTAACGGTTGTTAAGAGAATCATCAAATACATAGCAGGAACTACCTCTTTCGGCATATGGTATCCATTTGAAACATCCACCACCATTGCTGGATACTCTGACGCCAATTGGGCTGAAAATTTGGATGATCCAAAATCAACAAGTAGAGGGTGTTTTTATATTGAAAATTGTCTGGTCTCTTGGTAGAGCAAGAAACAAAATTCAATATCCCTGTCTACTACCGAGGCCGAATATATTGTTGCAGGTAGTTGTTATGCACAAATCCTTTGGATGAAACAAATGCTGTTGGATTATGGGATTGAGCAACCCACAATGAATCTTTTCTGTGATAACACAATAATAAAAAAAATCCTGTTCAACATTATTGGACCAAACATATTGACATCCGTCATCATTTTATCCGAGAACTTGTTGAAGATAAAATTATTGCGTTGGATTATATGTCTACAAAAAAGCAACTTGCCAATATCTTAACAAAACCTCTTGATACAAATAGGTTTAGTGATCTTCAAAAATTAATCGAAATATGTGCTCGTTGATGATGTCTCAGTAAAAATGGCTCAAATAGGTAAATCTTCAAATTGAGATATTCATGGTTAATTATCAGCAACAAGTCTAACCTTCATGAATTAACCACGTTAGCTATGGGGACAAAAATGCTACATCTTCACATACTCGATGATATCTAGTTGCTTTCGATATCATCGATATTTGACTATCAATGATATCGACATTCACTATCGATGAAATCGACGACTTTCAGGAATACAATGTTATAACCATCAGTCCTTCCCAATGGTCAGACTGCCTCAATATCTGCTGAATATTTGTATCTTTCCAACGGTCATCGGCATAGTCTTGCATATCTTTATGAGCTTGATTTCGTGCCATTAAGGAAGTATCGATATCATCGAAGACCCTGCTATAAAAGAGAAGCAAGCATTTGATTTAAATCAACTCATTCCTTCTCTTCTTTGGTTGTTTCTCCCTGCCTTTACCTGTCTTTTTGGGCTCTTCTCACAGATAAACCATGGTAAAAAGCAAAGGTTAAGAATCTTCCTCAATCGTCCAAAATCAAAACATAAGTAACCAAAATCCAATCAGACTCATCCCAATCGGTGGAAGGGGATCCAGCTACTGTAGTTAAACGCCTTGTCCTTAATAGTGCCATTGAACCATTTGGGTGGATCTTCTCTTAGAGTAGATATGGTGGCAAAATATCCTAAATCTTGGTGGACCGTATCAACTTGGATTGATTCATGAATTCCTCAATAGCTGTCATATCATTCGTGATAATCCTCCTTGTATGAAAAATTAGATAACACTTCGGATGGATTTAAACAATAATACAAGCGCTTATAATTATATGTCAGGAAGGTACCCTTCCCTGTAGAGGATATTATATTAAATTATTAATGTCTGTGAACAATATAATTATGATGGATGTAATTATAATTGATTGTAATTATATTTTATGCATTTAGTTTTATATTAAACTTTGAACTTGAATTTGAAATTAAATTAAAATTTGACTCAAAATAACAACTCGAATTCAGCTCAGAAGCTCGAGCTTGAACTCGGCTTGAAAGCTCGAACTCGGCTTGAAGCTCGAGCTTGAACTTGACTCGAAAGCTCGAACTTGGCTCAAACTAGTCCGAGCTGCTGACCAAATTGGGTCGAGCTAGGCAGCTAGGCTCGATAACCAAGCCAAGCCGAGTCTGAGCTGGGGTTGGCTACTGGCCAAGCCGAGCCAAGCTTGGCCCAAGTCAACTCGGTTCAACTCTGCGTAACTCTAAGAAAATCGGAAGTGATGACATGTGGAACTTTGGTGGGCCCCATCCATGTATGTATAGATCTACACCATCCATCCATTTTTCCATGACATGAAAAAAGGCAGACCGAAGGCTCAAGTAGCCACACTTACAGGAAACAATGGGAATTTGGACACCTACTGTTGAAACATTCTTGGGGCCACAGAAAGTTATGATCAAATTGATATTTGTGTTTTTCCTTCATCCAGGTATGTGTGGACCTTATGAAGAGGTTATATGGCAAATAAATCTCATAGTGGACCCTAGGAAGGTTTCAAAAGTAGTCATTTAATCCCTGCTGCTTTCTATGGTGTGGTTCACTTGAGCTTTAGATGTGGCCTCATTTTTGGCTCATGCTCAAGAATGATATGGAGAAAATGATTGACGACAATCTATTCAGGAGAATAAAACCGGCGTGTTTTGCAAACTGGTGTCATTGACAATGACTAGTACCAATGAGTGATGACACAGAAATATGTGTCCCCGGGTTGTGTGGGGGCCAACAGAGATGTCCTTACTAATCCACTCCATCCATATGTTTTAAAGACCACAATAGGATAGGAATCTAAAAGTCAGACATCAAAAACTCATGTGGGCCATACCATTTGAAACATCGTGGGTTGAACACTGATCGAAATTCCGCTATGGTATTTGTATAACATCTGGCGCATTCATGGTGTTTGTATGACAACTCACCCTTCTAACAAAGCTGTCTCATCATGAAAATAGGACGTTCCAAAAATTAGGTTGATCCAACCCATTAGATGCACACTACATGAATTGGAGTTCTTTGGATGGTTCATTATTTACTATGGTTGTACCTCACCTAGTAAGTTAGATCAACTTGATTTTGGAGGGTGGGCAACTCCTTGCATACTATTCTGATCTTGTGGTCCACCTAAATCATGGGTGTGACTGATTTTTTAGCCTTGGGGCTAACATGGTTCTCTCTCTCTCTCTCTCTCTCTCTCTCTCTCTCTCTCTCTCTCTCTCTCTCTCTCTCTCTCTCTCTCTCTCTCTCTCTCTCTCTCTCTCTCTCTCTCTCTCTCTCTGATTTGTTGTGCACGGATTTAGTTTGCGGTCTTAACATGTGGCCTATTGAAGTAGGCTCCATCATGATGTTTGCGGTCTTAACATGTGGCCTATTGAAGTAGCCATAAGGCCCAAAATTCACCATGATCCATGACTCAGGTGGACCATACCAAGGAAATAGTTGAAAGCGAGATGTGCATCGTTGACTTTTTACAAGTCCCACTGTGGTGATTTTGTAATTCCACTCAAACCATTACATGGCACATAAAAATTTAGGCATAGCCTCCAGAAATCAATTCATTCATGATTCAGGTGGCCATACCAAGAGAAACAATTAGGAGGGTGAGTGTTTCCCTGTACATTGTTTCTAATTGTCTGGCTCACTCAAATACAAATGGAGCTAATTTTTCAGCCTTATGCTTAAAATTAGCCACTGGCCTGATGGTTGGTGTGGATTTTGAAAATACTTGATGGGTGGGGCCCACCCCATCTGTACCAAAAGTTCACTCACATAGCATTTAGGTCTGAGGAAGATTGTGGTGTGAGGCGCTCTCCACCCTTTATCCTGGTGTGAAGACTGTGGGGTCCGCCATAATGTTTTTGTCTTGTCCACACCATCCATTCACTGTTTTCAGCTCGTTTCATATTCTGAAACCATAAGGAGACAAATTTTAGATGAAGCTGATATTTTTTTTCCTCTTTGTGACACTCATGAACAATTTAGATTAGAAATAAACATCATTGTAGGCGCTAGGATGGCTTTAATGGTCAAGGCCATCATCCCCACTGTTTTCTGTAGTGTGATCTGCTTGAGCTCTAGATATGCTTCAATTTTGGGCCCATAATATATATATATATTCCTTACTGATTTTCTTGTTTTCACTCCTAGTGTTACTAAAATTACCAATCTATATACTTTATTTGAGTACGATTGATTTTTAAATATTTATAAATTCTAAAGCATCCATTCACAAATCTAGTTTTGTATTTATGGCATCCCATGTCACATCAATCAAAGCTAAATTATTTGCAAACAAAATACACCATGGGATTGATAAATTAGTTTTTGGTATATGATAGAATATATCAGGTTGGCCCGTGCTATGCTAAAATAGAATAAATTAGTGATGTTTCATCTACGGCTTTATATAAACATATAGAGGAATGCTCACCTGCACATCTTATGTGAGTACCCATGCGCACATGTGAATCTGAACGGTCCACATGATGCGGCACCCCTTAAAACTCTATGGGCCCAATTTTCAGCCTTATCCAAAACGCTAGTGGGCAATAGCAAAGAGAAATGCAAATGAAGGGAGGAAACTGTTTCCTGTTTCCTTTTGCCATATCCCACTAGGGTTTTGGATTAGGCTGAAAAATGGGCCTATAAAGTTTCAAGGGCTGCTGCATCATGTGGACCGTTCAGATTCTGTGCCCATGAATCTCTCTCTCTCTCTCTCTCTCTCTCTCTCTCTCTCTCTCTCTCTTCTCTCTCTCTCTCTCTCTCTCTCTCTCTCTCTCTCTCTCTCTCTCTCTCTCTCTCTCTCTCTCTCTCTCTCTCTCTCTCTCTCTCTCTATATATATATATATGGCATGCTGACCTATCGTACCTACACATGTGTAAATATATATATGGCATGCTGACCTACGTACCTACACATGTGCGCACCTTTATACATGTGTCATGGGTGTCGAATCCGAACGGTCCATAAGATGCGGAATCCCATGAAACCTTAAGGGGTGAATTTTCACCTTGGTCTAAGATTCTGGTGGGCCATAGCAAAGAGAAATTCAAATCAAGGGAAGAAATTGTTTGCGTTTTTCATGGCTCACCGAAGTTTTGGATCAAAGTAAAATTTCGTATCAAGGGGTTTCATGAGGCTTTGCTTAATGTGGACCCTTCAGATTTTTGAGACTCATCAGATATGATGAGTTCTCAAAAAAGTATGCATGTAATACGAACTGGTTCGCAGGTGTGTGTGTGTAGACACACACTTCCAATACCTCGAGTCAATAATTCATGAGTGAAGAGTTTAGAAAGCATGTTGTCCATGGAATTCAAGTTGGGTGGAAGAATTGAAGATATGCCTCTATAGTTTTATCTGATTGTCATGCACCATTCAAACTCAAAAAGGAAATTTATGGTATGACTCTTGATAGAGTACAACTGTAAAAAACAGATTCGTATAGTCAACCCTAATTAATTGGCATAAAGTTTAGATGATAACCCAAATACTAAATGGTTTCTTTCACATAGCAGTTTCAAATGTCCATTTTCCAAATTAGAGGGTTGACAAGGATGAGAGCTTCCTACCAGCTCTAGTCCACCTCTAGTGTACACTTAACCTACCTGGTTTAGCTAGCCTTCTCTTATTTAGCAGTCTGTCAAGCAACTGACCCCGGCTCCCGCCATAAACGAGATACACAGGGGTGTAGAAGAACTCACATTTCAGTGGTCTAGATTGCTCAACCGGTGAATGGCCAGAAACCCCCTCACACTTGGACCGTCCACTTCCCCATTGCATATGGACCATCGCCTATGGTTCAGTTAACCATCAGTTGAATGCTATGAATCACCAAAAGGTAGGGCAACCGCTACAGATTGATGGCCCACCCTAAATAATACTTGACGACTGAGGACAGCATCAAGGGCTTTCAGGTAGAGCATTTGGAAGTTTATCATATTGAGCAGAATAACCATAGGCTGGTATGGTTGTTGCTTTCAATTGCAATTTCGAGCTGATTGGACATACTTTCTCCAATTGGTTCCAGACAGAATCAGGCTTCAGCAGTTCTTTTAAACAAAGAAACACACACACACACACACACAATTCTCCATACTAGAAACTAGATTCGGGGTGCCATTGTGTGTACCAAATATCTTGAAATTTCATGCATAGTTCAAAAACTTGACCAGATGTGTAGGCAGGTCTGGCCAACTCAAAGACTGGACCGAGTCTATAATTGACTTGATATTTAAATAAATCATTTTTCAGTACTTGCATCTCCTTCCTCTGGTTGATGTGGCTGTCTGATTCTTGTCCCATTCCATTTTTACCTTTGAAATAAAAAGTTAATCAGTTAGGCCAATGACTCAGTCAAGTCAGCCAAGTTTTCGAGATGGCTCGATGAATCTTGTGAGTCCCAACCAAATGACACCAACACACCAAGTTGCCATGAGACTTGGCTCGAACTATAGGCGAGTCGACTCAGCCGAGCTTCAAGCCAACCCACCCAGTTTTATAACTATGGTCTCATGATATTTTGCACCAAATTAGACTGATTAATCATGAAATTTCATGATATTTCGGTGCAACAAACCCTTCAGATAGCAAAAAACTATACCACAGATTACGAAGTGTTTTAAGTTGCATCTTTTTCCTTTGGAAATTTGGGATTGCAAGCCTACAGACTAAACCTACCATTTACAACTGAAAGCAGAGGACAGTATAGTTTCAATTAGTTTCTCAGAGGGCAGATCTGGACGTGTTGCTAGTCCATTCCCATATGACTTCATAATGGCCAGCTGCTCCTCCATCCCTCAAACAGTCGGCTTGGATCGTGTTCTTCCTGAATACAGCAATCTGGGAGGCAAAACCTGGTTCCACCCCAGGGGACCCACCGACCCCATCAAACTTGACACTGTAATTGTACCTTGAGGCAAGGTTAGAGGCCCAGCTGTTGAACTGCTCCCTGGTCCACTCAAACTTGTGGTCATGGTTGCGGAATTTGAATGGCAGAGACTGTGTTTTCTCTTCAGGGTCATCTTCTTTGTTGGGTGAAGTGCCCCGCTGGAGTATCGGGTTGTATTCATAGTTGGGTGTCGAGACAATGAGAATCTGTGGGCAGAAGGAGCTCAGGACAATGTCACCGAATAAAGATGCTTGATCCTCTTCCATATGCTCAATTACCTGTGAATCAACACCGGTGAACTCTTACCTAAAATGGACAAGTCATACAAATTCGTCAATTTGAAGAGCCAAGTACTTATGAAGCTACTTATGAGGTTTGCTAGCAAATGCCACGAAGTCACCCTAAGAAGGGGCATTTTGGTCAATATTCACTAGCAGAATTCTAAGCTACTCTTTTCTCAGTCATGAGCATAGCCAGTTGAAAACTTGCTGATTGTAATTAACCCATCTAATAGATTATTATTAGCTAGTGTTTGATTGTTGTAATAGTCTATTACCTTGCGCCTATGGGAGTTTTATGCTCTCATTGAAGGTCCTCAATCAGGATAAAAGGAGGGTTATGTCATGTTGGCAGCCAGGGTCAAATTTCAGGCATTTCTTGTAAGCGATGTGCTGCATCGGAGTCCGAGTGGAGTGAGAAATGGCAAGGGTTGGCTTACCCCAAGAGCAATGCGCCACAATCATACCCAGTTGTTGTGAGAAGTAGGCAAGGATTCTTGTGCCATTTTGGACGCAAGTGGGTAGAGATGCTAGTCCATGAGAATAGGATTCATTTTGTCACATGGAATATAGTAACATTGATGGGGCCAAAAGTAGAGATTAAGAGAAATAAACTTTCGTAAACAAGAAATGATAATAATAGAAATGGGACAGGGATAGTGGAAGATAAAGATTTACAGAATAAAGTAGTAGATGTTAGAAGTGATAGGATTTTATTAATAAAACTTATCTTAGGAGAGGAGATAATCAATGTTATTAGTGCACATGTGCAACAGGTAGGGTTGGAGGATAGAATCAAGAGAAATTTTAGGAGGATGTGGATGGACTAATGCAAGAAATTCTGAATGGAGAGAAAACATTTTATAGGAGAATTAAATGGTCACGTAGGAAAAGAAAGTAGAGGATATGAGAACATATATGGAAGATGATGTTTTGAGAGGGAAAAATAAAAAATAAAAAAATGAGAAGGGAAACAATATCGTTGATTTCGTTATGACATACACGATCTAGCTCTATCAGACATATTTTAAAAAGAGAGATGAACATATGATAACTTTCTAAAGTGGAATACACAAGCCAAATATATTTCTTTCTACTAAGGAAACAAAATGATCAATATGCAAGGATTGCAAGGTTATACCAAGAGAGAGTCCGACTATGCAACATAGGTCAATGGTTACAAATGTTTATACTAAGAGATGGAAGAAAGGGAGTGAAATTAATCGGTGTCCAAAAATGTGTGGTGGAATTTGAAAGGACAAAACAATATTAATCAGAAATAAATTGATGGAAGAACGAAAGTGGAATGTCGATAAAAGAAGTGAATGCTATGTGGAATGAGATGGTTGGGTTAATTATGAAAGTTGCAATAGATTATTTTAGGTGTATATGGAGGGAAAAGTCAATCATATAATAAAAACTTGGTAATGGAAATGAATAACGATGTATAAAAAGCTATTCATAAGAAACATTCATGTTTAAGGGACTCACAAGGGACTAGAAATGATGAAAATTTTAAACAATATAAAAATGCTAAAAAAATGTTAAAAAAGTAGTGACGCTGAACTTAAGGCTTATGATGATCTTTACAATAGATTAGGGACGAGAAGGCGAGAAGATGTCTTCAAACTTGCAAAAATGAGAGAGAAAGGAAAGGGACCTAGATCATGTTAGATGTATGAAGAGCGATAACCAAAGGGTACTAGTAAAAGGACAATGAGATTAATGAAATGTGGAGAAGATACTTTTAGAACTTGTTAAATGACAATCACTCTGAGAACATAGGGATAGATGGAACCACAAATCAAATGACGTTGGAGATGATTGGGATATCTAAAGTGAAAGAAGCTTTGAGAAAGACGAGGTTGGCAGTTGAGGTTTGGAAGTGTAAGTGAGATGCTGGAATATTTTGGTTGGCAAAGTTGTTCAACAAGATTGTAGGATCGAAGAAAATGCCAGACAAATGGAAGAAAAGCACCATGTTTACTTATTTATAAGAATAAAGAAGCCTACACTTGACTGAAACATAACATTGTGAGTAAGACCAGCAGCAGTTAGACAACCACCATGCAGTGATGATGGTATCACTTAGAGATCGACAGGGAGGTGGATGATAAACGGTTGTTAGATCGATCAAATTTTCCTCCCGAAGTTGTCCAAATAATAATGGACAATGTACCTGAGCACTTTGATGAGAACCTACCTAAAAAAAAACACAGGGCTCTCACCAAGCTCTTGAACCAATTACAAAAAGGTGAGTGCCCACAATTTTTCATGACAGCAAATATTATCAAGAAGATCTTTTCTTTGGACCTCAATAAGTAGAGGCACCCACTCCAAATCTATCCGGAGGGGTGGGTGGGATTATCTCCAACCACACACCATGAGCGTGATGGGATTATAGCGAGGTTCTGAAAGATGAATGATCAAGTGTGGAAACAAGAGTCACTATTGCTGGAAGAAGGACAATTGCCGCTTGTATGCCCAATGGTGAAGAGAGAGTGATTGTTGTCAGTGATAGTTGCTTTCCCACTCATAGCTTGGGTTTGTCAAGTTGGGGTTATTGGGAATGGCAAAGAGAGGAAGGAATTAAGCATCATATAACAGCTAGCTACACCCCCTCAACAAAATGGTTTAGCAGAGCACAAGAATAGGACCATCGTTGAAATGGAAAAAAGTATGTTAAAAGGAAAAGGGCTTCCAAACATGTTCTGGGCAGAAACAGTCACTACAGCTGTTTACCTTCTCAATAGAAGTCCAATGAAAGCAGTGAAGAAGAGGCACTCTTATGCAATTTTTGCATCTCCGTGGAAGAAAACCAGAGGTCCGTCATTTTAGAATCTTTGACTATAGTATAGGTTGGATGTTTCCATGGGCAGTAAGCAGCAGATCTCCCATTTTTTTGTGTTGACCTGCAGCGAGGCAGAGATGACTAAGTGACATATGGAATATGGCGTGACCCACTTCTAGTCGTTCAAGCAATTATGCCTGTTCTAGCCCCACCATCCGCCCCTATCCATCGTTTCATTGAGAAATCCCCTAATGTGATATTTGACAATGAAGGAATTGCCTGGGGTATGGAAGCAATCCAAGCAAGCAAATCCCTTGACCAACCTTTTATTCCATAGTAGCCGGAAAGCAATAAAAGAATAAAGGCCCACTCTTTACAGGGAAATATAGATGTTATATACTCCTAAATTAGCCGGGAAGGAGCATACTGACCACTATTCCTCCTAGTAAACGAGGGAGGGACCCATAACAAATACTCCTCATCCAGCTAGAAAGAAATGAGTATAATTATTGACTACTATAAACTACACAGGGCAGACATGTTAGCCTCCTCTAATAGTAGCTAGCAGCTCTAGCTCGGGACCTCTTAATGTTGGCTCAGCTAGGACGAGAGCGCATGCTCCATCTACACCAAGGTGTTCCAAAACAGTAACAGTGGCCGTAACGGCCACTACCGTTACCGTTATGATACCGGCCGTAATGGCCGTTTTTTATTTTTTGAAAACTGTTGTTACTGGACCGTTATGAGACTGTTATGGCCCATTTTTCTGTAACGGCCGTTTCGACCCCGTAACGCCTAATAGTTATGACCGTTACCATTACGTAACCGATTTTGAATACCATGATCTACACAGTTGCACTAATTATTGCGGGATTAAACTCATGAGCCATACTATGAAACTTTGTGAGAGAGTAATTGAGCAAAGACTAAGGCATGAGACAAATTATCAGAAAATTAGTTTGGTTTCATGTGTGGGAGGTCTACCACTGAAGTTATTTTCCTACAAAGGCAATTCAAAGGGAGAGAAGGAAGGATCTCCACATGGTCTTTATAGACTTAGAGAAATCATAGATAGGATCCCTAGAAGTTAATCTGGTTGATGTTGGAAAAGAAAGGAATTTCAAGAAGATATATTGACATGATAAAGGATATGTATGATGGAGTGATAACAAATGTGAGGACCACTAGTGGAGAGAAAAGTAAATTCCCAATTACTGTTGGCTTGCACAATGGGTTGGCATTTAGTCCGCAACCTTTTTGCATTGGTTATAGACAAGTTAATGAGGCATTTGCAGGAAGAGATCCCATAGTGGATGTTGTTTGTAGATGACAAGGTTTTAATTGACAAGATGAGGGAGGGAGTGAGCATAAAGCTAAAGGATCTAAAATTAGTCAAGACAAACAAAGTAAATGGAGTAGGCGATTTTGCAGGAAAGGAATAATCGTTGTTTCAACAATTCGTTGGGGAGCATTTTGGGGGTCCTTTAGCAAGGCCAAAGGTTCTGTAATTGAGTGAGCGTTGGTATATCTTGCAATGAGAGAATGCTTGTTCTCTTGTCATGTCTGGGATGCATTGTAAATTGTTATACATTAAAGGTCTTTGGCCTTTATTTAATAAAATTGTCATCTTTCAAACAAAAGTATATGGAGTGCAATTTTAGTAACAATGGGAGTGAAAATTGAGGAATTAGCTAAGATTGTTGACTAAGAAGTTTATGAAGAACAAGTATAAGGAGGTTCGAGATGGTGAACCTTGCCATTTTAGGTAAAGGGTTATGGAGGTTTAATACTGAGGAAGCAAGGTTGTGGAGGAAGCTGAATGCTAGTAAGTACGGAGTCATGGGGATTGGTGTGTTAAGGATTCATCTTTATACAGGACTTCTAGGCTTTGGAAGGTGATTGCTAGTACAATGTGCAAGTTGAAGAAGGTGGTTAGCTTCACGGTTGGGGATGGGGAGAGGATTTATTTTTGGGAAGATGTGTGGTTAGGAGACGATCGGCCCCAAGTCGAGTTCCCAAAGTTAGCAAGAATAACTACAGACATGAACATTCCCATTGTTTGTTGTTTCTCCCTATTGGGTGAGGAAGTGGTGTGGTCTCCTCCTTGAGGAAGTTTTTGGATGAGGAAGCAGACGAATTCATCCCCCTCCCCAGGTGAGAAGGACGTGATGGTGTGGAGAGGAAAAGGCAAGTTGGTTTTTTGTCTAGTCTTTTTACAAGTTGCTTTCTAGCCATCAACGGGCAAGCGTTCAAGTCATACCGCTTTCATGTGGCAGTATAACACCCCTCCTAAGGTTGCAGCTAGAGTTGTACACGAGCTGAACCGAGTCGAGCTTGGCACAACTCGGCTTGGTTCGGCCAATAGCCCATTCCAGCTCGAGTTTGGCTCAGCTTGATCCTCGAGCCTAATTGGCCAGCTCAACTCGGTTCGGTCAGCAACTCGGGTCAGCTCAAGCCAAGTTCGAGTTTAAGCTTTTGAGTCGAGCGTTTTCTTTCTAGTTTTTACACAAGCGACCCTTTTTTATTATATAAAATATAAAATATAATATATTAATTAAGTTATATATATATATATATATATATATATATATATATATATAAGTTATAACTCAAGCCGAATCAAGCTAAGTCGAACCGAGTCAAGTTCAGGCCGAGCTTTGAGCCGAGTTGAGTCAAACTCAAGCTAGCTCGAGCTCAGCTCAAAATCCTTTCAAGCTCAAAAAATCAGCTCGGCTTGGCCCGAACCCAGCTTCGAGTCGAGTTGAGTTTATTCGAACTTATCCGAGTCGAACCAAGCTAGTTCGGTTTGTGTTCAACTTTAGTTGCAACTTTTCCTTGGTTGGTGAATAGGAACAAGGTGCTTACTATTAACAATCTTCAAAAGAGGTCGAAGGTCATTCCTAATATGTGTCCCATGTTCACGCAATACACAAGGTTGGAAAATCACTTATTTATCTGTTGCCCATTTCCTAGATTGGTGTGGGTGAAGGTTTTCAGCCATTAAACATGTCATGGGTGATGTCGGGGACCATTGAGGGCTTGTTCTTAGCATGGTAAGAAGTTGGATTTTTATTTATTTATTTATTTATTTTTTTTTGGGGGGGGGGGGGGGGGGGGGCTAGCTATGGGCTATTTGGGAGGGAAAGAAACAACTGGTGCTTTCAAAACTAGAGCAGAGCAGCATTGGAAGTCTTTAAAAGGGCGAAGTCAAAGGTTTTGGGATGGCATCTAGTTTAAAAGCCCTTGATGAGTTTATCTTTCCTTCTTGAGTTGGGTTGTGTTGACGTTGCTGTATTTTTGCTACCTTTTTGGCGTTCTATAATAAAATTTCATTACTTCTTTATAATAATAATAATAATAAAGGTTTCCCAAAATGATCACTTTTGATAACTTAGGTCAATAATTCACAAGTGGAGAGAATGAGAAGAACATTGCCCATAGAATTCAAGTTGGGTGGAGGAAATGGAGATGTGCCACGGGAGTTTTATGTGATCGTCATGTACCATTCAAGCTGAAAGCAAAATTGAATAGGATAGCTTTAAGATCAGCCATGCTTTATGGAACAATGTTTGGTAGTAAAGGAACAACATGTTCATAAATTGAGTGTAGCTGAAATGAGAATGTTGAGGTGGATGAGTGGCAAGATGAATGATAGAATTAGAAATGAATGCATTCTAGAGAACTAAGGAGTAGTACCAAAAGGTAATAAGATGAGGGAAAGTAGACTTAGATGATTTAGACATGTGAAATGGAGTAAGTTTAAGGCTCTAAAAGGGCAAGGGGAAGGCCCAAGAAGACGTAAATGGAGGTAGCAAGAAAAGACTTATGGGCTAACTAAAGGTATGGCGTGTGGAATGGCAGAACAGGATTCATGTAGCCAACCCCCAGTTAATTGGGATAATGCTTAGATGATGATGATGATGATGATGGACAGTCTGTTAATGGCACAAAGGGAGAGCTAGATTGGGCTTTCTTGAAGATGGCTTGAAAATGGACACTACAACCATGTATATGTATAAAATGAGAAAGTCTCCTAGGAATTAGATCTCATGAGAACCCGTGAGAACGCATCCCACATGATGTGTGCACAACATCCAAGATGCATCACCTGATGAAATCCTTGGGGCCTAGAAATGAACCCAATCAAAAACTTTTAGGTGGGCCACAACAAATGGAACAAAGTGGGAGGGTATGCCTGCTGTTGATTTTCACCAAGGCCCACTTGAGTTTCAAAATAGCCAATTTTTTTGCCTCACCCTTCATCCAAGCCAGATGAAGGGTATATATGGCCTGGACAGCATATACAGAGGGATGGGTTCTCAAGGGTTATCATGAGAACCGGTTCCTGGGAAAAAAAATAAAAAATTCTATATAGAAAATAATAACCGGTTCCTAGGGGGAAAAAAAAAATCTATATAGAAAATAATAAATGGAAGGTTTAAAATGTGTTTATATTTGATACTTGGGTTGTTCCTATGGCTCAATTCACTCCAAGTCGAAAAGAATGGCTTGATGGGACCAATTTTCTTTTCATGAAACTCTAATGAATAGCACATGTGATGCACATGAGAAAGAATGAAATGTGATCACCAAACCCATCAGTGAGAAGAGAGGGTGCCAGAATGATCGGTGCTTCAACAGTGTCCAAGCCTCCGCTGAAACTGTAGGATCGAGAGCGAAACAGCTTCTCATCGAATGGGCCTCTAATGTCCCAGTTGTCAAAGATTTTAATTTTCTGTCCTTAGGCTTCTAGTTTTCTCTTTTTCTGTGGTTTGCCCCTGCTATCAGCAGGCCCTTTGTACATTTTCGCCCTTGCCTTTAATATTATCATTACTTAAAAGAGAGAGAGGGTGCCTCCCAACACAATCCACCATTTATGAAAATCACTTCTAGTAAATGGCAACCAAGAAAATTCTATATGGATAGTGCAGATGTGTCCATTGTCATGGTGCCTAGTCAAGAAATTATGAGTCCCTTGGAGAGAGATTAGCATATCTTTTTAGACTGAACCAAGGGGGTATGGATTCAATGACGTTGCTTGGTGGGGTGCTTATTTCTAGAAATGGGAGAATTAAAAATAAAAATAAAAAATGGAAATGGTTGGCTAGAGGAAAGTCTAAATCAACATCTTGTTTTCATGCTTTCTTGTGGGGACAAGCCTTCTCCTTGTGCCTTGGTGTTGGGAAATGCGGATCAAGCTTGGGTTGAGGTTTTTTGTTGGGCCAAATTCTGCTTCTTTTTTCTGTTATTTTAGTGAGGGGTATTTTTACTCATCAAAGAACAAGTTGCCACAAATTATTCTGTTGCCATTAAATAGTAATAATAGCTTGCCACAAATATAGTGATCTTTTCTCCAGAAAACAATCTAGCACAGGTTTGGTATCAAGAGCTAAGAAGGAGAACAAAACCTCTAAACAAGTCCCAATGTCAAATCCAAAGAGCCGTGCATCAAAATCTGTAATTGACCCATCATACAGTATGGCAGAGCTGATTCTCTTACTTTGCACTTTAGGGTCAGAATCCATGCTCAGTTTTGAATGAAGTATCTGCAGAATAAATATTTTTTAAATGGCATTCATGAGAGCTAGGAGATGAAAATGTAGGCTATTATGGTGTTCATTTGAGACTACTTACTAAAAGATAATGGCAAGTCATCCACCATATGTGCAATGTAGCATACAAATATGACAATCTAATCTGTCCAACTCAGAGGGTTCGTTGTGGATGTCGCATAGCCTAAAAATCTTGCTTGATGGGACAACCACAACCATTTGTTTTCGCCTGTTGAATTTCTACATCTGGCCACTTCCTCTTTAACTGTCCATTTGATGGATAGCTATTGAACAGGATTGCCATATGAGTACGATTTATAGGTGATACCTTATATACAATGGGGACCATGACTTGGACGGTATTGGCATATATGTATGCCATGTGTACAGTCGATATGTTGCAAAATGGTGGAAAAAAACATTAAATTCTGAATCTCTACTAAAAGTAAACGTCTCTGGATATTCATAGTGCAGACCTTTGCTGCACGGCAAAGACTCTTCCGTGAAATATCGACACCAACAATCTTTTCCAAAGCAGTTGGATGCTCCAATAAGGAATCCAACAAGCTACCAGACCCACAACCAAAGTCGACCTGTAAGTCCAAAGTAGAAGGTCAAACTAAATATACCGTATGAAACAAAGTAAACAGAAAGCAACATGAGACAATACCAAGGTAGTAGCATGAGACTCATTGATGTGCCTCACTGCGTACTCCACGCGCTGTTTCGATAGAGGAGGGCTGAAGAGAGCCTGCTCCATTCTGTCTTCCAAGGGTTCTGTTACCCGCAAAACCTTCACAGAGTACTCCAAGAAGCAGTCTTCTGCAAGAGAAATGAGTGCCAATAGGTACAGTAAGGATCTGAAATCAATGTGTATGTGTGTGTGTGTGTGTGTGTGTGTGGCAGGAGCTGAAATAAATACTACATGAAAGAATAAAAGGGAAAGGGGGAAAAACAGGTAGATAAAGCACAGCTATGAAAATGCACTTGCAGTCCTAATATTGCCAACTTGGCAGGTGGGAGATTCAAGATGCTCATCAGGCAGGTCCACCATGTAGATGCGAAGTCAAAAATCAAGGTAATCCACTCATAGGTGGGCCACAGAGTATGCAAAAGGAACCATGTCCTAGCGTGTCCCAACCAAATGGGTTTGGCACATTCTGCATAAAGGACTGTAGGTGAAAGGTTCCCAATGGTAAACATTCATCATACATGGACAGCCTAATTTTTTTCCCAGGCATCTGCATGGTCTGGCTACCTAATCATCAGCTTGGAGTTGCAAATGTGCGCCATATCTAAACGTCACCACATGCATGAATCCCATTTGCATTTCTCTGTATGGTAACATCAACGCAAGAGAAACTCACGTAAAGTTTGAAGCGAAAGAGCCTCTGCAGAGTCACCAGATGCAGCCAGAATCAAGTCTCTAGAAGGTAATTTGGTAGTGAAACGGGCAGATTGGTCCAAAGACATCTGAGTTACACATGTCTCAAGCTGTTGATTTATTGCACCAGCCCCTATCTCAAACTCAAACTCATCCTTGCTTTCAAGAGGTTCTCCAATATATTCCATTCCCCTCACCAAAGAAATCGAATAGCTTATGCATGTTAATGATCCTGAAGATGGAGACATGCCAGTATCCGGACCCTCAATGTTAAAAAGAGGAACTACACTTTCCTTTGGATTTGAATCACCTGCAGAGACTGAAGCTCCTAGTGAACTGCATTTCCTAAAAACACTCGTCTGCTGAACAGTATGGACAGATGGACACAATGCAAACACCCCAGAAAGAATTTGGGGGTTAACACGGATACCATTATCAACTCCAAAACAAGAGAGCTTCTCTATAGGCATATCTAATTCCTTAAAATATTTGTTCAACCATGTGAGAACTTTTAAAGCCACACTCTGATATGCATCACTCTGTCTCCTATAAGAATCTTCGCTAGAACATTCAATAATAAAGTCCTGTTCCTTTGATAGTATTCTTACTTCACATTTGAAAGTGCCTTGTCCCCTCAATTCCCCATCATTGGCATCACCTGTTCCTCTGTCTGCATGTTCGGTTTCACTAGTTGACTCCGATGACTTCAACTTTTGGCAATTTTCCGATATTTCCAGGGGAGGTTCTGAAGGATTTATCTTTTCTGTTGAGAAAATTGGTTCTGATAATCGATGCTGACGGCAGAACATGCAGAGGAGTTCCCTTGGGAAGGAGCCCCTCCAATTTGACCGTGTAGTGAATGCAGTAGGTAACTCTGCAGCAATTATTGCTTCTCTAGATAACTTGTAGTTTCCATCAGGCACTCTACAAATAAGCATCCTGGAGAAGCACTACTGATTATGAAAGAAAAGCCAATAATCCAGGAAAGCTTTTAAAGGTAAGCATGAAGTGTAAGGCAAATGTAAATAAAATCAATGAAAATGCTACAAACTGCATGAGAAAAAAGTGTACAATAATTTATGAGAGAATGTAGAGGCATCTGTTAAATACAAACTAATTGCTTTGCAAACACCTGTTACTTAAGCTCCTAAAGGTGTACAAAAAAATTAATACACACTTGCTGTCAAAGAGAGCATACAAAGCAGACAAGACATGACTATGCTGATGCATTACAAAAACATTACCTCTACATTCACAAAGAGCATGCAGGAGATTGAATCCAGACAGTGGATTCATGGGCACGGTCATGCAAAAATAAACACAATTGCTACTTTCTTCATGAACTAGCACACCACATTGGAATGCTTTCAGTTTCTTTACAACTTCGATATAGTGTGGTCATTTCCTAGATGAGGGAGGTATCAACAAGAGAATATTATTTGACAATAAAGTGTGCTCCAAAGGAATAAAGGGTTTCATTTTCATTTTTCTTGAGAGAATTAGAATCTAGAATATTTGCATTAGAGCAAACAAAATCTGGAGAAAACATTGCGTAGCATGGAATGATGATAGTGGAAGAGGTTTGCCAGTAGTTCACAGTTCAAGGAGCTCCTCGTGGAAGAAAGATTTACGGCGAGAGATACTAAGCAGCTAAATCAAGTAATGCAGGTCAGAAAAAATATACCGGTAATAGGTAGCCAGAGATACGTCTTCATGAAACAGATCCATAGACTTCCATGTATATCCAACAGTTGCCAAGAGTGCATCTCCATAAATATTTTGACCGGAGAAATAATGAGCCCTTGCATTGAATAAGGATTGGGAATTGACAGTTTCTTTCCTATTGGAAAGCAACTCCAAAGATGAATCAGAAGTCAAATATAAATCCTTTGGAGCAGAAAAATATAATCTCATCTCAGAAGAAGCTTTGCTGACAGTCCTGTAAAGCAGAAGCATGTAGAATTTAACAAAGACAACAAGCAAATTTAGGTCCAACGAGCCAATGGAAGGCATGTTACAGAATAGTGGAAAATGCTTTGACTTCTACAGTTATACGAACCTCGAAATGATAACCTGAGAACAATCCCCAACACCAAGCTTTTGTGCAATGACATCCAAGTAATATTCTTTGGAGGAAACATTAAGAGTCAAGGTTTCAACAGGCTTCTTCATTGAGCAAGGAATACGTATAGCTTTAATCTGAATGCTCTCCTTCAAATCTGAATGTATGATCTCTGGGGAGCGTGGATTCTGCTTCCAAATCCAAAGTTTTCCTTCAGAAGTGCAGATAGAACTAGACAGTCTTGCAGCCTTTAAAATAAGTGCTATACTCAAGGGAGGATTTGTTTCTGCCTTTTGGTTGATAAATTTACATAAATTATTAAGCTTAACATCATATGCAGCAATAACGGAAACAGGAACGAAACCACAAAAATCACCCTCTCTCTGAACTGCAACTCTGAAGTGACCAATCAACGGATGAGATGTCGAAAGGAACTTTGCCAATGTAACAACAAGAAGTAAAAAAATGAGTCAGATTCATTCACAGATAGTGAAATGAAGATAGCCAGCCTCATAGTTGCATGTCAATCTATGGAATAACTATGTTAACTGTTTGATCAGGTTTAGCCATGGAAAAAAAAAAAAAAATCATTAGAATGATGATAAGCAATTTATTAATGACTCCCTCAACTGAAGTGGTGCAGAGGTAATTGCTAAAATAAAACACAGCACAGTGAAAAGAAATCAATCAATGCACAATGTACAAACAATTTATGCAATCAGACCCATAGTCCACATGCTCCCATGTGTGGGGCCCACAGGGAGTACGTGTTATGGATGGAATGTTGTTGATTGTTTACAACAATACCCTCAGTAAAATCTAATCAGGAATAATGTTTACTGTGTAGGGTAGTTTTCTATTGTTATTATGGCTTTAGGTCTCTGTGTTAGACTATTTAAAGCCATGTTGGGCATGTGATAGCTAGGAGGAATTGAATGGAAGTCCGTTTTTCCACTTCAGAGAATCCTTTTTAGTGTGAGCATGTGTTGCTTTCTGGTACGTGCTGTCATCATGCTTTAAAGTATTGATCAAAACCGGTACAAATCGCCCAATATGTACCAGTTTCGGTCTTGGAGATCAAGTGCACCCCACAAAACCATTATATAGGGGGAAACTGACCTAGCATCACCCTCCCACAGGCCGATTTGGTCCAAAATTGCCCCAAATCAAGAGATGTGAACCATTTCGCCACAGAAAATCTCATTACCACTCACTTACACAATGTATATGTGAGACCCATCATGATGCATACCTGAAATCCATCATGTCCATCAGGTACATTCCCATGTTTGGTTATAAGCCCAAAAATCTGGCCAAAGGAAAAGTCAAGTACACCCCACAAAACCATTATATAGGGCGCAACTAACCTTGCATCACCCTACTACAGGCCGATTTGGTCCAGAAGTTGCCTGAATCAAGAGATGTGAACCATTTCGCCACAGAAAATCTCATTACCACTCACACAATGTATATGTGAGACCCATCATGATGCATACCTGAAATCCATCATGTCCATCAGGTACATTCCCATGTTTGGCTATAAGCCCAAAAATCTGGCCAAATGAAAAGTCAACCCAAACTCACCCTCTAGAAGGTCTTAAACAAACCTACCCTCACTCCCCACCAAAACTGGCTCTAAGACCAATTGAACCTAAAAAAGGATACAGAAAACCCTACAAATTACCCTAAACCCTAAAAAACTTCAAAATGGCGAGGTAAAATCAGTTGATTGATTGATTCTCCTCCAGCAGTCTTATCAGATCTACGTCTCAGGTGATGCAGGCTCCGATTAACCAAAGAGGATTGCTAATAGAAAGGGGTGCTTTTGGGGGTGGAGAGAGAGAGAGAGAGAGAGAGAGAGAGAGAGAGAGAGAGAGAGTGATGCAGGACATGAAAATTAAATATGATATGCAAGATTTCAGGCTTTAGATCACACTAATTTTAAAACAATCACAAAAAATTCCACATCCCACATAAAAGTCAAGCATTCAACAAGGGGAATCTATATGGGTCCAAGCCTGCACATGTTAGGGCTGAATCAATTAAAAATTGTATACTAAACAATGCTCAAAAGAAAGTAAATTCATCCACGCATGCAAAGGATTACTTCCCAATCCAAGGGATTCACATGTTTTAAATCCAAAAAACCTAGGGTTTGCAAAAGTAAAATAATACTTGGGATTTAGGATTATCTAGGGTTAGGGTTAGAGTTTGGAAAATAAGGCGAGAGAAGAGTGAAATAGAAGAGAGAAATGAACCCAAGATGATCCACACATGTGGGCAGCGGCCCGAGCCTGACGCACATGCGTGGGATCCTGCCCACACGTGTGTAGGGCCCACAAATATGAAATCAGCCAGCTAGGTGTTGGTCGGCCAGGGAAGGTCCACCTTCATGCCAAGTTTCACGCCAATCGGATGTTTGTTTTATGCACGGTGCTCCGCCAAAGTTTTAGCCCTCCTGCAGGGCCAGATTCTGAAAATCTGCTGTAGGGGAAAGATTAGCTGCAAACGTAGGTGGATTTGATGAGAAGATGGCTGTAGGAGATGAGAAATATGGATGGTAGGAGATGGGGATGAATCGGGATGAGTGTGGCTTCACACCACGGTAGTTAGCCTTTCAAAGAAGGGAGGGTTTCGCACCCAATTGGATTTCCACAACTCAGATAATTAGAGAAACAGAAAAACGCAGAATTTTATTCCTAATATTCAATGAGAAAAAGGACTATAAGGGGTACCTATTTATAATAAGATCATATACCCCAAAACTCACACCATGTACGCACCCTATTACTTAGGGACGAAGTAATAAAAAATAACAACTAATCAAAGCAATTTAAACCGTCCATGATATTCATAATAACAATAATAAGCAAACCCAAAGTATTAGATTATCTCGAATAGTGGGCCACGATCATGAGAACCCACCGTGGGATTCACATGACGATCAGGTCCACTCCAATGAACCAAAATGCAATCCTCTAACTAGGGGGTCCTCCTCGAACGTCGTCATTGATCCAGATCGATGGTTGAGCCCTCCTCCTTACGTACGTACGAAAGGGGGGGCGTGCATGTGCGCGAGATGTCTCCATCAATTCTCCCCAGCTGCGAAGGTTTCGCCATTGGCTAAACAAAACTCCTGAACCGCTCCGAGATGTCAGGATCAAGTCTCTAAAGCTCCTCCTCAGTGAGCCACGTACTATCTGAAGCTGGGCATGACTTCCACTTCACCAAGAACGTTTGAAATCCGTCGTTCGACGTCGATACAATCTAATGGTCCAAAATATCCTCTATCTTCTCTTTGGGTGTGGGAAGGGTAAGTATGAGAGGTAGAGGCTCGAAAGATGAGTCGAGAGGGGGTCATGGATCAAGGGAAAGGTCTGGGGAATCAGGATGGTTAGGTGGAAGGCCGAACAATGTATCAGTGGTCCCCTGAAATGCAACTAAATCCTTCACATTGAATGTGGAACTAATTCCCATGGAGGGTGAAAGATATACCACATACATATTGAGACCGTTTCATTTTATAATTTTGAATGGTCCAACGCTATGCGCATGTAATTTACAAATGACTCCCTGAGGGTATTGCTCTGGTCAGATGCGGACCATCACAGAGTTTCTTACATTGAATTCCTTGAAACGTTTATGTTGGTCTGCAGAAAGTGTGTATTGTTCATTACTAGTCATGATCTTTCTGCCCAATTTCTTGATGCAATGAATAAATGTGATGCACAAGGGACTCTATAGACTTTGATGGCCTATGGGATAGTGACATAGGGATAAGATCGATAGGCTTCCTAGGAATAACATCACACCAAAATGTGGCTTTATATGACCCAAACTGAATAGGAACAAAACAACAGTGCCAATCATCAGTATCATTTGCTTGTGTAAAGGCGCGACGCACAACTGCAAGGGTCGCAGACTCTTGCGCTCCTTCCTCATCACTCGGGGCTTATACTGGTTCATATTTACGAATGGTCCAGCGCTACGCGCATGTAATTTACGAATGACTCTCTGAGGATATCGCTCTGGCCTGATGCAAACCATCACAGAGTCCCTTACATTGAATTCCTTGAAACGTTTATGTTGGTCTGCAGAAAGTGTGTATTGTTCATTACTAGTCATGATCTTTCTGCCCAATTTCTTAATGCAATCAATGAATGTGATGCACAAGGGACTCTACAGACTCTGATGGCCTATGGGATAGTGACGTAGGGATAAGATCGATAGGCTTCCTAGGAACAACATCACACCAAAATGTGGCTTTATATGACCCAAACTGAATAGGAACAAAACAACGGTACCAATCATCGGTATCATTTGCTTGTGTCAAGGCGCGACGCACAACTGCAAGGGTCGCAGACTCTTGCGCTCCTTCTTCCTCATCACTCAGGGCTTCTACTAGTTCATATTTACGAATGGTCCAGCGCTACGCGCATGTAATTTACGAATGACTCCCTGAGGGTATCGCTCTAGCCTGATGCGGACCATCACAGAGTCTCTTACATTGAATTCCTTGGAACGTTTATGTTGGTCTGCAGAAAGTGTATATTGTTCATTACTAGTCATGATCTTTCTGCCCAATTTCTTGATGCAATCAATGAATATGATGCACAAGGGACTCTACAGACTCTGATAGCCTATGGGATAGTGACATAGGGATAAGATCGATAGGCTTCCTAGGAACAACATCACACCAAAATGTGGCTTTATATGACCCAAACTGAATAGGAACAAAACAACAATGCCAATCATTGGTATCATTTGCTTGTGTAAAGGCGCGACGCACAACTACAAGGGTGGCAGACTCTTGCGCTCATTCTTCCTCATCACTCGGGGCTTGTACTGGTTCATATTCTTCCTCCTCACCGTCACTTTTTAGGTGCACTACTTCTACTTGTTCATCAATAAGGAACACCTTGGTGCCCTCTCTCGTGCCACACTGGTGGACAAAGTGACCAAACCCTTGATACCTAAAACACCTAGTTACTCCACTCTTATGTGAGCCAGACCCAATAACCTCTTTACCCTTATCATCCTTGGGCCCAGACTAAACACTACTGGAAGGCTTGTATTAATATCCAGTGCTAGGCTTAGCCCCAGAAGGGTTGGCCTTAGCGCTAGAATCGCGAGGCTCAAATCGCCTTTCCACACATGTTTTGAGGTATTGCTCGATCTCTAACACTACTTGATACATCTGTTCAAGACTATCTCTATCCTTAGCGAGTGACTCTCGCCTAATGTCAGAACAAAGGCCCGTCTTAAATCGAGCAAGAGTGAGTACGGGGTCCTCATCAACTTCACAGCGGGTCAAATACTCTTCGAACTTCTTAATATATTCAGCAACACTCATGGAACCCAGTCGAAGAGACTGCCATTCCACAACCAACTTCAAGTGGTAAGAAAAGGGGAGGTGTTTTTCCTAAAGAGTTTCTTTCATTTCTCCTCAATGAACTATTGAGAGCTCCCTCGCTCTTTCTTTCTTTCGTTCTATAGTAGCCCAGAACCTCTTTGCTTGGCTCACAAGCTTCATCTTGGCGAATCAAACTCGACGAGCATCCGACATGTCAAACCACTCAAAATAGTGGTCCATATCCGCCAACTAGTCTAAAAGGGCTTTAGAGTCCAAGTGGTCATCAAACGTAGGGGCATCTACTCTAACTCCCTTGAGGAGTTGTGCATCTGGGTCATAATGATCATGATGTCCCTTGCGGGGTAGGTGCACGGGTGCGCACCCATGACCAATTCCTTGGCCACTTTCATTCCTTTGTCTACTCTCCTGATCACCTACCTAAGATTGGGCATCTTCCCCAATGGTGGGTCAGCATTAGTCCATACGTTTGCCCGGGCGGAGGTCTCTAGTTGGGTAACGCACACATTAAGCTGCTCAAAGCATTAGTCCATACGTTGTTCCAAGCGCTTTCCCAACGACTCGAACTGTTGGGTCAGCTTGTTCATTGACTCTTGCAATTGCTCCATATTTAGTGTAGGGTACAAGCCAAAACCACGGCCCATACGTGTGGGCATACAAATACTAACTCAAGGACATTCTACTATGACTATATGCGCCTAGATGGGACTAAATGCTCCTATAAGACTCTATATGGGGGAAACGACACAATACTACTCAATTTTCAGCACCCTATCTGTCAACAAAAAATCTAGCAAAGAGAAATGCGGATTTTCTGATAGCAGAAAATTCAGCAGCTTATATCAGAAATTATGGACCTCTAAACAGATCTATATGATGATACTCAATGCATAATGGATACGAATAAACTAAACCCTAAACATGTAATGCATTCCCCTATAAAAACCTTTTGCTCTGATACCAATTTTGATGCAGGACATGAAAATTAAATATGATATGTAAGATTTCAGGCTTTAGATCACACTAATTTTAAAACAATCACAAAAAAAAAATCCACGTCCCACATAAAAGTCAAGCATTCAACAAGGAAAATCTATGCGGGTCCAAGCCTACACATGTTAGGGCTGGATCAATTAAAAATTGTAGACTAAACAATGCTCAAAAGAGAGTAAATTCATCCACACATGCAAAGGATTACTTCCCAATCCAAGGGATTCACATGTTTCAAATCGGAAAAACCTAGGATTTGCAAAAGTTGAATAGAACTTGAGATTTAGGATCATCTAAGGTTAGGATTAGGGAAATAAGGCGAGAGGGGAGTGAAATAGAAGAGAGAAACGAACCCAAGATGATCCACACGCGTGGATAGCAGCCCGGGCCTGACGCACGTGCATGGGATCCTGCCCACACATGTGTGGGGCCCACAAATCTAAAATCAACCAGCTAGGTGTTGGTCAACCAGGGAAGGTCCACCTTCACGCCAAGTTTCACGTTGATCAAATGTCTGGTTTGTGCATAGTGCTCTGTTGAAGTTTCAGCCCTCCTGCAAAGCCAGATTCTGAAAATCTGTTGTAGGGGAAAGATTAGTTGCAAACGTGGGTGGATTTGATGAGGGGATGGCTATGGGAGATGAGAAATATGGATGATAGGAGATGGGGGCGAATCGGGATGGGTATGGCTTTGCCCCACGGTAGTTAGCCCTTCGAAGAAGGGAGGGTTTCGCACCCAATTGGATTTCCACAACTCAGAGAATTAGATAAGCAGGAAAACGCAGAATTTTATTTATAATATTCAATGAGAAAAAGGACTATAAGGGGCGCCTATTTATAATAAAATTCTAACCCCAAAACTCGCGACATGTGCGCACCCTATTACTTGGAGACGAAGTAATAAAAAATAACAACTAATCAAGGCAATCTAAACCATCCATGATATTCTTAAGAACAATAATAAGCAAAACCCAAAGTACTAAATCATCTCGAATAGTAGGCCACGATCATGAGATGCCATAGTGGGATTCACATGACGATCCAGTCCACTCCAAGGAACCAAAATGCAGTCCTCTAACTAGGGGGTCCTCCCCAGACGTCGTCATCGATCCAGATCAATGGTGGGGCCCTCCTCCTTGCGTATGTGCCTAGGGGGAGGGTGCATGTGCGCGAGATGTCCCCATCAGAGAGAGAGAGAGAGAGAGAGAGAGAGAGACTTGAAGGAACATCAAAGAACATATTGTTATATCAAAGGAGATACCATACGAGCTAGCACAATTCAAAATTTTGCAAAATGAGTATAAATGTTTTGATCCAGTTACCAAAAAGCGTTATGTTTCTATGGATGTAAAATTTGTTAAAGACACTCCGTATTTTTCTAGTGGAAAGGGGGAGCACCATTTTGTGGTACTTCCTATCCCCATCGTTGAGTCTGGAGAAATATTGTTTGTTCCTTTCAAACCTGATAATGCTAGAGATACAATTGCTACTGATTCTACCAAGTCCAACTTAAAGGTATCCGAATGAAGGAATGTTCGTAATCCTACTCTTTCTCAGGACACCACGAAGTAGGCTCCTTTAGGTGCAAGCATTGATAGAATTCCTACTTGTTTGCCTATTTACGTTGATCCATATCTAGATGACCCTTCCATGGACTTGCCTTTTGCTGCTAGAAAAGCAAAAAGACAATGCACCTCTCATTCCATTCAACACTTTATTTCCTATCATTTTGTGTTTCCTTGGCATAAATCCTTTGTTTCTGCCCCTAAGTGTTTTTCCTCCATTATTCTAAAAAATATTAATGAGGCTCCTATTTCTCCTCTGTGGCGACCATTGTTCGAGTTGTCGATATCGCTACAAGTTTCACTGGCCGGAGATACAGAAACAATATCGTTATCGTTGATAACATTGTCGATAACCAGAAATGCGGGGAAACATTGGGAAAATGGTGGAATTTTTCAATGAAACTTCAAGAGATGCTAAAATACACATATTTGCATATTTATGAATAAAAAATTACAGAAAAAAAAATGCATATATAATAAGTTTTCATTTAATGAAGCCCTAAAAGCATGTGTTGTCAATCAAAAATGTAGGGAAACACAAAAAACAGTGAAATTTTTCAATGAAACTTCAAGAGATGCTAAAATACATATTTGCATATTTAGGGATAAAATTTTGCAAAAAAATGATGCATGCATAATAATTTTCCAACCATCCCAACCCCATCGAACCACCCAACCATCCATCTCATCCCATCAATTCACCCATCTATCCATGTTAGCCATCCAACCACCAAACCATCCCATCCATCCACCCACCCACCCAACCATTCCATCCCATCTCATCCCATCCATCCGTCTATTTTGAATCTATCCAACCATCTAGATAAAATTTTGCAAAAAATGATGCATACATAATAATTTTCCAACCATCCCAACCCCATCGAACCACCCAACCATCCATCCATCCCATCAATCCACCCATCTATCCATGTTAGCCATCCATCCATCCACCCACCAAACCATCCCAGTCATCCATCCACCCACCCATCCATCCAACCATTCCATGCCATCCATCCGTCTATTCTGAATCCATTCATCCATCCATATATTTTGAATCCATCCATCCATCCATCCATAACCAAGCATCCAATATTCATCTATCACATCCATCCATCCACCCAACAAACATATCCATCCATCAATTCAACCAACCATCCATCCATGCATCCATTCATCATATTCATCCAACCATCCCATCCACCCATCCATCTCATCTATCCATCCATCCATCTAAATTATTCATAGATGCTTATTTATGGAAATAGGACCTTTGGATATTTTTTATATAATCACCCAATAAATGTACACCAATATGATAGTTAGATAATGAAATAAGTTTAATTTGACTACTTGCGTGTCGAAGTGCCTGCATGTGGAGTTCATGGTCATGAATTGAGATCCAAACCATTTTATTATTGGACATGGATTGCCTACAACAACGTGCTTAGAAGCTAGGTGGGGCCCACTATGATGTTTGTGAAAAATCCACCCGTCCATTGGTTTTGCCAAATCATGTTAGGATATGAGCTCAAAAATAAGGCAAATCCAAAACTCGAGTGGGCCACATGACAAGAAAAAGTGGGTAGGGAGATGCCTACCGTTGAAACCTCTCTAGGGTCTATTGTGATGTTTATATGGCATCCATACCATTCATAAGGTCGTTCCTACTGGGATGAACTGAAAATACAAATATTAGCTTCAACCAAAACTTTTGTGGCCCTATGAATGTTTCAATGGCAAACATTCAATCCTCACCATATCTTGTCATACAGCCCACTTGAGTTTTGGATCCACCCCATTTTTGGGCTCATGTCCTAACATAATCTGGCAAAACAGATAGAAAGGGTGGATCTCTCACAAACATTATGGTGGGTCCCACCTAGCTTTTAAGCTTAGAAATTTCTTACGATAGCCTGTTGGAGGCAATCCGTGTCCATTGATCTTCACATACTGCGAATGCAGCTTGGTTGCAACCTCAGAATCAGCGATGTAGGTGGGAACCTATCCGTAGGGCCCACCTCGATGTATGCATTATATATTTACGCCATCCATTTGTTTTTCCAAATTAATTTGGGGCATGGTCCCAAAAATGAAGCAAATACAAATTTCATGTGGACCACACCAAAGAAAACAATGGTCATTGAACGCCCACCATTAAAAACTTCCTAAGATCCACCATAATGTTTGTTGACCATCCAATTTGTTGATAAGGTCACACAGACCTGGATTAAGGGAAAAAAACAAATATTAGCTTGATCCAAAACTTTTGTGGCCCATAAAAGGTAGTTAATAGTCAATAACCACTATTTCTTGTGGAATGGTCCACCTGAAATTTGTATTTACTTAATTTTTGGGACCATGCCCTAAAATAAACTGGCAAAACAAATGGACAACGTGGATACAATACATACATCGAGGTGGGCTCCAAGGGTCTCATCCACATCGTCGATTATGGGGTCGTTGTCGCATACAAGCTTCATCCCAGCATCCCCTTTTTGCAGTTTCCATCTCCTTTCTCAAACTAAGGCAAATCTAAAAAGTAGAGAGAAATTTTCAGGTAAAGATACCTTAAATCTAAGAAAAATTATGATTTTTGGGGGATTTTTTTTTTCAAACCTTCTAAAACTGACCCATTGAGCTTCATTCATGGATTTCAATCCCAGTTTTTTCACTCAATTACACTGATCTTGGAGAGGAATTGCCGATTTTGTATTTAAAGCTCAGATCTGTAGAGGGATTTTTGAAATCCTTCTTTTTCCTTTTTTATTTCTTTTTTCTTTTTTTGAATTTTCAGTATTTACGTAACTACTGCATTTCCAAGCTTTCGGCAGCAATATTCCCATCATATTTAACGATAAATTCGATTGCTGATAGGGATAGTGGTGAAAATCTCGCCAATAACTTGTAATTATTGATTTCGTCGATATTTCGGTGACATCTCGCCGATTTCCTTAAACGAAAAGAAAGATGGGACTATCGGTATTGTTGGTTTGGCAATATCGATATTATCATCGATAATATCGATTTCTCACCAATATTTTAAACACTGGTGGCGACAAGCTATGGAGGAGGAGATAGTAGCTTTTGAAAAGAATAAAAAAATAGGAAATGGTTGTGTTACCAGCTAGGAAGAATCACATGGGTTGTTGTTGGGCATATGCGCAAGTACAATCTTGATGGAAGTATAACTCAACATAAAGCCTGCATTGTAGTAAAAGGCTTTACGTAGACTTTTGGTAAGAATTATTCTAAGACCTTTGCATCTATTGCTAAGACGAACTCTGTTTGGGTGATTATTTCTCTTGCTACCAATTTGCACCGGCCCCTACATCAACTGAATGTTAAAAATGCCTTCTTGAATGGTGATTTTACTAAGGAGATGTATATGCTTTCTCCTCCCGGATTTACTCGAAAGGAGGAAGAACAAAAGGCATGTTATTTGAAAAAAGGTGAAATATGGTTTGAAGCAAGTTCATCAACCATGGTGTGATAAGTTTAGCGAGACCTTGATTCGTATTGAATTTTCTCATATTTGTTTTGATCATTCTGTGTTTGTCAAAAGGCATGTGAAGGGAACCATTATTGTGAGTGTCTATGTGGATAATATTATTCTTACAAGTGATGATAATAATGGCATTTCTGAGTTAAAATTATATCTGCGCAAAGTTTTTGATATCAAAACTTGGGACCACTAAAATATTTCCTTAGAATTGAAGTCTCTAGTTCCAAAAAGGGAATGGTTTTGTCTCAACAAAAATATGTCCTTGATTTGTTGACTTCAATTGATAGTTTTGATGTCAAACCTATTGATTCTCCATTGGAAGTCAATAAGAAGCTCATGGCATATGATGGGGAACTTCTTAATGACCCTCGCATGTACCAACGCTTAGTTAGGAGATTGATATATTTGATGATCACTTGTCCAGATCTATCTCATGATATGAGTTTGTAAGTCAGTTCATGCATGCTTCCCTGTTCTCGCCAAGCAATTCATCATATCCTATGCTATATCAAATCGTCTCCTAGACGTGGCCTCTTATTTAGTTGTCATGATAAACTTGATATTGGAGGATACTCTGATGTAGATTAGGCAGGTTCTCCAAATGATCGCCACTCTACGTCAGGCTACTATACTTTTTTCAACGGCAATTTAGTCATAAGACTAAGAAGCAAACCGTTGTGGCACAGTCCAGGGTTGAGGCCGAGTATCATGCTATGGCAAATACAATATGTGAAATTACATGATTAAAAAGCTTTGTTTCTGAATTGAGATTTCTTGTGAATACTTATGTGTCTATGCATTGTGACAATCAACCTGCTATTCACATAGATTCTAATCCGATTTTTCATGAGCAAACAACATATTGAAGTTAATTGTCACTTTATTCGTGAGAAAGTTGCTACAAGTGTTGTTTCCACTCCATTTGTTTTGTCCTCCAAGCAGTTGACAGATATCTTCACAAAGGCTCTTAAAGTGGAACTTGTACGACATATTATTGGCAAGTTGGGCATGATTGATATCTATGACTCAACCTGAGGAGTATGGGTGTATGTGCGTGTGGGCCTACGACTAGGCCCACAAGTACATACACCTAAGTCTCTTATGTTATGGACCTTTGTTCTTAATTTTTTTAGCATTTTATCTTTGTTTTATACTTTCCTTATTTGTCCTTAGCCTTCCTTTAGTTTTTCCTTCATATAAGGGCATATATGTAATTTTACCTTTTCTTCTATTATAATAAATAAGAGAAGGTTGACATCCCAGCCTCATATGCTCTCTTTCTCTCGAATTCTCTCCTTTGTAACAGGCCCCAAGCGTCATTCCAAGCTCCAAAGATAAACATAATGATCACTTTTTTTCCCATTTTGTACTTGTTTCAGAATTCATCCCCATGCAATATTAGATACATCAGCCTCTATTGCCTTAGGTATCAAATCATCTCTAGATAAGATCGAAAACTACATTTCTATGGAAGCAGTCAACAAACCATCTCGCGCTACTGACAACAGACCGAGTTGAAGCAACTTAAAGACTTTCTAAAGAACTTGACTGAAGGATTACTATTTTTGATATTGTTAGCTAAGGTTTCAACAGTGACAAGAATGAGAAATCCAATGGAGATGAATTGTTCACCAAGGTTCAAAGTCGAGTAACAAGCTGGAAGATAAAGGTAAATGAATATAAGGCTAAAATTGTTCTAGCTAACTTTGATTTTGGATCCAATTTCAATTTCATCATATCGAAATAATAGCAACGAAAATAATAGGAAAAATAGGGCAAAGAGTAAATATACAAATAAAAAATAGCAATGAAACCAATTTACATTATTGCTCAAATTATTTCACTAAAATCAACTTTTACAATTGTTTTTGTGAAAATTAGCAAAACATAACAAATTATTGAAATCATTGATTGATTCTATTGTTTTAGTGAAAATGGCATGCAATGTTTTAAGTAGTTTGTAGCATAGTTGATGCATGACAATTAACCACTTGCTCTAAAAGCTCGAACTAATAGAGCATGGCGAATTAATCCCTTTATCTCATATCCCAAGCCCCACATCACATAGGTTAGGACCTCGGTACAAAATCACATAGGTAACACCTCACAGGAGCCACCTACCTCACACGGGCCGCCCACCCCGAGTGTGTCCCTACATCCCACAGCTTACCCCACTCGAGCCCGATGTGAAAATGCCCCTGCATTAATCACCCTCGGTGAGGAGTCTCAAACACGAGACATCCCGCTATGCTACCAATTTGATACAGGACAATTAACCACTTGCTCTAAAAGCTCGAACTGATAGAACATGGTGAATTAATCCCAATATCTTATAGCCCGGGCCCCACATCGCATAGGTTAGGACCTCGGCCGAACCCCCAATTGATGGGGACATTAGAGGACCTACTCGTGTATACCAGAGATGGAGACGACCACCCATATCAGCGCAGCTTTCTTTGTGGATGGGAGACATGTTCCAGATGGGGCCCGCCAGGCCATTTTAAAGACCCCACATGCATTGGACGTGCATCAGGAAGACCCCACTTTGTGATGATGCATATGGACTGCTAAGGAAACTATTCTACTTATAGGATTTCTATTTCGTGTTGATCCGACCATTAGATCTTGTCAATCAGGGCCATAAGATCTTCCAGATCTGAGCTCCTTGGACTCTAATCTTGCTTTCTTTATGTTTTTTGTTATTTTTAAGTTTTATTTGATAGTTGGAATTGATAATAAAGGTTTTAGTTTTCTTATTTTGGATGATGGGTTACTTTACTTAAGTGAGTGGCATAGTTGTAATTATGTTGAATTTTAATTCCAAATTTTTTAATTATAAAACCACAAGGGGAGTGGAGTTTTAACTCTAGTGGAGATTTGAGAAGAAAAAAGAAAAAAAGAAAAAAAAGAACAGAGAGCTCTCTTGTATGAAGAAATTTTCCTCATTGTTTTCTAGGGTTTTTTTGAAAAAAAAAAAAAACTCCCTTCCAATTGAATTGTGAAATGGAACAAACTTGTTTGGTGGTGGATTCCCCAAAGTACATCATTTCTCTTCCTCATCTTCGAAAGGTATTATTCTTCTTACATCCTTCCTCTCTCCTCTTCGAAAGGTATTCTTCTTCTCGTCTTCCTCTTTTCCTTCATATTACAACCTCTTAAACCTTGGATCTTCAATTTCCTGTTTTCTCCAATTTCTAAAAACCCAAATTCCAAAATCTCCAATTCACATGAACCCTAATTTTTCTAATTTCAGATTTTTCCCTTTCTTAACCCTAATCATAAAACCTACAAATTTATCCATTTGAGTGTGGAACGTGCCTATGCTAAATTGGAAGTTTTATCTTTTCATCGATGTGGAACGTGCCTATGCCAAATTGATTTATGTGATTTCTTAGCATGCGGTCATGTGATTTAAGTTGAATCAGATTTTATTTCTTATTGTTTACTCTTAAAATTTAATGCAGAACACATGATTTAATGCTAACATACAACGTGGAGATTATGAAAGAGTCCACAAAGTGATTCAATAAATAAAACATGTTAACCTACCAAGTAATTAAGAGTAAACAATAGCAAATAAAATCTAATTTAACCTAAATCACATGCCTGCATGATAAGAAATCACAGAAATCAATTAAAACTAGTACCGATAGAATGATAGAACTTCCAATTTAGCATAAACACGTTTCACACTCAATGGACATTTGTAAGTTTTTTTTATTGAGGTTAAGAAGGGGAAAATCTGAAATTAGGAAAATTGCGATTCATGGGAATTGGGGATTTTGGAATTAGGGTTTTCGAAAATTGAAAAAAATAGGAAATTAAAGATCTAGGGTTTAGACAATTGTAATGGGAAGGAAAAGAAGAAGACAAGAGAAGAAAAAGAATACCTTTCGAAGAAAAGAGATGAAGGATGTAAGAAGAAAAATATCTTTCGAATATGAGGAAGATGAAGGATGTACCTTGGGGAATCCACCACCAAACAAGTTTATACCCTTCCACAATTCAATTGGAGGGGAGGGTTTTTTTATTAAAAAAAAAAAAAAAAAAAATCTTAGAAAACAATGAGGAAAATTCCTTCACACAAGAGTCTCTCTTCTTTTTTTTCTTCTCAAATCTCCACTAGGGTTGAAACTCCACTCCCCTCGTGGTTTTATAATTAAAAATTTCGGAATTAAAATTCAGCATAATTACAACTATGTCACTCACTTAAGTGGTCCATCATCCAAAATAAGAAAACTAAAACATTTATTATCAAGTGCAATCATCAAATAAAACCTTAAAATAACAAAAAACATAAAGAAGGCAAGATTAGAGTCTAAAGAGCCCATATCAGAAAGAATTGGTGGCCCGATGGCCTGATCGACAAGATCCAACGGTCGGATCAACACGAAATAGAAATCATATGACTAAAATAGTCTCCTAAGCAACCCACATGCATCATCCCAAAGTGGGGTCTTTCTGATGCACGTCCAATGCATGTGGGGTCTTCAAAATGGCCCAGCGGGCAAAATCTAGAACTCGTCTCCCATTCACAAATAAAGTTGCGCTAATGTGGGTGGTCGTCTCCATCTCTGATACACCCGAGTAGGTCCTCTGATGTCCCCATCAATTCCCCTCGGCTTAGGAGATTTCGCCTCTGGCGAAATAAAGATGCAATGATGCTCGAGGAGATCTAGATCTCATCGATGAAGCTCTAAATCTGTGATCCACGTACTGTCTGATTTTTGTCTGTCCTTCCACTT
The DNA here is from genome assembly GCA_037074715.1 of Magnolia kwangsiensis. NCBI lineage: Eukaryota > Viridiplantae > Streptophyta > Magnoliopsida > Magnoliales > Magnoliaceae > Magnolia > Magnolia kwangsiensis. The sequence goes on from CM073571.1 coordinate 170,790,537, forward strand.
AACAAGGTACTCCTAGTAACCGCCATGTCGTGTGGAAACCGCTTCTTCATCCAAGATATCTTCCATCTCCTCTCTTTTCATAAGTATGGATGGTACAGATGATAAAGGTTGAGAAGAGGGGTCAGGTAATGGCTATGGGTTTTGAGATAGGTCAGAAGCATCATTATCTAAGTTCATGTGAGGGTCAGAGGAAGGTCCATGAAACAGAACAAGATCTTCCACATTAAATGTGGAACCAATACCCATGTTAGGTAAAAAATCTATCAAGCAAGCATTCGAACCCAGTCTTTTCAAGATTTTATATGGTCTAGCGTTACGGGCTTGTAATTTTTTTATGGTTCTCTATGGAAACCTTTTTGGACGTATTTTAATCATGACTTCATCACCCATAACAAACTCTTTAAACCTATGGTGTGAGTCAGCAGTCATTTTGTATGTTTCATTACTTGCATTGATTCTTTTTCTAATCTCCTCATGCAAGTCATGCATATGTTGTATAGATGCATGTGCAGACTCTAAAGGCCTATGGAACACAGACGTGGGTATGCAATCTATAGGGGTCCTAGGCTCATCTACTTGTCTTTCCAAATTCACTTCCTCCCCAAGACTCATTTGATCGTAATAAAGGTTTGGTAGAGTCAATGCGTGAATTTTCCGCACGGGTGTAAACTCATCCGGTATGTCCTCTGGAATAACAACACTGGTCTCCTCCGATACCGGACTCACCTCAGATGGTAACTCTACACTAATCCCGGGTGTAACCTCAAGTGGCATCCCCGTAATAGCCTTAGATGTAACCTCACTTGCCACAGCTCACTTGCCACATGGGCATACAACGTCAAATCAGTTTGTCTCTCTTTCAGACTCTTTGGTAACTATAGGAAAAGACTCGAGCTGGAGTTTTGTCACACCTTCAGGACCACATTTCTTGACGTCCTCCTTTTTCGATGTGCTTTTGGGCGAGAGAGGCTTCAAGACAATCTTTTTTCCTTCATATAGAAACGAACACGTATTCGAGCAACCGAACAGTGTTGCGTCCCTATCATACAACTAAGGCTTGTGCAAAATAATGTGGCCTATATCCATAGGCAAAACATCACACCACGTGTCCATATAGGAACAAAACTGGATGGGAATGGGACAATGCTGAGAAACCAGAATTGAAGATGCGTCAACCCATGAGACTTGATAGGGCTGAGGATGAGGAACAATTAGCATACCTAAGCAGTCCACGGCGTGAGCAGAGACCACATTGATGCAACTGCCACTATCAATGATCACCTTACAGTTTTTGCCACCGCACTTGGCAAAAGTTTGAAAATTTGAATTCATGCGCTAATCATCACTTTCTACAATTTGGTTTAAAGCGCGGCTAATAATTGCAAGTGATAGTCTCAACTCCTTCATTTTCATCCTCGGCTTGTGGTTGGACATCTTCCCTAGTGTCGAGGTTCGCCTGAAGGGAGGCTTCGAGCCGATTGATACACGCATTGGTCACAGTAAATTGAGTCATTGTGGTCTTATTATGCACTTCAATATCCGTCAGACGATTGTTGATAGCGTTAAGGGCCTCAACAATCTGTTCTAGATTCATAGTGGGATGTAGGCCAAAACCATGTCCTGAATGAGTAGGCATACAAAAGGACACTCTAAAGGAAATCCTAGGTCCTAGGACAATGTGATGACAATGATAGTATTAACCTAGAGATCACGCTAGACACTAACCAAAAAATTCAGCAAGTCACTATCCTCAAATCCTATGTTGAAAATTCAATAGGGTAGTAATCCGAGGGTGCCAAATAGAAAATTCTGCACGGGTGTAATCTGAAAATTACAAGCTGAAAATTCAGCAATTAGACAATCTGAAATTTCTATGTTGAAATTTCAACAATGGTATAAGTGAGGACACGAATTGAAAATTCAGTAATAAGTTGCTCTAACAAAATTCAGCGACATGATCCTATATGCAATTGATGCAAGACAATTAACCACTTGCTCTAAAAGCTCAAATTGATAGAACATGGCGAATTGATCCCTTTATCTCATAGCCCAGGCCCCACGTTGCGTGGGTTAGGACCTCGGTCGAACCCCCCTCGCGGGCCCCAAATTACATGGGTAACACCTCACAATAGCCACCCGCCTCACACGGGCTACCCACCCCGAGTATGTCCCCGCATCCTACAGGCTACCCCACTCAAGCCCAGTGTGAAAATGCCCTTGCATTAATCACCCCCGATGAGGAGTCTCGAACACGAGACCTCCCGCTCTGATACCAATTTGATGCAGGACAATTAACCACTTGCTCTAAAAGCTCAAACTAATAGAGCATGACAAATTAATCCCTTTATCTCATAGCTCGGGCCCCACATCACATGAGTTAGGACCATGGCTGAACCCCCCTTGTGGGCCCCAAATCACATGGGTATCACCTCACACAGGCCGCTGACCCCGAGTGTCCCTGCATCCCATAGACTATCCCACTCGAGCCCGGTGTGAAAATGCCCCTGCATTAATAGTGTTCACCCATTAGAGGTGTGAAAAATAGGGAAGATAGTAAATATAAATATAAATATAGCAATGGAAACTATTTGATACTATCGCTCAAATTATTTCACTAAAATCATTGAAGCCGTTAACTAATTTTTAATGAATTTTAGCAAAATGAAAAACTCATTGAACACATTAATTGATTTTATTGATTTAGTGAAAAATAATGTAGCGCAGGCTGTGTAGTGTGTAGCGTACACTATATGGAGCATAGCATGACCTGCAGCATACATTAAATAGCGTGTAGCATACGCTACGTGTCGACTTTTGCGCTATTTTCATGTGTTGTATACAGCATAGGTTGCATGAAGCATGAAGTGAAGCAGCAACAAATTCAGGTTAGGAGTGGGAAAGAGTCTCTTTCAAAATATAAACAAGTATAAATAGGTAGGAAGTGGGAACGAAAGTGATATTTTGAAGCAGGCATTTGAGCGAGAGAGGCACCTAGTTAAAAGGATCTTGCAATATGCTATTTAAAACGTTGATAGTATGTAGCATAGCATAGGCTGACAGAGTGTGTTGTGTGTAGCATAGACTGTAAAGTGCACTATGTAGCCTGTCACGTATGCTACAAGTGTATAGCATACACAATGTAGTTACAAAGCAGTATTTTCATGCTACACTATTCTATGTAATGTACACTTAACTAATACCCACATTGATGATGAAAATACCCTCCCTTATATCTAATGAGGTTATTTAGTCACGGGAATTTAGTAATTTCTACTGTTCTTACGGTTTTAGTTATTTGCATTAAATTATCAAAGCCCATGTTGGGCATGTGATAACTGTGAGGGATTGAAAGGAAGTCATTTTTCACTTCGGAGAATCGTTTTCTAGTGTGAGATTGCATTGCTTAGTGGCATGTGTTTCCATGGGTCTAGCATGTCTTGCTATGTTTCCTTTTCATCTTATCGGATTTCTGGTGCTTTCAACAGCATAAAAATTGCTCCCATAACAGGAGAAACATTAAAATTGTAAGGAAGAAAGACATTGTCATGAAGTAATTGGTCCATAGAGGTTATAATATGATTGATAAATTAATCATGAATTGATAAAATCACCAGCTATTAAATGAGTTTATATATAAGTAGCAAACAAATAAGTACTGACTAGGGCCTAAGATAATGAAGACACTAGTCTGCATGCATAATCCCTTGCCAATCCAAACAAGAACTGTCAGGATAAAATCACCAACCTCATTCGTAAATAGATAAGAGAGACGGCCAACCAATTCATCCCATGTTTCCTGCATGGTAAGTTTATTTGTTGTAGGATGGATACCTAGCTGCATGAGAAATCAATGAACAAAGGGGCAATTACATAAGAAAATGGTAAAGATAAGACTCTTTTTAAAACATGCAAAAAGTTATAAATGGGTATAGATGCCCACAGAGAAACAAGAGAAGAAAAGAACAAAAAGTTCGTAACATATACTTGCATCATGATCTTATTGGTGCAGCATTGTCTAACATTGCTAGAAACACAAGGCTTCTCTTTTTAATAGTATCAGTTCTTTTATTTAAAGAAAAAAATTATATAAACATGTATACAAGGATCTAAGGGAAAGGCAACAAAGAGATAACTAAAGGAGGCCATCTCATTAGTATGCTTTGCCTAGAGAGACTGCTACAGAAATTAGCCTCACCAACATGGGAAAAAAATTTAAAAAACATAGGTTAAAAAAGGAATAAGGAAGATTACCACAGCCCCTACGCAAGGATGACAAGCACAAATCGAGAAATGATTCCAAAAAAAAAAAAGGAATATGAAGTTCAAAATAAAATAATGAGATGTGTTGGCAACACATGGCAAATGATATTTTACTGATCTCCTAAATGATGTAGCATAGGACATATTCTAGTTCATAATGTTAGGAATTAATTTCAAGAACAGAAAATAGCTATAAATAAAAGGGATTGTTGAAGAGATCTCAGCACCCTAGCAGGGCACCACACTACTAAAGAGTACGATAGAACGAGGGGATCACACCTCTTTCCTAAATCATAAAATCAGTTGTTTGGCCTCTCTGCCTCTTCTTGCTCCCCACCTATGGAACCACACCTTTTGCTACAATAAAACTAGGGGATCACACCTCTTTCCTAAATCATAAAATCAGTTGTTTGGCCTCTGCCTCTTCTTGCTCCCTACCTATGGAACCACACCTTTTGCCTAACGACATTTTTTGTTGGCCTCTCATCCTCCCTCCCCACCTAGGGAATCACACCATTTTCCTATTTCAATCCTAACATCGATTATTGGCCTAACATCAATTGTTGTTCTCGGCACAGCTACACCTGACTCAGACAAAACCAAGAAGGGGTTATTTGAGTTGGGTTTATTTGTTGTCACGGTGGTGCAGCCCAGATCAGTTCTGATCGAAACCAAGATGACTCAACCAAAACTGAGTCATTTAAACCACGATATCAGATCACTTGTGGGGTACATTAATCTGGTTGAATAGACTGTATATGTATCCAGCGACCGCTCTTGTCATCCGTACAAATCATGAGTCCCATATCCTGAACTGAGTGGTGATGGTGGCGACTAGTTTCATCAATTCACCCTGTTTTGGAAAAGAAATTGCTTTCGCTCCACTTGTTGATGTTATCATACAAGTTGGCTGACATAACTTTTTCTGGAGTCCGCTGCATACCACATCCCTCCTGCTTGAATTTGCATGCAACCCAAAAAATTCATTGTCTTCAATGTCCTTTCTAGCCCTAGAATTGTTTGCTCTGATCTTCATGTCATGATTGACATACCCACATTTGCCTTGATGCACACCTTAGCTGGTTCTGCTGATCCACCATTGTTTTGTCTTTCATTGTTTTAGTAGATCCAATTTCATTGATTCATGTTTTAATTATTCTTCAGATCTGTTTGTTGAACCTTGTTAGCTCTGCTCATCCACCCCAAGGAATCATTCTCCAAAGCATGAGCATCTCAAGTGGGCCCACCGTGATGAATTTGATAATTTTGTCATTGCCTCCTTGGGGATGAATTTCCTCTTAAATTTTCTATCAATTACCATCATAACAATCCTTCCATGTCCCACTCTCTAGTTTTAAATAGATCATCCAGTGAATCCAAATTTCTTGCTAAAATTTAACCCAAGGAATTGAACTTGCTTTAATATCAAAAGTGTTTTAGGTAAAGAATGCTAGCTGACTCACGGGGGTTTGGGCGAACAGCAAGCGTTGTGGGCGTGCTCCCCATAGACGCAAGTTCGATTCCCCACCTTAGGATTACCCAATGCATGTGGTTTGTAGGTGATTGCGTGCATCCACAAGGAATAGTCTCGCATCAAAATGGGGTGGGGACACTCTGACGTCATCAAAAAAGAAAAAAGAAAAAGAATGCAGCTAATAAACACAAATACTATTTAACATTTTTTTAAAAAAAAATCACATTATCATTCACACCTTGATATCATTAGCATCACACCAAGCAACATTATGCACCACACCTGAAGAGTTGATTAATCTTCACCAATTCATCAATTAACTCTTCTATAGACAGATCCATCAAAAAGTCCATACCTATTGTGAAGCACACACTAGTACGTTTCATTGATCTATTTCTCAATCGATCTATTAATTCTTTTATAAATCAGGCTATCAATCTGCCTTATGATCCATCAACAAATACATCCACAGCCATAGATTTATCCACAGATTCATCCATTGAGGCTTCATTTGATTCTTTCATCTATTTCTCCTGAAGGTCTTCTTTAGTGGGGATTATGGTTGCACGAAGTGTGAAGCGAAGTGATAACAAATTCAGGTGCGGGAGCAGGGAAGCGTCACTTTCAAAATGTAAACAGGTATAAATAGATAGGAGTCAGGATTGAGAGTCGCGAGCAGGGATTCAAAGCAATGGCAGCACCTAGTTAGAAGATCTGCAACCAAGGGGGAGATACATTAACATCCATATCTTCTCAGACATTGGTGTCATTATGACCCATTTCCTATCCTTCAGGAATGAAAAATTATTCTTCTCCCCATTGTAGAAAGCATATCCATTCTGCACGATTCTCCAAGAAAATTATCACAATGAAACTAATCATGAACCGCACATCTTTAGAGTGAAATTCTCCAAAATAATACATAAAACAGCCACAACAAGTTGTATATTCTTCACACTTCAGAAAATAAGCTAAATTTGACCATTTTGTTATCATTTACTCGGGGATGAATTTTCATAACCATTTCCATCAGTTACCATCTTCGAGATCCTTCCACGTACCATTTATCTAGTTTATAATAGATCACTCAATAAATCCATATCGTTTGCCAAAATTTATTTCAAGGAATTGGACTTGTTCTGATATCATAACTGTTGTAATGAAAGAATAAAACTAATAAAACAAACACCATTTAATGTCAGAAATACGCACATTTATCATTCACACCTTGACCTGGTTAGCATCACATCAACCGACTTTGAGCATCACAGCCAAAGAGTTGACTAATCCTCGCCAATCCATCCATTTACTCTTTTATGGACAGATCCATCAGCAGGTTCATACCTATTGAGACACAAGCAGTAGCAAGTTCCACTGATCTACTTGTCAGTCCATCCATTAATTTTTTCATAAATCGGGTTGTCAATCTGCCATATGATCCATCAGCAAATACATCCATAACCATAGATCTATTTACAAATTTATCCATTCTTCCTTCAATTCTTCCATTGATTTCTCTCACACATCTTCTTTTAGGGGATTCATTAACATTGATATCTTCTCAAACATTGACTACATTGTGACCCTTTTTTATTCTAGAGGAACAAGTAAGTATTCTTCTCCACATTGTGGAAAGCGTTTCAATCGTGCGTGATCACCCAAGAAAAATATTGGAATGATTTATGAGAATGATCACGCACCATACATCTTCAGAGTAGAATTTCTCCAAGAGAATGTATCAAACACTAACAACAAGTCTGATGTTCTTCACACTTTGGAAAGTAGCCCACAACGACAATTTTGTTATCGCCACCTCAAGAATAAAGTTCATAACTATCTCCATCAATTACCATCCTAACAATTTCTTCCATGAACCAATCTACTAGTTTAAATAGACAAGCCTATTTTTTGGATAACCAAAATTTATTAAGAAAAGAAAGAGAGAGAGAGAGAGAGAGAGAGAGAGAGAGAGAGAATATAGGAGAAGAGGACACCTGAGAGCCTCAGACAGAAGACAACTAGGAAAAAAAATACGGGACTCAGTAAAATAGAACCAATAAAACCAGGAAGGAAAAAAAAAAAAAAAAAAAGCCTACTTCAAATAGCTGACTCTTCCAACGATTGATTGGAAATCGGCACTAACAGCTCCGATCTTTGCCAAATTAACCGACTTGCAATTTGCTTCCCTCGGAACTTGCTAAACATTAGCCACCTCTTTCAAACATAAGTCAGCCAATTCCTTGATGTGAAAGATTCCATGGATAGGAACCAGAGTTCACCCATGCAATCGCATTGGATTCCCCTTCGAAAACAGCCAGGGAAAAGCTGAATATAGTTGTGATCTTGACAACATGAAGAAAAGTTGAGGCTTTGGAAATTTTGGAATGTGTAAGAACAATTTTCCTAGAAAATTAAACAGCATTGATTCAATAGAATCCCGCACCTGACCACCCACCCGAACAGGCCCAGGATTCAACATCAAAATGGATCTTGAAAAATTCCCAAGAGGGAACTTCTAGCTACCGACGACTTTCACCTTCTGCCAATTGCACTAAATCACTTCATCACAGCTAGACACCAGTAAGGAAGCAGAGGACCCTCTAAACTTTATGTTGGATTTTTCACCCACCTCACTAGCAAATTAAAAAATTGAGATTAATCAAACTCGCTGACTTCTTCTACCACTGAGAATCCTATCGTTCTCTTGAGCCAAATGGACCAGATTTGTAGCATCCACTACCATAATCCACAGAAACCTACCAATTGATCCCCAAGCATCGGTCATGCAGCAATCCACTAGATTGAGCACCAACTCCAGGAAGACCCACCGAATGCCAAACTTTTCTACGACAACCCTCGAAACTATCCTAAAATATGCGCAATGAATTCAGAGATGGTTCACAATCTCTACATCTGCACAACACATACTGCAGCTGTTAGGTAGAGGCATCCCTCTCCACTTAATCCACTGTGAGGATATCTCATCAAGCAACACCAACCAAAGAAAGCACTGACTATCAACAGGACTGCTGACTCCCAAACTTTGACCAAAGCTGAAGCCCTCGCTGATATATCTACAATAACCCGTGGATGAGTGAGCTCATAGAAAAAAATGCCTTTTGGCTCAAGCTAATAGATTCTCGTCACATCTAACGCCAGAATATAGATGAGCTTCAGCAGATTTAGCAACTGAGATAAGCATGCAATTTCCTCATCCATAAGAGTATGACTGAAAGAAGAGCACCACACCATCACACTACCCACCTGCTGGAAAATTTGGTCAGCCATCAGCCCTTTCTTATCAGCAGTCAAAATTTATTTTCAAAACATTTGCATATCAGTGCATGACCAACCCAAACAAATTCAACTTGCTATGATATCAAAACTGTCATATGGAAAGAACTCAACTAATAAAACAAAGAATATATAACATCAGAAAAAATTTACCATTTGTACTTTGACATAGAGTTAATTAATCTTCACCAATCCATCCATTAATTCTTTTCCGGATAGAACCATCACCAAGACCACACCTATTGTGATGCACACACTAGCAAGTTTCGTTGATCTACTTGTCAAATCTGCCCGTTAACTCTTTTATAAATTAAGCTGTCAATTCGCCTCCCGATCCATCTTCCTGTTTGATGGTCCATCATACAAAACCATAGATCTATTGGCAGATTTATCCTTTGACGCTTCCTTTGAAACTTCCATCGATTTCACTTGGATGTCTTATTTTGGAGGATTGATTGACATTTGTATCTTCTCATGTTCTTCTCCTAATTGTCAAAAGCATGTCTATCTTGCACGATTGTCCAAGAAAATCATCACAGTGATTCATGACATGATCACACACCACATATCTTTGGAATAAATTTGTCATAAAGAATACGTCAATCAGAAACAACGGGTTGCATATTCTACACACTTCGGAAAATTACCTAAATTTGACAATTTTGTCACTGCCTCGGGGATGAAGTTCTTATAACTATTTCCATCAACGACCAATCCTTCCAAGTATCATTCTAGTTTTGAATAGATCACTCCATGAAACCATAATGTTCGCCAAGATTTATCCAAGGAATTGAATTTGCTCTAATATCATTATATCAAGATTGTCGTAGGGAAAGAACTCAACAATAAAATGAACAGTATTTAACATAAGAAAACATGCACATTTATCATCCGTACCTTGATATTGTTAGCATAACACTTATCACCCTTGAGCATCACACCCAAAGAGTTTATTAATCTTCGCCAATCCGTTGATTAACTCTTTTATGGATGGATCCATCAGCAACTTGATACCTATTGCGACGCACACACTAGCAAGTTCCACTGATCTACCAGTCAATATGTCCATTAACTCCCTTTTATAGATCAAACCATCAATCCGCCTTTTGATCTGTCTTATTTGGCTTTTGATCTATCAACAAGTACATCGATAACCAATGTTTGAAATATCGGTATCGTGTTATGTATCACATCCTTGGGATATAGATACGTATCGGTTATTGCACGGGATATATCATTTGTATAAAGTAATTTATCATACATTTTGGGAAACATGGGGAAACATTGGGGAAATGGTTGAATTTTTCAATGAAACTTTAGGGATTGTTAAAAAAGACCTTAATACACACTTTGAAAGTATAACATCTCAAAAAAGAAGTGTACAAAATAGGTTTCTTTGGTATAGGGTCTTAAGCTATGCGTTGTCTGATTGAACTAATGTAACTATATTCAAATTGAATGCATAGCATTTAGAGTGTATGTGATGATCATTTCATCAAACACTCCTAAATATTTCCAAATTAGCCTCAATTGACAGCTGGGTGAAGGAAATTTTCGAAAAAGAAATATTATTTTAATAATTTTTAATTAAAAATAATTTTTATTTTCCAAAAATTGACAAGGACTTAATAAATCAATAGATCAGTCGTCATACATGCTTGATTGCAACATTGCGAGCAATTTAGGAGAAATTGGAAAATTTTCAAAATTTTCTCCAATTTTCCCCAAATCGGACCACCTACACTCAAATTTCAAAATTAGAGTGTATGTGATAATCATTTCATCAAATACTCCTAAATACTATGAAATTAGTCTCAATTGACAACTGGTTGAAGGAAATTTTCGAAAAAAAAAAAAAACATGGAGAACATGAAGGACCGAGTTTGGTTGGTTGATGTGATTGATTCTTAACCTTTTAAGTCAAAGGTTCGAGGAGTTGGTGCCACCATCTTTTAAAAAAAAAAAAAACAGAAACATGAAGAACTAATGGATATCAAAATCAAAGCTCCAACTCTATGATTTTTATGCAAATCATGAAAAACTAATGGATTTATAATCATTTGACACTGATTTAACATAATTTCAACAAAAAAAGGAGATCGAAAATTGAAAATGTTCACCGAATCGAACATGTGGGATATATCGACACTACCTATATGTTTCGTATCACACAGGTGGGATACAAGATATATCTGGGATATATCCCATGCGATAATTGATATGTATCCATATCCCAAGGGTGTGATACATAATGCGATACCAATATTTCGAGCACTGATATCGGCCGATATCATTGACACTTAAAACACTGATTGGAAGTGGAAGAAGTTTTTGCTTACATAGACACGAAGTTTATTCCACACAAGGTTGAGTCAATTTACTGGACAAAAAACATAGAGAAGAATCCACATTCTAATCAGTTTTGACCAGTGTTTTGAATAGTGTGTAGTGTATAACGTAGCATTTGGCCCTCTATAGCGTGTAGCTTAATATTTTCTAATTAAAACAATAGAAAATTATGATAAAATTTACAAAATGCATAATTCCTATGAGCTCTTAACTACAAATCTAGATCATCAACCACATATTTTCATGAAAAATATCTCTCTGCCTCCAGACATCTCTAAGTGTGACCTATTTTTTTATTCATTGAAACATCACAAATTCACGATATGGACCACTATTTGGATGGTCCGAATTGATCTAAGTACGCTATCCACAATTTGGATGGTCCGGATTGATCCAATGTAGTACCCTGTGTAAATAGGTGTTGAACTAACATAGAATAAACACTTAAAAAATGAGATTTCAGGTAGTGTACGCTACATGCCATGTAGCTTACACTATTAAGGGAGCTACAATACTTGCATACGCTACGAAGCGTTTTAGCTACGCTGCGCTACAAGCGCTACCAAAAACACCTTTGTTGGTCTCCCTTTTGTGTATAGGAAGGCCTCCTATGTCTCTATGGGACAAGGTCATAGACAGGTTTGAGAAGCATCTTGCAAGATGGAAATGTAGATATTTATCTTTGGGCAGTCGTCTCACCCTCATAAAGGCTGCTCTATGGAATCTTCCGTTGTACTTCATGTCCTTATTCAGATGTCTGGCTTCACTTTTGGCTAATCTAAAAAAGTTAAGACAGGATTTCCTATGGCATGGGAAGGAGGAGAAGAAGAAATTTCACCTAGTCAAATGGAAAGACGTGTGCAAGCATATTCAAGAAGGTAGAGCCGGGGTAAAAGATTTTAAGGAAATGAATCGGCCCCTCTTAGGGAAGTGGATCTAGAGACTGGGGATTGAAAGTGGGAATCATTGGAATAAGTTAATCAAAAGCAAATATGGCAGTTCAGAGGGAGGTTGGTGGACCAAGGACTCATCATCTTATAGAGCTTCGGCCCTTTAAAGGGGTGTGTTATCCATGAAAAAGGAGGTTCTCAAAGGTATTGGGTTCGATACAAGAAAGGGAGATAACATTCAGTTTTGGGAAGATATTTGGGTGAGAGACGTGGCCTTGAAAGAAGATTTTCCAAATATATTCCGTCTCGCTCCTAATCAAGCTATATCAGTAGCTAGCTATTATATTGTCCTCGGCAGGAAAACAGAGTGGAACATGGCGTGCAGAAGAAATTTACATGATTAGGAGATCAAAGGGTACATGATCCTCTTTGACCACATTTACAAAATCAAGCCAAATCAGCTCAGTGCTGACAGATAAATCTGAAGGTTCAACAAATCCCGTAAATTTTCGATAAAGTTGCTATACAACCTTTTGGACAGCGATTCTTCCCTCAAAGAAGAATCCTTAACAAATCAGATTTGGAAATATCCGGCCCCTCCCAAGATTGCACCTTTGGATGGCTAGTCGTAAAGAAGAAGATACTCACGGTCGACAATTTGAGAAAAGGGGGGATGATTATAGTTAATGTGTGTCTATGTTGCATGGCGGACAAAGAATCGGTTGATCATCTTCTTGTTCACTGCTCCTTTATCAACCAAATCTGGTCGGAATTTTTAAGCCGCTTTAGAATCAGTTGGTCTTTCCCTAATACGACAGGTCAACTCTTAAAGGCATAGCATGGTGTCAGACTAGGCAAGCATAAGACTTTGTTATGGAGAATGGCTCTACTGGCTGTTTGGTGGTCGGTTTGGGTTGGGAAGAAAGAAACGGGAGATGCTTCAGGGATGTTTCCAATTCTGTGGAGTCAATAGTTTGTAGAGCAAAACGTCTAATGGTGGAGTGGGCTTCAAATGTAGATTATCTTAAGGGCTGTCATTTTCTCTTTCTTGGAGCCTAGGGGGCCCGCTTCCTCAGCGACCCCGCTCTCTCTGTTTGTTTTCCTTTTTTATCATATTAATATAAATCTCGTGATCTTTCAAAAAAAGAACATCTGAGATAGTTTTTTTTCCATGATACGTGCTTCATGCACAAGAGATGGTGAATCACCTTCCTATCCATTTAAGGACGGAAAGAGTAACTAGTTTATTAGTCCTCTTGAGATTTATTGGCTGTTCCAAAAGAAGCTTGCCAAGGTAGCGATAGGGTGGACTGCTTGCCATCATGAGTATTAGGAAGGAATTCACTGGAATCCTGGAAGATAGAAGAAGAAGAGATGGGAAAACGCTGATCAATAGTAACACAAGAAAGTTGAAATTCACAGTGAAGTAGAGATTCCCACCACCCAGTTGTAAGCTCAATTTTTGGTAGCTGGTTCTGTCTGAGATTGAGAGTTCTTATATAACTCACTGATTGGTGTATAAGATTTAAACAGAACAAAATGAGCACACTTAGATAAGGATGGAGAATCTTCTTTCCTCTTACAGCTGCTGGTCATGGATTGGAATTTGAAAAACGTCATCAGGTAGGTGTCATCTCTTGATGTCAGTCTATGGAAACTATATTTCATCGTCAATGAGATTTGGGGAAGCTACCATTATCAATATTAGACTTTTCATTGTGCAGTCAGGGGAGTCAATGAGATTGCCAACGAAGTTGCCACAGAGTAATCAACAATGTTAGATGTCTCATTGTGCCACATAGTCAAGGAGGCAAAAAACATTGCCAAATGTCAACGATCTTCCCAAGGAAGGAGTGGCAAGATTGCCCCCTCCTGTACTCTTGCATGTTTTTACTCTCTCTATGAATTACAACTATCGATAAGAAAATTTAGTAATTAGAATGCAGCCATATGAACAATCTAAAGCTCCTCTTCATGACACGGTGATTAATCACACCACTCGTACATAGAGATAAAAAAGATGAATTAAAAGGTGGAAGTAAAAAAAAGAGAGTAAAGTACATTACAAGCAAAATGATCGCACCTTTTCCAGAGCCATCTTTGCAGCAGACTGCTCTGCATCCTTTTTTTTGGAGAAGATCTCCGAAGTAACCGAAAATTCAGGAAGCTCCAAAAAGCAGCGAAACAAAGACCGGCACTGTTGACGGATGACCAATCCAGGGCAGCCATTTTGGACAGCCTCCTGGACCTCTTCTATCTTATAACATGCCTTGTCACCATATTTCTGGTGTATAAGTGCCTTTGGAGTGAGTGTAGCCCTTTTTGCTACAGGGGGCTGAGTTTCTCCAATTTCCATTGCGAGCCCCTCAGTATATATAAATATTAAATAGATTACAAAACCGCTAACTTCTGCTCCTGTTTGACAAGAAATGTGACATTGAAATGAAGCACTGATGGTGAACACATAATCTCAATTAAAAATAAAAAGTATAAATGCCTAATTTAAACAACTGGCGAACTAACTATTGACCAGAAACCAGTACCCTTGATTTTTTATTTTTTATTTTTTTGTGCTTTAAAGTTGAAATTACTATTTCAAAATGGCAAAAAATATTACCAGATTGTAACTTACAAAAACCCTGGATTGGCTTACGCTTTAAAATTTGACATCAAATGTGACACCCAAATCAATCACTACCAACAAATTAAGACAACTATATCCAGACAGTAATCTCGTGGGATTACAGAGATGCACTAACTATCATGCAATCAAATTTAAAATAAATAAATAAATAAAAACATAATATTGTGGGATCAAACTTACAAGTCACACTATGAAACTTTGAAAGAGACTGATTGAGCAAAGATTAAGACAAGAGACCAATGTATCAGAAAATCAGTTTGGATTTATGTCAAGAAGGTCAGCCATTGAGACTATTTTCCTACATAGAAAACTAATGGAGAAATATAGAGAGGAGAGGATATTCATATGGTCTTTATTTACTTAGAGAAGGTATATGATAGGGTCCTTAGAAAATTAATCCAATTGGTGAAGGTAAAGAAGAGTCTCAAGAGGATATATCAACATAATTACGAATTTGATAGGCAGTAACAAATGTGAGGACTACTAGTGCAGTGATTTTTTTTTAATTTTTAATTATTATTATTATTATTATTTGGGGGGGGGGGGGGGGTTCAGATTAGCCACCTTCAATGTGCAGATGATACCTTTCAATTTTGCAATGTGAATGCGGCCTCGATAGATAATCTTCAAAAAATCATTGCTTATTTTGAAGCGGTTTCTGGGCTAAGTATCAATGTCACCAAAAGTGAAATGCTCAGAAGCCATGAGGAAAGTGAGGAGCTGTCGTAGTTGGTTGTTGCTCTTTATTGTTAAAAAGGGACTTTTCCTTCATCTCATATAAGATTGCCCCTTTACATAGGTAAGCTGGCTAGACACCTGTAAGATAGGGTTATTGAGAAGATTGAGGAAGCTTTTGAGCTAGAAGCGCCATTATTTGTCTTTGGGAGGTCGCTTAACCCCTATTAAAGCTATCTTTTTTCTAATACACAGGCATACTTTATGTCATTATTCAAATGCCCTAAGTCAATTTTGGATATGTTGGAAAACAGGAAAAGTGAGAAGAGACTTCTTGTGGCAAGGGACTGAGGAGAAAAACAAGTTTCATCTCCTCAAGTAAGAAGATGTGTGCAAGCTGATTACTGAAGGCAGAGCTGGTTTAAAGGATCTAGGAACTATGACTATGGTGCTCCTTGGGAAGTGGCTATGGAGATTTAGCACCAAAGAGGGAAGGTTAAGGAGGGAGCTTACTGCAACCGAATATAGCAAGCAGAAGGGTGGATGGAGAGTGAACAGATCATCTCTCTACCACAATTCTAATATTTGGAAAGCAGTAGCATCGGCAAAGCATTTGTTTTGCAAAGGAATTTCCTTTCTGACGACCGTTGTTATTCAATATGTGGCAGTTATGTGGTGTGGTCTCCCCCTTGCCATAGGGATCTGACAGATGAGGAGATTATGGAGCTTACCATGTTGTTGGATCGATTGAAGAATGTCATCCCCTCAGCTCGAGAAGAGGATTCGATGGTTTGGCATGTGCATAGTTTGGACCGCTTTTCCATCCACCCTTTTCTACAATATGGTGCATAAGAGACTCCTCATACCTTCCTTTCTGTTCCATCTGTGGTATTATGGAGCTCCTCCAAGGCCCCCAACCTTCGTCTGGCTGGTGAGAAGAAAGAGAGTGCTAACTATCGATAATTTGCAAAGAGTATCCCTTGCCTTTTCCCAACATCTGTTTGATGTGCATGATGCAAAGTCGATTGATCACCTCTTCATTCACTTCACTTTTCTCGAAAAGTGTGGAAGCACTTTTTGGATACTTTTCATACCAGTTGGGTGATGCCGAAGTCTATTATGCATCTTTTATGGGTTTGGCATGGAGTAGGGATGGGGAAAGTTGGGAAAGTCATGTCGAGATTGTTTATTTTGGCAATTTTTTGGTCCATTTGGGGGATTGCAATGGGCATTGTTTTTGGAATAGGAGTTCTTCGCTAAAAGGGGTTATTAGGGAAGTTAAACGCAATGTTTTGGGTTGGGCATCTTATGTAAAGGCAGTCAAATTTGTCAATCTCTCTCTCTCTCTCTCTCTCTCTCTCTCTCTCTCTCTCTCTCTCTCTCTCTCTCTCTCTCTCTCTCTTCTTTTTTCTTTTTTATTTGGGGGAGCTGTAGGGTCGGGTTGTATTCTTTTGTGCTTTTTGGCATGCTTTTAATGAATTTCAGTAATCTCTGAAAAAAGTGACACTCAGAGTAAATCATGTGTAACAAACTCTCATTTGCCAAAATTTAAACACATGCATAACATAACAACAATAAGAAGCAAAATTATCAATATGAATAAGCAACAATTTTTAGAAAGGCTAAAATCACTGCAATTGTTGTATATTACAATCTTTAACTTACACAAATATATCAAATAGTTTTTTCGTTAGAAATTCAAAAATCTTCGTGAAGAACTAGATTCTAGACCATTTCTTAGAACAGACTAGAGAAGTTATGAGTGAAAGAATTAAAAAATAAATAAATAAAAATTTCCCTTTTGAGGTAAGTCATAGTGGCAACATTGTGGGTGTCTTCCTAAAAAGTAAGCAAAAGACCAAACCAGGGTTCAACATATCTGAATGTATCACTTCAAAATCAGAATTTATCACAATAAGTTCATTGCTGATGACCGTTTGCTTCCTAGTATGTCAATGTATTGAGAAGTATTATTTGTGTAGGACTGTATCATCTATTCATTCCAATACAAAAGCATAGTATCCTGATGTCTCGTCAATGCATTCCTCTCCACATAATTTGACATCAGGTATTATGCTAGGATTCATAATATCATAATTATTGTATCAAATCAAGAATGTACTGCCATGATAAATTAATATGACAAAACAGTGTGGTCAAACGATATTTTGAACCTTGATCCAAACAACCCGAGAAAAATTCCTACTCAAAGAAACACACAAGGCTTCATGAGTAAGAAATAGCTTCTAAAACCCTAACCCTTGTAGAAACTGTAAAAATCCATCAAAGGATTAGTAAAAAAAAAAAAAACCATGCATTTATTATTTTTCAATAACATTGCAGGAAATCATCAAAATCTGAGAAAGAAAGCAACAAGAGATGTTGCTCGCAGAATCTCAAAACCCTAAAAATCGTTCCAAAAAAAAATAATTGCTAGCGGCACAACAATCAAAATCCATCAAAAGGTCTTGCCAAGAACATCGCCAAAAACAATTGAAATAAGCTGCAAAACCTTGAAAGCTTAAAGTGAAGGAAGCCAGAAATAAATCCATTGAAAGGTCTCTCTCTCTCTCTCTCTCTCTCTCTCTCTCTCTCTCTCTCTCTCTCTCTCTCTCTCTCTCTATATATATATATATATATGTATAGAGAGAGAGACACACACACACACACACACTATCCTAGAGAATTGCTAAAACCACGACTTTGAAGAATTTCAATATCCTAGAGATTGTTGAAAGAATCCCTAAAAATCCACGAAAGCTTAAAAGCTAGGGAAAATCATGCATTTCACGAACATTGCTAGAAAGTATCAAAGTCAGGGGCGGGAAATTTCTCCAAAATTAAAAACATTGGAAAACCTACAAATACAAGAAAACGTTCGAGAAATAGGGAGAAAAATCATGATTTGAGGGATTTTTCGATAAAATCACCAAACTCAGTAGCCGAAATTACCAAAAATAACATAAAACCCTAGAAACCGTTTCAGAAGTCCTAAAAGCCCATCGAAAGGCTGGAAAAACTAGGAAAACCATTAATTCAAGCATTCCTCAAGAGAATTGCTAAAACCTATCAAAATCAATAGCCGAGTTCCTGAAAAGGACCCTAAAACCCCAAAATTCGCTGCAGACAGCTTAAAACCCCATCAAATCGCCAAAAGAAACAAGGTAACCATCAACGTAACGAGTTTTTAAGGAAATTGCACAAAATCATCAGAATAGATTGCTGAAATTACCAAGACTTTGAAGAATTTATAAAGAGATAGTGCGATGGAAGGAATTCTTTTCACTGAAGGGAAAAAATCGAGTTTCGCACTAAGAGACGCGAGGCTTTGTTGAGTGGCGAGACAGGAGGAAGGAGGGAAAGTGCTTAAAAATAAAAACCGAAATCCATTCTGGTGTTTACTAAGTTGCGCCGGTGGGGCGCAGGGAGTTAGTCCGCGGATTTCCTGCTAACGCCTTTCGCACGAAGTTACTGGATTTCCCGTTAACGCCTTTCGCACGAAGTTACTGGCTGCACTGCGAACCTTGGTGGGACCCACCGCCATCTGTCTTTTGACTTTATTTCAAGACGTGATAAAATTGAGGATTGAACGTCCACGGTTGATATATACGTGGAGCCACGGAAGTTTTGAATCAGGATAATGTATTTGTTTCAGTTTATCCCAATGAGAATGACATTATGAACGGTATATGATGGCATGTAAATATCACTGCGGACCCAAGAGAGGTTTCAATGTAAGAATTTCCCTACTCACATTTTCTTTTAGTGCGGTCCACTGGAGTCTTGAATCCTTCTCACTTTTGATCTCAAGTCCTAAAATGAGCTCAAAAAATGAATGTACGGAGTGGATTTCTCAAAAACATCATAATGAGCCCCACCTAAGTTTCTATGTCAGTAACTTCGTGAAAAGGCTTCCGCGGGAAATCCGGCTCCTTTTGGAAGCGGATTGGCTACTCCCTGCCACTGGCCCGGTGGCTGATGGTCGGTGCTCCGTTGCCCCGCCATGACTTATATGCTTCATCCATTCCGATCATTCACTTTTACGGATCATTTTAGGTATTGGTGCCAAATATTATAAAATTATAAACACAGGTAGACCACACCACAGGAAAACAATAATGAATGGATATCCACCATTAAAATCCTCCCAAGGCCCACTGTACTTTTTATTTCACATCCAATACGTTGATTAGGTCATACATGCCCAGATGAAAGGAAAAAAACAAAAATCAGCCTGATCCAAAACTCTTATAGCCTCCAAAAGGTTTTTAATGGTTGACGCTCATTCAAAACTGTTTCCTGTAATGTGGTCCAATTGAGATTTGGATGTACCTCATTTTTTGTTTCATATCATAAAATGATCTGAAAAAATATATGGACGGAAAGGATGAAACACATACATCATGGTGGGGCCCACAGAGCACCGACCATCAGCCATTGGCTGGTGGCGGGGAGAGTAGCCAATCCGTTTCCCATCCTTTTACTTCGACGGGAAGATCGTCGGTAGGCCGTGCCAGGGCCGTGCCAAGCTCTGACGAAGGCCATGACAATTATTGGCAGCCAACACAGTCCAACCCGAGGCCAGACCAAGAACGTTTTTGTTGGCCCGATAGTCGCAGCGCTGCTGGCTGCGGCACTGGAGCCAGCCATGTGGGTGAGATTATGATTATAGGTGCCCACATCGATGTATGCATTGTATATCCATGCTGTTCATCTGTTTTTTCAGATTATTACAGGTCATGGTCCCAAAAATGAAGCCGATTAAAATTTCAGGTGGATCACACCACAGGAAACAGTAGTCCTTGATCATTAAAAACCTTTTATAGGTCACAAAAGTTTTAGATCAAGATGATACTTGTTTGTACCTTTCATCTGGGTCCGTGTGACCTCACCAATTGCTTGGATGTTCAATAAACATTATAGTTGACGCTGGGAAATTTTTAATGGTGGGTGTTCAATGATCATCGTTTCCCATGATGTGGTCCCCGTGAAGTTTTTATCTACTTCACTTCCTAGGCAATATTATAAAATGAGCTGAAAAACAGATATACTGCTTGGATATACAATTAATGCATTGTGGTGGCCTTTCGGTCAGGGGCGCGGATTAGATACTGAAAGGTCAGTGGCCAAATTGCTACAAGTGACGTCAGACCCCACCATGATGCATGTACTGTATCCACATAGTCCATCCATTTCGAGAGATTGTTTCATGGGACGGTAAAAATAATGAGATAACTCTAAAGTTCAAGTGGACCCCACCATAGAAAACAGTGGGGACAGTGACATCCACCGTTCAAAATTTCTTAGAGGCCATAGAAGTTTCCGATCAAGCTTATATTTTGTTTTCACTTCATCTATCTATATGTTAGCTTATGAATAGTTAGATCTAAAAAAAATACATCATGGTGGGGCCCTATAAATATTTCAACGGCATGGTTTTCTGTGATAGGTCCATTTGAACGTTAAATCTATCTCATTCTTTTTCTCATGCCATAAAACGATCTTTACAAATGGTTGGATTGTATGGATACAACACATGCATCGTGGTAGGGTCCACAGATCTTAGTGACATAACTTCAGTAGCAATTTGGCTACTAACCTTGTCAGTATCTAATCCACACCCTTTGGTCAGGATCTCACCAACGTTACCACTATGGCAGCCAAGTCACGCTCAAGTCTTACGGCTTCTCATGGGGAGGGATGCGGATTAGCTACCGACGAGCTGTGCAACAGGACTCACTAATGAAGTGACGTCGTCAAGTTCTATGGGCCCCACCATGATATATGCATTGTATCCACACGATCCATCCATTTGGAGATATCATCTTCGGGCATCATTAAGGACATGTTTAGATGCCTCTGAGTTGGATAAGTGGGAAGTGACTTACAGGGAAGTCACTTACAGGTGGTGTTTGGGGGAGAAAAATCACCTATAAGTAACTTACAGGCAAATCCACCAAAAAACTGCAGGAGGATGGGGGTGGGAAGTCACGTCCTTGTAAGTCACTTACAGGCTCAACGATCAGATTTTTAAAAAGAGGGGAACATGGGAAAACACACCAACCCACCAATCTCTATCCGTCTCTGCAATCTCTCTAGCTGCAATTACCACCTTCCATCTCTTCGCCTCTTAAAATGATAGGGTTTCATCTACCCTTTTTTCCTTCTTTGAAAATGGGAATGGTTTGACGTTACTCTATAAGGCACGCTGGCATCCAAACAATCACTTATACGCACCTGCGCATGTGCATATAAGTGATGGGCCTCTAATCCGAGCGGACCATGTGATACAGCATCCCATGAAACCGTTAGGGACCCATTTGCACCCTGATTTAAAATTCTGGTGGGCTATAGAAAAGAGAGATGCAAGTGAAGGTAGGAAAATGTTTTCTTTTGTCATGGCCCACCAATATTTTAGATCAAAGTAAAAATTGGGTAATGGGGGTTTCATGGGGTTCTGCATCATGTGGACCATTCATATTTTGGACTCAAATCACGTATGATGAGTTCTCAAAAGTTCTCGAAAGAACTCTTGCCAACTGGTGCATGGCTGAGTATTATGCAGGATTGGATCGCGTGCTGAGTAATACGTAAACTCTGTGGGATCCACCATGATATATGTATTTGATCCACACTGTCCATCCAATTTAATACTTAATTTTAAATCCTTATGTTAAAAATTAGCTATATCCAAAGATCAAGTGGACCACAACATAGGAAATAGTGTGAATTGAGTGTATACCGTTGAAAATTTTTAGGGGGCCATAGAAGTTATGGATCAAGATGATTTTTTTGTTTTCCCTTCATCCAGGTGTTTGTGATCTTATGAACATGTTGGATGACAAATTAAGTTATTACTCCATATTATAGATATTTTGAATTCGTGGGCTCACTTTTATAGCCCACTTGATGATTGGTTTAGCTTAATAATTATCTCAAATATTCATCTCGATGGGCTTAATAAAATAACATATTTGATCTCATGTTTTTTTTTTTATATGATTATAACATTTTAGAACGATTCTCAATCTAAGATCGGCTCGATGTGAATATATAGCTTTCTACCTCTAAGTAACTTACAAGTTATCCAAACAGAAAAACTAACTTACCCATAAGTGACTTACAACTTATATCCAAACAGGTTACTTGTAAGTAACTTTCACCAGGTAAGTCACTTACAACTTAAAAGAACTTTCAGGCATCCAAACAGGCCCTAAAAGAATGAAGCAGATCCAAAGCTACAGTGGACCCACCATAGAAAACAGTGGGGAGAGTGACACCCACCATATAAGCCTTCCTAAGGTACACCATGATGTTTATTTGAGATCTAACCTGTTCATGTGTTAATGTAGACATGAAAGAAGGGAAAACACAAATATCAGCTTAATGAAAACTTTTGGGGCCTCAGAGGTTTTTAATGGTGGGCTTCACTCTCCCCACTATTTTCTGTGGTGGGTCCACTTGAGCTTTGGATCTGCCTAATTCTTTGGCTCATACCTTAATATGATCTATCTAAATGGATGGACGGTGTCAATACAAAACATATATAATGGTGGGGCCCACGTAACTTGAGTACCAACTAGTCACTCATTCAGTAGCTAATCCGCGCTCCATGGGAAGCGGATTAGGTGTCACCATGTTACCCTTACCATAGGGTCCACCTTGATGATGTGTTTTATATCTCCACCATCCATCATTCTCTCTAGGCCATTTAAGAAATTGGTTCCAAAAATTAAGAGATCCCAATCTCAAGTGGACCACACCACAGGAAACAATAGTGATTAAGTGCCTCACTACTAAAATTTTTAATGGGCACATAGTAGGGTTTTTGTAATGTTTATTTGTCATTCAACCCGTTGATAATGTCAAGAAGACATGGATGAAGGGAAAATACAAATATTAGATTGATCCAAAACTTTTGTGGCTTATAAAATATTTTTAATGGTCATCCATCACTATTTTTGGTGATATGGTCTGTATGAGATTTGTATCCTAGTCCTAAAATGATATGGAAAAACAAATAGCGACATGAATATACAACAAATACATCAAGATAGGCTCCACGCTGTTGGAGTCATACCCATTAAGGTATTACTGGGTAACCACGACATCACATTGGCGGATCCCAGTGAAAATCCAATGGCTTGGGCAGAGGTAGGGATGTCAACAGGCCAATCTAGGGTAGGTCTCACCCAGATTTTGACGAGAAACACGAATGTTTGCAAGCCTGTAAGATGAAAGATAGATAGAGCGTCAATTGAACCTTAGAAGATGAGAGAGAGATGAGAACATAAGTTGAAGTGTGGAAGATGAGGAGTGAGATGGAGGTTGAAAGCTGAGGGGGTTGTCAGTTGGGGTAAAGCAAAGGAGCCATCAATGGGGTGAGTCCCACCATAATATTTATTTGAAGTACATCAATGGTGGTGTGTTGATGTCACCAAGTTCTATGGGCCCCATCATAATATATGTATTATATCAACACTATCCATCCATTTTGTAAGATCATTTTAAGGCATGGACTAAAAAGTAAGGCAGATCCAAAGCTCAAGTGGACCATGCCATAAAAAGCATTACGTACAAAGCTGCCCACCACCAAATCCTTCCCAGTTCACCATAGAAACCATGATGTTTATTTGTCATCCAACATATTCATAAGGTCACATATATCTAGGTCCTTACTCTTACTCTGGTGGTAGACTCTTGGGAGTTTTAACACCTATTGAGGGTTCGAGTACCCATGGGGGGTGAAATCCCACTATGGCGTGAGTGTGTGGTGGCATGTGTGCGTGTATTAAAAAATAAATAAATAAATAAAGGTCACACATATCTGGATAAAGGAAAACATAAATTTCAACCGTGATGTTTATTCATGTAAACCCTAATGGGCTGGGCTGGGTTGATGGGTTGTCGCATTTGGTCCAAGCCGGAGCCAATAAAATAATGGACTTGAATTTTAAACTTGAGCCTGGCCCTCGAGCATGATACGCCAACCCAAGTCATGTCTAAGGAGGGCATGAACAAAAGCTCAGCCCATTAACAGCCTTAGTGGTCAGTTGTGGCTGCAAGTCTAGTTTGGGCAAGCCCAGCTGTAACGTCTTAGAAAAATTTATACTTAGACCCGAGTACCACCTCTAGCAGAAATCATTTAGGCCCTAAGTTTTTAGAAATTTAATGTGTTTTAACTAGCGCTAAACTAGATTACATGTGAAATTAGCACCAATAACTTTCAATACGATCTGTAAGACCCAAAACCTATAGAATCATTGACGCTACATTACCCTGAAATCTAGGATCCAACTCTAAATCCAATTGCTCCCGGGAATACTTTGTAACTTCATACTGAATCTAGACCGTACGTCGAAAGTCTGATATCGATGAACTTAGACCATTATGACTGCTTAGTTGGACTTGACCATCACTTTAAAAATTAAGCCCAAACGATGTCCTGAGACCATTTCATTAAGTCCGGAGTGAGGAGAGTGAGAAAGCGAAGTTTTTAAAGAAATTAAATATGATTTTAAGTAATCTGGATCGTTTCGCTTGTGCAATGTTTCTAAGCGTTCTGACCATTAGATTTCGACCCAAATTCACCCTCGTATCAGAAAATGTGGCCCATACATATTAAAGTACTTGTGGCCTTGATCGAATTTCGGTAACCGTTGAATTGAAACTGGTCCGCCACGGACGATCTGAAAACTTGATCGGACTGAAAACTTAACTTACTTAAGATCTAATATTAGTTAGCTTAAGTCCGACCGTATTTGATAAGAGGACCTCCAGAAGTGCTCCGTTGGATCAGAAAGAGCCTGATTTGGTTATAACCTAAGTATACTTTAGCCCTAAGGCTATTTTCGTCGACTTTAGGCTTATAAAAAGGGCTTAAACCCTCATTCCCAAATCCCATACGAATTTACTAAACCCTAGCTACTTAAGAGAGAGAAAGTAAGAGAGAACCTGTTGATTCTCCGTGGGATTCTTCCCAGTTCATCTACACATCAAACCTGCGTATCTGAATCGTTCTTCCGACGATTCTGATTCCATTCTTGGGTAAGTTATAAAACCCCAACCTGTTTTGAAGCTTAGAATAGCTGTAGTGAAGTTATGGCTAACCTGTTTCCTACCTTAGGTAGCATATCCGCCATTGACGAAGACTTATCGTCTGAATCACATTTAATACGCATTTTTTGATTTAAGGTGCGGACTATATACGTTTTGGTTATGGTTTTCAAGACTTTTAATGTTAGATAATGATTTATTCATGATGTGAATGCTATTACACATGTCAAATGCGCTATCTGTTTCAATTTACGAATATGTATAATTCATGTTATAATTAGAGTATTTCATGTATATGTTAGAATACCCGTATACGTATGGAATTTGCTGTTATGATTGCCATGATTATTTGTTGTAGACATACGCATGTTATGTATGCGACAACTCCTTGGCGAAAGGACTTGCCCTAATATGTAATGGAATCGACATATGTGATGTATGTTGAATAGTGTAATCTAAGTGTCTGTATAAATGCTTGAATGAGTTAGTAGTTAGTAAAGAGTGACTTTTTAGGTTGTTGAGATATGAATCTCAATCACCTTAACTGTGTGTATGATTTCCTCCATGAATTGTGTAACCTAGATTATTCATGTTAACTGAGGGTATGATTTCCTCCATGAATTGTATTTATATTCAAGTGATATTTCATAAATGTCCATATGATGGTAGGATATGAATCATATGCCTGTTATTGAGCTTGTACATGATTGGGGCTATACGACAGTCCAGGTAATCGGTAATCGTACTTCAATGGTGGTTGAGGTCATTTTCACCACACGGGATGAGTTTAACCAATCCGAGTCGTGCTTGGGATATTCGATAGTAGTTAGGCCACACAGAGTGCTTATGCATTCCATGTCGTTCAACTCAACGTGCGTTTGGCCTAGTTGGGCTTATCAACTATCCTGATTGACCTATGGTTGTTCACTGTGTTTGGTCGCTACTCTTTGACACCGAACTCAATAGTGAAACTCCCGTTAACCTTGGTACCGTGATCCCCTAAGACTCATGAGCCGGACATGGTGGTATAGGACACCGTGGTCGAGCTGTCGGCCTACGCTGGGGTGACGAGCCTCCCTGTAGTGACCAGTGAGCACCCTACTCTCGTGAGCCGATTATGGTGGTATGGGACACTATATTCGTGCTGTCGGCTTACATTGATTGGTGACGAGCTCTCTGTAGTGACCTCGAGCATATCCTGATACTGCATAAGGGTGACGAGTCTTGTTGCGGTATTTGGGATATAACTAGACCTGTATTGATTGGTGACGAGCCCTTTACAGTAATCTAGAACCGTACATCGTATGAGATTTCCTAGGACTGACAACCCTAGAATGGATCAATGTTTGGGAATTGATATACGGGAGGTGTCTTAGCTTCCCAATCCGGCTGTATGAAAAGGACTAATATGAACTTGGTAATCACACTCATATCATCACACTGCATGTGTTATTGGCGTTGGTGTGAGAGCACTGAGGAAGTGACTGACATGCGCGACCGTAAGATGAAGATCGCAGAGGGAGCTTGTGGTGAGGGCATGCATCATTATCTCATTCACTCTCGCATTAACAAGAGTATCTAGGACATGTTTGATTATACTACTTTATCATTACTACTTAATTGAATTGATAACATGTTAACCTTTACTGTATAGCTCCACTGAGTTGATCACTCACTCCCACGTTATGGGATGATACTTAAACACCAACCAGACTCTGACTTAGCTACAGGTGACGGCGATGCTTGTGAGGCGAAGCCGGAGTTCGATGAGGACGAGGAGGCATTCTCATTTATGCAGTTCTTAAGCGGGTTCATGTGAGCCTTGTCCTGACCAACGGAGATTTTAGGATATGTATATGTTGATTTTGCACAGTTTGATACTTGTATTGTGATACACAGTTGTATATATTGCCCTGGGCAGAGCACGCATACTTTGGGGATTATTTTGGTTTATATTTGTATTTAAGTCTTTCGCTTGCATTTTCTCAATATCCCTGAATTATGTCTGTTGATCTGGCTTAATCTATTTCATGTTTTATGTACTAATACATACAACATACATCCATCATTGTTTATGTTGCATAAGTGATGTTTTGGAACTCAGGAGCTAAGTTATGCTCAACCCTCGAATTTCAGGGCGTTACAAGTTAGTATCAGAGCATGATATGGATTAAACTAGACCTGGGTTAGGGTCACATGATGCACATTGACGCCACTATAATGTAGGAGGGTGCGAGAACAATCTAGAAACAGGACTAGGACTCCCAGTTTGTCATTTGGCGAAAGTTTACTGAAAATGATCTCCAAGATCGAGTCCGTGCACACTCCTGATCACACACGACAACCCCAAATCATATCTAGACCGTCAATTAATGGGTATAGACCGCTTTTCATCCCATTTCAACAGTTAGAAATCGATAAAAGTGAATAGAGATCAGATTAGTTCCGAAATGACCCGAAACGGCTCAAATCGGAAGAGGGGGCCAATCGAGCAACTTTCAGGGGGTTCCGAGGTGGGACCCTACCGTTTTTAGACCCAAGGGGTGGGGAGGTCCTAGCCCAATGGGCGAGGCCTCGCCGGATTGTCCAGTGGCCGGCGAGGGCCTCGCTGGTTCGGCAAGGCCTCACCGACCGGCGAGTCGTTTTGGACCGGGCCTTCAGGCCGATGGCACGTGGGGCCTAGTGGGACCCACTGGTGCAGGGCCCGTCCCCTATTTCATCCCCAAACGACTACTTCCTTCACAAACCTCCCTCCCATGCTTTCCCTTTTTTTCAAAACCGTCCCATTCTCTTTCAAATCAGCATTCCAATCGCGTTTTCTTTCATTTTTCATTAAACCCTTCATCCCACTACCGTGCTTAGCCATATCGATCATCTACTCCTTTCATTTTCTTTGATTTAAGCTTCCAAATCTCTCTTTTAAGCTCCAAAATCGTGCAAGCCCCCAACCCCTCTTATTTTGATCTTTTCTTTCTTCTATTCTCCCTTTCTTTGACCCTTTACACTCTTATTTCAGGCCCAAATTCGTGGAGACCCAAAAATCTCAGCCCTTTCTTCATTTTCTTCACTTTCCATGGCTTTCTTGGAGCTTATCATGGCTCTATTTTCCATTTCTACCGTCCTTTCTCTGATGGGCAAGAAGAGGACCCCTACGGATGAGGCTGGACCTAGTCGTCCCGCTCGTTCGAGGCGGCCAAGAGGAGCTACCGCGAGTTCAAGTATTGGGAGAGAAGTGCAGACGAAGCGGGATTTAGATCCCTATGCTCCAATAGGAAGATTTTTATTGGCAGAGTTGGCTCATGGCGTGTACGAGGACCGTAGGGTTCTTTTCGAAGCGCATGTTGATGGATGACTCTTTGGCGAGTACTTATTGTTCGAGCGTCTAGAAGCAGCCGGGTGGGGTCCGCTATTTGAAGGCGAGTCTCGTGCAAATGTGAGCACTGTTCACGCCTTCTATGCTCACATTTGAGATCTTACACTGGAGCCCTTGCAGTTCAAGATCCCCTTCAATAGATATCGGGAAGCCACAATCAACGTGAGGTTGATAGCTTGACTCCTGAACATGCCACTTGGTGAGGTACATCCAAGTGCAAGGAATCTGAATAGTGTCCATGAGAGGGATCACCGCACCAGGTTTCTATATGGTCATTTAGTTGAGTGGCAGCATAATAAGAGTCTCTTGGTGACCCATATGTTGGGTGATTTCCGTTTGCTTCATCACATCTGCACGTTCAATGTTTATCCCAGGTGGAGCAATCATAGTGAATGTACGCGTCTCATGGTGGATTTTCTGTATCAAGTGGGGCAGGGAGCGAAGGTGTGCGTGCCTACGTTTGTACCGTGACAGATCATCCTTATCGCGTGATCAAAGAGAAGGACTGAGTCGCTTCCCTTTGGTTGACTCATATGCAAGATTGCGCTCGAGTTTGGTTACAGACTTGGGGCGGAGTTGCCAGCGCCGGTCCATTATATCAGTGAGACTACTCTTAACCAGATGAAGATCGGGCCTTGACAACGAGAAGTCCAACTTGATGAAAGCGAGGATGAGTTTGATAGCGAAGAAGAAGAAAGTGAAGAAGAAGGTGGGGCAGAGATAGAGGAAGAAGAGCAGGACGAAGAAGAAGAGGAGGCTTCGAATACTGATAAGAGTCCTCCTCCTGCGACTCAGGAGCCTAATCTTGCTCAAGCCGATAGGGATGCCCGTATAATTAGACTTGAGGAGGGCCAGGCCACTCTTCGACAGGATATTGTGAATTTACGCGGCCTCGTAAAGCATAAGTTCAAGAAAGTAACCCGCACGCTGAAGACTATCCTGTGTTGCCTGAAGGATAAGGGTTCCCCTTCTCCATCGCCAGATTCCGATGAATAGGCATTATGTAGTCTTTGTTTGTTTGTATGTTACTTATTCTTGTGTGTAGTTTGATGTTTGTTTGGTAGTTGGTAGTTGTTTAGTGTTTGAAGCTTAGTATTTGAAACATAGTTGTTTTGCTCACATGCTTTCACCGTCGCGATTCATGTAATGCTGCAAATCATGTATTGTGACAATTTTGTTAATGAAATGTATGTTGTTTCTTTGGCTTGTAAAGTAAATGTTGTTGATGGACTGTGTGAATGCCTAATCTTATTGGTTGCTGCCCTATGTTGTGTGTAGGGTATGCCACCTAAGGGTTCGAGATCTTCTGCCCGTCTCTCTCTAGGTGATTCGTTAGACGGAGCCCTTGCCCTATGCGATACTCTTATGGACCCCCATTCGGGCCCATCCCGTTCAGATCTCATTCCGAGTTCTCAGCCGGCTTTTGGCCCTGCTGCTGGGCCACTAGTGCTATCGGTACATTCGAGCGATTTCAGTGCTTGAGGCCTCTTACATTTTCGGGTACTCACAAACCCGAGGAGGCTGAGTGTTGGATAGACCGCATCTCGAAGATGCTTAGACTGTTGCACTATTCCGAGGAGGAGCAGGTTGAGCTTGTCACCTTCATGTTTAAGAAGGAGGCTAGCTTATGGTGGGACAACATTCTCCACACAGTTGCGGAGGGATTTGAGTGGACGTGGCCGACATTTGAGGCTCGCTTCCACGAGAAGTATTTTTCGGTCACTCACCGGCACGAGAAGGAGAGTGAGTTCCTTCGCCTTCACCAGGGAGGCATGTCGGTGACAGAATACGAGAACTGGTTTACGAAGCTGGGCAGGTATACTCCTTTGATTCTGAGTGATCAGCCATTAAGGATGCAGCATTTTTCTGAGGGTTTGCGGCCCGAGATTCAATCGAAAATGTGTTGTGTGAGCATTTCTTCCTATGCGGAGCTGGTGAGCATGTCCTTGCGAGCAGAGCAGGACGGGGAGAGGTTGTCCCGCACGTGAGCACTTATGGTTCCTAGGCCGTGACTTGATTTCATGAGTAGGCCTTTCCTCGGTAAGAGGCCTCGGTTTGATTCACCGCAGGGGTCTTCTGCATCTCCTGCCCATGTGAGGCATCCTGATGTGTGGTGTAACTATTGTAAGAAGCCTGGCCACACCGAGATATCTTGCTTTTCCAGGATGCGAGACAGTGGATTCTCGCCGCCTCAGAGGATCGGTCGTCCGATGCCTCAGGCTATTTCTGCACCACCCCTTCGATCAGCACCAGCTCATCCTTCCTTTAGACCTCCAACACCTCGTTTCAGGCCGCCACAATGGCCCATGGTTCCTCTACCACATCGCCCACAACAGGCTCGGGTTCATGCGCTCACAGCTGAGGCGCCCGAGGCAGATTCAGCACCGACGTCATTTGAGGTTCCTGCTCACATCCTAGGTATGCCTATCTTCCTGTTGGTGGACACTGGGTCCACTGTTTCGATCATTTCTTGTGCTGCGGTCAAGCGGCTAGGTTTGGTTAAGACTCCTGCGAAGGGAATGAGACTCACGACAGCTACAGGGACTACTTCAGACATTACTCGGACCTGTGAGTCTTGCTCGATAGATTTGGGTAGCAGGATAGTGGTCGTCGACCTGATTGTCGCCTCACTGTGTCATTATGATGTGATATTTGGGATGGACTGGCTCGCGAAGATGAGAGCAGAGATTGATTGCGAGGCCAGAGTTGTGACAGCCTACAGACCTGAGGGCACGGTCTTCTCTTTTCTAGTTCAGGTTACTTGGTCCTGTTGTGTTAGCACCTATGCTTCCATGTTAGAGAGTTCCGATGTTCCGACGTCAGAAGATACGCCAGTAGTTCACGATTTCTCTGTTGTGTTTGAGAAGATTTCAGGGCTTCCTCCTCGGTGCGAGATTGTCTTCACTATTGATCTTGTGCCCGGTGCGACACCTATTTCCCTGCCGACGTATCGTATGCCTCCATGTGAGATAGAGGAGTTGAGGAGACAGATTGATATTTTACTTGAGGCAGGCTTTATTCGACCAAGTGTGTCACCTTGGGGAGCGCCTGTCTTGTTTGTGAAGAAGAAAGATAGTTCCCTGCGGTTGTGTATTGATTATCGCAGGCTGAATCAGGTGACAGTGAAGAACAAGTATCCCTTGCCCAGGATTGATGATCTGTTTGATCAGTTGAAGGGAGCACGTTATTTCTCGAAGATAGATTTGCAGTCTAGGTATCATCAGTTGCGCGTCAGGGATGAAGACGTGCAGAAGACTGTGTTCAGGACCAGTTTTGGTCATTATGAGTTCCTTGTGATGTCTTTTGGACTCACGAATGCTCCGGCCGTGTTCATGGACCTGATGAACAGAGTGTTTCGGCCATTCCTGTTCCGATTCGTCATTGTCTTTATCGATGACATTTTGATATACTCCACGAGTCGGGATGAGCATGAGGAGCACCTGAGAGTGGTATTGAATAATCTTAGGGAGAACTAGTTGTTCGCGTAGATAAGAAATGTGACTTCTGGATGAAAGAAGTTAAGTTCCTGAGAACTAGTTGTTCGCGCAGATAAGAAATGTGACTTCTGGACGAAAGAAGTTAAGTTCCTGAGACATGTGGTATCCAAGGAAGGTATTGCGGTTGACCTTGCTAAGGTAGCTGCGGTTCAGGATTGGAAACAACCGAGTTCAGTTACTGAGGTGAGGAGTTTTGTAACACCCCGGATTTTTGCCAACCTGGGGTTAGACGTCCTTAGGCAATGGGTCAACCATAACACCTTGGTAACCTCTCAGAACCCAATTTCAAAGTCAAAGAAATCATGTAGAACCTAATTCTTTAGAATTTAACGTGAATTAGCCAGCGCTACACTAGATTACCTGTGAAATTGTCCCTGATCGCTTTAAATACGTTCTGCAAGACCCAAAACTTGTAGAACCAATGACGCTATAATACCCTGAAATCCAGGATCAAACTCTAAACCGGTTTGTTCCCAGGAACCCTTTGAAACCTTATGTTGGATCTAGACCGCGCGGCGAAAGTCCGATATCCGCAATCTCAGACCATTAGGACCGCTTAGCTGGACTTGACAATCGTTTCGAAAATCAAGCCCAACCGATGTTCTGAGGCTATTGTACTGAGCCTAGAGCGAGGAGTGTAAGAAAGAATGAAATTCATAAAAATTCAAATGTGAATTAAATAAATCTGGCACCATTCGTTTGCGGGTTCAGTATAAGCATTCAGACCGTCGGAATCTGACCCAAATACACCCTCGGATCAGGAAACATTTCTCATTCAGGTCGGTGTACTTAGAATCCTTGATCTATTCTCCGTGACCGCTGAACTGAAACTGGACTGCCACGTGCGATCTGGGAACTCTACCGGTCTAAAAACTTCAGGTGAGCAGGATCCGATACGCATGAGCTTAAGTCCGACCGCATTCGGCCAGGGGACCTCTCGAAACGCTCATTTGGATCGGAAAAGTCCCGATTTGGTTATAACCCAAGTACACCTTTGTCCCAAGTCTATTTAGGTGAGTTTTTAGCCTATATAAGAGCTTTAAACCCTCTCATATCTCTCCCATCCGAATTTGCTATAAACCTTAGAAAGAGAGAGAGAGAAAGAGAGATATTGTGAGTGAGTTGTGGGAGAGATTTCCTGCCACTTGCTACAGCTTCTGCCCTTGCTTAAGCACCACATTCAAATCACTTTCCTGGTGATTCCAACTCACTTCTAGGTAAGAAAACCCTAACCACAAGCTGTTTTAGGGATTCCTTTGTTAAAAGTAGCGATATAGCTTATGTATCTTGTGATATAGGTCGCCATAACGCCGTTGACGAAGCGTAGACGTTCTATTCGAATAGATATACGTCTAAGGCAAAAGGTGAGGATTTTAGACGCTTTGATTGACTGATTTCAAAACTTTCAATGTCGTTTAATAGAAGATTATCGACGAGAACGTTGTTTGACATGTAGAACATGCTGACCATTTTCCATTTCGATTGCGTATGGGAAATATGAGATTTAGGGTATTTTAGTCATTTATAGGAAATACTGTTTACGTCCGTATTTTGCTGAAATGATTGCCATGGGTATTTATCATGATATGATATTAGAAATGTGTGCATGATCTGCTTGGCGAAGAGATTCGCCCTAATGCGCTTTGAGTCGACATACACTATGTGGACTAAAGTGTGTAGACGGTATTTGTATAAATGTTTGTATTAGTATGTATTGAATAAATGGTGTTGTGAATTAGTTTTGAGATTGAATTCTCAATTAATATGCTGATGTATATGATTTCCACCATGTTGGCTATATGAATTGATTTCATTATATATATGGAATGCATGTGTTGGTTGATTTGCTTACGTTGTATGTTATAACATGTGTCAACATACTTGTATTGTTAATATTCATTCTTGTTACTCTCATATGATTACTGATGTTGATTTACAAATACTTGGGGCTATAACTTAGTCCAGGAAGTCGGTAATGGATTGAATTCGTGGTTGACTTCTATTTACCATGAAGGACGCATCGATGAACGCGAGTCATGTTTTGGGTTGGCGGCAGTGGTTAGGCCACACGAAGTGTTTTATGCGCTTCATGTCGCTCAGCTTGAGATGCGCTCGTACTAATCGAGCTCGTCAAGCAACCAGACTGACCGTTAATTGTTCACCTTGCATGAGTCATATCTGCTTGAACCTAGGGTACTGAACTTACCGGTGGAACCCCTGATAACCATGGTACCTTGATCCATAAAGACTCATGAGCAGGGCATGGTGGTATGGGACACCATGGTCGAGCTGTCAGCCTACGCCGGGGCCACAAACCTCCCCGTAGTGACCAGTGAGCACCTTTGACTCGTGAGCCGATTGTGGTGGTATGAGACATTACATTCAAGCTGTCGGCCTACACTGATTGGTGGCGAGCCCTTTGTAGTGACCTCGAGCGTATTCTGAGTCTACGGGAGGCGATGACCCTTCCATAGCAACAAGAGTACATTAGGCCTGTATTGATAAGGTGATGGGGGAGCGGTGCAACGAGTGCGAGCAACAGCCCTGGCAGCCCTTGCAGCGACCTACAAATATAACATCGTATGAGATTACTAGGAGTGACGACCCTAGACAGGATCTGTGTTGGGATTGATATAAAGAAGGTACCTTAGTTTCCCAATACTGCTGTATGAATGGACTAATAACAACTCGGTAATCATTATCCATATTGCACTGCATGTGCCTGAAAGATGTGGAGCACTGAGGAAAGCAAGCATGTCGCGGGCATAAGATGGTGCCGCATGAGGGAGTACGTCGGTGAGAGCATCCATCATGTCATTTCATGCTTGAATTAACAACAGTATTTAGGAATGTTTGATTGTTTGCTTTACTATTATCGTGTGATTGATTTGATAACATGCTAATCTTTGCTCTATGATTCCACCGAGTTGATCACTCACTCTCACGTTACGGGATGGTGTTCCGAACACCCACCAGTCCCTATTTTAGTTTCAAATGATGGCGACGCTTGCGAAGTAGAGTCGGACTTGATGATGATGAGGAGGATCCCTCCTATATGCAGGTTTTGATTGACGGGGTTACAGGGTTACTGATTAGATGCCAATACACTTGGTATTTTACCTTTTTTCTTCACATCCATGTATATTCTCTTCTTTCTATTTTAGAGTATACATGTATTTAGTTAACCTGGTAACATGTTCACACTCTGGAGATTTACAACAGTTCATATATTTTATATATCTATCACATTCTTCCGCTTGCTAATTTAACTGTCTCTGGAGTATGATATGTTGTTTTGGCTTAATCCACTTCATGTTTTATGCACTATTATGGCCAACATTCATCCATCATTGAAAATGTTGCATAAGTGATGTTCTGGAACTCGGGAGTTAGGTTTCTACTTGACCCCCGATTTCCGGGGTGTTACAAGTTTTCTGGGTCTGGCAGGTTACTATCGATGATTCATTTGAGACTTTTTTAAGATTGCCAGACCGTTGTCTCAGTTGACACGGAAGGACTTAAAGTTTGCCTGGAATGAGAAGGCTGAAGTAGCTTTTCAAGAGCTGAAGGATAAGTTGACGTCCGCCCCTGTGCTAGTATTGCCAGAGCAAGGGGTTAAGTATACGATATATACTGACACGTCTCGCATTGGTCTGAGTTGTGTCCTTATGCAGAAAGACAGGGTGATTGCGTATGCCTCGAGACAATTAAGGAAGCATGAGGAGAATTACCCTGCGCACGACCTAGAGTTAGTAGCTGTCATTTTCGCATTAAAGCTCTGGAGACATTACTTCTACGGAGAGGAGTTCAAGCTCTTTTGCGACCACAAGTGCCTTAGATATATTTTCTCACAACGAGATTTGAATATGAGGCAACACCGATGGATGGAAACCTTGAAGGACTTTAAGTTCGAGGTTTCCTACCATCTGAGCAAGGTAAACGTTGTGACAGATGCGTTGAGCCCACTACAAGAAATATGATTTTTACCGACGAAACTTTTACCTACGAAATTATTTTTCGTAGGTAAAGATGACTTTTACTAACAAAAATTACTTTCGTTGGTAAAAGTATACTTTTACCAACGAAATTCAATTTTGTAGGTAAAGGCCATCTTTACCTACGAAAAATTTATTAGGTAAAGGCTCTTTTGACTTTTCAACTAAACAAAAATCGTAAGTTTTTTTTTTTACCTATGACATTTTAATTCGTAGGTAAAACCCATATTTACCTATGAAAATATTCGTAGCTAAAGGGTCTTTTGAATTTTTCAACCACACAAAAATCGAAAACTTTACTTTTATCTATGAAATCGAATTATGCTGGTAAAACCCATCTTTACCTACGAAAGTATTCGTAGCTAAAGGGTATCAACAATCGAAAACTTTCCTTTTACCTATGAAATATAATTTCATAGGGGAATCCCATATTTACCTACGAAAATAGTCGTAGCTAAAGTCTCTTTTGAACTTTTTATAAAACTAAAAATTGAAACCACTCCTTTTACCTACAAAATAAATTTTCGTAGGTAAAACCCATCTTCACCTACGACAATATTCGTAGCTAAGGGGTGAGTAAAATTTTCCAAAAAAACTACGTGTCGAAAACTTTCCTTTTACATACGAAATCTAATTTCGTAGGGAAAACCCATATTTGCCTACGAACATATTCGTAGCTAAAGGGTCTTTTAAACTATTCAAAAATAAAAAAATTGAAACCACTCCTTTTACCTACGAAATAAACTTTCGTAGGTAAAACCCTCTCTTCACTTATGAAAATATTCATAGCTAAAGGGACTGTTAAATTTCAAAAATCGAAAACCTTACTTTTGCCTACGAATTCTACTTTTGTAGGGAAAACTAATATTTGCCTACGAAAATATTTGTAGCTGAAGGGTATGTGAAGGGAAAACCCATATTTGCCTACGAAAATATTTGTAGCTAAAGGGTATGTGAAAATTTTCAAAAAAATACAAAATCCAAAACCTTCCTTTTACCTACGAAACCAAATTTCGTAGGCAAAACACATCTTTACCTACAAAAATATTCGAAGCTAAAGGGTCTACTAAATTTTTAGAAATCATAAAAAATCGATAAGTTTACTTTTTCCTACGAATTCTAATTTCGTAAGTAAAACCGTCTTTAGCTACGAAACTATTCGTAGCTAAAGGGTCCTAAAGCCTTACTTTTACCTACGAATTCTAAGTTCGTAGGTAAAACCTATCTTTACCTACGAAAGTATTCATAGCTAGAGGGTCTATTGAATTTTAAAAATCGAAAACCATACTTTTACCTACGAATTATAATTACGTAGGTAAAACCAGTATTTACCTACGAAAATATTTGTAGCTAAAGGGTCTTTTGAATCTTACTTTCCAAATTTTTGCAAATTTTCGCTTACAAATTTTCACGGGGTGGGGGAGAAGTTGGCGGTAAGACTTTTACCGACGAAAATATTTGTCAATAAAAGTGTTTTTCCTAAATCTTTTTTTCTGACGGCTAAAAACTGTCGGTAATAATGTAAAAATGTTTTAATTTTTTAAAATTTTTGTCTATAACCTATATATATATATATATATATATATATATATATAATTAAAAGGTAATATTTAAATAATTTGTAATATCACATGATAATGAATGTTGAAAAGTTTAGAAATTTTAAATATGTTTAAGAAAAATTTTGAGAACAAAATAATGCTTTTGAAGAGAAAAATTGACATTTTGAAAATTTTGAGAAAAAAATTAAAATATGAGAAATTTTTTTAGATTTTATAAATAAAAATTCAAAATTTGTATTTTAAATATTTTTGAAATATTTTATAATAAAAATAATATTTATTTAAAAGAGTAAAAAAATATACCTTTTGAAAAAAAAATGTTAAATTTATTTGTGAAAAATAAAATTACTAAATTATTAGGCACACCCACTAATTGATCCTTTAATTGTTTTTGGACAATCTAATCAGTTTAAATTAAAGAGTAGATAACTTCAGATGTTTAAATCAAATTTCACTGAATTTATTGATCAATCTTATATGCCCAATATCTTTCTCATATGTAGCTTGATTGAGGCGAGTAACTAGTCAAATTGAGAGTATTGATCAATAAAATAGAGTGAATGCATCAGACATGTAAAATGGGCCAAATATTCTGGTTAAAATTGTGACCCAACTTACTGGCCTCGTGAGAACCTATGAATTGATGTTAGTAAGTTTTGTGAGCCCCATCATGATGTCTGTCGAATATCAACATCGTGGAATTGATGTGTCCCCTTTAGGTTATGAGATATCTCAAAAATCATCGGTAAACGAAACTCAAGTGGGCCATACCATTTAAAACTATGTGAAGATATCCTAAAAAATATAAAAGCACTTGATGGGGCCCACATGAGTTTTGGATGCGGTTGAAACTTGGTCTGACCCCTCATCCAAGTGGGACACACATAATGAGTGGGTTGGATAAGTGAATCACATTTAAGCAGGCCTAATATATGATTACAAATGTTGTAAGGAAACCTTTCTCTACTACATTTGAGTTACTCGTTACCTTTACCAGAGTAAACTCTGTGGGGTCCACCGTTATTTATTTATTTATTTATTTTATCCACTCCATTCATCCATGTTAACTCTGTGGGGTCCACCATTATTTATCTATTTTATCTACTCCATTCATCCATGTTAACAGATAATTTGAGGTCTAAAGAACAAAAAGTAAGCATATCCAAAGCTTAAGTGGACCACACCACAGGAAATAGTGTGATTGAACCTATACCATTTAAAATTTCTTGGAGGCCATAGAAGTTTTGGATCAAG
The DNA here is from genome assembly GCA_037074715.1 of Magnolia kwangsiensis. Taxonomy (NCBI): domain Eukaryota; kingdom Viridiplantae; phylum Streptophyta; class Magnoliopsida; order Magnoliales; family Magnoliaceae; genus Magnolia; species Magnolia kwangsiensis. The sequence continues at coordinate 170,829,860 of CM073571.1, forward strand.
CTGATGTTTGTGTTTTCTATTCATTCATATATTTTTGATATTATGAACAACCTTTATCCATTTTTGGACAATTTGATCTGTCCAGATTGAAGAGTAAATAACTTCAGATGTTTAAATCAAAATTCACTCAAATTGTTGATCGATCTTGTTTGCCCAATATCTTTTTCATATACAGTATGATCGAGGCGAGTAACTAATCAAATTGAGGGTAATGATCAGTAGAATAGAGTGAATCGCCCAGACATGTAAAATGGGCCCATCATGATGTGTGTCGAACATCAACACCGTGCATTTGATGTCTTCCCTTTAGCTTATGAGATATCTAAAAAATCATTTGTTACGAAACTCAGGTGGGCCATACCATTTAAAACTATGTGAAGACATCTAAAAAATATAAACAGTATAATATTGGATGACATACCATTTTTATCGCCATAAAGTTTTGGATCAAGCTGATTTTTATTTTTTCCCTTCATCTGACCCTGTATGACCTAATTAGAGCTGTACTAGCAGAGTAAGCTCAGGTACTTGCTCGACTCGACTTGTCAAGTGTCTGAGACGAGTATAAGTGTATTTTTTCTACTTGTTATGATTTCGAGTAGAGTACGAGCTGGGTTGTACTTGACTTGTATACTCGAATTGGTACTCGACTCTGTACTCAACTCGTACTTGAGACTCGTTTTTATGGTTATGCCTTAAAATGATACGAGAAAAGGATGAACGGCTTGGATAAACGGATACATCACGGTGGGTCCGCTCGCAGGTTCGGGGTAGAGACGAGCGGGGGTAGGACGCAATCCGCGTCCGCATGTATCGACCTTCATTGCTCCAACCAAAATCGTCACGTGTGACTAATGCGCCATAAAGAGTTTGTTTTCCTTCTGCCGCGACTTATGATTCATCGTGTGTCGCTGCCCACTAGAGCCCACAGGCTGAGTGTTCTGATGATCGGAACCGTCCGTGTTATGAAATTTGACTATGCTACATGGGCTACTTTAAGAAAATTTCTCCAAGACACTGATTCTGCTATCATCTTCTGGAGATGAATTTAGAACAATCAAAAGAAAGTTTCAACGGCTCTCATTGAAATCTAAAAATCAAAGGTCATTGTCAAGAAATTGTAGAATACCTTATATGTAGTAGTAGCAGTAGCAGTGATACAGACAGTTCAAATCACTGGACCATTTCAAAATGTGGGCCCTAGTGGGTGGCAACAAACATTGGATTACGTTCACGACGGACGTAAAGAGAACTCCATCCAAAAAGTCCGAACTTGATCGCCATGCTAACCCAAATGCTATAAATTCTGGCACACCCCAACCTTTGAAATCCATCAAAAATTTGGACTCGACTAGACTCAATTTCTGCTCGTACTCAACTCGTACTCGGCCGAGTAGAGCACAAGTAGCGAATCCATGCTCGATGCCCGAGTAGAGCTGAGTACAAGTAGGACTCGAGCATTAAGAGCCGAGTATGAGTAGGGCGATACTCGACTATTTTATCAGAGTAAACTCTGTGGGGTCCACCATTATTTATCTATTTTATCTACTCCATTCATCCATGTTAACAGATAATTTGAGGTCTAAAGAACAAAAAGGAAGCATATCCAAAGCTCAAGTGGACCACACCACAGGAAATAGTGTGATTGAACCTATACCATTTAAAATTTCTTGGAGGCCATAGAAGTTTTGGATCAAGCTGATGTTTGTGTTTTCTATTCATTCATATACTTTTGATATTATGAACAACCTTTATCCATTTTTGGACAATCTGATCTGTCCAGATTGAAGAGTAAATAACTTCAGATGTTTAAATCAAAATTCACTCAAATTGTTGATCAATCTTGTTTGCCCAATATCTTTCTCATATGTAGTATGATCGAGGCGAGTAACTGATCAAATTGAGGGTAATGATCAGTAGAATAGAGTGAATGGACCAAACATGTAAAATGGGCCCATCATGATGTGTGTCGAACATCAACACTGTGCATTTGATGTCTCCCCTTTAGCTTATGAGATATCTAAAAAATCATCTGTTACGAAACTCAGGTGGGCCATACCATCTAAAACTATGTGAAGATATATTTTTTAGATGTCTTCACATAGTTTTAGATGGTATGGTCCACCTGAGTTGCATAATGGATGATCGTCAATACCATTATCTAGATCATCAATATTATATGATCCAGATCAACTAGACCACCACGGATATTATGATCTAGACCATTTTGACCATCAATACAATTATCCATACCATCTAGATTGTTGATGCTATTACCAACATCATCTTGACCATGAATACTATGATCCAGAGCACAACTGATATTATGATTCAGGCCATTGAAACCGTGGGTATTATGATCCAAACCATCTTGACCATCAATAATGTGATGCAAACCATCTAAACCATTGATTGTATGATCCGAACCATTCAAACCATCAATATTCTGGTCTAGACCATCCGAAAAATTGATATTATGATCAAGACAATCCAAACCATCGATTTTATGATCTAAACTGTAATCTGTGGATATTATGATCGAGACCATCCAAACTATTGATATTATGATACAGTCCATCCAAAACATTTATATTATGGCCTGTACCATTCATACAGTCTATTTTATAATCTAGGCCATTCAGAGTGTCAATATTATGGCATGTACCATCCAAAACATCTATATTATGGCCCGTACCATTCATCCAAGCTGATTTTTGTTTTTTCCCTTCATCTGGCCCTGTATGACCTAATCAACATATTGGATGTCAAATAAACAATACAGTAAGCCTTAGGAGGATTTTAATGATGGATTTCCAATTACTATTGATTTCATGTGGTGTGGTGCACCTGAGATTTTTGTGGTGGGGTCCACTACAGATATTTATCTGCCTCATTCTTTGGCTCATGATGTAAAATGATATCTTAAAATGGATGGACGGTGTGGATATAACAAATACATCATATGGGGCCCACAAAACTTGGTGGATGTTGGTCGGTAATCTATGGGTCCCACCATGATGTATGTGTTTCATCCATGTCGTCCATCCATTTTTATAAATTATATTAGGGCTTGACGCCAAAAATGAGAGGGATATAAATCTCAGGTGGACCACACCACATGAAAACCATAGTGATTGGATTTCACCATTACAACCCTCCCAAGGCCCACTGTACTTTCTATTTGACATCCAATCTGTTGATTAGGTCATACAAGCCCAGATGAAGGGAAAAAAATATCAGATTGATCCAAAACTTTATATGGCCCCCAAAAGGTTTTTAATGGTCGACACTCATTCAACACTGTTTCCTATAATGTGGTCCAGTTGAGATTGGGATATACCTCATTTTTTGTCTCATACCATAAAATGAAATGAAAAAATAGATGGACGGCAGGGATGAAACACAAACATCATGGTGGGGCCCACAAAGCACCGACCACGTATAAACGGCCGCTCGTGAGAGAGACTTAGTTTCTCTCGCTCTCTGTTCTCTCTCACTCTCACTCTCTCTCGCGCCCTCTCTCTCTCTCTCTCTCTCTCTCTCTCTCTCTCTCTCTCTCTCTCTCTCTCTCTCCCGGTCCTCTCTTCACCCCGCCCCTCTCTCCACCGCGCCTCTCTCTGTCTCTCTGTCTCTCTAGGTGCTCTCTCTCTCCACCGCGTCCTCTCTCCACCGTGCTCAGTTGACCGTGATCGGGGCTTCAACTCAAACAGGTATCTCTCTCTCTCTCTCAATCTCTCTTAATCTCTCTCAATCTCAATACTAATTGAAATGATTTGGAGATTTAGGGATTTAGGGATTTGGGGATTTAGGGATTTAGGGACGCTTCATTCATGCAATTTCGTGGTTTTCTTTTTCATCGTTTGGATCTTCTTCTTCTTCTTCTTCTCCTCCAAACGATTTTACAGCCACCATTTGGATGGGTAGGATATCTAGTTAGTTTAATTTCTGCCCTATGCTCAATCCACAATGTAACTTGAGATTGAGATAAAAACAAGTCTGGATTAACTGTTGAAGTTAGCTGCATTAGTTGATCACAACTGGATGAGAAGAACTTGATTTTAAAGTTGATTGAGATTTGATTTTAAGGTTGATTGAGATTTGATTCTTGAAGATGTGGTTTGCATCAGATGTGAGACTTGGTGCAATCGTGCAAGATCCAGGCCATTTATCAGGCAGGGGCCATCAATCATTAACATGACAAGTGGGCCACATGTATGTCGAACATAGACTGTTGTTGGTATTTTGTTTCTGATCATCCACTTCTCTCAAATACATGTAACCTATTTGATCAGCAGGTGGCTTGATTCTGGACTGAGGAATGTTCACAAAGGCCTCACATGATGAATGGCCTTGATCTTTTACAAACATGTACCAGGTTGTAACATGTGCCATGCATAAACATCTCCTGTCTAAATCCCAACTTCAAAAGGGAAAAAAGAAAGTTGGACTTGAAAGGAACTGTACATCAACTTGAGGCTGCTGCATCACTATTAAAGTAAGGAGACATCATTACAGCCAGTGTTTCCACTATACTAACAGAGTTGGTGAAATGCATTTGTACCAGTGGTTAATCCTCCAGAAATTAGATTCCTGAAGTTAAACTGATGCTTATAGTTCTAGAAATCAATCCCAGACATACTTTCATCTTTCATTTGCCTGGGTAAAGTGTTGATTTGTTTAATAACAGAACCAGGGAGCTTTTCCTAGCAGAATCTAAGTGAATGCATTTGTCAATCATTCAAGATGAGTTGGAAATTGTAGCACTTAGCTTTTCCAACTAGCCATCTTACCTGTAAAATATGATTTTGGTGCCTCATTTGATTGTTTTTTATGAATGAGTCGGTGTACCCTCTAATATATCATTTTCTTTTGTTTTTCTTTTTGGGTGTTGACATGTGACAATTAGTTTTGACTGTTTAATTGCATAAATTATTTCTCATATAACAAGGTTAAGCATTTTATTTGGTACATGAGCTCGTATCTGAGCATAAGAACTCTTGGAGATAGCACTATTGCTAAACTGCACATGACACAAAGCTGTTTTTGGGTTCTATGTCAAGAAGATGTTCGGGCTGTCATGCTCTATGATACTCAGGCTCTTAGGATGATACTCAAGCAGGCATTTGATAATTAGGCACTGCAAAATTATACATCACAGTTATTAACATTGGGAAATGGAACAACAATGAAATTAGAGTAACGGACAAAGACACTAATGTAGCTGAAGTAGCCATGAATGCACCTTAGTAAAATGAGTCTTATGGAAAGTCAATTGGTTCATAGTTTCTCGTGAAATAAAAAATATTTGTCCATTTATATCTTTCTATTGAATCAATAGACTGTCCAATTGGAATGAGAACAAAAGGCATAGGTCATCAGAAGATGGTACTTATTGGGAAACCATTAATAATGGGTATGGACCAACTCCTAAATTTTAATAAAACTTATGACTAGGATACACCTTAGCTACATATCCTGTGCTTGTGTATTTTTTCTAACATGAAAGTATCCACCAGAATTCTGACATTTGTTTTGACACCCTAGAGCTAGATAGTTAGGTCTAGCTAGCTATGAACAAAAATTATGAATTTTGACATTCATAAATCCAAATCTAATTCAAACTTGTGAATTTGACAAGTTTATAGATATGCTAAATTCATATTCTCATTTCCCTCGTTCCAAACAGGACCTTTTCTTTTTCTTTTCTTTTTTTTTTTTTACACCAAAAGGTGTGGTCTGCATTTCTGGGTGGATTCACTTTCCTCATTCAAACCATTCTTTACTTTCTGCACATTCTAGGGAAAGTGGATCTAGGTGATTGGAGTAAATCAGAATTTTGACATAGAAAATAGCTTTTTCCCTCCTTTTTTTTTCTTCTCCTCCTTGCATGATCCAAGGCAAGAGGTGGCAAGACAGACAGGACAACCTAGTGGGCCCTAAACAGTTCACTTGGATGTGTGGCAATGATACTAAGATGGCCCACTAGAACATGTGTTGATGATGTTTAAATCAGTTCCACTTGGACATGCATTTATGATGCTTAAATTAGTCCACTTGGACATGTGTTTACAATGCTTAAATCAGTCTACTCTACTTGGACATGGGTTTATGATGCTTAAATCAATCCACTTGGATGTGTGGTAATGATGCAATGATCAGCACACTAGAACATGTGTTTGTTTAAAACCCTTAAATCAGTCCACTTGAACATATGTATCTAGATGATTAAATCAGTCCACTAGAACATGTGTTTATGATACTTAAATCAATCAAGTCGGATGTGTGGTAATGATGCTAAGATCAGCCCACTAGAACATGTGTTTATGATGCTTAAATCAATCAACTCGGATGTGTGATATTGAATGCTTAATAACTAACTTAGCATTGTGTATTAGTTATCCACCAACCAGCCGCTTAGGAAATCAGACATAAGTTCCATATAGCTTATGGTTTATCACACATCTAAAGTAGGGCATACAATTGCATCTAGAAATAAGGGCATTTCAACATCCATGTATAGCCTAGTTCCTCTCTACACTCGCACACATGCCAATATACATGTGAGAGATCCCAACACCCACCATATAGATTCCTTGGTACAAAAGTAAATACAGTAAAAACTCATGAGTAGGGCATATAGTATGAGACAAGTAGATGGAAACCATCCATTAGTTTCACACATTGTAGCTCACCTAATGAGTGGACGGCCTCATTTCTGGGCTAGGGTCCAGAAAAATTGACATGACGAAGTCCACATGATGCATAAGCCCAGATGTTTACTACATGGCTAGAGAGGTTTTTCCTCTAAATGTCCTAAGGTACTTGAGATGAGGCACACACTCGGCCAAATTCCTCCACTCATTTTATATATATATATATATATATATATATATATATATATATATATATATATATATATATATGGCAGCCATTGCGGCCAACAAGTGGAGATTAGACAAAACTATAGTGATCTATGCACTCCTCCAAATATGGTTGTATCACCATCATATTAGCTTGCGAGAAATGATGTGTTTGACTAAAATAGTGATCTATAATGATTTATGCACTCCCCCAAATTGAAGACTTTTATTTGACTTTAAGATATTACATCCATTGCCTTCTGTTCCCTAAAATTGTCCTTCTAAACTTTCATGAGCTTGTATGTTACATTTTTTTGTCTTAAATTATTATTGTGATTAGTTAGTTTATAGTTGTGACATGTAATTTATAGATTTGTATGTTAGATAATTAGTTACTCGTTTGAGGATTTCTATGGGGCCATACATAGATATGGTGTGTTTTTGGTGGCATAGAAATCACTTAAATTGTCTCATTTTGGACAGTTCAAGGTTAGATGGAAAGTATGCTTTCATACAATCTATTTAAATGTTCATGCCTGATCCGTGGTCCATCTTCTCATTTCTCTCTGGATATGTTTCTTCCATTCTTTATCCAATGCCAAATATCTTTACATTGCTTTAGATATTTGGCATCAGAATGTAATGTAAGATCAACTTATCTGGAGAGGCATAGGGAGATACTGCCAAATTTTCGGCGTGGACGTTTAAATGGAAATATGAAAGTATTACAATCTATCCAACCTTGGATGAGTAACTAATTTAGGATTTAATGTATTAGCTTAAAAAATATTGGAGCAAACCCGGATGTGCGTCGGAGCTATCCAGATGTTGAGCTTAGAAAATGTTGGAGCAGACCCAAATGCATGATTTTTCTTTTCAACTGTTAGTCATAGAGTGACAGTACTTGTTTCAATTTTCTTGGATGGATGATGAATGTATTTGTGAATGTAAATGAAAATAAACAACTTATAAACTAAACCTAAACCTAAACTTATAACCTTAACCTAAACCTATTCTCAAATCCCAAAACCTATAGTTATAACCTTAACCTAAACCTAAACATAAACCTATAACCTAAACCCAATCCCAAATCTGAACCTTAACCTATAACTTATAACCTAAACCTTATCCTATAACCTATAACTTATTCTCAATTCCCTAAAGCTATAACCTATAACCTTAACTATAACCTAAACCTAAACTTATATCCTTAACCTAAACCTATTCTCAAATCCCAAAACTTATAAACTAAACCTAAACCTAAACTTATAACCTTAACCTAAACCTATTCTCAAATCCCTAAACCTATACCTATAACCTAAACCTATACTTATAACCTTAACCTAAACCTAAACCTAACTTATAACCTTAACCTATACTTATAACCTAAACCTATTCTCAAATCCCTAAACCTATACTTATAACCTAAACCTAAACCTAAACCTAAACTTAAAAACCTAAACCTAAACTTATAACTTGAACCTAAACCTATTCTTAAATTCTAAAACCTGTACTTATAACCTTAACCTAAACCTAAACCTAAATCTAAACCTATAACCTAAACCCGATCTGGAACCCGAACCTTAACCTATAACCTATAACCTAAACCTATTCCCATAACCTATAACCTATTCTCAAATCCCAAAACCTATACTTATAACCTAAACCTAAACTTATAACCTTAACCTAAACTCATAACCTTAACCTAAACCTAAACATATAACCTAAACCTATAACCTAGCCTAATCTTAAAGCTATTTCCGTAAACTGACTCTAGTTTTTCATTTTAGAGATGGATAAGAGTTGGATGCGAGCTAAGAACAGGTTTAGCCCAGAGTATAAACAAGGGGTTCAAGAGTTCATGGAATTTGCACGAAATCTGGCAGATTCAGAGAAAAAGATTAGGTGTCCATGTCGAAAATGCAAGAACATCATATATAAGACTTTAGACAAAGTAGAGGATGATTTTTTCATAGTTGGGATTGACCAGGGTTACACTTGGTGGATCTATCATGGTGAAGATATGACCCATAGAGTTGAGGTCACTGAAGTCAACGAAGACTCAATTGTGTCGGATGACGAGGATAAAGACGTTGACGAAATGCAAGATATCATAGGTGATGTGTTCAGGGGAATAGTTGCAGATACTGATTTTGCAGCGACAAGTAGTTGCCAAGATATTCATCCAATGGGTGAAGTCGAATCAGAAAAGTTGAGTAGGTTATTGAGGGATGCGCAACGTCCACTTTATCCAGGGTGTGAGAAATTCTCTAAGTTGAATTTTCTTACAAAGTTATTTCATTTGAAGACAATAAATCGTTGGAGTAATAAATCGTTCGACATGTTGCTTGAGTTGTTGAAAGAAGCATTACCGGATGGTGAGACATTGCTTAAGTCTCATTACGAGGTAAAATCCTTAATGCGAGACTTGGGCCTTGGTTACACCGTCATACATGCATGTATAAATGATTGTTTATTGTATCAGGGAGAGTATGATAAGGCTGATCAGTGTCAAGAATGTGGAGAGTCTAGGTAGAAAAATGACAAAGCCAGGAGTAAGAAAATCGTAAGAAAGGTGTTAAGGTACTTCCCATTGAAACCCAGATTACAAAGATTATTTATGTCTCGTAAGACGGCTGAAGATATGAGGTGGCATAAGGAGAAACGCGTTCATGATGATACTACACTAAGGCACCCTGCGGACTCTGAAGCCCGGTAAAATTTTAACAAGCAACATGACTGGTTTGCAGAGGATTCTCGCAATGTTCGACTAGGTCTTGCAAGTGATGGTTTTAATCCATTTGGTAATATGAGTAGCTCGTATAGTATGTGACCAGTGGTACTTATGCCCTACAATTTACCTCATTGATTGTATATGAAGGAGTCATTTTTCATGATGTCATTGCTTATTCCTGGACCCAGGTCACCTATGAATGACATTGATGTGTATTTGCGACCATTAGTAGATGAGTTAAATGAGTTGTGGAGTCAAGGTGTAGAAACGTATGACACATTTGTAGGACAGTCATTTCGATTGCATGCAGCAGTCTTGTGGACAATAAATGACTTTTCTGTGTATGAAAATTTATCTGGGTGGAGCACGAAGGGCAAGTTGGCTTGTCCTACATGTGGTATTGAGACTTGTTCATTGTCATTGAAGCATGGTAGAAAAACGTGTTATATGGGCCATCGTCGCTCCCTTCCAAGCGATCATAGTTGGCGCAGGAAGACGATGATCTTTGATGGCAAACAAGATCATAGGCCACCCCCGAAAGAGCTATCTGGAGAAGATGTGATACAACAATTGAGTAACATTGGAGAAGTTAGATTTGGTAAGGCATCGCACTTGAAAAAGAGGAAACGTACAATATTAGACTATAACTGAAGGCAGAAGAGCATCTTTTTTTAGTTGCCCTATTAGAGTGATTTAAAATTGCGACATAACTTGGACGTCATGCATATTGAGAAAAATATATGTGACAATGTCTTCGGAACATTAATGAACATAGAGAAGAAAACAAAAGACAGTTTCAAGGCTCTATTGAATCTACAAGAAATGGGTTTAAGAAAATAGTTGCACTTGCAACCACATGAAAATTCGTATATTATACCAGCAGCCTGCTACACGTTGACAAAACTAGAGAGAAAGCGTTTATGTGAATGGTTAAGATCAATGAAGTTTTCTGATGGGTATGCGTCAAACATATCTCGGTGCGTAAACGTTACGGACTGTAAGGTAACAGGAATGAAAAGTCATAATTGTCAAGTCTTTCTGCAACGGCTACTGCCGGTTACGATTCGTGGATTCCTAAGCAAGGATATTAGTGTGACGCTGATTGAGTTAGGAATATTCTTTAAGGATTTGTGTTTGAAATCATTGAATGTAGATATTATTAAACAACTGGAGAGGGACATTGCCGTAATCCTTTGCAAACTTGAAAGAATATTTCCTCTTACATTTTTTGATGTCATGGTACACCTAGCGATTCACTTACCGCACGATGCGAAGCTTGCAGGCCTAGTACAATATCGTTGGATGTATCCGATCGAAAGGTGGTAGAACCTATTAAAATTTTTATTCGTTCTGTAAACTACATATATCCATGTTTTCATACTCTTAAAATAGTGATTTTGTGTAAGATACCTTCACACACTTAAATAATTTTTGAGGAACAAGGCACGTTCAGAGGGATTCATAGCTGAGGCGTACATTGATAATGAGTGTCTTATATTTTGCTCCATGTATCTTCGTGGCATAGAGACTAGATTTAACTGAGAAGATCGAAATGTCGATGAAGGGTAGGAGCATGAACAAGGACTCATATCTGTATTTGTACATAACGTTCGTCCTTTAAGATCCTTCACGTTTCAGGATATGGACCTTGAGGATCTAGCAAAGGTGAGGTGGTATGTGTTGCATAATTGTGAAGAAATAGAGTCATACTTGGAGTAAGTCTTCTCTCAATTATTATTTTCTTTACATACGATAATCTTAATGTTTCTTACTGCTGACGTGCCATTTATGTGTAGTGAACACATAAACGAGATGAAGTCTAAATTCTCCACAAGTTATGATCGAATGCATCAGGATCAGTTTCCACAATGGTTCGAAAAATGCGTAAGATTTCACACTGTATCTCACCACACTTAGAATTTTCGTTGTACTGTACATTATTTGAACCTAAGAAAATTTCTAAACAATTACATTCTGTACATGATAATAGATGAAGACGTTGCGCACAAGAAACTCTGCGGATACGTCTGATGCACTATACTCGTTAGTGTGTGGCCCTAATAGACGTGTATTTAGATATACAGGTTGTATTGTAAATGAAATTTAGTTCCACACCGAAGAACGTGATAAGTGTAGGACCATACAATAGTGGGGTGGTTGTGAAGGGAACCAATGAGGAGGATGAGATTGACTTTTATGGCATTTTGATGGATATTATTGAGTTGAATTATTATTTGAGAAAGCGGGTGTACTTATTTAGATGTGATTGGTGAGACATTGAAAATAAGAACTTGGGAATACAGACGAACAACTACTTTATGAGCGTAAATTTATCTCGAAAGTGGTTTAAAGATGACCCATTTGTCCTCGCCAGCCAAGCTGAACAAGTATTTTACCTCTTTGACACCCAGTTAGGCGGCTCTTGGCATGTGGTGCAGAAAATAAAGCCCAGGAATGTATTTGACGTTCCCGTACTAGAAGTTGAAGATAGGGAGGACGAGAAAAATAACACGGCTAGGGTTGAACACGCATATCAAGAAGACATGCTATCACATGTTGATACAGGGATTGATTCAAGTATTGATATCGATGTGGTGCAATTGGACAGAGATGATGTGTCACCTGATCAGGTTGATGCCTCAATAATAGATGACATTGATAGAGATGTTAGCGGTTTCATTGATGACAACATTGCAGACAATGAAGAGAAAATACTGATCAGCGTTAGTGATGGTGAAGAAGAAATAGTCCTAAGCGATAGTGATGCAGACGACGATTATTAATGTACACATGATTTACATATCATTTTTTAATTCGAATAATTTATGTATTCCATGTATACATGAAAATTACAAGTCGTGATTTATTCCTCTTATTGACTTGTTTATAATCCACATTTGCAGTTGAGTCAATTTCTGATCATGTCCTCCTCCAACCGGAGCGTAGCAGAAGCACGTAACATACTTCATCAGCTGTTGCAGATGGACATTTTGGCCCTATCTTCTTCTTGTAGGGCCATAGAGATACCCGGTCTAGTTGATGAGTGTAAAGCAGAATATATCGACGACGACTCAGAGGAAAGATTATACCATCTCAAAGAAATTCTGGAGTTGATGGAGATATATATCCGTGGGAAACGAGATATGAAGGATGCGACTTTGTCACTTGCACATCTGAATGGAGTTCCGAGAGATCAGATTTCTCCTATTGTGACTGACACGTTGGTTATAAAAATATCCAGTGCTTCACACATGATGACATACACTTCTGAAGCATACGATAACTTACGTAGGGAGTACTTCAGATAGTTTACCTCAAAGTTATTTCGTATTACAATGAAATATGTGTATTTAATATATAATGACAATATGTAATGGAATTTTCAAGGGTTATAGATTAAAGTTTACGGTTTTATTATATTCTGCTTGCATTATAGTGTAATGGTCTAATCATATTTTAATCATCTCTCTAAGCATAAGCACAAATGTATTGTACCGTATAACTCTACTTGTATAATGTTTTAATATATTCCACTTGTATTGACATTGTCTAAATTTATAAGTTCGTAGCTCGCACATATTCTGTGATGGCACTAGGTGGGAGACCACGTCGTTCGCGCACTGGATCTACTCCTTCTACCCGTGATGCGATGGAGCCAGCATCGCCGTCACATATTATATCGCACGTCTGATCCCTCAGTCACGCATATACCGGGCACAACATGTAAGTCTAGACATATTTTTTTAAATGACTTCTGTTTATGTTTAGACTTACATATTTCTTTTGCAATAGCGTCGTCGACCAGCCGACGAGGACATGGACCCACGCGTGGTTACTTTTAGAGTGACTTACGCGTGAGGGTAGGGTGACGGTAGAGTTCCCAGAGGATTGTATTAGACCTATTGGGAACAATGCCAGCTCGTTTACCTCGGAGGTCGGTGTCTTATGCCGATCTCTGATCCCCACCACCACCCTCCGTTGGGCAGACGTGACAGATGATGTACGACAACTCATCCGTCAGTGCCTTCAGGTAAATTTTAGTAAATTAAAATTTATTTTATAAAAGTTCATTTACGATTAAGTTATTTTGCTCGAAATTAATAGAGCATACCCGGATATACGTCGGAGCTAGCCGGATGTTGAGCGGGGATCCTTGGAAGGTGGGAACCGCTGTTATGACCATGATGAAGCTGTCCATTTCCTATGGACAGCATTGGAGAGGCCTAGCCATTTGGACAAGCCATTTTTATGTATTTGCTTGAAATTAATAGAGCAGACCCGGATGTGTGTCGGAACTATCCGGATGTTGAGCAGGGGTCCTTGAAAGGTGGGAATCGCTGTTATGACCATGATGAAGCTGTCCATTTCCTATGGACAGCATTGGAGGGGCCTAGCCATTTGAACAAGCCATTTTTATGTATTTGCTCAAAATTAATAGAGCAGACCCGGATGTGTGTCGGAACTATCCGGATGTTGAGCGGGGGTCCCTAGAAGGTGGGAACCACTGTTATGACCATGATGAAGCTGTCCATTTCCTATGGACAGCATTGGAAGGGCCTGGCCATGTTGACAGGCCATGTTTATATCTATATTTGCAAGGACCTCACCCTTAACCTAAACCACACCCTAAACCTACAACCTGAACCTATAGCCTAAACCTATAACCCAAACCTAAAACCTAAACCCAAACCTAAATTCAAACCTAAGCCTACACCTAATCCTAATCTTAACTCCCTAACCTAAACTTAAATCTAAACTTGAAAACACAAAGCAAAACCCGAACCCGAACCCGATTTCCTAAACCTAAACCTTAATATATTCTAAATCCCCTACAGCTATAACCTATAACCTACCTAAAACCTTAACCTAAAACTTAAATGTGTTCTCAAATCCCAAAACCTAAACCTACACCTAATGCTAATCTCAACTCCCTAACCTAAACCTAAGCCTAAACTTGAAAATCCAAAGCAAAACCCAATCACGAACCCGAACCCGATTTCCTAAATCAAAACCTTAACCTATTCTCAATTCCCTACGGCTATAACCAATAACCTACCTATAACCTTAACCTAAAACCTAAACCTAGAACCTAAATGTGTTCTCAAATCCCTAAACCTAAACCTACACCTAATGCTAATCTCAACTCCCTAACTTAAACCTAAGCCTAAACTTGAAAACCCAAAGCAAAACCTGATCTCGAACCCGAACCCGATTTCTTAAACCTAAACCTTAACCTATTCTCAATTCCCTACAACTATAACCTATAACCTACCTATAACCTTAACCTAAAACCTAAATGTGTTCTCAAATACCTAAATCTAAACCAACACCAAATCCTAATCTCAAATCCCTAACCTAAACATAAACCTAAACTTAAAAATCCAAAGAAAAACCCAATCCTGAACCTGAACCCGAACCCGATTTCCTAAACCTAAACCTTAACCTATTCTCAATTCCCTACAGCAATAACCTATAACCTACCTATAACCTTAACCTAAAACCTAAATGTGTTCTCCAATCCCTAAACCTAAACCTACACCTAATCCTAATCTCAACTCCCTAACCTAAACCTAAAAATAAACCTAAACTTGAAAACCAAAAGCAAAACCCAATCCCGAACCCAAACCCAATTTCCTAAACCTAAACCTTAACCTATTCTCAATTCTGTACATCTATAACCTATAACCTACCTATAACCTTAACCTAAAACCTAAACCTAGAACCTAAATGTGTTCTCAAATCCCTAAACCTAAACCTACACCTAATGCTAATCTCAACTCACTTACCTAAACCTAAACCTAAGCTTGAAAACCCAAACCAAAATTGATCCTGAACCCGAACCCGATTTCCTAAACCTAAACCTTAACCTATTCTCAATTCCCAACACCTATAACCTATAACCTACCTATAACCTTAACCTAAAACCTAAATATGTTCTCAAATCCCTAAACCTAAACCTACACCTAATGCTAATCTTAACTCACTTACCTAAACTTAAACCTAAGCTTGAAAACCCAAACCAAAACCTGATCCTGAACCCGAACCCGATTTCCCAAACCTAAACCTTAACCTATTCTCAATTCCCTACAGCTATAACCTATAACCTACCTATAGCCTTAACCTAAAACCTAAATGTGTTCTCAAATCCCTAAACCTAAACCTACACCTAATCCTAATCTCAACTCCCTAACCTAAACCTAAGCCTAAACTTGAAACCCAAAGCAAAACCCGATCCCGAACCCGAACCCGATTTCTTAAACCTAAACCTTAACCTATTCTCAATTCCCTGCATCTATAACCTATAACCTACCTATAACCTTAACCTAAAACCTAAACCTAGAACCTAAATGTCTTCTCAAATCCCTAAACCTAAACCTACACCTAATCCTAATCTCAACTCCCTAACCTAAACCTAAACCTAAACTTGAAAACCCAAAGCAAAACCCGATCCCGAACCCGAACCCGATTTCCTAAACCTAAACCTTAACCTATTCTCAATTCCCTACAGCTATAACCTATAACCTACCTAAAACCTAAACCTAGAACCTAAATGTTTTCTCAAATCTCTAAACCTAAACCTACACCTAATCCTATTCTCAACTCCCTAACCTAAACCTAAACCTAAACTTGAAAACCCAAAGCAAAACCCGAACCCGATTTCCTAAACCTAAACCTTAACCTATTCTCAATTCCCTATAGCTATAACCTATAACCTACCTATAACCTTAACCTAAAACCTAAACCTAGAACCTAAATGTGTTCTCAAATCCCTAAACCTAAACCTACACCTAATGCTAATCTCAACTCCCTAACCTAAACCAAAGCCTAAACTTGAAAACCCAAAGCAAAACCCGATCCCGAACCCGAACTCGATTTTCTAAACCTAAACCTTAACATATTCTCAATTCCCTACGGCTATAACCTATAACCTACCTATAACCTCAACCTAAAACCTAAACCTAGAACTTAAATGTGTTCTCAAATCCCTAAACATAAACCTACACCTAATGCTAATCTCAACTCACTTACCTAAACCTAAACCTAAGCTTGAAAACCCAAACCAAAACCCGATCCCAAACCTGAATTCGATTTCCTAAACCTAAACCATAACCGATTCTCAATTCCATAAAGCTATAAACTATTACCAACCTAAAACCTAAACCTAAAACCTAAACCTAAACCTAAACCTAAAACCTAAATGTGTTCTCAAATCCCTAAACCTAAACCCACACCTAATCCTATTTTCAACTCCCTAACCTAAACCTAAACCTAAACTTGAAAACCCATAGTAAAACCCGATCCTGAACCCGAACCCGATTTTTCAAACCTAAACCTTAACCTATTCTCAATTCCCTACGGCTATAACCTATAACCTACCGATAACCTTAACCTAAAACCTAAACCTAGAACCTAAATGTGTTCTCAAATCCCTAAACCTAAACCTACACCTAATGCTAATCTCAACTCACTTACCTAAACCTAAACGTAAGCTTGAAAACCCAAACCAAAACCCGATCCCGAACCCGAACCCGATTTCCTAAACCTAAACCTTAACCTATTCTCAATTCCCTACGGCTATAACCTATAACCTACCTATAACCTTAACCTAAAACCTAAACCTAAAACCTAAATGTGTTCTCCAAACCCTAAACCTAAACCTACACCTAATCCTAATCTCAACTTCCTAACCTAAACATAAGCCTAAACTTGAAAACCCAAAGCAAAACCCAATCCTGAACCCGAACCCGATTTCCTAAACCTAAACCTTAACCTATTCTCAATTCCCTACAACTATAACCTATAACCTACCTATAACCTTAACCTAAAACCTAAACATAAAACCTAAATGTGTTCTCAAATCCCTAAACCTAAGCCTACACCTAATCCTAATCTCAACTCCCTAACCTAAACCTAAACCTAAACTTGAAAACCCAAAGCAAAAATCGATCCCGAACCTGAACCAGATTTTCTAAACCTAAACCTTAACCTATTCTCAATTCCCTACAGCTATTACCTAAAACCTAAATGTGTTCTCCAATCCCTAAACCTAAACCTACACCTAATCCTAAGCTCAACTCCCTAACCTAAACCTAAACCTAAACTTGAAAACCCAAAGCAAAACTCGATCCCGAACCTGAACCCGATTTCCTAAACCTAAACCATAACCTATTCTCAATTCCCTACCGCTATAACCTATAACCTACCTATTACGTTAACCTAAAACCTAAACCTAGAACCTAAATGTGTTCTCAAATCCCTAAACCTAAACCTACACCTAATGTTAATCTCAACTCACTTACCTAAACCTAAACCTAAGCTTGAAAACCCAAACTAAAACCTGATCCCAAACTCGAATCCGATTTCCTAAACCTAAACCATAACCGATTCTCAATTCCCTATAGCTATAACCAATTACCTACCTAAAACCTAAACCTAAAACCTAAACCTAAACCTAAACCTAAAACCTAAATGTGTTCTCAAATCCCTAAACCTAAACCTACACCTAATCCTATTCTCAACTCCCTAACCTAAACCTAAACCTAAACTTGAAAACCCAAAGCAAAACTCGAACCCGATTTCCTAAACCTAAACCTTAACCTATTCTCAATTCCCTACAGCTATAACCTATAACCTACCTATAACCTTAACCTAAAACCTAAACCTAGAACCTAAATGTCTTCTCAAATCCCTAAACCTAAACCTACACCTAATGCTAATCTCAACTCCCTAACCTAAACCAAAGCCTAAACTTGAAAACCCAAAGCAAAACCCGATCCCGAACCCGAACCAGATTTCTTAAACCTAAACCTTAACCTATTCTCAATTCCCTACAGCTATAACCTATAACCTACCTATAACCTTAACCTAAAACCTAAACCTAAAAACTAAATGTGTTCTCAAATTCCTAAACCTAAACCTACACCTAATGCTAATCTCAACTCCCTAACCTAAACCTAAGCCTAAACTTAAAAACCCAAAGCAAAACCCGATCCCAAACCTGAACCCGATTTCCTAAACCTAAACCATAACCGATTCTAAATTCCCTACAGCTATAACCTATAACCTACTTGTAACCTAAACCTAAACCTAAACCTAAACCTAAAACCTAAATGTTTTCTCCAAACCCTAAACCTAAACCTACACCTAATCCTAAGCTCAACTCCCTAACCTAAACCTAAATCTAAACTTGAAAACCCAAAGCAAAACCCGATCCCAAACCCGAACCCGATTTCCTAAACCTAAACCTTAACATATTCTCAATTCCCTACTGCTACAACCTATAACCTACCTATAACCTTAACCTAAAACCTAAACCTAGAACCTAAATGTGTTCTCAAATCCCTAAACCTAAACCTACACCTAATGCTAATCTCAACTCACTTACCTAAACCTAAACCTAAGCATGAAAACTCAAACCAAAACCCAATCCAGAACCTGAATCCGATTTCCTAAACCTAAACCATAACCGATTCTCAATTCCCTATAGTTATAACCTATTACCTACCTATAACCTAAATCTAAAACCTAAATGTGTTCTCAAATCCCTAAACCTAAACCCACACCTAATCCTATTCTCACTCCCTAACCTAAACCTAAACCTAAACTTGAAAACCCAAAGCAAAACCCGATCCCAAACCCGAACCCGATTTCCTAAACCTAAACCTTAACCTATTCTCAAATTCCTATGGCTATAACCTATCACCTACCTATAACCTTAACCTAAAACCTAAACCTAGAACCTAAATGTGTTTTCAAATCCCTAAACCTAAACCTACACCTAATGCTAATCTCAACTCACTTACCTAAACCTAAACCTAAGCTTGAAAACCCAAACCAAAACCCGATCCTGAACCCGAACCTGAACCCGATTTCCTAAACCTAAACCTTAACCTATTCTCAATTCCCTACACCTATAACCTACCTATAACCTTAACCTAAAACCTAAACTTAAAACCTAAATGTGTTCTCCAATCCCTAAACCTAAACCTACACCTAATCCTAAGCTCAACTCCCTAACCTAAACCTAAACCTAAACCTATACTTGAAAACGCAAAGCAAAACCCGATCCCGAACCCGAACCCAATTTCCTAAACCTAAACCTTAACCTATTCTCAATTCCCTACAACTATAACCTATAACCTACCTATAACCTTAACCTAAAACCTAAACCTAGAACCTAAATGTCTTCTGAAATCCCTAAACCTAAACCTACACCTAATGTTAATCTCAACTCACTTACCTAAACCTAAACCTAAGCTTGAAAACTCAAACCAAAACCCGATCCCAAACCCGAATCCAATTTCCTAAACCTAAACCATAACCGATTCTCAATTCCCTAAAGCTATAACCTATTACCTACCTATAACCTAAACCTAAAACCTAAACCTAAACCTAAACTTAAAACCTAAATGTGTTCTCAAATCCCTAAACCTAAACCCACACTTAATCCTATTCTCAACTCCCTAACCTAAACCTAAACCTAAACTTGAAAACCCAAAGCAAAACCCGATCTCGAACCCGAACTCGATTTCCTAAACTTAAACCTTAACCTATTCTCAATTCCCTACGGCTATAACCTATAACCTTAACCTAAAACCTAAACCTAGAACCTAAATGTGTTCTCAAATCCCTAAACCTAAACCTACACCTAATGTTAATCTCAACTCACTTATCTAAACCTAAACCTAAGCTTGAAAATCCAAACCAAAACCCGATCCCGAACCCGAACCTGATTTCCTAAACCTAAACCTTAACCTATTCTCAATTCCCTACAGCTATAACCTATAACCTTAACCTAAAACCTAAATGTGTTCTCAAATCCCTAAACCTAAACATACACCTAATCCTAATCTCAACTCCCTAACCTAAACCTAAACCTAAACTTGAAAACCCAAAGCAAAATCCGATCCCGAACCCGAACCCAAAGCTATAACTTATAACCTATAACCTTAACCTAAACCTAACCAAAACCTATAACCTAAACCTATAACCTTAACCTAAACCTAAAATCTAAACCTAAACCAAAACCAAAACCTATAACATAACTAAACCAAAACTTATATCCTAAACCTTAACCTATAACCTATAAGCTATAACCTAAACTTATAACCTATACCTAACCTTAACCTAAACCTAAACCTAAAAATAAAAAATTAAACCTAAACCTAAACTTAAAACCTAAATGTATTCTCAAATCCCTAAACCTAAACCTATACCTAATCCTGATCTCAACTCCCTAACCTAAACCTAAACCTAAACATGAAAACTCAAACCTAAACTTGATCTTGAAGCCGAACCCGATTTCGTTAACCTAAACCTTAACCTATTCTCAATTCCCTAAAGCTATAACCTAAACCTAAACCTAAACCTTAACCAAAACCTGTAACCTAAACCTAAACCTAAACCTTAACCTAAACCTAAACCTATACTTATAAATCCTAATTTATTTGATAATACAATTAAGTTATTTTCTTAATAAGTTTATTGCCTTAATTTATTATTTACGAAATTGCAGGATAAATTTGAATTGGATTCGAGTGTTCCGCACATTTCTTATGCCGTCGACGACATGATCAAGGAGCGGTTCAAGGAGTACCGCTCCTTGTTACACAAGCGGTACAAGCAGTGCATGAGCAACGAGGAGGGCGCACTGTCCGTACAGCCGCACATGACCCATGATGACTGGAAGATACTCTGCGATAGATTTTCATCTGATTCTTTTCAGGTAATATTTACATATTTACGATATCTTAAGGTAACAATTAAATTTGTAACTAATAATAATGTATTATGAATAATGTGTTCAGAAGAGGAGCAAAATAAATTCTAACAACAGGAGAAAGTTAGCAGTGAACCACGTAGCTGGTTCAAAGTCATTTGTACAAATTCGTCACGACATGGTAAGAAATTACTAGTAATTATTAAGTTGATATATTCTTTCAATGCATTTTATATTAACTCTATTATCCTTTCGATTGCGCAGCGAGATTTCGTCACTGGCCAGGAACCTGGACCAATAGACCTCTATAAAGGGACTCACTGTCGGCAGGTGACGGGATCTTGGGTGCATCCTAGTGCCAGCGAGATTTGGATAAATATCCTTATATTGTAAAATTTAATTGTATTAAATTATAATAATGTCATTTTTTTGAGAAATTCATATGTTTTCATTATAGGTAGCGATGGACACCTTACGCAGTCAGCCCACTCCGGATGGTACTCAGCAGAGTGAGCTAGAGATCCTGAGTGAGGTGCTTGCACCTATTCTGGATATGTGCATGGGCTTGGCCATGGTGCCAAGCTCACGGCACCCGCTAGAGCTGCTTCCACCTGATCCATCGTCGTTGGCGAGAGTGCTACTCGTCGAGCTGATATCGCAGAGAGAGAGGTTC
This sequence comes from Magnolia kwangsiensis, assembly GCA_037074715.1. Classification (NCBI taxonomy): domain Eukaryota; kingdom Viridiplantae; phylum Streptophyta; class Magnoliopsida; order Magnoliales; family Magnoliaceae; genus Magnolia; species Magnolia kwangsiensis. The sequence continues at coordinate 170,851,846 of CM073571.1, forward strand.
AACAGCTACAGGTCATCGTCAATGACATCAGAGAGCAGTTGGAGAGGAAGAGTGAGCAGTTGGAGAGGCAGATGGAGGAGCAGCAGAGGAGGATGGAGGAGCTGACGAGGGAGAGGGGGGGAGCAAAGAGGAGGAGGATGGAGGAGTAAGAGAGGCTAAGGGAGGAGCAGGAGAGGAGGATGGAGGAACTGATGAGGTAGAGGGAGGAGTAGGAGAGGACGAGGATAGAGGAGCATGCGAAGCTGAGGGAGGAGCAGGAGAGGATGAGGATAGAGGAGCATGCGAAGCTGAGGGAGGAGCAGGAGAGGAAGATGGAGGAGATGCGGGTGGAGCATGAGCGACGGATAGCGAATATGTTTCAGGCTCTTTCCGCATGCTTACCCATCGATGCCCCACCACCTCTGCCTCCATCTTTGTGATTTTTTGTATTTTAGTTATGATGTTAAACTTATATGTATTTATGCATGATGTAGTTTATGTTTGGATAGATTTATTTATCTACTTTGGAGTTAAATGGCTGTGAATGTGAATATGATGAAATATAATACATAACAGGTGTATATCAAGAATTATATTGTAACAGGTGTATATCAAGAATTTTGTGCTGGGATATAGGTGAAAAAAAATAAAAAACTTTTACCTATGAAAATTTTTGTAGGTAAAAGTCTCCTCCAAGTTTTTACCTATGAAACTTTTCGTAGTTAAAAGTCTCACCCATGTTTTTACCTACGAAAATATTCGTAGCTAAACGTTTTGTAAGTATTTCTACCTACGATATCATTCGTAGTTAAAAGTTTTTGTAAATATCTTAGCTACAAGCTTATTTGTAGGAAAATGTTTGTAAATATTTTTACCTACGAAAATATGCGTAGGTAAAAGAATTTTTAGCTACCAATTTGGTGGTAGGGAAAAGTTTTCTAAGTATTTTGATCTACGAATATATTTGTGGGCAAAAATCCTGTACCTTTTAGCTACGAAACTATTGGTAGGTAAAAAATCCTGTAAATATTTTTAGCTACGAAATTGTTGGTAGCTAAAAAGTGTTTAATATTTCTGGCTACGAAATTGTTGGTAGGTAAAAAGTCTTGTAAATATTTTTAGCTACGAAATTGTTGGTAGGTAAAAAGTGTTTTAAATATGTTTGGCTACGAAAGTATTCGTAGGTAAAAAGTTTTGTAAATATTTTTAGCTAAGAAATTGTTAGTAGGTGAAGTGTTTTAAATATTTTTAGCTACGAAATTATTGGTAGGTAAAAAGTGTATTAAATATTGTTAGCCACGAAAATATTCGTAGTTAAAAAGTTTTTAAATATTTTTAGCTAGGAAATTGTTGGTAGCTAAAAAGTCTTGTAAATATTTTTACCTACAAAAGTATTCGTAGGTAAAACGTTTTGTTAATATTTTTACCAACGAAAATTAGCGTTGGCAAAATGTTTTGCCTATGACAAATTTCGTCGGCAAAAGTCTTACCTTTGCCAATGAAATTTTATTTTCGTGGGTAAAAGGTGTTCCCCTCGGACTTCTAGTGAGGAATTTTCCAACAAAAATTTCTGCGGGTAAAACGTTTTGCCTACGAAAATAAGACTTTTGCCTACAAAAGTTTTCGTTGGTAAAAGTGGCATTTTTTGTAGGGGCCGCAAGAAGACTACAAAATTTGTGGCTCCGCTTATGATTGCAGAATGGGATATGGTAGAATTCGTACGAGACTTTGAGCAGAAACTCACAATGGAAGAACCGTATGAAGTCGTCGCACATATTTGTGTACAACCGCTTGTAGATAGCTATATTATTGAGGCTCAGGCAGATGATGAGCTTCTGGTGAAGATGAAGGAGCGGGTTGGTACTGATGGAGACTCTGAGTGGACTATTGGTACGGATGGGGGCTTGCGATATTGAGGCCGCCTATGCGTTCCAGACATACCTGACTTGAGACGAGAGATTCTTGAGTCAGCCCACTGTTCGAGGCTTGCGATGCATCTAGGTAGCACGAAGATGTATCAGAATATGAAAAGATCGTACTAGTGGGACAATATGAAGGTCCACATTGCTAAGTTCGTATCTCGTTTTCTCACGTGTCAGCAGGTTAAGGCAGAGCATCGCCGACCTCTTGGATTGCTTCAGCCCATGCCCATAGGTGAATGGAAGTGGGACTTTATTTTCATGGATTTTATTTCTAGACTGTCGAAGACGAGGAAGGGACATGAATCTATTTGGGTGATCGTTAATAGGTTGACGAAGTCAACTCATTTCCTACCGATCAGAGTCATAAATTCTGCAGACGAGTTGGCTAGATTATATATCAGGGAGATTATACGCCTGCATGGAGTTCCCTTGGAGATTATGTCAAATAGGGGCACCCGATTCACATCTATCTTTTGGACTCGTATCCAGAAAACGATGGGTGTGAAGTTGAAGTTCAGTACTGCGTTCCATTCACAGACAGATTGGCAGACGGAGTGTGTGAATCATATTTTGGAGGATATGTTGCGAGCTTGTGTGTTGGACTTCAAGGACAGTTGGGATGACTGTCTTCCTTATGCAGAGTTCGCGTATAATAACAGCTTCCAGGCGAGTATTGGTATGGCTCCCTATGAAGCACTGTATGATCGCCCGTGTAGAGTACCACATTGTTGGGCAGAAGTGGGCGAGAAGACTCTGATTGGCCCAGAGTTGGTTCAGGCGACTTCAGAGAAGATCGACGTTATTCCCATCGACTGCTCTCAGCACAGAGTAGGCAGAAGAGCTACGCCGATACGAGACGGCGACCGCTTGAGTTTGATGTTGGGGACCACATATTCCTTAAGGTTTTCCCTATGCGAGGAGTTCTTAGGTTTGATAAGAAGGGGAAGCTCATGCCGAGATTTATTAGCCCATTCCAGATACTTGATAGAGTGGGGGCAGTAGTGTATCGCCTTGCTTTTCCCACACCACTCGCAGGCGTGCATAATATTTTCCATGTGTCTATGTTGAAGAAGTATATTTCAGATCCTTCGCATATTATCAGATGGGAGCAGGTGCAGTTGAGCGAGGATGCCACTTATGAACTGCGACCGACGCGTATTTTGGATAGGAAGGAGCAGGTATTGCGTAGTAAGGTTATCTCACTTGTGAAGGTACTGTGTACGCATCATAGCGAAGAAGAAGCTACTTGGGAGACCGAAGCTGAGGTCAGGAAGAATTACCCCCAGATCCTCGAGGAGTATGAGAAGGTACGAATTTTGAGGATGAAATTTTTTTTCTTAGAGGGGTAGATAGTAACGTCTTAGAAAAAACCATACTTAAACCCGAGTACCACCTCTAGCAGAAATCATTTAGGCCCTAAGTCTTTAGAAATTTAATATGTTCTAACTAGCACTAAACTAGATTACATGTAAAATTAGCACCAATAACTTTCAATACGATCTGTAAGACCCAAAACCTATAGAATCATTGACGCTACATTACCCTGAAATCTAGAATCCAACTCTAAACCCAGTTGCTCCCAAGAATACTTTGTAACTTCGTATTGGATCTAAACTGCACGTCGAAAGTCTGATATCGATGAACTTAGACCATTACGACCGCTTAGTTAGACTTGACCATCACCTCAAAAATCAAGCCCAAATGATGTCCTGAGACCATTTCATTGAGTCCGGAGTTAGGAGAGTAAGAAAGCGAAGTTTTTAAAGAAATTAAATATGATTTTAAGTAATCTGGATCGTTTCTCTTGCGCAATATTTCTAAGCGTTCTGACCGTTAGATTTCGACCCAAATTCACCCTCGAATCAGGAAAGGTGGCCCATACATGTCAAAGTACTTGTGGCCCTGATCAAATTTCGGTAACCGTTGAATTGAAACTGGTCCACCACGGACGATCTGGAAATTCGATCAGACAAAAAACTTAACTTACTTAAGATCCAATATTAGTGAGCTCAAGTCCGACCGCATTTGATAATAGGACCTCCAGAAGTGCTCCGTTGGATCAGAAAGAGCCTGATTTGGTTATAACCTAAGTATACCTTGGCCCTAAGGCTATTTTCATCGACTTTAGGCTTATAAAAAGGGCTTAAACCCTCATTCCCAAATCTCATACGAATTTCCTAAACCTTAGCTACTTAAGAGAGAGAAAAGAGAGAGAAAGTAAGAGAGAACCTGTTGATTCTCCGTGGGATTCTTCCCAGTTGATCTACACATCGAACCTACATTCTGAATTGTTCTTCCGGTGATTCTGATTCCATTCTTGGGTAAGTTAAGTAAATCCTAACTTGTTTTGAAACTTAGAATAGCTGTAGTGAAGTTATGGCTAACCTGTTTCCTGCCTTAGGTAGCATATCCACCGTTAACGAAGACTTATCATCTGAATCACATCTAATACACATTTTCTGGTTTAAGGTGTGGACTATATACGTTTAGGTTATGGTTTTTAAGACTTTCAATGTTAGATAATGATTTATTCATGATGTGAATGTTATTACACATGCCAAATGCGCTATCTGTTTCAATTTACGAATATGTATAATCCATGTTATAATTAGCGTATTTCATATATATGTTAGAATACTTGTATACGTATGAAATTTGCTGTTATGATTGCCATGATTATTTGTCGTAGACATACGCATGGTATGTATGCGGCAACTCCTTGGAAAAAGGACTTGTCCTAATATGTAATGGAATCGACATACGTGATGTATTTTGAATAGTGTAGTCTAAGTGTCTATATAAATGCTTGAATGAGTTAGTAGTTAGTAAAGAGTGACTTTTTAAGTTGTTGAGATATGAATCTCAATCACCTTAACTGTGTATATGATTTCCTCCATGAATTGTATAACCTAGATTATTCATGTTAACTGAGTGTATGATTTTCTCCATGAATTGTATTTATATTCAAGTGATATTTCATAAATGTCCATATGATGGTAGGATATGAATCATATGCCTGTTATTGAGCTTGTACATGATTGGGGTTGTACGACAGTCCAGGTAATCGGTAATCGTATTTCAAATGGTGGTTAAGGTCATTTTCATCACGCAGGATGAGTTTAACGAATCTGAGTCGTACTGGAATGTTCGACAGGGGTTAGGCCACACGGAGTGCTTATGCATTCCATGTCGTTCAACTCAACGTGCGCTTGGCTTAGTTAGGCTTACAACTACCCAATTGACTGATATTTGTTCACTATGTTTGGTCGCTACTGTTTGAATCTAAGATAACAAACTCACTAGTGAAACTCCTGTTAACCTTGGTATCGTGATCCCCTAAGACTCATGATCCGGACATGGTGGTATGGGACACCATGGTCAAGCTGTCGGCGTACGCTGGTGTAACATTTCAAATTTTTGTCAACCTTGGATTAGACGTTCTTAGGAATGGGTCAACCATAACACCTTAGTAACCTCTCAGAACCCAATTCCAAAGCCAAAGAAATCATGTAAAATCAAATTCTTTAGAATTTAATGAGAATTAGCTAGCGCTACGCTAGATTAGCTATGAAATTGTCCCTGATCTCTTTAAATACGTTCTGCAAGACCCAAAACTTGTATAACCAATGACGCTACAATACCCTGAAATCTAGGATCAAACTCTAAACCCGTTTGCTCTCAGGAACCCTTTAAAACTTCGTATTTGATTTAGACTGTGCGTCAAAATTCCGATATCCACAATCTTAGACCATTACGACCGCTTAGCTAGACTTGACAATCGTTTCGAAAATCAACCCCAACCGATGTTTAGAGGCTATTTCATTGAGCCTAGAGTGAAGAGAGTGAGAAATGGGTTAAGATTTGAAATTTTAATTCAAATCTTGCACGGGTCTTTGTGCATTATTATTAAGCGTTATGACCGTCAGAATTCAGCCAAATTTCACCCTCGAGTCAGGAAAAATTTCTCTTTCATATCATGAGACTTGTAGACCTGATTAAGGCACAATGACCGCTGAACTGAAACTGGACCGCCATGTGCGATCTGGGAACTCTACCGGTCTGAAAACTTAATGTGTGCTAGATCCAGTAACCATGAGCTTAAGTCCGACCGCGTTCGGCCAGGGGACCTCCCGAAACGCTCTTTTGGATCGGAACAGTCCCAATTTGGTTATAACTTAAGTATACTTTGTTCCCAAGTCTATTTAGGTTATGTTTTAGCCTATATAAGGGCTTTAAACCCTCTCACAACCCTCCCATCCGAATTTGCAACAAACCTTAGATAGAGAGAGAGAAAAAGTGAGAGATTTTGAGAGAGGTGGGAGAGATTTTTCTGCCACTTGCTATAGCTATTGCACGTATCGAAGCACCGCACTCCAATCACTTTTTCGACGATTCCAACACACTCCTAGGTAAGAAAACCCTAACCTATCACTGTTTTAGGGATTTCTTTAATTCAATAGCAAAGTAGCTTATATATCTTGTGCATTAGATCGCCTTTACGCCGTTGATGAAGCGTATGCGTTCAAATCGAATTGATACACGTCTAGGGTAAAAGGTGCGGATTTTATATGCTTTAATTGACTAATTTCAAAGATTTCAATATCGTTTAATAGTAGATTATCGACGAGCATGCCGTTTGACATGTAAAACATGCTGTCCGTTTTCCGTTTCGTAAACGTACGGTAAATATGAGATTTAGGGTATTTTAGGCATTTATAGAAAATACTGTATATGTCCGTATTTTGCTGAAATGCTTGACATGTAAATTTATCGTGTTATGATATTATATATGCGTGTATAATCTGTTTGGCGAAGAGATTCTCCCTAATGCGCACTTTAGGTCGACATACGCTATGTAGACTAAGTGTTTGTATAAATGTTTGTATTAGCATGTATTGAGTAAATGGTGTTATAAATTGGTTTTGAGAATGAATTCTCAATCCACCTGATGTTGTATACGATTTCCTACATGTTTGCTATATGAATTGATTTCCTTATATGTATGGAATACATGTGTTGGTTGATTTACTTACTTTGTATTCTATAACATGTGTTAACATGCTTGTATTGTTGAACTTCAATTCTATTACTCTCATATGATCACTGGTATGGATTACATATGTTTGGGGCTATGCTTTAGTCCAGGCAGTCGGTAATGGATTGAATTAGTGGTGGGCTTCTATTTGCCACAGTGGACGCGTCGATGAACGCGAGTCGTGTTTTGAGTTGGCGGCAGTGGTTAGGCCACACGAAGTGTTTTATGCACTTCATATCGTTCAGCTTGAGATGCGTCAGTACTAGTCGAGCCCGTCAAGTAACCCGACTGGGCATTGTATGTTCACCCTGTATGAGTCATAACTGCTTGAACGTAGGGTACTGAACTTACCATTGGAAACCCTGTTAACCATGGTACCTTGATTCATAAAGACTCATAAGTCGGCCATGGTGGTATGGGACACCATGGTCGAGCTGTCGGCCTATGCTGGGGCCACAAACCTCCCCGTAGTGACCAATGAGCACCCTACTCTAAGCAGATTATGCTGGTATGAGATACTATATTCTTGTTGTCGGCCTACACTGATCAGGTGACGAGCCCTTTGTAGTGACATTGAGTTTATCCTGACACCGCATGGGGGCGACGAGTCCTGATGCAGTCTTAAGGATATAACTAGGCCTGTATTGATAAGGTGATGGGGGAGAGGTGCAATGAGTGCGAGCAACAGCCCTGAGAACCCTTGCAGTGACCTAGAAATATAACATCGTATGAGATTACTAGGAGTGATGACCCTAGACAGGATCTGTGTTGGGATTGATATAAGCAAGGTACCCTAGTTTCCCAATCCTGCTGTATGAAAAGGACTAATAACAACCCGGTAATCATTATCCATATCGCATTGCATGTGCCTGGAAGATGTGGAGCACTGAGGAACGCAAGCATCCCGCGGGCGTAAGATGGCGCCGTATGAGGGAGTATGTCAGTGAGGACATCCATCATGTCATTTCATGCATGCATTAACAACAGTATCTAGGAATATTTGATTGTTTGCTTTACTATTAACGCGTGATTGATTTGATAACATGCTAATCTTTGCTTTCTTATCCCACTGAGTTGATCACTCACTCCCACGTTATGGGATGGTGTTTCGAACACCCACCAGTCCCTATTTTAGTTGTAGGTGATGGCACTGCTTGTGAAGTGGAGCCGAACTTATATGATAATGAGGAGAACTTCTCCTCCGTGTTTGATCGACGGGATTACAGGGAGGTTGATTAGACGCCTTGACACTTGTCATTTTATATTTTTGGTGCACTCATGTATATTCTTTTCTTTCCATTTTTGGAGTATACATGAATTTAATTAACTTGGTAACATGTTCACACTCTGGAGACTTGCAATCAATTATATATTTTATGTATTTATCACAGTCTTGCGTTTGTCAATTTAACTCTCTGGAGTATGATATGTTGTTTTAGCTTAGTCTGAATCTTATTTAATTTCATCCTACAGACAACATGCATTTATCATTATCTATGTTGCATAAGTGACGTTCTGAAACTCGGGAGTTGGGTTTCAACCCGACCCCTGATTTTTGGGGTGTTACAGTTGGTATCAGAGCATGATTTGGATTAAACCGGACCTGGGTTATGGCCACGCGACGTATGCTGTCGCCCCTTTGACATAGGTGGGTGCAAGAAAAATCTAGAAACACTCGTAGGACTTCAGTTTCGCCAATAGACGAGGTCTACTCAAATCGATCGTTTTGATCGAGTCCATAACGTATCTTTGGTCGCGTGAAGTGACATACGTCGTCTCTAGGTCGTTAGTTGTCAGGTTTGAGACGTTTCCAGAAGAATTCCAAACCTGAAAATGTATGTCCTTGGGTTGTGGGGCAACCACAACCCTTACACTCTATCTCAGGGCTTAAAAACCCCATTTCATCCAATTCCTTCAGAATCTTTCCTTTCACCACCCCATTCTTCAACTCTTTCTAAGTCATTTCTTACTACACATGAATCCAAATGTGTGAATGATGGTGAATAATACTTAAATAAAATTTTTACTATAAATAGTAAAAATATGTAAGAATTGGACTTCTGGCCATTCCAATTATGGAATCTCTTATAATAAATGGGTTAGTTGGATGGATTAGCCTCTCCTACCTCAAAATCATATGCTACATGATGCATAAACTCATTATGGTTTACAGACTAGCCCTAAAACTCTCCAAACGGAGTCTTGGGCCTATCTAGGCTAATATGCAATGAACCAGGGTGGGACCCATGTACATTTGGGGCCTACAGGATAGGGGAAAACAGTCCTGGGGGGTTTCCATCGCTGGATGCCACTTTGGCCGGCAATGGCATCGCCGGTTCGGCGATGCATCGCCGTACGGTGGGCCCCACTCGGTCTAAAATTTAGGCCGACGCCCTTTTATGGTCAGGGCATCCCTCCCATAGGTGGGCCGCACCTCAAAACCCCCTAAAAGTCCTACCTCCTTCACAATCCAAGCCCCCAGGCTCTCCTTTCTTCACCTTCTTGCTGCCTCCCTCTCAAATCTCGTCCTCAAACCACATCCATTCTCATTCTCGGTCACAACCGATCCCACTCCATCATCCATGGCAGTAGACAGTCCTCTCTTTCTTATATCTCGTCCATGGAGGCTCTTATAACCTCCATTTGTGGCTGAAAGTCGGGTGAGCTCCATTTCCACTTATGGTTCTCTTCTCTCTTTGAAAATCTAACCTTTGGGAGCTTGATTCATCCCTCTACAATACCTAGATTCACTTCAGTCCATTTGGGCAACCGTTTCTCCCCATTTTCCTCAATTTCCATGGCTCATTAAAGCTAGTTTTAGCCATCTTCTCGACCTCCAATCTACTACCAATGGGCGAGACCAAACGCAGTAGCTTAGTCCATAAACAACAACCATCTAGTGCTAGGACATCTAGAGTGTTAGACCTAGAGTTAGTATTCCTAGATTTGAAAGATCTGACGATATAGGAACCGTCAAACAATCTTGACCCTAAGCCATAGAACAATCCCTATAGTAAAAATGGTATGAAACCATCTAACGTATAAGTATAGGCTTTGGATTACAGCTAATGAGTTACATACTAGTCTACTAGTTATCTTAAGTAGTGTAAAGCCTGTATATGTTAAGGAATAGGTTATATTTGGTTGGAGTAGAACCTCATTCCTTCGCTTGATCCCCTTAATACTTATAGACTTCTGTTATAACCCTTAGGAAAGTTGTTTTAACTTAGAACCATTAACTCTCAGGGAAAACTTATAAATCCCTCAGATTGAATTTAGATTAAACCAGCACGCCCCTTAGAATTCCCCTTTGAATTACCTTCCCAAGGATTTATTGCAATTGGGAACGCGGAGTAAAGGAATTGTATATTAGCGATGTATTCACGGTTTGAATCAACTTCTGAATCCTAGTAGTTACCAATGAATCCAATGCTCTAATCAAGCAGAAGATCGGCATCGACTGGGATTGAAGACTGATACAACAAATTTTCTGTCATCGCGGGGCAGAAGGTTTATGTATCCTGCTCAGACCCACTACATAACTTTTCTTCCGTGTTGGCTCGACCACATACAACCAAAAGTTATTGCTTTGCCTTTGGGAAATGTTGAGGACATCTAGCCAATAGAGAGTAGGCTTATTTCTACAACCATAGGTATCAATGTCATAGAACGCATCACTAACAAAGGAAGACTAATGTAGTGAGAGGTTGTTTCTCCATTTTATGTCAAGGATAGCCCCTAAGTTGCACCTCGTTCCGATATACGGATCGATACATAGATTTTTGAACCTTAAGTAGAACTAAGTTTTAAGGGGGATAGAACATTTTGAGTCCAATCTAGTTAGGTCAGCCAATGCAACCGTTAGATCAGAGTGGCGCAGCAGAAGCGTGGTTAGCCCCTTCCCCACTGGCCCAGGATCGAAACAGTTGATTTAGGTTATAGTAAGGTTAGGTCACTAAACAGGATCTGAACCTTCCTTAGAATGTCAATACTAAAGTCTCTCTAGGGACTCATTACCCTTAGCCAATTTCAGGGATAAAATTTTATTTTAAGGGGGTAGATTGTAACACCCCGAATTTTTGTCAACCTGGGATTAGACGTCCTTAGGCAATGGGTCAACCATAACACCTTAGTAACCTCCCAGAACCCAATTCTAAAACCAAAGAAATCATGTAGAACCAAATTCTTTAGAATTTAACGAGAATTAGCTAGTGCTACGCTAGATTAGCTGTGAAATTGTCCCTGATCGCTTTAAATACGTTCTGCAAGACCCAAAACTTGTAGAACCAATGACTCTACAATACCCTAAAATCTAGGATCAAATTCTAAACCCGTTTGCTCTTAGGAACCCTTTGAAACTTCATATTTGATTTAAACCGCGCGTCGAAAGTCCGATATCCACAATCTTAGACCGTTACGACCGGTTAGCTGGACTTGACAATCGTTTCGAAAATCAAGCCCAACCGATGTTCAGAGCCTATTTCATTGAGCCTGGAGTGAAGAGAGTGAGAAATGGGTTAAGATTTAAAATTTTAATTCAAATCTGGCACGGGTCTTTGCGCGTTATTATTAAGCGTTCTGACCGTCAGAATTCAGCCAAATTTCACCCTCAGGTCAGGAAAAATTTTTCTTTCATATCATGAGACTTGTAGACCTGATTAAGGCACGATGACCGCTGAACTGAAACTGGACCGCCATGTGCGATCTGGGAACTCTGCCGATCTGAAAACTTGATGTGTGCTAGATCCAGTAACCATGAGCTTAAGTCCGACCGAAATGCTCTTTTGGATTGGAATAGTCCCAATTTAGTTATAACTTAAGTATACTTTGTTCCTAAGTCTATTTAGGTTATGTTTTAGCCTATATAAGGGCTTTAAACCCTCTCACAACCCTTCCATCCAAATTTGCAACAAACCCTAGATAGAGAGAGAGAGAAAAAGTGAGAGATTTTGAGAGAGGTGGGAGAGATTTTCCTGCCACTTGCTATAGCTATTGCACGTATCGAAGCACCGCACTCCAATCACTTTCTTGGCGATTTCAACGCACTCCTAGGTAAGAAAACCATAACCTATCGCTGTTTTAGGGATTCCTTTGATTCAATAGCGAAGTAGTTTATATATCTTGTGCATTAGGTCGCCTTTACGCCGTTGACGAAGCGTATGCGTTCAAATCGAATCGATACACGTATAGGGCAAAAGGTATGGATTTTAGATGCTTTGATTGACTAATTTCAAAGCTTTCAATGTTGTTTAATAGTAGATTATTGACGAGCATGCCGTTTGACATGTAGAACATGCTGTCTGTTTTTCGCTTCGTAAACGTGCGGTAAATATAAAATTTAGGGTATTTTAGGCATTTATAGAAAATACTGTATATGTCCGTATTTTGCTGAAATGCTTGACATGTAAATTTATCGTGTTATGATATTATATATGCGTGTATAATCTGTTTGGCGAAGAGATTCGCCCTAATGCGCACTTTAGGTCGACATACGCTATGTAGACTAAAGTGTGTAGACTAAGTGTTTGTATAAATGTTTGTATTAGCATGTATTGAGTAAATGGTGTTATAAATTGGTTTTGAGAATGAATTCTCAATCCACCTGATGTTGTATACGATTTCCTACATGTTTGCTATATGAATTGATTTCCTTATATGTATGGAATACATGTGTTGGTTGATTTACTTACTTTGTATGCTATAACATGTGTTAACATGCTTGTATTGTTGAACTTCAATTCTATTACTCTCATATGATCACTGGTATGGATTATACATGTTTGGGGCTATGCTTTAGTCCAGGCAGTCGGTAATGGATTGAATTAGTGGTGGGCTTCTATTTGCCACAGTGGACGCGTCGATGAACGCGAGTCGTGTTTTGAGTTGGCGGTAGTGGTTACGCCACACGAAGTGTTTTATGTACTTCATGTCGTTCAGCTTGAGGTGCACCCGTACTAGTCTAGCCCGTCAAGTAACCCGACTGGGCATTGTATGTTCACCCTGTATGAGTCATAACTGCTTGAACCTAGGGTACTGAACTTACTATTAGAAACCCTGTTAACCATGGTACCTTGATCCATAAAGATTCATGAGTAGGGCATGGTGGTATGAGACACCGTGGTCGAGCTGTCGGCCTACGCTGGGGCCACAAACCTCCCCGTAGTGACCAGTGAGCACCCTACTCTGAGCAGATTATGGTGGTATGGGACACTATATTCTTACTGTCGGCCTACACTGATCAGGTGACGAGCCCTTTATAGTGACCTTGAGTTTATCCTGACACCGCATGGGGGCGACGAGTCCTGATGGAGTCTTAAGGATATAAGTAGGCCTGTATTGATAAGGTGATGGGGGAGAGGTGCAACGAGTGGGAGCAACAGCCCTGGCAGCCCTTGCAACGACCTAGAAATATAACATCGTATGAGATTACTAGGAGTGGCGACCCTAGACAGGATTTGTGTTGGGATTGATATAAGCAAGGTACCCTAGTTTTCCATTCCTGCTGTATGAAAAGGACTAATAACAACTCGGTAATCATTATCCATATCGCATTGCATGTGCCTGGAAGATGTGGAGTACTGAGGAACGCAAGTATGCTGCGGGTGTAAGATGGTGCCGTATGAGGGAGTCTGTCGGTGAGGGCATCCATCATATCATTTCATGTATGCATTAACAACAGTATCTAGGAATGTTTGATTGTTTGCTTTACTATTAATGCGTGATTGATTTGATAACATGCTAATCTTTGCTCTCTTATCCCACTGAGTTGATCACTCACTCCCACGTTATGGGATGGTGTTTCAAACACCCACCAGTCCCTATTTTAGTTGCAGGTGATGGAACTACTTGTGAAGTGGAGCCGGACTTATATGATGATGAGGAGAACTTCTCCTCTGTGTTTGATCGACGGGATTACAGGGAGGTTGATTAGACGCCTTGACACTTGTCATTTTATATTTTTGGAGCACTCATGTATATTCTTTTCTTTCCATTTTTGGAGTATACATGTATTTAATTAACTTGGTAACATGTTCACACTCTGGAGACTTGTAATCAATTATATATTTTATGTATTTATCACAGTCTTCCACTTGTTAATTTAACTGTCTCTGGAGTATGATATGCTGTTTTGGCTTAGTCTCAATCTTGTTTAATGTCATCGTACAGACAACATGCATTTATCGTTATCTATGTTGCATAAGTGACGTTCTGAAACTCGAGAGTTGGGTTTCTACCCGACCCCCAATTTTCAGGGTGTTACAGTTGGGGCAACGAGCCTCCACTGAGTTGATCACTCACTCCCATGTTCTGGGATGGTGCTTAAACACCAACCAGACCCTGACTTAGCTGCAGGTGACGGCGATGCTTGCGAGGCGGAGCCGGAGTTCGACAAGGACGAGGAGGCATTCTCATTTATGTAGTTCTCAAGCGGGTTCATGTGAGCCTTGTCCTAACCAGCGGAGATTTTGGGATATGTATATGTTGATTTTGCACAGTTTGATACATATATTGTGATAAACAGTTGTATATATTTCCCTAGGCAGAGCACGCATACTTTGGGGATTATTTTGGTTTATATTTGTATTTAAGTCTTCCGCTTGCATTTTCTCAATATCCCTAAATTATGTCTGTTGATCTGGCTTAATCTATTTCATGTTTTATGCACTAATACAAACAACATACATCCATCATTGTTTATGTTGCATAAGTGATGTTTTGGAACTCGGGAGCTGAGTTATGCTCGACCCCCAAATTTCAAGGCGTTACACCATCCCGGGTGAAAAACACTAGACTAAAAGCTGAGCACGGCATAAGTTGGGCATGGCCTAGCATGGTAGGCTAAAGTTTGGCAGGACGCTCTCAAATCTATATAACCATGAAACACTCAAGTTCAGAGAACTATAACAGAGCCATTGTCATATATGGCAGGGTGGTGTGCAAATTAGGTTCGCCCATGCATGTTACTATAGCATGGATGGTTTAAGTCTCAAAAATCACTTCTATTAGACAATCTTATTCATAACGTGTGTTAATATAGTTAGGGTGGAAAACACAAACAATTGAGGTAAGAGGTATGATTTGATAGGAGTTGCAGCAAAAGGAATTGGAAGTAAATTGGGTTGATTTTAAATCACATGAAAGAGAAGAGATTTGAAAGTAATAGTTGTAAAATACCTTTTTTGGCTCCCTTGGAGAGTTGTACGAGTAAACAAAGTTGTTGTCATGCTCCTTATATGTAGTACACACGATACACTGATGATATTGTAAAACAATCCAATTATTGGCTGCATCACTAAAATCATACCCAGAGAATGATTCAAACTGCCCAAAGGTTGACCATTAAATGGAAAATTAAAAAATGTTGACAAGTTCCTTACTTATGATCCTTACATTTATGGCCCATCTGAGGCTTGAAATTTTCTCATTTTTGGCTCAAGTATATATTTTAATGGGCTTAATATAATCATTTTTGTCAAATATCACATATGTATACTAATTTTGTATATATAAAGTTGATTTGGGATATCACATATGTTCCTGCAAACATATTAGAGAATTCCAGTGCATTCTAATTCCTCCTATTTACTTCCATCCAAACAAAATAGTTGAATTTTAATGCATTTTATTTATAGGCTACCAAACACAACTAAAGATTCCATTTACGCTTGATTTAAATGTAATTATAAAATAGATTTCATTTACTCCCATTTACAACCCTCTCTCTCTCTCTCTCTCTCTCTCTCTCTCTCTCTCTCTCTCTCTCTCTCTCTCTTTTATACATCACTTCTCCTACCTCTCCTCTATCCTTAAGTTTCTCTCACCATCCTTCTTCTCGAAAGACCGTGTTGAGACTTAAATAATGCATAATTTTTCCCATTTATATCTTGGTTTTATGAACATGAATTAGCTTAATGTTATATTTTACTCATGCATGTGTTGCAAGGTGAATTTAAGAGCTTAGATTGAAAAGGGGTGCTAAAAAGCATGGATTTGATGCTCAAGAATCATCAAGGCAAAAGATGGATCTTAGGAGACCAAGATTAAAGAATTCACATATCAAAGATCCAAGAAAACTAAGTGAGGAATGAAAAGAATCGAAGATTTGAAGTGAAGAATCCTAAAATTGTCTTGAAAAGTGTATTCTAAAGCTCTGAAGTCTATTTTGAAAAACTGTGTGGCGTAAAGACTATTTTAACGAAACTGTGCAACGAGAAAGTCTATTTTGAGAAATCACGTAAAGTTGAGGCGATTTCTAGAGTTTTCCAACTTTATACGAAAATTGGAGTTCCCCACTTATAAATGGGCTTCCTAAGGCATTCCTAAGGATTATTCAAGGCATCCCAAAATAAAATTTAGGATTTTTAAAGAGTTTTTAATTTTATTAAAGTTCTATAAGTTATTTTTTTAGATCTTTTCTATTTTTATTTATTTCTTTCTTGTTGCTTTTTATTTCTACAATTTAATTATGTTTTTCACATGGGTTTAATAATTCTTTAAGTTATGATGATTGATTGTTTTAATGATGAGGAATGGTGTATGCATGTTATCTATTGTTTAGGTTTCTTTTTTTTATCCTCTTGTGATATCTATATGTTTCCATCATATCAGATCCACATTAATAGATAGGCTTACCCTAGATCAATCAGATTTCCTATATATGAGAGGTTCTCAACCTATTATATTTCTTTGATTTCATTATTTCATTGATATTAAATTCTTAAAATCATTGACGCTTGAGAATATATATCAATGGTGCAAATCCATGATTTTCTAATATTTTATATCACTTATTAAAATATTTAAACTATTTTATTTTTCGATTAGGCTGACTATAGTGCTCAGATCTTAGTTGTGTTATCCAAGTCATCATGATTTTGGAACATTAACCTATGTGTGAAACTTTGAAGCTTAGGTGTTATTTTATTCAGTTGAATTACATCCATTCAAAAATCCTAAAATCAAATCATCGGTTTAGTTTTTATTATTTCATTTGTTTTGCAATTGATTTGTTCCTTCTCACAATTCATCTCCCTATGGGATCGACCCTGTATTCACAGGATACTACTTAAGAACCTCTGCACTTGGAGGCAAGCAATCAAGTTTTTGGCGCCGTTGCTGGGTAAAGACTGAGATAAATTAGATTTGTGCAAGATAGCTAAGGTAAATTTTTTTAATTTCTCTTCTAAACCTTCCAAATTTTTTGTAGATTTTTTTTCTTTGAAAGTAAATTCAGTTGGGTCTTTCAAGCATTAACTATGATATAACGTTGTCCTGCTTAAGATTTTATCACCCAAGTGCTATGTTTGTCCTACAGTTACTGTTTGATCACAAAGATCATCCGCTGAATCTATTTTCCAGATTAGCATAGTTTAATTTCTGCATTAGTTTTACTTTTGTTGATTTATTTTATTATTATTATTATTATTATTGTGGACTGAGCCCTCATGGTCAGCCCTGTCGCCTGAGTTGTTGATTTATTTTGTTTTATAGACTGAACCCTCATGGTCAGCCCTGCCGCCTGGGTCGTTGGTTAAGTTTTTATTTTTATTTTAAGTATCATACTTTTTATTTGATTAGTGGTATTTGTTGTGTGGTGTGAATGATTTATTTCCCGTTAGAGTAATGATTAAAACAATAGACTCTCTTTTGAAGGCGGACTAGCTCCAGGCCTTAATCATTTACTTAGAAGAGGTACTCAACATCATTTGGATTTCGTGGTAGACTTAGTTGATAATCCAAATCCAAATCTGCCAGATCCAACTATAAATCAAAAAAGAAAAAATCAACTTAATCCTCCTCTTGATGATGAAAATGAAGTTCATAAGAATGTGTTAAACTAACCACGGACTTTACGTGAACATTTACACCCTTAGAGATCAACTTTACCATCTTGGATAGTATTCCTTGCTCATACAAGGAACATTGATTTTAAACTAGTGTGATTCAATTGATTCCTAAATTTCACGGCTTGGATTCTAAAAGCCCCTACTTGCACCTTAAGGACTTTGAGGAAGTAATTGTAACGTTACAAGTAAATAATGGCAATAGGGATATACTTAAGCTTAGGTTATTCTCATTTTCTCTGAAGGATCGGGCCAAAGTATGACTCAACTCTTTAAGACCTAATACCATCACTTCATGGCAAGCCTTAAGTAGAGAGTTTTTGAAAAAGTTCTTTCCCGAGCACAAAATAAATGCACTAAAATAAGAAATTACGTCATTCTCCCAAAAGGGGAATGAACTATTTTTTCAAACTTGGGAGCACTTCAAAGACCTTTTAATTACCTGGCCACATCATGGTTATGAACCATGGCACGTGATTGATGCATTCCGAAAGGGGCTCACGATGGATACCTGTCAGTTTATAGAGAGGATGTGTGGTGGAACCTTTCTTGACAAAGATCATAATGAGGCTTAGGATTTTCTATATATGTTAGCCAAGAATACGTAGACATGGGATGGCTTTACTAAACCAGACCAAACTAGACTCATTCCTAAAGAGAAATCAAGGATGTATGTTCTAAGAGAGGAAGATGACCTTAATGCAAAATTCGTTGCATTGGCTATAAAGGTCGAAGCCTTGAAAATTAGGAAGGTTGATATGGTTAAAGTAAACACTTCCTTAGGTAATTTTTGTAGCATTTGCGGTAGTAGAGACCATGACACAAAGGATTGTCCAATAATCTCAGTTGTATAAAATATCAGTCATGAGCATGAGCAAGCAAATGCTATAAATAATTACCAAAGGTCAGTTATGCAACTAATGGAAAACACGTATAATCCAAATTAGTATAACCATCCTAATCTTAGTTGGAGGAATGAACCATAAACTAATGCACCCAATGCACCTCAAATGCTTCCACAAAATAACTTCTTTGGGATACCTAATAATGCACCACATGTGCCCCCACCAAAGCGATCATCTATGGAGGATGCATTGACCGCATTCATGAACTCTCAAGCTCAAATGAATCAGTCTTTAATCCAATCAAATCAGGAATTAAAGATGGTCGTGGCTAGGATTGAGACTTAACTAAATGTTAGGGAAAAGGCACCCTTCCTTCTCAACTTGTGTCAAACCTTAGAAACACACATTTCATTGGAGACTCAAATCCAAGTGAGCTGCATCATGAACAAGCTAAGGCCATCATTACCTTGAAAAGTGGAAAAGAGGTCAATAACAAAATAATGTAACCGGTAGAAACACCGGAGAATGAGCCACTGTCTCAAGAGCATGATGAATCGACTATGGTTCAAAAGCTGCAACAACAAAAGGATAAAGAGACTAAGTCATATAACCCTCCAGTTCTATTCTCATCTAAACTTTAGAATTCAACTATCCCCATGAAATATCAAGAGGTGTTGGATGTGCACCAAAAGGTTATTGTCAATATTCTTCTGCTTGATGCTATTAGACAAATTCCATCATATGCTAAATATCTCAAGGACTTGTGCACTGTAAAGAAAAAATTAAATGTTCATAAAAAAGCCTTCTTTATTGAGAAAGTGAGCGCTATCATTTAACAAAGGGATGTACCTAAATACAAAGACCTGGGAAGTCCCACTATTCCTTATATTATTAGAAATTTCCAAATTGAGCATGCTTTGCTAGATTTGGGTGTAAGTGTCAACTTAGTATCTTATTCGGTTTACAAACAAATGGAGTTAGGTGAGCTTAAACCAACCGCATTTACACTCCAACTCACCGATCACTCTATTAAGGTACCAATGGAAATTTTAGAAGATGTGCTAGTCCAAGTGAAAAAAAATCTATTTCCCCGTGGATTTTATTGTACTAGACATTGAACCATGTGTAAATGCTAGCGCTCAAGTTTCCATCATTTTATGCTGCCCATTCCTAGCAACTTCAAATGCAATAATAAATTGCAGGAATGGAATGATGAACTTGTCTTTTGATAATATGACTCTAGAGCTAAATATTTTCAATCTATGTAAGTAGCCCATTGATAATAATGAGATCCATGAGCTGAATTTCATGGACTGCTTGATAGAAGAAGAGGAATTGAAACCTAGTCTAACTGAGGAATTGATTCAAATCATTGGAGACTTGAAAAATTATGATTTAGAAAAAGCACTTGCTGAAATTTGTGATGATAATAAGAGCACTACCAACCAGGACATTGGTATGAACCAATGGAGACCGCACACTCAAATCCTATCTATCGAGGACTCCCGACCTCTACTATCACCAACCAATGTTTCAAAGCTTGATTTAAAACCACTACTAAATGAGCTTAAGTATGTATACTTAGGTGAAAATAAAACTTATCTTGTGGTGATCTCTTTATTTTTAGAGAAGGATCAAGAGATTAAATTGTTGAATGTTCTAAGGGACCACAAAGGAGCCTTGGGCTGGACCATTTCTGACATCATGGGTATAAGCCCTTCTATATGTACCCATCAGATCTACCTCGATGAGGACGTCAAAATAATTAGACAACCTCAAAGGCATCTCAATCCACTCATGATAGAAGTTATAAAAAATGAGGTGATCAAATTATTGGACGTGAGAATCATCTACCCAATATCCAATAGAGTTTAGGTCAGTCCAACTCAAGTAGCCCTAAAGAAATCCGAAATAACCATTGTGTAAAATTTTAATAATGAACTCATACCAACACGTGTCACCATAGGTTTGCGTGTTTGCATTAGCTATAGAAAATTGAACCAGGTCACAAAGAAGGACCGTTTTCCTTTACCATTCATTGATCAAGTTTTAAAGAGGGTAGTAGGTCACTCCTTCTATACTTCTCTTGACAGATATTCCGAATATAACCAAATACAGATAGCCTTGGAAGACCAAGAGAAAACCACATTCACTTGTCTATTTGACACGTTTACTTTCAAACGAATGCCATTTAGATTGTGTAACGCCCCAGTAACTTTTCAACAATGTATGTTAAGTTTTTTTTTCAAATATGGTTGGGAAGTTTCCTGAGATTTTCATAGATGACTTCTCTGTATTTGGGAATAGTTTAGAGTATGCTTCAATAATTTATCTCTTATCTTATATAGGTGTGAAGAGAAACACCCTGTCTTAAATTGGAAGAAATGTCATTTCATGGTTCAAAAAGGAATTGTTTTAGGTCATGTTATCTCCAAAAATGGAATCGAGGTAAATCGCTCAAAACTCGACATTATTGCTAATCTACCTATCCCTCAAAATGTTAGAGATATTAGATCACTTATAGGACATGCTGGTTTTTATAGAAGATTGATCAAGGACTTTAGTGTCATTACTAGACTGTAAGACCCGTGTCCTAGTCCGTACTATTTCGTCGACTCTCCCGATTCTTCCCATCAAATTTTAGCAATCCATGACCTGTAATCGACGTTGCGCATGACTGTAAGTCGTATTCTATACATTTGAGTCAGCTTAATCCGAGACTTGTACCATTGCGACCGCAGTCACCGCGGTTCTAACGCCGCGACTCATGTACCGATCCGATACCCTGACTAAGAGATGTGAGCCGGCGGTTATTTTGAGAAAACACCACGCGTTGTAAATTCTAAGAGAATCTCTACGACATGTCAAATCAATCCCATCAATCACCTCTCATGTCAAGTACAAAGTACCCATGCTTTCTTTCTCCATAAGTCAAGTAACCACCAAGTCAACTCTCATGTCAAGTATACCATCACCTCACCCATCACTCACATCCATCACCCATCTCTCACATCTCCTTACAACCCTCTCTCTCTCCCTCATTTTCCAAATAATAATCCCAAGCAAGAGAGTGCACGTCCATGCATTTTCATGAGAGAAAAATGACCTTGTGTGGCCCACCTTTTCCATCCCTTTAACTCTCATCCTAACCATCCATTTCTCACCTCCACCATCAAAGTGAAGCATAAGGAGAGTGGCTTTCCAACGGACCGAGAAGATCAAGTGGTGGGTGCTCCCATAGCTTAGTTTTTCATATTTTTAAGATGGGCCAAGTGAGGCCAACCGATCAATGGTTTGAATCTCACTTGGGACCCTAAGATATGGCCGATGGCCCATCTTGATCATCAATATCATTCCATGATGGGGCCATTCTCCATGGATCCCATCATGATGTTTACTTTCCTTGCATTAAAGAGGTCATATAGACCGTTCATTTTGGATGGAGAGGGATCTCCACCGTTGATCTTTTATTTGGAGGGCCATATGCAATGGGACCCTTGATGTAGATTGGATGCTTGAAACAGAGGGCCCATAGTGTCGGGGTCCCTCCATCACACGTGTCCCACTCTTTTCTCTCTCTCCCTCTCTTTTATATATTTTTTATGTGATGATGATGAGTTTGTGCGGTCCACTTGAATGGACCCCACCATGGAGTGAGTATTTTATCTAAGCCGTCCATGAGTGGGGCCCATCTTATATGTATTGTACTTACACCATCCATCTTGTGGTGGCCCACCTAAACAGAAAAAGAAAAAAAAAAAGAAACGTTCAGTGTCTGGACGCTGGACGTGGAAGGAAAACACAAATATTAGCTTGGTTCTACAAGCCATTAGGGTGGACCACTTGTATAGGACCCACCTTGATGTATGTTTCTAATCCAAACCATCCATCCTCTTCTCCAACTCATTTTAGGCATTGAGCCAAAAAATGAGGATGATTTGAGTAAATAGTGGGCCATAGTTTTAAAAACAGTACCATTACTATTGAAATCTAACCAGGTTTTTCTTACACGCTGAAAAAGGCCCAATAATGGTCTTGATAGAATTGTCATGGGCTGAGGAATCCAACGGCTGGAGTGGATGTGCCTAATGCAGGCCTATCTAGGAAAAATCGTAAAAAACACTCATTTAAAAAAAAAAAAAATTCAAGCAGCAGAGACTGCTGCCTCTAGACGTCAAGAGAGAGAGGACGCGCAGGCGTCCTACGCTCAACAGCGGGCGAACGTCAGGGGATCCCACGGCTGATCGTGTGGGCCCCACCTTGATGTTTATTTACCATCTGACATGTCCATAAGGTGGCCCACCCTCTAAGGTGGGCCCTCTCCAAAAATGAGGCACATCTAAAGCTCAGGTGGCCCACACTATAGGAAACAGTGAGATTGAACGTCTAACATTGAAACCCATTTTGGGTTCACGGAAGTTTTGAATCAATACGAAATTTGTTTTCACTCTTCATCCATGCCTGCGTGAGGTTATGAACGGATTGGATGGCCTATAAACATTATGGTGGGCCCCACGTGGGACCCAAATGATATGTGTGTTTTATACACACCATCCAGGCGGACGGTGGGAGCCACCATGGTGTATGTGTTTAACCACACCGTCCACTGTTGTGGATGGTGGAACCCCCCTTGATTTATGTGTTTTACCACACTGTCCACCGTTTGGACAGTGGGACCCACCATGATACATGTACTGCATCCAAACTGTCCATCCAATTTTGAAAGCTCATTTTGGCATGAGCTAAAGATTGAGCTAGATCCATAGTTCAGTGGATCCCACCCTTGGTGCATGTGTTGCATCCAAACCTTCCATTTACTTTGTAAACTCATTTTCTGGCTTGAGCTAAAAATAAGTCAATCTATGGTGCAAGTGGGCCCACCTTGACATGTGTATAGGGCCCATATTGATGTAACTGTGGCCATTCATTGAGGCCTACCTTGGCATATATCTAAGGCCCATGGGATTAAGCCCATTTGACATATATTAGGCCCATGGGATTAAGCTCATTTGGCATGTATAAGGCCTATGGGATTAAGCCCATTTGGCATATATAAGGCCCATGGGATTAGGCCCATTTGATAAGGCCATAAGTTTAAGCCCATTTGATGCATATGAGGCCCAAGTTGTGAGGCCCACTTTGATGTATTTCAAGGCCCATGGGTCATGGACCATTGCAATGTACATAAGGCTCATTGGTGAGGCCCATTAATGCAGCCCATTTGATGAATGTAAGGCCCATGTGATACGGCCCATTTGATGTATCTAAGGCCCATGGGTCAAGGCCCAATGGGATGTCCTTAGGGTCCATTGAAATGTGCGTTTCCCCATGGTTCATGTAATGATATTTATGGTGGGTCGTGCCTTAGGAGCAATGATAGTTTGACGTCCACATTGTAAGTACAATGTTAGTTAAATGTCCGCATTGTAACTCTCCTTAGGGCCCATTGATAAGGCCCATACTCGTTAATATTCATCGCTTTGTAACATGCTTAGTATAATCCTATGACTCATGTCCATACGCATCATATGTATGCTTGATATGAGTAGTGACTGATCATAACATACGCCATTTGGCAGACCATTTACGGGACTCGTTATGAGATAGAGTGCCCTACATGATCGTGCAGTACGCGCTATATTTCTGCATGATTTGACGTGTGATTCATGCATCTCGCATATGTGTGACTTGATCACTGCACGCCCTAGCAACATCAGGGCCGTGGCTCCACAGGTACATCATGGATGGCCGTATCGGATACCGAAAATACTTGGTTCTAGCACTGTGGGCACTTAAGATGTCCTTGGATGAAAGTCCCAGAACATTTTTGGTACCAGGAGATGCTCCAACGTTTAGACCGAGTGGATACATGAGCGCCCGAGTTTCGAATACCAGTAGGCCAAGTCTCCCACTGTATCGTGGTCGGTTGGAAGGGGGTGTGGCCTTATCCGCCTAAGTGACGGGGCTATAAGCTAGGCTGAATTTGACCAACTTACAAATGAGTCCTCTATCGACGAGCTGGGTAGGTATTGGCAGACTACTGGTCAGGCGGATAGTGAGGTCTATTCCGCTTGCTTGACTGTGAAGCTACGGAGGTGGCAGTCACTGCGAAGTGTATTAGACCCCGGTGATATCCAGAGAGAAACTGTACTGATATGTATACTTGATGAGTACCGACTTGCTTGGATTACATTTCGCATATGACATTCGGTTATATAGGCCTTGCATTGCATCGGTGTAGCCGTTGGCATTCATATTTCGCATCGCATGGCCTTGGTATGGCCGATAGCATTCATGCCTTGCATTACATAGCCTTGGTATGGTTGATTGTATTCATGGACTTACCGCATACTTTTGCATTACTCCGATATTGTACACTTAGTGTTTGCCTTGTACACACACTTACACCACCCTCTAAGATTTTGTAAGCTTATGCACGACCGTTGCGTGCAGGTAGCGTTAGACAGTAGCAGCACTGAGGCAGGAGCGTGTATTAGGACCTTTTGGAGCTTTTTGATCACCTTATATTTCTCTTTCCGCATTGTACTTAAAGTTTTTTTGATATAGTGGATATGTGGTGTTATTGCTTTGTGACTTAGTTATCTTGTGGTTATGCTCCATTACAAAAAAAAATCATTCTGAAAATCCTCCTTGTAGGATCCCAGGATCGAAATCTGGCATATGATTGTCAGGAGCCGAGAATGGGGCACTACGGAGGCTGTCGGTACCAGATTCGGCGATCGGGATACATGTGAATCCGATTTTCGGGTTTGAGGCGTGATATAGACCCTTGACTAATCTTCTTCGAAAGGATGTTCCATTTAAGTAGACAGATGAGTGTGCAAGTGCCTTTAATAAAATTAAATTATCCCTTACCACCGCACCTATCATGCGTCCACCAGATCGGACACTTCCTTTTGAACTAATGTGCGATGCAAGTGATTATGCCATAGGGGCTGTTTTGGGCCAAAGGAAATATAAACGGCCCTACGTTATTCACTATGCAAGTAAAACTCTAAACTCGTCACAAGTGAACTACTCAACAATTGAAAAAGTGTTACTTGCAGTAGTTTTTACTTTGGATAAGTTTAGGTCCTACTTGTTAGGATCTAAAGTGGTCATTTTCATGAACCACTCAGCTTTGAAATGTTTGCTATCTAAGAAGGATACAAAATCGAGACTTTTGAGATGGATCCTCCTACTCCAAGAATTTGACTTAGAGATAAAAGATAAGAAATGAGTAGAAAACATGGTGGTCGATCACATTTCCAGATTAATGTTAGATGATTCCACTAAGAAGATGCATATCCAGGACATTTTTCCTAACGAAGAATTATTTGTGATCTCCAAATTGCCTTGGTATGAGGATATAGTGAACTATCTTGTAACGGGAAAAATGCCCTATTATTGAAAGTCACAAGATAGGAAGCATTTTGAAACTGAGGTTAGGAACTTTTGGGATGACTTGTATTTATATAAATATGAGACTGATCATATTTTTAGACGTTGTGTCCCAAAAGATAAAGTTCAGAGTATTATTTCCTTTTGTTACATGGAAACATGTGGTGGCCATATTTCTGCTAAGAAAACCACTGCAAAAATCCTGTAGTATGGTTTTTACTGGCCCACCATGTTTAAAGACACCTATGTTTTCTGTGTTGCTTGTGATAGATGTCAAAAGTTGGGAAGAGTGTCCCGACGCAACATGATGCCTTTATCCCCAATTTTACCATTGGAGATATTTGATTGTTGGGGTATTGATTTTACGGGCCTATTTCCATCTTCTTTTGGATTTCTTTATATATTGATTGATGTGGACTATGTTTCAAAGTGGATTGAGGCAGTTCCAAGTAGGACCAATGACAACAACATGGTCATTTTAAACTCCAAAGGCCATCATTAGTGATGACGGGTATCACTTTTGCAATAATACATTTGAGGCTTTGATGAAGAAATATGACATCAAACATAAAGTGAACACCCCATACCACTCACAAATGAGTGGGCAAGCTGAGATTTCTAATCAGGAAATCAAACACATTTTAGAAAAAACTATGAGGCCAGATAGGAAGGATTGGTCCCTCGAACTATCCGACACTTTATGGGCTTATAGGACTGCTTATAAGACCCCGATTGAAATATCTCTATACAGATTGGCGTATGGAAAGGCTTGCCACTTGCTTGTGGAGTTGGAACATAAAGCCTACTGGGCAATAAAGAAATTAAACTTTGATATATACTAAGTAAGTGGACAAAGAAAATTAGACTTGAATGAATTAAAGGAGCTGAGGAGAGACTCCTATGAAAATTTTAAAATCTACAAAGAGAGGACTAAAGCTTTTCATGATAAAAACATCCTGAGAAAAAATTTTGAACCTCAGCAAAATGTCCTATTGTACAATTCATGTCTCCAATTCTTTCTGGGAAAGTTAAGATTAAGATGGACACACCCCTTCATTGTGAAGATTGTTAATACTCATGGGGCTGTTGAAATTGAGAATCCACATAATGATACTGTGTACAAGGTTAATGGTCAGAGATTGAAGCCTTATGTGAAAAACTTTCATTTGGGAGAGGAGTCCATCCCTCTTCATGAGAGCCAGAATATTCAGATTGATGTTCCTAGTTTGATGGAGCATTTTTGTATGATTTGTATCATATTTAATTTTTTTTAGTGTCACCTAGCAAGTGAGTTCTTCATGGTAGGTACTATCTACCCTTTCTTTTATTTTTATTGTTCTTTACATTACGTTATAATTACATTGGAGACAATGTAGATTTTTGATTGGGGGGTGTGGATAGTCATCCATGTGAGTTTTTTTTTTTTTTTTTTAGGTTTCAGTTTATTTTTTTTTATTATTATTATTATTAAGTTTCGGTTAGGTTTAAGTTTTTTTTTTAAAGGTTTATAGGGAATTTTTTTCAATATTTTTAAAATAATATGTTTATATGTAAGAATGTAGATATGATATTATGCGAATTCCAAAGGCAAAGTTAATATTTATTCTGGGTTGATAGTGGTCAGAAATCTGATAACTGAAAATTATAAACTTGAGTTCAATTATCTAATCACTAGTTTAAAGTGAGTTGTAATTTGATGTACTGAATTCACAATACACTCTAGCTAACTAAGTGAGGAATATGATATGTGAACTAGAATACCAAATTTTAATTCAAACAAGGTTGAATGAACTAGTACCATTGATATATGCTTAAAAGAGATAATATTGAAGGAAAAAAAAGTGATGGAAAAAGAAAATTTTATTATAAAGCATGAATGCAATGACCATAGCAATCGTATCAGTAATCCGGAGTAAAGATACCTAAGTATCCATTACTGCTACCATTACAAGTATGATAGCTTAGGATATGAAGCAAACCCGGTGGAAATCTTCATCTAAAGTGGTCTATAATAATGAGGATATGATGATAAAAGAAGAAATGACATGAAGAAAATGAGAAAACTAGAGATTTCGTATTCTTGGAATGATTGAACGGAGTTAGGATAGAGAACATGCATATTTCTCAAAGTTAGACTAAAGTCACGGAGCATCTAAGGATATTTGATCATAACTATTCTAAATTTTGATTAGGTCTCTGAACTCAAGGATGTAATAGATTAGAAAATTGAGATTCTAACTAACTTCAGACTTAGGGTAAGTATTGTTTTATTTTGGAATTCACAAGGTGAATGGAGGCATAATTATATAAATTTTTGGGTATTGAACTATTTTTCGTGTTTTCAATGTTTTTGGGTAACATTTCTGAAAACCCTCATGAGACTATAACTCGTTCACTAGGAGAAACCTAGGGGTTTAAAGGCTTATTACATATGCTAAATGCAATCGAGATTACCTACGAAAGTAGTGTAGTTAGAATTTTTTTTGTTTTAATTTTGTTTCTAAAATTAGTTTTATTCTTATTTTTAATTTTTCGCTTATTTTGCTCGGGACAATTAAAATGTTGGTTGGGGTGTGTGTTGAGACTCAAATAATACAAAATTTTTCCATTTATATCTTGATTTTATGAACATGAATCAGCTTAATGTTATATTTTACTCATAGATGTAATGTAAGGTGAATTTAAGAGCTTATATTGAAAAAGGGTGCTAAAAAGCATGGATTTGATGCTCAAGAATCATCAAGGCAATGAA
Organism: Magnolia kwangsiensis; assembly: GCA_037074715.1. Lineage (NCBI taxonomy): Eukaryota > Viridiplantae > Streptophyta > Magnoliopsida > Magnoliales > Magnoliaceae > Magnolia > Magnolia kwangsiensis. The sequence goes on from CM073571.1 coordinate 170,880,624, forward strand.
TAGTGTTATGAGAACAAGATTGAAGAATTCATATATCAAAGATAAAAAAAAAAACCAAGTGAGGAATAAAAAGAATCGAAGATTTGAAGTGAAGAATTCTAAAATCACCCTTAAAAGTGTATATGAAGCTCTAAAGTCTATTTTGGAAAATTGTGCAGCGTAAAAACTATTTTAACAAAACTGTGCAACGAGAAATCTATTTTGAAAAACTTCATAAAGTTGAGGCAGTTTTTAAAGTTTTCCAACTCTGTACGAAAATTAGAGTTCCCCACTTATAAATAGGGCTTCCTAGGGCGTTCCTAAGGATCATTCAAGGCATCGCAAAGCAAAATTTAGAGTTTTTAAAGAGTTTTTAATTTTATTAAAGTTCTACAAATTATTTTTTAAAATCTTTTCTATTTTCATTTATTTCTTTCTTATTGCTTTTTATTTATGCAATTTAATTATATTTTTCTAAGTTCCTTCTAGCCCAAGCCAGAAGGGAAGCACATGGGTTTAATAATTCTTAAGTTACGATAATTGATTATTTTAATGATAAGAAAAATGGTGTATGCATGTTATCCATTGTTTAGGTTTTATTTTTTTATCCTTTTGTGAGATCCATACATTTCCATCATACGAGATCTACATTGATGGATAGGCTTACCCTAGATCGATCAAATTTTCTAGATAGAAGAGGTTCTCAACTTATTATATTTATTTGATTTTCATTATCTCATTGATATTGAATTCTTAAAATCACTGACACTTGAGAATATATATCAATGGTGCAAATCCATAATTTTTTAATATTTTATATCACTTATTAAAATATTTAAACTATTTTATTTTTTGATTAGGCTAACATAGTGCTCAAATCCTAGTTGTGTTATCCAAGTCATCATGTTTTTGAAACATTAACCTATGTGTGGAACTTTAAAGCTTGGGTGTTATTTTATTCAATTGAATTACATTCATTCAAAAATCTCAAAATCAAATCATCAGTTTATTTTTTATCACTTAGTTTGTTTTGCATTTGATTTTTTTCTTCTCATAATTCATCTTCATGTGGGATCAACTTTGTATTCACGGGATACTACTTACGAACCTCTACACTTAGAGGCAAGCAATTAAATTTTGATTAGGGGAGTTCAAAGAAAAAGAAGGATTTTTTTGTTTGGCCTATCTTCTCTTCTTTCTTCTTTTTTCCCCAACTCACTAATAATGAAATTCTCCATAAGTGCAAAATTTTTGTTATGCTTAATATCTTTAGTTTGATCTATATCTGTATTAATTATTCCTATCCTTCAAGTAGATTTTTCTTCGCCAAATTACCTATGCCACATAATGGATGTAGACCTCCTAAAAAAAAGAGGTGTGTAGAAATAAGAATTGAACGAATTTTAAAAGAAATAAATGATTCAATGATCTGAAAAAAGAATAATATTATTATGGTTCAAGAGGAAGTAGTAGTATCCACTCGGACACTACAGTGGAAGTGTGTTGAATCAAGTACAGACAGTAAGTGTCTTTATTATGGCCATTTCTTTTTGGCCCCGCTTATGAAAGGCCAAGCAGATACGATAGGTATCGCGATGCGAAGGGCTTTACTTGGAGAAGTAGAAAGAACATGTATTACACGTGCAAAATCTGAAAAGGTACCACATGAATATTTTACGATAGTCGGTAATTCATCAAGACCATGAATACTAGCAATGTCATCGCCTACTTGAAGTATGGTGCCGGTATTCACAATCGTGACTTCTCGATTATATTATTCAATATGTTCACGGATAATATTACTAATTTCGTCGGCTCGAATGGTTACCATTAGTGTCTCTTAATTCTTTTTCGGAAATAAAGAGAGAAAAAAACTTGATTGCTTGCCTCCAAGTGCAGAGGTTTGTAAGTAGTATCCTATGAATACAGGGTCGATCCCATAGGGAGATGAGTTGTAAGAAAGACAAAATCAAATGCAAGACAAACTAAGTAATAAAAACTAAACTGATGATTTAATTTTGAGATTTTTGAATGGATATAATTCAACTGAATAAAATAATACCCATGCTTCAAAGTTCCACACATATGTTAATGTTTCAAAATCATAATAACCTGGTTAACACAACTAGGATCTGAGCACTATGATCAGCCTAATTGAAAAATAAAATAGTTTAAATATTTTAATAAGTGATATAAAATATTAAGAAATCATATATTTGCACCATTGATATATATTCTCAAGCGTCAGCGATTTTAAGAATTCAATATCAATGAGAAAATGAAAATCAAATAAATATAATAGGTTGAGAACCTTTCTTATCTAGAAAATCTGATTGATCTAGGGTAAGCCTATCCATGAATGTGGATCTCATATGATAGAAACATATGAATTTTATAAGAGGATAAAAAACAGAACCTAAATAATAGATAACACACATACACTTTTCTTCTCATCATTAAAACAATCAATTATTATAACTTAAAAAATTATTAAACCCATGTGCTTCCCTCCTAGCTTGGGCTAGAAGGAACTTAGAAAAATATAATTAAATTGCAGAAATAAGAAGTAATAAGAAAGAAATAAATGCAAATATAAAAAATCTAAAAAAATAATTTATAGAACTTTAATAAAATTAAAAACTCTTTAAAAACCCTAAATTATGCTTTGGAATGTCTTGAATAATCCTTAGGAATGTCATATGAAGCCCTATTTATAAGTGGGGAACTCCAATTTTCATACAGAGTTGGAAAACTCTAGAAACTGCCTCAACTTTGCACAATTTTTCAAAATAAACTTTTCGCTGCACGGTTTTGTTAAAATAGTCTTTATGCTGTACAGTTTTTCAAAATAGACTTTAGAGCTTCAGAATACACTTTTCAGGACGATATCAGGATTTTTCAGTTCAAATCTTCAATTCTTTTCATTCCTCACTTAGTTTTTTTGGATCTTTGATATGTGAATTCTTCAATCTTGGTCTCATAAGATCCATCCCCTGCATTAGTGATTCTTAAGCATCAAATTTATTTTTAGCACCCCTTTTCAATCTAAGCTCTTAAATTCACTTTGCAACATATACATGAGTAAAATATAACATTAAGCTGATTCATGTTCATAAAACCAAGATATAAATGGAGAAAATTATGCATTATTTGAGTCTCAACAGACCCACAACATACATATCAGGTTACTTTGATTTGTAGTTCCCATTTTCATATTTTCTTTTATTAAATGGAGATTTGGAGTTTTTGCTTTTATTATTTTATATATTGAAATTGAAATTATTTTCCTTAATTAAACATTTTTTAGGGATTGAGTAGCAACAAAAACTTTTAAGCATGAGTCTGAGAGTATCCATAAGCATATTCCTTCAAAAGGTGTAACTAAAGTTCGACACAAACTGAGCTAGCTCAGTTAACTTTCTCAACTCGAATTGAAAAATCTCGACTCAATTCGACTTGAAACTAGGTTCAAGCCGAGCTGAGCTGTTTTATTAATCTCAAAAAAATTTCGAGCGAAATCCAAGCTAGCTCGAGCTTGACTTGACTAAGCTCGAAGCTCAGCCCTAATCAATTCAGTTTAGTTAGGCTCAACTCAGCTCGAAATACCCTCTTAGAAAGGTGTCTTAAAACAACACCCAAATGTCATTGATGTAGGTGTCATAGATGCCCCAGTGTTGGATGCTTATGTGTACCCGATGGGAGAAGTACCATACTTCTAGATTTTCGATAAGCAGGCATAGTTTCGGGATGCTTATGCCTCACTGTTATACCTTGAGTAGTTACTTAGAGTTTTCAGGCATTTAATAGATTTTAAGCATGTATATTGAGTCCCCAATTGAGTGGATTTCACTATTGTTTGGATTACTGTTATGGATATTTTTTGTGGTTGATGTGGTACTACCTTACGAATTTAAAACATTATTTGGTTTAGTTCTTTATGATTAGGTATGATTCCATTTTATTATGATATTAAACTATGATTCCAAAAGATAAAATTTAACACCTGAAATGTCAGACCGAGTGTAAGGCCCATCCCCACAACACATGATATTGTCCATTTTACTGAAGCTCACGGATTTAAAATGTGTCATGCTTATTGAGGAAGGAATCCAACTTATAGCCATCATAACTTTGGACGATGTTTCTGATGTGGGACAAAGTTCCACCTTCACTATATGCGCAGTAGCCTACCAGCCACCTTGAGGCCCACCCACGTGTGCGCCCGCCCACATATGACCACACGGTGATGGGTGTCACAATATCCCCTACATATGGCAGAGTCGTCCTTAGAGCTGATACTATTTGTAAGGCCCATCCCCACAACACATGATATTGTCCGCTTTGTCAAAACTCACAGATTTAAAACGCGTCATGTCTATTAAGGAAGGAACCCAACTTATAACCATCATAACTTTGAACAATGTTTCCAATGTGGGACAAAGTTCCACCTTCACTTGTGCACATTAGCCTGCCAGCCACCTTGGGGCCCACCCATGTGTGTCTGCCCACATGTGACCACATAGTGATGGGGCGTCATACCGAGTGTGTACTCAACCTGTGAAATTTGAAGCATAATATATTACCTAATGAATGGTGACATTTAGGCAACTGTTATTCATAGTGATTTTTACATTATTTGAAAAATTCGTATTTAAGTGAGAGAATGTTAAGGCAGTGCCTCATGTCAGACATAATGACATCTCCTACTAGGAGATGTCTGCTTTTTCATTCCCTTATATGCGTACATTAATACGTACGTACACATGTGATCATGAAGCCCAGTTTCTTTAGGGCTTGAGTTAGTGCTCTCTCACATAACGGTGTCTATATAATGAGGGCCACATGTAGAGAGAGGTTACCTATAGGGTTGTACATCGAGCCGAGTCGAGTCGAGGTGGCCCAAGCTCGGCTTGACTCGTCCGTGTTGTACTCGAGTTCGAGCTCGCTCTCGAGCTCAACATTAAAGCTTGGCTTATTTGCCAAAGCTTTCGAGTCATGTTGAAGTCGAGCTTACCTTGAGTCGAGCTTGTTCATATGTCAATTTATTATATTTTTTACTAAAAAATACAAAGTAAATGTCAACAATATTAAGTCTAAAATGTCTCGCATGTCACATTACTAATATTTTAAAAAAAAAGAGTGTCACATATACCTCTAGATATTACTCATACCAAATGTTCGTCCTCAACATCAAATCCAAATAGTAAAAATATATTACAAAATATAAAACATTAAATAAAAATTTTAAAGTTCACATTCCTTCAAGTAGTTTTATATGCATTCTGGATCTTATCTTTACTTCCATTCTCCTCTTCATACTCTTTAACATCGAAACCGCTACTGCTCCAAACTAGATGCAACCAAACTTGCGTACATATCAGTACTTTGACTGTATTTGAGGTGAGTGAGCTTCAATACTTGCTAACTATCCTCCTCCCCATGATAAAAGCTGATTCTGATGCCAAAGTCGTAATTGCAATTGATAATATGTCTTATGCCAGTACCGAAAATGTAGGGTATCCACGAGCTCTCGACTTCCACTACTGCAAAACATCGAAATCATCTTCGTGTAGCCTTATGACTGGCTTCTTTAGATATTTTGCCACTTCGAATTTAGTTTTATGTCTCTCCGTTTCTTCTTCGTCGAAAAAAGATATAAAGTCACAAAGTCGCTTGCCTCCAATAGACTCCTACCCGTAGATTGAGAAGTAACTATTGTACTAGATGTTTTGACCAAATTACCAACATATGAAGTGAACAACTCTTCAACTACATCATTAATAATGGCAGTATCTGTTGAAACTCTTTCAGAACTGGAATGAAGTGATCTGAAAACAAATATAATCATTTCCATTTTGTATCGTAGATCCATAACAACTGTAAAGGCCATTAACAAGTGGCATTCAACCTAATACTTATCGAATTTCATCTGCATTCATATCGTTATCACTTATAAAAAATTCACACCCTCAGCAACACACTTTTTTAACGTGTACATAATGAAAATAATTTCTAGAAGAAATTGATTTGTTGCATGATACTTAATCCCTGAAAAAATCTTCATGTGGTAATAAAAAACTTTGAGAACTAATCAATATGTTTAGCTTTCTTCCAGTCTTCATCACTAGGCACGTTTGTGTACATTTTTTCACGTGCCGCAAGTTTAGGTAATGCAACTTTAAATTTTAAAGACATTCAATATTTCATATGTTGAATTCCAGCGCGTGCAAATATTCAACTTCAATTGTTGTTTAGATTTTAAATACAAACATTATATTATATCATTTCATGTACTCAGTCTTGAAGGTAACCCCTTTATATATTTAACGTTATCTTGTATGTCAGTGATTGTGAAATCAATTACTTTCAGCCCTTCTTGCACAGTAAAGTTGAGTATGTGAGCACAACATCTGACTTGGAATATTTTACCCTTCAAGAATTAATTTTCGGCTGCCTTGAATTGAGTACATAAGAAAAAAATCAAAGTGTCATTTGAAGAAGCATTATCTAAAATTATTAAAAAGATTTTCTTTTCAATGCCTCACTCAACAAGATAATTGTAAATGCAGTAAGACATTACTACACCGGTATGAGGAGGAGGAACATGGTGAAAGTTTATAATCCTCTTTTGTAATTTTTAATCCACATTAACGAAATGTGTAATTAATGACATATATCCCTTTCTTTGATTCGACGTTGTCCACATATCCTAAGTCAAACTTATTCTTGATACAGATAGTAGAAGAACTTTCAAGTTTACTTTCTCAATCACATGTATCTTCATGCACTTCTTTTCACAATAATATGAGAGGCCTTCTCACATTTGGGATTTAGGAATTTGTAAAATTTCATGAAAACTTTACTTTCTACCATACTAAATGGTTTCTCATCAACTATCACGAATCTTGCATACCAGTCTTTCAGCTTTTTCAGATCATACTTATAGGTAGAGAGTGCAGCTTAAAAGTCATCATTTTTAGAAATAATTAATGAAAGCAGCCATTGGACTCTACCCTTCATTGTTCTTGGTCTCTTCTCACATTTATCAAGATGCCTCTGATAGTGAGTTGTAAAAGAACAAGAATCCTTGTTATAAAGAATTTTAAAATACTTATATCTAATCTTGACTGAACCATCTGGTTGCATGATCTTATCAATAGATTCTCATATTGCTGATCTTTTTTTCCCTTTCACCGAACCTGAAGTTTTTTCAACCTTATTTTCTAATTTGTCTCCCTCCATAATAAAATAATGTGTTTGATGCACCAGGGGTACTTGAGTTTTCTTTACTAATCATCTAAAAATCAAACGATAATAAGGGTAGGGTAAGATCATGGCTTTTATAGGTTGAAGTAATCAGTCAATCACATTTATATGTATATAAATATATAATACAAACAATATATGCACCTCCATAACCTGCAAGACACAAGCGTCTCAAATAGTCCCCTAATAAATAAATCCAGCGGGGTACATACATATACATAACTATAAATTGTCCATAATTGTTTCAACTTTTATTTACTAATTGTCTCTAAATATCTCATATATTCCTACTTTTCTCTATCTAAAGGTGTTAATTGTCTTTATCCCATTCGATAACATACCATGTATTGTCCTCATACAGTTTACATGCGAGCTGAAACTTCAGTAACACCTCCCCATATTCTTTAGATATATGTAAAATTCAATGCTATTTAGATGCCACATGTAATCCATTACACATGCAATGGAAACCAAATAGTAAAGAGCCACATATTCGGAGAAAATATAAGGAAACAGTACTGAAATTCTAACTACATATAAATTAAAAATGAGGACAACCTAAGTACATAGTATGGTACCAAACTTTCCAAAATGGGATAATTTAAGAATTCATAAAGAACAAGCATTTTTAGTCGAATGATTACACTTGTTTAATATAAATTCATAAACAGAGGATATATTACTAAAACACTAGGTGGCCTAAATACTAATTAACAACATCAGATGATAAAGAATCATAAGCGTCAACATTTAAAGAACAAATATCGAAATATATAAGAAAAAGTTACTCCATACAAATACAAGTTTATAAGTAAAAAATTTGAAAATAAATAAGAAGATAAATGCATTTATGGTAGGTAAGTTAAGTTAGTGCATTATTGTGAGATCTGACCCTGGTTTTCATGTGTATATGAGTGTGTGAGTGTGCATCTCGTTCATTTTGGTCCCGCGGTCCTACCGGTCAAATTTTGGTGACCCGTGACCCTCGGATAGCATTACGGTCATCCTTGAGTTTGATCACATAGACCCGACTCGGATTGACCCAAAAACTATGCCATTGCAATCGCATCGTCGTTGCAGTTCCAACGACGCGTCTTATGCGTCCATCCGATGTATAGATCATAAGTTGTGTGTATCTCATATTATAGCCCTTGATCATGATCACATGACACAACTAGGAGTGGTGTGCATATTTTCCTAGATGGTCTCATCCCTAATGTACAAGTTTTAACACACACTACCGTATACCACCCAAAATTTCATAACTTACATTACCCACCACCCAAACACCACCCACCCCTACCCTATAGCCACCTTTTAGCCCTAGTCGTGATGAGATTTCTCTATCCTATACAGTCTTTTTCTAAAAAGAAATTATGAAATCTCTCTTCCCAAGCCACCTAGCTATGATGAGATTTCTACAACTCTCCCTCTCCTCTCCCTCTCATTTCTTCCTTTTCCATTTTCTTTCTTTCTTTCTTTCCCTTACAAGAGGGTGGGATGTCCCCACCATTCCAGCCCCTACTCCTCCTATTTCCTCTCCATCCCTTTATTGAAAACCCATCTCGTCCATCTATCTTGGTTCCTTGGAGCATTTGGAGCTTGGTGATCCAAGTTTGGTGAAGATCTTTAGGTGGGTGCTTCCTTATTCAATGCAATTTCCTTTCCATAGTGTAGAGCTTCTTCTTCTTTCATTTGGAAAGTGTAGGACCCACCAATCATTGGTGGAGATCCTAAACAATTCCTTGGATGTGGCCAAATGGTCCATCTTATGCACGCATGTCCCATGCATGCGGTTTCCCCTTGATGGACCCCATCATGGAGGGTTCTCCTCATTCCATAACATGATGGGTCATCTAGACCCTTGCATCATGGTTGGGATGGTATCTCATCCATTCATCTTAAATATAGATCATGCATGATGATGATCCATGAAGTAATATAGATGGAAATGCAATGTATGGGTGTGATTGTGATGGGAAAGGCTCAATAGTGACGGAGCCTTCTCCCGATGGCCAGAATGATTTTTCCTCTTCTTCCTCCTTTCTTATAATTGTTGATGATGTTTGTGGTCTACTTGGTGGGCCTGGATAGTCCAAAAAAGTCTAGCTAGGGTAGGACGTCCATACCCACTTACACTATGGTTGGGTGTCCCATTTGCTGACCTTTATTGATGCATACAAGTGTGGTAACCTCGGGATTTGTTTTGGACATTTATGGGGCCCACTAGGGAGGTCCATAGCACCTAATTCTTGGAGTATTTTCCTTTTTATTTAACTTATATAATTGATTTTATCCAAGTGCATGTTATTGTCCAGAATTTTTCTAGACAGTTTTTGGTTGATTTTGGGGACTATTCATACCCATAAAATATATTTTCCTTAAAGGTGGGGATCTCATCTTAATATTCTCCAAATTTCAGCCTCATCTGACCTTCATTGGGGTCTCAAAGGTGTGGTCCAAGTGAGGTGGACAGTCTGAATTTTTCACATTGTTCCAGCAACATTGCATGTTAGAAATACTCATCTTCCATCTTGATTTGGGAGTAAGTGGGCCACTCCAGTGGACCCCACTTGTTGTCTATATATGGGACCATCAAATCCACTAATTTTTCAGTAATTTGGGCAAGTATAGGCTCATCCCATATGGTGTCAAACATGTGACAGCAGTATTTTTTGCACTAGCATATCCTCTGGATATTCATTGTCGACCAGAATTTATATGTATTAAATAAAATACTTATACTACCTCAAAAAATTTAAAATTTTTCAGAGAGATGTCCCACTAATGGAAGGACCTACTTGTAAAATTTTAGGGCTAATGGACCCCATTTGGGCATCCAAAATGGTGGGCCAACATATTGGGCTGCTAGAAATTTCTGTTGTGCAGTCCAACAGCATAGTTTCATAAAAATAAAATTTTAAAAATGTTTTCTCAGAAGGTGGGCTATATTTCTAGGTCCCACCTTATTTTAGGCTTGATAAGAGACCTTGGGCCCAAATTTCATGAATTTTGGAGGCCTAGAACCCCCCCCCATTTGGATGACTCAAATTCAGGACAGTGGACAACTATATTTTAGGCAACATTCTACCCTAAACAGGTTGGGATTCTGAAATTTATTAAAATACTTTTGGGTGTCTAAAAATTATAAACATTTATAGAGAGATGTCCCACCCATTTTGAGACCCACCTAAAAAATTTTGAGGCCAATGGACCCCTGTACACACTGTGACAAGGGCCAGACCAGCCCCCACGTTGGGACGTCCAGGTCAGTTTGATTTTCTGGATAGACTGTTTTATTTAAATTAATTAAAATAATTTTAGTTATCTAAAAAATGTAAAATTTTGTAAAAGTTTGGTCTACCCATGGAAGGACCACTCTACAAATTTTCAGGGTCATCGGGCCCCTATACCGACCGTGGTGTGGCCTGCAATTTGGATCAGTTTTGGGCCAAATATCCAGGCCCGTAGGACTAACCACCATGGGACGCCCCTACCTTAGGTTGTTGGGCCTACAATCCAATGGCATGGCCCACTTGAAGTAAGCATTGTATACCCCCTTCTTATCTGTTGGGGTCCACTGTAATGTGTGTGGGTCACCATGGGTCAGTAACCCCTTTAGATTAAATAATTTTTTAGACTCCAGCAAGCCCAGGAAATGGGTGGGCTGAAATTCCAACAAGGGGCTCAAATATTGCTGCATATCGCCCTTTTTGGGGCTGATGTGGCCCACTAGATTTAAGGGAGTATTCCATACACTCTAGCCTTCTTTCCTTAGACATTTTTGGGCTTAATTAGTACCCCTTGAGGCCCACCTTTGTGGTGATATTGTAGGTTAGCATTTACCAGATTTTAAGTAGTTTTATAGGCCCAATGGACTGTAAACCTCTTCCTTGAGCCCAACATTGTTCAAGGACTGACCTTATTGAATTGTGAGCCCATTGGGCCATCTATAAGCTGATCATGTGTATTGTGGGCCTTAGTGCCCTCATGAAGTACTTAATTATGAGCTGACTTGCAAAGCCCACATTGATGCATGTTGTGGAGGGTCTTGTTAAGCCTTTGGGCTAGTATGACAAGGCCCACACTATCAGTTTAGGCCCTGCCCATGTGTATTCTTGGGTTTATGGGCTACCCTCTAAGTCCACCATAAAGCATGAATTGAATGACTTTTGTTTTTGGGCTATTTCCTCAAGGCCCATTATGTGATATTATATATATGCATGGTCGTCCTTTTGTGTTGGTAATTAAGCCTTATGGACTAAGTCCTTTTGGATAGGCCCATTGATCTTGGGCCTATAATCTCCCATCTATTGTGATGGGATTAGGGGCAAGAATATGCAAGAAGTTGGTCCCTTGGCCACCCATTAAAAATTGACCCTATACTTGGGCTAAAAAGTGAGGCCCAACTCACTTGTGTTAAATGTGAGAATTGCCCATGTAAATGAACTACCGGGTTGCCCATGAAGCGCACCACAACATATGGATTTATGACCCTTATGATTGGGACCAAACCTCTTCCTTGAGGGCCCACTATATGGTCTATGAGATTGGTCTTGGGATATGGCCCATTAGACCATACATTACTTAAGCCTTAGACCTTACATTATATGCATAGCGGGCTACCTTTTGGGACCCTGTTAAGGTTAGATGTCCTCCTTGGTGGCCTAAGGTAGGCCCATAGAGACCCTTATAGGTGGTTGAAGGCCCACCTTGGGCCTGATTAGGACCATTCCTCCTTAGGGTTATGACTTTTTTAACTTGTGGGTCGTCGTAAAGTACTGGGCGCCCACTAGAGGACTTTCATTCTTCTTAAAATAACTATCTATGTGCCTAACCCTTGTCCCTCCTTAGGACGGAGGATTTCATATTCCACAGGTAGCACACTTACATTCTTGTGACCCATATGCATCATCTGTATGAATTGATTACATTGTGAGGTCATCATTAAGGGATGGAGTTTCTCCCCTCATGCACATTGTGTGCCTGCAACTAGTGTATGATCTGTGTGTGTGACTCATGCATTGGCATAACATTTCATGATGATACTACCCTTGTTTCATCAGGGCCTCGCCTCCACAGGGATATTCGTGGATGGTCGTATGAGTGGACACTGAAAATATTACTTGAGCATACCAGGTGCATAGGATGCCCATGGATGAAATTTTTAAAACTTTTATGGTACCAAAGATCTGCTCCAATGTCATGACCGGGTGAAAACATAAGCGCACGAGGGCCTTACACCTGTAGTTCATGACTCCCACCATTGTGTCGTCGGTTGGATGGGGACGTGGCCTTATCCGCTTGTAAGGGAGGGCATTACTAGGCTGAGTTTGACCAATTCGTGAAATGGGTCTGCTACCGTCAGGCCTTGTTGGTGATTGGTTGTCCGTAGGCCGGTAGTGAGGTCTCTTACACTCTTTTAACTGTGTGGGTCTATAGAACGGTAGTCATTCAGTAGTGTAATGGACCTTGGTGATTTTTTTATTAATGGAAATGTACTTGATGTGTGGTTTGGATATGAACACTGACATTACTTGCATCGCATTAGCATTGGCTGTGTAAGCCCCTTCATGCATTGCCTTGGTATGGCGTCCAGTACTCATTGTATCGTATTCATGATAAGCCTTGGCAAGACTAGTGATATTCTCATTGAGCATGTTTCCTTCCCTGTATCTCCTACTATTCTTCTGTGCACCATTGTCACACACTTTCACCACGCTCTAAGCTTCTATAAGCTTATGCACGATTGATGCGTGTAGGAGACTCTAGGTAGGCGTCGTAGCAGCATAGCGTATAGTGGAGTTGAGCTTCAGGACTACAGTGTTGCGGACTTCTTCCTCTTTTCCTACTTCCTTATGTATGACCTTTTAAACTTGATGTAAACTTGTAAAAGTTTAAATTCTTAGCAGATTTTGTGATGTGTGCACTTTGTTATTATCAGATATACTTGTTGTAATCTTGGCTATGCTCATATTGGAATGATTATACTGTTATGAAAGTCCTCCTTGTAGGATCCCAGGATCGAAACTTGCCTCAGGAGCAAGAATGGGGTACTACGGAGGTTATTGTGGCCAGAACCAGTCATCGAGTTCCTTGTGAATCCGGTTACCGAGTCTAAGGCGTGACAATTATAGTAGGAAAGTTATGTTAATGTATTTACTCCATACAAGTACAAGTTTATAACTAAAAAACTTAATACATCAAAGCTAAGTTTATTAAGTTTTAATATTCTCCTTATCCTAAATCGAATCCATAATTTTCATCGTCTAAGCTCGGATTGGTGTTATCTTCTCCAATATGCAACCTCCCCTGAATCAGAAGGTGGGGAGACTTTTCCACTATGTTCTTGTATAGATTCAACTAATTTTTTCAACCTTTTTTTATGAGCTGATTTATACGGAATATCCAAGATCTTATAGAATGAGGCAAGTTTGGAAATAAATTTTGATGGCTTCTTACTTATCAAGCTCTATCATGCTTCTACATCATGTTATCGAGGAGCACATTGTTAATATATAAATGCCTCTACCTCTTCCTTACTTAACTTTAAAGCTATTTGTAATTGCTCTTCTTTCAGTCTTCTTAATTTAGCTCCATTCTCCTCTTCCTCTTCCTTACTAATTATCTTCACTCTCGCTATTTCAGATTTTTCGTTGATTAGAATGAATCTGTTATGGTATATCTTATAGATAGTTGTATTCAGTGTAGGGAAGGGGGTGGAAGGCTTCTTGTTAGAGTCTACAAGAACCCAAAATAAAAATCATACATCCTCTAATGCTTTGGGACATGGTTTTGCATCTCCCCTGAGCTGATAAGTGTAGTCTAAGTTGATTTTTTTGGTTAACAAATCTGGCCCCACACAAATTGCATTGAATCTTCATTCTTTCAGAGTCTCGGGAGTAGACTTGGGATTCATAATTCCAAATATTGGTGGATAGATCATTTAAAGACATTATTGCATACCATTTAGAATATTTTTAGAAACATTTTAAAAAAAAATCATGATTACTATTTTATTAATTACTATGTTAAGCTAATCGATTTCTATTTGGTTAGACTGTGAAAGCCTATGTATAACAATAGGGATAGATTATTGATTGGTCATATGTAGGGTCGTACACGAGTCGAGCTAGCCCAAACTCAACCCAGTGCTCAACCCCACCCAACCGCATACCCGACTCAACCCAGTGCCCAACCCGATCCAACCCAACACCCAACCCAACCCAAACCCACACTCGACTCAACCTAACACCCAACTCGACCTAAACTCGCACCTGACTCAACCCAGCGCCCAACCCGACCCAACCCAATGTCCAACCAAACCCAAACCCACACCCAACTCAACCTAGCCCCCAACCCAACCAAACCGAGGGCCCAACCCGATCCAAACCCGCACCTGACTCAACCCAACGCCCAACCCAACCCAAACCCACACCCTACTTAACCCATTGCCCAACCCGACCCACATCAGCCCCAAACCCGCACTCAACTTAACCCAACACCTAACCCAACACCTAACCCAACCCAAACCCGCACCCCACTCAACCCAGCGCCCAACCCAACCCAACCCAAATCAAAAATAAAAATTCAACAAATCTGAAATCATATACAAACATGCATGCATACATACATACATACATACATACATACATACATACATACATACATACATACATATATATATATATATATATATATATATATATATAAAAATTTATCCATTAATCATATAATGATACACATATATATACCTTTGTGGTGGCCGAGTGGGCTAAGAGTAGTCGCCAAGTGGGCTAAGACGAGTCGGGTTGGGCGCGGGCGAGTGGCCGAGTGAGTGAGGAGGATCAGGGAGAGGAGAATGAGAGAGAAAGAGAGAGAAAGGGGCAAAGAGCTCTGCTCGAGTGGACGCGAGCTGGTGGCAGGCAGGTTGTGGTGTGTTGGGTAGGGGAAAGAGAGGGTCGGGTAGGGCTTTTTTTAAAAAAATTTATATATATAATAGTCAAGTAGAGTTAATTTGCACCATGCTCGAACTTGTCTCATTTTCAAATTGAGTTTTTAAAAAAGAGCTTGACTCACCCCGAGTCATCCCTTCAATCCAAGCTAACTCGAGTCGAGTCGAGCGAGCTGTGTACATTCCTAGTGGCCTATTCCATTAATTTATCTTCTGGATTATTCCTTGGTATGAAATTCATTGTATGGGTGAGAGAGAGAGGTTAGAGTTTTATTTTTGTTTCTCTTGGTTCCAGTGAAGAAGAAAACTCTATTGCTACCCCGGGGATTGGCATATTGTCGAAACATATAAATCCTTGTGCCTCTTATCTCTTATTTTGGTTTAGTCCTTTTCTTTTGTATTTTGGCCTCACTTACATTGATCATATGTGGGCATTTTTCCGCAACAGTATGTAACTACCGTGAGGTACCTAAGTTTTTTCCTTATGACCATAAGATCCATCGACATTTATTGGTGGAGGAAAGGGTAATGCAACATGACGCTTCCTTATAGGTTCATGGGCCTGGTAGGATGGTAAATAGGGTGAATCTCTGGGTCAAACTGATGAAGAGAGTTGACTTTAGAAGGGAGCAATAGTTGTAGCTCAGAGGAGCACATCTATCGAGGCAGGGCGGTAATCGGATGACCTCTTCTAACTATTCTGGTCTGAAATTTATCCAGTTGGCTTCTCGCACACTTTTCGAGAGGGGGCGGTAGTAATCCGATTCTAGCTCGGATACGGTTGCCCCCGCAATTTGACCAACGACCTTTTTTTAGGCCCTGAGAGCGGTCCAAATCCATCTTGGATATTTTGCTCAAAAATGGCTCGAAACTGGTTCAATTGTGACTTGAAAGTGGCTCGAAAAATGGATTGATTATACGTGAAGGTTTGGGTAAGCTTTGGCTTGGGTGATAGTCTTGAGTTAAGTTGGGGCTTGGGGTAATGAGATGGCTCGGGTTTGGCCAAGGTTTGGATCAAGTTTTGGGAAATGGTCGCGATTTTAGGCAGGGTGCGAGGTTTAGGTTCAGTTTTTAAGGATCATCTATGCCTTGTTAAGTTGCTAGCCTGGGTGAAGTGTCTACAACTGCAAGAGTCATTGTTGGTATGTTGTGAGGTTCATTGTTTATTGTTGGTACATTGTGAGGTCATTATTCGTTGTTAGGAAACCATAGGGGTTGTTGTTAGTACATTTTTTCCTTAAATTTCATTCTAATTTTTTATTTTAGAAGATTAAGATTTTTTTTTGTTTATCAATTAATTTTGATTTTTTTTCAAAAAAACCTAGTACACTAAAAGGGTTGTTAGTATTTTATTTTTCTTAAATTTGTTAGTGCACTGATTTTTGCACCATATTTGTCAATCACGTGAGTTGTTGTGTCATGTAGTCGGTTAAACTTTGGAAAGTGAAGACTGAAGACGCAAGCGAAGGCGGAGCATCGAAGCAAAGAACATGTAAAACAAGTGCCTTGGTGACCCTAACCCTTGACCCAAAATAACTCATATACCTCTAGATGATCTTGACCTAATAGGAATACCTAATTGATCATCCCTTAGCTTTAGGAGAGTAAGAAAAACATGATAAACAATGATAAAAGAGGTTCAGAGCTGCTTTGTAAAAGATTGCCCAAAATAGCAGCTTTCAATTAATGTTCAATGGCATCGAGCTGTCATCGAACAACCTTCGATGACGAAGGCCTACTCAATGACATCGATTAAGAGTCAGAATTGTCCAGCAAAAAATTAAAATTTTCCACTGACTTTCTCGATGACATCAAAA
Organism: Magnolia kwangsiensis; assembly: GCA_037074715.1. Classification (NCBI taxonomy): domain Eukaryota; kingdom Viridiplantae; phylum Streptophyta; class Magnoliopsida; order Magnoliales; family Magnoliaceae; genus Magnolia; species Magnolia kwangsiensis. The sequence continues at coordinate 170,897,640 of CM073571.1, forward strand.
TTTAAGTTTTGATGACATTGATTGAGAATCTGAATTGTCTAGTAAAAAATTGGATTATTTCTCTGACTTTCTCGATGGCTTCGAGGACACATTCGATGACATCGAAGGTTAAGTTCGATGACATCGAAGGAAATTTTGATGACATCGAAATTGGTCCAGATATGTCCAGCAACAAATAATCATATATAGCCTGGACTGTTCAATGACATCGACAGAGCCATTTTGTCCTTTTTTTACCATTGGAGCTCGAACTTTTTATAAAGAGCATTCGATTTTTGGGCATTTTCATGGATTTTTAGAGCAACGGAAGGTAAGATGATTCCATATTCATATCCCTCGTCCCTAGCCTCTATTTCATGGAGTTCTAAGTACTCTTCCTTGAGATTCACACTCATATGAGATTCCAACCTCTACATTGAAGATGTGCTTGAACCATTTCATTTTCTAGAGTTTGGACTTAAGCAATCTTGGGAGACCCATATAGGTGAATCACTTAAGAAAAACTACTTCCTACTAATTTTAGGAGATTCAACCAACCTCTCATCACCTTGGTCACCTCGGATGAGCATCACATGTAAAGTGATTAATCTTAGAGCTGAAGCCTTGGGAAAGCAGTGGCATCATGATCGGGAAGAAAGGAGCTGATTGAAGCATGATAAAGCGGAGATCAAGCAACTCAAGAAGGCTCTACAAAAGGGGCTCAATCCGACAAGTAAGTTGTCATTTTAAGAGTCCAAGTTTACTCTCCTTCTTTGTGTAGGATTGAGGGTAAGAGTTTATAAATTCAAACTCGAACTAGGTTCTTATGTAGGACCTTGGCCTTTGTGTAGGGCCTAAATCTCAAGGTTCTTATATAGGACCTTAACTCTTGTGTAGGGCCTAAACCATTGGGTTCTTATGTAAGAACTTGACTCGGGAGTAGAGCCTAAATCACCAGGTTCTTGTGTAGGACATTAACTCTTATATAAGGCACAAATCTTTGGGTTCTTGTGTAAGACCTTAGCTCAGGAGCAGAGCCTAAATTTAGAGTCCTTGTGTAGGGTTGTAAAGTTTAGAGGTGAGCCCGATTTAAAACCTTCGATAGTGTAATCCGGTACACTCATGGGTTGAGTGTGTCCGCCAAGAGTGGAGTAGGCAAGTAGCTAAACCACTATATATGATTATGTTTGGGATTCTCATTTGCGCACTTGTTTAATTATACTTGTGAGTTTCAATGTTTAAATCATATATGCATAATTAGATGAATACTTAGTGATTGATAGTTAGCACATCCCATACACGCATATACACTATCTTGATATAGACTAGTTGCTTATTTGTAAATCATTCGTAGTCTATGTAATTGGACCCTCTATTAGGCTGGAAGCCTTAGAGTTATATTGTCTTACTTAGTTTAATTAAAAATTAGTTTAACTTAGGCAATTAAGCTTTTAAAATGCACATATTTAAATAGGTCCTAATCACCCCCTAGGACATAGCCTTCATTCCGTAGCTCCGCCAAGCTTCCACAAAGCGTAGCCGTGGTAATCCCTAGAGGTGTACACGAACCGAGCTAGCTTGGTTAGGTCGCTTGACTCGACTCGAAAAAGCTTGATTCGACTCGGTTCGAAGCTAAGTTCAAGCCAAGTCGAGCTGATTTTTTGAGCTCGAAAATGAGCTCGAGTTGGCCCTATCTCGACTCGACTCAAACCAAACCTAACTCAAATCGAACCAGTTCAGTGACTCGGTTACTTTGATATTGATGTTGCTCACCAAGTGTTTAACAAAATGACTCAAAGAAGTGTAGCTGGTGGCAAGGAAGGTATGTATATGAAACCAACACCCTTTTTTATTCTTGATTTTTATGTTGCTTAGAAGGTGTTTGATAAAATACCTATAAAACCATTGTCATTGTCTCAAATACAGTGAGGTTTTGAAGGTGCAATCCAGGTGTTTGTGAAAATGCTGCAATGGTAAACTCGGCCCGATCTTGGCTTGAACTCGACTCGAACTGGCCCGAGCTGCTGACCAAACCGAGACAAGCCGAGTTTGGGTTGAGGTTAGCTAGTGGCTGAGCCGAGTCGAGTTGAGGCCAGCTCGACTCGGTTCAACTCAATGTACACCCCTATTAATCCCATTATGCCATAAGCACACAATTTCAAATTTTCATTCTCATTTTTATTTAATAAGATGATGAATATTTCTTCTGTTTAGTAATTAATTTTTAGATTTATTTATCATTTTTTTTATTTAAGAAAAAAAAAGAGGAAAAAGAACGAGAAGAATAACGTACATTGTTTTATTTATTTGATAATTTTATTTTCATTCTCTTTTTTATTTAAGAAGATTAAGAATATTTTCTTCTGTTTATTAGTTGATTTTTTAATTTAATTATCCATTTTTTTAGAAAGATGATGAAGAAGCAAAAGAAGAAAAACATAAAGAAGAAGGTAAGTTGTGCTATTTATTTAATATTTTTATTTTCACCTTTTTATTTAAGAAGATTAAGAATGTTTTTTTTAGTTTATTGGTTATTTTTATTTATTTATTTATCATTTTAAAAAAAGATAGAAGAAGAAAAGGAAGAAGTTGTTTTATTTATTTATGTTTTTTATTTTTATTATCTTTTTACTTTCTAAATAAGAAGGAGAAGAGGATATTGAAGGAATTTTTTATTCATTTTTTATATACATGGGCATTTTCGTCCATGGCTTTTTCTAAAAGCTCTCAAAAGTCTAAAAAAAAAATTTTAAAAGGCTGCTTAATTACCTAATTAAGGTTGACCTTAGGGCTACTTTGATAATGAACCCTTTGGTATAAGTAATTCTAAAAACAACATTTTATATGGCATATCTACTTTAACATGTAGTTGCTCCTTCAATTTACTAGTTTAAACCCATGTGTGTGACGGAAAGTCAATAAATGTTAATAGGTCTAAACTTTTTAGTGCGATACCTATCTAAGGAGAGATACATAAAGAGATGTTCTATAATAATGTGTTGTCAAATGAATAAATTAGAATGTATAAAATAATTATAAATGATATTGCAAATAAAATTTAAAAAATAAATATTTCTACCTTTAGTTTCCTTAAATATTTTAATTGAGTTTGAAATATTTTGATCTGCATCTCTTGCAACAAATAAGCATATAAAATTTTGAAAATAAAGAGAGGGAGAAAAAAAATAAAAATTAATGTCATTATTGTATTTTATCTTAAATTTATTAATTAGTAGTATGCAAAAGAAATATGATTAAAAAAAAATTAAGAAAAAAAAAAGAATAGAAAAGAAAATAATTTTAATTAAATATCTCTAATTATTAAACTCATATAATTTAGTCTTTCCATGGCCACATGAGAGAATTAAGTTTAAAGACATTGTCATGGCCTATTTATAAAGCTGTAGGCACCCCCACAATCAAAACATGACCACATGGTCTTGTAAACTTTGGTGGCCCCAATTTTGAGCAGGAACACAACTAAAAATAAGCCATACAGACCACTAAATGGATCAGGTTGATCTAGGGTATAAACCCAACACAGGAAACCAATAGCCTAGTAGCTTATTGGCTATGCCATGCTCAAAGGCGGCTGAAGCTTATCTGGTTTTAAGCATAGTCGGTGCCCCTTAAGCCAGTTGTGGGTTTGGTTCAGATAGTGTGTTAGACAAATCCTTGATTTACAAAAAATTATACTCTGCTTTGGTTTGTATGAGCTTGCCATTGATGGCAAAGCCCAAGCTTGGGAAAACTAAACCTGCTTAATCCTATCTATTCACCCATTTGTGTCCATTTCCAAATGCCTATTTAAAGGGATCCGCGCCAAAAGAGAGGGGGGAGGTCCCAATCAGAAGCAAAGAAAGGGCTATGCATGGGAGAGAGTTAAGAGTTAGTTCTAGCTCTGAGACAGATATAAAGAGACTATCTCCTCTGTTCTCTCCATCTCTTCTAGTCTTTTGATCTCTGCTCTTTTATTTCTATTTACAAAATCAAGCTCGTATTTTCGATTTATCATTTTCCAATTTGTATATTCCAAACGAATTTCTTTGAACATGTAAGGCAGTAGGCTCTGCTCTGACATCACATAAAACATGTTCTATAATTATTTCTCTTCAGGATCTTCCATATCAAAATACATGACTTAATGGAGTAACCAAAAACTTGATGTTCTTTTTCTTTTTCGTACTTATATCGAAAAATATTTTCTCTACCATTACCATGTCATTTTTAGCTTATCTTTTATGGTTTAGATATCTTACTGGAAGTTCTTTAAATCCCCTTTAGAAGTATACAACCTGGCAAAGTAGATACCATGTTTCACATGGGCGGTAAAAGGGCACCTAACCTCTTTCATTTTTCGTAACCGAGTTCCTTACCCGGATTCCATAGCGTAGACATATCAAAGAGTCACTTGAGTAGGGAATTCTTCGGTTTTTCCGATTTCATGACGATTTCACGGATTCTAACCAACCGTGAATTCTGTAACCTTTATTTTAGCTAGTGGTGACTCCAAAACAGTGCTCTGTCGAGCCATTCTATCCATCTTGTGAAAGGTAGTGTTCAACCCAAAACCATACCGGGTTATTGCAAACCAAGTGCATACCCATCGGGGCTAAGTGTCCGAGGATACGAGCATATTGCATGAAGGGTTACGAACAATATAAATTTAATTATTAACCTCTCTTTCAATCCCTTCACGAGGTTTGGGTATGGATGTCTTAGTTGGGTTCTACTAGATCTGGATAGACTTTGGATTTAGGCATTCATACACTACTTCACATATCAACCAAGTACATAAAATCATTAACCTCTCTTCTCAACCCAATCACGAGGTTCGGGTATGGAGGTCTTAGTTTTGGGTTTCATTGGATCTGGACAAACTTCGGATCTGTGCATTCACATGTTATTGCCCGTATCAACTGAGCATACAATATTCTAGGTTTACGAAAGACATATGCTCTATGACTTACTTGCTGAGAGAAAAGTCTTCACCACCTTCGACCGGTCGTAGGGACTGCTCGATCGGTCGTGGGAGCTGCTTGACTGGTCGTGGCTTGCATGACTCGAAGTCCATCGAGCTCAGTTTTTTCATGTCCGGCCCCTTCGAGCAGTCATAGGGATTGTTCGACTAGTCGTAACTCCCCTTCGACTAGTCGTAGGTTACGCAGATTCGTTTCGTAATTTTGTGGATTGCGAAAATCTGTGTCCTTTCGTAACTGGGATGTGGAAGGGAAGTTACCTAAACTATAAATAAGTGTTCTTAGGTTTTTCCTAGGGTATAAGAAAGAATTCTAAGGCTTTCTAAAGGGGTTCCAGGGAAATTAAAGGGTGTAGCAAGGGTGAGATTCGAGGTTGTTCGAATCGGGTAAGTCCTCTCTCTTTGTAATTTCTGTTTTCATAGTCGAGATCTGTCGCTTTGTGCCGTGATTTTTTCCCACAAGATTTTTTCACGTTAAATCTGAGTTCTCTTGTGTATGCTTGGTGCCATTGAATTGCTATCCTAGATCTAGATCTGTGTGATTCCGTAGGTCAAAATCCCCAACATTACTGGGTATCTGAATCCTGTCACATTAGAAATTTGAGTAAATTCTAACCATATATTTATCACACACACGTATCCATCGTTCGACTCATGCAATCATCAGACAGTCCGACCTGGACACCTAATGGGCAGCCTGGATGTAATTTTCGTGGGCATTCACAAAAGCTTAGATATAGTCTAGAAATAAAAGAGTTATTAGGATGTTTACTAGATGATGAGATGGGCTTGGTCAATAAAAACAATTTTAATTAGTGGAAGCATGTAATGAGTTGAAGTAAGAAGAGTCGAGGTAGGTGAGGATAATTGTTGGGATATTTACTAAACAATAACACTTGTCCTAAATAAAAAGTAAGATTTTTAAAATTAATGCAAGTGGGTAACAAAAGCAAGTGGATGAAGAGAGTATTGAATTGCATGAATATTTGTTAGACAAATCATCGTTGAAAAAGAACTACTACTTTTGAATTTTTAAGAGCAAAATGAATAAAGAGAAACTAGCTAACTAAACCGATAAAACCCAACTAGTTCTTATGATCATGTTCTACTCACAATTGCAAACCATGCGAGTCCCATTGAGATTGGTATTTTTTTTAATCATAAAAAATATTATTAGCATTCGTTGTCAAGAAAAGGAATTAGAGATACTTTGAATCCTTTAGCTATGGTTGCCCTGATCTGCATATTGAATGGACGTGTCGTTATTATGGATAATCGAACCTATTTGGCAATTCAAGAAGGGCAATATAGATAGTCCCCTGCCATAAAATCTCAATTTGATCATGTCCTAAGAACTCACACTTGAAGCACGCAATGGAGTCCACCTTGTAGCTATCATGCTTAAAGCCAACAAAGAATCTCAGTTCAGAGGTAAAGCTTAGGATCTGCGCCACATCACCTAAAGTGACATAGATCTCCTAAAGAAGACAAGGAATTCCTCCTAACTCTTGTCCAACCCTCCTGCTAACTAGAGCAGTCTATTCCATAATCTATAGCCAAAAATCCTGTTATTATCATGCTAGGAAAAATAGGGGCAATGCAGCCTTGGCATGTGAGAAGTGCAGGACTTATTCGTTAGCTTACGTTTTTTTTTTTTTGGTGGGTTCTGAAACATCCTAGACTAATCACAGTAAAAGAGTCCAATCTTTGAAATAAGTCTCTAAAGGCCCATTTGGATACCACCAAATAAGTTATTTTTTTCACTTACAATAGTAGATAAGGGACTTATTTCAGATAAGTAAGTTTGGTTTATGATTAGTTACAAGTAATTTTTTATTTAAAAGTACTTAATCACTTCAGTTTTTTTTTTTTTTTTTGATTTTCTACTTTTCACAAGTTGCTAAAGAGAGGCATCAACAAAGATGAAAGAGGAGAAGCTAATAAGTATGTTGTTTGTCAAACATACTTATCTTCTTAATAAATAGAAACTAAGATAAGTTGTGTAATAAGTAACTTATCTTAAGCAACTTACAATCCAAACACCTCCTAAGGGGTTGATATGAGTCTTTGATTGATAGAGGGGGTACGTCGGATTAGGCACCCAAGGCAGTATCATTGGAAGGCATATTTCAAATAAGGCACCAGGTTATGGAGAAGATTCCAAGTGTTTCGACCATGAGATCCCATCAATTGTATGCTCTTGGGCTCAAAGGCAAATATAAAGAATTAAAAGACTAATGCTTAATGCCCTTAATGTAATGAAGCATTCATAAAGGGATACAAGTGAGACTAACAAATCTTTTTAGAAATCTAATGGTAAAATAATGGTAAAAATAAAGTGGTTACATGATGATTATGTGAATTTTCTTTATTAATTATTAATTTGATCATTTAAGGTCTATTTGGAATGCGGGATTAGGTGGTGTTGAATTGCATTAGGTGGAATTAACGTCGTTATTACATGATGATTATGTCTTAAAATCTTGTGGAATTTTTGTTGGGGGCCTTACATAAAACTTCAGGATCTAACCTCCCGAACAAATAAGAATTATGGGATAATAAAAGCAATGAAGACAATTAAAGCAACAATCACACACCCCACAAGAGATTTTTACGTGGAAAACCCTCAAAGCGGTAAAAACCATAGGACCTTGTCCAGATCAACAATCCACTATAAATCAGAACGTTACAACCGATCACAAGCACACCTTCTATGATCAAACCTTCATCACTCATGCAGGAGTGGATAAACAGTAAGAGAACAAAGAAAAACTAAGAGATCTCACCGATTATAAGGACGTAGAAGCACTGAGATGTTGATTATACAGTAGATCAGCTCCACGAGCATAACCTCCCTTCTACAAGCTTCCTCTCTCTCTCTTTCACTTTTGATATCCCTCTTGTATTTTTCTATCACCATCATACGGTAGAAAAACCCTAGAAACCCTTTTTTATAGTTTTAGAAAACTCTCTTCCGCATCCCAATTGCGAAAGGACTTGCGACACGAAATCCGTGCAAAATCGCGGAACGAATCTACGTAACCACGACTGGTTGTGCGCCCAAGAGAAAATTAGTCTAAACTTGCTGGACTTTGAGTCGTGTTAGGACTCAAACTTACAACTGGTCGAACACCAGTCCACGACCGGTCGAGCAGGGCTCACCACCGGTTGAGTACGGGAAAAAAACCCCATCAAATCTCTCCCTTTTTAACCTGGAAGGAATTCACCTTCTTTAAGTCAGCCTGGTTTCTACAAACCTCAAACTTGCCCTTGAGCAAAGCCTTGGTCATCATGTCTGACTCATTATCATCCATGTGGACCTTCTCAAGCTGTAAAACCTTCTGTTCCAAAGTATCCCCAATCCAGTGATACCGAATCTTTATGTGCTTCGACTTAGAATGCTGACTTGCATTCTTGCTCAAGTGTATATCACTCTGACTATCGCAATAGACCACGTGCTGCTCCTGCTTTAAGCTAAGTTCCTGTAGGAACCTCTTCATCCAAAGAATCTTTTTATATGCTTCTGTGACTGCAATGTACTCGGCCTTTATCGTCGACAATGCTACGACCCTCTGTAGCTTGCTCTGCCAAGAAACCGCTCCGCCTGCAAACGTGAACATGAACCCCGATGTAGACTTCTCGGAGTCTATGTCACCTACCATATCTGCATCTGTATAGCCCTCTAGCACAGGTTTACCGTCACCATAGCATAGGCTCAACCTGAATGAGCATCTTAGATACCGCAGTATCCATTTCACCGCTGCCCAATACTCTTTAACAGGATTGACAAGATACCAGCTGACTACACCAACCGCATATGCCATGTCTGAGCATGTACACAGCATAGCATACATCAAACTTCCTATAGCTGACGCATAGGATATCTTCTGCATCTCTTCCACCTCTACCTTCATCTTGGGACACTGTCTGTCGCTCAATCTGAAGTGACCATCTAGTGGAGTACTGACCGGCTTCGTTGCATTCATATTGAACTGTTCTACGACTTTCTCAATATACCGCTCTTGTGACAGTCAAAGCTTCTTGCTGCTTCTGTCACGGGTTATCTTCATTCCTAGGATCTGTTTAGCCAAGCCCAAGTCTTTCATCGCAAAAGACTTGCCCAACTCCTGTTTCAGCTTGTCGATCTTCTTGACGTCTTTTTTCATGACGAGCATGTTATCAACGTATAATAGCAGAACTAAGAAATCACCATCTGAGAACTTGTGTGTGAACACACAGTGGTTCGACTCCGTTCTGTCATACCCATGCTGTAACATGAAAGAATCGAACTTCTTCCATAGAGCTTGTTTCAGCCCATACAAGCTCTTCCTCAGCTTACACATCATATGCTCCTTGCCCTTGACTTCGAACCCCTCTAGTTGGTGCATGTAGATCTCTTCTTCCAAGTCACCTTGGAGAAAGGCAGTTTCAACACCTAACTGCTCTATCTCCAAATCCATGCTAGCCGCCAACCCAAGCAACACCCGTATGGATGTCATCTTCACCACTGGTGAGAATATCTCCTTGAAGTCTATATTTTTCCTCTAACCAAAACCTTTCACTACAAGTCTGGCCTTGAACCTCGTCTGTGAATTCTTCTGCTCAACCTTCTTTCTGAACACTCACTTGTTGCTTAAAGCTTTCTTGCCCTTAAGCAATTTCAGCATATCATAGGTGTGGTTCTTACGCAAGGATTTCATCTCCTCTTACATGGCTTTTAACCACTCTCCCTTATGCTCATCGGTTAGGGCCTCAGAATAATCTTCTGGCTCTCCCCCATTAGTCAGCATAATATACTTATGCGGCGAGTACCTCTTGGACGGCTGCATGTCCCTAGATGACCTCCTCACCTGTGGCTCAACAGGTGGATCAGGTAGGGGCTGTTCCCCCGGTCCATCTTTTGTAGGAATTCCCTCGTCCTCTCCACCTTACTATACTCTCTCATCACCAAGCACCACTGAAGGAATAATCGGATTCATGTCCTCTAGCTCACCTGAACTAGGCTGGTTCTTCTCTGGCTTATCAATGTCTTCTATATACTGATCTTCAAAGAAAACCACATATCTGCTCCTGACGAGTTTCCTCTCGGTCAGATCCCACAATCTGTAACTGAACTTTTCATCACCGTATCCCAAGAACACACACTGTTTGATCTTCATATCGAGCTTAGACCTCTCGTCCTTTGGTACGTGAACGAATACCCTGCATCCAAACACTCTGAGATGATTATACGATGGATCATGTCCAGTCCACACCTTCTCAGGTACTTCTCCATTCAATGGGGCTGATGGAGACCTGTTTATCAAATATACCACCATGTGCATTGCTTCTCCCCAGAACGTCTTAGGAAACTTCGCATGGGATAACATGCATCTGATTCTCTCAATAATGGTGCAATTCATTCGCTCAGCTACACCATTATGTTGGGCGGTCTTGGGAACCGTCTGTTCATGCCAAATACCCAGGGACTTGTAGTACTCATGAAAGTCACCAATGTATTCACCACCATTGTCAATACGAATGCACTTCAATGATCTACCTGTCTCTCTCTCTCTCGACCATAGCATGAAATAATTTAAACACACCAAAAACCTCGTCCTTGGATTTCAATGCATAAACTCAAACCCTCCTAGATGCATCATCTATAAAAGTAACAAAATGTAATGACCCACCCAAGGTTTTTATCCTCATAGGACCACAAACATCAGAATAAACTAAATCTAATGCATGCACTTTATTAACATGAGAAACAGTTTTAATGAATGAAACTCTATGTTGTTTCCCTGATAAACAATCAAGACAGATTTTGAGAGGCGTACCTATCACGTCTGGAAAGAGCCGCTTCCTCGCAAGTAGCTGAAGCCCTTTTTCACTCATGTGGCCTAAACACCTATGTCACATGTCAATAGCTGAATCTTCCGCTGCGTTCAACCCACCCTTGCACACACTGAGATATGCCTTGTAAAGGGTGTAATACTTCTTTCCTCTGGCTACGATCAACAAACCCTTGATAAGCTTTCAGCGCCCACCAGCAAACTGACTTTCATAGCCATCATCATCCAACCTTCCTGTCGACATCAAGTTGAGCCGAAGGTCTGGGATATGCCTCACATCTCTGAGAACCAATGTGTAGCCCACATCGTCTTCACACAAATATCACCGACCCCTACAATCTTCGATACGTCAGAATTTTTCATCTTTACGGTCCCATAGTCACCTAACTTGTAGCTTGTGAAGAAGTCACAGCGTGGAGTCGCATGAAAAGAGGCTCTCAAGTCTATCACTAGTTGGCGTCCTGACTCGTAGCCATGAGACATACATCATGATCTAGATAAAGAATAACTATGACGTCTCCATCTGAAGCAACCGCAGTGGAATTTGATTCATCTTCCTTCTCCTTTCCTTTTCCTTTCTTATCGTTCTTAGCCTTACAACATTCATGCTCATAGTGGCCCTTCTTGCCATAATTCCATCATTCAACATCTTTTCTATTACTCGACTTGTCTCTTGATTTATCTCGAGCCTTCCCGCCCTTCCTGTGTCACAAAGGCCTCTTGCTGAGCAGACCCTTGAGACTTCCTCCTTATATTTTCATTGAAGAGACAACTAATCACCTATTCCATTGATATCCTTCCGTCTGGCACGGAGTTACTTAGAGACACCACCAATGTCTCCCAACTGTCAGGCAATGAACTAAGCAATAGCAAAGCCTGCAGTTCATTATCCAGGACCATCTTCATAAAGGAGAGTTGGTTCACTATATTGCTGACCTCATTCATGTGCTCGGCCACAGAACCACTATCCTTGAACTTGAGATTCATAAGTTGCCTTATCAGAAAAATTTTATTACCGGCTATCTTCCTCTCATACAGCCCTTCTAGTTTCAGTCATAGGCTAGTGGCTGAGGTTTCCGTAAACACATGGTGGAACACAGAATCATCCAGCCATTGTCTAATAAACCCCATCGCCTTCTGGTCCATCTTCTTCTAATCATCATCAGACATATCCTTAGATTTTGCTAATATGCCTAAAATTAGAGAATATAGGTCATTGCAATAAAGCAAGTCCTCCATCTTAGCCTTCCATATAGTCCAGTTAGAACCATTGAGGCTGATCATCCTTGATGAGCCACCTTCCATAATTCAAACCGATCCTACCCGTTCAATAAACTTAGATCTGATACCACTTTGTTGAGGGCCTTGCACAAAACTTTAGGATCTAGCCTTCCGAACAAACCAGAATTATGAGATAATAAAAGCAATGAAGACACTCAAAGCAACAATCACACACCACACAAGAGATTTTTACATGCAATACCCTCAAAGAGGTATAAACCACGGGACCTCATCCAGATCAACAATCCACTATAAAGCAAATCGTTACAACCGATCACAAGCACACCTTGATATGATCAAACATTCATCACTCACGCAGGAGTGGATAAACAGTAAGAGAACAAAGAAAAACTGAGAGATCTCACCGATTACGAGAACATAGAAGCACTGAGATGTTGATTGCACAGTAGATCACCTCCACGAGCATAACGTTCCTTCTACAAGCTTCCTCCCTCTTTCTCTCTCTCTCACCTTTGATATCTCTCTTGTATTTTTCTATCACCATCATACCCTAGAAAAACTCAAGGGACCCTTTTTTATAGTTTTAGGAAACTCCCTTCCGCATCCCAGTTGCGAAAGGACTTGCGACACGAAATCCGCGCAAAATCGCGGAACAAATCTGCATAACCACGACTGGTCGTGTGCCACCTACGACTGGTCAAGCACCCCGGAGAAAATTATTCCAAACTCACCAGACTTTGAGTCATGTCACGACTCAAACCTACGACTGGTCAAACACCAGTCCACGACCGATCGAGCTGGGCTCACGACCGGTTGAGCACAGGGAAAAAACCCCATCAATTTTGACCGTCCAACATTTGAGATCAAATTCTTCCTTTAGAAAAAAATAAGACATTATATTAAGTGAAACCATTGTTTGGTAGATCATGGATTTGTAATTAACGAATAAAATTTCATAACCGATGTTAGTCACTTAAACGCATATGTAACTTGAGTGTCACGTGTAAAGGGGACATATGGATGGATAGCATGGATAAAACACGTTCATCAATATGGGCCCCACAAATGTAATGAATTTTGAAGTCCACTAGAAATCCTGCTCTATCCCTTGTTAGGTTGGGATGATGTCATACCTAAATTAATTTAATCATTCCCATCGTTTATAAATATCGGATGAAATTTGCATGGGACCAAATGTAATTCCATACCACTTAATCCACATTCCAAACATTAGAATTCTGATGGTCCAAATGGGCCTATAAGGCAGCTATCTACATTCCATCACACGTGCTAATATGGCACACGTGTGTGAGATACAAACTATCCATAAGGTGGGGCCCTCTATGCAGATGCACTAGTCAAGAACTTGGGCTCGTGTATTCATTAGTGGAGCTTAAGTTTATGAAACAAATGACAGAAAAAAGAATTGACTACGTTTACCCTAGCCGTCCATTTGGTTCCACATTGGGACCTCCGTTTGAACGGACAGGATGGAGACAGTGCTTCTATCATCAAGACCGTTGATACATCAAGCACCAATGTGGAATGCGGATGCCCTTGATCCTTTCATATCAAAAGTCCATAGCCATCCAATGAGAGTCTTTTTATACTGCTCACGTATCTTTCACCATCCATTGATAGTGGGCAGGAATCTAGACATGAGTTTCAAATTGGGGTTATCAAAAATTGACATTTTATAACGCTAGATAGATTAGAAGGCAAGAGATTTGTGCACCGAGTTTGGAAGCGATTGCGTCCTGCCCAGCCTGGACGATAATCCATCCACGCAGGACTCTGTGGGGCCCACCATGATGTATGGATCTTATCCATGCCGTCCATCCATTTTACCACATCATTTTAGTGTGCAAGCTCAAAAAATGAGCCAGTTCCAAGGTTCAAGTGGACCATACAGTGTGGATTAAACATCGAGCGTTGGAAACATTCTGGGGGCACAGAAGTTTTAAACCAAGCTGATATTTGTGTTTTCCCTTCACCCAGGTCTATGTCACCTAATGAACAGGTTGGATGGTAAATAAACATCAGTGGCCCTGAGGAAGGTTTTAAAGGTGGTTGTCATAATCACCGCTGCTTCATGTGGTGTGATCCACTTGAACTTTGGAGCTGCCTCATTTTTGAGCTCATTCCGTCAAATGCTCTGGAAAAATGGATAGACGGTATGTAACTCTCTAATTATTGGGCTCATATGGTCAAATGGATAATACCCGTACATCACGGTCGGCCCCACATAAGCCTGGACGGATTATGGTCCCCACTTTCGAGCGGATTGCGTCCTGCCCCCGCTGGACGATTATCCGTCTAGATAGGACTATGGTGGGGCCTACCGTGATGTATGGGTCTTATCAAGATGTCTCCATTTCATTAATTGATTATTTGTAGGCGACAGATCATTTCAGCGTATACATGAGCTGCCTTATACACTTGTGTGGGCTTTAGCCTCTGCAAGTAATAGTGTGATTTAATGTGTTCATGAGGTGGCCTGCCCTCAACAAACCTGCCCCAAAATATCAAGCTGATTCAATATTCATCATCAAGTGGGACGCAGATTGGGTACACTACCCTCGCCTATCAAGCAGGGGCTCTGTGGGTTTTATCCACACTATCCATCCATTTTGCCATATTATTTTAGGAGGCTGATTAGCTACTTACAGGTTGAGTAGGAGACTGGCTACTGAAGTGACGTGACCAACTTTTGTGGGGCCACTATGGTATATATGTTTTATCTACAACGTCCATCTATTTTAAGAGATCATTTGAAGGCATGAGCCAAAGAAAACTGTGGGGAGTGTAACGCTCACCGTTAAAACCATAATAAGGTCCACCACAATGTTTATTTGAGATCCAACCTGTTCACAAGTAAACACAGATATGAAAGATGGGAAAACACAAATATCAACTCGATCTAAAACTTTCGTGACCCTTAAAATTTTTATCAAATATCAACTCGATCTAAAACTTTCGTGACCCTTAAAATTTTTAATGGCGGCTGTCACTCTCTCCACTGTTTTCTGTGGTGGGGTCCACAGGAGCTTTGGATCCAACTCATGGTTTTGCTCATGCCCTAAAATGATTCCTCCCAATGGATGGACGGTGTGATACAAAACACACATCATGGCAAGACCCACAGATCTTGATGACGCCGCTTCAACAGCGAGTAGCCCCAATCAGCATCCATTATTTTAAGGGTATAATCCCAAAAAAATGAGTCAGATCCAAGGCTCAAGTGGACCACACTACATGAAGCAACAGTGAATATTTACTTGTTCATAGGATCACATAGACCTTGATTAAGTGACAACACAAATATAAGCTTGATTCAAAACCTCCATAAGCCCAACGGTAGGCATTCAATCACCACTCTGGTCCACTTGAGCCTTGGATCTCCTTCATTTTTGTGCTTATACACCCTAAAATGATATAGCAAAATGGATGGACGGTGTGGATAGATCCCATAGATCACAGTGCACCCTCAGAGTCCCAGCCTGTGCCAAACTCCGTATAATGACAGCACCCAATCCGCATCCAATCAGGTGGCCATGAGTATAAGAAACATGGATTGCTAGATAGCAAGATGACCAACCATATGTAATCTACAATCAAGATACATGTGTGGCTCACCTGATATAGTGATACTTCTAGGGCTTGAGGAATGGGACACGTTCAAAGCAGCCCTCCATCCATCAGTGGCCAAGATCCCTTACTCGTCCCAGCAAAGAACCATTGAAAATGCTTTCCAAACAACGTCTCAAAACTGAGAAACAGCAATAAAACAACAATTACAACAACGACAGGCCTCAGACAGAAGAAAGATCCTCATACACAGACTTAATCCCAGGCCTCTCAGAAACAGGACGTATACACCTCAAAGCAATCCCCAACACCTCCTTCAACCCTTTCGTGACCGCCGGGTTCGCCATCTCCGGCGTCAGCACAGCATCAAAGCAATCTGACCCACGCCCTTCTGCCACCCTTAGCCGCACCCAATCCGTCAGATCAATTCCACCCTCTGCCCCTGACACCACATCCCCTGCACACCTACCCGTCAGGAGCTCCAACAAAATCACCCCAAATGCATAGACATCCGACTTGAATGAAGGCGACGGCTTCTTGGCTGCAGCTAGCTCAGGCGCTCGGTAGCCAAGGACGCCAGCATCCAGGATCTGTTCGATGGTGCCCGCCTGGGTCATGAGGCGATGAAGGCAGTAGTCAGCGACACGGGCATTGAGGTCAGGACCATCTAAAAGTATGTTTGTTGCTTTGAGGTTGCCGTGCGGGACAGCACGGTCAAAATGGAGATAATTCAGGCCACGTGCGATATCAACGGCTATCTTGAGCCGCTGGGCCCGGGTTAGTGGTGGGCCCTTCCTTCCAGGTCGATCTGAGATCATCAAGCAGATCAAATCCACAGGAGAAAATGAGGAACTGAAACTATTGTATGAAGATATACAAAAATTAAAAATTAAATTTTTAAAAAAATAAAAATAAAAATAAAAATCCTTCTGATATAACCATCAGTTCAGCAAGAGTTCTTGCCTTATTATGGTGCAAACTTCACTTTGGATGGGCACATCATGAACATGTTGGACAATTGAATTGATGGGACCTGCCATGGTTTGCTGATGACCAGTGCAGATGATCATCTAACGACCCCCAGATCGGATTATTACAACCATAAGATTAGGGGCTTGCAAAAAAGGACAGTATGCCCATCTGCATGCCGTTGGATTGCTTTAAACTGACCATGGTGATTGAGTTCACAGGCAATCCAGCTGGACTCAACATCCAAGAGAATGGTGATCATAGGTGGACCATCCTGGGCCCACAAAGGAATTTGCACACGAATTACCTCACATGTTACTAAGAAGTTCCACACGATTTCTTCAGAAACAGTAAAAATTACCAAATACAGAGGCAGAGGCATGCAACACAGGCAATAAATTGACAAGCAGTAAACAAAGGCACATACAGAGGACTAAGCACTAATAAGAATGCAATTATCAGCTAGGCACCTGAACACTCCAAACACACACACCCGATATGCCAACTAGCGACACAGATGCAAAACTCCAGTTCATCAGGCAGGTCCCACACTGAATGTTACATAAGCCCAAAACTGCTGTTGGTACTAGAGGTGCAAATGGGCCCAGGTTGACACAGCAGGTCATTGGACCGACCCCACAATTAGCGAGTCTGGGTCCAAATTTTAGACCCATGGAGCAGGCATGTCCAAAACTTTTGACCCAAATTTCTAAATGGACAGGGTCAGTGTCCTCTCAAGATCAACCCAACCTGACCCAAAAGGGGCCCAATTTTTATATGGGTCCAATTTGGGTCATAGTAAAATGGAACCAACTAAACCCAACCCAAACCCAAGAAATAGTAGCTAATTGAGCATGTAAGTTTTTATTTGGACACATTTGCCTGCACCTGATGACCTCTCAGATCTCACACATACATATAATGTCAGCACATTTGGGGCTCTTGGGAATGGCACATCTGCATGCATGTCTGCAAATAGAATTCCTAATCATCAAATAATATAAAGAAACAAAATTCAGCATAACAACACTATTATTTTATTGCCATGCATTCTTGCCCATTGCCATGTATTGAAAACGAGTAGAATAGAGTCACTTTGATTATCTGACACCAGATGCTACCTAACCCTTCACTGTCCGGTTAATGACCTGGTGGCCAGGAGAATAGTAGGTCCCATATATGGGGTTATTCAATGCCCGCGGGGATGGCTGTCAGACAGTCCAACTTGCCAGATTACACCATTTCCCTTGGCACTTTCCATGAGATTTTCCAAGCCCACAAGTGTGAGCAATAAAGCTCATCCACACACCTCACATGACAGGTCTGAGATCGAATCCATCAGCTAGAATTGAACCACTATATTGAGCCCTAGCCTAATAAGAATCAGGTTGATCCACTGGTCAGGCACCAGACAGTTTTCAAAACAAATGGGCGGCTCTGAAAAGTTTGACTGAAGCTTTCTAACACATCCGTGTGTTTCCAATATTGAGGCCTGTGGACCAAATCTTTTTCTGGGAAAACATTAGAAGGTCGGACCAACCTGACGGATGGATTGGATCCCACACCAATGTGCCATGCTAGCACATGTGTGGCATGCACATGAGCTTTATAGCATAGGTGTTTGGACTTGCCAAATCTCAGTTTCCATATCATTTTGCCGTCTGATACTACTGCTGTTGACAAATATATAAATTATCATACAATGTTAAAATCACTGAACAAGAAATGGACGACATAAACAAAGATGGAAGACAGCTGGTCCAACAAGATTACCGAGCCGAATCAAGCAGCCTGCCCATGCCAGAGACTCCAGGGAATCATATGAGTGACTCAGTTAACACAACTCACCCTGGAGTTGGAGAAGTCAAGTGACTCATTAAGTGTCACAATGTTGCCACTTGTGGGCAAACCTAAAATAGCTACTTATGCTTTATGTTTTTACATTAAAGAACTTTTTAGAGAACCCACACTATTTAATCACCCCTTTCCATGAAACCATGTAAATTACTGAACAAAGATTGTACCATACATGAAAAGCTACTCAAACCAGGAGACGTTAATATCCACACAATTTTTTGTGTTCGAGTTGCTTTTAGAAGGGATTTTACCACAAAAATCCTCTACAACATGGACTTTACTAAAAAAAATCAATAAAAACTAATTCCAAAAGAGTGGTCCTCTACAGGTAGGAAGAAAAAACTTCATACTGAAAGGTCCCCCTTTTTATATGACAACTCAGATAAGTGGCACCCCTTCAGACAAGGTTTTTTTCTTCTTTTTTTTTTTTTGGAAGAGTCCATTTAAATATAGAGTTTTCACACCTTTCTTATAAATATACAAGGTGAGCGTTCCGACCTTGTATATTGGATGTGGATTTTTATTTTTATTTTTCTAAGCTTGGATGAAATCCAAAAGCTGACCCCAAGTAATTGGGATAAGGCTTGGATGATAACAATCATGACCTTTTTTTTCTAAGCTGAGTTTTTCCTCCTTTCTTATATTATGTTGGATGCAAATTTTTTAATTGTTTTTCTAAGCTTTTTTTTTTTTTTTGGATCTGACTCCAATCACATTCATATCCAATTAGTTGCTATTTGATTTTTGCATTTAATGATTTGAATTAAAATTTTCCATTTGGATGAAAAAAGAAGGAAAAGAGAATCTGGAAAGAGCATAGGTGGTGGTGTTAAAACACAATTAGATACTGAATGGATTCTGAAAAAATAATAAATAAAATCATACATTCCGCACCAAAAGGATTTTAGGAAAAAAGTGGAAACTTTCGGTACTAAATGGTTCTCTAGAGAAAAAAAAAAAAAAAAGAACCAAAAAGCTTTAAAGAAAACACAAACTTTTCAGTACCAAAAGGTTAAAGCAATTTGTTAATTTAATTTAATTTATTAAAAAATTTATAAATAAATAAATAAAGACATGAAGCAAAAAGGCCTTGCTCCCATTATATAGTAGAATTACATTTTTTTTATAGGTAAACTAGGCTCAAACCCAAGATCCCCATCTCCAAACAATGCAAATGTCATTTTGAAAATTAATTTTAATCGATGTACTTCTACAAAAAAACCAATATTTTAGAGAACTTTTGCAGTAATAATCCCTTTTTTTCTCTTCGAGTTGCTTTTTGAAGGAATCATGTTGTTAACCACAAAAGAACAACATGCAATCTATCTAACTTTATTAATTCATTAATTTATTTACTCCAGCTTGGAAGAAAGCATGTAATTCTTTCATTTTCTTGTCTTTTCATATCTTGAATGCAAAGCATGAATGTTTCTCTTTTCTGACACTACAGCAAAGAATTGATTCTATGTTTGGCCAGTATTTTTGGGCCTTTTGATTTTTTTTAAAAAAAAAATTCATATTTATTTTCCTTTACGATGTAGAGCAAACACTTCACCCTCCAAGTCAATTCAATGACTCTGCCTGCTGAGTTGCACCTGAGTCATGAATTGGCAAACTGTGATGGAACCCATCCCTTTTCTCTTCGGGTGGTACAGAAGATGGAAATCACAAAAACAAGGTCCCTGTTTTCCCACTTTTCTACCTCGGTTTGCTATTGAGATACGAACATCTGTTTCGGAAAATAATCAAGTCAGAAGCATATGAAAAATGACATTCGGGTTTAATCATCTTAACAGGACAAGCTATATCCAGATCATCCACAATATATGGGAAATGAATTCTAACTAACTAGATCCAGGTACTTGTGTAGCTAATTTACATCCCATGAATCCCACGATTCAGGTGCTCTGAGTTCACGATCATGTGCCAATTGTTACCCCGTGATTAGTTTGCCATGAATTCAATGTACCAGATCATGTGGCTCTGTTTAAGCGTCATTACCCAAGGTGCGTGTCAAGAAGGAATCGTAAATTTAAACTATTTAAAACACGAGCTATAGTGAAATCCAAACACCAAAGTAACAGATGAAGTTTTTTCAAGGATGAGAGAAACATTGAGTGGGTTTTGCAGCAACTTCCAGACCAAAACGACCAGAATCCTACTAGATATGGACTGAACAGGAATCATGTGTGAACAGATGGTAAATGAAGAGGATTACAAAATCCTTAACCAATATGCTTAGCCTAGGGTTCACACTTTCCAAAGGACAAGTGAGCCTCATGGTTCAATGATGAAGACTTTTAATCTGATGAGCTACTGGCTAGCCATAGATGGACCATACCCAAAAAAATCTCCCATGGAGGAAGATCCCAGTCATCATCCAATGTTTGGCCTTTTCTAGTGAATGTGGATCTGTATTTCATTTCTCATCCACCTAGTGCGGACTGCGCTGTCCAATCAACAAGATTTTTGACAATGGTGCCTCCACCATGAGGCCCATCAGGTAAATGCTCTCGATCACCAAAACACATGCCCCGCTTGTACAAACAATAGGCCTGAGTATACTATACATACCCACAGGTCAAGGATCACATAATTCCTTCACCATGAAATAAGCATAAAAGAACCGCTTATCAGTGATAGGGAGAATTGTTACCATAAAGGAAGCTTGCAAGACTTCCAGGTGAGATATAATCTGACAGGATGAGCTTCTCATGCTGGGTGGGCCCCCAGTAGTATCCTCGCAATCCCACCACATTGGGGTGCCTAATGTTCGCAAATTTCTTTGCTTCCTTGGCAAACTCCTTCCTCTGCTTTGCAACTCCTTCTCTCAACCATTTCACAGTCAAGAACACCCCATTATCAAGTGTCGCCCTGTAAGAAGTCCCATGGCTACTCCTCCCCAACACTTCGGCTGGCGCCCTCGACAATTCCTCTGGTGTCAGCACAATTGTATCATCCAAGAAATGCAGCTCCCCAGCCAACCGATCGGGTGACCGGACATCTAGCCTCCCCAGATTTTCTGGTGTCAACTCACCTGAATCAGGCGACCATGAGAACTGGGTGGTCTTTGATGGAGAGAAACCAGTAACTGCAGCCATTTTCTCATCTGGACTGATAATCTCAGAAGAAGAGCCCTTGCGGGAAGCCATAAGATCATCAGCAGATACAACCAAAGCACCACCGGCATCTCTGCTTTTTAAGCCAGCTGAATCTGAGCTCCGTCTACGTGTATCTGTGCTTTTAACATTCTCTGACTGAAGTCTCCTCTTTGAAACCTTGAAGAGTATGAAAATAGCTAGCAGGATAAGAATGGCTATAGCAACAATGCATGGTATAATCACTGCCAATTTGATGGCGGTTTTTATCGGTTTTCTGGTGGCTCTTCCAGAAGGGGTATTTTCAGATCCAGGTGGCCCATTGGGAAACTGTAATCGGGAATTGCCAGGGTGGAAAGAAGAATCTGGGAACTTCCTCAGGTTCAATGGAACAACCCCTGAGAGATCATTGTACGACGCATTGAACGCCTGAAGGGTGTTAGGCAAGTTATCTGGCAAAGGCCCTGTGAAGTGGTTTAGAGATATATCAAGAGAAGTGAGGGAACTGAGCTCTGTAATAGCAAATGGCAGGGAACCGGCATAGTTATTTCTGGAGATGTCGAGTTTTTGCAGGCCAGCCAAAGAGCTGAATCCATCAGGGAAAGTGCCATTAAACTGGTTACCAGAAAGATCAAGAACCCGAAGCTTGGCTTTGTTTGGTAAAGGTGGGGAAATTTTAATACTTCCAACCAGCGAATTGTTTTGGAGATGGATTTCTTGTAGTGTGGGGGAAATTAGCAAGTCCGTTAAAAGAGGACCATTGAACTGATTGAAACTGAGATCCAGGACTGTAAGCTTGGGATACCGAATAAGAACAGTTGGGAGAGAATCCGTCAGGGAATTGTGCGAGAGATTGAGGTAATTCAGCCGTAAAAACTGGGAAGTTGCCTCGGGTAGAGGTCCCGCCAACTGGTTGTGACTCAGATCAAGGCATTCAATGGAATTTCCCCATTTTGCAATTGCAGATAAGTTCCCAGTTAACTGATTCTTTGATAAATCAAGAACTATGCAGCTTCCTGTTAGCAATGGAAGTTCACCAGATATTGCATTTGATGAAAGGTTAAGGATGTGTAAAGTTGTTGACATGATCATACTAATTGGTCCTGAAACATGGAAACATGACACCATGAGAACCCAAAGCAAAGAGAAACAATGGTTCTTTCACAAAAACCAGTTACACATGGAGAAAAGGATTCCCTTGGAAACATCAAATCATAAACCAATTCAATTCAGTCCACCTACAAAATGAGAAAGGCTAGTGAAACACAAAGGGATGTGTTTCGAAAAAACAAGATTGAGACAAATTCTATCCATTCGTCCTGCTTCTCAGTTAATCCGTTTTCTCGAGAAACAAGCTTTTCTCAGATTTTCCACAGTTTCCCTCGCATTTCTTTATCATCTCCTGCTTCTCAACTAATCCATTTCTCAAGCTCACAACTTGCAATTTTGTGCATTCAACCTCTTATTTTTCTTTCTTTTTTGTTTTCTTTTTTTTTTTGCGACCGGTCTGCTCTAATATAATTTAATAGAAGGGAATTTTACAAAACACCTCATTAATATGGCATTTGCATCCCAATACCTTTTTAATTAAGTTTTTGTTAAGCTACCTCATTAATCAAGTTGTTGTCAAACCAGTACCTTCCATTAGTTTTCTCTAGTATCCGTTGGTTTAAAGAATGATTTTTCCTAAAATGACAAAAATACACACCAACTAATCAAGTTGCTTAATAAGAATTAAATAGGTACCTGGATGTAAATATGTGTTATTGTAAAAACATTTTCTAAAAGAAAAAAAAAATCTCTGCAGGCCGATTGCATAGCAATAGGGACGTGGTTACTGGTTACTGATGTCCTATGGGGCCCACCACAATGTATCCATGCAGTCCATTTTTCTAGATCATTTTATGGCACGAGTCCAAAAATAAGGCAGATCCAAATCTCAAGTGGACCACACCATAGGAAACGGTGTAGATTGAACAGCCACCATTAAAGACTTCCTAGGACCCAACATGATGTTTATTTTTCATCCAACCTGTTGATTAGGTCACACAGACCTAGGTGAAAGGAAAAAAACAAATATCACCCTGATCCAAAACTTTTCTAGCCCACAAGAAGTTTTTAATGGTGAGCGTTCATCACCACCGTTTCATGGTGTGGTCCACCTAAGACTTGGATCTGCCTCATTTTTATTCCCTAAAACGATCTGGAAAATGAATGGAAGGTGTGGATTAAAAAATTACATCATGGTGGGGCCCAATGACCACTGTCTACAATTCAGGTTAAAGGCACCGCTTTGGTCCTTAAGTGTCTTATGCCCAACGAGGATTGCTTGTTATCCTGGCACAGGAAGTTCATGTAATCAGAGATGATGTGGGGCCCAGAGGGATTCCCATCAGAAATCCACTCCGTCCATCGGTTTTGCAACACCACGATTTTAAAGATAAGCATATCAAAAACTCATGTGGCCTACACATTAAACAGTGGGAACACAAA
Organism: Magnolia kwangsiensis; assembly: GCA_037074715.1. Classification (NCBI taxonomy): domain Eukaryota; kingdom Viridiplantae; phylum Streptophyta; class Magnoliopsida; order Magnoliales; family Magnoliaceae; genus Magnolia; species Magnolia kwangsiensis. The sequence continues at coordinate 170,921,678 of CM073571.1, forward strand.
CGTTGACCATTGAAACCTTCCTAGAGCCAAACATGATGTTTATAGGCTATCCAAACCATTCATAGGGTTATTGCCACTCAGATAAACTGTATGCACAAATATCATCCTCGTACAAAACTTATGTGGCCCCGCTAAATTTCCATTGGTGGAGATCCAATCCCAGCTGTTGGGGTGTGGCCCAAATGAGTTTTTGATCTTCCTAATTTTTAGATTTATGTCTTTTTGTTGTCTTGCAAAACTGATGAGCAAAGTGAATTTGTTACGAAAAGCTGTGGGCCCCACATAGCTTCTAACTACATGAAGTCTCAAAAGCACAGGCAATCCGTGTCCGTCTTTGCCATGAGTTGAAGGTTTCCATAATAGGTGTGGCTCAGCTTCACCCAACACGGTGTGGCCCTGACCATGGGACCCACCTTCACGTATGTATTGTACATCCATGTCATCCATCCATGTGGCCTACTCCTTTTAGGCCATGAACTCAAAAATTAAGTAAATCCAAACCTCAGCTGGACCATACCATAGAAAACAGGGTTGATTGAACATTTGCCATTAAAAACTTCCTAGGGCCCACTGTAATGCCCACCATAATGTTTGTTTTCCATCCAACCTTTTGATAAGGACACAAACCTGGATGAAGGGAAAAAGCAAATATCAACTTTATACAGAACTTTTCTAGCCCATATGAAGTGCTTAATAGTGGGCGTTCATTACCACTGTTCCCTATGGTGTGTACATGAGATTTGGATCTACCTAATTTTTGGGCCCGTGCCCTAAAATGATTTGGAAAATTGGATGGACGGCATGGATTAAACACATACGACAGTGGGGCCCATAGTGCATCGTATAAAATCCACATCTAGGTTAAGGGCTCCGTATTTTCATCATGTTACGAAAAATCATACTTTAATGAAGGGACGTCAGAGAAAACTAACAAAAGGTGCTTCATTGACAATAACTTGATTAATGAAAACTTAATTGAAAAAGGTACTGGAATGTAATACCATATTAAAGAGGTACTATTTTGTAAAATTCCCTAAATAGAATTGCTATAACTCGTATAGAAATATACCTGTAGTTAATTATAAATGTTTCAAATGTAATACTTGACATTTTTGAATCAAAAGGAAAAAATAGAATGAAAGAAATAGTAATTTCTAATACAGTCGCAATACTCCAGAGAGAGAGAGAGAGAGAGAGAGAGAGAGAGCTCAGTCACAGCACTACATGAAATTTCCATTTTTCACTCAACCATGGCAGATGCCCTAAAATTAAGTGCTTAGGTACCAACCTGATGGGTAAATCTTTCTTAGATAAAATGAACAAACAAAAAAGAATCCAAGATTGAAAATGATACTCCATAATAAAAAACCGAAACAAACCAGCACCAACTTTTAAAAGTGGTACAATAGCATCTTGAAATCGATAAGAAACTGCATTTTTAGAGCTGAGGCTGTATTGTGCATATGTGACTATCACATGGCAGTCATGACCATGACAAAATAAAAAACAAAAACAGGTACAAAAGAAATATTTTTTTTTCAAGGAACAATATTCAGCAAAGGACAATACATCATTTTCAATGTTCACTAACCACTGGTTCTTAAATATCTTTGAAATGACACAAGTAGCCCAGACCCTGTGCCCTTCATTATTTGATTACCTTTGGAAAGCGGTCCCACAGGAAACAACGATTGCAATGGTTTCCTTCAGATGAATATCATCACCTTCCAGTTGGAACTGGGGCCCACTCGATCACAATGACTAAAGCGTCAGAGTAAGTGGGGACCATTTCCTATCACTGTCAATCTTGATTAGACTATGATATGATTCACCCACAACGAAACTTTCATACCAGATCATTCATTTATTCAGGGATCTGATTCACCCACAGAAACTTCAGTATGGGTGCTTCACACAAGATAATTCATTTACATTGTCATGTTCCCTTTTCTTACATAAATTAAGATTCCTTTTAAGTTGTCATTCCTATTCACAACACAAAATAAAGTTTATGACACAAAGAAACCAGCTGGTCCAACGATAAAAAACAACTCCAAAATTTTGAAGAAACAACAATAATCTCCCTCTGCAGAAGAACATGTCATGTCGCTCGAGAAGGTTAAAAACAAAAGTGCACGACCAAGGTTTGGATTCATTTTTACAGTTTGACTCAGTTCACAGAAATAATTCAACAAGGCCCAATGCACTTGCAAGATCATAAAAACAAAATGGTTCCAGGAGGCATTGAGTTCTAAGTCTCTCCATAACTAAACTAAATTGCAGTTTCAGATGTACCTGAGAGATTGTTGGCACTCAAATCCAGCTCGGTGAGAACCAAAGAATCCCCCTTCAGAAGCCCATTTGGAACGAACCCAGAAAACATGTTGTTCCCCAGCCTTAGAACCTCAAGATCATAGAAATAATCAAATCCAGGTAACTCCCCAGATAGCTGATTGTAGCTGAGATCCAACGCCTTCAAATTCCCAAATGACAGAAGCCCTCCACCAATCAGTGACCCAGTAAACTGATTGTGGCTGAGATTCAGATACCTGACTGTCTCTGAAATATCAGACAAGAACTTTCTCCTCTGTGAACTTGAACTTGATAGCAAATTGCTGCTAAAATCAATATGAACAACACTTGGAAGAAGCAGAAGTTTCTCATCAATATCACCATCAAGTTGATTCTGATGCAAATCAAGCACTTCAAGATTCGGCATTAGCTCAAACCCAGTAGGAATTCTCTTTGTAAAACCATTATACGAAAGATTCAGTGACACCAAGCTTTGCAGCTGTGTCAATGATGAAGGCAATGAACCTGAGAATGAATTACAGCTTAAATCCATAGACTGAATAGAGACAAGCCCACCAATCGAATCAGGTATCAAGCCAGAGAATTTGTTCCCAGCTAATGACAGGTTCTGTAAGTTTCCTAACTTGCCAATCTCTGGTGGTAGAGTAGAAGAGAACAAATTATCAGATATGTCAAGATATTTAAGGCTCTTGAAATCTGCTATGTTGTCTGGGATCTTTCCTGTGATAGAGTTGTTCGACATGGAGAGTTTCAAAAGCTTTGTGAGGTTTGCAAAGATGCTCAAATCAGCATCAGCAACAAGATTCAGGTTGTTGAGGACAACTCCAGCAACATTACCACCATTACAGACAATGCCATTCCAGGAAGCAGGGCAGCCGTTGAAATCGATGGACTCCTCATTCCATGAATTGAGGATATAGCCAGTTGGGTCGACTTTGATTCCTTTTTTGAACTCAAGAAGAGCCAAAATGTCCTGTGAAGGAAGCTGTGCCCTAGCGGAAGCAAGAAAGAGGGATAGCATCAACACCCAAAAGACCTTCATCTGTCGCCTTGGAAATGAATTCATCAGAGTAATCTGCAGGTCAAATTGAGAAAAGAAATTTGCAGGCCATGAGCTTCTGAGTACATTAATACAGGAACATCCAAATGGGTTTTGAAGTGAATGTAAGATCAAATAGCCAAGAACGACCTACAAATGCATGTGTAATGGGACCTAAAAAACTGACAGAAAAATGCAAAAAAGTGTCACACAATTGAAGGTTTTGAGCTTTCCACGACTCCAAAAGTCCAAATCAAGCTCAAAAAGAACAGGAAAGATGGCAAAAGGGAGTAATTTGGAGAAGGGTGAATAGTTATTCAAAGAAAGGGGCAAAAAAAAAAAAAAACGAACAGAAGAAAAAGCACTCAGATTGCCCCAATTCCTGGAAATCCAAACTTGGTTTGAGAAAAACAGAGAAAATGCTAAACTCGGTGCAACTTTACAAATTGCCACTTTATCAGTGCAATTTTCAAATGCGTTTCCAGTTATTCATGGAAAATAGCAATTCAGTGAACTCACGAAATTTTCCACAGAACTAGTGACAATCCAACCTGCCCTTGAAAAAAAAAAAAAGAACAAAAGAAAAGGCAGATAAGTAGCTTTACCTGATCATGCAAAATAATCCAAAATGCCAATGCGTTGAGAGATCAAAGCTTCGAGCAACTGCTTCCACTCCGCAATGGCAGTTTCACCATTGTTTTCTAGAATATGGAGCTTTATGTAGCTGCTGCTTTTCCAGAGATAGAGAGGGGCAATCTGACGCCTTAAATGACTGTAACTCCACTGAAAACCTACAGTCCTCGTGTCATTTTCAGAGAGCTAACCCTTGAGAACCCGGCATTGCAAAGGATCTACCGCCAACTGTCTCTTTCCTAAGCAGAATCGAGCTGTAAACCATTGAAAGATGGAATTTTTTACAGATACTGAAACTTGTAGTAGCTGAAACCTCAGATTTACCCCCCCAAGTGGCACTTTTTTTTACGGATTTGGCCTTTAAGCAGCTGAAATTTGTGATTAACACGGGAAAACAGCTACTTCTTCACAGATTTCAGCTTTAAACCTCTGAAGATTCTGAGTTAAAGATAGAAAGTTGCTTCTTTTTTTGCAGACTTGAGCTTTAAACAGCTGAACTAACCAATTTACAGGCAGCAAAGAAGCATTTCTTCAATTGATTTGAACCGTAAAGAGCAGTGAAATGGAATTTTCTACGGATAAGAGCTTGAGGAAAAAAGCAGAAACTTCCTATTTCGCCGTTTGTTTCAACGGCTTTTGAAAACGGATGAAATTTCCGAATTTGTAACAGGAAAACGGACTATTCTTACAGATTCTGGACTTTCAAGCTCACTACTACAAGAAAAAGAAAACGAGAGATTTTCTTTTAAGAAGATTCAAGCATCGTAAAAATCCTTCAGCTCGCATGTGAAATCACTCCTCTCTCCCTAAAATCCCATCAATGCAGATCTTGCCAAACCCTAATCTCTACAACGCAGAGCATGTAGAACTGCTCATCTGTCTGAGACCCTCAAAAAGCCCCAAAAAACTCCCTCAAGCACCTCTCTCTCTCTCTCTCTCTCAACCCATGTAAAACCAAAAATCTATCTAAACACCCTTAAAAACCTAATCTCCCTCCCTCTCTTAAAACCTCATTCTCTCTCTGGGCAGAGCCCTAGAACTCTCTCTCTCTCTCTCTCTCTCTCTCTCTGAGAAAACCCTAGAAATCTCTCTCATTCTGCTGTAGGCAGTGGGTCTGAGGATAGAGGAGAGAGAGGGCGGGGAAAATGAAAATATTATAATTTATATAAACTGGCGCTTTTACCCGCCAAAAAATAAAAAGAACCTCCTTAAATAACGTCCTTGAGGACGTGAACCGTTTATCAAATCCACCTAAATACCCCTCCCCTTTGCTTTTCTAGTGTTTTATGATACTCAGACAGCCGATGACGCTTCATACACAGGCACTCAGAACTTGTATATATAGTATACATTATTCAAATAAAACCGTTTATATTGTGCATCCGACCGTTTTTAATTTCCATTCCAATTTTATATTCGTTCGATAGTCTTAATTCTCTGATTCGTGGACACTTGTTTAAGAAAATAGGAACGTTGGATTTTAAAATTTTTAACCGTTGAGTAAATCTCCAACTATTTTATGATACATCTACACTTTTTTCCGTAATTTGGACGGCTTAATTTGAATATTTATGTTCATCGTGTGCAATTTCAAAGTGATTTATAGGTGCCTGCGTATCATATATCGTAGTCCGCCAGAGTATCAAAGTCTTTCGCTTTCTCTTTTTTGTTCCTTTCCGCCCTGGGAACATACGCTTCGTAGGTGGGAGTGGTAATCCACAATATACGCCGATATTTTCAAAATATCGAAATTGTCGCGGAATTTTAATTAAAAGGTATTCGATAATATCGCGATATTTTAAAAATCTCGAAACTTTTTGTAACGATTTTAATGGAAATTTTATTCAAAAGTGAAAATAAATTAGTTTATACTTTTCTATACAATTTTTTAAATTATTATTCATTTCTAAATATTCTTAAATATATTATTTTCAGCGAGATTTTCTATATAATACTGCGAGAAAACGGTAAAATCTGAAAATGTGCCGAGACATCTCCTGGAATGAGATTTGGCACTCTGGTCGGACACCCCGTCTTCCCGGTGGACCCCACTACCTTTGACCGTCTCTCTTCCCGGGCTGAGTTTTTGTGATTACGATGCACCGGTGGAAATTGATGCTCGTACACTTGCACCATTGCCGCATATGCCACGCGAAAATAGCGAGTTGGCATTTGGACAATGTGGTCCCGGATTTCCTGCGTAGCCTTTCACGGCAAGTTCTCATGCTGCTATACTAAGGGCCTGTTTGGCCGGGCTAATCCCATGGTACCAGGAGGGATGGGATGGATTTTAAGGCAATGATTATTGGTTTAAGATCGATGGGATTATTATATCATGGGACAAGTTCCTAGGTCAATTCACCACGCATGACATGTTCCGGAATTTTACCTTTCAGTCTGCCCCCAGCTTGAGATTAGTTTTAAGGTAATGATGGTAATGTCAGCAGATTATTTTAAAATCCATGGGATTGTTAATATCCCGATACAAGTTCACCGGATCTGTTCTACTCATCATGCATGTCCGGATCCCATCCCCCCTAACACCGCGGGATCGGTCAGACCAAACAGGCCCTAAGTGCGGCCACGGTGATATTTGTGAGAAATTCAAACTATACATACTTTGTGTGAAATCATTTTAGGACATGTGGACAAAATTGAGGTTGATCCGAGACCATGTGAGTCAAACCAGATAAAACAATGTAAATTCAGCGACCATCATGTAAAACATTTATATGGCCCTAAAGTTTCATTTCAAGCTAAGTTTTTGATATTTTCACTTCATCCCAATGGAAATGACCTTACAAACCTTTTGGATGACATATAAATATTAAGGTAGATCTTCAAAAGGTTTCATTAGTAGGAAACTCTTTCCCTGGCTTTTCCTCTCGTACAAGCCACCTCATTTTTTGTTGCATGTACTAAAAATGAGTTCTCATAATAGATGGATGGTATGGATTTTTCACAAATGTCATTGTGGGCCCCACCTAGCATCCTAGTGCAAGGACTTCATGCTAAAAGCTTCTGCAAGAAATCTACGTCCAAAGTATATCTGCTCCACCTTAATATATGTGTTTTATCTAGAGCTAGGCATGAGTCAAGTTGGATTGAGTTAGGGTTAACCTAACTCGATTCGATTTTGAAATATGCCCGATCTAAACTTGACCCGACTCGATTCTGAGTCCAGCATGCTTGACCCAATTCGAGTCCAGTATGCCCTAGACTGATCTAGATTGAATCCAAACCGATCAGGAGTATCGAGTCTAGTTGAGTTGGCACCAAGTCGAATTGAGGGAAGGGGAGGGGAGGGGAGGGTGGTGATGGTGGTGGGTGGCTACTGGATTTGGAAGAAGAGGAGGATGAGGGAGGGAGTGGAGAGGAGAGAGAGGAGGAGGGTGGTGATGATAGCGGGTGGCTACCAGATTTTGAAGAGGAAGGGGATGAGGGAAGGAGAGAGAGAGAGTTTGGATTCGAATCGGGGTCGAGTGCGGCAAGTAGGTTTAGAAATACTTAAATAATAGGGTTTTATATATTTATACATACTTGAATTTGAATTGAGTCAGTTTCAAATTGAGTTGAGTCTAACCAGATTAAATTTTGGGTCGAGATGTTGGGTAACTCAGACTCGACTCGGTTTGAGTTCGGATTGGGCGAAGCCTACTCAACTCAGATCGACTCACCTATTTGGTTCAGATCGAGTTGGGTCCAGGCAAGTCGAGTTAGTCGAATCAAGTCATTCAGTGCCCAACTCTAATTTTATCCATGCTTTACATTTATTTTTTAAAATCATTTTATTGCATGAGTTCAAAAATGAGACTTATCTAAATTTCAAGTGGACCACATCACATGAAAATAGTAGTGATTGTATGCCTACAATTAACAACTTTTCAGGGTCCATTGTAAAATTTATCTACCATCACACATATTGATTATGACTAGGTCACGGAAACATGAATTAAAGGAAGACAAATATATCAGTTTCATCCCAAACTTTATAACCTAAAAAATTTACAATGGTAAGTGTTCAATCATCGCTGTCCTTTATTGTGTGGGTCCCATAAATATCAATTTGCCTTAATTTTTAGTTCATGCTCTTAAATAATTCGAAAAACTGAATTGACCAGTTAAAAACACAAAATCATGATGGAGCCCACAAAACACCATCCAGCAGATACCAGCAATTGGCAGTTTCAACAGGCGCATGTTCCAACAAAACAGTTCAATTATGGGACCACTGCGAATGATTATTTTCCTTTAGACGTCCGTTAGATGTCCACGATCAGTTGGATTATCGACCATCTATAAGGAAATCGAGTTGCAGACTGAGCTACTCAATACCCTCTCATCGTACCCAATAAACTCAATTGGGCCCACCGTGAATTTATTTCTCTTATCCAATCCGTTCATCTTTATTTTCAGATCATTTTAGTGGTTGAGCCCAAATTTGAGATATATCTAAAGCTCAAGTGGACCATACCACAAGAAACTCTGGGAATAATGATTTCCACCGTTGAAACCCTTCTATGGCCCACAGTGATATTTAGTTTTCATCCAACCTGTTCATAATATCACAAAGACATGGATGAAGTGAAAACACAAATATCAGATTGATCTAAAACTTCTGTGGCCCCAACGAAATTTTAAATGGTAGATGTTCAATTCATACTGTTTCCAGTGGTGTAGTCCACTTGAGCTCTGTATATGCTTCATTTTTGGGCTAACAACCTGAACTTATCAGCTAAAATGTATAGACGGAGTGGATAAAATTAATAAATGACTGTGGGACCCACAGAGTTTACTCAGCACGCAATCCGCTTCCACTAACCAGAGAGGATAAATGATTTGGACAGCTTATCCTTAATTGATATATACGGCACATGCGATTCATGACTGCACGTGAATCGAGCACGACGTTGTACCAAAGTGTCAAAGCTTTTCGCTTCTACGAGAGGGCGGATTACGTTAGGCGCGGATGAGGTCCTGACCGTGCGGCCCACTTATTTATATCTATCGTATATCCATGCCGTCCATCTTCTTTTCTATATTTTTTTAGGGCATGATTTTACAAACGAGACAGATCCAAATCTCAGGTGGACCACACCACAGCAAGACACTGGTGATTTAACGCCAGCCATTAAAAAATCTTAGGGCCCCCTGTAATGTTTATTTGGCATCCAATCTGTTGATAGGATCACACTGATATGGAGAAAGGTAAAATACAAATAACAGCTTTATCCAAAACTTATGTGGCTTAATAAGTTTTTAACGGTGGGAATTCAATTCTTACTGTGTGGTGCATATGAGATCTGTATCTGCCTCATTTTTTGGAGCATGTCCTGAAATGAGCATTGACATAGTGGATTTATAACACATGTATCTAGATGGGCCCCGCTGTCAGTAAGCCCCTCGGCTATTACCCCCTGCCTGACCTAATCCGGACCGGATTGGCCGTTGTAGAGAGTGGATTACGTGTTACCCGGACAATACAGTAGCGGTGGGTGTTGCCCTGGCCGTGGGGATCACTTTGATGTACTTGCTTACTGTATATTCAGGTGGTTGATAAGTTTTCCAACTCATTTAAATGTAGAGTTGTACAGGAGTTAACTCGGTGAGCTTGGTCCACTTGATTCGAAAAATCTAGACTTGCCCGTCCTAAAAATTGGATTTGGACAGACTTGAGCTAGTTTTAGGAGTTCGAAAAAATTTCGAATCAAGTTCAAGTTTATTAAGCTTAACTCAAATCAGACTTGATCAAATTTGCTTTGTGACTTGATTATTTTAATATTGATGTTTCTCACTAAGTATTTGATGAAATGACTCAACCAAGTGTTATTTCAAGTACATACAATCTTTGTGGGATCAGCTAGTAATGATGAAAGAATTGATATGAAACAAATAACTTGAAAAAAAAAAAAAATTTACATTATAAAAGAGCCTTCAAATCTTAATTTTGGTGCTACCCACCAAGTGTTTAACTAAATACTCGTACATTGATATTACTATTTTAATTATGTGATAAATTGAAGATGCATTTTACGTTTGATAAAATGTCACACATACTCAAACTCGGCTTTAACTAGCTTGAGCTGCTGATCGAACCAAGCTGAGTCGGCCAGTCAAGCTCAAGTACCAAGTCAAGTTCAAGTTAAGGCTAACTACTGGCTTAGCCAAACCGAGCCATGCCAAGCTCAACTCATATATAACTCTATTGTAATATACATCCTAAACAAGCATATCCAAGTCAGTAAACCAATTAATAAAAATCGATGTCTTCTGTTAAAAACTTCTTCAATGTTACAAAAGTTTTTAGATCAAGTAGATATTTGTGTTTTACATTTATTCAGATCCATGTGGCCTTATTAAATTATAAGATGGCAAACAAACATTTAGGTGAGTCCTATGAAGTTTTTAATAATGGGCATTCAATACCACGGGGGCTCCTCCAGTAGGTGCACTTGAGATTTGAATCCATTTAATTTATAGGATCATGCTTTAAAATGAGTTGAAAAGATTAACCACATGAGTGTGGATATAAAACAGATACATCAACATAGGCTCCACAGGGCCCACCATTAGAGCAATACCTACACTAATACATCAACACCCAGATGTTGGTAAATTTATACAGATTAATGTAGTTTCTGTATAATATGGAAACCGAAAATAATATGGACAGGCTGAAGCACGTCTGAAAACGCTGTCCTTAAAGCGTTATTTGCCCCAACTCAAGTAAATTGAGTATGCTGATAGGTTACAGGCAAATTGCTTCTAGGATACGACGAGCCTGGTGTGGGTCTGCGTTCAGCAAACACGAAGGCCCACCAAATGGAACTCAATTTCACTATTTCTGGCAGTATTACAATATAAAGGAAAATTCCAAAAATAAGAAAAGAAGAAAATAGAAAAGTGGTTTGCTCGATTAAGTTCAGCCTGCTGGTTCGGTTGAACCGTCCTAGACCACACCGCTGGTCTGTTCTTCAAGCTAAGGTTGACACCTTGCTGTATTGCTGGATAACACTTAGAATATATGAGTGGAGAGGCTATTTTCTAGAATTCGTATGGAGTTGCTGGAGTGAGTTGAGATGGTTTTGGAACCTATCCAGGCCCTCCTTTTATAGGCTATGGTGGCTGGGGGTTATGGTCCAGGGAAATAAATCCCATGACCGTTTTCTGGCTGTTGAGAAAACTAGCCGTTTTATGGCCGTTTTCTGACCGTTGTGCATGGGCCATTAAGCTGCTGCATGCTGACCGTTGTGAGACAGCAGCTAGCCGTTTTATAGCTGTTGGGGCTAGCCATGCAGCAGTTTCAGCTGGACCCTGCACTTATTGCACAGCTGTTACAGAATTTCTGCAACAGCTCTTTTTCAGCCCTCTATATATTCTAAGGGACTCTCATTCAGTCCTTTAGATTTTCGTCCAACCAACCATCTGCCTTAGCCACTAGTCGCACCGCGACTCGCACACGTCTCGCTCCGGTTCGCGAAGGGAGCGACCCTCTGAGACACGATGCGCACGTGCGAAGTGCAAAGTGCGCCACTAGCGCCTCTACAGCCACACTGCCTCACATGCCCACGCCCTCGCACCGAGCCCGAGCCCGAGCCCGAGCCCGAGACCGAGACCGAGACCGAGACCGAGACCGAGACCGAGCCCGAGCCCGAGCCCGAGCGCGAGCGCGAGCGCGTGCGCGTGCGCGGTGTTCCAGTGCTTCGCACTGGAACACGCAAGTCCCATGGTCCACGGACTAGGTAGGCAAATATTATGGTACTCCACTATTATCATTTAAACCACTTTTCTTTCTCTTCTCTTTCCCATGTGGGACTATTCCCAAAGCCCCAAAAGTTTTTTAAAAAATGACTTTTTATTATTAAAATATTTTTTTATTAAAATCAATATTTTACAACAATCCCCCACTTGATTTTTTATAAAAAATATTTTCTCGGTTAAACATACTGCCAGAATAATTAGCTTATATGCATAAAGAAAGATATCTTTCGATTTTAATCTTCCCTTAGTGTAAGTATCTCAAAACTCTATCGAAATGACTGGTAGCCGCAGCTTTGAACCAGTTATTTCTAGATAACAGAGTTGGAGAAACCACACACATATTCGCTATGTGTTGTTAAAGTTTTCACAATCTTGCTCAGCACAATTAATGGCCATGTGCTTATCCTAATTCGTGAACGATCCCGAGAGAAAACTCTTAACTCTCATGAGAGACGGCACCATCTCTACGTTCATATAGGTGAAATCCTTCCAGTGTCTCCGTTACTATAAGACACTTGTCCTAAAGACTGGAATTCATTAAGAGTTCTAAGACTCAACCCTCTTTCGTAACGCTCAGCACTTATCTATTATGGATGAGGTTATATAATTTAGTGCTGAAAACTTTCCACTTATCAGTGACTTGTTCTTACCCATTAAACCCAAGATTAGAGATTTTCTGATTTTAGGTTGGGTTACCATCACTGGTGGAACTTTGGTTGAAGAGTTTCAACCCCATCCCTCTAGATGTAGCCTTTACTACCTCTCTCGGTAGAGGTTTAGTGAAAGGATCTGCCAGGTTATTGCTTGATTTCACATATGAAATAGCAATGATTCCATCTTGAATCAATTGTCTGACATAATCATGTCGAAGACTGATATGTCTAGACTTATCATTATAAGTACCGTTATAGGCTCTAGCTAATGTGGCTTCACTATCACAATGTAGTGATACAGCCGATATAGGCTTTACACAAAAAGGAATTTCTAATAGAAGATCCCTTAGCCACTCAGCCTCTTTGCCTGTTGCAGCTAGGGCTATAAATTCAGACTCCATAGTCGAGTGTGTTATGCAAGTCTGTTTCTTGGATCCCCAAGATACAGCAGCACCTCCTAGGGTGAATACCCACCCTGTAGTAGACTTATTGTCCCCTGCACTCGATATCCAGCTCGCATCGGTATATCCTTCCAATACGGCAGGAAACTCTGAATAAAATAGTCCTAAGTCTTTGGTTGCTTTTAAGTAACCAAGGACTCTACTGATTGCATTCCAGTGTTCATTACTGGGGTTACTAGTAAACCTACTAAGTTTACTCACAGCATATGCGATATCAGGTCTAGTGCATTACATAGCATACATAAGACTTCCTATAGCACTCGCATATTCTAATTGTGCAACTGTTCTTCCAGTATTTTCTTTTAGTTTGATACTTGGATCAAATGAGGTTTTTGCTTCCTTTATATTTAGATGGTTAAACTTGTTTAGTATCTTCTCAATATAATGAGATTGACACAAAGCATAACCCCCACAATATTTTTTAACTTTGACACCTAAGATGGTATCAACTTGTCCAAGATCCTTCATTTTAAATACGGAAGAAAGAAACTTCTTTGTTTCAGTCACACCTTCCATTTTATTACTTATTATTAACATATCATCAACATATAGACAGATAATAATGATATAACTACCATCTTTTTTAGAATATATGCATTTATCAGCTACATTATGCATGAAACCATGAGATAGTATTTTGGAATCAAACTTCTCATGCCATTGTTTAGGTGCTTGTTTTAATCCATACAACGATTTGACTAATCTACATACTTTGTTTTCATTTCCTGGTAGAACGAAACTTTCAGGTTGTTCCATGTATACCTCCTCATTGAGGTCACCGTTCAGGAAAGCAGTCTTTACATCCATTTGGTGGATGTGAAGATGATGTATGGAAGCTAGCGCAAATAATATCCTAATGGATGTTATCCTAGCTACAGGTGAGTATGTGTCAAAGTAGTCTATCCCTTCTTTTTGTCTAAAACCCTTAGCTACTAGTCGAGCTTTAAAGGTTTGGATAGTCCCATCAGTGTGATATTTCTTCCTAAATACCCATTTGCAACCTATGGGTCTAGAACCTGGAGGTAAGTTTACTAGTTCCCATGTTTGATTTGATAGTATAGATTCCATTTCATCATTTATAGCTTCTTTCCAAAAAGCTGAGTCTCTAGAGGATACAGCTTCCTTATATGTTTTAGGATAATCTTCTATAGTCATTACTATAGGTATTCGTCTTATAACATTTTCTCTATCTGCTTCTACCAGATGGAAAATGATGCGTTGTGAGTCTATATAGTCATCTCCAAAACTCTTCTCTATTCTAGTTCTTTGACTCCTACGAGGTTCAGTGGGAGCTTCCATTATATGTGGAGCTGTGCTATTTGGTTCTCTATTAGGAGTTTGAATTTCATTATCCTTTGACTCCAAGGATAGTGAGTTCTCAAAGAATTCAACGTCTCTTGATTCTATAATTGTATTAGACTCCATGTCTAGAAGTCTATAAGCTTTACTATTTTGTGCATACCCTACGAAGGTGCACTTAATAGCTCTTGGTCCTAACTTGGTTCTTTTTGGGTCAGGAGTTCTGCAGTATGCAAGACACCCCCACACTTTAAGATATCCTACGTTAGGTTTTCTACCTCTCCATGTTTCATATGGAGATACTTTATATTTTTTAGACGGAAGTCTATTTATTATATGGCATGCTGCAAGCAGTGCCTCACCCCACAGATTTAGTGGCAACTTTGCTTTTATTAGCATTGAGTTGACCATTTCTACTAATGTTTTATTCTTCCTTTCAGCTATTCCGTTTTGTTGAGGTGTGTATGGAGCTGTACATTGATGTACCAGTCCATGTTCTTCACAGAAGTAATCGAATTCATTCGAGAAGTATTTTCCTCCTCGATCGCTACGGAGAATTTTTATCTTTTTACTTAGTTGATTCTCTACTTCTGCTTTATATATCTTAAACATGTTCAATGCTTCATCTTTGCTCTTTAATAGATAAACATACACATATCTAGAGCAATCATCTATAAAGGTTATAAAGTACCGTTTACCTCCACGAGTAAGAATGGCGTTTAACTCACAGATATCACTGTGCACAAGATCCAAAATTTGAGACGATCTTTCAACACTTGGAAAAGGTTTTTTCGTCATTTTGGATCGTATGCACACTTCACATTTACTAGTTTCATTATCTGTGTATGAGATTAAACCATTCTTAGCCATGAACTTCAAAGTACTATACCTTATATGGGCTAGTCTATCATGCCACAGTCCAGCAGATTCAACCATATACGCAGAAGTGCTACTTTCATTCAGAGAAAACTTAACCATCCCGTTACAAGCATATCCCTTTCCAACAAAATTTCCATTCTTGGATAGAATCAGTTTTCCTGACTCGTATACCACCCTTATACCTGGTTTTCCCAGAAGATCCCCAGAAACTAAGTTTCGCCTCATGTCTGGGACGTGCAGTACATTAGTCAGAATCACTTTCTTTCCAGAAGTGAATATCAGTTCGACAGTTCCTTTGCCGACGACCTTCGATCGGACTTCATTACCCATTTGGACTTCTTGACCATCGGTCAATTCCTCATAGGTTTTGAAGGCTGATTTGTCGTAGCACACATGTACTGTAGCGGCAGTATCATACCACCAGCCTGGAACTTTGCCTTGGATGGTATTCACTTCAGTGATCATAGCCACGATATCGCCTTCTTCTACTGCACTTGCCTCTTTTTTAGATTTGCGATATCGGCATACTCGAGCATAGTGCCCGATTTTTCCACAGACATGGCATGGGCCTTTGAACTTTCCGTTCTTCTTTTGGACGTTTTTCTTGAATTTCCCTTTATTGGGTTTTAGGGAATCATCTTTCTCGGGATTCTTGTTATTGGTGTTTTCTACTGCATGTACCTTGGACGAGGCATTCCTGTTATCATTCTTTTTATCGCGGTTACGGGATTCTTCCTCAATCCTTAGGTGTTTCTGGATTTGTTCCAGTGTGTAGTCCTCGGTTTTATGCAGCAACTTCTTTCTATAGTCTTTCCACATTGGTGGCAATTTAGCGATTATAGCCCCAACTTGGAATGATTCAGGAAGATCGATTTTGATCGCTTTGATTTTGTTTACTATTAGCTGCAGTTCTTGGATTTGGGGCAGCAGCGGTTTATTATCTACCATGCTGAAGTCAAAATACCTGGTGATGAGAAATTTGTTGGTCCCTTCTTCTTCAGCCTTGTACTTGAATTCCAGTGCGGCCCAGATCTCCTTTGCTGATGATGTCTGTTGGTACAGATCGTACAGGCGGTCGGAGAGTGCGTTCAGAATGTGTCCACGACACAATAGTTCGTCTTCGGCTCTTTTAGCACGGGCAGCCACTTGCTCAGGTGTGTCTTTGTCGGTTGCTTCAGGCAATGCTTGCAGATTTGGATCTAGTATGTAGTAGATCTTCAACGCCGTCAGGAGAAATTTCAGCTTGTCTTGCCATCTTGTAAAATTGGTTCCATCGAACCGATCAAGACGTATCAAGTCCTGATTCATCAACTTAATAGATGAAACGCTATCGGCTTCCATTTTAGAAATAACGCTTTAAGATTGTTGGTAAATTTATACAGATTAATGTAGTTTCTGTATAATATGGAAACCGAAAATAATATGGACAGGCTGAAGCACGTCTGAAAACGCTGTCCTTAAAGCGTTATTTGCCCCAACTCAAGTAAATTGAGTATGCTGATAGGTTACAGGCAAATTGCTTCTAGGATACGACGAGCCTGGTGTGGGTCTGCGTTCAGCAAACACGAAGGCCCACCAAATGGAACTCAATTTCACTATTTCTGGCAGTATTACAATATAAAGGAAAATCCCAAAAATAAGAAAAGAAGAAAATAGAAAAGTGGTTTGCTCGATTAAGTTCTAATCTTCAGCCTGCTGGTTCGGTTGAACCGTCCTAGACCACACCGCTGGTCTATTCTTCAAGCTAAGGTTGACACCTTGCTGTATTACTGGATAACACTTATAATATATGAGTGGAGAGGCTATTTTCTAGAATTCGTATGAAGTTGCTGGAGTGAGTTGAGATGGTTTTGGAACCTATCCAGGCCCTCCTTTTATAGGCTATGGTGGCTGGGGGTTATGGTCCAGGGAAATAAATCCCATGACCGTTTTCTGGCTGTTGAGAAAACTAGCCGTTTTCTGACCGTTGTGCATGGGCCATTAAGCTGCTGCATGCTGACCGTTGTGAGACAGCAGCTAGCCGTTTTATAGCTGTTGGGGCTAGCCATGCAGCAGTTTCAGCTGGACCCTGCACTTATTGCACAGCTGTTACAGAATTTCTGCAACAGCTCTTTTTCAGCCCTCTATATATTCTAAGGGACTCTCATTCAGTCCACTAGTCGCACCGCGACTCGCACACGTCTCGCTCCGGTTCGCGAAGGGAGCGACCCTCTGCGAAGTGCAAAGTGCGCCACTAGCGCCTCTACAGCCACACTGCCTCACATGCCTTACATGCCCACGCCCTCGCACCGAGCCCGAGACCGAGACCGAGACCGAGACCGAGCCCGAGCGCGAGCGCGGTGTTCCAGTGCTTCGCACTGGAACACGCAAGTCCCATGGTCCACGGACTAGGTAGGCAAATATTATGGTACTCCACTATTATCATTTAAACCACTTTTCTTTCTCTTCTCTTTCCCATGTGGGACTATTCCCAAAGGTCCAAAAGTTTTTCAAAAAATGACTTTTTATTATTAAAATATTTTTTTATTAAAATCAATATTTTACAACACCAGATCTATAGTTCAATTGGCAGACTGGGTGAAGATACCTTGTATCAACACTTGAGGTCTTGGTATCTATCCCTAGCGAAGGTGGCTAACATGGAGTGTATGTATTGACATGGGTGTGTATTAACAAGCTAACTCAAAACAAAACAAAACAAAATAATTTTTTTTTTTTTAAAAATGTCTGTAAAAGGCTATGGCCAAAACCATGCGAGGTCAACCATAATTTATATGTATTATCCAAGCTGTTTATCCATTTTTCAGCTGAAGAAAAAAAAATGTCGATCCAAAGTTTAAATAGACCACACCATAGAAAGATGTGAGGATTAAACACCCACCGTTAGGGGCCACAAAAGTTTCGGATCAATCCTATATTTGTGTCTTCCCTTCATCAAGATCTATATGACCTAAGAAAAGGTTGGATGGAAAATAAAATACCATAGTGGGCCATAGAAAATTTTCAACGGCACCATTTTCCGTGGTATGGTCCACTTAAGCTGTACATCTGCGTCAATTTTTATCTCTGCCTTAAAATGAGCTGGAAAACCGGATAGCCGGAGTGGATGAAACATTTCCATCAAGGTGGCCCCACAGCGCTTGTGCCACAGGGATATCCCTGTGGCCACGGGTGCAACAGGCAATCCTCTTTTCACCAAATCCACGTCCCCGACCCCAACGTGCGTAATCCTAATCCACACTGCTCGATTTGAGCCCGTGAGTAAATAGGACTCGGATTGCGTTCTACCCCCGCCCATATCCATCTGGGATTATGCAGAAGCTTTGCGTGTCCACTTTAATGTATGGGTCTTATCCAAACCGTCCATCATTTTTTTCCTATCATTTTAGGGTGTAAATCTAAAAATGAGGTAGATCCAAGACTCAAGTCGACCACACCACGGGAAGCAGTGGTTATAATGATTCTCACCGTTGAAACTTTTCTAAGGCCCACCGTGATGTTTATTTGTCATCCAACCTATTTATAAAGTTAAACATACCTAGATAAAAAAAAAACACAAATATCAGCTCCATGCAAAACTTCTATGAGAAGTTTTCAGCGGTAAAAGTCTTATCCTCATTACGTAGTCCACATGAGCCTTCGATCAGGCTCATTTACTGTGCTTATAACCTAAAATGATACGAAAAAAATGGATATAAGACCCATACATCACAGTGTCCACTCAAAGCTGCTGGGGAGGGCGCAATCCGCGTCCGTGTAAACGTGCCGCTCGTTATTCTGGTGGGCCACTCCATAAGTATTCTTACGTCAGTGAAACCAGGTCCGTCCGGTCATATCCTACGACGCGAATGAACGAAAACGAATAAATGCCAAAGTTTCACACTCAATCTCGCGTTTGGCATGCATAATGACTGGACCAGCCGGGAGTGCAGAACATGACAAGTGGGGCCCACATGACGAACGACCCGAATCTATTTAGATTCGAGGCATTGGCATTTGGTGGAGTCAGAGAAGTTTGGGTGCAGTTGCCTGCTCTCGCGAGTAATTGCCATTAACACCGTCGGTGCGCATTAAATATATTTACCTTCGTCCTCGACCCAGTATATGTATACCATCCTCTGGTTTTCTACAGAGTGGGGCCCATTGTTTGGTGATCAGCGCCGTTGATATGATTGGATACGATGTGGTGGGCCATGCCTTGAAATTACCAGAGATTAAACATCTTGTAGAGTGAATCCGGGGCCTTTACAGATTGAAGGTCAGCCTTTTATTGTACATCCTTTATTTGCTGTCCTTGTGTATGCCCCGCGTGGAAGCTTCTGGAAATTTGGATCCGTTCCATCGTTTAAAATTTTGGGCGGTGGTCGTCCATTTGTGGGTCCCTATCCGATTAAAATTCTGGGACGGCGGATTGCGTCCTACCCCCGGCAGGGCTCTGTGGGGCCCACCGTCATGTAAGTGCTTTATCCATGCTGTTCACCAATCTTCTCGGATCATTTTAAGTTATGACTTCAAAAATGAGGTAGGTTCACACCTCCAGTGGACCACACCAAAGGAAGCTACACTGATAATGCCACCCACCGTTGAAACCTTTGCGAGCGCCAACGTGATGCTTTTTTTCGCTTTTTACCCTCACCTATTCATTAGTTCATGCAGACGTTGGTGAAGTGAAAACACAAATATCATCTTGATCCGAAACTTCTCCAGCTACTAAGAAGTTCTTAACAGTGGACGTTCAATCCTCACTTTGTGGTCCGTATGAGCCTTTGCCCTGTCTCATTTTATTGTTTGCATATTAAAATGATAAGAGAAAAGCGGTGCGGATAAAACACATACATCACAGTGGCCCCACATGATAATCCATCTGAGTAGGGGAGTCACCAAATGGTGGGCCCCACTTTTTGGGCATCGGTCCTCCTCTCATGTGGTTCCTATCAAATCAAAAGTCCAAGTCACCAAATGGTGGGCCCTACTTTTACGAGGAATTACAAACTCAGCCTCCGACACGACTGTAAACCGATTGGCTACTCTAGAGGTGGGCATCGAGCGGAGTCGAGTCGAGGTGGGTCAAGCTCAGCTTGGCTTGTCCATGCTCTACTCAAGTTTGAGCTCGAGCTCAACATTAAAGCTTAGCTTCTTTGTAAAAGCTGTCGAGTCGAGTTTAGGTCAACCTAGTAGTTCGAGCCGAGTCGAGTTTACCTCGAGTCAAGCTTGAGTTTATTGGGTGAGAGGGTAATGGATTATGTTCTTGATCCTCCTCCATTGATGAAAATTTCAAAAATCTTAAGAGAATCAAAGCAAAACTCAATGAAAAAAATCAAAACAAAGTTTCGAATCGGATAAGAAAACCTGTAAGAACCAATCTGTTCTTGATCTTCTTCTACTAATAGAAATTCAAGTACTAAAAAAGAAATAAAGCATAACACAGATCAGAAATTCAAGTAAATAGCTCCAACCAATCAGATCATTGGATTTCCTTGAAGCTTTAACAAATTTGAGAATAACTCATCTCGAATTTCTTGAGTTTTTCACTCAAGAAGTAAATCTCAAAAAATTAAAATCATACTATCGTGGAACTGAAATAAAAAGAATAATTTAAAAAATTTCACCAATTAAGTTATAAGAAAAGTAAGGTACAGACTCTCTCTCTTGAAAATAATATACTTATTAATCGAGCTGAGTCGAGCTCGAGTTCGAGCTTCGAGTCGAGTCAAGTTCGGTTGAAATGCCCCAAATGTCTGGTGGCCGGTGCTCCGTGGACTCCCAAAGTGATGTATGTGTCTCATCCATGCTATTTATCCATTTTTTTTAGATAATTTTATGGTACAAACCCAAAACTGAGGTATATGAAAATCTCAAGTGGGCCACACAGTGTTGATTGAACTCTCACCATTAAAAACTTATCAGGGGGCTACAAAAGTTTTGTATCAAGTTATTTTTTTTTTTATAAAAAAAATAAAAAAATAAATAAATAAACCTTCATCTAGGTCTCTATGACCTAATCTACAGGTTGAATGTCAAATAAACATTACAATGGGTCCTAGGAGGTTTTTAATGGTAGACATTCAATCACTAATGTTTACCCCATGGTGTGGTCCACCTAAGATTTTGATCTATCTCATTTATGGGAAAACTTTTAGAATGATGTGTAAAAATGGATGGACAGTGTGGATAAAACACATAGACCATGATGGGCCCAAATAGCACCAACCACTAGCCACTTGGCTAGTGGCAACATCACTGGCAACACAAGCCCAGCTATCTGGTGTCAAAGCACCATAGTCTCACCATGATATATGTATTTTTGTCCATGCCATCCATTTTTCTAGCTTGTTTTAAGGTGTATGGGCCTAAAAAGAGACAGATCCAAATCTCAAGTAGATCACATCACAGGAAACAAGATTAAACTCTTATTAGTGAAAACTTACTAGGGCTAGGATATTAGTTTGCATCAACTTGATATTTCTATTTTCCTTCATCCATCATCACATGACTCTATGAATAAGTTAAGTGGCAAATAAACATTGTGGTGGGCTCCCAAGAAGTTTTCAACTACGAGCATTCAATCCCCAATGTTTCATTGGGTGTGATTCACTTAAGCTTTTGTTTTGCCTCGATTTTAAGTTCACGCCTTAAAACAAGCTAAAAAAATGGATGGATGGGTGGATAAAACTAGTTGGCTGGTGCTAGGGTCACCAGACAAATGGGGCACGCACCTCAACAAGGGATGAGAATTTCCTACCGTAAGGATCCCATGGAATAAAAGGTTTTAACGGGCACATGGCTATGTATGTGTGGCATCTGTTACATCCATCAGCCACATCAACTCATGGCAGGACATCATGCAAAAAGAAGGTTGATCCAAATCTCAGGTGAACTACACCACATGGAACAATGGTGATGGAATATCCATCTCAAGTGGGCCACATCACAAGGAACAGTGGTGATCGGATACCCACCACTGAAACCTTCTTAGGCCCACCACAAAGTTTATATGTAATGTCCCATATTTTTGCTATTTTTTATTTTAAAAAACTCTTAAAATTTTTTAATATAATTAGCTTACGTTTTCATTTATTGACTGTTAACGCTCAAGGTGAGCCTATACACGGATGGTACTAGTAAAGAATCGCACAAATCCAATTAATCGACCGTAAGAAGCTATTGAATTCGTCCGATCACTTAAACATCGAGTCTAGTCTCGTGGTTTGTTTATCTAAGGCTCAAATCTAGTCGACCTATTATTGACTAATCAAAACAACCGCGCAACTAAATAAAGACCTACCAAAAGCCGAGATAACTAGGAGTCAAAACTTATTTAACAAACCAAATTAACCCAGTTACTCCTTTAGCCTAATAACCAATGGTTTAAAGTGATTAAGATCGAATTGTCATTTTCATCTGTAATACCCTGAATTTTTGCCAACCTGGGATTAGACGTCCTTAGGCAATGGGTCAACCAAAATACATTGGTAACCGCTCAGAACCCAATTCCAAAGCCAAAGAAATCACTGAGGATTAATTCCTTTAGAAATTAAGAGTAAGTTAACTAGCGCTACGCTAGAGTAGCTGTGAAATTGTCTCTGATCGCTTTAAATACGTTCTACAAGATCCAAAACTTGTAGAATCGTTGATGCTACGTTACCCTAAAATCCAGGATCAAACTCTAAACTATTTTGTTATCGGAAACCCTTTGAAACTTTGTATTGGATCTAGACCGCGCGTCGAAAGTCCGATATTTACAATCTTAGACCGTTATGATCGCTTAGCTGGACTTGATGATCGTTTCGAAAATCAAGCCCAACCGACGTTTAGGGGCTATTTCATTGAGCCTGGAGTAAAGAGAGTGAGAAAGGGGTTAGATTTGGAAATTTTAATTCAAATCTGGCACGTGACTTGGCGCGTTATTATTAAGCGTTCTGACCGTCAGAATTCAGTCAAATTTCACCCTCGGATCAGGAAAAATTTCTCTTTCATATCATGAAACTTGTAGACCTGATCTAGGTGCGATGACCGTTGAACTGAAACTGGACCGCCACGTGCGATCTACGAACTCTACCGGACTGAAAACTGCGTGTGAGAAACATCCAGTGACCACGAGCTTAAGTCCGATCGCGTTCGGTCAGGGGACCTCCCGAAATGCTATTTTGGATCAGAAAAGCTCCGTTTTGGTTATAACTTAAGTGTACCTTGTTTCCAAGCCTAATTTGGAAAGGTTTTAGCCTATATAAGGGCTTTAAACCCTCACTTATCTCACCCATCCGAATTTGCTAGAAACCCTAGCTAGAGAGAGAAAAAGTGAGAGATTGTGAGAGAGTGTGGGAGTGATCTTCCTGTCACTTGCTGCAGCTGCTACACATGCCAAAGCACCGCACTCTAATGACTTTCTCGACGATTCCAACGTACTCCTAGGTAAGAAAAATCCTAACTACTTGCTGTTTTGGGGTTTCCTTCGATTCATTAGCGATGTACCTTATGTATCTTGTGCATTAGGTCGCCTGTACGCCGTTGACGAAGCGTATACGTTCGATTCGAATCGATACACGTCTAGGGCAAAAGGTGCGGATCTTAAACGCTTTGATTGACTGATTTCAAAGCTTTCAATGTCGTTTAATAGTAGATTATCGACGGCAACACCGTTTGACATGTACAACATGTTATCCGTTTTTTGTTTCGTAAATGTACGGTAAATATGAGATTTAGGGCATTTTGGGTATTTGTAAGAAATACAGTATACGTCCGTATTTTGCTGAAATAATTACCATGGCCAATTGTCGTGCTATGATATTAGGAATGCGTGCATGACCTGTTTGGCGAAGAGATTCGCCCTAATGCGCACTTTGAGTCGACATACGGTATGTTGACTAGAGTGTGTAGTCTAAGTGTTTGTATAAATGTTTGTATTAGTATGTATTGAGTAAATGGTGTTGTGTATGAGTTTTGAGATTGAATTCTTAAGTAATATGCTGATGTAAACGATTTCCATCATGTTGGCTATATGTATTGATTTCATTGTATACATGAAAAGCATGTGTGGGATGATTTGCTTAAGTTGTATGTTATAACATGTGTCAACATGCTTACAATGTTGTATTTCATTTCTGTTACTCACATATGCTTACTGATGTTGATGCACAAATGCTTTGGGCTATGACCTAGTCTAGACAGTCAGTAATGGATTGAATTTGTGGTTGGTTTCTATGTACCACAAAGGACGCGTTGATGAACGCGAGTCGTATTTTGAGTTGGCGGCAGTGGTTAGGCCACACGAAGTGTTTTATGCACTTCATGTCGTTCAACTTGAGATGCGCTCGTACTAGTCAAACCCGTCAAGTAACCCGACTGGCCATTGTATGTTCACCCTGTATGAGTCATAACTGCTTGAACCTAGGGTACTGAACTTACCATTGAAAACCCTATTAACTATGGTACCTTGATCCATAAAGACTCATGAGCCGGGAATGGTGGTATGGGATACCGTGGTCGAGCTGTCGGCCCACGCTGGGGCCACAAACCTCCCCGTAGTGACCAGTGAGCACCATACTCTGAGCAGATTATGGTGGTATGAGACACTATATTCTTGCTGTTGGCCCACACTGATCAGGTGACGAGCCCTTTGTAGTGGACCTTGAGTTTATCCTGACACCGCATGGGGACGACGAGTCCTGATGCAGTCTTAAGGATAATTAGGCCTGTATTGATAAGGTGATGGGAGAGAGGTGCAACGAGTGCGAGCAACAGCCCTGGCAGTCCTTGCAGCGACCTACAAATTTAACATCATATGAGATTACTAGAAGTGAAGACCCTAGACAGGATCTGTGTTGGGATTGATATAAGCAAAGTACCCTAGTTTTCCAATCCTTCTGTATGAAAAGGACTAATAACAACCCGGTAATCATTATCCATGTCGCATTGCATGTGCCTGGAAGATGTGGAGTATTGCGGGAAGAAAGCATGCCGCGGACGCAGAGGGTGCCGCATGAGGGAGTATGTCGGTGAGGGCATCCATCATGTCATTTCATGCTTACATTAACAACAGTATCTAGGAATGTTTATTTATTTGCTTTACTATTAACGCGTGATTAATTTGATAATATGTTAATCTTTGCTTTATGATTTCATTGAGTTAATTACTCACTCCCACGTTACGGGACGGTGTTCCGGACACCCACCAGACCCTTTTGTAATTACAGATGATGGCGCGGCCTGCGAGGCGGAGCCAGACTTGATGATGATGAGGAGGATCCCTCCTTTATGCGTGTTCTGATTGACGGGATTACAGGGAGGTTAAGTAGATGCCTTGACACTTGTCATTTTATATTTTTAGAGCATTCATGTATATTCTTTTCTTTCCATTTTTGGAGTATACATGTATTTAATTAACCTGGTAACATGTTCACACTCTGGAGACTTACGAGTAATTATATATTTTATGTATTTATCACAGTCTTCCGCTTGCTAATTTAATTATCTCTGGAGTATGATATGTTGTTTTGGCTTAGTCTCAATCTTGTTTAATACTATTCTACATACAATATGCATTTATCATTATCTATGTTGCATAAGTGACGTTTTGGAACTTGGGAGTTAGGTTTCTACCCGACCCCTAATTTTCGGGGTGTTACATTATCAGTTGCGAATAGGCCACATTATGAACTTAACTAATCCAAACCCTAAACACCATGTACAAAAAATGTTCATAAATGCCTTGATTATCCGAACGAGATCTAAACCCCTCATTAGTGGGCCACTAAATTCGAGACTATATAATGACATTCGTTTTAGTGAGCTCGACGTCCATCGCAAGAAATCGAGCTGAGATTACGTTTCGAATCACTCAACTTGGACTCGTAAGGTCAATGCGTGAAATGTGTGAATATTTTAGAATTTAATCAGAAACTTAAGTTAATTATTTATATCCGATCTTTGCCAGAGTTGTGAATTTTTTATTGTTAGATTATGACCAAATTTAGAGCGTCGTTTGAGATTATTATCTTGCACATATCCATATAGTCACGGCCTCGATCAGTCATCGATGATCATCGAACCAACTTTTGAACATACCTGTCGATTGACGTATCTAAATGGCCGACCGATCGTATCCATATGTAGATCATCACTAGGGTCAACTATCATATGGTGTGTATCGACCCCTACACCCCATAGTAGATTCTAAAAGTTAGAAACACATTTCTATATAGTTAATATAATGAAAATATAAGTCTCATGGCCATTTGCACAATTTCTAATACTATAAATAGCCCACTATTTCACACCCACTCTCCCCATATGAATTTCATGCCCTAGGTTGGGAAAGAAAGAGAGAAATAAAAGAGGGAGAGAGAGAAAGAGAGATTAGTGTCTCCTTCATCGAATCACTTCAATCTAACCCTAGTTATAACCGAATCTTCCGTTAATCTTCTTTTGTCGATGATCGGAGGTAAGAATATTAACCTTTCGATTTCATAACCCAGTGTAGATTTCTACCAATGAACGATGTTTCCTTGATCTCTATTTAGGATTGGTGATTTTTTTTCAAAAAAATCTAACCTTAAGTGTGAGAATGTCGCGTGAAACATTCTAAGGTGCGAACTATTATCTATAGGTTATCTTTTATAGACCCTTGAGGGCCTCAGTCGATGATTAATTATTTTTAGATAACTTGGTGCATGCTAACATGTTCACATTTGATTTAATCGCAATATGTGTTATTGTTTATTTATAGATGCTCACATGTTTGATAAAATGCCAAAGTGATTGAATGCATTTTTCTATTGATGCTCACATGTTTGATAGAATGCCTAGGTGAATATATGGTTTTATTGATTCTCATGTGTTTGATGAAATGTTTAAGTGAGTGTGTTGTTTCTATTAATGCTCACATATTTGATGAAATGCCTAAATAGTAGTGGCATTGAATTTATGCTTCATATGAAACACCACCACAACTGCATGATGAATGGTAGTCCGTAGTGATGTTTAAAATTACTTAGAATGTTGGGACAGTCAGCTAAGCACCCGAAAATAAGAGGTGACCCAATTTAGGTCGATCACCCTAGACTTGTTCGATCAACCCGGGTTTAATACAGACAATCGACAATAATTGGACTATATAAGATGCTTACATCCAATACCAGTTGCGCTGAGGTTCTCCTAGGTCAATCAAAATAGTCTAACAGATGATTGATCATATATGTACACAATGTATGAAATGACCAAATTAATTGAATCTAGGATACCTCGTTCCTAGTTGATAAGTTTACTCATAATCATTAATGCGTTACGATCACACAAATACTCATGTGCCAGGCATGGTGGTATGAGACACCGTATCTGAGCTGTTGGTCTATGTTGGGGTCAAGTGTCTACTACATAGGTAAATAATTAAGTGATGAGCCTACCATGTTGGTAAAACATTGGATGACGAGCCTTCCCGTAGTGACCACCAAGCACCGATGAATGTCATAACCCTATCATGTTGTTAATAATTTGGGTGGTGTGCCTTCTCTACATTCTGGGTGTGGGTGACAACATTTACCCTATATATGATTGTCCTTAGGTGACAAGCTATAATATTAACCCGACCAAATTGTATGGACTATTGGGTGATGAAGCCAAAATTGGATCAATGAACGCTGATGAGGGGCTGCTATGTGTCGTTATGAGCTATGTGAATTTGTTTAATGACTATTGATAAAATAACAATATCTTAGATTTGTCAACTTGTTGTTTGAATTAGAAATAATAACTACTTGGCTAATCATGCATATCATTACATTGTTAGGTTGTGTTGCGAACCAATCATTATGCATATGTTAATGTTCTCGCAATCAATAGCGTCGATGTAGTTCTATATTGGTATCATTGATCCGAAGCATTCATTATGTTAAACACTATTGGGTTGTGTTGCAGGCTAAACATTGCGCATATCATTATGTCATCATGCATTTAAATAATTGACTTAGGAATTGTTTGTTTTATAATATTATCATTACTTACACTTATTGAGTCAATAAAATGTGTAACTTAAAACTAATAGAATCACTTAATTAGCTACTCGCTCCCACCTAAGACAGTGTTTTAAAACACTAAATGATATTATCGATGTAGGTACTATTGATATCTCAGACAGATTAACTTATATTGGCTTGCACTACCGCCGTTACATTTTGGAGGATTGAGCCAAAAACTGAAAACTTTACACTTTAATCATTTTGGTTATGTATATTGTGATTTGTATAATTCTCATTTAAATAAACACCACTCTTAAAATTGTACATTTTAAATATTAGTCATCTATTTATGGACTTAGTTATTTTGCTTAACTTTTGATGCTGCTAATTTAAAACTACTCTTATTGGTGAACATTAACTGGACTGCATGGGCGCGTGGGAACTTAGCCACATGCATTTTTACTAGGTTCATACCTTGAAAATTGGGATCGGAGTCTCTGTGCTTGGGTGCTGATTTTCGGGGCATGACATCTTATAGGTCCCAACATGATTGTGGGTTACCTTGAAAAACTTAAGATCAAGAAATCTAAAACTTAAATCTTGAGCCTATCTTCCATTGAATGATATTAATTTTGTGTGTTTTTCTTTATGGTTCATTTTTCCTTATTGTCCAATATTTTAAAAAATTCGGATACCATCAATTAGATTTTTGGGATGACCATATTTAAAGAGAAAAATAAAAGAAAAGTATAAATAACTCAGAAAGATTATGTTAAAAGAGTTTTACATTGCTTTAATATGCAGAATTCCAATACATTATGGTACTTTAATTCTTAACATATAAACGGAGAATGTATATATTTTTCAAGTACCATATTTATTGATGTTAGGAAACATTATGTATGCTATGGTATATATCAGACCAAACATTGGACAAGTATGATAGCAATCAAAAAATATATGACAAACTCGACGAGTTATATAAATTCAGAGTTGATTAGATTAATGGATACAAATTATGAAAGAAATTATAATAAAAGAAAATTTATTATAGATTATATTTTCTCTTTGGCTAGTAATACGATTAGTTGGATGTCAAGATTGCAGTCAGTAAGAGCCTTAGTCCACTATAAAGGTGAATTACACATTAGTTGCATAACCATGCAAGGAATGTATTTAGTTCAAAAGAATTAAAATTTTAACAGAAGATAATTGACTATAATAGTTAAAGTGTTTTATACTTGACTAAGAATACAATATTTTATGCTCGGACCAAGCACGATAACGTTCAATATTGTTGAGGGATCGAGTGAAAGCATTCTCGAATTCAGTCAGATAAGATGAAATCAAATGTAAATAAAACACGCAGAGAACATACAAATTTTACATGAAAAAATCTTCCATGAAAAAAACCATGGCACAAAGAGACAAGCAATCCATTATGAAATAATATTACAAGAGATGATGCACTTATAATGATGAGAACTCCTTTCGAATCTTTAAAAAAACATAGCTTTTCTTCTCTAGAACCCTTAAGAATGTCTTAGAAAACTCTTAACATGCATAATTACAATTACACCCGATATATATACTATCACAACTGAAATAGGAAATAAATCACGCACTTACGCATAATCAAGAGATGATGTACTCATAATGATGAGAACCCCTTTCGAATCTTTCAAATACCCTAGCTTTTCTTCTTTAGACCCCCTTAAGAACGTTTTAGAAAACTCTTAGCATGTATAATCACGATTATACCCGATATATATGTATATATATATATATATATATATATATATATATATATATATATATATATATATATATATATATATATATGATCACAACTAGAATAAGAAACAAATTACGCACTTACACAGAACCGTGCACGTCATTGATATAAGTGTCAATCAATCGACACTGATCGAGCACCCTTTGATCGATTGAGAAAACCAAAGCTCAAGTGATCAAACTAGTTCAAAACTGTTCAGAGAGTAAATAAGATTTTTTTTTTCAAATATTGTTGATTGATTGACCAGATGTTCAATCAATCGAGCATGGTCTGAAACTTTTTAGTATGTAATCTATTTAATTTCATAGAGGTTTGATAAATCGAGTAAGGTTGTCGATCGATCGATGTTCCTTGATTTTTTACAGATTAAAGACATCCATTCAACAATCTCCACCATGGATTTAATCTTCATGCTCCATTGCTTCATCATGGATTCAATATTCATGCTTCGTTACTCCAGCATGTCTTCATCATCTCTAATTACCTTCCATCATAGCTTTATTGTCACTTCCCGTTCATACTCCGTCTTTATTTCTGTAAGAACCATCTTTGTAAGCATGTAGATCGGGTTCACGCTCGTATGGATCTTCTTTAGAGTCACGTTGCCTTCCTCAACCACATGTCATATAAAATGATGATGAACATCAATATGTTTAGTACGCGAGTGGTAAATCGAGTTTTTAACTAAATTAATTATGCTTTCACTATCACAATTAATTGGCATGACCTCCTGCTGAAGCGCAAGCTGATTTATCATTTCACTCAACTAAACACATTATTCGAATGCCTTTGCCACTGACATATACTCAGCTTTAGTTGTGGGAAGAGCCACCACAAAAACTGAAGATTCGACATCCAACTAAGCACACCACCTGTTAGAACAAAATGAGTAGCAGAAAGTCGACCTTCTATTATCCACATTACTCGTGTAATTGCCATCCACATAGCCTATCAATTTGTCCCATGACCTTTTAAATGTTAAGACGTAGTCCATTGTACCTCATATATACTAAAATAACCATTTTACTACCTCCTAGTGTTGCTTGTCGGGGTTAGCCATGTATCTGCTCACAATACCCATTGCATGTAAAATATTCGATCTCGTATAGACCGTTGCGTATATCAAACTCCCAATGACCCTTGAATAGGGCACATGAGACATCACATGCTTCTCTTCATCTGTAATAGGACATTGTTATGAAGAAAGCTTAAAGTGAACAACATGAGATGTACTAACCAATTTTACCTTGTCCGTACTGAACTTAATTAATATATTCTCAAGCTATTTTTCTCGTGATAACCATAACATGCTTCTCATTTGTCTCTGTGAATATTTATATCAAGAATCTTCTTTGCAACCCTTAGATTTTTTATTTCAAATGTCCATGACAACTAAGTCTTCAACGTGTCGATCTCAAACATGTTATGTCTGGCGATAAGCATGTCATCTACATACAATACATGTACAATAAATTGTCTATCATCTAGTATCTTCTAATAAATACAATGATCATACTTACTCCTAATAAAATTGATAACCCATCATGAAAGTATCAAACATTTTTTTACCACTACTTAGATGATTGTCTTAGGAGGTATATTGACCTCCTCAACCTGTAACCTTTATTCTTAGCCCCTTGTACTTCGAACCCTTTTGATTGTTTTATATAAATCTGCTCATCCAACTCCCCATGTAGGAAAGCATTCTTCACATCCATCTGTTCAAATTATAAGTTGTATTGGGCAACCAATGACAATGCAAATCTATTAGACACCTGTTAAAGATCTTTAAAAAGGTTGACACAGAGTGAAGCCATCGATGAAAAAATTAAAAGCTGGAAGAATAAAAAGGTTGATCTGTAAGGCAAGTTTCAGTTTAGGTTGGGTTATCCAGGAATGCTCTGTTTGATTATCAATGTTATCATGAAAATTGACGATTGAACCTTTAATTGTGATAAACCGAGGTTACACCATACACTCATAGAACTCAATGTTTAGAATTGTTCTGATCGATGGATTAATACTTTAAACTTAACTATTAAGTTTACCATGCGCTTGAGTCCAGGAGAGTAATGCCCAACATTTATGAATCTTAGAATTCTAGTATCTGGATTGTTTTTCAAAAATCACTCGAGTTTATAAAAATTGTCCCGTAATTCTTAAAATATTTTTCGTATACTTTGCTTGATACTAGCAACATGTTGGTTGGGGATTGTGTTGAGGGTCAAATATTGCATATTAGACCCCAATTATTACTTGGTTTTACATACATGATAATACGTAAAGTTATATTTTAATCATGTTTTTGTCGCAAGGTGAATTTAAGAACTTAGATTGAAAAAAGGTACTGAAAGCATGTATTTGATGCTCAAGAATCACCAAGGTAAGAGACGGATCTTAAGGGACTGAGATTTAAGAATTTACACGCCAAAGATCCGAAAAAATCAAGTAATTGATGATAAAGAGGCCTGAAAATCGTCATGAATACAAGATCACAGGGTTCCCACCATCCGTTTGGCTTAAAACTTTATAAGAAGTCTGAAAATCCAAAATTAACCGTATAAGTAGAAATTCAGCCTTTAGATTATTATGAAAGTGATCCAACGAATAAGATCAATAATAAATCGTTGATTTGGGGCCCACTTGATATCTAGATATGCTTTAATTTTGATTTCAGCCCCTCAAATTAGATGATAAAATGGATAGATGAAGCAAATTTATCATGAAAATCACGATGGACGCCACCTTGAGGGTGTGCGTGTGCACAACGCATGCGCACAGGTAGTGCACCGGACCGGGAATCCCGGTTAAAGGTTAGTTGACCCGACCCCATCTCTTATGCAACAGCGTCCGTACGTCCGGCCTCTGTGACATGTAGTGGGCCACCACCGTCATCCCGATGGACGATCTGAACCGTCCATTTGATCCAGTGGGTGCTGACCATAGCCCCGGTGACCTTTTGCTCCTATGCACGTGTACACACGCAGATCATCGTCAAACGCAGGATGAACGATAGGAAGATTGATCCCTTGGGCCACACCAAACTTGAGTAAAACCGACTATCCCTGACTGAAATTTTACCACGAATCCAATAGATAGGGTAGATTTCTCAGATAACATCGATCATGGGCCCCACCGGTTACGCAAAATCCAAGTTCGCATGCAATATGCGTCCGGACGCTGTCAAGTTTTTATAGGCGTTGCATGAGCACGATCACGATCACGGCCGGATCTATGTTCCAAACCATCCAGAAGAGAGAGAGGATGACCATGACCTTAACCGTGATGTCAGATCCAAGAGTTGGGACGATCACTGTCCCAAAAATGGGACTGAACACGGCTGTTTCCGCGTAGGTTTCGCTACGCACGTGGTTGTGGTTTTGCAGAGCTGCGTAAAAGCTCTCTACCGACTGACTTCATCCAGCCAACTTACCTTAGGCTTTAAAAGAAGAGAGAGAGACAGCATAAAGATGAATCCTTAGACGTGAAGAAGCAAGAAGCGAGAGAGAAAGAGGAAGAAGCGTGGGACGGCTGACCTTTGGCTAAGCTTTTCTTCTCTCATTTTCCTTTCATTATTTTGTTTATATATTTCCTTTAAGAGATTTTAGTCATCCTGATTATGATGCGCTAAATATTTCAAATAGGGCTACGAGTCGAAGCTTGTAGTGTGATGGGATTATTTCTCTGTCTTTGATTCATGTTTAATGAACTCTCTTTGATTATAGTTTGATTATAAGGAATATTTTTTTAGTTTTTAATAATTTATTATGACTTAAATTATAATGGATCTGCGATAGCTTTAAGCATGTCCTTTTCATTATTATGATTGTGAACTTGGGAACCCTATTATTCGCCATCGTCTCATGGACATGGTTGGATGATGGAATCCTTTCTAACGTTCATAACTTTCTCAGATTGGTTGTGAATTGGTTAAATTCTGTTGTTTGCTTTATCTCATGGGCATGGTCTTGTGATGGAATCAATTCTAATTATCATACCTCTCGTTTATTGAAAACTGGATCAAAGAAAGTTCATATTTGAGTTTTAATGAATTATCTTCCAGTTGGATGAAGATGAGACTCTGATTCCAGTTGTGTTTATGAATCAAGTATACTCCTTGATTGCTACAAGTAGATTCTTGGCACCCTAGTTTTTCACCTTTGAATTTTACAAGTTTTAGTTTAATATTTCACCATTACTCTCTTAAATTTTCCTAATTAGGTTATATCTTCTTCTAATTCTAGTTCTAGTTACTTCCAGATTACATACAGGGTTCAGTCCCTGTGGATTCGACCTCGGTCTTAACGAGATTATTACTACATCGTGACCCTATCCTTGGGGTGGTGAACACAAACCTAAATTCAATCAAACAACACGAAATCAAATGTAAGCCAAACATATATAAAACACACGAATTTTATGTGAAAAAAATCTCTTGGAAAAAAGTGACAAGTAATCCACTATGAAGTTATGTTACAAGAAATGATACACTTATAATGATGAGAACCCTATTCGAATCTTTTAAAAACTCTAGCTTTTCTTCTCTAGAACCCTTAGGAATGTCTTAGAAAACTATTAACATATTCTAATTCTAATTATACCTGATATGTATACTATTATAATCGAAATAAGAAACAAATCGCGCACTTATGCAAAACTGCGCGCTCTGTTGATTCAAGTGTCGATCGATCGTCATTGATCAAGTACCCTTTGATCAATCGAACAGACCAAAGCTCGAGCGATCGAAGTCATTTAAAATTATATAGAGAGTAAATAAGATATTTTTTTGAATATTATCGATTGATCGACCAGATGATTCGATCGATCTAGTATGGTCCAAAACTGTCTAGTGATCAATCTATCCAATTTCGTAGAGGTTTGGTTAATCAAGAAAGGTTATCGATTGATCGATGTCCTATGATTCTACATAGGTTGAAGACATCCATTCAACAAATATCACTTTGTTCATGAAGTGATGGAAGATGGACATATCCTATTGTAGATGATTCACACTAGTGACAACATAGTGGATATGCTCATGAAAGTTATTGCAATGGAGAAACTTGTTTGGTGCAAGATTTTTCTTAGGTTTATTGTTTGCTAACAAGAAGTGATGTTGGAGCAGTTGTTATTGGGAATATTATTCACGTTATTAGAAAAAAAAATAGTCTTCAAGTGTGAGAATAATAATAGGGTGCTTCATATGTATGAAGGTAAAGACATCTCCTCATATGAGATGTCTCTTCTCTCCGTTCATTGTACGATACATTGTGTGGTAAAGCCTAGTTTCCAAATGCTTCACTGCATGCTTTCTCTTATAGCAAGATAGCAAGAAGATTTTATCCTATAGGGTATTCCTTGATAGAAAGTTAAGATAAATGGTTGAAATCCATTTCCTAATTAGGTAAAAAAAAACTATTTTTTCTATTCTTTTATAATTCTTTTCTATTTTCATAAATTTACACACATTTTTCCATTTTTCAAAAAAAAATTTAAATTAAAGGGCTTTATTAATGAAAATGGAAGAACAATCGAAATCCACTCTCCAATCATATCTCTAAATTTTGTTTTGCCAATATATATATATATATATATATATATATATATATATATAATATTTTCTTCATTTTCTTACTTATGATCCATTGAGCTTTTAATCTACTATTTCTCTTCCAAATTGAAAATTCAATCCCCACGTTGTGGGGATAAAATGCTGAATTCCCTCCTTCAATCTACATGATATATAATTTTTTTTTCTTTAAAAAAAAAAATATTTATGCACAAACACTATTGAAATGTGGGTTAAGTGATATTATCACCCAAATGTACCGATAGATACTTAGAACATATGTAAATGATATAAATACATGATTATACATTGCCTGATATCAGGAGTGCATGAAACTAATAAGAGCGATTGGCGTTTCCCCATACTTTCAGCTATATCATGACAATATCCCAAAATATAGAACACTTTGCACAGGTGAGGTGTTATGCAGCATTTACCTCCATCCATCCATCCAAAATCATGGTCCCTACAAACAGCGGGACCATTACTAAAATCATTTCCACCGTGTAATTATATCCATTTATTCAAGGCCATCAAACGTACAATTAAAAAAGTAAATGGTCGGTTGACGGAATTCATCAGTATTCCCGTCATTGAATGATTAGGATAAGTCCAAATATACGGCAGATAACTCATCTATGGTGGGTCCACACTTTGTACGGTTTGGATTGAAGTGCGCGATTGCCACGTGTACGGTGGTTTTGCGCTAACATGAGCTGCTGTGGAAGCGGTTCGTGCACTGAGTAAACTCCGTGGTCCACCATGGAAGTACATGTCTTATCCACGCCGTAAATCCATTTTATCATATCAATTTTGGGAATTTAGGCCACCCGCCCAAAATTGAAGCATATCTAAATTAAATAGATAGGATAATGATATTATTGGAAGCTTTCCAGGGCCACGGTAATTTTTATTTGTTATCCAAACTGTTTATAAGGTTACACAGACTCAGATTAGTGTAAAAAAACCAAAAAATATCAGCTTTATCCTTAAACTTCTATGACCCCAAGCAGTTTTCAACGGTATACATTCATTTCACACTGTTTCCTGTAGTGTAGTCCATCAGACATTTGGATATATTTCGATTTTGGGCTCATGCACTGTAATGATGTGATAAAACGGATGGACGGAGGGGATAAGACACATAAATTAAATTATAGTGGGCATAGATTTTACCCTTACATTAGAGCGTGTTGAGATAATATTACATCCGATTCCAGCGGTTGTAACGTAGAAGCGAATCCTGATGAGTAACTCGGTAAAGTTGAGCGTACTGAGTAAATTTTGTGAGGCCCATCATGAATTTTTATTCCTTATCCACACCGTCG
The DNA here is from genome assembly GCA_037074715.1 of Magnolia kwangsiensis. Taxonomy (NCBI): domain Eukaryota; kingdom Viridiplantae; phylum Streptophyta; class Magnoliopsida; order Magnoliales; family Magnoliaceae; genus Magnolia; species Magnolia kwangsiensis. The sequence continues at coordinate 170,958,361 of CM073571.1, forward strand.
ATCCGTTTTTAAAGATCATTTTAAGTCATTCTCCAAAAATTAAAGAATATTCAAGGCTCATGTGAACCACACCACAGGAAACAGTGGGGATGATAATGTCTACTGTTGAAGCCTTCTAAGGCCCAAATTGATGTTTATTTGTCATCTAACCTGTTGATTAGGTCACATAGACATGGATGAAGGGAAAGAACAAATATTAGCTTAATCCAAAACTTCTGTGGCCTCCCGGATGTTTTCAACGGTGACCATTCAATTCACAATATTTCCTACGGTGTAGTCCACGTGAGATTTGAATATGTTTTAATTTTGGTTACATGATCTAAAATGATCCAGTAAAACCTATGGATGGCGTGGATAAAAGAAAAATTATGGTGGGCCCACAGATTTGCGTACTGAGTAACAATCCAAACCGTCCATGTACTGAAACAACTGGACGTGATACCCCACAGCAAAATCATTTGGTTAGAGATAATCCTGACCTTTGATTAGTGAACATCTATTCATTGAATTCACACTATTTCCTATGGCTTATAACCAGAGAGGCCCATCGATTTGGATGGCTTGATCTGAGGCACCTGTATGAAAGGTAAGGTAAGCACTGAATGCACGTGAGTGAATCATCACCCTCTGGCAGAGTGCCAGAGCTTTTATCGCACGGTGATGTGGGCAGTGCCACGTGTCAAACTTCTGGCCCAGCTTTGACCGTTTTATTGGGATTTAAAGGGCACGAGAAAGTTCGACCTCAGAATCCAGAGTCCCAGACGACAAATGACGATAACACCCCTGCGGCTACGCAGATGACACGTAAAATATGAGGCGAGAAATTTCCAACTGAACGACCCATATATGGCCCACCAGCCTTTTGAAGCCCACTGCTTTTTAAGCTTCCAAAAATAAGTCTCTTCTGTACGGACGCCTCTGTACATGACGAAAATGCCCTTACTCTAAACATATGACTGCGTGTATTCCCTTACACGCAAATACACGTCCGAACTCTCCCCGCCATCCCTGATCCTTATTTTCACCCATTTTCTTCGTGAAATCTCCGTAAAATCTCCATAAAATCTCCTTCCGACCATCACATTAAATCTTATATCTTCCATTACTCAAGGTGAACGGTTTTCTTTTTCTAAGAGGACGTGGATGCATCGATAAATTTGAGATCTCGAAGACTTGTCTCCAAAGAACGTGTTTCACACTGAGGTATTCTCATTATTATTATCGGACAGGATTTTACTGATACGGCAGTGGCACGAGGTAAGGACATTTAAATTCTTAACAAATTATCTAGAAATTTGTAGTCATTTTCCATCCAATCTATTCATTTAATACGGTCCGACAACTAGTTACGGATAATAAACATAGCCACATATAGAATAATCCGTAATAATAAGGTGCATCTAGGGTGGACGTGCCAAACAAGCGGCCCCCCGCGCCACTCTCTGGACTGTCCGGCACGGTTACGCCGATCTGGCGCGCCCCTGCCCATAGTGTGGTTCCTATGACTACGAATAATAACCGTAGCTATAATCCGTAACAATAAATTTTTTTTTGTGTTTTTTTTTTTTTTTTCTTGTACACGAAGAACTTCATTCTACCTATAATTTTCTCTAACACATATTTATATAAATATGTATATATAAGCATATAAAATTGTTTTCTCTTTTTTTTTCATTTCTTTCTTTATTCATTTAACAAGAATATCTTCTAAACTAAAATTAGTTACTTGATGCACCCTATATGATTTTGGGGTAGGAGAAGCTACTTTAACCAACCAATCTGATTATTTTCCAAGATTTCATCAGCTTGATGATCGAAAATCCATTTCATTCACTTAGCGGTCAATTTCGTTCATTTCATTTGCATGGATTTCACGGTCATTTTGCTTCAATTCATGATCACTTCTATGCATTTCACGGTCATTCGAAACATTTTCGTGTTGATTCACGGTCATTTCGAGGAATTTCGTGGTCAATTCCCTTCACTTCACGGTCATTCGCATGCATTTCGCGGTCAATTCGCTTCAAACCATGATCATTTCCATGCATTTCACGGTCGTCTGAAACAATTCCGTGTTGATTCACGGTCATTTTGAGGCATTTCACAGTCAAACTCCTTCACTTCATGGTCATTTGCATGCATTTCGCGGTCAATTCGCTTCAAACCATGATCATTCTCATGCATTTCACGGTCGTTTGAAACAATTCCGTGTTGATTCACGGTCATTTTGAGGCATTTCACAGTCAAACTCCTTCACTTCACGGTCATTTGCATGCATTTCACGGTCAATTCGCTTCAAACCATGATCATTCTCATGCTTCAAACCATGATCATTCTCATGCATTTCACGGTCGTCCGAAACAATTCTGTGTTGATTCACGGTCATTTTGAGGCATTTCACAGTCAAACTCCTTCACTTCACGGTCATTTGCATGCATTTCGCAGTCAATTCGCTTCAAACCATGATCATTCTCATGCATTTCACGGTCATCTGAAACAATTCCGTGTTGATTCACGGTCATTTCGAGGCATTTCACAGTCAAAATCCTTCACTTCACGGTCATTTGCATGCATTTCACGGTCAATTCACTTCAAACCATGATCATTCTCATGCATTTCACCGTCGTCCGAAACAATTCCGTGTTGATTCATGGTCATTTTGAGGTATTTCACAGTCAAACTCCTTCACTTCACGGTCATTTGCATGCATTTCGCGGTCAATTCACTTCAAACCATGATCATTCGCATGCATTTCACGGTCGTCCGAAACAATTCCGTGTTGATTCACGGTCATTTCAAGGCATTTCACAGTCAAACTCCTTCACTTCATGGTCATTTGCATGCATTTCGCAGTCAATTCGCTTCAAACCATGATCATTCCCATGCATTTCACGGTCGTCCAAAACAATTCCATGTTGATTCACGGTCATTTCGAGGCATTTCACAGTCAAACTCCTTTACTTCACGGTCATTTGCATGCACTTCGCGGTCAATTCGCTTCAAACCATGATCATTCCCATGCATTTCACGGTCGTCCGAAACAATTCCGTGTTGATTCACGGTCATTTCGAGGCATTTCACAGTCAAACTCCTTCACTTCACGGTCATTTGCATGCATTTCGCCATCGTCCAAAAAGGAAGATTTGAAGTTATTATATCTAGAGTTTATTATATTAAGTGCATTTCATAGAGAACTACCAATACCATTTGTTTTATTTTATGACGAAATGACCAAATATATCACATGTAGCGGACAACACTAATAGTCCTTGATATCGTGTCATAACCATAGACTTTATTTTCCTTTTCTATGTGCAATTTTCCAGAGGCATATTCACGTGAACAGACATTGCTTGTTCAGAAGATTGTTTGTGAGCATAATGGATCTGACCTTGTTTTTGTGGAAGATGCTGAGGCTAAAAAGGAACTGTGGAAGGTAGAATGGTTTAAACCTATTGTTAGACTTTTTTTTTTTGGAAGGATTTACTTCAGATTTTTGTTTTAATTAAAGGGAAATTTGAAAGCATAAGTTCCCTTTTTATTCCATTCTCATGTTATAGTTTAGTTTAGCTTCCAAGAATTTAACCACACAATTGTAATAAAGATTTTGTCTACAATATATTCTCTTATGGAGTGGAAGTGTAGCTCATTCCTTCTTCTTTTAATACTAAGCAGAAAAGAAAATAAACAAAATGCTAAATTTGTTGCAAAAGGAGGAGTTTCTGTACCAATATAAAACTGCTCCAAGTATCCTCCTTTGCAATAGATTCTACTGCTTCTACCATGGTTCAGTGAAGTATATGATCATTTCCTCTTCAACTAGGGTGAATATTGCAAATGGTAATTATTTTAGATAGCCTTTGTTGGAACTGACAGACCGTGGCATAGTTACCGGTTTGCAGTTTGGTTCCAGCTTGGGTTGCAATTCATGATTCATAGTGTGCCTAGTGAATCCAATTCACCAGGTTTGGTTATCAGCTGCTATGAATTTTGTTACAGTTTTGCAAGTTTGTGATCTTGATTTGGTCACTTTACGAATCTGGGTTGTGTTAAGAAAACAACTTAATCTTGTTAGATTTCATCCATCCAATTCTTCTGAAGCCCAATTCATCATCCGTCTCATGAGTTCTGCAACCTCTGAATTGTGAGCTTTTGTCAAATTCAAGCGTTGGAGCTCCCAATCAACAATTTTGAACCTAGTAGTTGGAACTTGCCTATTCAATTTATTTTGATAAAAATGCCAAATTGAGAAATCAATTTTGTTTCACTTAATTCTGAGTACTTAAATGCTATTTATGAAAAAGGACAACTATGGACCGTCCATGTTTTGAGTTTCCCTTTTAGGAAATTCGATTGTTGCCATAGGTTTTATAAATTATAACTGCTCTGGTGGTGCTAAACAACAAGCCTTTTTATGTACCAAGGGATATATTTCCTCATGTTGTTTCCTTCATGTAATGGGTCAAATAATGAGTTCTAAATTTTCAGTGCTTTAATAATAGGCACAACGAAGTTTATGTGCTTCATAACTGGTTGCTTTCAGACCGAAGTAAACTGAAATGGGTATGGTTTGATTTTGTTAGCAACCAAACTTGGTTGGCAACTGAATTTAGCTTGTGTCATCTAAGGTTCACATCTTGGCTTCTCGGAACCTGTATTTTACTGCCCAATGGAGCACATGTCAAACTGGACTTGGGAAGAGTATTTGGTGGTCTGCTGCATGTAATCATTTGTTGAAGCACAATGTCCCCATTTAAAATCTGGTTAAATATATTTAAAAATAAAGTGCTAATAGCATACGTCCTTCTGAGAGCCATCTGCTTCAGATTAAAGCTTCTTGATGTTGCTCTCATTGCGCATGAATGATTTTATCATCTTTAGCACTGTGGTATTCAAGTTGCTTTTTTCATGCTGGTGGAATGCAAATGGCAGTTGATACTTATATCTAACTACTATAGGCTTATGTAAATTGTCCTATCCACCTTTAGCATCATGGTATTTAACTCATCAATATATGCTTCAGGTGCCATTCAAGTAGCAATGGAAGACCATCTCCTTGTTCACTGTGCATTTGCATGTTGGTCTGGGACTTGTTGTCAATTGTTTGGCACTGCATCATTTTTGCATGCAAGGATTGGAGACATTTGAATTTTGATTGATCTGCCCCTTATAATTTCTTGATATGGAGGTAATTTCTTGCAATTCGTTGGGGTCTTTGGAGGGATTGGAATAACAAATCTTAAGAGGTGTAGAGAAGAACTTCTGGGTGGTTGATCAATTTGATTAAAATACTGATTATTTCTTGGAACCTTGCAAATTGAGGTGATGTGGTGTGGTTAAGAAGATGGTTGAATATGATTATAACTTGTAAATTGCACTGTACAGTATTCACAGCATGAAGTAAATAAATTAACCAGAGTAGAGAACCAAATGAATCAACCAATTCCACAACCAATGGGGATCATTCACAAGTGATGAAACACAGAATATAAATCCTAACATGTATGCAGCCCTGCCCTGACTAAGTATTGGTACAACATGCATCCTCTGTTTCATAACCCTGACTCATTCATTGAGAAACATTAGTTTGCTATGGAGATGCATCATTGAATCCTCTTAATTGAGTTTGAACTAATTTTGGATGCTTTAACTCTCAAGTTAGGGTTCAAAAACTTTTCCTTTCCCAAGATTCAGTTTGTTGCAGAAAATGTTGCCCATTTCTTGGATACTAATAAAATCCTGTGTTGCTTGGACATCTAAATAAATCTTGCAGACTGAATTTAGTAGTCAACACTAAGATTGCAGAGAGAACTTATTTTCCTGTTATTTATTTGTGTTGGTACTTCAAAAAGATGTGCATTATAATTTTATACTATGACCTTTAGTATAAAAGTCATACTTTGATCATATCTTCTTTCGGTTTCTGGGTACCATGGGCTGTAATAGAAAGTCAACACTAAGTCATACTCTGATCACTTTAATATGATGGGAGTAACTGTGGTTAGACCATGTTCCAACAATCTCCCAGATTGAAAGATCCTAGCTAGAGAATATTTGGTCTGTTGCTGGTTGAATGAGAACCATTGTTATTTTTATTAATGTTTATTTATTTATTTATTTGTTGGTAACCATGGTTTGAAAAGCCAAGTCTTCAATGTTGAACAGTGGGTTGTCTTTCGTTTGAGACTCTAACCCTACTGTTTCTTTATTGGAAACATTCTGAGAGATTTAGGTTTTCCATCTGGAGAATGTTGGTGTGGGTGATCACAGTGGCCATGTCAGACCATTGTTTCATTTTTTTCCTTAACCGTTTATTTATAGGTATGGTTAGGATCTTCCGGCCTCGGAGAATTTTGGGACATCCCCCATTCATGATGGAGCTTTTCCTACCAATAGTTTGGATCATGTATAGATTGGGATCATCGGGAGAATTGCATCTTAATGCAGTGGGAATCTATAATTCATCTTGAGAGGAAATGCTTGTTTTGTTATCATTATTATATTTTAAATTTTGTGGGGTGGTATCAATCTGCATTGAGAGCTTTATGATAGTAAATTTGATATGTGGGCATGTCATTCCCTGTTTTTCATTTCTTCAATCTAATTTAGAGTTCCTTCTGCATGCAGATTAGGAAGGAGGCACTTTGGGCTTGTTTAGCTATGGAACATAATTCTGAAGCGATGATTTCAGTCAGTTTCCTAGTAGATCACCTTTTCTATTGAATTTATTGTTCTCTAGTTGAAATTTTATTTTTGGTTGAAACGATGTCTTCTGAAATGGCATAAATCTTCTATCAAATATGCTTATTTAGAAAGATAAAAGTTGGGTATACCATTAATATGAATGAGTTTTACGAACACAAAGCAATTTGCATGAAATCTATTGATACTTTCATTAAGAACCATAGGTTCAATCTAGAAATTCAATTTGACCAATTAAGAAACTATCATTTATCTAAGCTTCATTGTCGTTTCCTCATATATTGTGGCAAGTGGAATGCTACAATTGACTTTTCATTCCTCTTTTTTGACGATGGCGAAGATTCGAAGTCATTTAAGTTAAGGTTTTAGTTTAGGTTTAGGTTATAGGTTTTAAGATTTGATAATGGGTTCGGGTTTAGGTTATAGGTTTTGGTTTCGGTTTAGGTTATAGGTTTTGGGATTTGATAATGGGTTCGGGTTTAGGTTATAGGTTTTGGTTTCGGTTTAGGTTATAGGTTTTAGGATTTAATAATGGGTTTGGGTTTAGGTTAAGGTTTAGGTTTAGGTTATAGGTTTTTAGATTTGAGAATGGGTTCGGGTTTAGGTTATAGGTTTTGGTTTTAGTTAAGGTTATAGGTTTTGGTTTAGGTTATAGGTTTTGGGATTTGAGAATAGGTTCGGGTTTAGGTAATAGGTTTTGGTTTTGAGAATGGGTTCGGGTTTAGGCTATAGGTTTTGGTTTTAGTTTAGGTTATAGGTTATAAGTTTAGGTTAAGGTTTTGGTTATAGGTTTTGAGATTTGATAATGGGTTCGGGTTTAGGTTATAGGTTTTGGTTTTGGTTTAGGTTAAAGGTTTTGGTTTAGGTTGCGGTTTAAGTTTAGGTTATAGGTTATAGGTTTAGGTTAAGGTTTTGGTTTAGGTTTAGGTTATAGGTTTTGGGATTTGAGAATGGATTCGGGTTTAGGTTATAGGTTTTGGTTTAGGTTATAGGCTTTGGGATTTGATAATGGGTTTGAGTTTAGGCTTTAGGTTTTAGTTTTAGTTTAGGTTATAGGTTTTGGTTTAGGTTATAGGTTTTGGGATTTGAGAATGGGTTCGGGTTTAGGTTATAGGTTACAGGTTTAAGTTAAGGTTTTGGTTTAGGTTTAGGTTATAGGTTTTGATATTTGATAATGGGTTCGGGTTTAGGTTATAGGTTTTGGTTTCAATTTAGGTTATAGGTTTTGGGATTTGATAATGGGTTCGGGTTTAGGTTATAGGTTTTGGTTGCAGTTTAGGTTATAAGTTTTGGGATTTAAGAATAGGTTCGGGTTTAGGTTATAGGTTTTGGTTTTGAGAATGGGTTCAGGTTTAGGCTATAGGTTTTGATTTTAGTTTAGGTTATAGGTTTTGGTTTAGGTTATAGGTTATAGGTTTAGGTTATAGGTTTTGATATTTGATAATGGGTTCGGTTTTAGGTTATAGGTATTGATTTCGGTTTAGGTTATAGGTTTTGGGATTTGATAATGGGTTCGGGTTTAGGTTATAGGTTTTGGTTTCGGTTTAGGTTATAGTTTTTGGGATTTGATAATGAGTTCGGGTTTAGGTTATAGGTTTTGGTTGTGGTTTAGGTTATAGGTTTTGAGATTTGAGAATAGGTTCGGGTTTAGGTTATAGGTTTTGGTTTTGAGAATGGGTACGGGTTTAGGCTATAGGTTTTGGTTTTAGTTTAGGTTATAGGTTTTGGTTTAGGTTATAGGTTTTGGGATTTGAGAATGGGTTCGGGTTTAGGTTATTGGTTTTAGTTTAGGTTATAGGTTATAGGTTTAAGTTAAGGTTTTGGTTTAGGTTTAGGTTATAGGTTTTGAGATTTGATAATGGGTTCGGTTTAGGTTATAGGTTTTGGTTTCGGTTTAGGTTATAGGTTTTGGGATTTGATAATGGGTTCAGTTTAGGTTATAGGTTTTAGTTTCGGTTTAGGTTATAGGTTTTGGGATTTGATAATGGGTTCGGGTTTAGGTTATAGGTTTTGGTTTTGGTTTAGGTTATAGGTTTTGGGATTTGAGAATAGGTTCGGGTTTAGGTTATAGGTTTTGGTTTTGAGAATGGGTTCGGGTTTAGGCTATAGGTTTTGGTTTTAGTTTAGGTTATAGGTTATAGGTTTTGAGATTTGATAATGGGTTCGGGTTTAGGTTATAGGTTTTCTCTTGATCATGAATTGAAGTGAATTGACCGTCAAATGCATGCAAATGGTCGCGAAGTGAAGGGAATTGATGGTGAAGTGAAGGAGTTTGACTGTGAAATGCCTCGAAATGACCGTGAATCAACACGAAATTGTTTCGGACGACCTCGAAATGCATGAGAATGATCATGGTTTGAAGTGAATTGACCGCGAAGTGCATGCAAATGACCATGAAGTGAAGGAGTTTGACTGTGAAATGCCTCAAAATGACAGTGAATCAACACGAAATTGTTTCGGACGACCGTGAAATGCATGGGAATGATCATGGTTTGAAGTGAATTGACCGCAAAGTGCATGCAAATGACCGTGAAGTGAAGGATTTTGACTGTGAAATGCCTTGAAATGATCGTGAATCAACATGAAATTGTTTCGGACGACCGTGAAATGCATGGGAATGATCATGGTTTGAAGCGAATTGACCACGAAATGCATGCAAATGACCGTGAAGTGAAGGAGTTTGACTATGAAATGCCACAAAATGACCGTGAATCAACACAAAATTGTTTCGAACGACTGTGAAATGCATGGGAAGGATCATGGTTTGAAGCGAATTGACCGCGAAGTGCATGCAAATGACCGTGAAGTGAAGGGAATTGACTGCGAAATGCCTCGAAATGATCGCGAATCAACACGAAATTGTTTCGGATGACCGTGAAATGCATAGAAGTGATCATAAATTGAAGCAAAATGACCATGAAATGCATGCAAATGAAATGAATGAAATTGACTGCTAAGTGAATGAAATGGATTTTCGATCATCGAGCTAATGAAATCTTGGAAAATAATCAGATTGGTTGGTTAAAGTAGCTTCTCCTACCCCAAAATCATATAGGGTGCATCAAGTAACTAATTTTAGTTTAGAAGATATTCTTGTTAAATGAATAAAGAAAGAAATGGAAAAAAAGAGAAAAAATTTTTATATGCTTATATATACATATTTATATAAACCCGAGAGAAAAAAGAGAAATTTCCATCTGTACAACCAGTATATGACCCATTCCCGAGACGAAGCCCACCCCATTTTACTTTCTAAGAATACTCCCCAGGTGTACGGACGCCTTCCCAAAGGTTGAAAATGCCCCTACTTTTTCCTTCAAGCGGATTGGCTGCTGTTTGAAGACAAGCGCTGACGCTCCTCGAACTCCAAGTTATACGAACGGTTCAAAAGAGATCAACATTACATGGGCTCCACAGTTATGTATAAATCATATCCAGAGATCAACTGGACCACACCACAAAGAGTAGTAGAAAATTGATTTTCATTGTTGAAACTTTTGTAGGGCCCACCATAACATTTATTTTCCATCCAATTTATTCATGAGGTCACAAAGACCTGGATGAATAGGAAAAACAAATTGACTAATGATCCAAAACTTCTGTGACCCTTGAAAGGATTTGAACGGTAGACGTTCAATGCAGAATGACAAAGTCATTTGCTACGGTCAGACATGTAGCTACGGGTAATAACCGTAGCCATAGATAGAATAATCCGTAGCAATAAGGTACATCCGGGATAGGCGCGCCGAACTAGCGGCCCCCCCGCGCCACTCTCTGGACTGTCCAGCACGGCTACACTGATCTGGCGCACCCCCGCCCATAGTGTGGTTCCTATAGCTACGGATAATAATCGTAGCTAGAATCCGTAGCAATAGGTTTTTTTGTGTTTTTTTTTTTTGGTACATAGAGAACTTCATTCTACCTATAATTTTCTCTAACACATATTTATATAAATATGTATATATAAGCAAATAATTTTTTTTCTCTTTTTTTCCATTTCTTTCTTTATTCATTTAACAAGAATATCTTCTAAACTAAAATTAGTTACTTGATGTACCCTATATGATTTTGGGGTAGGAGAAGCTACTTTAACCAACCAATCTGGTTATTTTCCAAGATTTCATCAGCTCGATGATCGAAAATCCATTTCATTCACTTAGCGGTCAATTTCATTCATTTCATTAGCATGCATTTCATGGTCATTTTGCTTCAATTCATGATCACTTCCATGCATTTCACGGTCATCCGAAACATTTCCACGTTGATTCACGGTCATTTTGAGGCATTTCGTGGTCAATTCCCTTCACTTCACGGTCATTTGCATGCATTTTGCGGTCAATTCGCTTTAAACCATGATCATTCCCATGCATTTCACGGTTGTCTGAAACAATTCCGTGTTGATTCACGGTCATTTCGAGGCATTTCACAGTCAAACTCCTTCACTTCACGACCATTTGCATGCATTTCGCGGTCAATTCGCTTCAAACCATGATCATTCCCATGCATTTCATGGTCATCCGAAACATTTCCGTGTTGATTCACGGTCATTTTGAGGCATTTCACAGTCAAACTCCTTCACTTCACGGTCATTTGCATGCATTTCGCGGTCAATTCGATTCAATTCATGATCATTTCCATGCATTTCACGGTCATCCGAATCAATTCCGTGTTGATTCACAGTCAAACTCCATCACTTCGCGGTCATTTGCATAAATTTCATGGTCATTTCGCTTCAATTCATGATCACTTCCATGCAATTTGAAGTATTGCATTATATGTGTTGGATTAATTATATCCTCATCATAACTGTCACGCCCCAAACCTGAAAATCGGATTCATAGGAATCCCGATCACCGAATCCGGTGCTGACAGCCTCCGTAGTACCCCATTCTCGGCTCCTAGCATTCATATGCCAGATTCTGATCCTGGGATCTTACAAGGAGGATTTTTTTTATACATTTAACTAATAATTAGCATAACCACAAGATTACCCAATTCACAAAGGCAACATCATCATCACATATCTACTAATATAATCATTTGATTACAACACTGAAAGAGAAATACATAAATAGAAGATCAAGCTCCAGAAGACCACTGCACACTCCAAGCTCAACACTGTTGCAACATAACATCTCCATGCACGTATCTATCGTGCATAAGCTTATAGAAAGCTTAGAGGGTGGTGTAAGTGTGTGCACAAGGTAAGTGTCAAGTATTTAATACAATGCCATAATCATACAATGTCTGAATAAGCAGAAACACTAACAAGAGCAAGAATAATCAGAGTAAGCAGAAATACTGACAAGATATAAATCATACGATAACAGAGTAAGCGGAAGTATGGACAAGTCTATAAGTCAATCAATATCAGAATACGCAATATAGAATAACTATGTGATAAGGAGTCATAAAGAGCCAAATATCAGATGCCGAGGATGCAAAGTAATACACAAATCCTGCTAAGTCTGTCTAGACCATATAAGTGAAGAAACATAGCAACCCAAAATGCCATATGCATGCAGATGTAATGCAATATGCGATGCGAATGAAATGACCATGCTGGAGTGTGAAGTCAGGATGATAATACGTAGTAACGCAGGCTACGGGGTCCACCACAAGAGACTTCTATCCAAACCAGTCCCATACCTAAATTTGGATAGTCAGACTTAACGTGGTAAACTCCTGATCTTAGGTTAGTCGCGCGCCCAACCGAAATTCTTGCCATAACGAAGGTACATAATAATTTGTTGCGCACCCCCAGCCCGAGTGGATAGTGAATGAATGAATGAATGAGTATGCAACTCCCACTCAATAAGTCCATATATCAGTACGGTTCCTCTCTGAGAAATCACTAGGGTCTATTACACTCCAAACCAGATTGTCGTCCCATCGCGCGCAACAAGGTGAGTGGAAGAGACCTCACTATTCACCTGCCAATATTAGGCCCGACTCGTCAATAGCGGACCCATTCCTCGAGTTGGTCAGACTCAGCCTAGCATTTTCCCCTCCTCTCGGGCAGGTAAGGCCGCACCCCCTTCCAACCGACCACGACACAGTGGAGAGCGTAGCCATCTGGTAATCGGCACTCGGTGCTCATTTACCCACTCGGTATAGACGTTGGAGCAATCTCTGGAACCAAGAGGGTTCTGAAACTTTCACCCAAGGATATCTATAGCACCCCATGTAGAACAGATTTTCAATATCCCATCTGACCATCCACGATATGCCTGTGGAGGCTACAGCCCTGATGTTGCTAGGGCGTATAATAATCGCAACACACAATACAAGATGTATGAGTCATACAATTCAATCATGCATCAATCCTATGCATATCATGCGCTCATGTGAGACAATCTCCAGCTATCAGGGAGTCTCATAACAACCAGCACTATGACATATGCAATGGTCAATCACATCTTATAACAGACATGCAGATGATGCGTATGGGCATGTATTATGATGCTATGCAGTCACATACTCATAATCGGTATCAATAGCAAGCATTGACAATCGACATCGACAACATGAACATTTAACTAACATTGTCCCCCAAGGAACGGCTCACGTAAAGCCTAACATATAGTGGACTCATAGCCGCACACAAGGGCCAATATACAACACCATGGGCCTCACTCAAGAGTTTAATATACATCACGATGGGCCTTTCACATGGGCCTAACGTACATTATAGTGGGTTCCATCGCCTAGCCCTTAAATGCATCACAGTGGGCCTCATCACATAAGCCTCATATACACTACATTGGGCCTTAAACACGGGCTGGATACATATCACAACGGGCCTCAAATACGGGCTGCATATACATCACATTGGGCCTCGACAATCGAAATCGACGATCAGCCATGACAATCGGAATCGACAATCAGCCACGACAATCGGTCACGATAATTGGCCTATATCGATAATCGGTCATGATAATCGGCCTCGATCGGTAATCGGTCAATCGACCACGACAAGCAGAGTCGACAATCAGCCACGTCAATCGACAATCGGCCACGATCGGTAATCGGTCACGATAATCGGCGTCGATCGATAATCGGCCAATCGACCACGACAAACAGAATTGGCAATCGACCACGTCAATCGACAATCGACCACGCTCGGTAATCGGTCACGATAATCGACCTTGATTGGTAATCGGTCAATCGACCACGATAAACAGAATCGGTAATCGGTCACGTCAATCGAAAATCAGCTATGCTCGGTAATCGATCACGATAATCGACCTCGATTGGTAATCGGTCAATCGACTACGATAAAAAGAACCGGCAATCGGCCACGTCAATCGACAATCGGTAATCGGTCACTATTATCGGCCTTGATCGGTAATCGGTCATGATAATAAACACCGATAATTGGCACTGACGATCAATATCGATAATCGACACCAACAACCAGTATATATATAAATGAGGCGGAGTCCATAAATGGACAGCCAAACAATCATATATAAAGATCGGCCCTCGGCCGTGGTTATATAAAATCTGATAGCACGGAGCCATCCTTCTATGGCGAATGGGGCCCACGAATTAGGGTTAACCCATGAGAGGATGATTAGAATGGGACTATCAAGGCCTAAGGGAAGGTCATAATGAGGATATCTAACCGTCATTGTCCATCAATGTGGGCATCTAACCAACATTGCTCCCAAGGAATGACACACATAAGGGTTCATACACAACATAGCGGCCACACATACATCACATTAGGCTTCATACAAGGGCCTCAAGTATAACACAATGGGCCACGCCCTTTGGCCTTAAATACGTCACAATGGGCCATGTCATATGGGCCTTTTATTCATCAAATGGGACACATAAATGGACCACACTAATGGCCTTATGTGCATTGCAGTGGATCATAACCCGTGGGCTTTATATTGCGTCAAATGGGCCTAATCTTATGGGTCTTATATGTAACAAATGGGCCACACCAATTGGGCCCCATATGTACATCAAATGGGCCTCAACCCATAGACCCTAGTACATCTCAATGGGCCTTAACCCATGGGCCCCTAAATCATCAAATGGGCCTGATCCCATGGGCCTTAAAATACGTCAAATGGTCTGATTCCATGGGCCTTAGAATACATTTCATTGGGCCTCGCCTATGGAACTCAGATTCAAGCAGGTGGGCCCTATCACACGGGCCTCAAATACAACGTAGGTGGGCCCTAGAACATGGGCCTAACATTCATCACTATGGGCCTCATTACATGAGCCGCATATACATCACGACGGGCCTCCTCGCATGGGCTAAATATATATCATAGTGGGCCTCTCATACATCAAATGGGCTGCATTAATGGGCCTCAAACACATCAAGTGGGCCGCATGACATGGGCAGCCCGGATCAAGCACGTACATCACGTAGAGGCCACATGAATGGACGATGTGGATATATAACACATATATTACGGTGGGTTCAACGTCCTGATGGACAGGGTAAGTTTGGATTACATCAAAAATCATTTCAATAGTGTCAGGTGCAAGATACGTATCACTGTATACTATCAAAGGAGTACATGGCTCACTAATATGATCAGCACTGCCCACACATTGACCATGTACATCAGCACTGTCCAAACCTCGCCCAACACCGTCCAACATAATCTGGACGGTGTGGATGGAATAAATACATCACTGTGAGGCATCCACTGTCCAGACAATGGACGGTGTGGAATATCACATATATCATGGTGGTCTGCACCGTCCATATGAGGACGGTGTGGATATTAAAATACGTACATCATAGGTGGGTACCCACCAGAGATTTGAATCTACCTCAGTTCAGGTGAGGTGAGTCCCACGTGGGACCCACATAATATAATATTATATTATACAATAATAAATAATATACATACATATATATTATAATACAGGGGGGGTGGTACGTCTAGCGTCTGATGAGTCCCACCATCCCTAGCAGTGGACGGTGGGGATGTGTCACACACATCATAGTGGTCCACGTCCTGGTGATGGACGGACCAGATAAAATACATACAACATGATGGGGTCCACGCAGTGGACGGAGTAGATAAAACCCATACAGCATGGTGGGCTTCCACATGCTGGACAACCTACATGTACAAAACATACATCTAAGGAGGGCCACACAGATAGGCGGTGTGGATCAAACCCACACGCTGCACACAGCAGCAGGGACCCATCGTCTAAATGGACGGTGTGGGTGAAACCCAACATTTTGTGGGGCCCAAAAAGCTGGTGAAGTCACTGCAGCAAAATAGCTGGTTTGCACCAGCCAATCTCGTCCAGATGAATGGACGGTCACGCCAGTCCTATTGATGCTGCACAGCAGCTGCAGCTGCTGGCTCATCAGATGAACGGTTTGGATAAAAGACATCAAAGGTGGGTCGTGAATGGACGATGTTGAATATGCAACAAATACATCAAGGTGGCCCTGCACGCTGCAGGCAGGCCACGCACCTTCCAAACTATTCCAGCACCGTCCAGACTGTCTGGACGGTGTGGATGAAGCAAATACATCATGTGGGACCCGCGGAACTTACTGACGTTGGTCAGTAGATGGGTCCCATCAAATGAGAGGCGTAGATATCACATACAGCCCCACCCATCCACTGACGTCAGCAGCTACTGCTGTTGCAGTGGCAAGGAATGCACGACAGGTGGTGGGGACCCACCATTTCAAACGAATGGATGGTTGGGATGGAAGGTGGGTCCCATGTGTACGGACCATATTCAACTGAGGTGGGTCCACACGTCCACACGTGAGGACTCACATGCTTAGGAGGAAGCTGATATTTATTTTTTTTTTTCCATGTACAACAATCCATGTCTAGCAGCGAATCGCTGCTGGACAATGCACGTACCACCCACATGAACGGTGGGGTCCACATCAATGGACTGCGTGGATAGGGTCACACGCATCAGGTGGGTAGCACAGTCATCAAGAGAGAGAGAGAGAGAGAGAGAGAGAGAGAGAGAGAGAGAGAGAGAGAGAGAGAGAGAAGGAAAAAGACGTTGGAGATGGGAGGGACTCCGCCACTATGGGTCCCTCAATACAATGCACACATCAAGTGGGTCCCATCGATTGTAGGCCCAAAAATGATCAAATCTACATAAACAAAACAAGAGAAAACACCCACCTATCATTCTTCTTCCTCCTTATCCTTCCAATGCTCCAAAAGTGCTCCTTCAATGGTTGAGATGATGATCCAAGGGTGGAGATGGGAGATAGGGTGGTATGGAGTGGGCCACGCATGGCTCTTCTCATGGGGAGCTTGGACGTTTCCTCTCCTTGAGAGT
The DNA here is from genome assembly GCA_037074715.1 of Magnolia kwangsiensis. Classification (NCBI taxonomy): domain Eukaryota; kingdom Viridiplantae; phylum Streptophyta; class Magnoliopsida; order Magnoliales; family Magnoliaceae; genus Magnolia; species Magnolia kwangsiensis. Next base: position 170,975,371 of record CM073571.1, read on the forward strand.
TGCTTGGGAGAGTGAGAAATGAGAGAGAGAGGAGTGGTGATGGAGTGGAAAGGGATGGGTTCTTTTAACTTTTGTAAGAAAAGAATGGGCTAAGCATGGGTTGCATTGACTTTGGGTAAGGAGAGATAAGGGTGAGTGATGACTTGTGATGGGATGTACTTGATTTATGATTGATGTGATTAATGAGACATTGTAGAGATTTTATCGAAATGCGCAAAGCGCGGTGTTTTCCTTGAATTAAACACGGGCTTACATATCTTGGCACGGGTATCACCTCGACGAGCGAGATGCGGCGTCGGAACCGCGGCCCCGGAGCGGTCATAAGGGTACAAGTCTCGGGTTGAGCCGAATCTGGAATGCGAGACACGACATCGGATTGCGCGCTAACGCTGATAACAGATCGCAGGTCACCGGAATTCGACCGGGAGGACTGCGGAGGCCTATGAAACGGTACGGGTTGGGATACGGGTCTTACGATAACCGCACCAAAAGTGCAGCTTCTTACAGGTTCTTCACTTTTCTATCTGGTTTTTATTTGCATTTGTATGAATATTTTCCATCAACAAATCAATCTACTTTTTGCACAAAAATTATTCTGTTATTATTTGTGATTTGTTTATGTTATATAGATATGTTATGTGTAATACAGACATGAACTTGGATTTCTCTGCATGAAAGCAAGGAATCTCCTATTAGGAGAGATTTATATCTATTTGGGTTTGGATTGCTTTTGAATTATTCTTCTAGATCGAGAAAAGATTTTATTTTTTTCTTTCTTTTGTGGGTGATCTATATTTGAACTTAAATATCTCTTTATGAAAGGAAAGAATTTCCTTTTGGGGATATTCTATGTGCTGGGTTGTGAAACTGCAGGAAATTGCTATTGGGTGGCTGTAATTTAGAATAAGGAAGTCTCCTTTCATGGATTTATATCTGAACTTGTTCTTGATTACATGTGCTCGTGAGGAGGACTAGAAACACTGCTTCCTTTTAGTGTATTCAGGTCTGTTGGGTTGTGAAATTCGGCGGGTTGTTATACTTGATTTCTGTTTCTAAGTTGGGTTTTTCAGGTTCTTTATTTTTTGCAAAATACACTAATTTTTGCTTCACACCTATATCTGTTATTTTTCAGTGTCCACAATGCAATAAGAAGTTTAAGTTGTCGGAGATCAGAAATCTTTATGTTCCGCGTGTAGTAATTGTTGATGAAGATCTACAGAAGGACTTGAGTTCCTCTTCCATTCCCTCCATTTATCTTTTACAACTGGCTTCACTCTAGTCCTAAAACAAGTTGACTTGATTGCTTTCTAAGCTTTGATATTGTCTCATCCCTATGGGCATGTTTGGTAATAGTATACAAAATATCTTTTGGAGGGACATCTACTGAAAAAGTGCAACAACTTTATCTTCGTACAGTTTGTTTGGCTTCTAGCAATAACACCTTAGCATTAAGATGAGTAGCAGGGTATTGTTGTAAGAGCAAGAACAGCTTGTGTAAGATGAGTTCCTTGTAGGAGTGCATTTTCATCCAGGTGTAGTATTAAGAAAATGCCTCGAAAGCTTTGATTATAATTGAGTTGATTGCAAGTGTTTAGCAATAAGTTTCTTGGGGTATGTTGTTTGCAGTTACGAGGTTCTGGTTGACTAGACTAGAGAGGGTAAGAATGCTAAATTGAAGTCCCTAGAATCTAGAGTTTTAAAAATGAGAACCAAGTGAAGAGTATTTGGTGCAAGTTCATTACGAATATTATAGAGACAAAACTTTGGTTAGAATTGGACATGAAATTCCTCATTTCGAGGCATCTTTTATTGGAAGGATGAACTGATCATGAGAGCGTCTCAAAGGGCATTAGAGCCGGGTGAATTAAAGAACTTAATGAATAAGTAGGGATATGCTTTTGAGTGTATGCCAATGAAGTTCAAGCGAAATTTCATTAGACTGCTATTCGAAAAGCTATACTATGTGGGGTAGACATTGGTTCAAGGCAACATGAGTAGATGACCATTTCATAGTGAAATTTGTATTTCACATTCATCCAAGTCCTTGTGACCTTATGAATATATTGGATGGAAAATAAATACATTTTAATTGCCCTCTAAGGGCCCGTTTAGTATGTTATGGTTTGAAGCGAATATAACCAAAACCAAAACCAAAACTTAAACCTAAACCTATAACCTATAACCTAAACCAAAACCAAAACCTATAACGTAAACCCGAACCCATTCTCAAATCCCAAAACCTATAACCTAAACTTAAACCTTAACCTAAACCAAAACCTTTAACCTAAACCAGAACCAAAACCAATAATCTAAACCCGAACCCATTCTCAAATCTCAAAACCTATAGCCTAAACCAAAACCAGAACCTCAAGCTAAACCTATAACCTATAACCTAAACCAACACCTATAACCTAAACTTAAACCTTAACCTAAACCAAAACCTATAACCTAAACCCAAACCCATTCTCAAATCCCAAAACCTATAACCTAAACTAAAACCAAAACCTATAGCCTAAACCCGAACCCATTCTCAAATCCCAAAACCTATAACCTAAACTAAAACCAAAACCTATAGCCTAAACCTGAACCCATTCTCAAATCCCAAAACCTATAACCTAAACTAAAACCAAAGCCTATAGCCTAAACCCGAACCCATTCTCAAAACCAAAACCTATAACCTAAACCCGAACCTATTCTTAAATCCCAAAACCTATAACCTAAACCAAAACCTATAACCTAAACTAAAACTAAAACCTATAGCCTAAACCCGAACCCATTCTCAAATCCCAAAACCTATAACCTAAACCTAAACCAAAACCAAAACCTATAACTGAAACCCGAACCCATTCTCAAATCCCAAAACCCTAAACCTAAACCTTAACCTAAACCTATAACCTATAATCTAAACCAAAACCTATAACCTAAACCCGAACCCATTCTCAAATCCCAAAACCTATAAACCTAAACTAAAACCAAAACCTATAGCCTAAACTCGAACCCGTTCTCAAAACCAAAACCTATAACCTAAACCCGAACCTATTCTCAAATCCCAAAACCTATAACCTAAACCAAAACCTATAACCTAAACTTAAACCTTAACCTAAACCAAAACCTTTAACCTAGACCAGAACCAAAACCTATAACCTAAACCCGAACCCATTCTCAAATCCCAAAACCTTTAATCTAAACCTAAACCAAAACCTTAACTTAAACCTATGACCTATAACCTAAACCAAAACCAAAACATATAACTTAAAGCCGAACCCATTCTCAAATCCCAAAACCCTAAACCTAAACATATAACCTATAACATAAACCCGAACCCATTATCAAATCCCAAAACCTATAACCTAAATCGTGAAGTGAAGGAGTTTGACTGTGAAATACCTCGAAATGACCGTGAATCAACACGGAATTGTTTCGGACGACGGTGAAATGCATGAGAAGGATCATGGTTTGAAGCGAATTGACCGTGAAATGCATGCAAATGACCGTGAAGTGAAGGAGTTTGACTGTGAAATGCCTCGAAATGACCGTGAATCAACACGGAATTGTTTCGGACAACCGTGAAATGCATGAGAATGATCATGGTTTGAAGCGAATTGACCACGAAATGCATGCAAATGACCGTGAAGTGAAGGAGTTTGACTGTGAAATGCCTCGAAATGACCGTGAATCAATACGAAATTATTTCGGATGACCGTGAAATGCATGGGAATGATCATGGTTTGAAGTGAATTGATCGCGAAATGCATGCAAATGACCTTGAAGTGAAGGAGTTTGACTGTGAAATGCCTCGAAATGACCTGGATCAGCACGGAATTGTTTCAGACGACGGTGAAATGCATGAGAATGATCATGGATTGAAGCGAATTGACTGCGAAATGCATGCAAATGACCGTGAAGTGAAGGAGTTTGATTGTGAAATGCCTCGAAATGACCGTGAATCAACACAGAATTGTTTCGGACGACCATGAAATGCATGAGAATGATCATGGTTTGAAGCGAATTGATCGCGAAATGCATGCTAATGATCGTGAAGTGAAGGAGTTTGACTGTGAAATGCCTCGAAATGACCGTGAATCAACACGGAATTGTTTTGGACGACTGTGAAATGCATGGGAATGATCATGGTTTGAAGCGAATTGATCGCGAAATGCATGCAAATGATCGTGGAGCGAAGGAGTTTGACTGTGAAATGCCTCGAAATGACCGTGAATCAACACAGAATTGTTTCGGACGACCGTGAAATGCATGGGAATGATCATGGTTTGAAGCGAATTGATCGCGAAATGCATGCAAATGACCGTGAAGTGGAGTTTGACTGTGAAATGCCTCGAAATGACCGTGAATCAACATGGAATTGTTTCGGACGACGGTGAAATGCTTGGGAATGATCATGGTTTGAAGCGAATTGATCGCGAAATGCATGCAAATGACTGTGAAGTGAAGGAGTTTGACTGTGAAATGCCTCGAAATGACCGTAAATCAACACGGAATTGTTTCGGACGACCGTGAAATGCATGAGAATGATCATGGTTTGAAGCGAATTGACCGCGAAATGCATGCAAATGACCGTGAGGTGAAGGAGTTTGACTGTGAAATGCCTCGAAATGACCGTGAATCAACACGGAATTGTTTCGAACGACGGTGAAATGCATGAGAACGATCATGGTTTGAAGTGAATTGACCATGAAATGCATGCAAATGACCGTGAAGTGAAGGAGTTTGACTGTGAAATGCCTCGAAATGACCGTGAATCAACACGGAATTTTTTCGGACGACCGTGAAATGCATGAGAATGATCATGGTTTGAAGTAAATTGATCGCGAAATGCATGCAAATGACCGTGAAGTGAAGGAGTTTGATTGTGAAATGCCTCGAAATGACCGTGAATCAACACGGAATTGTTTCGGACGACCGTGAAGTGCATGGGGATGATCATGGTTTGAAGCGAATTGACCGCGAAATGCTTGTAAATGACCGTGAAGTGAAGGGAATTGATCACGAAATGCCTCGAAATGACCGTGAATCAACACAAAAATGTTTTGGATGACCGTGAAATGCATGGATGTGATCATGAATTGAAGCGAAATGACCGTAAAATGCATGTAAATGAAATGAACAAAATTGACCGCTAAGTGAATGAAATGGATTTTTGATTATCGAGCTGATGAAATCTTGAAAAATAACCAAATTGGTTGGTTAAAGTAGCTTCTCCTACCCCAAAATCATGTAGGGTACATCAAGTAACTAATTTTAGTTTAGAAGATATTCTTGTTAAATGAATAAAGAAAGAAATGGAAAAAAAGAAAAAAAATAATTATATGCTTATATATACATATTTATATAAGTATGTGTTAGAGAAAATTATGGGTAGAAAAAAGTTCTCCATGTACAAAAAAAAAAAAAATCACAAAAAAAATAAAAAACCTATTGCTACGGATTTTAGCTACGGTTAATATCCGTAGTCATAGGGACCACCGTATGGGTGTGGCCCCACTAAATTGGTGTGGCTGCGCCGAACAGGCTAGCAAGTGGCGCGGGAGGCGCCAGTTCGGCGTGCTAACCCCGGGTAGAATCTTTTGTTACGGATGATGGTATCTATGGCTACGGTTATAATCCGTAGCCATAGGTCTGACCGTAGCAAATGTCATTATTATTCTGCTTTGAATGTCTACCGTTGAAACCCTTTCATGGGTCACGAAAGTTTTGGATCATTACGAAATTTATTTTTCCTATTCATCCAGGTCTTTGTGACCTCATGAATAGATTTGTATGGAAAATAAATGTTATGGTGGGCCCTACAAAAGTTTCAACGGTGAAAATCAATTTTCTACTGCTCTTTGTGGTGTGGTCCAGTTGATCTTTGGATTTGATTTTTTTTTTTTTTTTTTTTTGGGATAATGCTCCGAAATGACCTCGAAATATGGATGAACGTTGTGGATAGAATAAATACATAACTGTAGGGCCCATGTAACGTTGATCTCTTTTGAACCGTTCGTATAACTCGGAGTTCGATGAGCATCAGCGCTCGTCTTCGAGCAGCGCCTGATCCGCTTGAAGGTAAAGTAGGGGCGTTTTCGACCTTTCGGAAGACGTCCGTACACCTGGGAAGTATTTGAGGAAAGTAAAATGGGGTGGGCCACGTGTCGGAAATGGGCCACGTGTCGGAAATGGGCCATATACTGGTCGTACAGTTGGAAATTTCTCATATGAGGCAATGATACGATAGAATCGGTGGAAACAGGTAAATAAGCTGTACATACGACTGTCCACAATATATTTATATCGGCTATTCATATGAATCAGAGCCGTTCATTTAATTGAGTTTGCAGGAAGAAATAGGTCAACCGGATCATTCAAGCCGTCGGATCAGAAGCCTCTAACGAACGGTGTAAAATAAGAAATGTTGCGAGCCATAGCCTCCCAACTCGTCAGATCTGGACCATGGTCTCTGGACGTGGATGGCCTCCGAAAGTATTTCGCACGAACTTCTTTCTACGGGAAGCTAAGTGGGGCCATGGAGATGTTGGCAGATCATGTTAGGACACGTGGCAAAGTAAAGTCAAAATTCAAGTGAGCTACGCGACTGGAAAAGTGAGGATTCAACGTCCACCACGAGGCTACAAAAGTTTTGTATAAGCTATAAATATCAAGGTGGGCCCAAGGAGGTTTCCACTGTAGGCATTTCCCTATCCACTTTTTATGGTCCATGTTATCTGGTAAAACCTATGTACGGGATGAATTTCTCACAAACATCACCTTGGGTCTCACCTAGCTTTGGATGGTAGGAAGTTTTGGGGGCCACCGTGACGACTGTGAGAAAATTCACTTCATTCATCCATTGGCAAGTCATGTTATGACGTGAGCCAAAATTTAGGCAGGTCAAAAATTCAGCTGGGCCACACTGCAAAGAGTATTGATTAGACGTCCACCATTAAAACATTTGTTGGGCATGTCGTAACATGATCAGGTAATTAAATTTATTGGGTAGATTTTTGACAAACATCACGGTTGTCCCACCTAGCTTCCCATGGTAAGGAAGTTCCGATGCCTATTTACGAGAAAATCCACCCGGCGTTCCTACCTGTTCATATTGCCGGATCATGCCAGGACATGGTCATAGAATGATGTATATTATAAATTCAAGTGGGTCACATGACATAAAAATTTGAGGATTACACGTGGTGAGCATAGAGGTTATGGGCAAAAGTTTGATAAAGCTAAGGAATGGTAGTTATATTCTAGAGTAGAGGGTGGTGGTTTGGATTAAATAAAAATTTTACATTTTAAATATAATTTCTTAACTTAAATCAATGTGCAAATTAAACTAAGTAAAATAATTTAACACTAAGGCTTCTAAGCTATTAGAGGGTCCAATCACATAAACTACAAATGATTTTGTAATCAAGCAACTATTCTATAAACATAATAGTCTATATATCTCCGTGGGATGTGTTACGTATAAACTCATAATATTCATCTAATCATGCATACATATAATTAAACATTAATCAAATAAGCATAATTAAACAAGTATCAAATACAATCCTAAACATAAACATGTATAGTGGTTCAGTTTTCTTACTCCATTTTCGAAAGATGCTTTCAACCCATGAATGTATTGAATTTCATTATCGGAGGTTTTAAATTAATTTCACCTCTAACTTTTATAATCCTACACAAGGACCGGTTCCCATAAGAGGCTCTACATAGTTTTCTATAGGCTCACCACGAATCTTGGTTATACAGAAGAACCTAGTGACGTACACTCCCGCTGGAGGCTCCCACAAGAGACTTTAGTTGGTTTTCTATCAGCTAACCAATAATCTTAGTTTCAGTCCCAGTCTAAGGACTTACATTTAGTTCGCTGGACGCTCCCACGGAGACTAACATGTACATACCCGTGTTCGGTGAATTTGGCCCTGCACAGGAACCTATTGAGTCTGAGTCACAAACTCTTACCCTTAATCCTACACAATGAAAGAAAGTATATACTCACTTAATGACATTTGTCGAATTAAACCCCTTTGATGCATTGTTCTCGAGTCCTTTCTTTAAAGCTGTCCCATGCTTGAATTCGCTTCTCACTTTCTCTCCCGATCATGATGTCGATACTTTTGTCATGATTTTAACTTCAAGATCAAACATCTTACATGTAGTGCTCCTTTAAGGTGATCAAGGCAATGTGAAGTTGGGTAGAATCTCCTAGAACTAATGAGAAGTTGTAATGCATAGGAGATTCACCAAGATGAGTCTTTTAGAGGATCTAGACATAAGTATGCGTATGAAGTTTGAGTCTAATCTATAAAAAATGGAAGAGTTCAAGCACATCTTAAAGGTGAAGGTTGGAATCTTTATTAGAGTGTTAGTATTAAGAAAGATGACTTAGAACTCATTGGTTTAGAGGCTCAGGATGATAGATATGATCATAAAATCACCTAAACTTATATTGCACAAAAAATCCATCTAAATGCCCAAGAACCAAATGCCTTATATATGGAATTCGAGCTCCAACGGTAAAAAAATGAGCAGATAACGGCTTTGTCGATGTCATCGAGCGTGCCTTCAATGACACCGAAAAAATCAAATTTAAAGTTGAATTATTACTGGACAGTTTTCACACTGCTATCCGATGCCATCGAACGGACTTTGATGGGATGGAGGTGACCCTTCATGGGTCTTTAATACCATCGAGTAGCTCAGATAAAAGATTATTCTGTTGGATAGATCTGAGTTACCTACTTGATTCCATCAAGTGTCAAAGACCCCTGGAGGACTGCTTGATGGGATCGAGCACTACTTGAAAGTATGTTGTTTTGGGTATATAATTTCATAATAGTTTTGTACCTTTTGTAGCCTTACTTATAATGTTCTAATGAGTTCCTAAAGCTAAGGGATGATCAACAATGTTTACCTATTAGGTCAAGATCATCTAGAGGTTCAATGAGTTGTTTTAGGTCAATGGTTAGGATTACCAAGGTAGCACATTTACCTGTTCTTTGCTCATTGATGCTCATGTCCTCTTATGTCTTTGATCTTCAGCTTCTAATGGCTCAACCGACTGCATGACACATAAACTCACGTGATTGACAAGTAAGATACATAAATTAGTGAACTAACAGTAGGGGCCACATAAGTTTTGGATCGGGCTATAAACATCACGGTGGACCTTAGAGAGGTTTCGATAATATGCATTTCCTACGCACTTTTTCTCGTTGTGCACCCTACTTGAATTTTGAATCTGCCTCATTTTTTGGCTCGTCCTAACATGATCTCCCAAAATAGATGGATGGGGTGAATTTCTCACAAACATCATAATGGTCCCCACCGAACTTCCCGTCGTAGGAAGTTCTTGTGAAAGGTTTGCGTCGGAATCCATGTCCTTCTTGAATCACTAGCCATTTGATGTAGACAATTGTGATATGCATCTCAACCTACCACGTATCCATCGAAAATGTGGAGAGAAATAAATAAAATATTAGGAGAGAACAAAGCAGAGGGTGAAGGGACGGTCACTAGGACAGGTCACTCAAAGACCTCTTGGGTCCAACGGTTTGGCATGAAGACTTGAAAGTAAGATGGCTTAGGTAGAAAGGGTGGCGATGGATGTGATAGCTAGTCGTAGGCACCCCACCCTAAATGAGATCAAAACTAATCTCGATTTCAATACCAGCTTCGATCGAAAGTGAACACGACTTAATACTCACAAATACGGTGACAAAGTAAGACTCATGAAGGGTTTCAGAGGCAGCCAACGGGTTGGATTAGTCGATTGGGTGGCTTATCGATCTGTTTCCTTGTGCAATTGTCTAGGTTTTTGGGACAATTAAACATGCAACATCCTGATTAAGCCACTCCCAGGTTGACCATAAAATGCCAAAAGGCCCAAGGTAAAGTTCGGGAAGGCCATCAACACGTCTTGGAAACGATTAACAACATGGATTGGTGAAACTATAGCCCGTTTGGCTTAATTTTAGATGCTTGCCCACCAATATCAGTAAGCCACAAACCAATTGAAGTGCATTTCCCAAACTCCAATGACACCAACATATTATGAAAAGTTAATTGAAAGATCCCCGAAATGTTTAAAAAATGACCACAAATTTTGATCGGCCAGAAACGATACAGGCATCCGATAGGGTTAAAGGGAGCACCATAGCTTTTGGACATCTCAGAAAGCATCGAATTTCTAAAGGTTTGCTGTAAAAAAGTGCCTTTTGAAATAACAACCCTTAATTGGACATTTTTAGAAAGTAACTTGGATTTGCAACACCTTTTGTAAAAAGCTCTACAACTCATGTGTAAAGGAAAAAGTGAGCCAAAAAACATCCCATGAAGGCCTGTTATTAGGCCTCTTCAACTTATTTAAGGGCCTAGACTATAGATAAGTTGAGGAAGAGCAAGAGGATAGATAGAGGCCGTGAGAAGGTTTAACCGTATCTGGAGAATTCCTTTGGAGCAGAGTTCTTGAGACTAGCAAAAGCCTTGGCGTATTACTGCCTATTTGACACTACACGTGCTTATACTCTCCCAACCTTCCATCACTTTAAGAAACGTCCATTTGCACTACCACTCTGCCTAACTGATACATAAATCATCTAAAGTTGAAGAAGGTACTGAAGTCAACAAGTAAGTTAGAATTGGGGACATTTGACCATCCTATTAATAAAAAAGGGTGTATGGTTCCCTTTTTCCTTTCTCACATTTCAAATAAGATCATACCCACTTTGCGCATTCTAACTATATCCACAACTTTCAGACATGCACGTCTTCATCACATTCTTCTATTGTTTCTTTTATTTTCTTTATTATGCCTACCTAGGGGTTCTGGAATCTAGTGCAATATGGCTTAATGCAGTAACACTCAAAATTTCCTTGAATCCCTTAAAAAAATGTAAAGTCCCTTAAAGTAGAGATAGTGCAATATATGAGTGGAAAATGGTTACTAACCCCTTCATTTTCTGTAACTAATGTTCTTACCTAGAATCTACGATGTAGACTAACCACAAGAGTCACTCAAGTTAAGGAATCTAGTGATTTCTTGACTTCTAGAAAATTCTATGGTTTTTAGCTGACCATACATTCTGAAGTTGCATTTTGGCTAGTGGTGAATCCAAGTAAAAAAGAATATCTTTGCATCTAAGTCAACTCACATTTAATTCAAACTTGTCCAAGTGCCACTGAACGTACAGGGAGTCCAACCAGCCAGAGGTTAGTGAGGGTCGTGCCCCCATGTCTACGTGAGAGAGGGCATTCATACCAACACGCCCGCTCACCCAACTTTGGGCATGGCTTGGACTTATTAGGGGTCATTTGGATGCTCGTAAAATAAATAAGTTGTAATCCAATTATAGGTATAAAGCGTTTACAACCTATCGTGTTTGGCTTTAAACTGCAATTTAATTACAAATAAATAATTGTCTGTCTTTGGAGAACCTGTAAATTATTTATAACCCGTAATTATGTATTCACGTAAGATAGAGCTTGGAGTGATAAATCTTTAAAAATCATTAAATGGGATATGAAGTCTTTATTTAAGATAGATAGTTGGGATGAGCCCTACTGAATAAAGCATGTGGCCTATCTTTACGCTAAACTAATCATTTGGTGGGCCACATAAGTGGGCACACCAATTTAATTTTCTTTTTATGATGAGAAACTATTTAATATAAACAATTAACTATATAAACCAACATAAAATTAATAGCAACTAATAGTTTTAAATATGCTTTCATTAATCCAAATAATAAACAAATCTAAATAATGTTGTAAAAGAAAAATCTCCAACAAAATATTATTCTCTACCCATATATGTCTAAACTCATGCTTAATATTAAGAAATTTTTTGAATAAATTAGGTTGCCTTGCAAGATAGCTGGAGGCATTCCATATTATATGTTCATTGAATGTCGCGAGTTTTTTCAACTCTTCTCACACATTTTTTGACAATTTCATTTTTTCTTTTGCTATATTTGGCGATAGTGTTGTGGTCTAATCTCTTCATCATACCACTATGAGGAGTTAGCTTCTTCCACTTAACCAGCCTTGGATTTGATGTTCCAACATTTGGAGGAGCATTCCTCCTACTTGTTTAACCTAAGAATGTACCCATTAAGATTTCATTGTCTAATGGTTTATATGAACCAAATCATCCAGAGGGCAACGAGGATATTGAAATATCATGAGTGATGTGGTGGGGCTTCTTTTGCAAATTTGACAACAATATTTACCATGTTTCCCATTGTATTGTCATCTTCAAATATGATTTTCATATTGTGTTAGAGAAGAAACGACTTTTAAAAAAATTACTAGCATTTGGGTGTGCCTGTGAAAATAAAGATTTAATATTATATTATCTTTATTTTTTTTTATAATAAAAATATGAAGAATATAAAGGATATAATTTTTTTTTTAACTAACCTTAATAAATTCTTTCTAAACATCTTCCTCTACAATTATGCACTAAAATTCCTTGGTCCAACTGAATCCGCTATTATTCAATATTTCTTTTGACAAAAAAAGGTGCATAGACTATTACTATAGTTATCTGCATCATAAGGACATTAAACTGCTTTACAATAATATTTTTTGTCACATTCATTGTAGACACCTCAAAACCATGATTAGAGGTGTACATTGAGTCGAACCGAGTCGAGCTGGCCTCAGCTCGGCTCGGCTCGGCCACTAGCTAACCTCAGCTCGAACTCAGCTGGGCTCAGACCTCGAGCCTGACCGACTAGCTCAGCTCAGACCTCGAGCCTAACCAGCCAGCTCGGCTCGGTTCGGTCAGTAGCTTGGTCCAGTTTAAGCCAATATCGAGCCAAGTTCGCCACTACAGCATTTACACAAACACTTGGACTGCACCTTTAAAATCCTACTGTTTGTAAAACAGAAGCAATGGTTTGATAGATATTTTATCGAACACCTTTTAAGCAACATAAAAACCAAGAAAAAAAAGGGTATTTGTTTCATGTACATACCTTCTTTGCCACCAACCACACTTTGTTAAGTCATTTCATCAAACACTTGGTAAAAAACATCAATAGTAAAGTAATGGAGTCACCAAACTAGTTTGATTCGAGTTTGATTCAAGCTGAATTCGATCCAAGTCGAGTCGAGCTGGGGCTATCTGGAACTCGGCTCGAACTCATTTTCGAGCTCAAAAAATCAGCTCAACTCGGCTCGAACTCAGCTTCTAACGGAGTCGAATCAAGCCTTTTCCAGTCGAGTCAAGCGAGTTAACCGAGCTAGCTCGGTTCGTGTACACCCCTAACTATGATTGCTCTTAACACCTAAATTTATTTGATCAATTAAAATGACAACCATGTACTTGTCTATAAACGTAGTTTAAGTGATAATTGATTTGTGATTGTTACATACTTTTGATTATTACAACATTCTTAAATCTTAACATATAAAGGCAATATAAAGCATAAGAAAAATCAATTGAAAGCACAACATGATAGCATGTTATTTTAGATAGAGCTTAAATGCACTCCATAGGATCTTCAATCTTGGAAATGTTTTGGTTAGCCTATCCATGGTGAGGTGCTATAAACAATGGTCAATGGTCATAAATACTTAATTTATATGAAAAGATCAATCTTCAGGTGTTTGTACCGTGTAGAGATGGGCATCATCGTCAGTGGGCCATCTAAGAGATGGATTTTGATACAAGAGTTTTTGAAGAAAGAGGAAGCAGTTAAAAAATTTTTAAAAAAGGTTCACCATTATTGTAAAATGGTGGTGACTCATCATCATCACATGTGGCATGCTTATGCAGTGATCTAGCTGGTCTAAGGTGCCTTGTTGTGGCGTATCTTGGAGATCGTAGTGATTAACTGATAGGTGGATGTAAGGTGTTTATGGAGAATATCATGAACAAAGTTTTGCCTTTGATACTCTAGATGGAGGGGTATTCATCTAGGAAATGTGACAAATAGGTGGTGCATCAAAACTACCCATCTAGTGGTTAATTCCATTGATGGACATAATGCGAGGACCACCTTTAAAGATCGACATCATTTTTCAAGTTAGACCATCTTGGTGAGCGAAAGTGAAATGCCCTCTCAAAATAGGGCAAATCTTAGCCATTCAATGATACGATGGAAAAAGGCTCACTCTAATGACAAATTTATTAATTAAAGAGTAAGAAGACGAAGACCAGTCACATTCACCATTAACACTGCTCAATGATAGCATCTAATCTTTTAGGTATTTTTTAGATAAATTCCTCATAAAGATAAAGATGGAGGATATGTTGTTACCATACTGTCACATGCTGACTTATGACACGTTTTTCAAATCTAATCGATTCATATGATGTTTCTCACGGTGGATTTTCCTTAGCCCAAAGGTTTGAATGATAGGTTTAGCAAGTGGGCCATGAACATATGTATTGAAGGCCATGTATGTACCCTATTGAGGCTGGATATGAAATTATGGGGGCATATTCTAAAGGGATCATGTGATGAATATTATGTATCAATGCACCTGTGCTACGTTGACATATGTGAAATCTTTATGTTTAGATCCTGAAAACAATGGAAATAACATTGTTATGAGACAATAAAACTAATGCAATTGAAAATCAAATTGATCGCTTGTTGTAAGAATCTAATTAGTAGCCATTATATGAATGATTGGAAAGAAGATGGTCAGTCGTCTGAATTCAAAAGATGATTGTTCGATCAATGAGATTTTTAGGCTGAACTCTGTTATCATTGAGGCCATGTTTGGTGTTCATGTGTAAGACGATAAGTTTATTTGATGAACTCTAATATTTTGCTTATCAACAAATGTAGTTTTATGATTAGTAGACTTCCACACCTGTAGGGGCTCATGTTTAACGAACACATCATCGGTCAATATGCTTGATCATGGATTGAAAGGTCCTAACTTTTTAGGATTTTAGACCTTTTTCTTCATATTTAACCACTAAAATTTTATTTATTGTATTGAATTCTAATAATTAATCAATAAATTAACCAGCCCTTCGTGTGTCAGGAAATATGTAATAACATGATAACATTACAATATGATTACATGAAGGTCATATTCTATTTTAGTTTTCATATGTGTAAGCATGACAAATTACTTCAACTTCTTTGTACTGCAGATACAATAAGCTCACTTAGCTTTACCACTGGATGGTTGAATGGTAGGCTGGTGAAGATGGTTTAATGATAAAGTATATTTTAGGGCTGGTGATACAACAACTATTAGAATAGAATTGATACACAGTAACAACAGTGAAATATATGTTGAATGATGGAACCGTAGTTATTGACTTTGTGAGGTTAAAAAAGAGTTTAGTATGTGTTGGCTTGAGATATAAATCATCGAAGAGGTTGTAACCAAATGTGAAAGACTTTGTAACTTCTTAATATTACAAGTATGAGGTATATTGATGATGACCCTGATTGTCGGCTAGATCTATCGACTGTTAATACCCCGTAGACTAAGAAGTAAAAGGAGGAATCCGCTCAAGGAGGCGCTCATATCTAATTAACTAGTTGGTGAAGTAATCATTTATTACGGCGATGATCAGTAGTGGGTCCGAAAGGATGATCAACCACACTTGAACTAACATATGACCTAACTCTTATGGAAGGTAACAATGGTGTATTATTTGTAATAGGAAAAAAATCCCGACAGAGCAATGCTGGGTGGGGTAGAAGATTCATGGGTCATGAACTTCTGAATCATTTGACTAAAGAACTATCTAAAATATTTGTCAATGATACATTGAAGGGAATGGGCTGAGCCTAATATATGAGTTGCCAGTCCAAAAGGTAGCACCATTTCATATATATATTTTTTGTTTTGAAAAGTTGTATCTTCTCAAGCCTAAGGGTCGCATCAATTGGGTTTAAATCCAATAGTCACAACTGTTTTTTGAAAGGGTATCTTTACACCTTTAAGGGTGTCCACAGAAAGTCTATAAATAGAATTCCTCTCATCAATTTGTAAGTGTAAGAAAAAGTCCAGTTTTATGTTCATTGTATGATTTAAGTATGTAACACCCCGTACTTTTCAGTACTCGAGTGTTACTATATAACCCGAATTTAGAATAAATGCAAGTCTAGCTTAAACAAATGATCACATGCATTTAAGTCTAAATCCAACCATTGAAAATAATTCCTACCAACATATTAAACTATTCATTTAATTGATTCGTAAAATGGCTCATCTCAACCATCTGATACAACCCTGATTCATAAACCAAGTCATCTGGCCATTTAGTCTCGATGACAAAAATCATCTCATCACGAAATTTAGCAGTTATCATCAGGAACATTGTGTTGCTAAAATCCCAAGGGCAATGAAGGTCTAAACCCTGCCTTATTAAACATATTGAACTATATGTTATCGATCTTAGGTACCAGATTATCAAGATCCACCATCTAACTGATTCACATCATAATAGTGTACAATACCAGCCATTAGACCCTGAGGTATGGTAGACCTTTATCAAACACAAATAGATATAAATTATTTGTTAATGACCTAATCATAGGATCGCATGATGAGCCATATCAACAATTAAACCGTACATAGCCATCCTTTAGGAACATGAATTGGGTTATTGAGTCTCATGGTCAACCCCTAGATTCCACCGACACACTCTTTGAGACCCCGTAGTTGTTGATAACTTGATATGAAGTGACCCAACCATTGGATTGGTCGAATGGTTAAGATGATGAATATTAGTAATTAGACATCCATGTAGTGTGTTCCACTTAAAGTTTGGCCATGATTTGTGGTTTGTTGTGTCCATTGCTGGATGTCCCAACATATGAAAAAGAGAGAAGGAGAGACGCGGAAGAAAAGAAAGAGAGGAAAAGGAAGAAGAGATGAAGAAGGAGAGTGGGTGCATTGCTGCACCAGCTCGAACTGAGCTAACTTGACTCGCTACCGAGTCTGGCATGGCGGGATGGGCTTGGTTTGGTCCAACAAGCCTGTTGGTGTCTAGGTTTGAGTGAAGAAGAAGGTGAGAAAAAGAAGAGAGGAAGGAAAGAGAAAAGGAGAGAGAGTGGAGGTTGGCTGTGGTGGTCGCCGAGTCAACTCGGTTGAAAACCAAGTCTGGCTAGGTCAAGTTGAGAAGGAGAAAAGGAGAAGGAGAGAGAGAGAGAGAGAGAGAGAGAGAGAGAGAGAGAGAGAGAGAGAGAGAGAGAGAGAGAGAGAGGATCATACTCGCCGAGTCAACTCAGCTGGAACCAGGTCAACTTACTGAGTTGAGACTGACCTGAATCCCTTGCTACTCGGGGACCATACTCGGTCAGTAGATCGACGATGTTGGGGCTCCTAGTCCTAATCATAGTGTTATGCATCATCGTCAGGTAACCTTTTCAACCAAATCCAAATCAACTGAGTTGACTCAATGAGTCAATGATTTCTTTCTAGATTAGATATGCCTCATGGTTACACTTGTATTATTAGGATCGCTAACATTATATGTGATTAGCCATTAATGGGTAGTTTATGCTAGAACTAGTTATTATAAATGAGATTACAATTAGTAAATAGTTGTATTTTACTTACCGCTCTTAAATATTATCATAAATAATAGATCATAATATAAATTGCCATCATAATGATTGTTATTAATATGTTAGATAATATAAAGTATAACACTAATGTTTAATGATTATCTTATAACCATTAAGTTTAAACTGTAACTAATACACCAACTAGCGTCCAAACCCTAGAGTCTAAACGTAGACCTAAACTCTAGGGTGGAACCCTAAAACCTAGGTATCCGAACCCTAGGTTAAGACCCTAAATAGTGTGTAAGCTTGGATCTAATTTTACAACTTTAAGATTGATGGTAGGAATTGATTCCAACGGAACATGCATTTTACAGCGATGGCACAGGAGATTCAAACATAAGGTGATGATTTCTTCCCCTTGAGTTTTTCATTTTTTCATTAGCTTAAGCGATAGTTTTTACTTTAATTTTAATTGATAATTGATATATTCACTTTCTAATCACATGTGTAAATTATTGGAATTGGATTGCTAGATTATATGCTTAATATTTATCTTGCATATCTTCTTATGTTTGTGGATTACTTATGGATTGCTTATGGAACTTAGACTGGTACATCAGTGGGAAACCCCCACTTATAAATGTACAACCATACTTGGTATGTAACTCGATTGAATGTGATTGTAATGGACCTGTGACTTAGTGGTTATTGAATGGTAGTTTGAATTGAATATTAATGTAGGCCTACCATTCAGGGGTTGCTATGTCTAAGTGGTTTTTAAGGATGGTCTTTTATTGTATGGTTTTGATATCGGCCCTATGTGACTTACTTTTGATAATTGCCCTATGTGTCTTAGTTTTAAAATTTGCCCCATGTGGCTTGTTTTGGTATTTTTCTTATATGGGTTCGATGTTTTCTATTGTGTAACCATGTGATGGTAAGCCCCATGTACTGTAATATGATTGGCCACTAGTTGACGAGTTTTCATTAAACATCCTAAGGTGGTAGTCTCATGAGTCGAGGATGGTGGTATGAGACCTATGCCTGAGCTGTCGGCCTACGCTGGTGACGAGCCCCCCTATTGACCTTGAGCTTACTTAAATTGGCTGATTATAATTGAAATAATAGTGGTTTAGCTAATCATGTATTCATAGCATATTGACGATGACGAGTGCTTAATTCTGGATGCTGTAGCACATGCCCTTTTATTGGGGTATTGTTTCGCTAGCTCTCAGACCACCAATTATTGACCCTTGGCACCATGCTGTACAAGTTATACTACGTTGGTGACCTACGTACGAGATATATACAATGGCTTGACGCTATGCTCTACGAGATATGCTACACTGGTGACCAGTCTTTTACATGGGTGACGAGCCCAAGTCCACACGGATGAGCATCCCCGAGGCGATGATGCATTCACACATCCATGTATTTAATAAGACTGCATCATATATTATTTTGTATGCCCTATTGTACTTTTATAACTATGCTTACCTAATGTGGTGGTGTGTAATCTTGAGGGGAATTCATACTGAGTTGGCCACTCATCCATCAAATATATAACCGTACAGGTAGTACAGGTGACCTAGATGATATGTATGTTCAGACTTGATGAGGATCATTGTTCAAGTGCCAGTGGTGCAGGGGCTGTATCTATCTCGAGAAGTTGCGCAATCTTGCGACATTTGCTTATATGCATTTCAATATTTTCTCATGTCTTAAGTTATGTAATTCTTGCAGTTGTAAATGAAATGGCCTAACTATATGTCCTAGAAGGGGGGGGATAGGACTATGCCAAATTAAAAGTATTACAACGGAATAAAACTAAGAGATAGCCAAATAAAAATAATTCAATTCTTAAAACTGAAATAAAAGCAACCCCAATAAACTAGTATTGAGAGGTTGATATGAATTCAGTTCTAAGGACAACCTTACACCATAAAAACCAAGGGTTTATGGCAGGACAACCTTATTTCTAGAACGTCCTTTGTATCAAAAACTCAAATCAAAGAGGAATAAATTAACAACAAGGAATTGAAATAAATTGCAGAAATTTAACTCTAAATTATTACGACATTCCCCATTGTGCTTGAAATGTAAAAATTACAACATTCACATCCACATGTACATTTCACAGCTTTTAATGATAAAAGATAGAAAGAATAAATCACACATCCACAAAACACAAAGAGTTATAGCGGTTCGCCTGTGTGTACACCAACTATTATAAAACAGCCACACAGATTGCTACTCCACTCCTAATATCCTCACACAAGGGATATCAGTGTTCACTATCAAAATAGGTTTCACAGGTTCACCTAAAACCTTCACAATTGTGTCTTTTTGACTAGGGCTTACACAATTCAAAAACCCATCTGTCTGAGTTTTCTGGCTCTCCTCAGATAACCACACAATGAGATTTTTCTAGCTCAATCTGAAAACAAACCAAAAAGAAATGTAAATTACAATAAATGTAAAATACTTGAATTTCTCCTTTTGGTGTAGCCCGGAAGAACCAATCGGAGTAGATGATTGAATGTAGAAGTTCAAAGTCCAATACTCACTTTAAAATAGTTCTAAGTTCTAATTGATTTTAAGTTAAATTAAATGGGCTAATTGTATTTGATTTTGATTCAAAGAAGAAGGAATTACAAAATTTTCTTCTTTTCAAATCAAATTGGAATGCTGATCAAAATCAAATAATAATAAACTAACAAAAGGAATATTAATTATGCACAAAGTAGCTTGAAATGAACACAAACTTATCTCAGAGTGGATCCTTGATTTTACTTATATTTCAATATAACACTCTGAAATTCATGCTCAATTTATAGTAGCAGAAATCTCGTCTACGACTGGTCATGAGGACACTTCGACTGGTCTTAGCAGAACGGATTTTTGAATATTTGGGCGCGATTGGATAAAACCGTTCTACGACTGGTCGTAGTACTCTCACGACTGGTCGAAGGATCATCATTCTCATTGCTGGAGTTTGAATCATAGATTAGGACTGGTCGTAGGACAGGTCGATACTGTTCACACGACCGGTCGAACAGTCTTCAGGACTGGTTGTAGCTTAACCAGAAATTTTTAAAAATTTGCAACAACTTACGATTAGTCTTGAAATTTCTAGGACTGGTCGAGGCAATGCTAGAACTAGTCGAACAAGGTCCAGGACTAGTTTTAGAACAGACCAAAATCAAGTATAAACATATAGTTTGAATTATGTATTCAAAATGACCTATCCTAAGGTCAATCTAAGGTCTATCATACCTGGAACATGAAGTATGAACATTGAACTTCATTCATTCAGCGAAGGTAGACCTTTGAACCTTAGCAAGCTTGAGTTCTCGCACTTGATGTAGCTTGATCTTGAGATATCCAAAAGCTTTAACTTAAACTTCAACTTGAGTTGCACTTGAGACTTGAAGTGTACTTTAGTCTTGTAATCTTTATCGAAGTAGCTTTGAACATTTATACTTATACGCATTTGACAAAGTATATGGCTTGTCTTGACTTGAAGTCGATCAATGTACATGACTTGAAGCACTTGTGAAGCAGTGTCTTGAACAAATATAAATCAACATACAAACACAAGACAAAAATAAAGGTTTTGGCACTATAAAATTTGACAACCAAAGGAACATGTGACCATAGTACTTATAGTAAATATAGTGTAAGACTCGTATCCTAATCCGTACTGTTCCGTCAACTCCCGCGATCCTTCCTGTCGAATTCCGACAACCTGTGACCGATAATCGATGTTTGCGTGCAAATTTAAGCCGTATCTTATAGAATTGAGTCATCTTAATCCGAGACTTGTACCATTGTGATCGCACAGTCGCCGCGGTTCTAACGCCGCGACTCATGTATCGATCCGATACCCTGACTAAGAGATGTGAGCTGACGTTTAGTTCGAGAAAAAATGCCGCACGTTAGCAATCCCAAGAGAATCTTTACAATATGTCAAATCAATCCCATCAATCACCTCTCATGTCAAGTACAAAGCACCCATACTTCCTTTCTCCACAAGTTAAGCAAACCCAAAAGTCAACCAATCCATCACCTCACCCATCACTCACATCTATCAACCATCACCCCATCACTCACCTCACATCTCTCCTTACAACTCTCTCTCTTTCTCATTTCTCACCCTGAAATTTCAAGCAACCAAGGGTGCACATGTCCAAGGTTTTCCCAAGAGAGAAGTGATTTTTGGTGGCCCACTTTTCCATCCCAAAACCTCCATCCTAGCCATCCAAATCTCATCATCCACCATCAAAGAGAATCTCAAGGAGATAGGCTTTCCAACGGACCAAGGAGATCGCTAGGTGGGGGTGCTTCCATAGCTTAGTTTTTCATAGTTTTAAGATGGGCCAAGTGAGGCCTACCGATCAATGGTATGGATCTCACTTTGGACCCTAAGATGTGGCCGATGGCCCATCTCAACCATCAATATCATTCCATGATGGGGCCATTCTCCATAAACCTCATCATGATGTTTACCTTCCTAGTTTGCATATGGGTCATGTAGACCGTCTAATTTCATGGAGAAGGGATCTCCACCATTGGATTTCAATTTTATGGGCCCACATGTAATGGGACCCACTTGTTGTATGTTGTAGATCATGGAAGGGAGGGCCCATAGTGCCGGGGTCCCTCCATCATGCGTGTCCCACTCCCACTCTTTTTCTCTCTCTCCCTCTCTTTTTATATTTTGTGTGATGATGATGAGATTGTGTGGTCCACTTGAATGGACCCCACCATGACGTGAGTATTTTATCCAAGCCCTCCATGAGTGGGGCCCATCTTATATGCATTGTTATTACATCATCCATCATGTGGTGGCCCACCTAAACAGGGCCCACCTTAAATACGTTTGATAAGCGCCCCCCCCCCCCCCCAAAAAAAAAAAAAAAAAAAAAAGTCTAGCGTCTGGACGTCGCTGGAAAGAAAACACAAATATGAGCTTAGTTAAGCAAGCATTGGAGAAGGGCCTCTTGTATAGGACACACCTTGATGTGTGTATTCAATCCAAACCGTCCATCCTTTTTTTCAACTCATTTTAGGCGTTGAGTTGAAAAATGAGGTTGATCCGAATATCTGGTGGGCCATAGTTTTAAAAACAGTATCATTACCATTGAAACCTACCCAGATTTTTCTTACACGCTAAAAGAGGCCCAATATTGGTCTTGATAGATTTATTTTAGGCTGTGGAATCCAATGACTGGAGTGGATCCATCAGATGCGGGCCCCACACGTGATAAACCGTGAGAAATCACGTTTCAAAAAAAATAAAATCACAAAGCAACAACATGCTGCTGTTGTTAGTAGCGCAGGCTGCGCCAGCGACGGGCGGGCGGACAATGGGCAGGGACCCACGGCCTTGTGCGTGGGCCCCACCTTAATGTTTATTTTCCATCTAACCCGTTCACAAGGTGGGCCACTCTTTGAAGTGGACCCACCCCAAAAATCAGCTTGATCCAGATCTCAAGTGGCCCACACCACAAGAAACAACGGTGATTGAACTCTACCATTGAAACCTTTTTGGGCCCACGGAAGCTTTGAATCAATCTGATATTTGTCTTTCCTATTCATCCAAGTCTTTGTGACCTTATCAACAGGTTGGATGGTACGTAAACATTATGGTGGGCCCTCACGTGAAGCCCACAGTGATGTACGTGTTCCATCCCACCGTCCAGGTGGACGGTGGGGACCCACTATAGTGTATGTGTTTTATCATGCCATCTAGCAAAGGCTGGCTGGAGGACGGCTAATGGGACCCCCTTATGATATATGTGTCTTATTCGTACCGTCCAAGGACAGTGGGCCCCACCATGATGCACGTGCTGCATCGTATTTCCCCCAACCATTTTGATAGATCATTTTAGTGCATGAGTTAAAGAAGGGGACAGATTTAAAGTTTAAATGGACCCCACCACCTAAAGTAGTGGCCAATGACATCCACCGTTCAAAATTCCAAAGGGGCCATAGTATCTTCCTATAAACTGATATTCGCCTCCACGCCATCCAGCAGGTTGGATGAAAATAAATGATATGGTGGGCCTTGTAAATTTTAATGGTGGAAGTCATTATCACCACTTATATTGGTATAACCCATTTGATAGATGTGAGGCCCATAAAATTAGACCCATTTTGATTTATTCTAACGCCCATGGGTTAAGGCCCATTGTAATGTATTTAGGGCCCATGGGTTGAGGCCCATTGTGATGTATTAGTGCCCATGGGTCGAAGCCCATTGTAATATATTTAGGGTCCATGGGTTGAGGCCCATTGTGATGTATTAAGGCTCGTGGGTTGAGACCCACTGTGATGTGTATAGGGCTTATGGGTTGAGGCTCATCTCGACGTATTTGTGGCCCGTTATTGAGGACCACCTTGGTATATGCATGAGGCCCATTGTTGAGGCTCACCTTGATGTGTATGAGGCCGTGTTGAGGCCCACTTTGATGTGAATGTAAGGCTCATGATATGAGGCCCATTCGATGTATTTGTGGCCCGTGGTTGGGGCACACTTTGATATATAAGGCCCATGGGTTGAGGCCTATTGTGATGTATTCAAAGGCCCATGGGATATGACCCATTGTAATGTACATAAGGCCCCTTTAATGCGGCCCACTTGATTTACCCAAAGGCCCATATGATATGGCCCATTTGATGTATTTAAGGACCATGGGTCGAGGCCTAACGGGTTGTCCTCAAAGTCCATTGCAATGTGCGATTTCTCCATGGGTTGTGTAATGATATTTATGGCGGGCCAAGCCTTGGGAGCAATGTTGGTTTGACGTCCACATTATAAGTATAATGTTGGTTAAATGTCCGCATTACGACTCTCCCTAAGGCCCATTGATAGGCTCATACTTGTTGATAGTTCATCACTTTATAACATGCTTAGTATAACTCCATAATTCATGCCCATACACATCATATGCATGCTTGATATGAAGATTGTATGATCATAGCATAAGCCATTGAGCTGAGTCATTTACGGGACTCCTTATGAGATGGAGTGCCTTACATTATCGCGTTGTACGCGCAGGATTGCTGCATGATTGTACGGTGTGACTCATGCATCTCGCATATGCATGACTTGATCAATGCACGCCCTAGCAACATCAGGGCCGTGGCTCCACAGGTACGTCGTGGATGGCCGTATCGGATATGAAAAATACTTGGTTCTAGCACTGTGGGTACTTAGGATGTCCTTAGGTGAAAGTTTCAGAATCTTTTTGGTACTAGGAGTTGCTCCAACGTTTAGATCGAGTGGATACATGAGCGCCAGAGTGTTGAATACCAGTATAGGCCGCGTCTCCCACTATGTCGTGGTCGGTTGGAAGGGGGTGTGGCCTTATCCGCCTAAGTGAGGGGCTATAAGCTAGGTTGAGTTTGACCAGCTCGTAAATGAGTCCGCTATCGACGAGCCGGGTAG
Organism: Magnolia kwangsiensis; assembly: GCA_037074715.1. NCBI lineage: Eukaryota > Viridiplantae > Streptophyta > Magnoliopsida > Magnoliales > Magnoliaceae > Magnolia > Magnolia kwangsiensis. The sequence goes on from CM073571.1 coordinate 171,000,322, forward strand.
GTATTGACAGACTACTGGTCAGGCGGATAGTGAGGTCTATTTCGCTTGCTTGACTGTGAAGTTAGGGAGGAGGCAGTCACTGTGAAGTGTATTAGACCCTGGTGATATCCAGAGAGGAACTGTACTGATATGTGTACTTGATGAGTACCAACTTGCTTGGATTGCATTTCGCATATGACATTCGGCTATGTAAGCCTCGCATTTACATCAGTGTGGCAGATAACATTCATGTCTCGCATCGCATGGCCTTGGTACGGCCGATAGCATTCATGTCTCGCATCGCATGGCCTTGGTATGGCCGATAGCATTCATGCCTTGCATCACATAGCCTTAGTACAGTTGGTTTTATTCATGGACTTACCGTGTACTTCTGCATTACTTTGATATTGTACACTTGGTGTTTGCTTTGCGCACACACTTACACCACCCTCTAAGCTTTTGTAAGCTTATGCACGACCGTTGCGTGCAGGTAGCGTTGGACAGCAGCAGCGCTAAGACAGGAGTGCATCTGGCTATTTTGGAGCTTTTGATCATCTTGTATTTCCTTTTCCGTATTGTACTTAAAGTTTTTGATATAGTGGATATGTGGTGATGTTGTTTTGTGACTTGGTTATGCTTGTGGTTATGCTCCATTATAAAAAAAATTTCATTCTAAAAATCCTCCTTGTAGGATCCAAGGATCGAAATCTAACATATGTTTGCCAGGAGTCGAGAATATGGCACTATGGAGGTTGTCGGCACCGAATTCGGCGATCGAGATTCCTATGAATCCGATTTTCGAGTTTGGGACGTGACATGTAGAGACATTAATTTGTATAAGTCACTATGGGCACCCTCTTGTACATTCTCAATGTAAATGTAAATTTTCCTTTTAGTTGATTCGTCCATTTTACGCTAAACTGCTAACTTTGATAGTTTTTTAAAAAATATATACTTAAATTTGACCATCCTTTAAGGTTAACACTCGAGTTTTCAGCAAATGAGTCATATACTTGGGTCCTGAAAACACGGAGCGTTACGATGTATTTTGTTGTTCGGGTTAAGACTGCAAGTGATTCAAACTTGTGTACAATGAGTGTACTGCTAGGATTGGGTAATAATCTTTGTATCCTGGAGGTCGATTGCTCAGAAAATCTTGTTGCACTTGGGACGTGGTCCAAGGAGGGCAAATTCAATTTCCAGTCAAGTGATTCCAAATCATGCATCGACTTTTATAAATTAATAAGTTTTCTCATTTTCTTACTTTAATTTTACTTAGTCTAAATAGTTTTCCAAACTCTAAATTCCAACATCTAGCACCCTACTACACGAAGAATTTAAAATATTCTCCACTGCTAAATTCGCAAGGGTATGAAACCAATTTAATTCGTTCCATCTCTCCTTCATCTTCAGATTTGTGAGCTGGCAAGAATCACCGCTGATCCATTTGATCCTAGCCATCCAAAGCAATCCCTAAGATTATCGACAACCCTCGCATTTCAATCTCTCGTCCCAAGCAAAACAACATTGAAGTCGATGCTCATTTTCTCCAATTTTGAAATCACGCCTTCAACCTCCCTCGCCCTTCCGAGTGAGCTCAGGAACCCCTTTTTCATAGTCCATGTACTCAGTAGTAGGACCGATATCATCTATTTTTTATCAATGAGTTGTGTACAGGTGGGAAATCATACTTTAGGTCCGATATGGTAAAATCATCTATACCAGGGCGAGAGTGAAAGTGAATGTCAAATCCTATGATCATCTAAGTTGTTAATATAATGGGACCCACCAAATCTTCCAGCATCGAGAACATCCGAAGAAAGTAAGTTTTTGCTGCATATTTCCCATGTTCTTCACACCACAACGTGTTTCATCTAGAAACTTCAACTATCGAAACCACCAAGAAAATAACTTCTAACCTCCTATCTTTCATGTCCAGAAGCTTTCTTGGACCCATCTATGCCATCCACAATCATTAGATTATAGGAAGTTCCAACAAACCAGATTTTGCCATTAAATAGCCACCACCTTCTTCAAGAACACCCACTAATGTGGAGTTTTGTACAACCATTATTTTGGAATATAAAATAGGTATTTTGTGGGCCGTTAGAACTTGCTTGTAACAAATGATTAGATCTGGTTTATACCTTCCGCATGTTAAATGTTTGACACTTATCTCCTATTATAACCCTGATTCAGGAACTGGGAACCCTAGAAGGAAATACCTTTCGTAAGAAAGAGAAAAAAAGTAAATAAATCAAAAGAAATTGGTAAAGAGAAAGGAGGTCGAAGACAGCCGGTGAGTTGCCGTTTCTGCACCCCTTGGCTGAGTGTGTTGGAAGGAAGATAACAGTAAGAAGAAAAGAATAAGAGATAAAAAAGAAAAGAAAGAAATCGAGAAACGAGAGAGAAAGAGAGAAGGTTGAGAGAGAGAAGAGACTCAGCGATCCGTTGACTAATTGAGTCGCTGGTTTTCAATGTCTAACTACTACATGTGAGAAAAGTCAGATTAAGACAGAAGAAGGTAGGAGAAAATAAAAGAAAAAGAAGATGCGAAGAAACGAATGAGAAGTAAGATTAAGTGAACCGAGTAGACTCGCTGAGTCGGCTTGTTGAGTTCTGAACCTTGTTTTCAGCGCTGAACCCTATCCTAGGCACACCATTCATTAGAGAATTCTGTCGTTGCACATTATAACCATAGTGAGATCCATCGCCGGATGAAAACTTCACCGAGTCGTTGATGTAGAGAGGGTTGCTGACAGTTACATGGCCAAGATGGATCAGAAAAGGCCTGGTCGACAACAAAAGTGATCCGGACCATTAAACCTTAAATTAGGTGTATCTCATAATCCGGAATGAGTTATCGGATGTAAAATATATGATTTTGGGGTAGAACGAGCTACTTTAGCCACCTAGCCCCGTTATGGTAGGTTACCGAAGCCGGATTTGCGAAATACCACCAGATCGACGGTCATTTCCCTATTTCAATTCCATTTTTACTATAAATAGTAAGTTTTAGTTTGATTATAACTCTTCATCCGTTGGGCTTTAGGAGTTGCGCCCAACGCGAAAAGAGCTTAGAAAAATTAGGAGAACAACTTGGTGAAGTCAAATAGGACACTTATTATTTTTAGCCGAAAACCTTACGCATTAGTAGACATCACGACCGTCTATAAATAGTAAGTTTACTATTTATAGTAAGCTGTGAATTTTAGGAGTTTTAGTCGTAGTTTGATTTTGATTTCTTTCCCATTTCTTGGTATCCCTATTTAAAGGGTTGTGAACTCATTTTTTTTTTTAAATTCATCAATCAATTTGGAATTTATTACAATTTATTTCTATTTTCTTACTTTCTTTCCCCGTGGATTCGAGAAGTCTCCGTGAGGAGTCTAGAGAAGTTCCGTGGATTCGGAATAGTTATCCTCTTAGAGAAGACTGTGCTCAACCTCACGCTCTCCCCTACGTCAGTTTGGTATCAAAGTGAGGTTTTTCTTCGGATTGATGGCTTCTAACGATGGGTCTAGCAACAATCCCATGGACGATGCTCCATGGAATAATCTTTTAATGGTTTTCTAAGTGGCACAACAAGAGAACCAGCAAGCCATGCAAGGGCTGCAGACTTCCATTGATCACATGGCGGATCGCATAATGGAGGCCCTGGGGCAGCTCTGTGTTCTTGGTGATGATCCACCACCAGCAATTGCAGGAATTTGTAATCATGCTGATCATAGGGCAATGCTATCAGTGAACTACAAGATCACTTCTAAGAAGGTGGGATCCAACGACATGATTCCACAACGAGGCATTGATCAGATAGATTGGATGGATCAAGAATTCAAGATAAAAGTTGATATTCCTAGTTTTAATGGCCAACTTTACTTCAAGGACTTCCTCAATTGGTTGCTTAAAGTTGAACGTTTCTTCGACTACATGAACATCGTGGAAGAAAAGAAAGTTAAACCCATGGCCTAGAAGTTGACGGGAAGAGCTTAAGATTGATGGGAACAACTTCAATTCGAGCAGGCGAGACAGATGAAGGTGCCAATCCGCACGGGGTCGCGGATGTAGCAGTTATTGTGCATGCGATTCCTACCCTGAGATTACGATCAGGTATTATTCCTACAAAACTAAAATTATTACCAGGATAGGAGATCAGTAAAAAGTTATGCAGAAAAATCATATTATTTGTCTATAAGAAACAACCTCATCGAAATGGAATCGCGACAGGCCACATGATTCATCAGTGGTAAATATATGGCCCCTATGGGAATGGAGAACCAACCCAGACCTCTAAAGTAGAGGGACAATATCTCATAGCTGAACGGGCCTTTGTTAAACAATTTGAAGAAATGAGAGATATATATCCATTAGTTGAAAAGAAAAAAATATGTAGAGCTTATGAATATCCAGAGGATTTTGAACCAGTTTTGCAGGAGTTCAAGGGGGTTGTGCTTGATGAACTCCCTAATAAATTGCCTCCCATACGAGATATACAAAATCACATTAATCCTGTCTCAGGGGCAAGTCTACTTAATTGCCCACATTATAAGAAAGAATATGAGATCTTGAAGGAAGAAGTGAAGGAATTGATCGATATTAGTCAAGGAAAGCATGAGTACATGTATTGTGTCAGCTCAAGAGCTTAATGCTAAGTACAAGAAAATGGTTAATAAACATCGGTGTCAGAAGTTATCTCAGAATCACGAGCCAAGTCTCTTGAGTAACTTGAGGATGAGTTTTTTTCAAGTGGAGGGGTCTGATATAGAATATGTCGTAGTTACTTTCCTAGCATGGTTGGGCTAAAAGAAGGTGGATCGTAAATTGACTGTAATTTTTATTCGGGTATTGTTATGGGGCGCACAACCTATCAATCTTTACTGAAACGGGCCATCCGAGGACTGAGGTGAACTAACCCACATAGTGGGTCGCATCTGTCCATTTCGTCAGAAAACGCGTGCTTTCAGCTCAAAAATGAATTTTTAAGAAAAAATTACTATTTTTAGTAGTTCTGAATTTTTAATATTTTTCTATTTTTAGAGTTTTAGATTTTTTTTTTCCTTTTTAGAAATTACTTTTAATTGTACTAGGACTCTTTTAGAGAAATTTTATTTGAAATTTTTATATTTAGAATTAAGCTTTAGAAGAGTTTTATTAGAATTAGGATTTTTATTAGAGTTAGAATTTTGCTATTTTTGGTAATTACGAATTTTGATTTATTTTTTCTTTATTAATGGTGTAAGGAGACACATTATAACACTATTCATCAATCAATTTGAAATTTATTAGAATTTATTTATATTTTCTTGCTTTTTTTCCTCGTGGATTCAAGAAGTCTCTATGAGGAGTCCAGAGAAGTTCCGTGTATTCGGAATAGTTATCCTCTTGAGGAAGACGGTGCTCGACCTCATGTCCTCCCCTGCATTAGTCGTACGTAGTTTTTTGGGCCTAATTGAGTTAAGCTAAATTGGAGTTGATTGATTAGCGATGAAAATCCAACATTACGTCAGATCTACACTCTATCATCAGGTGGGTGATCTTCCCATTCTTTGTAAATTCCAAGTTTAATTTACCATTCTGTGTTAGCTTCAATTTTTTTTTCTTATGATTAAGGTTGATTTGGTTTATACTATAGTGTATTAATGCTTTTAATTAAATCTTGAGTTATCATATTTTCTTAAAATTTGTCATTGTTTTAAATCAAGGTCGGATGTGATCCTTCTCTTATTTACATGCTTTAGTTATGGGAAATCAATTATAGATTTCATGGCAGTGAAAATTGTGTTTATATTATTCATCTGTTATATTTGGAAGTGAAATGATAATTGGAATTATGAGTTCTACGCCCTTGGTTTTCCCTAAAAGATCAGTACATATGCTATGCCCTGGGTTTTCCATAAAAGATTACGTGGTTGCTCTGCCTTGGATTTTCTCTAAAAGATCAGTATGGGTGTTCTGCCCTAGGTTTTCCCTAAAAGACTGGTATGGGTGCTTTGTCCAGGGATATTCTCTAAAATATTTGCAAGGGTGCTCTGCCTTAGGTTATTCCCTAAAAGATCGGTACAGGTGCTCTGCCCTAAATTACTCCTAAAAGATTATGTAAGTGAATATTATTTATTTAATACTATGTTATTGTTTATCTATAATGTTCAAGTATCCTTGTGATTTAATATTTCACTATATGTACATTAACTTTTGCTTTATAATTCATGTATGCTATATTTGTGTAATTTCTATATACGTTATGAACTTGGAACTTTCAAATTTTGGGTGCGATGTGACCCCATGAACTGTTATGCTCACCCCACTTAGAAAATTTTGTAGGGTGTAGGAATTAGTCAGGGATTGGAGCGAAGTGAAGATTTAATCAAATTTCTAGCATGTAGTTCTTCCTTCTAGATATATTTAATGTAAAAAATATGTTATTGAGATCTTTGAGGAGAGACTAGAGTATTGTAATTTGACTTGTATTGGATTTGTAGGAATGTATCTACCTATACGTGCATTGAATGAGGTTTATGATTGTGATTGTTCAAAAAAAAAAAAAGCTTACGAGTCTAGGATTTGGGTCTCGAACAACCTTATTCGGGTACTCGAATTTTGGGTCATGACAAGTAGGGTTATGTGTACTCAAGTCTGTATGTGAATGGATATGGCTTTTGCAGTTAGAATGTTGGGCAGGTATCTCTCCAATTCGGGGATGGTGCATTAGATAACTGCTAAGAAGGTGTTTCGCTACCTACAACGGGCAAAGGACTTCATGCTCACATATAGAAGGTCCAATCATTTAGAGTTGATTGGATACTCTAACACACATTTTGCTGGCTATGTTGACTCTAAGAAGTCCACTTTAGGATATATCTTTATGATGATTGGTGGGGTTTGTCATGAAAAAGTGTGAAATCGTCGACAATAGCCTCATCCATCATGGGAGTTGAGTTGTTGCTTGTCATAAAGCCATGAATCAGGTAATATGATTACATTGCTTCTTCTATGGTTTACAGGTATTGGATCACATCCCAAACCATTAAGAATCTTTTGTAAAAACTCAGATGAGGTAACATTCTCAAGCAACAACAAGCATTCATCAATAGAGGCGGGCATCGAGTCGAGTTAGACCGGATTGGGTCCAACTTGATTCGGTCCGAAATTTTCAATGAATTGACCCGAACTCGATCTGATCAGGGACCGAGTTCGGGTCATTTGACTCGATCTGATCCGTTGCACTATTGGCCCAACCCGAATCGAGTCCAACTCAGTCAGGGAAACCAAGTCGAATTAGGTTGGGTACGGTTTGGATCGAGTCTTTTTTTTTTGAAAATTTAAAAAAAGAAGACGAGCCCGCCAAATGGATGGACAGTTTGGATGGTTACAACTACATGGATGAAGAGGAAAAACAAATTTCATATTGATCCGAAAATTTTGTGACCCCTAAAAGAGTTACAATGGTAAACGTTCAACCCTCCATTGCTTTTTGCAGTGTGGTCCACTTTATCTTTAGATCTGTCTTATTTTTCAGCTCAAGCCTTAAGACGAGCCCGCCAAATGGATGGACGATTTGGATATAACACATGCCTTATGATGGGACCCACAGAACTTGTTGATGTCAATACTTGGTGCGTGGTACACCTGCCAATCCGCTTCTTTTTTTTCCTTGTGTCAGAGATAGACGCGAATTTCCTTCCGAAGCCTTTCGCAGGAAGTTCCTGCACAAGGATGCTGGGTAGGGCCACTGAAATGTATATGAGAAATCCATTCCATCCATCCTTTTTTTGAGATCATTTTAGTAGTAAATAACAAAAATTAGGTGGATATAACACCCAAGTGGATCGCACGAGAGGAAAAATTGGGGAAAAAAATCCTACCGTTGAAACCTTCCTGAGCTCCACCTTGATGTTTATATGCTATCCAAACTATTTCAAAGGTCATTCCCAATGGGATAAAGTGAAAACACCCAAATTATAGACCGATACAAAATTGTTATGACCATAAGAATGCTTCAACGGTGCTCACTGAATGTCTACTATTTCCTCTTGTATGGCCCACGTGACTGTTGGATACAACTCATTTTTGGCATCACATCCTAAAATGATCTCGTAAAATGGATGGATAGGGTGGATTTTGCAAAAACATCATAGTGGGCCCCACCTAGCATCCTTGCGCAGGAAATTCGTGTCCGTCAGATACTCAGAACTCGGTGCTCAAGGCGCATTAAGCCATGCACTGAGAGGAGATGGATTGGCTACTCCCCTTGCCACCAGCCAATGGCTAGTGGTCAGTGCTTTGCGGACACCCCCATGATGTATTTATTTCATCCATGTCGTCCATCTATTTTTCTAGATCATTTTATGGTATTAAACAAAAAAGAGGTACATCCCAATCTCAAGTGGACAACATTACAGGAAACAGTGTTGAATGAACGTTGCAGATCAGATTAGATCGGATCTCGGATCGGATCGGTCCGGATTGACCATTGACCTGAACTCAACTCGATGTCGGTTGGATCTGAGTGGGCCAACTTTATCCGACCCGATCCTGGCCTTTGGTTCGGGTTGGATTGTGCCCAACTCTATTCATCAAGGTCAAGATACATTAGCATTAAGTGTCATATTGTAAAGAAAAGAGCTCAGAATCATCAAGTGTCTGTGGAGCTCATCGATATCATGCAGATGATAGTAGGTTCACTGACTAAAGGGCTCCCCATCACTTTATTTTATGAGCATGTGACATCTATGAGAGTTATAGATCCCACAAATATATTCAATTAGTGGGAGTTTAGTATGATTCATTATGCCTAGATATGCATAGAGATATAATTTATAAAGTTTTGATGATTTTGATATTAAGTAATTTATTTTTACTTCTCCTTAACTATGCATAATTTTATTTTAAGTCGAACTAAAGTCTTTTCTTGTTGAAGGCATTTGAAAGCTCCAATACCTCTTGTGAATATATGATCACATTATGTGTGCAGTCTTCATATCACACTTCCATGTCTTTAATCTATGTCTTTAAGGCTAGAGGGACTTATGACTGTGCTTTGTCTCACTTCGCAAAGATTAAATGTTGTGATGACTACCAAGATCCAATGCTAGTAGACTTGATTGATCAGATCATATAAACGTTGCTCGTATTATCCGACATTTTCATCGACAATGTGGCCCAAGTGGGCAAATGTTTAAATCTACCTATGGGTTAGATATTGTGATCAGGTATATTAGTGGGCCTAACTAGAGTTGCAATCAATTACAAATTATGCTTGAATTGCAATACACATATAGTGACTAAATGGACTTGAAAATTTTAAAATGTATGAAACCTTAATGGAGGAATTTAACCTTAGAGGAGGAGTTTCGATGGGTTTTAAATTCCATCCTACAACTACTTAAACAAGGTTGGGTACCCACATGTACACACATCTGAAACTTCTTTTCCCATCTGATTGCTTTCCTAAATGTGTAAGAGGCGGAATATCTCGACAATCGCCATAGATAATGGCTTCCCAATCAGGTATGATTTAAATTTCAGTTATTAGATCTCTATACTCGATGCTTAGCTCAATCCTTTTTCATTCCACAATTTAAGTTTACATATATGTTGTTCTAGAAATAGAATTTAGTTTACTCTCTATCAAATTGGTTGCAAGGGTGTTCAAGATCGACCACCAACACTACTCGTTATAGATCGATTATAAGAAATTGAGTTTTGTTATGGATAAAAATGGACTGACTAGAAGTACAGACTCAAAGACTATGGATTGCTTGCCTCGGGGTATCAACCTCGGCCTCAGAGGTTAACCTCGACCAATGACCTGGGCCTCTTCGGTATCAAGCACCAACCTCGGCCTCGGAGGCTAGCCTTGAATATAGACCGCCAGCTCGGAATACAAATATGCTTAGAATATATTGGGATAAGATCTTCCTGAGATCTTCACCATGGATATTGGGAAGATAATCACAACGCATCCGGAAGAAGATCTCTTCCCTAATATGTAATCACAATCCAAGAGGCATTGTCATATACGCCTCTGAGAACAAAAGGCTATAAAGACACCTGTTGACATGAGTAAAGGTACACATAACTAATATCCCAATTCTCCCATTCTTCTTGCGAAACTATCAGACTCAGGCATTGGAGGGTCCCTAGTAAAGCTGGACATTTCTGACTCGATCTGGTGGATCCGACCCAATTCGACTCGATCCGAACCGAACCGAAGGCCTGGATCTGTGCGGTTCAAGTAGGGCCAATCAGATCCGATCGTTCATTGGATCAAGTTCGGATCGTGGTCAATCCGAACTGATTGGATCCGATCTAATCCGGTCATATAGTATGAAGTTTTAGATGGTCATGTAGTATGAAGTTTTGGAGATGCATAAATTTTTAAATGGTGGAAATCAGTACTTCTACTTTTTCCAATGGTATGGTCCACTTGAGATTTGGATATGCATAAATTTTGGATTCAACCCCTAAAATGATATGGAAAAATGAATGGACGGTGTGGATCACAGCGGGTCCATATGCATTCACGCATAATCACACATCGAACTGTTCAGCATGCTCTTGATTTCTTCTATCACATGCAACTTCCATCCTATTGACGGATGCAAATTAAATATTAACAGGTTAAGTAGCGAGTCCACTACTGAAGTGACGTCACCAAGTTCCGTGGGCCCCACTATGATGTATGTGTTGTATCCACACTGTCCATCCATTCTGAGATATCGTTTTAGGGCATGAGCCAAAGAAGGAGGGAGATAAAAATCTATAGTGGACCCCACCACAGAAAAAAGTGGGGAGAGTGATTCCCACCGTTGAAACTATCTTAAGGTCCACCATAGTGTTTATTTGAAATCCAACCTGTTCAAAAGTTAAAAAAGACATGAAAGAAGGGAAAAAACAAATATCAACTTGATCTAAAACTTTCATACCCATTAGAAGTTTTTAATGGTGGGTGTCACTGTCCCCACTGTTTTCTATGCTGGTGTCCACTAGAGCTTTGGATTTAACTCATTCTTTGGGTATTTCCCTAAAATGATCTCTCCAAATGGATGGAAGGCGTGGATACAGAACATACATAATGGTGGGGCCCACAGAACTTGGTGACATCACTTCAGTAGCGAGTTTCGCAACTCAACCTGTCAGTAGTTAATCTGCACCCCCTATTGACGGACGCCTCTTCGAAGAAAGCGCTCTTGATTTCTTGTATCCCATGCCATGCAACAAATACGTGTCCTGCGAAGACGGGCGTGTATGCTCCTCAAGCTCCGAGTTGTACGAACGGCTCATTACATGGCCCCCACCATAACGTTTATTTTCCATCTAATCTGTTAATAATGTTAAAAATACATGGATGAAGTGGAAAAACAAATTTCATATTGATCTGAAACTTTTGTAATCTTTAAAAGGGTTTCAATGGTAAACATTCAATCCCCCACTATTTTTTACAGTGTGGTCTAACTGATCTTTAGATCTGTCTTATTTTTTGGCTCAAGCCTTAAGACAAGCTCTCCAAATGGATGGACGGTTTGGATAAATGGATGGATGGTTTGGATATAACATATACCTCATAGCTTGACCAAAAGAATTTGCTAACATTAATACACCACTACTAAATCCGTTTCTCTCTCCTGATCCGAACGGTACCCAACCCGATCCGATTTGGTTTCCCTGACCGAGTTAGACTCGGTTCAGGCCAGGTTAGCATTGCATCGGATTGGATCGAGTCAGTTGACCTGGACTCGGTCCCGGATTAGATCAAATTTGAATCAATCCGAGTTGGACTCAATCTGATCCAACTCGACTCGATGCCCACCTCTAGTCCCTGGCCTTAACCGGCGCCCCCAATGTCTTCTCTTATTTTTCAATAAATCACAGGAACTCCAGCCGACAGGAGGTGAGGCATAATCAACCGAATTTTTGCATCAACAGTTTGACATCGTTTGTGAGAATGACATCAAATTCGTTCCCCTCTCATCGATGTTTTATACTGGTGAAAGGAAAAAAGAGAGCTCTGGCCGCCATTGTTGCAATTGCTCCTGCACCATCGTAACAATCCACATGCCAATGACATCCGCCTTCGCAACTCCAGGCTAATTCTACACCTGCAAGCCCTGTGCAATGGCCCTATAACCGTGGAGGTCGGCTCATCTCTTTGGAACATCAAGTTGAAGCCTTGACCGGTAATATTAACCGGATAATGTAGATCTTGGAAAGACAAATCCCACCTCTCGACCATGGGATAGATGCACAACCAGCCACCAAGGTCTCTGTACCACCTCAAGCACCGACTGACTTATAAGAACCATGTAACATCTTAGGCAGTCAAACCATACGCCCTCCCACACCTCGAGAACTACCAGCCCGCTGATTCCCACTTGCGTCACGTTAGAGGAGAAGAGGCGTGGAAAGGCTCGTGAGGTGGTAACCAATAATGAGGATCACTGGAAGGTAAAACTCAAGGAATTATGAGGTCATGTCGACGATATCCGCCAAGCCTACCACGCCCAAATACTGACCTTCGTCAAGTGTAACACCTCATCTCTTCTGTACCATTTTTAATGCATACGTACACAATGATTGACGCCCTTAGCTAGACTTGGATTGACCATTCATAGTACACACCTGACTGACCGGAACCCCAAGACCTCGAAACCTATCTCATATCGACCGCCCCGTCGCTACGATCGCATAAGTACCACCCGTGCATTTATACGATACTCCATTAGTAAAATACGCCATGAAGAATCATTGATATATCATGTGCGCAAGGCACCATGTATTTCATTCCATACATGTGCACCACACATGTCATACACACATGCACATGCCACACATGGGTGAGAGAATCTCTACCCATGCGTGTGATGTCACACACCCATACCTCCCATCTCTCATGTCTCCCCAAGTCAACTCTTTTACATGCCACACCTTAAGCATGACATCATCACACCATGCTATCCCATGGTCCTTTAATCCACCATTAATTGCGAATCATGAATCAATTGATATAATCCTAGTCTAAGCTAACCAAGATCACATTAAGTGAATCTAACCACATTTTTTATAATTTCCCTACATATATCCCTCCACCCCTAAGTATTTCACCATTTTTTTCCATGGAGAGAGAGAGAGAGAGAGAGAGAGAGAGAGAGAGAGAGAGAGAGAGAGAGAGAGAGAGAGAGAGAGAGAGAGAGAGAGAGAGAGAGAGAGAGATCGATCTTGGTGGGCCATCAACACCATCAAATCCACTCAACCATCCATCTAATCCATCAAGGTGAGTACACTCACCCTACTCATTTTTATTTTATTTTTTTTTGTGTTTATGTATGGTGGGGATTATGATGATGATAATGTTGTGATTAATTGTGTGGATGTATATAAGAGAAAATATACCAAAACTCAAAATTTCATAGGTTACATGTGGGACCCATTAATAGTGGGCCTCACCAGAATTTGGTATGCCATCCAAACCGTCCAAGTGTGGCTCCTTTAGCTGACCACACATGCACATCCATGCACACACGTGCACATTTCAAATATATATATATATATATACCACAAATGCTGCTGGTAGCATTGCAGAAAGAAGAAGAAGGAAAAAAAGGGGGTTGGGGGCTGTGGGTCTCAACGGGCCCCACCCATGATATATGTATTAAATCCATGCCGTCCACCCAATTTCTGAGAACATTTTAGGCGTTGAGCCGAAAAATGAAGCGAATCCAGTCCTTTGGTAGGCCACACCATAAAAAAAATTATGTGAAGATATGCTAAAACATATCAAAGTACTTTCTGGGGCCCACTTGGAGCTTTTATGTATATGAAACTTAGATTGAACGGTCCACTATGTGGGACACATATAATAGACGGAATGGATCATCCTTTCGTGGGCATTATAATTGAAAAAAAAAAAAAAAATACATACGTGGGACGCCGCTGCCAGCGTCCCAGCTTCTTAAATAAAGGAAGGGAGATGCCCACAACACTCTCTCCCTGATGTATGTATAGAATCCACGCCGTCCATTCATTTTGTTTGATCATTTTGGGCGTTGAGCCGAAAAAAATGGAACTAATCCAGCTCCTGTCAGGCCACACCATCAAAATGCCTGTGAAGACATACTTAAACCTATAAAAATCACTCATTGGGCCCACTTGAGATTTGGATGCATCTGAAACTTGGAATGACCTGTTTACTACATGGGACACATACAACAGACGGACTAGATCGTCTTGTTGTGGGGCCCATGTATAAAAAATAAAAAAAATGTAACGCTGCAGCAGCAGCATCTGCTGCTGACGTTGGAAGAATGTGGCCCCACCACAGGCCGCACCTTGATGTATCTTGCACATCAGCACCATGCATTTGATGGTTCCCGTTTAAAAATGGGTCACCCCTAAATTTCAACCATACACAAAACTTAGGTGGCCCACACCATCAGAAATCATGTAAAGACATGCTAAAACATATAGAAGTACTTGCTGGAACCCACCTGAAACTTTGATGCATCTGAAACTTAGATGGACCCCTCCACCAAGTAGGACACACACAATGGATGGACGGGATCTCTCAAGTGACCCACCTTAATGAACAAATATACATATAATATAATATTAATATCAATCTTAAAATAAACTAATGGCGTGGAGGAGGTGACGTCCTCCCTGGATGTCCACATTTTTGGGAAAAGTTTTGTGGGGCCGATCATGGCAACACCATGATGCCTGTGCTAAATCCACACCATTCATCCACCTTACTAGCCCCATTTATTCTATAGTCCTAAAAATCAGGTTGATCAGAAGTTCATGCAAGCCATGCCACTTGGACAATGAAAATTGTACACAAAATACTTAGATTTTTCTGGGGGCCACCTTAGTGATGAAAGGTATATCTAGGCCATTCATTCACTCCTTCAGACCATTTTAAGTCATGAGTAAAAGAATGAGGCAGATCCACACCTTAGGTGGACCACATTATAAGAAATAGTGGGAATAAAAATCCCTACTGTTAAATCCTTTGAGTTCTACGGCAAGGTGTGACTACCACCAACGTTGGGTCAGCCATTAGACCATGGAGCCAACTCGTTACATGTATTTTACATCCAAGTCGTCCATCATTGAGACCATCCATGTGTTATGAGCCCCGCCCGACGTACGTACCTTATATCCACGTCATTCATGTAGTGGGTGGTATCGGTTATGATGCTATTTGTTGTACAAATTGTTCATGGGGTGAACCCCACCATGTCAATGGGACCCAGAATTATATAAAATATAATAATAATAATAATAATAATAATAATAATAATAATAAAGAAAGGGAATTGCATGCTTACCAATCAAACCTTCCCTGGACATAATGTGATGCATGTGAAGCCCACCTAGGTGCATGTGTTGCATACCCACACGGCCTATATGTTTTCCAGTCACTTGGGGAGTGAACCCACCTCCTATCCGTGGACACAAGATGAAGTAGAACTCAATTTTAGGTGTGCCACGCTACATGTATAAACAGTAGTAATAACCATTAGAAATTCTTAGGCTTTAGTGTGCCCCTATATGCTGGGATGCTTCCTTAACCATGGACTTCATCCTGTAGTATGATGTAGATTCATGCCATTCATCAGTTTATCCTTGTCATTTTAGGGTATGGTCTCATAGACTAGTCAGATCCAAATCTTATGCCACGGGAGCAATATTGATCACTTGTCCACTGTTAAATATTTTATAGAGCTGTAGTAATGTTTGTGAGAAATCTATCTATGTATTCTTTTTAACCAATCATGGGACACCTAATATACATGTTTTACTAGCCATTCATCTATTTTGATTAGATCATTTTAGAGTGTGGGATTGCCTATATATATTTACTGCAATTCAAGTCGTTTTCATGGTACCCATTGACATGGTTATTCCTCATTTAGACCGTCAGTTAGTAGGAATCATGTGGATCACTACACTATAGGAATTTGGGATCTTGCGTGGCCTAACTAGTAGTGTGGATTAGTGAAAGTTGTGTGGACCACCACATGTGAGTGCTTGATTTTTATAGCCCACCTACTTGTATGAAAATTGGGGCATTCGTGTGACTACTTTTCTAAGTAAATTTATGATTGTTGTGGCCCTTAACCATGAGACACCGAATATGAGCCATTATCTATGTGACGTGTGAAGTGGCTGTAGTATAAGATTTATCATAATTAATGTAACCATGTATTCGTGGCTTATGGGTAAGGCCCATTGGGATATATTTTCGGCCCATATGATAGGGCTCATTGTGGTGTATTTTCAGCCTATGTGATGTGGCCCATAGTGACGTGTACTAGGCCCAGGTATGTGGCTTACTTGTGAAATAGATTTAAGGCCACTTGCAATATATTCGAGGCTCATGGGTGAGGCCCAATGTGATGTATTTGAGACCCATGGGCATGACTCATTGAGATATATTTTAGGCCCATGGGTTGTGGCTCATTGTGATGTATTTGAGGCCCATGTGTAGGGCTCACCTATTATGTATTTGAAGCCCATGGGTTGTGAAGCCTGATGTGGTGCATTCATGGCTCATGTGTCGAGACCCATTACGATGTGTAAGGCCATATGATACAGCCTAATGTGATGTATATGCGGCCCATAAGTGAAGCCCAATGCGATGAATATGTGGCCCTTGTGTGAGGCCATGGGCCCATTATACGTTTAACTCTATGAGGGCCACTCCTTGGGAGCAATGTTGGTTAAATGTCCACATTAATAGGCAATGATGGTTGAATGTCCACATTTTGACCTCCCCTTAGGCCTTGTTAGGCCCATCCTCACTGATGCCGATTTTTTTTATCTACCGGTTATGAGTATGTGACTGCATAACATCATGATGCATTCTCATATGCATCATTTGCATGTTTTGAGATGTGGTTGACCATTGCATATATCATTGGGCAGATTATTATGAGACTCCCTGATATGACTGGATGATTGATGCATGAGCACACAGTATGTGCATGATTGATGCATGACTGGATTGTATGACTCATGCATCTTGCATCATGATTATTATACGCCCTAGCGACATCAGGGCCGTAGCTTCCACAGGCACATCGTGGATGGCCATATGGGATACCAAAAATGTTTGGTTCTAGCATACGGGCGCCATAGATGTCCCTGGGTGAAAACTCCTAAACCTTCGGGCCAGGAGATGCCCCAACGTCGAGACCGAGTGGATACATAAGCACCGAAGTGGCGAATACCAGGAGGCCGCGTCTCCCACTGTGTCATGGTCGGTTGGGAGGGGGTGTGGCCTTACCCACCCGAGGGTAGGGGGCATTGCTAGACTGAGTTTGACCAGCTCGTGAATGGGTCCGCTATCGATGTACCGGATAAGTATTGATAGATTATTGGCCATGCGGATAGTGAAGTTTCTTACGCTTACTTGGACTGTGCGTCTTGGAGAGCGACAGTGCCATTTGGAGTGTACTAAACCCCGGTGATGATCCCAAATGAGAACTGTACTGATATGTGGACTTATTGATTAGGAGATTGCATACCCATTTATTCATTCATTCACTATCCACTCGGGCTGGTGGTGCGCAACTGTTTGTTACGTGTACCTTCGCAATGGCCAGGATTTCAGTTGGGGCGCGTGACTAACCTGAGATCAGGAGTTCACCACATTGAGTCTGACTATCCAAATTTAGGTATGTGACTGGTTTGGATAGAAGTCCCTTGTGATGAACTCCATAGCCTGCGATACTACGTACTATCATCCCGTCCTCACACTCCAGCATGGTCATTCCATTCGTACTGTATATTGCATTACATCCACGACATATGACATTTTGTGTTACCTGTGGTTCTACATTTATATGATTTAGATACGACATTTGATATTTAACTCTTTATGACTCTTCATTTGTATAGTTGGTCTGTATCGTGTATCTTGATATTATTCCTCATTGTATAGTTGATCTGTATTGCGTATTCTGATATTGTTTGACTCATGGACTTGTCAGTATTTTTGATATTTTATAACTATCACATGATAATATGATAATGATGATGTGATTATGGATGCGTATAATACGGTTATGACTGTGGTATAGGAGAAATGAAAATATGACTTGGTGATGCTGGTGGCATTAACTTGGAGTATTACTATGATGCATATGCATTGCATTGGCATTGACATCATACTTTACGTGTTACACGTCTTTCACTCATATGATTTCCTTGTAACATATTTATCTTGCTTGCATGTAGGACACACTGCACACACGTGTGTACTCACTAGGCTTTTTACCTAAGCTTCCTATTTCTCATTTATTTCAGGACCGAAGTAGCTTGGAAGGCAATGCTTTCTCGATGCATCACATCTATTTTTCGATTTGGCAATGTTGACGTTGTGTACATTTTGGAAAGCATTGTACTTGTAACCATCAGGATTTCTATTGGAGAGTGTCGCTTGGTAATCTGATCATGATCTTTATGCTCAAGTATTATTTTATATGTATATACAAAAAAAAAAATTCAGTCAAAATCTTCCTTATGGTGCGCCGAACTCGGGACTTGGTGTATGGAAGTCGAGTGCCGAATTCGGGGCATCACGGAAGTTGTCCGTCCCCGGGTTTGGGGCATGACATCAAGGCTATACTAGAGGAGACTGAGCCGCCATTTATCGATGACATTATGTGACCCAACTCTTGCCCAAATTCCAAATGCCGCAAATCGTCCCTTATTCCAGGTTTGGTGACCCGGTTGAGTATTTAGAATCGTTCAAGGCATGGATGGAGCTCCACGGCGTGTTGAGCTCGGTTATGTGTCGAGCATTCTCCCTGACTTTGTAGGAGACTGCACGAAAGTGGTATAGGCAGTTGAAGCTGAGATCCATCAAGTCCTTCACATAGCTTGACAAAGTTTTCATCACCCAGTTCATGGGTGAAAAATATAGGAGAAAGCCATCAACCCACCTCCTTACGATCACTCAGAGGGAGAATGAGTTGCTAAAAGACTACGCCATCCATTTTAACATTGAAGCTGTCCAGGTCGATGATTATTTCAACCAGATAGCTTTGGCCGCAATGGTGGCCAACGTTAAATAAGAAAAGTTCCTCTCTCTATTGGTAAGAACCCCCCGACTACTCTTGTCGACCTACTTAACAGAGCTAAAAAATATTCTTATGCCGAGGAGTTCTTTAGTTCACAAAGAGCAACTCGAGAAGAAAACAACTTGGTTAAGGATATGAAGTGAAGGGAAGAAGTGGATCCCTCTCCTATTAATGCTAAAAGAAAGAAAGAGGACAACCAAGACCGAAACCATTATACCAATCGACATCTAAAAAGTTACTTCCATCGGTACACTCTCTTGAACACCAAAGCCAAAGAATGTATTTGAGGAAGTTGAGTTGAGCAAGTAAACCTGACGATCGAGCTGAACCAATCAACCGAGCTCAGTAATAAGACTTGTTGGCCAACCCCGACCTACTCGACTAAGAGCGACCTCTATTTTTAAAAAGGAAAAAGGTGCTCACGATTCCACTATTGTGCTTTTTATTGTTCAACGGTTTTTATACTAAAAGAACTTCTCCCAGTCAGGAGAAGGGAATTTGTTAATGTACTAACGATCTAAGCTACTGGGACTTCCCTCAATTAAAGGGAAGAAAGTCCCTTTTACTAGAACTACACAACTGACTACGAGGACTTCCCTTGGTGCAAGGGAAAAACAATCCTTAACCAGTCGTCTGACCATTAGAGAAGAGGTCAGACCACTAATTAGTAACATTACTTGGACTGTGTGATCTACAGTAAGGATTTTTCTTAATATAAGGGAAGAAAGTCCTTCTACCGAGTGCCCGAGCTACTACTATGTGAGCGATTGAGACTTTCCTCAGTTGAAGGGAAGAAAAGTCTCTCCTATTAATTCTACAATGTGCGATCTACCACTGAATAATCAACTTATCGATCCTACGATTGCTTGACCTCGCTCTACTCCGTCCAACCTCTTAGCCTCTTGACCTCTTTGGCGGAAGGTATCACAAAGTGTCAGTCCACACTAACTTACTTCTCGAGCTCCTAAAGAACGCTCAGAAGTATGAAGGCTATTGTTATGGGTAAAAATGGACTAATCAGATGTATAGACTCGAATACTATGGATTGCTTGCTTGGGGGTAATAACCTCGGCCTCAGAGGTTAACCTCGACAAAAGTCCTTGGCCTTGGAGGTCGGCCTCGGATACTGACCTCGACCTCGGGTACCAACCTCGGCCTCGGAGGTTGGCCTCGGATATTGATCAGCAATTCAGAATACAAAAATACCAAGAATATATTGAGATAAGATCTTCCTGAGATCTTCGTCGTGGATCTTGGGAAGATAACCACGACGTATTCGGAGGAAGATCTTTTCCCTAATACGTAATCACCATCCAAGAAGCATTTTCATATATGTCTCTAATACTAAAAGATTATAAATACACCCACTAACATGGGTAATGGTACACACAACAAATATCCTGATTCTTCTATTCCTCTTGCGAAACTATCTAACTTAGGCATTGGAGGGTCCCTGGCCTTAACCTGGGCCCCCAATGTCTTCTCTTATTTTTCAATAAATCGCAAGTACTTTAGCTAATAGGAGGTGAGACAGAATCAACCCATTTTTTTGCACCAGCAAGTTTCATTATTTATTAAAGACAAAATGCCGATACTTCAAAATAAGCAAACTCAAGTTCAATCCATGAAATAGGGGCAAATTATGTCTTAAGAAAGTGACTCCATAACACGACTTGAAGCTACTTTCCTTTTACTATGTTTAATTCTGCTTTTATTATTATTATTTTTTTAACATTGTGGACCTGCATTTCATCTCGGAATTTTTTAATAGTGGGTGTTGGACTCGCCGATGGTCCTCATTTTATCCCTTTGATGCGGCCCACCTATGTTATGGATAATGCTGGATTTTGGGACATAGGCATCACATGGGGTCACAAAAGACCAGTTGAATGGTACATGTGATCATTCCCCCATTTAATTAAGACCACTGGATTCTTTTAATTTTAATCGTACAATAAATGTCTACTAATCCTTTATGTAAAAATAAAAATAAAAAAATAAAAAAAATCAAAATAGACCTAACTTTTGGTCCAGATTAATTTGACCCATAAATTGGACCATTAATTTGACCTCGTTATACGCCACAAGTGCAAATTATAAATAATTTCTATTTACCTGCGCATCATCCCCTCTGCCAGAGTAGTAAAGTATGTCTCATCCCTTTCTGTATGTCCTGACTTGGGAGGAATTATCCCAGGAAACAGTTTCCAAGATTCCCAACTGGAGCAGAGATGCAGAGAAGAGACGGTGGAACCAGAACGTAGTAAAACCATCTCTCTACAGGGTGGCCAATCATTTGTGTCCGTCCATCTCATTTCCCATGCTCCGATATTAAATGGTCTGATATATTCATAGATCAGAAGCCATATATAAAAACAACCTTGCAAAACAAAATTCATTAAACACGAAAATGGCAAAAGCATGATAGATTGAAATGTAGCTGTTATTTTCAAAGCGTAAGCCATCCACCTAGGGACCACTAGATGGACGGTTCCGATCGATGCATCTATCTCTTGCCGATTGCATGCTTAGGCTGCCGATACCCACCTGGCAATTGGTAATGGAAAAATATTAGGTGTTACCTCTTATCATGTGGGGCCCAACTTGATGAATGTATTGAATATCCAGGCTGTTTCTCCAGCTAATTTTAGGACTTTGTCCAAAAAATTAACCAAATCTAAATCTCATGTGGACAACACCACTGAAAAAAGTGGTACATGACCGTTACAAACTTTATGTAGGCCATAAAAGTCATGTATCAAGCTGTTCTTATAAGACGGTTGGATGGAAAATAAACATTACATATCTGCTTATGGTGGGCCATGGGTAGTTTTTAATGATGACCGTCCAATCACCACAATATATATATTTTATTACCAACACAATCACTCACCCACCCAGGGCAATCGGATTGGCTACTCCCCCTACCATCAGCGTTGTGGTCTGTGCTCTGTGGGCCCTACCTTGTTGTATGTGTTTCATCCATGCTGTCCATCTATTTTTCTAGATCATTTTATTGTACCAGACCAAAAATGAGGTATATCCAAATCTCAAGTGGACTACATTACACGAAACATGTCCTTGCCCGAGTGGTAGACTCTAAGGAGTCTCAACAAGAGGTCTTGGGTTCGTAACCCATGGGTGGTGAAATCCCTCTATGGTGCGTCCTGCTGTCGCAATGATATATGTGCTTTATCCATGCCGTCCATTCATTCATTTTGGGGCATGAGCCAAAAAATAAGCAGATCCAAATCTCAGGTGGACCATGTCATAGGTAAATTATAGTGATTGAACGTCCACCGTTAAAAACTTTTTCCAAGGCCGATGGTAATGTTTATTTGTCATCCGACCTCTTTATTATGTGAAAATTTCTATCTGTTCAATGTAGTGCAGTCAACTTCAGCTTTGGATGTGCCTCATTTTTGCTATTTTGTCTTAAAATGAGCTGAAGAAGTGATGGACTGAGTGGATTTCTCATGAAATCTTCGTAGCCCCACATAACTTCAGACGCCAGAACTGCTCATATGTGGGGCCAGGCCACTTGCATCCTGATGGATGACATGAATTCAGTACTGAGTAACTCAGTGGGGCCCACTGTGATGTAGGTGTCTTATCCAAGTTGTCCATCCAAAATTGAAACATATCCAAATCTCAAGCGGACCACACCATAACAAACAGGAGAAATGACTGTCTACTGATTGAAAACTTCTTAATTTTGGACTAGGATGATAGTTGTGTTTTCTTTCATTCATGTCCGTATGACGTTATGAATAGTTTGGATGGCAAGTATGTTGGATAATATGTTGAATTAAATAGACTATAAAATCGAGAACCAAAAAGGAAAATAAATTTAGAGAAAGAAAAACTTATTGAATTGAGTCGAGGCGTGACTGAGTCACTCGGCTTGAAATCGAATTTGCTCCCCTTGGACAGCGTCCCAAGTGCAACAGGTTTCCAGAGCAATCGACCTCCAGGATACAACGACTATGACCCGGTCCCAGCAGTGCACTCACTGTACACGGGCTCGAACCACTTGCAGTTTAATCCGAAAGTGCTGAGTTGACTCAGCAATGAACTCAGTAACAATGGTAAAACCGTATCAGAGAGAGTTTTATAAGACAGTATTTTTTCGTATTTTGAAACTGGAATCGGAAGTCTTTATATAAACTCCGAAATGGTGCATAAGCACCCTTTACAAAAGGTTATGTCCGTTGGGTTTAAACGCAACAGGGGCGACCATCCGGAAGGGAAGCATCTCTCTGGTTTAAAATGAAAAGGCGCAAGTGCGAGTACACTCTCGCACATACAGTCCTGCGAGTACCCATACACACACCCACGCGAGTACACTTACACCGCACCCGCACCCGCACCCGCACCCGCGCCCAGCCCAGCCCGTCTCGACCCGTCCCGTCGCGTCGCGCACGCGGACGCGGACACGGACTCTGACTCGGCTCGGCTCGGCTCAGCATGGCACGGCTCGGCTCGGCGCGCACGCGCGTGTGTGGTTAATGGCATAGATTAGAGCTATTGGCATAGCCCCCCCACAGGACCAAATTCATATGCCCCCTGAAAGGGGCTCAAGCCCTAGGCAAAAAGTCTATCATATAAACAAGAGAATTTCTCTTGTCAAATCCGATGTGGGACAAAACCAACACCTCAAAAATACCAAAATTTAAATGTGGAGGGAAAATACCGAAATTTGAAAATTCAAAAATTTAATATTATTTTAAAACAAATACAACAATCCCCCACATGTTTTAAAATAAAATGCTTTCGGATTAAAGCGAAATAGTTGTGCAATGGTGCCGGTGTCACCATAAACTTGAACCGACATTAGAGTAAGCAAGACAGGTCTACAGGAATCAGGTGACACCATAGTCTTGAACCTGAATCCTTTTAATGTAGATCGCAAGTACATGCCACTCACACAACTCTTCCTCTGCAAGTGATTCTGTGGTTCGGTGCGTTTCGGCCATACACCATTATCTGGATTTCATAAGTGCTCTAGAGAATTCGTCTAGATTCTCATAGGAAGCGGCCTCCACCTCCACACCCATATAGGTGAATTCCATCAAGTGTATGCAGCAACTGTATACACCACCAAATATATGGCTATGGATCCATTAAGAGTTCTAAAAACTCATTCTTCTGCGTTACTGCTTGCACTGTACACCATAGAAGGGGCTCATATAACTCAGTGCAATCGTCTACCTCGTGTCTTGTTGTTTACCCATTGAACCTATCTCATGGGATCTCCACTTGTATAGGTTGGGTTACCGACACTGGCAGCTCATATATTAGGCTCAGCCCCATTCCCTTCGATGTATCATTGACTAACTTTTTAGATAGTCCTTTAGTCAGAGGATCTGCTAGATTCTTTTCTGACCTCACAAAGTCAATAGATATGACTCCATTACGCAACATATGTTTCACTATGTTGTATCTGAGTCTAATATGCCTGCTTTTTCCATTATATATTTTACTTTTTGCTTTCGCTATAGCTGCTTGACAGTCACAATGAATAGACACGGCCGATACAGGCTTTGGCCACAATGGTATATCAGCTAAGAGATTTCTAAGTCATTCAGCTTCTGATCCAGCCTTTTCTAAGGCAATAAACTCGGATTCCATAGTCGACCGAGCAATACATGTCTGCTTAGTGGACTTCCAAGAGACTGCTCCTCCACCCAAAGTGAAGACATATCCACTAGTGGATTTTGTCTCATCTGAATCACTGATCCAGTTTGCATCACTATATCCTTCTAATACAGTAGGATAACCATTATAATGTAAACCATATGCCATATTACCTTTTAGGTATCGTAAAATTCTAGACAATGCATTCCAATGTTCTTTTCCAGGGTTATGTGTATATCTACTTAGCCTTCCTACTGCAAAAGCTATGTCAGGTCTAGTGCAGTTTGTTAGATACATGAGGCTACCAATTATTTTGGAATATTTCAATTGAGACACACTATTTTCTGTATTCTTCATGAGAGTCACACTATAATCATAAGGAGTACTGACAGGTAAACAGTCAAAATGGTTAAACTTTCTCAATATTTTCTCAATGTAATGAGATTGTGATAATATAATAACACCATTTTTCCTGGTTACTTCAATACCGAAGATTACACTTGCCTCTCCTAAGTCTTTCATGTCAAACTTAGATGATAAGAATTTCTTACTTGCATTAACTAATTTAATATTAGTTCCAAAAATAAGCATGTCATCAACATAAAGACATATAATAACATAATCATTTCCAAAAATTTTACTATATACACATCTATCTACATCATTTATATGATAACCATTTGATTTTAAAACACCATCAATTTTTTTCATGCCATTGTTTAGGAGCTTGTTTTAAATCATATAATGATTTAATTAGTTTATATACTTTATTTTCTTTACCTATTATCTTATAACCCTCAGGTTGCTCCATATATATTTCTTCTTCTAAGTCTCCATTTAGGAAAGCCATCTTAACATCCATCTGGTGTACCACTAGTTTATATATGGAGGCTATCGCTATTATGACTCTAATAGTTGTAATCCTAGTTACAGGGGAATATGTATCAAAATAATCTATTCCTTCCTTTTGTTTAAAGCCTTTCGCTACTAACCTAGCCTTAAACTTATCGATAGTTCCATCTGGTTTTAGTTTCTTTCTAAACACCCATTTGCAGCGTATTGGTTTGTTACCAGGTGGTAGATCTACAAGTTCCCAAGTATTATTAGATATAATAGATTCTAACTCATCATTTATTGCTTCCTTCCAAAAGGTTGCATCTGTAGAGTTAATAGCTTCTATATAAGTTGTAGGATCATCTTCTACTAAGAATGTGAAAAAATCATCTCCTAGGTTAGTTTCTCTTCTAAATCTAATACTTTTTCTTGGTTGTATCTCTTCTACTACTTTCTCATAAGCATTTTTACTAGTAGATGCAATATCTGATTCATCAACTTTTTCTATTCCTATAGATTTAGATTTTATAGGGAATACGTTCTCAAAGAACTCTGCATCCCTAGCTTCTATAATTGTATTAGGATTTATAATATTATCCTTAGTTTTTAAAACTAGAAACCTATAAGCCGCACTGTTTTGTGCATACCCTATAAATACACAATCGGTCGTTTTAGGACCTAATTTTCTTTTCTTAGTTTCAGGCAATCCTACTTTAGCAAGACACCCCCACACTTTAATATATTTATAACTAGGAATATGATTCTTCCAAAGTTCATATGGTGTTTGTTCAGAAGATTTAAATGGAATCCTGTTTAGGATATAACAAGCAGACAGAATTGCTTCTCCCCACATATTTGAGGGTAAGCCTGAACTATTTAACATGGCATTCATCATTTCTTTTAAAGTTCTGTTCTTACGTTCTGCTATTCCATTTTGTTCTGGTGTATAAGGAGCTGTAGTTTTGTGAATTATTCCATTCTTTTTACATAATTCTCTGAATTGAGAAGATTCAAATTCACCTCCTCTTTTTGTTCTAAGTCCTTTAATTTTTATATTTAATTGATTTTTAACTTCAATTTTTTATTTATAAAAAGCATCTAAAGCTTCATCTTTGTTCCTTAATAGATATACTCTAGTGAACCTAGAGTAGTCATCTACAAAAGTTATATAATATCTTTTTCCTCCTCTAGACATGTGATTTCTAAAATCACCTAAATCACTATGTATCAACTCTAATAGAACAGATGATCTTTCTATTTGTTTAAAGGGTTTTCTAATAAATTTTAATTCTACACATGTTTCACATTTTTCAAACTCTTCATTAGATATATTAGGTAATAAACCTAATCTTTTCATTTTCTTTAAAGATGCCACATTCACATGACCTAATCTATTATGCCATAGATAAAAAGGTTCAACGATATAAACAAAACTAGATGTTTTTTTATTATCATTGGATACATTTACAATGAATAAACCATCGCTACAGTATCCCTTACCAACAAAGGTTCCATTTTTAGTCATTACAAGCTTATCTGAATCAAATACTAATTTGACACCAGCCTTATTGAGGAGCGAACCAGAGACCAAGTTTCTTCTAATGTCAGGCACATGGAGGACATCATTTAACATTAGAGTCTTTCCAGAAGTGAGTTTCAAAAGTACTTTCCCTTTCCTTACAACTGGAGACGTTCTAGCATTTTCCATGAACACCTGTTCATCATCTCCTGATACTTGGTAAGAGGTAAACATGCTACGATCCTTGCACACGTGTCTAGTTGCACCAGTATCTAGCACCCACTCCAAGTTGTTTAAAAGGAAGACTTCTGACACCACAGCCACTACTATGTCAGACTCATTGCCTGTTTCTGTAAGATTAGCTTGCGGCTTATCTTTATTTTTCTTAAGCCTGCAGGTTTTAACATGATGCCCAGGCTTTCCACAGTTGTAGCAGTTTTCCTTTTTCTTGAATTGATTGTTTGCATTCTTCTTTTTGAGCCTGCATTCATTTGCATAATGTCAAGGTTTGCCACAGTTATGACAGTTGTCCTTTTTCTTATTATTTGTCCGACTTGATTCCACAAGATTCGCTTTTGAATCTATCTCATTTTTATTTCCTTTTTGGTCCCTGATTCTATTGGTCTCCTCTATTCGTATGTGTACGATAGTGGTTTCCAAAGAAACACAGTTCTTCTTATGTTTCATTCTATTTTTATATTCTTTCCAGGAGGGCGGTAACTTTTCTATTAACGCTCCTGACAGAAACACCTCATCCAACTTAATTCCTTCTGTCGATAGTTCGTAAATTAGACTTTGAAAGTCATGAATCTGATTTGTGACAGATTTATCGTCTGTCATTTCATAGTAAAGGAAATTAGTAATTGCATGTTTTTTAGCGCCTGCATCTTCTAATATGTATTTCTTTTCTAAAGCAATCCATATGTCTTTAGCAGAGGCGTAAGAAGCATACACATCATATAATTCGTTGGATAAAGAGTTTAGAATATAATTTTTGTAATTATTTTCATCTGTTACTTCATTTTGATTTGCTAGATCTATAGTAAATGATTCAGATAAAATGTATGAAACTTTTAGGGTGGTAAGAGCGAATATCAATTTCTATTTCCACCGTTTAAAGGATTGTCCAGCGAACGGTTTGATTTTGGCTAACTCAGTAGAAGCATTTACTGTTACTGTAGCCATAGTCTATGTAATTCAACAAATTCGATTTCAAGATTGTTGGATAATATGTTGAATTAAATAGACTATAAAATCGAGAACCAAAAAGGAAAATAAATTTAGAGAAAAAAAAACTTATTGAATTGAGTCGAGGCGTGACTGAGTCACTCGGCTTGAAATCGAATTTGCTCCCCTTGGACAGCGTCCCAAGTGCAACAGGTTTCCAGAGCAATCGACCTCCAGGATACAACGACTATGACCCGGTCCCAGCGGTGCACTCACTGTACACGGGCTCGAACCACTTGCAGTTTAATCCGAAAGTGCTGAGTTGACTCAGCAATGAACTCAGTAACAATGGTAAAACCGTATCAGAGAGAGTTTTATAAGACAGTATTTTTTCGTATTTTGAAACTGGAATTGGAAGTCTTTATATAGACTCCGAAATGGTGCATAAGCACCCTTTACAAAAGGTTATGTCCGTTGGGTTTAAACCCAACAGGGGCGACCATCCGGAAGGGAAGCATCTCTCTGGTTTAAAACGAAAAGGCGTAAGTGCGAGTACACTCTCGCACATACAGTCCTGCGAGTACCCATAGACACACACACCCATGCGAGTACACTTACACCGCACCCGCACCCGCACCCGCCCAGCCCATCCTGTCCCGTCCCGTCGCGTCGCGCACGCGGACGCGGACACGGACTCGGACTCGGACTCGGCTCGGCTCGGCTCGACTCGGCGCGCTCGCGCGCGTGTGTGGTTAATGGCATAAATTAGAGCTATTGGCATAGCCCCCTCACAGGACCAAATTCACATGCCCCCTGAAAGGGGCTCAAGCCCTAGGCAAAAAGTCTATCATATAAACAAGAGAATTTCTCTTGTCAAATCCGATGTGGGACAAAACCAACACCTGAAAAACACCAAAATTTAAATGTGAAGGGAAAATACCGAAATTTAAAAATTCAAAAATTTAATATTATTTTAAAACAAATACAACAAAGTAAACATTTTTGGCCCCTCATAAGGTTTCAACGGTGCATGTCATTACCTCCACTATTTATATAGTGTGGTCCACTTGAATTTGGGATATTTTTCAACTTTGGACTCATATTATAAAATGAGCTAGCAGAATGGTTGAGATACATACGTCACAATAAGCCTACTGGGTATTGAGTTACTCAGTAGGAGTCGGACCTCTTGCAGCACTGTTATGGGGATTTCGCTGCCCTAAGCTGTGAGGGCTAGGGGTGCACATGGGTCGGTTCAACCTGGTTTTGGGGTAAAATTGGAACCAAACCGATCCCAATGGTTCTAGGATATTCGGAAGCGGAACTGAACCATTAGCACCCTAGAACCGAATCAGAACCGGACCGTTAAAACCAGTTCGGTTCCACGGTTTTGGGCTTTTTATAATCCAGCTCAATTGCATGTTTTATTTTATAATCTAGTCCATGTTCATTCGTGTTATGATCCATTTGATGAATAGTTTAGATATTGTATAAGGTGTGAAAAAATATATTTATAGAAATAATCAAATAGTGTATTATAAACCATAAATCATGAGTCAAATACGTAAACAATCAAAGGGTTCCTGCTTCAGTTCTAAGTTCGGTTCCATGGCTTGGATCCACAGTTCGGTTCGGTTCTACATACCCCCAAACTGAGAACCGAACTGATGTAATCGGTTCTTTGATTTTTAAAACTGGAACTGGAACTGATGCACTCTAGAACCGGATCAAACCGGACCGTTTGGTCAGTTCCGGTCCTGTTCCACAGTTCTACCGATTCGATGTACACCCCTAGTGTGGGCCCATGTATGTATTACATCCATGGTGTTTATTTATTTCATCAATTCATTTTAGGGCATAGCTAGGTATATTGGAAGCTTAAGTGGACGCGGATTTCCTACGAAAGCCTTTCCTAGGAAGTTCCTGTGCAAGGATGCTGGGTGGGGCCCACCACCATGTTTGTGGGAAATATACTCCATTCATCCATTTGGTGAGCTCATGTTAGGACAAATAAAAAAAGAAATAAGGTGGATCCAAAACTCAGGTGGGAAACACCAGAGGGGAATTTGGGGAAAGAATTAACTACCGTTGAAACCTTCCTAGGCTTGACCTTTATGTTTATATGTCATCCAAACCGTTTATGAGGTCATTACCACATGATAAAGTGAAAATACAAAACAATAATAGCTTGAAATAAAGCTTTTATGGCCATAAGAATGTTTCAACGATCCTCATTGAATCTCCACTGTTTCCTCTCATCTGGCCCACTTGAATTTTGGATCCACCTCATTTTTGGCCGATTGTCTTAAATTGATCTCTCCAAATGGATGACAAACATAGTGGTGGGCCTCACCTAATATCCTTGCGCAGGAACTTCATGCAAAAGGTTGTAGGAGGAAATCTGCATCCAGCTTATGTAGACCAAATCACGACAAATAGTTGAGAAACAATGCTCACCGATGAATCCTAGGGCCAACCATGATGTTTATTTGAAGGGAAAGCAAAAGCATCAGCTTGATCCAAAACTTATGTGGGCCCGGAAAGTTTTTAATGATGGTCGTTCAATCCAAAGCGCTTCCTGTGGTGTGGTCCACCTGATGGTCATCCCCTGGAATGAGACGACTAAACCGGAGAGGATAGCGTGGATATAAATTATAAAAGGGAAATTGACCGTACTCGCTTCGAAGTTTGGGCAAATTACCTTGATCGCTACGACACTCCATAGATTCCCTAAAGGGCCTTCTGATATCTTTTGGACCTTGTTTTAGACGAAAATGCTCCTGACCTTGGTTCTGGAAGTGCACTGTTTTCTAGGGACTAAGAAGTTATGTAGTATTTAATGCTAGAAAAGTGATGTGTACTGTGTACGAAATCCTTTTTGTGCGTGGGCAAGGACTAAACTTGTGGGGCCCATATTGATGTATGTGTATAATCCATGTTGTCCATCCTTTTTACTGTGTCATTTTAGGGCTAGGGCCTAAATATCAGCCTGATCCAGAGCTCGTGTGGGTCACATAATAGAAAATAATGGTGACAATGGAACCCGTTATCTAAACTTTCCAGGCTCACCATGATGTTTACTAAAAGTGGACACTGCCCAAGTTAGGACTTTTTGGGCCCACACCGAGCTAGCTGACAAGATGGATGGAACAGATCTCTCCATTGTTGGCCTCAGACTATTGTACCAATGGCTATCCTTTCATTTGATAGTAAAGGAAGTGAACATGTAACAACCGCGACCTGAAAAAACTACGACCCATGACAACCACGACCCATATAACATGAAAAATATGACCCTTACTACGTTACAATCACAACTCTTACCACATTACAACTACGACCTAGGTATGGGTCGTGGTTGCCATGTTATATGGGTCGTGGTTTTCATAAGGAAAGGATTGTGGTTGTCATGAGGTAGGAGTGTGGTTGGCCCATTTTTCTTTCTTTCTTAGTGTAAGTTGCGCAAGAGAGGAAATCGAATTGAGTAATCAGTTGGGCCCACCTTAAATGTGTGTGGTCTATCCACGCCATCCATCCATTTTTCCATCTAATTTAAGGGGTTGAGCCCGAAATTGAAGCATATCCAAAGATCAATTGGAGTATACCACAACCTTAATCTGTAGCCTTTGATCCATTTACACTACCAAAAATGGATCGTGGTTGTCATGAGTTGTAGTTGTCATGTTATATGGGTCGTGGTTGTTATGTTATATAGGTCGTAGATATCATAAGTCGTGGTTGTCATGTTATATGGGTCGTGGTTGTCATGGTCGTGGTTGTCATGTTATATGGGTTGTGGTTGCTATGTGGTATGGGTTGTGCTTGTTATGTGGTAAGGGTCATAGTTGTCATGGGTCGTGGTTGTCATATTATATGGGTCATGATTGTCATTTTAAATGGGCCGTAGTTATCATATTATACAGGTCGTGGTTCTCATGTGATATGAGTCGTGATTGTCATGTTATATGGGTCGTGGTTGTCATGTTATATGTTAGATCTATCTTATTTTTCAAATCAAGAATTAAGACGAACTCACCAAATGGATGAACGGTTTGGATATAACATATACTCATGATCAGACACACATAACTTGTTGACTATACAACAGTTATATAGCTGGTGTGCAATACACCAGCCAATCCGCTTCCTCTTATCCACGTCCATATTTGGGATGAAAACGGATTGGCTACTCCTTGCTACTAACAACCCCGTGGCGGGTGGTCGGTGCTCTGTGGGCCCACTATGATGTATGTGTTACATCCATTCCGTTCATCCATTTTTACAGATTATTTTGGAGTTTTATACAAAAAATGAGAGGGATATAAATCTCAAGTGGACCATGCCATAGGAAAACAATGGTAATTGGATAACCACTACCCATGACAACCATGACCCATATAAAAGAATAATTGCGACCCATATAATATGACAACTGCGATCCATATAACCGTGACTCATATAACAGGATAACTGCGACCCAAATAATAAGACAATTGTGACCGCGACCCATATAACAGGATAACTACGACCCATATAACAAGGTAACTGCGATCCATACAACTGCGAACCATATAACAGGACAACTGCGACCTAAATAATAGGACAACCGCAATCGCGACCCATATAATAGGATAACTACGACCCATATAATAGACAACTGCGATCTATACAACTATGACCCATATAACATGAAAACTACGATCTATACAACTGCGGCCCATTTGGGTCGTGGTTTGCAGGGGTCGTGGTTGTCATGTTATATGGGTCGTGGTTCTCATGTTATATGGATTGTGGTTTTCAATGTGTACAATTTCTTTTATATCAAACCATTGGTATCATAACTTAAGGCCCACAATGGGGTGATCCGATCCATCCACCTTGTTAGCCAGCTCGACGTGGGTCCAAAAAGTCCTAACTTGGGCAATGTCCACTTCTAACAAACATCACAGTGAGCCTAGAAACTTTCAACAGTCAATATTATTTTTTATTATGTGGGCCACACGAGCACTGGATCGAGTTGATATTTGGGCCCTAGTCCTAAAATGAGATGATAGGAAGGATGGGCGGCATGGATGAAACATATACATGGTGGTGGGTTGTAGTTGTCATGTTGTAAGGGTTGTGGTTCTCATGTTATATGAGTTGTGATTGTCATATTATATGGGTCGTGGTTGTCATGGGTCATGGGTGCCACTGTCACCATTATAACATGGGAGTCGTGGTTGTTATGTTATATAGGTCATGGTGGTCATGTTATATGGGTTGTGGTTGTAATGTGGTGAGGACCAAAATGTCCTTTCCTTATTACAATAGTTGTATGGTTTTCTAGGGAATAAGAAGTTACGTCGTATTTAATGCTAATAAAGTGATGTGTACGGAACCTTTTTTTGAGCATGGGCAAGGACCAAACTCGTGGGGCCCACATTGATGTATGTTATAATCCATGCCACCCATCCTTCTTGTCGTGTAATTTTAGGTCCATAGTGAGCAGGCAGACAAAGTGGACGGAATGGATCACCCCATTATGGGCCTTAGGTTATTGTACCAATGACTATCCTTTCATTTGGTAGTAAAGGAAGTGAACATGTAACAACCGCGACCCATATCACATGAGAACCACGGCCCATATAACATAATAACCACAACCCATGACAACCATAACCCATATAACATCCATAGTGCATACGAACCACAATCCTTCAAATGGATTGTGGTTGTCATCCATTTATTTATTTTTAAATAATAGAAGTCGAGGCCCACCATGGTGTGATCTATTCCGTCCACCATGTCAGCCAGCTCGTTGTGGGCCCAACAAGTCCTGACTTGGACAGTATCCACTTCTAACAAGCATCACAATGAGCTTAGAAAGTTTTTACAGTCACCATTATTTTCTATTTTCTGGCTCATACGAGCACTGGATCAGGCTGATATTTGGGCCCTACGCCTAAAATGACACAGCACAAAGGATGAGTGACATGGATTATACACATACATCAATGTGGCCCCATATAGGTCGTGGTTTGCATGGGTCGTAGTTGTCATGTTATATGGGCCGTAGTTGTTATGTTGTATAGATCATGGTTTTCAAAGTGTTCACTTCATTTACTACCTAACCATTAAAATCCTCCTTAAGGCCCACTGTACCGTTTACTTAACATCCAATTTTTTGATTAGGTCATATAAACACAGATGAAGGGAAAGAACAAAGATCAGCTTGATCCAAAACTTTTATGGCCCAAAAAAAGTTTTTAATGGTCTACGACGTTCATTCAACACTGTTTCCTATAATGTGGTCCACTTGAGATTGGGATATAACACTGTGTTGAAAAATATATAGATGGCATGGATGAAACACATACATGGTGGTGAGGCCCACAGACCACCGAGCGTTGAATGGCTAGGTGGTCCATTTGCCCGTTCGAGGCTAGAGACGTGCAGTGGTAGGACGCAATCAACGTCCATCTCCGGATGGAAGCGGATTGGCTGGTGTATTGCACACCGGACGTGGATTTCCTGGCGAAAGCCTTTCGCATGAAGTTCTTGCTGGAAACTCGGGTGGGGCCACCTTGATGTTTCTGAAAAATCCTCTCCGTCCATCCATTTTGTGAGTTTATTTGAGGACATCTTGTCAAAAATGAACCATATCCGAAGCTTAAGTGAACTGAAGATGTGATAATTAAACGTTCACAGTTGGAAATATTTTTGTTTTCAATTCATCTATGCATTACTATTGAACCCAGGAAGGCTTCAACGGTAGAAATTTCCCTAACCACAGTTTCCTTTAGTACGGCTCACTTAAGCTTTAGATACGGTTCATTTTTGACAAATGTCCAAAAATGAAATGACAAAATGGATGGATGGGGAGGATTTCTCACAAATAACACAGTGGACCCATTCCCGACGGAGGAACTTCCTACAAAGGCTTTGACAGGAAATCCGTGTCCTCTCACACAAGCTATATCTGTATTGACGTCAGCAAGTTCTGTGGGTCCCATCATGTAGTATGTGTTATATTCAA
Source organism: Magnolia kwangsiensis (assembly GCA_037074715.1). Taxonomy (NCBI): domain Eukaryota; kingdom Viridiplantae; phylum Streptophyta; class Magnoliopsida; order Magnoliales; family Magnoliaceae; genus Magnolia; species Magnolia kwangsiensis. The sequence continues at coordinate 171,035,561 of CM073571.1, forward strand.
ACCGTCCATTCATTTGGCTAGCTTGCTTTAAGGACTTAAAGGAAAAATAAGGGAGATCTAACTATCAAGTGGACCACACTACAAAAAGCAGTGAGGGATTGAACGTCTACCATTAGAACATTTTTAGAGTCACAGAAGTCTTGGATCAATATGAAATTTGTTTTTCCTATTTATTCAGGTCTTTGTGACCTTATGAACAGATTGGATTGAAAATAAATGTTATGGTGGGCCCTATGAATTGTTTGACGATGAAAATTATTATCTCCGCTGTTATTTGTGGTGTGGTCCATATGATCTTTGGATATGATTCATTTTTTAGATAATGCTCTAAAATGATCTCTAAAAATAGATAAACGGTGTAGATATAATAAATACATTACTGTGGGTCCCATGTTATCGTCCGTACAACTCGAGCTGGAGGAGGAGTAGTGTCAGGGGGAGTAACCAATCATGACATGTACCTACAATAGCTATATAAGTTGGTGTGTGGTACACGGATGCACACGTACTTAAAGCAGCTATATAGCTGGCACAGATGCACACGTACCTACAACAACTACATAGCTGGCGTGTGGTACACACGGATTGTGTCCTACCCGAGCAGGGCTCTGTGGGGCCCACTGTGTAGATGTGGGTGTACTGAAAAAACAAATATTAGCTTGATCAGAAACTTCTCCAGGTCCTAAGAAGTTTTTAATGGTGGACATTAAATCCCCACTTTATAGTCCACTTAAGCCTTATGCATTAAATTATGGTGGGCCTCGCAACCATCCCGGTGGGGGTAGGACGCAATCTGTGTCCATGGTACACCAGCCATTTCGCTTCTGCATCCATCCAGGACTCAGAAGCTAACTAGCTGTTGTACTGACGTTAACAAGTTTTGTGGTCCCATCATGAGGGATGTGTTATATCCAAACCATTCATCCATTTGGCGAGCTCGTCCTAAGGCTTGAGACTAAAAATAAGACAAATTTAAAGATAAAGTGGACCACTGCAAAAAGTAGCAGGAGATCTAACGTCTACCATTGAAACCCTTTTGGGGATCACAAAAGTTTTAGATCAACATGAAATTTATTTTTCCTCTTCATACAGGTATTTGTGACCTTATAAACAGATTGGATGGAAAATAAACGTTATGGTGGGCCCTACAAATCACAACAGGACCCATGATTCTTATAACATTACAACATCGACCCTTCTTACGTTATAACCACGAACTATATACATCACGTAAAAACCGCGACCCATATAACACGATAACTACGATCCATATAATATGACAACCATGACCCATATCAATCAAAATCCCTATAATATGACAACTATGACTCATATAACATGAAAACCACGACCTATATAAAACGACAACCACGACCAATGATAACCACGACCCATATAATATGACAATCATGACCCTTGCTACATGACAATCATGATCCATTTGAAGGGTCATGGTTCACATGCGCAATGGATTGTGGTTTTGATCCACAAAAGGTCGTGGTTGATATTTAACGCTACCCATAAAATGACATAACAAAAAGGATCGGCGGCATGGATTATTCACGTACATCAATGTGGGCCCATTTGGGTCATGGTTCGCATGGATCGTAGTTGCCATGTTATATGGGCCGGGGTTGTCATGTTGCATGGTTCATGGTTTGCAACATGTTCACTTCCTTTTTTTTACCAAACCATTGGTACAATAGCCTAAGGCCTATAATGGGATGATTCATTCCGTTCACCTTGTCGGCCTGCTCGTCGTGGGCCCAAAAAGTCCTAATTTTGGCAGTGTTCACTTCTAACAAACATCACGGTGAGCTTGGAAAGTTTCAAGAGTGGGTTTTAGTGTCACCATTATTTTCTATTATGTGACCCACACGAGCTCTGGATCAGGCTGATATTTGGGCCCTAGCCCTAAAATGACACTACAAAAGGGATGAGCGGCATGAATTATACACATACATCAATGTGAGCCTCGATGTATGGTCAAATTCTCAGGTCGTGGTAGTAACGCAGTACGGGTCGTGGTTGTAATGTGGTAAGGGTCGTAGTTTTTATGGATCGTGGTTGTTATGTTATATGAGTCGTGGTTGTCATGGCTCTTAGTTGTCATGGATTGTGGTTGTCATGGGTTATAGTGGTCATGGATCGTAGTTATCATGTTATATGGGTCATGGTTCTCATGTTATATGGGTCGTGATTGTCATATAATATGAGTCGTGGTTGTCATGTTATATGGGTCACGGTTGTAATATGGTAAGGGTCGTAGTTGTCATGGGTCATAGTTGTTACATGTTCGTTAAAAAATAAGACAGATTTAAATATAAACTGGACCACTCTACATAAGTGTTGGATCAAGCTTATATTTATTTATTTTTCCTTTCATCCATGTCCTTGTGATCACATAAAAAGGTTTCAATGGTGGAAATCATTATTCCAACTGTTTCCTATGGTAAGGTCCACTTGATCTTTGGGTATGATTAAATTTTGGATTTTACTCCTAAAATAAGATGGAAAAATGGATGGACGGCATGGATAGATCTCATACATTCATAGTGGTATACCAGCTAATCCGCTTCGGCTTCTGACGCGGATTAGAAGTTACTCAACTTACATGTAGGTGTAGGAGTCTTCAAGCAGTCCAGATTCCCAATACCTCAAGAAGACTATTTTAGTAAGTCATGTTACTCGACTTATGCATCCCGATATATGTAGAGATGAATGGTCTTATTGGGCCCATTGTGATGTATATATTTTATCCATGCCGTCCATTCATTTTGAAATATAATTTTAAGGAATCAGCCAAAAAATGAGGAATATCAAAGGCTCATGTGGACCACACCATAGAAAGCAATGAAATTGAAAACCTTTTAGGGCATGACAACCACGACCTATATCAACCATGACCCACATAACATGACAACCATGACCCATATAAAATGATAACTATGACCCGTGACAACCATGACCTGGATGACAACCATGACTCATAAAACATGACAACCACGACCCACATAAGATGACAACTAAGACCCATAACCATGACCCATAAAACTTGACAACTATGACCCATGACAATCATGACCCATATAAAATGACAACCATGACTCATATAACTTCACAACCACGACCCATATAATATGATAACCTCAACCCTTACAACATGACAACCACGATTCATTCGAAGGGTCGTGGTTCATATGCACAATGAATCGTGGTTTTCATTCACAAAGGGTCGTGGTTGATATTTGACCCTACCCCTAAATTGACACAACAAAAAGGATGGGTGGCATAGATTATTCACATACATCAAGGTGGGCCCATTTAGGTCGTGGTTTGCATGGGTCGTAGTTACCATGTTATATAAGTTGTGGTTGTCATGTTGCATGGTTTGTGGTTTGCAATGTGTTCACTTCATTTTCTACTAAACCATTGATACTATAGATTAAGGCCCACAATGGGATGATCCAATCCATCCACCTTGTCGGCTAGCTCGTTGTGGACCCAAAAAGTCTTGACTTGGGCATTATCCACTTCTAACAAGCATCACATGAGAACCACGACTCATATAACATGGCAACTAAGACCCATGCAAACCACGACCCAAATGGGCCGCTGTTGTATGGATCGTAGTTTTCATGTTATATGGGTCTCAGTTGTATGGATTACAGTTGTCTTGTTATATGGTTCGCAGTTATCCTGTTATATGGGTCGCAGTCATAGTTGTCCTATTATTTGGGTCATAGTTATCCTGTTATATGGGTCGTGGTTATATGGATTGCAGTTGTCATGTTATATGGGTCGTGGTTGTCATGGGTAGTGGTTATCCAATTACCATTATTTTCTTGTGGTGTGGTCCACTTGAGATTTATATCCCTCTCATTTTTGGTATAAAACTCTAAAATAATCTGTAAAAATGGATGATCGGAATAGATGTAACACATACATCATAGTGGGACCACAGAGCACCACCACTAGCCACGGGGCTATTAGCAGCGGGGAGTAGCCAATCCGTTTTCGTCCAGGATGCGGACATGGATAAGAGGAAGCAGATTGGCTGGTGTACCTTACATCAACTATATAACTACTGTATTGAAGTTAGCAAGTTATGTGTGTCTGATCATGAGGTATATGTTATATCCAAACCATTCATCCATTTGGTGAGTTCGTCTTAATGCTTGATATGAAAAATAAAACAGATTTTACATATAACATGACAACACGACCCATATAACATGACAATCATGACTCATATCACATGAGAACCACGACCCGTATAATATGATAACCACGACCCATTTAACATGACAATCATGACTCATATAACATAACAACTACTACCCTTACCACATAACAACCATAACCCATATAACATGACAAACACGACCCATATAACATGACAACCACGACCCATGATAACTACGGCCTATATAACATAACAACCACGACCCATATAACATGACAACTACGATCCATGACAACCATGATCCATTTTTGGTAGTGTAAATAGATCGAAGGCTACAGATTAAGGTTGTACTATACTCCAATTGATCTTTAGATATGCTTCAATTTTGGGCTCAATCCCTTAAATTAGATGAAAAAATGGATGGATGGTGTGGATAGACCACATACTTTTAAGGTGGGCCCAACTGAGTACGCAATCCGATTTCCTCTCTCGCGCGCAACTTACATTGGGAAAGAAAGAAAAGCGGGCCAACTACACTCCTACCTCATGACAACTACGACCCTTTCCTCATGAAAACCACGACCTATATAACATGACAAGCACGACCCATACTTGGGTCGTGGTTGTAATGTGTTAAGGGTTGTGAATGTAATGTAGTAAGGGTCATAGTTCCATGTAATATGGGTCATGGTTGTCATGGGTTATAGTTTTCCCATGTCACGGTTGTTACATGTTCACTTTCTTTACTACCAAATAAAAGGATAGCCATTGGTACAATAGTCTGAGGTCAACAATGAGGAGATCCATTCCGTCCATCTTGTCGGCCAGCTCGGCATGGGCCCAAAAGTCCTAACTTGGGCAGTGTCCACTTCTAACAAGCATCACAGTGAGCTTGGAAAGTTTCAATAACGGATTCCATTTTCACCATCATTTTCTATTATGTGACCCACACGAGCTCTGGATCAGGATGATATTTAGGCCCTATCCCTAAAATGACACGGTAAAAAGGATGGACAACATGGATTATACACATACATCAATATGGGCCCCACGAGTTTAGTCCTTGCCCACGCGCAAAAAGGGTTTCATACACATCACTTTACTAGCATTAAATACTACATAACTTTTTAGTCCCTAGAAAACCGTCCAACTACTGAATCAAGGTCAGGTGCATTATCATCCGAAATAAAGTCCCAAACTATCAAAAGGTCCTTTAGGGAATATATGGAGTTTCGTAGCATTCGAGGTAATTGACCCAAACTTTGAGGTTAGTATGGTCAATTTTCCCTTATAAAATGACCTGCCTCATGGGGCCGAGCGAATCCCTACAACCCTCACGAAATCCACGTCCTCTCTCGTGATGCTGATGTTGACACAACATAGCGGTGTGGGCCCCACGGTGGATACTTCATAAGCCGATCGAACGGAGCTGTTTGATTCCCTGGTGGAATATGACACCCATACTCATATACTCCAATTGTACACGTGGCATTACATACAAACACAAATTAACCATCTGGGCCCTGCTATAGATATGTCATATCCCAAAGCTAGGATTGACTGGAATCCTGATTGTTGGCTGTCTTTCATTTTAACCATCTATTCTTCACCAGTTGCCACTTCTTTTGTCATATCCCAATGCTAGGATTGATTGGAATCTTGACTGTTAGATGTCTTTCATTTTAACCGTCCATTCTTCACCAATTGCCACATCTTTTGGTTTTCTTTTGCGTGTAATGTATGCAATGTGTGCATGCGTGCCGATAAAACTACTGGACCCAAACCGATCAACTTTGACCTCAAGCGCTGAATAAACAGAATACCCAATATGAACATATACAACAATATTCTAAAAAGTTCGCTTGCTTACTCAACCACCTGTAGAATAATTATCAAATGATAATCGAAAGAAAGGGTTTTGCCTCCAAAAATGGATTGCTTTTTTGACTTCCACATGAAAGGACTTTTATAAATAACAATGTAATCAAATAAAAGTAAAAACTCACAATTTGTCATTAAGAGCAACCGAAAGAATGCATCTCTGTAAAAAATTGTATGATATTGGATAGAGTAAAAATCCAACGTATGAGAATAGACTTTGATTACAATCAAAGATTGTAACTAAAAATTATTACTATTGGATTATCTGTAAGACCCGTATCCTAATCCGTACTGTTCCGTTGCTTCTCGCGATCCTTCTCGTCAAATTCCGGCGACCTGCGACCTGTAATCGACTTTGCGCACGACCGTAAGTCGTATCATATACATTTGAGCTGACTTAATTCGAGACTTGTATTATTGCGACCACACCGTCGCCGCGGTTCCAACGCCGTAACTCACGCACCGATCCGATACCCAGACGATGAGATGCGGACCCGCGTTCAGTTCGAGGAAAAACACCACGCGTTGCAAATCCCAAAAGAATCTCTACAAAGTGTCAAATCAATCCCATCAATCAATCACCTATCAATCACTTTATGTTAAGTACAAGCAACCATACCTCTCTTACATCACCCTTACCTAAAGTCAACTCTTTCCCTCTCTCTCTCTTACACCATCTTACATGTCAAGTACCACCCATCACTCACATCCATCACCCCATCACTCCTCCTTACATCCCATCTCCCTCTCTCATTTTCCAACAATTCCAAGCAACCAAGAGAGCCCTCTCACGTCCAAGCTCTTCCCATGTGAGAGAGTGATTTTGGTGGCTCACTTCCCATCCCAAAAACTATAATCCTAGTCATCCATCTCCCATCTCCACCATCAAAGTGAAGCTCTAGGAGACCGGCATCCCGACAGACCGAGAAGATCAAGTGGTGGGTGTTTCCATAAGCTAGATTTTCATATTTCTATGATGGGCCAAGTGAGGCCCACCGATCAATGGTGTGGATCTCATTTGGGACCCTAAGATGTGGCCGATGGCCCATCTTGATCATCAAATCATTCCATGATGGGGCCATTCTCCATGGACCCCATCATGATGTTTACTTTCCTTGTATTAAAGAGGTCATCTAGACCGTCCATTTTTGGTGGAGTGGGATCTCCATCGTTGATCTTTTGTTTGGATGACCCATATGCAATGAGACCCATTGATGTATGATTGGATGGTTGAAACGGAGGGCCCATAGTATCGGGGTCCCTCCATCACACGTGTGTCCCACTTTACTCTCTCTCTCTCTCTCTCTCCCTCTCATTTTTATTTATTTTCTTGAATGTTGATGAGGCCATGTGGCCCACCTGAATGAACCCCACATGAAATATGTATTTTTTTTCAAGTCATCCATGAGTGGGCCCACCTTATATGCATTGAACCCACACCACCTATTATGTGGTGGTCCACCTAGGCAAGGCCCACCTAAAAAATATATATTTTTTTGCCCAAAAGAGTCCAGTGACGTCCAGACGTCACTGGAATGAAAACAAAAGAAAAAGGCTTGTTTCAAACCATTGGGGTGGGCCATTTGTACAGGACCCACCTTGATACATGCGTCCAATCTAAGTCGTCCACCTCACTCCCTGACTCATTTTAGGCGTTGAGCCGAAAAATGAGGTTGATCAAAGTACCTGGTGGGCCATAGCATCAAAAATTGTACCATTACCATTGAAACCTTCTTAGATTCCTTTTTACACGCTGGAAAATGACCGATATTGGTCTTGATGGATAGGTTATCGGCCGTAGAATCTAACGGCTGGTGTGGATTTACTTTGGGTGGGCCACATACATGAAAAATCCCAAAAATTTGAGTTTTCAAAGGAAAAAAAATGAAATTGAAGCAGCAGAGGCTGCTGCCTCTGCACCCGTCAGACGTCCCAGGCGGACGGACGCTGGGGGCCCACGGCTCCTCATGTGGCCCCATTCTGATGTTTGTTTGCTGATCCAACCCACCCATATGGTGGGTCCCTATCTTAAGTAGGCCCCACCAAAAAATGGGCTTAATCCAGATTTCAGATGGCCCACACCGTAAGAAATAGTGTGAATTGAATCCTACCATTGAAATCCTTTTCGGGCCCCACAGAAGTTTTGGATCAAGCTGAAATTTCTTTTTCCTCCTCACCCAAGTCTCTGTGACCTTATCAACGGGTTAGATGGATTATAAACATTATGGTGGGCCCCACAAGGGGAGCCCACATTGATATATGTGTTATATTGCCACCGTCCGTCTGGACGGTGGACTCCACTGTGATGTGTGTGACTATCCACACTGTCCACCGTTTAGACAGTGGGACCCATCATGATTTATGGGTTCTATCCACTCCATCCACCTGATGTATATATATATATATATATATATATATATATATATATATATATATATATATATATATATATATATATATATATATATATATATATATATATATATATTATATTATATATAATATTGTATATATTTTATTATATATGTATATATGTGTGATGGTGGGCCTCCATGTGGACCCACCCCCCACTATGATGCATATGCTACATCCATACTGTCCACCTATTTTGAGAGCTCATTTCATGACATGAGCTAAAAATGAGGCAGATCTACGTTTCAAATGGGCCCACCTTGGTGTGTGCTTAGGGCCCACAATTTACTTAATTATGGCCATTCATTGAGACCTACTTTGGTACATATCCAAAGCCTATGGGACTAAGCCCATTTGACATATGCAAAGTCCATGGGACTAAGCCCATTTGATATATAAAGAGCCCATGGGATCAAGCCCATTTGATGTGTATGGGGTGCAAATGGAGTGGCCCATTTGACATATTTAAAGCTCATGTGTGTAGGCCCATTTGATGTATTTCAAGGCCCATGAATCGTGGACCATTGCAATGTACATAAGGCTCATTGGTGAGGCCCATTAATGTAGCCCATTTGATAAATGTAAGGCCCATGTGATACGACCCATTTGATGTATCTAAGGCCCATGGGTCGAGGCCCAACGAGACGACCTTAGGGTCCATTGCAATGAGTGATCTCTCATAGTTCATGTAATGACACTTATGGCAGGTCATGCCTAAGGAACAATGTTGGTTTGACGTCCACATTGTAAGTACAATGTTGGTTAAATGTCCGCATTGTAACCCTCCTTAAGGCCCATAATAGGCCCATACTCGTTACTATTCATCGCTTTATAACATGCTTAGTATAATCCCATGACTTATGCATCATGTGTATGCTTGATTTGAGTAGCGACTGATCATAGTATATGCCATTGGGCAGACCACTTATGGGACCCGTTATGAGACGGAGTGCCCTACATGATCGCACAGTACGCGCTAGATTTCTTCATGATTCGACGTGTGATTCATGCATCTCGCATACATGAGACTTGATCACTGCACGCCCTAGTGACATCAGGGCCGTGACTCCACAGGTACATCGTGGATGGCCGTATTGGATACTGAAAATACTTATTCTAGCACTGTGGGCACTTAGGATGTCATTGGGTGAAAGTCCCAGAACCTTTTTGGTACCAGGAGATGCTCCAACATCTAGACCGAGTGGATACACGAGCGCCCGAGGGCCGAATACAAGTAGGCTGCGTCTCCCACTATGTCGTGGTCGGTTGGAAGGGGGTGTGGCCTTATCCGCCTGAGTGAGGGGGCTATAAGATAGGATGAGTTTGACCAGTTCGCAAATGAGTCCGCTATCGACGAACTGGGTAGGCATTGGCAGACTACTGGTCAGGCGGATAGTGAGGTCTATTCCGCTTTCTTGACTGTGCAGCTAGGGAGGTGGCAGTCACTGTGAAGTGTATTAGACCCCGGTGATATCAAGAGAGGAATTGTACTGATATATGTACTTGATGAGTACTGACTTGCTTGGATTGCATTTCACATATGACATTCGGTTATGTAGGCCTTGCATTGCATCGGTGTGGCCGATGATATTCATATCTCGTATCATGCCTTGCATTACATAGCCTTGGTATGGTTGATTGTATTCATGGGCTTACCGCATACTTTCGTATTACCTGATGTTGTACACTCGGCGTTTACCTTTCGCATACACTTACACCACCTTCTAAGCTTTTGTAAGCTTATGCACGATAGTTGCGTGCATGTAGCGTTGGACAGCAGCAGCGCTGAGGCAGGAGTGCATATCAGGACCTTTTGGAGCTTTTTGATCATCTTGTATTTTCCTTTTCACATTGTACTTAAAAGATTTTGATATAGTGGATATGTGGTGATGTTGTTTTGTGACTTAGTTATGCTTGTGGTTATGCTCCATTAAAAAAAAAATTCATTCTGAAAAATCCTCCTTGTAGGATCCCAGGATCAGAATCTGGCATTTGATTGTCAGGAGCCGAGAATGGGGCACTACGGAGGCTGTCGGCAATCGGGATTCATGTGAATCCGATTTTCAGGTTTGGGGTGTGACATTATCACTACTCCTAGAATAAGCTGAGATAAAAAAATAAATTTGATTTTTGGACATGTGAATAAGACTCCAAATGGCTGGGTCCTTAAGGTGAATCTCTGATAGTTGAAGTGTGTGAATGTTTGGATTTTTGGATGAGAATTTAGTTCTATACTAACACTATTCGATTTATATCTTTGCGTAAATGTATTGAATGAATTATGTATACTTAGTGTATGAGTCGCAACGCAGATCTCGGGTCTAGGATGTGTGCCCGGTACCCAAAATTTGGGTAATGACAATTTGGTATCAGAAAGAATTTAAGTTTTAAAAGTAGGTGACCCATATGTTATGGTTCCCACATGTACATAAAACGTAAGTTTCTGAAATTAGAAATGTGGAACTTTGGATTCCTTATATGACTGTTGTGTTTAGTGGAGAACTTAGAAATTAAAGTTACATTTCCCTTATGACAAGCCTCTATGAAAGTTGACCTTGTTTATCTTGTATACCATAGTGTAGAAAGGTACATTTGGAACCTGGAATAAATTTTAGGAAATTTTTATCCGTGACTTTCTACTGGACATCAATGGATAGAAAAAATCACATAACTTAGAAAATTCATAATTAAAATTTAACTCCGTTCGAGGCGATTCAAATACTAGATCATAGCTGGACAAGTCCAAATTTAGGGAAAAAATAATTAGAAAATCAAAACTTAGCAGTTACTATGCCGATTCGAGAATTAGTGTAGACTAGTTAGAAATCGTCTGATTTTTGGACGGACTCTACTGAATGAATTTTTACATTTTCTGTAATTAGTAGAATGAGATGAAACTTAATAGAAACACTATAGACTCATAATAGGGTCTGTAGAAAAAAAATAAATTGGACAGAATATGAAGTCTAAGTATATAGAATGGTAGGCAGAACAACTAGTAAACAGAAAGTTAGTCTATCCTAGTTGGTGTCTTGTGGGTTCAATAGACAATGCTTTCATTTAGCTGTTGAAAAAATAATACAGAAATTATATTTTGTGTAAATGGATAAATCGAAAATATCAGGATAGGCTGAAGCATGTATGAGAATGCTGTCCTCAAAGGTTCTAGGCAAACAACTTCTAGGATACGACGAGCCTGTGTATGGATCTGTGTTCAGCAAATACAAGAATCCACCAATGGAACTCTGTACACAAATTTCTTGCATATAATTAAAAAGAAAAAATTCCTAGAATTAGAAAGAGAAATGGAATTTTAGACTACTGCGCTGGTCTGTTCTTTGAGTTCTTCTGGCTAAGGTTCGTATGAACCTTACTAACTTGCTAGAGTACTCTAGTTGCTCTTCTTCTTTGTGGTTCGTATGAGTATGATTCGAGTATTTGTGATGGATTGAGAACCATCTAGGCACTGTTTATATAGGCTAGGGTGGTTGACTGTTTTGGTTCAAGGCCATTAACCCATGTGACTATTTTATAGCTGTTTGTGAGGAACTAGCTGTTATGGGTAGTTTCTGACCATTGTGCATGTGGTGTAATAGCTGCTGTATATTGACCATTTAGACTCACTGGCTAGTTGTTTATAGCTGTTGGGCTAGCCACATGTCACGCCCCAAACTCGAAAACCGGGCTCACAAAATTCCCGATTGCCGAATCCGGCGCCGACAGCCTCCGTAGAACTCCATTCTCGGATCCTAGCTCCCATTCGCCAGGTTCCGATCCTGGGATGCTACGAGGAGGATTTTCAACATCAGTTTGATTCATAATAAGCATAACCAAAGGCATAACCCACAAACAACAACCAAGAACTCCATTACATTTCCACTATGATTAAAAACTTTACAAGTACAATGAGCATATAGGGAAATACAATGGTAAAGCCCAAAAAAACTCCAAAACGCTCAGCAACGTGCTCCTGCCTCAGCGTTGTTGCGATCCAACGCACCTGCACGCAACGGTAGTGCATAAGCTTACAGAAAGCTTAGAGGGTGGTGAAAGTGTGTGCGCAAGGTAGAATATGAACATGTAATGTCAGAGTAATGTGGAATATGCAAATGGAACCATAATATCATGAGCCGTAGCAAGGCTATACAATGCCAGACATGAATGTATCGGCCATCCCAAGGCCATGCGATGTGCAATGCAACTCAAGCATACAGGTCCTCATCTATGTCCACACATCAATACAGCTCAAAATATGGAATATCACCGGGGTCTAGTACACTCTAAACCAGATTGCCCCCACATCGCGCGCAATAAGGTAAGTGGAAGAGACCTCACTATCCGTCTGCCAATATCGGGCGCGACTCGTCGATAGCGAACCCATTCCTCGAGCTGGTCAAACTCAGCCTAGCATTGCCCCCTACTCTTGGGCGGGTAAGGCCGCACCCCCTTCCAACCGACCACGACACAGTGGAGAGCACAACCTACTGGTATTCGGCACTCAGCGCTCATCTACCCACTCGGTCTAGATGTTGGAGCAACCTCTTGGTACCATAAGGGTTTAGGGACTTTCACCTAGGGATATCTATAGTACCCCATGTAGAACAAAATTTTCGGTATTCAATCCTGCCAACCACGATCTGTCTGTGGAGGCTACGGCCCCGATGTCGCTAGGGTATACAATAACCATGTCACACAGATGCGGAATGCATGAATCACGCTATCCAGTCATGCAACTAATCCTGCGCATATCGTGCGCTCATGTAGGGCAATGCTGCCTAACCAGGAGCCCATAAACAACCTGCCCGAAGGCAAATGCTATGATCAGACAATTCTCACGTCAAGCATACATATGATGCGTATGATCATGAGTCATGAACTGTACTAAACATGTTATAATGAAATGAACTATCTTACAATGCAGATGGACCTGGACGGCCTATACACGATAAGTACGGCCCAGTAATGAGCCCTAAGGAGAGTCGTAATGTGGACATCCAACCAACATTACACTCGCAATATGGACGTCAAACCAACATTGCTCCCAAGGCACGATCTTTGTAAACATCAATACTTAGTCTGTAATGGATTTTACACATTGCAATGGACCGTAGGTTGTCCCCCTTGGACCTTATATGTATCAAATGGGCCATATCCTATGGGCCTTTTATTCATCAGATGGGCAACATAAATGGGCCACATCAATGGGTCTTATGTGCATTGCAATGGGTCAAAACCCGTGAGCCTAGATTGCATCAATTGGACCTAGTCACATGAGTCTAGTATGTATCAAATGGGCCACACCAATTGGATCCCATATGAACGCCAAATGGGCCTTAACCCGTAGGCATTATGTGAGTTCAATGGGCCTAAACTCCTAGGCCTGATGGTACATCAAATGGGCCTAAACCCATAGGCCTCAAACAATCAAATGGGCCTGATCCCATGGGCTCAAAAATGCAACAAATGGGTCCACATCCATGGGCTTTAAGAATGCAACAAAGGGTCCGATTTCATGGGCCTTAAAGTACATCAAATGGGCCTAGTCCCGTGGACTCGCAACACATCAAATGGGCCTAAGCTCTTAGGCCTTGAATGAATCCAATGGGCCTAGCCCATAAGCATTCTATAAACCAAATGGGCTTAGCCCATAGGCCTTTCATAAACCAAATGGGCCTAGCCCATAACCCTTTGCTAAATCAAAGGGATGGATGGCCTGGATGCTTCACATGCGTCAAGGGTGGGGCCTACATGAGGGCCCGTCATAGCGTATATGATACGTTATATAATATACATAAACTACATAATATATATATATATATATATATATATATATATATATATATATATATATATATAGTATATACTATATTATATACCATATAAATATATAAAAATATATATACACACATGCTGCACATGCACGCACGCTGCACATATACTACACACACATGCAACACACGTACATGCAACCCACACACACGCAGCACACACACACAGCGATTGGGCCCCACCGTCATGCTGACGGTGGGTATAAAACCCATACCTCACTGTGGGTCCCATGTGGGGCCCACTTGAAATGTTTATTATGCCATCCAGACCGCTCATAAGGTCACACGGTCCAGGGAGAAACGGAAAAACAAATTTCAGCTTGATCAAAAACTTCTGTGGGCCCCTAAGTAAGTTTCAATGGTAGAGGTCCAATTCACTTTTTCCTTTGGTGTGGGCCACCCAAGTAATGGATGGAGCTGATTTTTGGAGGGGGCCCACCTGAGGAGGGGACCCACCTCATGAACAGATTGGATGACAAACGAACATTACAGTAGGGCCCACGAGTAGGGCTGTGGGTGGCCAGCGGCCGCCCGCCTGCCCGCTGCGTGCAGCCCTCCTGCTGCTGACGCAAGCCAGAGGCTATGCCTCTTTCAAATTTCGGAAAAAACCCGTTTTCCTGGGGTTTTTCACGTGTGGGGCCCTCTAAAATGAAATCCGTCCCAGCCATTGTGTTCAGTGGCTCGACGCCGTCCAAAAGAGTTAAGAGTTCGAATTTTTTTGATGCTTGGAAAGTGAAATAAAACCAAATAATGATCTTGAATGGTAGTGATGCATTCTTTGATGTTATGGCCCACCAGGTCTTCCAATCAGCCCCAAACTTCTACCCAACGGCTAAAACACCGTAGGTAAGAGGGTGGACGGCTTGGATTGTTTAAATACGTCATAATGGGGCCTAAGTAAGTGGGCCACCAAAAGCTTCTATTCTTCCTTCTTTTTTCTTCTTCCTTTGAAACGTCCAGCGTCCCAGACGCTGGACGGTTTTCTTTTTAATAAAAAAAATTTGTTTTAATGGTGGGCCCTGATGAAGTAGGCTACCATGGATATTTGTCGTGGGTACACATATAAGGTGGGCCCCACTTGAATAAAAATTTGAACCAAATGAATTTCAAGGTGGAATCCATTCAAGTGGGCCACACCATCCTATTGCAATAAAATAAAATAAAATAAAATAAATAGAAGAGAGATAGAGAGATGGAGAGTGGGACACGGCTTGTGATGGAGGGACCCCGTCATTATGGGCCCTCCCTTACATGAAATCATACATCAGGTGGGTCATTTTACACATGTGACCATCAAAACTGAAGATCAACGGTGGAAATCCCTTCCCCACCAATATGGATGGTCTAAATGACCTTTCTAAAGAAAATAAAAATCATGATGGGGTCCATGGAGAATGGCCCCATCATGGAATGATCATGATGATCCAAGTGGTCCATCGGCCACGTATTAGGGTCCCAAGTGAGATCCACACCATTGATCGGTGGGCCTCACTTGGTCCACCATAAAAATAAATAAATCTACTCTATAGAGGCACCCATCGTCCAATCTTCTTGCTCCTAGAGGTTCCTTGGCACCTTAGCTTCAACTTCAATGGTTAAGATGAAGAATGGAGGGTTGAGATGGAAGATTTTGGGGTAGGAAGGTGGGCCACTTGGAGCTTAGGAGCTCTTGCAAAATTCCATACATATGGAGTTTTTTTTTTTAGAAATCTTTTGTTGCTTGGGATTTTTGAAATGGGAAAGAGAGAAAGAGAGAGAGTGATGTAAAGGGAGAGAGAGAGAGTGATGGTTGTGTAAGAAAGCTTGACTTTTGAGGCTTTTGTGTAATAGAGGTATGGGAGATGAAGACTTTTGAGGCTTTTTGTGTAAGAGAGGTATGGGTGGTGAAGACTTTTATGGTTGCTTGGGAAAAGGGATGGAAGTGATGTGTACTTGACATGTGATGGATTGATGGGATTGATGTGATTGATGTGACACATCGTAGAGATTCCCTTGGGTTTCGTAACGCGCTGCGTTTTCTCGCACCGAACGTTGGCCCATATCTCTTGACCAGGGTATCGCCTCGGCGCGCGAGTCGCGGTATCGGAATCGCAACGACGGCGCGGTCGCTATGGTATTGGTCTCGGGTTGAGTCGACTCGGGTTGTCGGCATATGAATCAGGGTCGCGCGTCGATACTGGTTAAGGGTCGAAAGTTGTCGGAATTCGACCGGTAAGACCGCGGAAGTGTACGGAAAGGTACGGACCAAGATACGGGTCTTACACCACATGCATCAGTTTCTGTATGGTCAGACTTAATCTGCATGAGGAGTTACACCTCACTCCAACGACTAGTTCCAGTCTCTATAAAAGTCACACAGGTCTCATTTAGACCACTAGTACTCATCCCAACCACCTGACCTATCTCTTTATCGCACCGGTTCGCATAAGGTTGCGAAGTTTTTCAGCCTTTATAAAAGTCACGCAGGTCTCATTCAGACCACTAGTACTCATCCCAGCCACCTAACCTATCTCTCTGTCACACTGGTTCGCGTAA
This sequence comes from Magnolia kwangsiensis, assembly GCA_037074715.1. Lineage (NCBI taxonomy): Eukaryota > Viridiplantae > Streptophyta > Magnoliopsida > Magnoliales > Magnoliaceae > Magnolia > Magnolia kwangsiensis. Next base: position 171,052,403 of record CM073571.1, read on the forward strand.
GGTCGCGAAGGAGAGCACGATGTGCACGTGCGCAGTGCAAAGTGTGCCACTAATGCCTCTATAGCCACATCGCCTGACATGCCCACGCCCTCGCCCTCACACTGTGACCTTGACCGTGACTGAGCCTAAGCCCGAGCCCAAGCATGAGCGCGCGCGCAGGTTCGCGCTAGAACACGCAAGCCTCGATACTCCACGAACCAACGAGATAAATATTATAGTACTCCACCTTTATCAGATAAACTCAATTTTTCCTTCCTCTTTTCCAATGTGGGACTATTCCCAAAAACACCAAAACATGGATTTTTTGTAAAATTATTTATATCTATAAATATATATAATTTTTTATATATTAAAATATATTTTTTAATTAACATTTTTACAACATTAACAACTTTTCTTGTTTATGTGATAACTCTTAAAACTAAGGTAACCTACTTAGAAGATATATTTGAAATCATACTACATTAACTTAACTCAAGTTCCCTTCTTATAGGAACATATGGCTCCCAATACGTGTTGTTGATAGATATTTTAAATTTGTAAAATCAACAGTTTATTGATGACAGGTTCAATGCCATCAAGTATTTTCTGAATTTTCTCTGTTGGTTAGTAGACATATTTGTGCTATTTTTTGATAACATCGAGGAGTGTTCAATGACATTGAAATTGGGTCGAGCAATTGAAGTCTTTTGAAAAATCTATGTTTTGTCTCTGGATAGTTTTGGCAGTTGTTCGATGCCTTCGAAGTGGAGTTGATGTCATTGAAGGTTAAGTGTCGATGTGTAACATCTTGAATTTTTGCTATTTTGGATTGCTAAAAATCCTTATTTATTATTATTTTTTTTATAACTAGCCATGTTGTCACTTAATAACCCTTAATGCTCGAAGAGAGCATATACGCGGCTGATACCGATAAAAAATCGTACAAATAAGATTGATCAACCGTAGAAAACCAACGACTTTGATCGATCACTTAAACATCGAGTTTAATTCCATGATTTGTTCATATGGCCCAAATCTAGCCAACCTATCACCGACCAATCGAGATAACCATAACCAAATAAAGACATACCTAAAGTCAAGACAACTATTATAATGCCCTTTTTTTTCACGGGTGAGATCCATTATTTTATATGGCGTGGTCCACTTAAGCTTTGGATCAGCCTCATTTTTTTGGCAATGCCCTAACTTGATTTGGAAAAATTAATGGACAGAGTGGATCTGCTAAGGCATCTCTATGGGGTCCACCATGTAAATTTTTTTATTATAAAACAACGTACGTCACTACACGCAACAACTCCATCTGCCTTTTCTCCGTTTTCTTCGTTCAAATGGGATTTGCACTCCCTAATCGTGCCCATCTCCACTACTTGTCATGGTGGGACCCTTCTCATGATCTGAGCGGTTCATCAAAATTGGAATCCCATTTGTAACTGTCTCTTTGTCAAAACCTTGGACGCAACCCATTTAGAGCACAGATTTCCCTCATTTTTGTGTTGCTAGCTAATAGACGCTTGACCAGCCAAAGTAACTACATGGATTTATTCCACACCATAATGGTGGACTCCACCTCACTCCTATAACATCTGCACGTAATCAGTGTCTTCCACCAGCTACAAAAATCGTTCGAAGCAAGATTTACATCTACTTTTCTCTCCAGTTGCGGCAAAGTTGCGCACGTCTTAACCTCATCAAGCATTCATCTCATCCTTCCAATTCCAATTCCAATTGTTAGAAAAAGAATCCCAACTGCATTCTTGATATTGTTTTCCCCTACTTCTCGTGCTAGCATGTGTGCAATAGCTACACACTTCAACCTCAAACCCACTGGCCAAAGGACTGTCAAGCTTTGGACCAACACTTTAATGAACATCTTACAGTCCATCCGGATTGTCCGGGACAAGTAAAATGAAGGAAGAAGCTATGGATAAGTTTTCGCCATTAATGCTCTCATCAATCGCGCCAAGAACCCACCATTAATGGGAGATCTAAACCACACATAAAAAGAGTCATCTATTTTCATATGAATTCCGTGTTCAATTAAGATTCGACCCCGCCATAGCAAGTTGAAACTGACAGCTAGCTGAAAAGAAAATATTACTAAAGCTTGACTCGCCGAGTTTGTACCTGATCAAGATGCCGAGCTAACCTCATTCTTAACAAGGTCAAATCAATTTCAAGCTCTGTCTGATCTTCAGATCATCACCTAGTAAGCACTCTTCCTTTAAGTTAAATCATCCATCTACACCTTACAACCATTACACTATAATTCCTTGTTTTCTATTTTATTAAAACCAGAGTTGGCAGCCTAACCTCATCACCTTGTCATTTTCTGGCAATTTTTAAAATCTAACTGGTCCCTATATCAACTATAGGGAAGCTGATCTAATTAAGTAGGGTCTGACTAAGTAAAATGGAATAGTATTCGTATTTCAAATCATGAGTTGGATAAGATGATAGGTGATTCTCAAATCAATGCACGTTGTGGATAAATATTGACTGGAATCTTATCAAATCTTCTTCAGATTTCTACTCATAATCATAAATCAAGTAGGTGATCTTCCTGGTTGAAAATCCTACATTAGTACTCGCTTTGATTTCCATTGATTATTTATTTCATAGTATTGATTTAAGTTATTTGATTTTGATTGTACGTAAAATAAAATGTATTTATTTGATTATTGATACGTGGAATTAATTTATTTGATTATTGTTACTTGTTTTTTTAATATGATTAAGTTATGGGTGCTCTGCCCTAAGAAGGATCATCATGTTATTATGCTATGGGTGCTCTGCCCTAGAAAGGATCAAATTGTTATGGGTGCTCTACCCAGGTCATTTCTGGAAAGGATGTTTATTTTATGCCGCATTTTAAAATTTAGCAATTGTGGACATTCGATCCCTGGCCCGTGTTTTAGGATGTATGTCGTATGTGAATATTCAATCCCTGGCCTGTGTTCCAAGATGCAAATTATTATTTTATTTATTTTTATGTAAGGTTAAGTGAATCTATATACGGGTGCTCTGCCCTGGCTAAGTCCAAAACGGATTAGAAGTCATTTTATTTTATTTGACTCATTTATTAGAATTTTCGTTGTTATTTTTAAAATATTAATGTTCTCTCATATTCGGGTTGTGGATGCCTAAATAAAATTTTGGTGTACACATTTGTGGACCACAATCCCCAATGGGTATGAGACTATTCGGGATCTGGAGTCTATTATCATAGAGTCACTTCGCACGTTAGGTATGGGACTGACATCAGTTGTGCTCCTTGGTGTTAGGCCCCTACCAGCCTGTGATACCACGCACTGCGACTCAACTTTTCGGTATTTTCTCTTTTGTAACATGTCTACTTATGATAAGTCGTGTTGACTTTATTTATTTTATCAAGCTATACTTAATGTCAACGTAGTGTTTCCAACTTTGGGAATGATTTGACCCTACGAGTCGTAGCGTTCACACATCTGTAGATTGTTTTACAAGTACAAAGATGTAATGATGTGATTAAGCTAGACAAGACGTTAGTTTTATTTTTTGTTTTAAGATTAGTTTACATTTTGGATGATGATTTATTATTTAATTTATTTTTATTTCAATGTAATAAAGATTTGATGACGGTTTAGTAAGCTTCCAATTAATGAGAATGGGTTATTATTTATTTTCTCGTTTACTTTGACTCTGGTTACCTACAAAATGCATGGAAACTACGTGGGTTGCATCGTATATTTTGTTTAGTACAACTCACAGTCTTAAAATTCGGGTTTGGGCCTAGCCAACTCGAGTACCGAATTTCGGGGTGTGTCAACTATGGGTCGAATCTTGATTAATAAAAATTAACTTGGTCACTCATTTAGTTTAAGAAGCAACAATCTAGAGTGATCATGATTGAATCACCATTTTCGCTAATTTTGAATAGGCCATACTATGAAATTAGTTAATCCAGACCCTAAAAACTGTGACTAAGAAATCTCTCTACCCAATTTATTTCAGAAATACCTCGATTATTCGAACAAGATCTAGACCGCTCGTTAGTGGGCCACTAGTTTCGAAATTATAGAGTAATGTCCATCTCACGGGTTTGACGTCCATTGTGAGCGGTGGGCCCAAACGATGCCCCGAACCACACAACTTGGACCGTGAAGATAGAGGTTGCAAGGTGCGACTCTCTGAGACTTGAAACCTAAAACTTAAGTGAGTTGGTCTCGCCACTAAAACGGAGAAGTTGAGAATTTCCAACCTTTGAATTGAAATCAAACTTAGGTTATGAGTCAGGGATATTTCCCTGCTCATATCTGTATAATTGTGGGCCAGATCGGGCCCAATCAATCATCAGTGACCGTTGATCACAAATCGGGCCCCTACGATCAGTTGACTCATCCGTTTGCCGCCAAACTTGGGACAACCCTTCATTTAACTATGGGACACCTATTCCATAGTACGGATGGGCCAGGAGGCCACTGGGATAGCCCTAGGGACCAGAACTACACCCACTATGGGTATATGCAATAGGACTAGCCTCCCTAGGGCCAATTGGGTTAACTTTCAAGATATATAAGCTCTAAAAATCCTCTCCAACCCTCTCATACAAATTTTTCAGCAAAGGAGAGAGAGAGAGAGAGAGAGAGAGAGAGAGAGAGAGAGAGAGAGAGAGAGAGAGAGAGAGAGAGAGAGGGGAGAGTGAGCTTAAAGGGTGGAAATTGAGAGGATTCCCTCTCTTACCACGATCTCACGCTGGAAACTGCATCTTCGCCGCCACAAGAGGAGATTTACTGCGATAAAAAAGGTAACCACCCTATCATCTCCCTAATTCCAGCAAGAGGAGTCACATGCATGTGTCTTAACCTACAAATCTATGTGACACAGGCTTCGACGTGTCAACCCGCGAGTTTGGCACCCCAGAAGCCACTTCACGAGCTTTCGGGAACCCCTAAGTGTGGACCATTAACTATAAGTGGCCGTTTATCAAATCTAGGCCGAAATTAGTGATTACAAGTGTAGAAATTGCTTACATGTTAGTTGCATGTATGTTAATTGTAGAATTAGAGTATTGTTTCAAATATTTTTCAATTTGGGAGAAACTTGGGCTCTCCATCACCTAAGATCCTTGCATTGCCTTAATTCCTGTTATTTATTAACATAAAATTAGTACACATTCTCCAAAATTTAAAAATTGATAGAAAAATTTTACTACATGTCCCCTATACACATGATTAATTACTGATTTTCATCCTATACTTGAGTGTTTCCTTGAAATTGAGCTTTTTATTTTTTTTATTCTACATTGTAAATGCTATATTGTAAATCTAGCACCTAGAGTTGTTAAATTTTTTTGTGCCAAATCATTTAGAATTTTTATCATTTATTGATGAGATGAATTGATAGACTTCGTGCACTTTAAAGTTGTCCAAGTCTTCGTCGAACTTCTCTATATATTCAAGTTGAAGAAGCGTTATCGAAGTTCAAGATTTCAAGCTTAAGTACAAGTACAAGTTCAAGTTTAATCTTCAAGTTTATTACTTAAACAATCTCAAGAACTCAAGTCTTTACTTAAGCTTAAGTTCAAGATTTGAAGACAAGCTTCAAGTATTTAAAGTGTATGAATTAACGGAGCGAACGATGTTTCAATTATTCAAACTCAAAAAAAAAGTATGATGACCTTAAAAAAAATTAAAAAAATGGGTATGATGACCCTAGATTGACCATAGGTTGATTCATATTCATTGCATATGCTATGTCAGTGATTTTATAAGTTTATAGGTCATTTCCTCGACTAGTCTTAGTGTTTGTTCAATTAGTCCAAGCTCTAACTCGACCAGTCCAAGAGTTTTTCAATTAGTCCAAGGTTTGTTGTGAATTTTCAGAATTTTTTATTAGACCCTTAACCAGTCGTGAAGACTGCTCGACCAGTCGTGCAAACAATGCTCGACCAGTCGTGCAGGCTCAACTCAATGTCCAGTAAGGTTTTTTGGTTCCACTAGACCAATCAAGCAAGCCACTCGACTAGTTGAGTAACAACCTTATCTTATCGTGCCAGAAAATTTAGAATTTGGTTAGTCCTTCGACCAGTCGAACCAACCCTTAGACCAGTCGAGTGAATAGTATTTTCACCTATAAATAGAGGATGAATTTCAGAGTTTTTCATTCATTCCAAGCTATATCAAACCATCACTCTGGGAGATAAGTTCCTGCACTTCTTAAGCTATATTTTGTTCATTTTAAATTCTCTTAAATAACTTTTGTATTTGATTTTGTGATCTCCATTCAACTCAATTTCATTAAAGAAGAGAATTGTGATTTTACTCTCTTTATGATTAAAATCAAATCAAGCTAGCCCAGGCTGAATTAATCAAAAAATCATTTAGATCTAGAACATCTCATTTGTGAGACTGAACATTGAACATCTTCATCTACATCGGATTGGTTCTACCGGGCTTCTTTAGAAGGAGAATTATCCAGATAAGTACCATTTAATCTTTGTGTATCTTTTGTGGTTTGTTAGGTTATACCAGAAAATCTCTTTTTTAGTTTTGTCTGAGGTAATCCAAAAAAACTCAGAGTGTGAGGTTTTTGTAATTGTGTAAGCCTGTCTAAAGACACAATTGTGAAGGTTCTAAGGTGAACCTTGGAAAAATTTTTTCATAGTAAATGCTAATATCTTGAGGGAGTGGATATTAGGAGTGGAGTAGTTGTGTGGTTGTTTTTCAAACAGTTGTTGTACACACAAACGAACTACTATAATTCCTGGAGTTGTGATGGATGATTAAATTTATTTATGTGTGAATATTATAATTTACTTTATGCATTTGTGGTGAATGGTGTAATTTACTTAATGCATTTGTGGTGAATGGTGTAATTTACTTTATGAACTTATGGTGAATATTGTAATAACTTAGTTTATTTCATTTGCCTCTTTATTGGTTTAGGTTTTTGATACTTACAAACGTTCTAGTAAGGTTATCCTGCCATAAGCCTTTAGTTTTTGGTGGTAGGTTGTCCTTAGAACTCAGTTTGTATCAACTTCTCAAGATTAGTACATTTGAGGTTGTTATTTAATTGTGTTATTTTATTATTTGGTTATGCTATTTATATTTATGTTTCACATTTATTCTTAAATTTGGCATAGTTCTATACACCCTCCCTCTAGGACTTTAAGCTCGACCTTTTCATACACACGCACACACACCTCCACACACTCACACTGCAATAGGATTTCACCACCTATGGATACTCGAACCCTTGACCTGATGTTAAAACTCCTGGGAGTCTACCACCATGCTTATTTAAATTCTTCCTTATATATAAGAACTATGGATGAATCATGATGACAATGTCTACTGCTATATCTGTCTAAATCTTTCACAACTAAAAGTAGATCGACATCTACTTTAATATAGGTTTCATTTATACACTGCCCCCTTTCCGGATCGGCTAGCAATTTCAGAACCCACATGGGCAGCCCCTTTGGTAGGGCCTCCTAAGGGCTAATTTGACCCAACTAGTCAAAAAACGGATAGTCGGTAGTAGCTGGAGTACGCGAGACATTGCTCCCAATGCCACACTTTTTGTAGTTTGTCTAAAGGGGACAAATTGGCTCACCAGCTGGCCATCCATGTTCGTTAACCATGTATGTATATGTCTGCTTGAACTTGAGATACCTTACATCCATTTGCGCCCACTGATAATCAGCTGGTTGTTGCCCACAAGTCTTTGGAGCAGGGCATGGTCGTATGGGACACTATGCTCGATCTGTTAGCCTACACTGGGGTGACGAGCCTCCCTGTAGTGACCGCGAGCAAGGACTCTTTCTTAAAAATTACCTTTGTATAATTTTATTATTGAGAGTGACGAACCCAAAACGAGCCAAGGAACGTGAGAGCAATACTACCACGACCGCAAGGGTCGCGTGATTTGGATAGGGCATTGATCTGCCAGGGTGTCCCGATTTTCCTAGACTGTTAGATGAATAGACATAATTAATCAACATCGTTAACATCTCACCATCACATTGTATTAGCTAGGATTGACGATTCGGCAGTCGAGGTCACATTGATGGAGTGTTGGGCATTACGATCGTTAGACGTTGTCGCTTGAAGGAATGTTGGAAGTAAGTGGATGCATCATATCATGAAACCATGTATATGTATTAATAAGAGTGGTTAGGATTCTATGAATGATTGCTTTTCACTAACTTTGTATATGTATTTGATAATATGAGTAACTTATTGATAATGGAACCACTGAGTTAGTTATTCACTACCGCTCTGGGATGGTGTTTTAAAACATTAACCAGAACCTATCTTAGATAAAGGTGTTAAAGAGCTCGATGCACTGGATGGGGGAAGCATGGACGAGGAAGAGGAGTTCTCTTATTTTCAGACTTTCGGTGGATCCCCATATACTGCCTTAGGACTTGCAATGGGGCCCTAGGGCAGGGATTTGTACATCTTTTGGATTATATATTTTGTGAGACACGGTCTCTTACGTTCATTTACATTATCTCTTTTACTAGATATATATCCCATATTAGTTATACATGAGCTTATTATATTGGTCTTAATTTATGTTACATGGTCTACTAAACTTCTCTATTGCTTATAAAATAAACAAGTTATGCATATTTTGAAACCCCGTGAGGTATAAGTGGCACCTAGGAATTCGGGAGTCGAGTATCTTCTCGGCCCCTGAAATCCGGGGCGTTATATGATGTTATCGAAGGGTGTTCGATGACATCGAACAGTTTCACGCAGAATTTTGCAGATCCAAATTTGTTTCCGATTTCATTTGAGATTCTTCTCAAGGCTATATATATGAGTGTAAACGGGATTGAGATGTATTATAAGGGTTTCTAAATCGTCCTAAGGTTTCAAAAGGTGTAGAAAAGGAGAGATTCGAGATTGTTCGAATTGGGTAAGCTCTTTCTCTTTGTAATTTTCACTTTTATAGTGATCATCTGTCGCTTTGTGTCATGGTTTTTTCCCAAAAGGATTTTTCCACATAAAATTTCTGTGTTCTTCCCCTTTTTGCTTGGTGTTTTTGGATTGCTATCCTATATTAATCTCTATGTGCTTTCGCAGTTCCCCCTACAATAAGGCTTTTATTATTCTTGAAGAATCTGTGACAACTTCTTATGAATACGACGGGAATGTCTTGAATGAAAATGAGACTGAAAAGGTTGAGCAAGCTCCTCCACCACATCCTCCTCTAGTTAATGTAGGCTGTGTTGCACCAAGCACTCAACTTCCATTATCCCCAACCACAATGCGGGCATACTTTAGTGGACCCAGTGCTCAGCCTTAAAACACTACATTTGGAGTAGCAAGTTAAATTACAACATTGGTAAAGCAAAGCAGTACTTTGCGGCCCAATGAAATATGCCTGGCCAATCTAAACCAGCCCCCAAAGCTATAGAAACTCATCTCCAATTACATCAAAGCAGCCACAACAGGTGGATCTGCTCCAGGTTTAGATGGTTCGAGCAATGTGTTTCTGGGACTGTTTCAGAAACAATTAATTCCACGATATATTCCGTTCAATTTGAGTTAATGTATGACATGCAAGTTGCCTGTGTATCAACTTGATACACTGCCAGAGTACCAAACGACTCCACGTCTGATGGGGGTTGTGGACTTTATCTATTGGAAGATTCTCCTTGGAGTTTGGCCCTCCTTGGAGGACTCTACGTCGGGGCCGTTTGGTCTACTCGAGCGAGTACCGGCACGAGTGCGAACTGTCGAGATTAGGACTTTTGGCCGTTGGTTGATACTTCAAGTGGGCCACACCTGCATTTTAATGTGGAAAGTTTGGCCGTTGCTCAGGTACTTTCATACACATATGGACGACCTGATAAAGCCAACCGGCCCGATTTCTGTGTCAGGTAGCACAGATAGCATGACCTGCTGATGAACGAACCAGATCTGACATGGATGTGCCACGTTGGCATGTACTGCAGCAGCCTTTGCATGGAGTCTCTCTGACCCACAGACTATGAACGAAACCAACCTGACGCCATCGTGACAAACGTAGTTCTCGGCAATTTCTCGGGAGATTTTTCTTGGGGGTTTTATCTGGAAAATCTTACTTATGATAAAACATTTTTGAAAATATTTATTATGAATAATCAAATAAATTTAGATGATATGAAAAGTAAATTCATAAATGTTTTTACTATGTTCAAGTCAATATATTGGTAAAAATACATTATTTCAAAATATCTCGATATTTTGAAAATATCGTGACAGTGTAACGATAATATCGGAACTAATGTAGCGAATCTGCGGATTAGGTATTAGTCGGGTAAGACCTTTAGTTGGTTGTATCCTTACCGTGGGGCCCACCTTATTGATTTTTGTATATCCACGTCTTAGATCCGTTTTTCCAGCCCGATTTAGGACATGTTTTAAAATTAAGTAAATCTAAATCTCAGGTGGACCACACCGAAGAAAACAGTGGTAACTGAACTTTCACCGTTGAAAACTTCCTTGGTCCACGATAATGCCAGAGGTAATGTTTATTTTAAATCCAACCCGTTGATAAGGTCTATAATACCTGGATGAAAGAAAAAAAATATATTATCTTGATCCAAAACTCTTGAGGCTCATAAAAATCTTTTAATTGTCATTAACCTCTATTTCCAGTGGTGTGGTCCATATGAGATTTAAATCTGCTTTATATCTAGAATTAAGTCTAAAATGATACGATAAAACAGATATACGGAATGGATATACAAAAAATTAATTAAATGGGCTTCACACTGTAAGAGTAGCACCTGCTAAGGTGTTACCGGGTAACACCTAATTCCCTCCCGAAATTTCACGGGATCCACCTGGCCCATCACGTGCTCGGCCTCATTTTCGTCCTATCCTAGAAGAACACGATTTGTGATAGGCTAGGACGCGGATTGGGTACTAACAGGCTGGTCCTGAGCTCGAAACAGCGTAGGCTATAAGGGAACCAACGTGATTTATGAGTTTATCAACACCGTCCATCTATTTACCCGTATCATTTTATAATTATAAAAAGAGGCAGATCCAAGGTTTATGAAGCTCCTAATAATTTTTTAATGGTGTGAGTTTAATTCCCACGGTGTGTTTTATAAATCATTATAAGTCATGATATAAAAAATGAGAGATCCAAATTTTAATTAGACCACTTCATAATAAAACAGTAGCAATTGAACACCCACCATTAAAGGCTTCGTTGTAATATTTGTTATGGAGAGATCCGACCCCGTGGCAAAACATTAATCGGACTTTAGATCCGAGCTGAGGCGCCCAAGGCATGATTCATCTGATCAAGACTGCAGCATCGCAGCAACAACACGCGAACGTCTTCGAATCAAAGTCAGCTCAAAGTCGGTCCTAATTGTCAGATCAGATAACCCACTACCCCCCAACTTCGAGGCGCTCAAATCAGTCGGCTCGGCTTCGGTATGACTGGTCGGATGGTGTCTCGATCGGAGTGTTCTTCGATATGGCCTGACAAGCCGAGCCGAGCAGACCTTCTGACGTGCATATCCCACTCCCTAAACATGGAAACTGCCATAATCAAACGTGGTCGATAACTTCGCTCGCAGATGTGCACGATCCGCCAAATACGCTGCGCGATCAATAGATTGCGGGCAGTATCTCCATGATCCCCGAATCCCTCTGATCGTGCCGAGATCATCGGATCCGGACCGTCCCACATGCAAGTATAAATAGCCCGCAGTGCGATGTCTACAGGTACGCGAAATCAAGCTCTCTTCTACTTTACCTAGACCCTGATTCCCTTGTCCTGACTTAGGCATCGGAGGGTCCCCCGGCTTAGCCAGGGTCACCTTTGCCTTTCCTCTTGGTGCAGGTTCTAGGGACAATACGCAGAGGGTGAAGTGGAGAGAGGGCCGACTAGATTTTTGCATCAATATTTTTTGGCGCCATCTGTGGAAACCTGAAACTAGAAGTCAGGTTCTCATTCACCTAAGCAATGGCAAGGAAGAAGAAAGCTGTAGTGGTGGAACCAGTACCAAGCGAGTAGGCTCGGTCATTATCAACGCTTCATGCTGAGTCCGCACCAGGACCTTCCCAACGTTCTCGTAATCGGTCGGGTAAATACCGCGCCATGCAAAACTAGATCCAGGCCCTGCGCGATGAGATCAACAAGATGAAGCAGTAAAGGGAACTTGAGTCACGTCCGGTTCAGGAACAGCCTGTTCTCGAACCGGTAGGACTGTTCGTGGAGACCCGCTCTGTGCCAAGGAGTGTAAGACCTTAGGCCCCCTAGCATTCAGGGGTGCCACGTTCATGACAGAACCCTCCTGCGGTGCATGGCGAGGGATCCGCACGGAATGCCGCTACCCAGGTTCCAACAACTGTTCATTCCGTTACATCCGCTCTGCCGCCCATGGACCTCCGTCATCAGTTAGAACGGAGGAGAGAAGGGAGAACGCCGGAGGGCGAGGATACTCCAGAGGTCGTCGTAGAAAATAGAGACCCATGGGGGGCACGATTTGCGGAGTTGAAGGACAAGTTCATGACATTGGAGAAGAAGCAACAACAATCGACAATTCCATCCACGATCCAGGCGATGATGAAAGAGACCGAGCCTCCCTTCACCTCAGCCATCATGGCTGAAGTGATGCTGTAGAGGTTTCGGATGCCTCCCGTCATCCAGTATTCAGGATCTGGGGATCCATCCGAACACCTGGAGTCCTACCGATCGTGGATGTAGATCCAAACTGCAACGGATGCAATGATATGTAGGGGGTTCTCAATCACCCTCACAGGGTCCGCTCAGATTTAGTACCGCCAACTAAAACCTAATTCCGTGGGCTCTTTCGCGGAGCTGAGTCGACTATTCCTTACGCAGTTTATATGTGGTAAGAGAAGTCGGAAGCCCAACACTCACCTGCTTACCATCAAGCAGGCACCGAAAGAGTCACTGAAAGATTATATTGCACGCTTTAACGAAGAAGCGTTACATGTCGACGATTACAATGATAAGATGACCCTCGCCGCTATTCTGAGCAGACTAAAAGAAGGAAAGTTCATTTTTTCTATCGGGAAGAATCCGCCAAAGACACTAGCGGACTTCATGGCTAAAGCCCAGAAGTACACTAATGCCGAGGAGTTTACTAACGCTCGAAAAGGAGCACAAGTGTCCGACTCTACGAACAAAGGGAAGAGACCTTGGAACGAAGATTTCCAGCCGACTGGCAAAGGGTCGGATGACCGCGCTTCTCATGATCGTCGACCAAGCCCAGGCCGGAAGGGAAATTCCGTTCCTATACCCCACTCAATACATCCGCCGAACAGAATCTGTTGGATATCCGAGGAGATAGATTACTAAGTTGGCCGGTCTGCATGAGGGCTGACCCAGAGCACCAGGACAAGCGAAAATTCTGCCGTTTCCACCGGGACCACGGTCACAACACGGACGATTGCGTAGATTTAAAAGACGATATTGAGTCCCTCATCCGCAAGGGACATCTGCGTCGTTACACCAAAAAGGAGAAGTCCGCTCGGAGGGAGGAATGGCCGCGGGAGCAACCAAACAATCCCCCAGAGGAGCCCGCCGAAACTCACACCATCTTCGGGGGTTCAGCTGGGGGAGGAGATTCAAACAGGGCGCGAAAGGCCCATTCCCGGAGGTCTGAGCAGGAACACCACGTTCACCTAATGGAACGTCCCAGCAAGGAACTCCGGGTCACTCCGTGCAGCTTGACCTTCACGAAAGATGATGCGCGCGGGATCCAGCATCCGCACGATAACGCACTAGTGGTTACCATGACCATAGCAAATCACAAGGTGTTCCACATCCTGGTCGACACCGGGAGTTAGGCTGATGTTATGTATTTCGAGGCGTTAGAAAAGATGAGAATTCTACGGTCCAGGCTCCGACCTGTGAAGACTCCCTTGCACGGCTTTGCTGGAGAGAGAGTCATCTCCGAAGGGGCCATCTCCCTCCCAGTAACAGCAGGAGAAGGGCAACATCAAGTCACACTTTTGGTGGACTTTTTAGTTGTCAATGTTCCATCAGTTCACAACGTGATCCTGGGCCGACCCTCCCTCAACGCAATGAGAGCGGTCGTCTCAACTTATCATCTGATGATGAAGTTCCCAGCTGAAGGTGAGATTGGTTATCTCCGAGGCGATCAACGCGAGGCCCAGTGATGTTATGCGATAGCCGTGAGAAAAGGAGCTGTCAAACAAACGGTCATGGTGGACGCCTTGGATCTTCGAGGACCGATGGAAAGCTCCTCCGTCGAAGATCTGATGAAAGTACCGCTCGATGAATCAGACTCGAGCAAAACCGTTCAGCTCGGATCATCACTGAATCCCGAGCGGAGGAACGAACTGCTAGCCTTCTTGAGGCAGCATCGAGATGTCTTCGCTTAGTTGCATGCGGATATGCCGGGAATCTCTCCTGATGTATTGGTTCACAGGTTGAACGTGGACCCAAATCATAAGCCGATCAAGCAAAGGAGAAGGCCGTTTGACGTCGAACGATATGAAGCCATTGCCGAGGAGGTTTCTGTCTTGCTCGATGTGGGCTTCATAGAAGAGGTATATTACCCTGACTGGATAGCAAATGTTATGCTCGTCAGGAAGTCCAACGAGAAGTGGTGGGTCTGTGTAGATTATTCCGATCTGAATAAGGCGTGTCCCAAAGATAACTTCCCGTTACGTCGGATCGACCAACTGGTGGACAGTACGGCCAGACACGAGTTACTCTCGTTTCTGGACGCTTATTTCAGATACAACCAGATCGTTATGCATCCCCCAGATATGTAGACGACTACCTTTGTCACCGACAGAGGGCTCTACTGTTACCGGGTCATGCCGTTTGGCCTGAAAAATGCTGGGGCAACATATCAGAGGCTGGTGAATCAGATGTTTGCCAACCAGATTGGGCGCACCATGGAGGTGTATGTGGATGACATGTTAGTGAAGAGTACCTAAGCCTCCAACCACCTTGCTGACCTCGGAGAAACATTCAGCGTCCTCCAAGAATATCAGATGAAGCTTAACCCTGCTAAGTGTGCGTTCGGAGTTGAGTTTGGGAAGTTCCTTGGCTCTCAAGTCAGCCAGTGAGGGATCGAGGCCAACCCGGATAAAATCAAGGCCCTCCTCGACATGAATTCAGCTCAGACTCTTAAGGAGATACAGTGTCTCACGGGAAGAGTTGTCGCCCTCGGACGCTTCATATCCAGGGCTACAGATAAATGCCTTCCCTTCTTCTAGTAGCTGAAGGGCCATAAGAAGGTAGAGTGGACGCTAGAGTGCGAGTAGGCCTTTTAGCAATTGAAACAGTACTTGGGTTCTCCGCCCCTATTATCCAAGCTCGAAGAAGGGGAGCCTCTGCTCCTCTACCTCGCTGTCTCGGTTTCAGCTGTCAGTTCGGTTCTGATCAGAGAAGTCGGAGGCAAGCAGTACTCCGTGTACTATGTAAGCAAAGCCATGGTACCAGCTGAAACAAGGTACCAGTCATTGGAGAAACTGGCACTCTGCCTCGTCGTAGCGGCCAGAAGACTGCGGCCATATTTTCAAGCCCACTCCATAGTTGTGCTAACGGACTGTCCTCTGAGGCAGGTCCTCCGGAGACCTGAAGTGTCAGGTCGGATCACCAAGTGGGCCATGGAGCTCGGAGAGTTCGACATTCAGTTTCGCCCTAGGGTGGCCATCAAGGGTCAAGCGGTAGCCGATTTCATCCTCGAATTCACCGCTCCGAGTGAGGAACAGATCAGTAAGGAAGTCGAGATGACGTCACTCGTCCCGTTGAGTGACCAAGAGGCAGCGTCGGATCTGGGATGAGTCCTTTATGTTGATAGGTCTTCCAACATCAAAGGGGTAGGAGCCGGGATTGTCCTAGTCGCCCCTGATTCAACGGCGATCCAATATGCGGCTAGACTCGGATTCAAAGCTTTAAATAATGAGGCCGAGTATGAAGCGTTATTAGCTGGGCTCAGGCTAACAGCGAACCTGGGCGTTCAGATCCTGCAAGTCCGTTGTGACTCATAGCTGGTGGTGAACCACATCTCCTCGGAGTACGAAGCTAAGGAAGTCAGAATGATCGCTTACATCGAGGAAGCAAGGAAACTGATCGAGAAATTTTAGATTGTACCATCCAGCAGATCCCCAGAGTCGAGAACTCATGGGCTGATGCGTTAGCAAAACTTGCCTCGTCCTCCGAGAAAAAGATCCCGGGTTTCGTCCCGGTCGAGTTTGTTGAACACCCAAGCATCAGCCAGTCGGAGAAAGTCAGTCCCGTCCAGTCCATTCCTAGTTGGATGGACTCAATCTTCAATTATCTGTTATCCGGTGAAATCCCCTCGGACAAACTAGAGGCGAGGCGACTTAGGGTTAGAGCGGTCTGATACGCTATATTGGATGGAGTGCTGTACAAGAAGGGGCATTCTCAGCCTTACCTTAGATGCCTCCGACCGGATGAAGCCGTCTACGTGATTCGAAAAATTCATGAGGGAATCTACGGAAACCATTCAGGCGGTCGCGCCTTGGCCATGAAGATACTTTGTCAAGGGTATTTCTGGCCGACTCTTAAGTAAGACTCCAAAGATTTCATTTGGAAGTGCGACAAGTGTCAGCGTTTTGTTGCCGTGCCGAGGCTACCGGCGGAGGAGATGACCCCCATGAGTGGGCCGTGGCCGTTCGCCTAATGGAGTATCGACATCATCCGTCCCTTGCCCACTGAAAAGGGACAAGTAAAGTTCGCTATAGTTGCGGTCGACTACTTCACCAAGTGCACCGAGGCCGAATCTGTTGCGAAGATCGCTGAGCAGAAAGTAATCGACTTCGTGTGGAAGAATATCATCTGCCGGTTCGGAATCCCATGAACCATCATTTTCGATAACGGCCGTCAATTCGATAATGTCAAGTTCTGTAGTGTGTGTCAAGGGCTTGGCATTGTGAACGCTTACTCATCACCTCGGCACCCACAGTCAAATGGACAGGTAGAGGCGGTTAACAAGGTCATCAAACATCATCTCAAGAAAAAGATGGAAAAAGTAAAGGAAAATTGGGCCGAGGAGCTCCCCTTCGTCCTCTGGGCTTACCGGACCACAGCCCAGATCTCGACGGGTGAAACCCCATTTTCGTTATCCAATGGCTCGGAGGCAATGGTGCCAGTAGAAATCGGACTCCCTACGGCACGGGTAAGGAGCTTCGAAGAAAATCATAACTCCGATCAGATCGCTGCTAATCTGGACTTGATCGAAGAACTCAGAAAGGTTTTAAAACTCCGAACGACGGCTCGGCACCAGCAGGTAGCGCGCTTCTACAATTCAAAGGTCAAAGCCAGGCGTTTTCGACCAGGGGACTTAGTCCTCAGACTGGTCTTCTAGAACACGGCTGAGCCAAGGGCAGGAGCGCTTGGACCCAATTGGGAAGGTCCGTATCGCGTGGTTAAATCTGTCAAACCAGGATCGTATCACCTTGAAGACCTCGAAGGCCATCACCTCCCTCACCCTTGGAACACCAAGCACTTGAAGATCTACTACCCATGAGGAACTAGCCTTTAAGGCTCATAATAAAATGTACGCCTCCGAGCGACTAGCCTTTAAGGCTCTTAATAAAAATTCCAATGCGGCCTCGGATGTTTACTCGACTGTTTTGGTTAGTACGACTATGACCTAATGGTTTGACCCCTAAGGGGTCGGAGTCTAATCCTAAAAAGATCGAAAAGGCATCCCTTTTGAGGGAGAAAGCCTAACCATAATCTGATTCTCCAGTAGAGTATTCGGCTCGACATACTACAATGAAAAGCTCTCGCCCGATGTGGGACGAACCGAGCACTCCAAAAGATCAGACCCAACTAAGACTTGGGTCGAAAACGGATGAAGCAACAAACAAGTGGCTAGACCCACAATGAAGTTAGGTCGATCACAAAGAGACATTGCAAAAAACATATTGACGTTCAAAAGAATCTTCCTCATTAAATCCTCTCGGAGGGACAAAAAGTACATCAACACAATTAATGATGACAGTCCAAAAAAAAAATAAGGCCTTCACGATGGAGGTGCTTGGGCATCAGGAGCTTGATCCGACTAGGGAGCTTCGGCGGGGGCGTCTTTAGGCTCCTCGGGCAAAAGAGGATCAAGGTTAAGGTCTGGGTATAGACCCAGGACCGCCTCGATACAAGCGTCGAAGCCGCGGTTGTAAAACATCGCGGCCTCGACGTCCCTCTCCTTGGAGGTTTTGAAGTCTTTAATTGCAGCGGCAACTGCCGCAGCCGAGGAAGCTTCATCCTTGACTCACTGGGCCTCCATAGCCTGGGTGATGGCTCGAGCCTGTTCTTCAGCCACCTCGGCCTTGGTATGCTTCTGGGCTTCAGCGAGCTGAGTGGTCTCCATGGCCAAAGAGTCCGCGTGGGCCCTGGCGTGGGTCAGTTCAGCGGACACTGCATCGTCACTCTTCTTAAAGTCATCCGCCTTGTCCTGCAGATGTAGCTCTCTGGCTTCCAAGTTGACGATGACTCCCTGTACTCGCCTAACCCTGACCCTCTCGCCAGTGAGCTGTTGGCACAGATTAGTCTGCTCAGACCTTAAAGCCGCTGCTTCGGCCTGAAGAGCCTCCAACTCCTCCTCCCACCTCTTGTGCTCCCGCACCCTCTGCCGAATCGAGAGCAGCACCGGGATGGCCTGAAC
Organism: Magnolia kwangsiensis; assembly: GCA_037074715.1. Classification (NCBI taxonomy): domain Eukaryota; kingdom Viridiplantae; phylum Streptophyta; class Magnoliopsida; order Magnoliales; family Magnoliaceae; genus Magnolia; species Magnolia kwangsiensis. The sequence continues at coordinate 171,071,043 of CM073571.1, forward strand.
AAGAAACAAAGATTAGAATCTACAGTGTATGACGACATGAAAGAAAGAGTCTTCTCGGAGACGTACCATGTAACATACGGAGGAGAGGTCGTTCAGAAAGCCGCCCTCCGACCACTCAAGGTTCTGAGTGATATCCTCTTCCTTTGCGTGCTTGGCAGCCCACGGAGCCAAGCACGCCATATGATAGTCGGGCTCAAACCTCCCACCGCTTGTGCCCGCCTGGGCCGAGGCCTCAGCCGCCTCGGCCCCCACCCTGCTATCGGCCAAGTTTTGACCTTCGGCGCGGACCTCTCCCTCGACCTCAGGGGGAAAGCGTATTGTCAGCCATTTTATTAGCCTCCTCCCGTTCGGAGGAGGAAGGAACAGCGATGGGGAGCTCGAAGGCTGCGGCAGGTACCTACGCGGTGGGGGGAACGGTCACAGCGAAAGCTCGAGGAGCAACGGAGCTCGGCATAATTGGGGGGCCGACTACAGTCATTTGGACGAGCCTTGGTCGAGGATGTATCAATGGGCGCAAGACTGTCGAAGGAGCCGCGGCAGTGCTAGGGCGCTCCAGAGTCGGCAATGCGGAGGAGGAGCCGATTGGCCTAGGTGTTGGGGCTGCTGGGGTCGGCGCAGTGGAGGATTCCCCCACACGAGGGGGAGCTGCCTATTTTCAAGTGATCTTCACTTGGGGGGCTTCCTTTAACAACTCCGCCGCGGTCGATGCCGCTTTCCTCTTCCGAGCCCCGGACGCCTCGGCCATGCCTGCGAAAAAGAAGATCATGTCATCTACAAAATATATGAAGGAAAGTTCATTGAAGAGATTAGGGCAGCTTCCCGAGGGACGTGAGCAAAGGTGGGGATTTGCAAAGCCCAGACCAGTGGAGGTTGGCCGCAGTGATCAGATCCGCCCAGGAGCGAAGCGTCTCCGATTGCGCTCTGTCCTTTGCAATTTGATTCTTCTGGTCCAAGTCGATGAGCGGCAACCCCTTTGCGAAAGCTGCAAAACAAAAAAAGAGATGTCACTTCAACAGAAATATGTGAAAACCAAGACAACAATCCGAATGCCAGATGAAGTCTGACCTAGTTTCGTAAAGTGGGTCGGAATACGAGCCGTCGAGGTTCTAAGCTCAGCCGCTGGTGCCTCCCAGTCACCTGCCCCCAGAACCACTTATTCTTCCAGTCCTTGTTGAAAGTCGACAGGTGCATCAGTAATCCTGACCCCTTACTCCCCCGAGTCACAAAATAGTACCATGGATCGTTACTATCATGCTTGACCAGGTATAGGCTCAGCAGCTCCTCTGGGGTCAGCTCAGAGTTACCAACTTGCCTCTAGATAATATAGGCAGAGATCATCACCCTCCAGGCATTCGGAGTAAACTGCCCGGGGGCTAATCCGAGATGAGCCGATGTAGAGGGAGCCGGACCCCGCATTGCAGCGCACAAAGGAAGATGGTCACTTTTCCCTCCGTATGAGGGCCAACAGCGTCCAAAGGACAGGGAGCCCGTATCCGAACGGAGTCAGGGATTTGGAACTCCGAGCGAATCCACTCCATCTGAGATTCTGACATGACAGAACCTTCGGGAACTACCTCTGCCATACGCAGGCTCGCAGACATTTCGGTGGTGGCAGTGGTCTCGACTCAGCGGGCTCGGGAGGCTGTCCTCTTGCTGGGCTGCTTGGTCTTAGAAGCTAACATTTTTTTCTTCCGAGGCGGGGGTACAGGAGAGTGGTCTCGAAAGGGCCTTTCGAAGACCCACTCCCACTTTCAGTAGTCCCCGGCTCAGAGTCATCGTCATATTCGCGAACCATTTCCAGATTGAAAAACATAATAAAAAGAAGGGCGAAGGTCAGCGAGACTCACCGGGTGATTGCCGGAAATCACCTTCTGCCGAAAACTTCGAATTCGGCCGGAATCGCCTCTCCTCGGAAATCGCCTTCTCCGGTGGACTCTTACAAATCAGAACGTAAAATGACAAACGAAAGTCCAGGGTGCCTTATATAGGCAGCGAAGGATTTTCGCATTAATGGCAAGCTTTAATGGCAGCAGTCGAATCGGCACGAACCGATCTCCGAGCACACATGACAACATCGCATTGGATGAGTATCCAACCGTCGGTACGGATCTGACGTCGGACAATGTTCCTCGACATGCAAAGCGATGCCCCGGCAGTAGGAGCCATCATAAATATGCCACTTCAAGCCTGCGTGACAACTTCTCATAGGCTGGGAGAAGATTCGGGATCGTAACCGTCGCCACGCGTTAACCAAAGCGACCAGCATGCGTAATTCGAGACCTTTCATCATTGCGATGAGGGCGGGAGATTCTCTCTACAACTACTCTACGAGCCCTCAAGCAAGCTCGAAGAGTGGGGGGCTTCTGTTATGGAGAGATCCGAGCCCGTGGCAAAACGTTAATCGAACTTTAAGTCCGAGCTGAGGCGCCCAAGGCATGATCCATCTGATAAAGACTACAGTATCGCAACAACAACACGCGAACGTCTTTGAGTCAAAGACAGCTCGGAGTCGGTCTTAATTGTCAGATCAGATAACCCGCTACCCCCCAACTCCGAGGCGATCAAATCAGTCGGATCGGCTTCGGTATGACTGGTCGGATGGCGTCTCAATCAAAGTGTTCTTCGATATGGCCTGGCAAGCCGAGCCGAGCAGACCTTCTGACGTGCGTATCCCACTTCCTAAACATGTAAACTGCCATAACCAAACGTGACCGATAACTTCGCTCGCAGATGTGCACGATCCGCCAAATACGCTGCGTGATCAATAGATTGCGGGCAGTATCTCCATGATCCTCGAATCCCTTTGATCGTGCCGAGATCATCGGATCCGGACCGTCCCACAGGCAAGTATAAATAGCCCGTAATGCTATGTCTACAGGTACGTGAAATCGAGCTCTCTTCTACTCTACCTAAACCCTGATTCCCTTGTCCTGACTTAGGCATTGGAGGGTCCCCTGGCTTAGCCAGGGTCACCTTTGCCTTTCCTCTTGGTATAGGTTCTAGGGATAATACGCAAAGGGTGAAGTGGAGAGAGGGCCGACCAGATTTTTGCATCAACAATATTTATTTTACATCTAACCTATTGATTTGGATCTAAGTAATTTTTGGGGCTCACGCCACGTAATGAAATGAAATGAAAAATAAAAATAAAAAAGGAAGGCGTAGATAAAGTAAATATATCATGGTAAAAATAAAAATAAAAATGGAAGGCGTAGATAAAATAAATATATCATGGTAATGCTCACGGAATGCTGTTAGCAGCCACCTGGCTACTGATGTGCTGTTGGTAGCCAATCCGTGTCCCTTAACGGGAGCGGATTAAGTACTACGTTTGTTTAGAGCACGGGACAAGCAAAGGCTCTAAGTAGAGCCCGGCAGACTCTCGGGCAGACTCTGACTCGATCCGACGGATCTGACCTAATTCAATCCGAACCGAAGGTTAGGATTAGGCCGGATCGAGTAGGCCCACTCAGATCCAATCGTATATTGGATTGAGTTTGGATCAGTGGCGAAGCTAAACCGATCCGATTCGATATATGGTGGAAATCATTACTTCTATTTAGATATGCATCAATTTCGGATTCAACCCCTAAAATGATATGAAAAAAATAATGAATGGCGTCGATAAACTACACGCATTCACGGTGGGCCAACAGTGTTTGTGTGACGGTGCGTGTGCGTGTGTTAAAGTACTAATAATAATAATAATAATGATGTTCTATCCTACGCCATCCGACTCCGGAGGTGCTTGCAATGATGTCTGTGTTAATATTTTGACTAGGGAGTGCGGTACTATGATGGTCCTAAAGAAGATTTCAAGGGTTGGTGTTTCTGTCCTTACTTATGTGGTGTGGCCCACTTGAATCTCAGATCTCATTCATGTTTGGGCTCATGTCGTAAAATGAAATGGAGAAATGGATGGACGAAGTGGATAAAACGCAAATATCACGGTGGGCCTATGGAGCCCACCGTCATGTTTATATGTCATCCGATCTTTAGAGATTTTCTTATAATTTTAAAATAGTTGAGTGTTGAATCAACCTAATTTTTAGGATCAAAGCTAAACAAGGGTTAGTGTGCCTAATGGGTGGTGTGGATTTCATGTCCATGAAATTATTTCCCCACTTTAGAGGAAGCTACCGTTGATAAGTAGGTATGCACGAGCTTTCCTTCCTAGCAGTCCATGACGAAATTGCCAGCTGTACGTTCTTATATATGGGCTTCAGTGTGCCCCACTTTGATCATATAATAGTGTTAGATGGGAGGAATCCCACGTAGATTGAAACCGACCTGAAAGTAACGTGATATGGATGGGTGATATTTGAAACATGCATAACCCGCAGTGGACCGCACCAGTACGCCCCACCCGAGATACCGACCATAATTGCTGGATCACAACCGTTGGTTCGTAATTTTAGTCGAGAAATTTTATTTACAACACCTTATACTGCTAATGCTGGAAAAACGTCACCTCCGCGTGCCCACGTGGCATACACATGTGCGATCTGAGTCGTTGATCAAGGGGAGTGCCAGGACTACTACGTCCTAGCTGAAGACCCAGCCTTTGGACAGGCCACGTTCTCTTTCGCCACTGGGCGCAGATTAGGTACTACCCCCGTCCGTCTGGAGCTCGGGACGGGCTGGACATGTAGCTCGTTGAGCGGTGGTAAGCGGTTACGTGATAAGGCACCAGGCCACGTACGTGAATTGAAGGCGTTAGCTCGCGTCCACAGATAACCCAACTCTCTCTCAACTTTTATTTTTATTTTTAGTTTTTTTATTTTTTAAATTTTATTTTTTACTTTTTTCGGTAGGCGGGAGTAACGTTGTCAAGTTGTGTGGGTCTTACAGTGATGTATGTATTTTATCCGCACTATCCATCCATTTGAAGAAATTATTTTAAAACATGATATAAAGAATAAATTAGATCCAAGGCTAAAGTGAACCCCACCACAAAAAACAGTGGGCAGGGTGATGTTACCGTTGAAACTTTTCCAAGGTCCACAACAATGTTAACCTTTTCATTATTAACTCATATTTTAATGATAGGCATCACTCTCACCACTGTTTTGTATGGAAGGGTCTTTTAAGGACGCGAGCTAACGCCTCAGCCTACTGACGTGCCCTCGTGCCTTCTGGCAGGAGTACTTACCATCACTCAACGAGCTACGCGTCCAACCCGTCCTGAGCTTCAGATGGGCGGGGGTAGTACCTAATCCGTGCCTTTCATCAGAGGGCATGGTTATCCCTCTGCTGGCTGGACGCAGGTTGCGTCCTATCCCTTCCTGACGTCCGAGCAGGGCTCTGTGGGGCCCAGTATGATGTAAGTGTTACATCCATGATATTCATCATTTTTCTTATATCATTTTAAGATATGATGCACAAAATGAAGCAGCTGCAAGGCTTAAGTGGACCACAAAGTGAGGATTGAACGTCCATCATTAAAAACTTCTCAGGAGCTGGAGAAGTTTTGGATCAAGCTTATATTTGTGTTTTCACTTCATCTACGTCTACATGACCTTATGAATAGGTTGGATGGTAAAAAAATTCACAATGGCCCTTAGAAAGGTTTCAGGGTGGGTGTCATTATCATGGTAGCTTCCTTTGGTGTGGTCCAATGTAGCCGTGGACAAACCTCATATTTAAGATCATATCTTAAAATGATCTGCCAGCTATCCGTTTTGTACATTGCATGGGCCACGTAATAAGTGGACCCTTCAAGGTTTTGGGGTGAGCAATAATCGTCATGCTGACCTTCAATGAACAGCTTAGATCTTTCGCACCTCCAAAAATCCCTAACCATTGCCTACAACTGTCAAGGGGCTGTTACCAAAAAGCTCCTGCGAGGATTTATATTCACATGGAAGGGCCTGCATCTTTACGTTCCGTGTTCTTTTGTCGTGCTGAACGGCAGCTTTTGCACACTTTTATTTATTTAGTATATTTTTAAGAGTTGGTTAGTGGAGGAGGATTGTGTACTAACGCAGCGAGATCAGTAAACTCTGTGGGACCCACTTTTATGTATGTGTCTTATCCAGACTGTCCATCCATTTTTTCAGCTCATTTACGGGCATGAGCTTAAAATTGAAATATATCTAAAGATTAGATGGACCACACCACTGGAAATAATGGACTAATGACGTCCACTACGGTAGGGGTTCAATCCCCGCCAACATCTGCAGTGATTGCCGCTCCATCCTGTCTCACATCAAAGGTTTCGCAGCAATCGTCGCACCATCTTACTCACTGGGACATTTCAACCATCTTACTCATTGGGACATGCCAATTGCCTTGATGACCGGTATGTGTTGCACGCTTCATATGGTGCGGTCAACTTGAGCTTGTATATGCTTCGATTTTTGGACGTCTACACTGAAATTAGCTGTAAAAACGGATGGATAGTGTGGATAAGTCACATACATTTTGGTGGGCCCCACAAAGTTTAGTCAGCACTTCAAAAATTGCTGAGAAGAATCTACAATCATTTCGATTTTAGTGCCCATTTTGCAGTTCCGTTCTAAGGATTCTTGTTGTTGACTGATAAGAGATAGTTGCGCACCGACTTCCAGCGAACAGTGGTCGCAAGCAATCCTTACCCTTTCTTCACCTAACGATTTCTTCTTCGCTCGTCCCAGAGTAGTTGCTTTCATATTTTAGGGCTGGTTGGTCATCACCAGCTTTTTGTATTTTTATTTTATTTTATTTAGATTCCCATATACTACGGCGAAGTGGATTGTGTAAAGCACACTGAGAAACTACGTAGGGCCTACATAGAATGTGTGCGTCTTATCCACACCATCCATCCTTTTTTTCAGATCATTTTATGGCTTGACCCAGAAATTTAACCATATCCTAATATCAATTGGACCACACCATGTGAAACAGTAAGATAATGACGTCCACCGTTGAAACCTTTCTAGAGCCCACAGTGATTTTTGTTTGTCATCCATCCTGCTCATAAGGTCATACAAACATGGATGAAGAGAAAACACAAATATCATCTTGATTTAAAATTTCTGTGGCCTCCAAAAAGTTTTCAACGGTGGGCATATTCAATTCACACTGTTTAGAATAATGTTGTCCACTTGACCTTTAGATATGCTTCAATTTTAGGAACATACCCTAAGATGAGCTAGTAAAACCGTTGGACCGCATGGATAAGATACACACATCACAGTGGCCCCACAGAGTTTACTCAGTATGCAATCCTCTTCCTATATACAAGGTAAATATTTTATTCGAAAAGTTTTACATTTATTTGGTAGCTGACAAATTAAAAGCTTGTGGCCATGTTCAGGCAACCTTATCATAAAATATCCTTTTGGCTAACCAAACATACCTTTAACCAAAAATTTCAAAATAGTTGGTCGTCTTCATCATTTGTTCTTGAAAATATCATATATGGTCGAATAGAAATAACAAAATCATAATGTGGACGGATGCGGATTGTCATGCGAGTAAACTCTGTGGGCCCACTGTGATGTATGTGTCTTATCCACACCGTCCATCCATTTTATCAGGAAATTTTAGGGCATGACCCTAAAGTTTAATCATTTCCAAAGCTCAAGTGGACCACACCATGAGAAATAGTGGGAATTGAAAGCCCATCGTTGAACACTTCTTGGGGGTAGTTTTTGAATCAAGCTGATATTCGTGCCTTCCCTTCGTCCGAATCTCCACTGTTTCTCATTACATGGTTCAGTTGAGCTTTGGATATTGTTAAATGTTGGGATCATGCCCTAAAATGAGGGGTACCATGGATGGACAGCATGGATATGACACATTAAAGTGGACCTACAGAGTTACTCAGTACGTTGGTATGCAGTCCGGGTCCACTGAAGACTGAATCACGAAGCCAAACAAGGAGAACCTACAACATGCTAAAATCAACCACAAAATTCATTACATGAGATTTTTTATTGCCTAACCTAATAGTATTGTTAAAGTCCCTTGATATACATTGATATGTCATCTTATAATGGTTCCGGCTTTTAGATAAAGTAATTGTTTGACATAGTATCCGAGCAAAAGGTTAAGTATCCAAATCTTGAAAGCACAAGCATGCCTCAATTAATATGTTTTTTCACCATGCCGGAGCTTTCAGAGAAAGTGGTTGTTTGACAAATATAAATGATAAGACAGTGAACATGATCTCAATCCTGCAAAAGCAAAGTGAAGCGAATTGGGCCTGTTAGCTTGTTCAGCCTCTATCCACTTCTTTTTTCTTCCAATCTATTTTCTCTCTTTACCTACTTTTCCTCAAGTTTATGCTTATCATGATTGGTAATTTAAAAAAGAGTGAGGGATATTGAGGTGATGATTTTTCTATTAAGATTATATCCCATTGTGATTGGTTAAATGACATAATAACAATATTATATGCTTTTTTACTGCGATTTTATCCAATTTCTTTGCTTTGTTTTGTTTTTTTTCCCCCTCCAAAATCTTGTTTGAAAAAGTGAAAATTTTAAAAAAATCTTTAGTCTCCCATTTCTAAGAGAGAAAAAGCTAGAGGAATTTATAAGCTTTGAGTTCTCTAGTATTCTTACTTGAAAAAGCAAGAGAGAAGAAGGCTAGCTTGTGCGCATTCTAATGCTTCTAGGGCTAAGTACTAGAATATACATACGCATGCACAGGCGCTGGTGTACGCACATGTATAGCGTGGGCAGTAAGTTATGAGGCAGTGTGACTGTAGAGGTGCTAGTGGTGCACTTCGCACGTGCACATTGTGTTGTGAATGACGCTCCCATGTGACCTACCGTGGATCGACACGATCCAGTGAGAGTTGTAGTGTGACTAGGCTAAGCCATTACAAAATCAGTTGTTTATATAATCGGTTAATAAAAAGTGACCATTGCATGGATCGGTCGACAGATATTAACTATTACAAAGTTCGACTGACATATTTCAACCGTTATGGAGTTTCGACCGATAGAATTTGATAGCTGTGCCAATTGATCAGTTGAATATTGCCGTTGTGCCTTTCGGTCATAAGAAGCGGTTGCTTCATAAACGAGATGGCTATTTTTTTAGTGAAGTTGGTTGCTTCATCAAAGATATGATTGCTCTGAATGGTTTCAAAGTCGTTTTTTTTTTTTTTTTGAAATGTCTCTTTACATAAATGCACGACCTTACATTCTCTATAAAGCCTTGTGTGAATCAATGATTAACCACAAGTTGCATTGCTCTTTTAGAGACAAAAATTCTCTGTTTGAATCTCTATCATTCTCTTTGTAAATACGCTAAGTGGGTTCTTTATTTTCTCAATATGTAGCTTATTAGAATTGCAAGCTACATACCGAGTTCTGATTGTGGTATCTTCATGATTGTTGTACGTGAAACCATTAAGGCTAGTCGTATCTTGGAAGTGGTTTGTTAGAAACTCGGTAACAATCTTATATCGATGAGAGGAGGCGAATGATGCTTTAAGGAAAGTGTATCTAATACGTGCTTCGAACCTGGTTTGATTTTCTCTATTTTATTGTATTTCAGTTTTTGAAATATACCTAATTTCTCAACAGTCTTAAGCATTATGCAGATGGAGACGAAATAAGCATTCCTTCCATCAAGTTAATGATAACACTCTAATGAGGATTCTAACCTCCACATTGAAGATGTGCTTGAACTCCTCAATTTTTTATAGATTATACTCAACCTCTACAAGCATATTATTGTTTAAATCTTCTAAAAGACCATTCTAGGTGAATCTCCTATGAAATATAACTTTCCATTAGTTGTAAGAGATTTAATCAACTTCCCATCACTTGGTCATCTCAAAGGAGCACTACATGCAAGGTGTTTGATCTTGGAGCTAGAGCCTTGACAAAGCATCGATATCATGAACTGGGGAGGGGGGCAAAATGGAGCTGATTGAACCACAGGAGAGCATCGATCAAGCTACCTAAGAATGAAGTGCAAAATGGGTTCAATCTAACAAGTAAGTTGTCAAGTGTAAGAGTTTATATACTCTTTTTCATTGTGTAGGATTAAAGGTAAGAGTTTATGACCCAAACTCGACTAGATTTTTGTGTAGGACCTTTGCTGTTATATAAGGATTAAATCAAGTCATTTTGTAGGCCATCGGACACGGGTGTATATGTGTTAGTCTTTGTGGGAACCTCTAGCAGAAGTAAACATAGATCATTGAACTATAAGCATGGTTGTTGGTTAGCTTATGGAAAACCAACTAAAGTATCTTGCGGGAGCCTCCGACGGGAGTGTACATCAGTAAGGTTATTGGGTAGGACCGATGTTTATGACAAGCCTATAGAAAATCACACAAAGTCTTTTGTGGGAGCCCTTCCTTGTATAGGATTGTAAAAGTTAGAGGTTAATCTAATTTAAAATCTTTAATAGTGAAATCAGGTACACTCATGGGTTGAGTGCATTCGTTGAGAGTGGATTAAGAAAATCAAAACACTATACATGCTTGTGTTTGGGAGTGTCATTTACAAACTTCTTTAATTGTGCTTTTGTAATTGAATGTTTAATGATATGTATGCATGATTAAATGAATGCTAGGAGTTTATAGTTAGTACATCTCACATATAGATGTACACTATCATGTTATAGAGCAGTTGCTTAATTGATATATCATTTGTAGTCTATGTGATTGGACTCTATTGGCTTAAATGCCTTAGAGTTAAGTGTCTTGCTTAACTTAATTTGTATATTAGCTTAAGTAGACAATTGAGAATTTAAAAATATAAAAATTTTATTTGGTCATAATCACCCCCTTTAAGATATAGCTTTCATTCCTTAGCTCTGCCAAGCTTTCGCACGCACAGTCGTGGTAATCCCAATATGGCACAAGCGAATTTTTAAATTTGACAAGGTAGATGCAGTCACGTGGCAAGCACGAAATCTTCATAATGTGCGTTATAAATATGAATGACAATTCATCACATAATCACAATTATTATAAATTTACAATTCACTTAATACAACATTACAAATTTACAATACAAATCTAATTGGACTAACACGTAACCTGACCCAACCGACACCCTACCCGACCCAACCCAACAGTCCAACACTTAACCCAACCTAACTCGACTCAGCGACCAACCTGAACCAACCTGGACTCAACCCCGCACCCAACCCAACCAAACCCAACCCAACCCAACTCGACTCAGCACCTAACCCAACCTAACCTAACCCAATGCCCAACCCGACTCAACCTAGCACCCAACCTGCACCTGACTCAACCCAGCACCCAACCCAGCTCGACTCAGCGCTCAACCCGACCCAACCCAATCCAACACCCAACCATGCCTAACTCAATGCTCAATCCGACCTAACCGAACTCACACCTGACCCAACACCCAACCTAACTTGACTCAGCGCTCAACATGAACCAACCCCCGACTCAACTCGCACCCAACCCAGGACCCAACCTAATACCCGACTCAATGCTCAACTCGACCTAACCCAGGACCCAACATAACCTGCACCCGACCCAACACCCAACCCAACTCGACTTAACACTCAACCCAACCTAACCCAAGTCCCAACCAAGCAACCAACCCCCCCAAGTCCCAACCAAGCAACCAACTCGACTTAGGATTAAAATAGAAAAATTCTAAAAATAGAATAAGAACCAAAGTTAGGATTTCTTAAAAGAATTAGAATTAGAAACTTACTAAAAAGAAGAAATGAATCCTAATCTTAAACTAATCCTAAAACTAATTAATTTCAGAAACGCAACCGTCAGTCCTTGGCAACGGCGCCAAAAACTTGTTCACTCCCCAAGTGTAGGGATGTGATGTAGTAATAACTTGGTAAGACCGAGGTCGAATTCCAAGGGACTGAAACTCGTACGTTATCTAAAATTAACTAGAACTAGAACTAGGTTAAGATGAATTCTAAATCAATTAGCAATTGTGGAATAATTGTGAAATTATTATCTAAAACTTAAGGAAATCAGAGGTGAGAAACTAGGGATTCAGAGGATCCACTTGTAGGGATCAGGGAGATCTTACGCCTATTTCAAGAATCATAAAAATTAACTGAACTGCCATTGATATAGTTTTCAAGAGATGAAAGGTATATGAATTAGAATGGATTCCATCACCAAACCATGCCCAAGAGACTATGACAAAAAACAGAATTAAACTAATTACCAACCAATCACATGTATGAAGGTTAGGAAGGGTACTGACATCCGACCATGCCCAGGAGACTATGGTGAACAACAGGGCTTCCTGACGTCATAAACATAAAAGAAAAAAGGACATGCTCAAAGCCATTGCAGACCCATTGTAATTTCAGTCATAACAGACCATTAAAGACTAAAAATATTTTCATTAATTAAACTAACATCAACATTAATTCAGTTCATAAATTAAACAGAAATCATAAAATAAACTCTCCCATCTCACTACAAGCTTCACCTCTTAGCCCTAGCTAAGAGGATTTAGCCCGTCATGGATGGACTAATCATCTTAAAGAGAAAAATAAAACAAAGTAAATAAGAAAGAAGAAAAATCAAAAGAATCTCTAATCCTCCTCGTCTCTCTCTCTCTCTCGTGGCTGCTTCCCCAGATGCCCCTCTCTCCACATCTCTTCTCCTTTTATAGTTGTTAGGGTTGGTAGAGAGCACAGCTATGTCGGCTGCGGAACTGAAGTCGGTGGTACACGTTCGCATGCGTAAACAGATACTTTTTTTGGAAGCTCCTTGTGCAGCAAACATCAAAACATGAATCTGAGCGTCCTTTTCGAAATCCACCCCGTCCAATGGATTCAGGACGAAATTTCGTTTAAAGATGAATAGTTTTGAACGTTCGTTGACGCTGCCCAGAGAAGATATCACGCTAAGATCGTTTTGAACGTTTTAGGACAACCTGTTTGTGGCCTCTGTATCGCACACGTGTGTATGTATGTTTGCAAAGTAACAACATAGTTTTGTAGCTCTCGAAGCCCTATATACGGTGGATGGTACAGATCATACGTACGTGCAATGGGTGGGGCCCACAGGTTTTCGCAAAACGGGCAGTGGTTGGACGCGAAACAGGGGCGCGGAAGGTTCCGCTGTGACGTTTGTGGGGCCCATTCCTTCATTATTTTTGGAAATCCATTCCGTCCATTGGATGGAGGAGAAAATTTTGGTTAGAGATGGGTGCTTTTGATCATTCGTTGAAGAGGCCTACAGGTTTATCGTTTCTGCCGTCTGTTTCACTTTTGAAAGGCTGAATTTCCATAATAGCTCTCTTTTGAAATTTAGTCACCTAGGTGTTGGTGATATGGACCGTAGAATCTTGATGGATGGTTTGGATTGTCCATATAGACAATGGGTGGGGTCCACAAGTGCGAACCGACCCCTGGTGCGAAACTCGCTGGAACAGCATTGAAGTTTTTGAATTTGTGGGAGAAAGAGTTGGTCAGCACACGCTGACCGACTTTCTGATTTTCGGTGTGTGGCTAGTGTACTCACATAATATGCACACCTAACTTCACGTGGGGTCCACGGCGGTGTTCTGGAGAAATCCGTTCCGTCCATCCTTTCCATCATATCATTTAAACGGTTGAGACCAAAATTGAAGCATATGCAGATCTCAGGTGGGCCCCAAACCATGATTTTATGGGCTGTTATGTACATTGAGCAACTTCCACAAGGCTCCAGGGGCTGAAATTCAACGTGTATGGTTCATTTATGGTCCCCAAGCCATGTATGAAGTTTCGTGTCAATTTAATGGTGAAAACCTTGTGATCTTGCATTCTACACCAATTTCAGGCCATTTGAAGGTGAACGGTTGGAATTTCTCGGGTCCCTGGCGTGCATATCTGTCGATCTTAATCCCTAGAGTCCATCCCTTGCCTTGGTGATCATCAGAGTGTTAAATCCAAGCTTTTAGCATACTTTTTCAGCTTAAGCTCCTAAATTCAACCTGTAGCATAAACACGATTAAATCGGCCGTTAAACAATATTATGTTCGTAAATCCAAACAATAACTGGGGTCTAATATGCATTATTTGACCCTCAATAACCGACCTAACCCACCCACCCGAACAACCCCAAATCAAACAAATAATCAAATATCATTGATATATATACACACACATAAATCAACCTTTGTGGGTGTGGAGAGAGAGAGAGAGAGCTGGGACAAGTGGCTGAGTGCAGATGTTGAGCTGGGCTGAGATGAGTTGAGCAAATGCTAATCCGGGCTCGGGCGAGTGGCTGAGTGAAGAGAGGAGAAGAGAGAGAGAGAGAGAGAGAGAGAGAGAGAGAGAGAGAGAGAGAGAGAGAGAGAGAGAGATGACTGCTCAGGCGGGCATGGGCCTCGGTGGGTAGGTAAGGGAAATGGAGAAAAAGGGAAATAGAAAGGGAAAGGGAAAGGGACGGGTCGAGTAGGGTTTTGTTTTAGGTTTTAAAATTTTAAGTTTTTAATATATATATATATATATATATATATATATATAATATTTGAGTCGAGTCGAGCTGCCCTAAGCTCGAACTCGGCTTGTTTTCAAAATGAGTTAAGTCGTATGGAGCTTGACTCACCCCGAGTCATCCTGCAAGCCGAGTCAATCCGATCTAAATCGAGCTAAGCCGAGTGAGCTTTTCGAGTTAGCTCGACTCGTGTACAACCATAGTGTAATGCGACTTGACGTAGATCAGGTAATCGGACGTATCTAAATATGGATGGTCCAGTGGAGCTCACTGTGATGTATATATTTTATCCACGTCGTCCATCCATTTTGAAAGATTATATTAGGGCATGAGCCCAAAAATGAGGTATTAAAGGCTCATGTAGACCACATCATAGAAAGCATTAAGATTAAAAATATACCATTAAAAACTTTTTGAGGGCCATAGAATATCTGGATGTAACTCAATTTTGGCCCATGATGTTAAATTAAATTCTAAATCCAATGGACGGAGTGGATTTGACACATAACCCATGGCATGATCTACGACCATTAACACATGACAACCTAGACCCTCAACGTATGACATCCTCGACTCTTACCATATTACAACCATGCCCTCGACCTTTATAACATGACAACATTAATTATTAACACATTACAACCACGACCTTGAGTTTTATAACATGACAACCTCGACCCTTATCACATGACAATGTCAACCCTTCACATGACAACCATGACTCATACCTTGATAACTCTTAACACATGACGACCATAACTTAAACCCTTAACACATGACAACCTTGACCTTTAACACATGACAACCACGACCCAAACTCTTAACACATGACAATCACGACCTAAACCCTAAACACATAATCTCAACTCCTAAAAAATTATATATGTTAATAGTCTTCCAAGGTAATGCATTATAAAATCCAAATTTAATGTCTTTCATTGTCTTTTGCATGATAACCATAACCATCTTTATTTATCTCAAATTCTTTTTGACAATTACTTATCCCCATGACAATAACAAACATGGCCATCCTTTTCTATCCATAACCAAAAGTGGCTTTCATTCGTAAGAAAATGGTATTATAAAAAAATAAAATAAAGAATTCATTTAAAATGTCTTTCACATATCAGTGGCTTGCCCGTATGTTAGAGAAGTTGATGGCAGTGAATGTATGTCGAAAAATACAATCGAAAGGAGTGATAATAGGTCATTAGAAAACAGCTTTGAAAAAAAAAAGAAAAAAAAAGAAGTCCCAAGAAAATTGAAAATAAAGAAGAAAAAGAAGCTTAAAAAGGATGCCAAGTTCCAAGTACAACGACAATTTGGTCCAATTTTTTTTAAAAAACATGTTAGATGACTACCCTTGAATTATTTGAAACTTTCCATCCATTTAGAGATTTTTACACCACCTCAATGCTAATAGGGTCAAAATATAAAAGTCAAAAGCATCTTATAATTTGATTTGGCTCTTTTCTTACGTGATTTTGTTTTCTTTACATTTTCTTTATATAATGTTTTTTTATCAACAAAAACATAAACAACGGATCTGGACTCTTCCCACTAAGTCACTAACACCAACAACCAACTGTAGGTAACTTCCTCGCATCAAAACCTAAAACGTGTCCCGTGCACCAATGTGTACATGTAAGCCACGTGGCAAGGATCCTCGCTCTTTATCTCAAGGAGCCCATCAGTGATGGTTCATCAGGAAAGAATCTCCAACATCGGACGGTTCTAAAACTTGGATCAACATTACTCAGAGAATAAACTCAACAACTGCTCGAATAACAATCATCCAACGCATCGATGGAAGCATCTAACCTATAAACGTTTTAACCTATATTCTATTGACAGGGGGATCCACCACACTAATGGCATGGATCAACGTGGAATGGTCCCCATTGGTACACAATGGATGCATTGGTACACTACTCACGTAGTGGTACATCTCACCGTACAATTACTCTTAGCCTTGTATTTGATGATTACTTAGTTGAATTTGATTAAGTTCGATGGTCGTTCCAATCATACCTGCAACTTTACAAGCTGAGCACTTTTCGTCAGCTAAAAGAGCAGAATCAATACGGAATATTCTAATATTAGTTTACCATCATTTTGAAATTGCTGTGACTCCTCCGCCAGGGGTGTACATGGCTCGGGGGTGCCAGAGCCGAACTGTTCCTGACGGTTTTAAGAAAATCGAAACTATAACTAGACTGTTCTCACCTTAGAATCCAACTGGAGCTGGACCGTGTAAACTGGACGGGTTCCCTTTCGATTCTATGTTTCTAGGCTTTTTATGAGAGAGCCCAATTGCAATTTTTTTTTTTTTTAATTTGAATTTAAAAATCTAGTCTCTATCCATTACCATTATGATCCATTTAATGAATGATATTTATATTATGTAAGGTGTGTAGAAAGACATTTATAAAAACAATCATAGCTCGCATTGTGAATCATAAATTATGAGATAAATAGGTAACTAAAATATATCGTAAACTAATAAAATAAACAATTAAAATATATTATAAACCCAGTCCGTTCCAATTTCAGTTCATAGTTCAGTTCCAAGTTTAGTTCTACAGGACATCAAATTGAGAATTAAACCAAACTAATTAGTTCTTTAATTTTTATAATCAGAATTGAAATTCGTGCACTTCAACACTACCAGTTTAGTCGATCCGATCCAGGTTACCGGTTCTACCAGTTCCATGTGCACCTTTATCCTCTGCATACATGGGACCATGAACAATTATCCAGACCATCCAAATCATGGTCCTATTGTGGATGGAGCATGTTTCTTAAACCATACTGATCAATCAATCCAACCTAGTAAAATAGTGAGGGAACCAAATTCAAAGGGAAAATTCTGATGGTCAAGATTATCTTCTCATTGCAATTTTTCTCTTATCCTCCATCCATGGTTGTGTAAGCTATTTGGATGGTCTGGATTGCCTGGTACAATACAAGTACTCCACATGTGCGGCTGTGGAAACAAACTTAGGAATGTGGCTCCACAGTCATGTTGTGGTAATCAGTGGGACCGTCCAGCTCGAGATGCGGACATTCTTCCTGAAAATTTGTGCCACCCAAATGGGTGATGGGCCCCACCAGTCACTACCGTCCGATCATGTGATAAACATCAATCTCAAGAAGAAGACAATAAATATGCAATTAATCATCTTCATAATAGTAGATCGCACCAACTCAAAAGTAGAAGAACAATCTCACTTTGTAAAGTGGCATGTCTATTTGCCTGCCAAGTACCTGTGCAAGATCCAAGCTTTCCATCTGGTGGGCCACACTATTTAGATCTTTTTTTCTGAAAATCAGTCCCATTTTACTAATGTAGGCCCCACTTTACAAAATGAATGAATGGCTAGGAAAAAAAAGAAGAATTTTGTTTCAGCTGTCTCCTTTTTGTGTGCATAGTGGCCTACTTGAATAATTGAACGGCCTGATTCAAAGATGGGCAAGATGATCTAACAAGTGTCACCCACCCGATGGACAGCTTAGATCTTTCAAGCGTGTCATAGGGGCACGTGTGAGTGATGTGAATGGGCAGCGCTCTCCATGCATACGGGTTTAGCAAAACTCTAGTTAAGATCCCCGAGAAACGGATGGGAGTTGCCTGTGGCCCCAGCCACATCAAGTTCCCATGATGGGAAGCTGTGTGGGACCCACAGAGATGACCGTTATAAATCCACTTTGTCCATCGGTTTCTGAATATTACAATAAGACAGGAATACAAAAATAAGGGATATGTAAGATTCAGATGGGCCACACCACACGAAATAGTAATAACTTAAGCGTACACCATTGAAACCTTTCTGGAAACAACCATGATATTTATATGCCATCGAAACCGTTCGTAGGGTTATTAACACTCAGATAAGCTGTAGTAACGAATATAATTATGATAAAAAAAACTTCTGTGAGCCCTACAAAGTTTACAATTGTGCACGTTCAATCACCGCTGTTTCATATAACATGGCCCACTTGAATTTTTGATCCGTATATTTTTGGATTCCTAGGTTATTGTGATGTTTATAAACTGATGGACGGAGTGGATTTGTCAAGGCCATGTCTGTGGACCCCACACAGCTTCGGACAACAGAAACTTCCTGTGGCTGGGGAACAGGCAATTCGCGTACTGGAGAAACTTAGAAAGGGTTTGCTAGCACATGCCAATGTAGTACACGTGTAAGATATCCTATCCGTGTGACAAGTGGGGCTCACTGTTATATATGATCTGGCCAAAACTTCAGGCTGTCCAAATATCAGCAGGCCACACATATATCAAAAATTAACAGCCACATATTCCCAGATGATCTAATTGCTGAGTCATACCTGACACAAGGCTCGGATTTCCTACATGTTTGACAGGTTGGCACGTGTGGCTGCCACTAGAGGTGCACGTGGGGCAACAGAAAGTCTAAATTCAATGCAGGCATGATTGGAACGCTTAGAAGTCTAATTGGATGAGGAAACCATTTGGGAGATGTGAGACTAACTTTAAAAATGCATGCATCAAATGCTCACGTCCATTCAATGGTGATGATGAGAGTTCGGAAGGTTCACGTTCACAACCGTTGACAGGACTAGCACGTGCAGGACATCTAAGCCCTGTTTTCAGATGAACAAGGCCAAAAATAAGCCAGCCACAAGCGTACTGATGAAAAAATTAGATATGGTTTGAAAATTTTCTAACGGTTCACATTCCTTGTACGTATGTGGCCCACCAGTTTATTAAAGCAGAATGATTTCTAGATCAGGACATCTAACATGGATCTTCCTGATGAATGGACTGGATTTCCCATGCTTATGCTAGTTTACGACAGGTTACCACGCATGAAGGTGCTCCTGAGCTGCTTGAGTTTTTGAAAAATCTGTGGTGCCTGTGGAAGCCGATTTCCTGTGGCGCCCGCTGCAGAGATATCTCTGTGGCACCACGTGGCACAAGTTCTGTGGGGCCCACATTGATGTATGTATCTTATCAACGCTATCCGTCAGTTTTTTCAGCTCATTTTGGGCACGAACCCAAAAATGATACAGATCCAAAGCTCAAGTGGACCACACCAGAGAAACACCGGGAATTCGCTCACCGTTGAAAAATTCTCGAGGGCCACAGTAGTTTTCGATCAAGCTTACATCTGCGTTTTACATTAATCCAGATCTGTGTGACCTTATGAACGGGTTGGATGGAAAATCAAACATCACAGTGGGCTCTAGGAAGTTTTCAATGTGGACGTTCAATCCATATTATTTTATATGGTGTGGACCATTTGAGCATTGGATAGGTATTATTTTTTGTTTTTTAATCTAAAATAATCTGGAAAATAGGATGGACAGTGTGGATAAAACATCAAGGTACGTTCCACACAGCTTGGGCCACGTCGTGCCATAGTCAATCCGCTTCAGGTGCGTATCTTCACCTAAAATGATGATGGTTATTTGATACTCCCGCTGAGAACGACGCTTGATGTTCCGACACTCAGAGATTCAACACCTGTCAGACATTGCACAAATTAAACCGACCAAATTGTGGAAACTACTTTCCATTAAGTCACAATCCGAAAATCAGATTGATTGAGCAATCCTAACCTCTGATACGTGGACATTGAAATAGGACCACTGGATATCTTTCCTTCTTAACCGTCCAATAAAATTTCACTAATCCAATGGTCAGATAATCTTCATCATACATCTAGACTGGTATCATTATTTGGAAAGTTTGGTTTGAACATCCCATCAGACTCAGCCAGAGTATCAAAGCTTTTCTCCAAATATAATGGGGCTAGAAAGGTGGGTCCCACTTGTCGGCTAGCATATGTGCGGACAGCAAGACGCCACTCCCTTTTTCTTTACGGTACTAATAATTATAGATATGGGCTTAAAGTTGGCTATAATGTGCTTTTGCCACAGTACTAGAACTGTGCAAACTCATTCACGTGTACCACATTCACACAAAGCTGGACTGTCCAGTTATTGTGCCCTAATGTTACTAGAGCACAGTAGAGATTTAAATTGATCCGATGGTTGTAATTGTCTACCCCCTAGTTTTGAAACCCTCCTATTGTGTTTGGCACCCAGGTTTGGGAATCAACTTTAATCCATATATAATATATTACTAAATCAACTTTAATATCTCTAATTAATGACATGTGCAATGTTTGACACAATAGTTGTAATAAGCCCGTTAAAATATATGCTTTGTCGGAACATGATGAAATTCCAAGTCTCAGATGGGCCGGAAGCATAAGATCATGTCTGAGTTACTCACCAACAATTTTTAACAATTAATTTACATGGATAATGCTTGGCTAGTGCTGATCATCATATTAAAATAATCATAGTAATGCAACTGATAACCTAATTGTGTTTTAATATCATTCGTGGGTCATGTGCCCATGATAGTCCGGTGACACACATATTATGCATGCAATTATTGAAAGGATTTTAAGGGCTTGTTTGATTTTTCAAATTCATCGTAAATGCTCCGTTAATACCTACTTATTACAATTTTACCTTGCTTGGAAATAGACAGGTATTTTTGTTTCGAAAAACGGTCCAAAAGGATTAACTTAAATTTGTGAGCCCCACCATGATGTATATGACATATCCATGTTGTTCATCTGCCTTATTATGACATTTTAAGACATGAGTCAAAAAATAATATACATCCAACATTGAAGTGGCTCACACCAAAGTAAACAATGTCCCTAGGAAGTTTTTAAAGATAGGTGTTCGATTCCCTTGTTCTTATGGTGTGATTCACTTGAACTTTAAATCTGGTTCTTTTTTGGCTCATGCCCTAAATTCAGTTGGCATAATGGATGGACGGTGTGGATAATCCACATACATTACGATGAGCCCTACAAATATTTAGTAGCATCCTTGATTTTAACATCAAGAAAAATAAGAGTCAAATCAATCCTAGAAACCCTAACTGTAACTATATATGAAGATAATTATTATCTATTTATAATGCAGTTATGTTTACTTTAAAAAATCAAACAATCCTAAGTATATTTCAAGCTCTCATTGTAAATTTCAAACTCACCGTAATTATACATAAAAATAATTATTACCTATTTATATTGTAGTTATGTTTACTTCAAAAAATTGAACAATTCTAAGTATATTACAAGCTCTCACCGTGAATTTCAAACCCCCTCTTTAAAGAGATTTGAAACACTCCATACTTTCTATTGTCAAACAATAGGGAGATTTGAAATCTCCTTAAATCCCCTCAAATCCATGGGTCCAAATAGACCCTAAGTAGTGGACCTTGAATGGACGGCTGTAAACAAGGACAATTACACTGCAGAATCAGCATGCTCGGTGATGTTAATGATTGTCATATCATCCAGTCCCATGGGCAAGAGGATTTCCAAATCCACATGGGCATGACATGCCACATCATTGTACTGCATTTCCAACGATGATATGGGTTCATTAGAATGATGGAAAACATGAATTTTCTTTTAGTGGCCACCAGTAGAAGCCCTATATTCTTATTCATACGTGCCCTATACACATGATGTGAAGATAAAATCTAATAAGTATATTACAACCAAAAGTAGGTTTGGTTTAATATATTATTTCTTTTAGAGGAAGAATTTGACCCACGTGGGATTGGACGGTCAAAATAATGCAGTGTTTTCATCCATACAGTCATTGTGAAATAACGGTGGTAATTCCACCCAATGCCATTCAGTATCATTTAACTCAAGGTATTGCATGCGTGGCATGCATTAACTCGAGTTAACTGGAACGAAGTGGTCCCAAAATAAGATTGGTTGAACATCCTACCGTCTGATTCGTGGATGCTTCTTGTTGGAAGTGGCTGAGTGGTGACCCAACGTTCCTGGTGACTGGACTCTGTGAGGCCCACCATGATGTTTTATCCATGCCGTCTATCCGTTTTTCCAGCTCATTTTATGTCGTGAGCCTAAAATTGAAGCATATCTAAAGCTCAAATGGACCACACCACAGGAAGCAGTGGGAATTGAACAGCTACCGTTGAAATTTCAAAGGGGCCACAGAAGTTATGGATCAAGCTGATATTTGAATTTTTCCCTCCATCCATACAGGTCTATGTGACCTTATGAACAGGTTGGATGGAAAATAAGCATCACGGTTATCCTAAGAAAGTTTCAACTGTGTATCCATGCTGGTATACTCGAGCTTTGGATATGCTTTAATTTGGGCTCGACCATTAAAATGGGCAGGCAAAAAGGATGGACGGCCTTGATAAAACAAATATATCACGGTGGCCCCACAGAGTCCATCGCCAGGGATATAGGTGGTGATGGTTCACTACCAATCCGCTTCCCTTGTTGTTGAAAAAGGACCGTTGGATCTTTTTTCATTTTTAACCGTCCAATAAATGTTGACCAAATACGGCTGATAATTGAAAGAATGTAATTTTTGTTTCATACTAAAATGCGAACCATAATTTGGACAGATTAATTTGACTTGATCCCTTCCTACATATACAATTTCTAAGCAATTCTAAGCACCTGCGTATCATCCATCACGTTCCACTCCACCAGAGTATCAAAGATTTTCTCATGATGCATGCTGAGATGCAAATGAGCAATTCTCGACCTGGCTGTTTCATTTGCTTCAACCCACTCTTCGTACGTCCCAAGTTATGGGACCATACTAACCATCTGATCGATAATTAGCGAAATGGATGGCTCAAGTATGTTGTAAGAGAAAAAAAAAGAAAAAAAAAAATCCAATTCCCAATGATCTTAACCACTTGATTGGTGTCTTGGACAAAAACGGCCATTAAAAAGAAGGGCCACTCTTTGAATGGCCAGATCTTGTGAACAGTGTAATTTTTTGCTACGTCACTGCCCATGAACAGTGGTTCAATGGATCTGAACCATGAAAGTGTCGGAACCGTTAAAGCATAGAGTAGAATTAAGCAAAGTCCACCCAATCTCATAAAGAGAGCCAAATAGGAATAATTTGATTTTTATATAAAAAAATCACTGCACGGAACAATAGCGTAAAGTGATGAATAATGTACTACGAAAACATAATTATAAGAGATAGATAACCTTAACAAGTCTTGAATTTACTTCAAACTCCTAACTATGCTCTTGAGCTCTTAGGAATGTTTTAAAAAGTCCTAATACATTTTAATCACTCCTTAATTCCGATTACATCCAATATATAGTATCATAATTAGAATATGAAATAAATTATGTACTTACGCAATTCTGATCACAACTTTAATCGGACCTTCAATGACATTGACATCACTCGAAGGCATGTCGATGACATTGATGCATCTTACGAAGCTATCGAGTAGTACCTTTAAAACAATTCATTAACTAACATAAGTTTTTCGGATTTTCTTGAAAAGATTGAGCATCTGTTGATGACACGGACATTTACTTAATAGCATTGAGTGGTCTCTTGATGACATCAACAGATCATGTTAATGAGAGATTTAATACATCAACAACATAAAGATGGTCCAGTCAACATGATGAGAGATTTAATACATCAACAACATAAAGATGGTCCATCCCCCCCCCCCCCCCCCCCCCAAGGTTTAGATGCAAAACCTTCTTTCAGGCCAACACTGCACTTGTGTACAATATCCGAGCCTTACAAAGGGTGGGCCGCACCATACAGATTACCGGGGTAAAAAATTAGATCAATCAACTCATTAATCTTCCACAACTGTACATTGAATCAGACAATAGGTTGTCCATTAATTTTGACCGTTTAGCCTATCCGATGAGTGGACCATCTTGTTTTTTTCTGATGTGATCTTAGTGAATTAGCCTAACTTTTCATAACTAGGATGTTCTATACAAGTGACACACCGGCAGGATATGGTCCATTCATCAGGCAGGATCACTCTGTGTGGACCTATCTAAAGAGTAGACCGGCGTGAATTTTACACCATGTAAAGCTAGCAGTGGGCCACACTTGAATTTCTAAGATCCCATACATGCGTGCGGCAGAGCTTCTACATCCATCTCACGCACAACTGTATAATTAGCTCATTATGGTTAATAAGATTAATTTTGATATTTGCTTTGAAGTATAGAAATAAGCCTTTAACACTATAATCTTTCAAGTCTAACATAGTATGAGAGCTACATTAATCATCCGATTTTAACCCTTGCTTTTTTATTTTTATTTTATCAACGCCATCAATGACTGTTCATCTCCTCTACCCCACCAATCTTGCGATCAATGCTCATATTGTTTTTATTTTTTACAGCAATCAGCCCCGATGACTTCTTTTTAATGTGACGTATCTGATTTTTATTGTCGACTTTGATCATTATTCATCTTCGACTGTGAAGAGATGAACAGGGCTGACATCTATTGCTATTCTTGTTGAGATATGATTGCGAGTCATCACATCAGACCACCAGATTTGCCGACTTCTTTCCTTGTCATCATTTTTCATCAGATTCAATAATCCTTTTGCAAAAATATGGTTATTTTTAATGGAATGTACAAGTTCTTTATAATGTAATTCTCTGATTTAACATGATATTAGATCTAGTTAGTAATTCGGTTTTCGATATGGGTTTTGAAGATGCCAGGTGGAAGAAAATAGAAATCAAAATATAGAGGAGCAAGGTCCACATTTATTGTTATTGGTCTTAAGATATGATGGCTAGTCTTCACATTAAAGCACTTAGCAACTTATTTCATTATTTGTCAGCACTTTTTCAGTTTGGATGTTTTTATCAAGTGGTGCATGTGGGCATGTCAAAATCAACTGTGTGAATAACTTGACATCAAGCGCCAATATAAGGAGATACAATGATTGTGACTGCATATGACCGAGATATGTTGCAACTTTTCAGATTTTCTCTATTTTAGATTTCTAAAAATTCTTGATTTTTTTAAAAACATATTTAACTAATTACGTTGTTACTAACTGACCCTAAATATTCGAGGTGAGCCTATGCATGAGTGGTACTAGTAAATAACCGTACAAATCTGATTAATCAACTATATGAAGCCAATGAATCCGTCCGTTCACTTAAACATCGAGTTTATCCTCGTAATTTATTCACATAGGGCCCAAATTTATCCAACCTACCATTGACTAATTAAGACAACTACAAATAAATACAGATCTACCCAAAGCTACGACAACTACGGGTCGAATCTTAATTAACAAACCAAACTAACCCAATTATCCTTTTATCTTAAGAATCAATGGTTTTTGGTGATTATGAACGAATTGCTATTTTCGCTAGTTGTAAATAGGTCACACTATGAACTTAGCTAATACAAACCCTTATTATTGTGCATAAGAAATCTCGTTACCCAATTCATTTTATAAATGCTTTGATTATCCAAATAAGCTTTAGACTACACGTTAGTGGGCCACTAAACCTGAGACTATAGAAAGACATTTGTCTTAGTGGGCTTAAAATTCATCATGGGACATTGACTCGAGATTGTGCCTCGAATCGCTCAACTTGGACTTGCAATGTCAGTGCATGAGTTGTGTAGATATTCTTGAAATTAACTAAGAACGTAAGTCACTTATCTGCATTCGGTCTTTGATTAAGTTGTGGTTTTCGGACTGTTAGGTAATGACCAAATTTAGAAAAAAAATCTAAGTTAATAACTTGCACATATTTGTATAGCAGCAGCTCTAATCGATCATCGATGACCGTAGAACAGACTTCTGATCATACCCGTCGATCGACGCATTTAAATAGCGGGCCGATTGTATCCATATGTAGATTATTATTAGGGCTAACTATCATACGGTGTATATCAACCCTTACACCCCGTAGTGGGCCCAAAGGTTATAAACACACTCCAATAGGGTTAGTATAATGAAAACATAGCCCTTAGGACCATTTACACAACTTCTGACACTATATAAAGCTTTCATTTGGGCACCCTCTCTTTCCATATGAATTTTTATCTTGGAGAGAGAGAGAAAGAAAGAAAGAGAGGTGGGAGATCTTGAAGTGTTCTTGATGGATTCCCTTCGACCAAACCCTAGCCTTGACCGTTTTTCTCCACCGAATCCATTCCACTCATGATCGAGAGGTAAGAAACAAACCCTACTTCTAAACCTAAGTTTTTCTAAATTGAATTGCATGAGTCTCACCTAGTTACTTCGAAATTGGTGTAGGAATCGTTTTCTCACAAATCCATAACCCTAGGAGCTCAAAATCAGAGATTCATTCTTAAAGGTGAACCATTATTCCTATGTTGCCATTTATCGACCCTTGAGGGTCTCAGTTAATGATTTGTTGTTTGTATATAGCTTGGAGTATGATAACATGTTCACATTTTGATTTGCTCACAACATGTGTTATTATTTGCTTATGAATATTCACATATTTGATAAAATGCCTGAGTGATTGAACGTGTTATTCTATTGATGCTTACATGTTCGATGAAATACATATATGATTGTGTTATGTTATTGATGTTAACATGTTCGATGAAATGCATATGCAATTGTGTTGTATTATTGATGCTTACATGTTCAATGAAATGCTTGAGTGATTGTGCTGTTAAATTTAGGCTTTGCGTGAAATCTTATCATAATTTCTTAACAAATTGTTAGTCTTTAGTGATGTTTAAAATTGCTTATGATGTTGGGTTAGTCGGTAAACTGCCCGAACTAAGGGGTGACCCGAGTTAGGTTGGCCAACTTAACTTTGTTCGATCGACTTGGGTTGAACACGGACGACTGATAGTAACGAGATTACACGGGATGCTTGCACCCAATGCCAGTTGCATCAGGGTTCTTCCAGATCAATCAAATTAATCCACTAGCCAGCTGATCATGTATGTTCACAATATATGACACGACCAAATAGAATTTAGAATACTCCGTTCCTAATGGATGAGTTTATTCGTAACCGTTAGTGCAAAACGATCCCGCTAAGACTTATGAGCCGGGTATGGTAGTATGGAACACCATGTCCGAGCTGTCGGCTTACGATGGGATGACGAGCCTTCCTGTAGTGACCAGTGAGCACTAATGGAGGTGATAGATTATTGTTCGAACAACCCCCGTCAAATTACCTGCCCGATGGTTACGTACTAGAGTACCATTCAAACGACCCCCGTCAAATTACCTGCCCGATGGTTACGTACTAGAGTACCGTTCGAACGACCTGAGTATAAATGGAATTGGGTGATGAGCCATTTTCTTTTGTAATGATTTTATTTTATGTGAGAAGCCCACACCTCAGAATTGAGTGATGATACTCAGTGTTTGGGTGACGGCCCATACCGATTTGATCCTCATACTTACCTTTGGGTATCATGCCATACCTTTGGAATCATTGATTTGTGAGATAAATGGGTGATACCTAAATTTGGATTAAGGGACACTAGTGAGGAGCCGCTACATGCTGTAACGAGCTACATGATTCGGATAAGGACTCATGATATAACGTCAGTATCCTAACTTCATCAATACGCTAGATGAATGGAACTTAATAATTACTCTGTTAACATATGCATTCACTGCATTACATTAGATTGAATTTTACGATTTGACGTTGGAGTCACTTGTGAGGGAGTGTTGACATTTGTAAAATAAGCATTGGAGTCGCTTGTGAGGAAGTGTTAGATTGTAAGATGCATGCATCATTCCATAGTCTCATTTGTACATTTAATAAGAGTATTTAGGAAATGCTTAATTTCTTATTTATCATTAACTGCGTTGATTGAGTTGATAACATGTATAACTTAAAACTAATGGAACTACTAAATTAGCTACTTATTCCCGTCCGGGATGGTGTTTTAAGACACCAGCCATACAATATTATTAATGCAGATACCAGTGAAACCTCATACGGGTAGACTTAAATCCACTTGTGCCATCGCCGTTATGTTTCAAAAGATTTAGCGAAAACTAAAAACTTTACACTTTAATAATCTTATGTATGTATATTATGGCTTGTATAATCCACATTTGGGAAGTTACTGCTTTTTAATTGTACTTTAACTGTTAACCCTATATTTATTGATTTTTTTTATCTCTACCTTGCTTTGGATTTGCTAATTTGAATTGTGCTACTTTGATTGCTCATGTGTGAAATGAATGTGAATTTGAACTAGGTCACACGTGCATTTTCATTTGGTTCACACCCAGAACTCGGGACCAGGGTCTCTTTAGGTGTTGATTTTTAGGGCGTGATGTCTATGGAGATCAGTCACCTATTCAACCACTCGCAGCCTATTTTCTTTAGTGATTAAGCGATATTCAAAAACTGGGATTCTTCTTCAAAAAATGGGTTCCACTTGCCTTTCGTATAAAATGACTTCTTCGATACCAAGTTGTCATCAAACGAAAAAGAAATACTTACAGTTAGTAGAGGCGCAATTGCAAGGAACCTTTTTTTTTTTTAATGAAGCATTGCTTGTATTGAAATAAAAATTCAACGTGTATGAGCATAGACCGAGATTACAACTAATTGACTATGACTACTATGAAAGAGCTAAGCTATAATAAGGAAAGTTAAATTGCAAGATAATTAAAAGTTAATTTGATTATTTGAATGGTTAGTATGAGAATCCTTACTCCATTGATTTCCTATATTATATATAGAATTTTACATTGCATAGATACTCTATATCTGTTTCTCTTCTTTACTTCGATTGAAATAATAGCTGAATCGTCAAATTTCTAAATCCTTTCGTCCCTTTGTAGTCTTTTAATCGTTCATATTCTCTTGACCACTTTCTGTCTCTTAAACTTCTCGGTTGTGCCTTGTCATCAGATAACATGTACTATCCAACTCAACACCAATTGTGCTTTGGTACAAAACGCTCTAAATATTTTCACAAATCTTATGCATGCCATTTCTTTCCCATGCAATGGTATGTGTCATTCCTTGATTGACTATTTTAGGATTGGTCAAAAATAGGGTACAACATTGCTCCTCATATTGATTTGCTTAGGGAAAAAGGTAAAAGTGGCATTGCTCCGGTACCCGATGCAATAAATGCTATCGGCTATCTTTCCACATGTCAACTCTCTATTGATTCTGTTCGATCGATATGAAAATCAAATGACAATTTTGTCTCTTATCACCCAGTTACCAACATGACATGTAGCGCTCTCGTATTGTATGATGAGTCATGATAATCCTTTCATTAATGCACACGTTCCTACCCAATATGTATATCATTTCAAATATGATTTTGTTATTTTCACAACTCTCTCTTCTTCTTCCTAAGCCATTTGTTCGATCAAGATTACCATCGTCATAGTTGATTCTTCTTCATCTGGTCCTGGAACTTTTCATTAGGAAGATGTCATAAGAGAATTAAAGGCTTTGTCGTCTGAGATCTGTGATGACACATTATTTTCTTCCCTCCCATTGATGTGAATTTATCATTTTTCACACTTGGTCCAACATTTCCTTATGGGATTTCCCTTAATCGGTTATGATTACTGTAACATCCTGAATTTTCACTATTTTAAATTTTCAAAAATTCTTGAATTTTTTTTTTATGTAATTAACTTATAATATCATTTAATGACCATTAGCACTCAATGTTAGCATATACAGGGGTGAAACCAGTAAAGAACTGCACAAGTTAAATTAATCAACCGTAAGAAGCCAACGAATCCACTCGATCACTTGAACATTAGGTGTAACCCCATGATTTACTCACATAGGGCTCAAATATAACCGACCAATCACTAATAAATTAAGATAATCATAACTAAATTAAAGATCCAACAGAAGCCGAGTCAGACAAGGCCCGGATCTTGAATAATAGACCAAATCAACTTCGTTACTCTTTTAATCTAAAACCGACGGTTAGAGTAATCATGACCAAATCTTCACTTTCACTAGTTATAAATAGGCCACATTATGAACATAGTTAATCCAAATCCCAATAATTGCCCATGAGAAATCTCAATACCTAATTTACTCTGAAAATACCCCGATTTCCCGAAAAAGCTCTAAACCGCTCGTTGGTGGGCCACTAGTTCCAAAATTATAAAATAATGTCCATCTTACAAGGCTTCACGTCCATCGCGGGAATCAGACCCGGTTGCTATCCAGAACCGCTTAACTTGGGTTAAAGGACGAGTGGATGAGAAGTTCAAATACCCTAAAGGAATGACTGAAACTTGAGTGAATTGGGTTATCCACTCTTATGCAAAGTTGAGAATTTCGGACCATCGGTTTATGACCAAACTTTACCCGTAGAGTAAGGATTTTCCGTACTCATATCCGTATAGTCGCGGCCCTAATCGACTATTAGTGACCGTTGAACATACTTCTAATCATATCTGTCGATCGGCGCATCTAAATGGCGGGCCGATCATATACATACGTAGATCATCATTAGGGCTAACTATCATACAGTGTATATCAATATGTACACCCTATAGTGGGCTCTAGAGCTTAGAGAAATCTTCTCATAGGTCTAGTATAGTAAAAGCCTAGCCCTTGGTATTTCCTCAACCAAATCGGTGGCTACTACAAAACCTCCACCAAACTCACCCATACCAAGAAGCGGATGTAAGAATGGTATATTTTCCTTTAATCGAGTAACCTACTGTAGATTTTTAGGCATTAATGTTGTCTTTCTTGATTTTAATTTAAGAATTGACGATTTTACCCAAATTCCCAAACCCTAAGATCTCAAAGAATGGAAATCTCCTCTTAAGGTGCGGACTATTATCCTTAGATGGCCTATCACCAATTTCATTATGAGTTTAATAATTTTGTATGCTTGAATAATGTATTTGGAGAATCTAGAGAAAACCTAGGAATTGTTGGTTTGTTTGGAATTGTATGGAATTGTATATCTTGTTGATTTTCTCATATGATGTTGTTCTTGCTTCTCACATGATTTGGTACAAATTGATGATCTCATGCTTATGTCTTATTTTATTTCTTATATGAAGTGGCCCTATAGCATGTATGTCGTATTAATTCTTGTGCAATTTGGTTCCATGTGTGTAGGAAGTGCTTAACTTTCTCACTAACCCACACAACTCACATGCACATTTTTCATGATAATGTAACTTGCTTGTTAGGAATATCTGAATCGTATGTTGAGATATATGAAACCATGAAATTGTTATGCTAGTTGATAACCCTGATTGTGGCATGCTATGAAATTACCCTCAACTCTTGGGTTGGTCAGAAAAATGAGGAGAGTGAAGGCAGTCCCTGTAACGCCCCGTGTTTTCAGGACCCGACTATATGACTCGTTTCCCAAAAACACGAGTGTTAACCTTAAAGGATGGTCAAATTCAAGTATTTTTTTTCTCATTTATCAGAGTAAGCAGATGAGCATAGTATGAACAAATCAACATAAAGAAAATTTTTTATTTCATTAGAATATACAAGAACTACTCATAATGACTTATACAAACCAATGTTCCCATTCTTACAAATACAAAATGAATAACATAACATGTGAAACAAGATAAATTGCAACAATCTTGAACTGTGAAATATTGTGGCAGCCCTTAGCAAACTAGAATCATGCACCCTTGTCAACCATAGTCTGCTCCTTGCCAATATGAAGGGCCACCTGTATTACCTGTACGGTTGTATATTTGATGGATGAGTGACTAGCTCAGTGTGAATTCTCCTCAAGATTACACACCGCCGCATTAGGTAAGCATAGTCATAAAACGACAATGCAATCAAAACAGCACATGATGCAGTCTTTTTAAATGCATGGATGCGAGAATGCACATCGGCCTGGGGATGCACATTGTCACGCCCCAAACTCGAAAATCGGATTCACATGAATCCCGATTGTCGAATCTGGTGCCGACAGCCTCCGTAGTGCCCCATTCTCGGCTCCTGACAATCAATTGCCAGATTCCGATCCTGGGATCCTACAAGGAGGATTTTCAGAATGAATTTTTTTTTTTTTTGTAATGGAGCATAACCACAAGCAGAACCAAGTCACAAAACAACATCACCACATATCCACTATATCAAAAACTTTAAGTACAATGCGGAAGGAAAATACAAGGTGATCAAAAGCTCCAAAAGGTCCTGATATGCACTCCTGCCTCAGCGCTGCTGCTGTCCAATGCTACCTGCACGTAACTGTCGTGCATAAGCTTACAAAAGCTTAGAGGGTGGTGTAAGTGTGTGCGGAGGGCAAACGCCGAGTATACAAGATCAGGTAATGCAGAAGTATGCGGTAAGTCCATGAATATACCAAGGCTGTGTAATGCAAGGCATGATGCGAGATATGAATGTCATCGGCCACACCGATGCAATGCAAGGCCTACATAGCCGAATGTCATATGCGAAATGCAATCCAAGCAAGTCGGTACTCATCATGTACACATATAAGTATAATTCCTCTCTGGTTATCACCGGGGTCTAATACACTTCGTAGTGACTGCCACTTCCCTAGCTGCACAGTCAAGCAAGCGGAATAGACCTCACTATCCGCCTGACCAGTAGTCTTCCAATACCTACCCGGCTCGTCGATAGCAAACTCATTTGCGAGCTGGTCAAACTCAGCCTAGCTTATAGCCCCCTCACTCAGGCGGATAAGGCCACACCCCCTTCCAACCGACCACGACACAGTGAGAGACGCGGCCTACTGGTATTCGGCACTCGGGCGCTCGTGTATCCACTTGGTCTAGACGTTGGAGCATCTCCTGGTATCAAAAAGGTTCTGGGACTCTCACCCAAGGACATCCTAAGTGCTCACAGTGCTAGAATCAAGTATTTTCGGTATCCAATACGGCCATCCACGATGTACATGTGGAGCCACGACCCTGATGTCGCTAGGGCGTGCAGTGATCAAGTCACACATATGCACGATGCATGAATCACACCGTCAAATCATGCAGAAATCCAGCGCGTACTACGCAATCATGTGGGCACTCCGTCTCATAACGAGTCCCATAAGTGGTCTGCCCAATGACATATGCTATGATCAGTCGCTACTCAAACCAAGCATACATATGATGTGTATGGGCATGAGTTATGAGATTATACTAAGCATGATATAAGGCAATGAATAGTAACGAGTGTGGGCCTATCAATGGGCCCTAAAGAGAGTTACAATGCGGACATTTAACCAACATTGTACATACAATGTGGACGTCAAACTAACTTTGTTCCCTAGGCACGACCCACCATAAATATCATTACATGAACCATGCGAAACCGTACATTGCAATGGACCCTAAGGACATCCGTTGGGCCTCAATTCATGGGCCTTAGATATATCAAATGGGTTGTATTACATGTGCCTCACATTCATCAAATGGGTTGCATTAATGGGCCTCACCAATGAGCCTTATGTACATTGCAATGGTCAATAATCCATGGGCCTTGAAATACATCAAAGTGGCCTCACAACTTGGGCCTTGAAATATATCAGATGGGCCTACACATATGAGCTTTAAATATGTCAAATGGGCCACTCCATTTGCGCCCCATACACATCAAATGGGCTTGATCCCATGGGCTCTTTATGTATCAAATGGGCTTAGTCCCATGGACCTTGCATATGTCAAATGGGCTTAGTCCCATAGGCTTCGGATATGTACCAAAGTAGGTCTCAATGAATGACCATAATTAAGTAAATTGCGGGCCCTAAACACGCACCAAGGTGGGCTCATTTGAAACATAGATCTGCCTCATTTTTAGCTCATATCATGAAATGAGCTCTCAAAATAGGTGGACAGTATGGATGTAGCACATGCATCATAGTGGGGGGGTGGGTCCACATGGAGGCCCACCATCACACATATATAATATAGTATATATATATATACAATATCATATGTAATATAATATTATATATATATATATATATATATATATATATATCTACACATATGCACACATACACACGCATACACACACACGTGCACTCACACACATGCATACACACACACACACACGTGCACTCACACACCTGCATACACACACACGTGCACTCACACATATGCATACACACTCACACGCGCACTCACACATACATTACAGTGGGCTCCACCGTCCGTACAAACGGTGGATTTCAGGCACATACATCACTGTGGGTCCCATATGGGGCCCACCATAATGTTTACATGCCATCTGACCCGTCCATTAGGTCATGCAGACCTGAATGACGGGTGAAAACAAATTTTAGCTTGATCTAGAACTTCTGTGGACCCCAAGAAGGGTTTCAATGGTAGAATCCAATTCACACTGTTTCTTATGGTGTGGGCCACCTGAGATCTGGATTGAGCTGATACTTGGAGGGGACCCGCTTAAGGTGGGGTCCACCATATGAACGGGTTGGATAGAGCATACACATCAAGGTGGGGCCCACGGTAGGGGCCGTGGGACCTACTCATCCGCCCGCCCGTCACGTGTGGGCGGTACCTGCGCTGGCAACAGCTGTTGCTGCTGCCTCTATTGTTAGTTTTTTTTTTTTTTTGAGAAAACCCGATTTTTCGAGGATTTTCAGGTGTGCGGCCCACCCCAAGTAAATCCACTCCGTCCATTGTATTCCCAAGACCGAAACAGATCTATCAAGACCAATATTGGGTTGTTTTCAGCATGTAAGAAAAATCTGGGTGAACTTCAATGGTAATGAAGCAGTTTTCGATGTTATGGCCCACCAGATACTCTGATCGACCTCATTTTTCGGCTCAACGCCTAAAATGAGTCAGGGAAGAGGATGGATGGCTCAGATTGTAAACATACATCAATGTGGGACCTGCTTGAGTGATACACTCCAGTGGCTTGTGAAAATCAAGCCCATATTGATGTTTTCCTGCCACGTCCAGCGTCCAGACGCTGGACGTTTCTTCTCTATCTTTTTTTTTTTTTTTTTTTGTTGTTTAGCTGGGCCTCCACAAGATGAATGTTACATCTAAGATGGGCCCCACTCATGGAGGGCTTGGATAAAATACATATGTCATGGTGGGGCTCATTCAAGTGGGCCATGTAGCCACATCAACATACAAGAAAATGAATAAAAATGAGAGAGAGAGAGAGAGTGGGACACGCATGATGGAGGGGCCCCGACACTATGGGCCCTCCGTTTCAACCATCCAATCATACATTAATGGTTCCCGTTGCACATGGGCCATCCAAATCAAAGATCAATGGTGGAGATCCCACTCCACTAAAAATGGACGGTCTAGATGACCTCTTTAATACAAGGAAAGTAAACATCATGATGGGGTCCATGGAGAATGGCCCCATCATGGAATGATTGATGATCAAGATGGGCCATTGGCCACATCTTAGGGTCCCAAGTGAGATCCACATTATTGATCGGTGGGCCTCACTTAGCCCATCGTAAAAATAAGTAAACTACTCTATCAAAGCACCCACCACTTGATCTTCTTGGTCCGTAGGGATGCCGGTCTCCTAGAGCTTCACTTTGATGGTGGAGATGGGAAATAGATGGCTAGGATGGGAGATTTGGGAGTGAAAAGTGGGCCTCACACATGCACTTCTCTCCATGGGAAGGCTTGGACGTGGGAGGCTCTTGCTTGCTTGGAATTGTGATGAGAAGTGAGAGAGAGAGGTGTGATGTAATGAGAGATGGAGTGATGTGAAGGGGTGATAGTTGATGGATGTGAGTGATGGGTGAGGTGATGTGTTAGTTGACTTGGGTGGTTGCTTGACTTGTGGAGAAAGGAAGCATGAGTGCTTGTACTTGACATAAAGTGATTGACGGGTGATTGATTTGACACTTTGTAGAGATTCTCTTGGGATTTGCAACTCGCGGTGTTTTTCCTCGAACTGAACGCGGGTCCGCATCTCATTGTCTGGGTATCGGATCGGTGCGTGAGTTGTGGCATTGGAACCACGGCAACGGTGCGGTTGCAATGATACAAGTCTTAGATTAAGCCGACTCAAATGAATAGGATACGACTTACGGTCGTGCGTAACGTCAACTACAGGTAGCGGATTGCCGAAATTTGATGAGAAGGATCGCGGGAAGCGACGAAACAGTACGGATTATGATACGGGTCTTACAGCTCTCCCCACCTAATAAAAATTTTGTCCTCAAAATTTACACTACTATCGCAACTAACCATAACTCAAAAAGGAAATAGGGAACATAATATCATATATAATCAAGCACCATAATACATCATACAATCAATCATCGAAAAGATGGGGATAACGCTCGCGGATCTCTGTCTTGCGCTCCCAAGACGCCTCATCCACACTATGATGGCCCCACTGCACCTTCACCAAGGGAATGACCTTGGTCCTGAGGACCTGCTCCTTCCAATCGAGGATACGAACTGACTGCTCAATATAAGAAGCGTCCTCACGAACCTCCAACGGCTGCCAATTAATAACAGGAACGACGTCTGACCCACACTTCCTCAACATAGAGACATGGAAGACGTTGTGGACACCAGACAACTGTGATGGCAAGGCAAGCCGGTAGGCCACAGCGCCAATGCGCCCAGTGATCTCGAAAGGTCCTATGAATCTCGGGGCAAGTTTGCCCTTCGTCCCAAAACGAACTACACCCTTCATGGGTGAGACCTTGAGATACATATAGTCTCCAACGGCAAACTCCAAGAGACGACTCCGACGATCAGCAAAACTCTTCTGCCGGCTCTGAGCTGTGCGCATCCTCTGTCTGATGATGTCAATAGCCTCTGACGTCTGCAGCACAAGCTCAAGAGCTCGGGACCTAGGAGACGTCGCTCTCCAACCTCGGTCCAACAACTCGGAGATCTCACGGTCTGCCATATAATGCCTCAAAAGGAGCCATGCCAATGGTCGCCTGATAGCTGTTGTTATACATAAACTCAGCCAATCGCAGGTGCTAGTCCCAACTACCTGCGAAATCAATCGTGCAAGCCCGAAGCATATCCTCAAGGATCTGGTTGACCCTCTCGGTCTGACCATCGGTCTGCGGATGATACGCCGTGCTGAGCTGCAAATCAGTGCCCATCGCTCTCTGGAAGCTCCTCCAAAACTGAGACGTGAACCTCGGATCTCGGTCTGAAATAATCGAGACGGGAACACCATGCAATCTCACGATCTCATCAATAAACATCCTGGCGAGCCGATCTGTGTACCAAGTCTCACGAATCGTAAGAAAATGTGCCGACTTCGTCAGACGGTCCACAACAACCCAGATGGCGTCATGACCGTACTGAGTCCTCGGTAAACCCAAGACAAAATCGGTAGATATATGCTCCCACTTCCACATCGGGACGCTCAGCGGCTGCAATAGACCAGGGGGTCTCTGATGATTGGCCTAGACACGCTGGCAGGTGTCACATTCGGCCACAAAACTGGCTATCTGGCGCTTCATCCCTGACCAAAAATACTGGCATCTCATATCGCGATACATCTTCATCGAGCCAGGGTGGATAGAGAAACGCAATCGATGTGCCTCGGTCATAAGATCTCGACGTAAATCAGGAATATCCGGGACACATAATAGGCCTCTGAAGCGAAGTCCACCGTCAGAACCAATCTGTCAATCCGTCTGACTCTCAGAGGCTGCCTCCGCTCGGTACTCCTGTAACGACTCGTCTGTCTGCTGAGCCTCGATCACCCTTGCGACAAGAGAGGGTTGAATCGACAAGCTCGATAGCTGAACGATAGATGACTACAGACCAAACTCAAAGTCGTACTCTGCTATATCCCCGAGCATCCTCCACTCCTGAATCATCATATGCGCCACCAGGCCTCGTGGCTGACGGCTGAGGGCATCCGCCACCATGTTCGCCTTGCCCGGGTGGTACTAAAGATCAAAATCGTAGTCCTTCAGGAGTTCCATCCAACGTCTCTGCCTCATGTTCAGCTCGGACTGAGAGAACAAATACTTCAAGCTCTTATGGTCGGAGAAGAGCTCGAATCTCACCTCATAAAGATAGTGTCTCCACACTTTCAGCGCAAAGACAACCGCTGCCAGCTCTAGATCGTGCGTAGGGTAGTTCAGCTCATGGACCTTGAGCTGTCGGGATGCATAAGCCACCGGCTTCCAGTGCTGCATCAGGACAACACCTAAGCCAACTCGTGAGGCATCAGTAAATACAACAAATCCATCACTCCCAGAGGGAAGAGTGAGGATAGGAGCGGACGTGAGGCGGTCCTTCAACTCCATAAATGCCTGCTCACAAGCGTCGCTCCAAACAAACTCAGCACCCTTCCGGGTCAACCTGGTCAACGGGGCTGCAATGCAAGAGAATCCCTCAATAAATTGTCGGTAGTAGCCCTCTAAATCAAGAAAACTGCAGATCTTGGATGCATTCATGGGCTGGTCCCACTGACTCACGACATCAATCTTCGAGGGGTCTACAGTGACACCCTGCCTCGTCACTACATGGCCGAGGAACTTCACCTCCTCCTGCCAGAACTCACACTTCTCCAGCTTCGCGTAAAGCTGGTGTGCACGGAGGGTCTGCAATGTAATCTCAAGATGTCGCTCATGCTCCTCATGAGTCTTCGAATATATCAGGATGTCATCAATAAACACCATGACAAACTGATCAAGATACGGAAGAAAGACCTCGTTCATCAACTGAATGAATACTGCGGGCGCATTGGTCAGCCCGAAGGACATGACCTGGAACTCAAAATGACCGTATCGCGTCCTAAAGGCTGTCTTCGGGATATCCTTATCTCGAACCCGAACCTGATGATAACCGGACCGCAAGTCTATCTTTGAAAAGAACTGCACCTCCTACAACTGATCAAACAAGTCATTGATCCTCGGAAGCGGGTACTTGTTCTTGATCGTGACCTTGTTGAGCTCGCGGTAGTCTACGCAAAGCCTCAACGAGCCATCTTTCTTCTTTACGAAGAGTACCGGCGCTCCCCACGGTGAACTGCTCGGACGAATAAAGCCTAGCTCGCGCAACTCATCCAACTGCTTCTGCAGTTCCCGTAACTCCAATGGTGCCATACGATACGGGGCCTTCGAAATAGGCGGGTTACCAGGCACAAGATCAATCTGGAACTCAGTATGCCGACGAGGTGGTAATCCCGGAATCTCATGGAACACATCAGGAAAACCATAAACAACCGGCAGCTGGTCGATACTCAAAGCAGCTGGCTTCTCAACGGCACACGATGACAGGCAAGAAAGCTGCCCTCCTCTGAGCTCGAAAATAAACTAAAACTCTGGCACGTCGGGTATGCAAAACGTGACTGTCCTCGCAGAGCAGTCTAATATGGCGTAGTACTCGGCAAGCCAGTCCATGCCCAGGATAACATCAAAACTGGACATCGGCAATACAAATAGGTTGGCAGGCAAGAAGATATCCCCAATCAAAATAGGGCAAGACGCACAAAATCGGCCCAACACTGCGGTCTTCCCTAATGGCGTCGATACTACCAAATCTTCACGGGCAGACTCCAACGGTAAATCGATCGATCGGCAGAAATCATCGGTGACAAATGAATGCGATGCACTAGAATCAAATAGTACACGTGCAATGCATGTAGAGACAGGAAGAGTACACTCGACGACCCCTCCTGATGACTGAGGGTCCCGCTGGGCGGCATAGAATCTGCCCTGAGCCTGCTGGGGAGGTCCAGGTCCCCTCTGAGGTCTCTGCTGCTGCTGTGGTCGCTGTGGGGGCCTAACCTGCTGCCTCTGCTGCTGTGGGGGAGGTATAGGAGGCTTGTGCTGTGGTCGCTGCTGCTATGGTGGCTGTCGTGGGGGTGTATGTGGTGCCCTCGGCTGCTGCTGCTGCTACTGCGGATGGGGACACTCGTGCCTACGATGCCCTGTACGACCGCACCCAAAGCAAGTACCTGTAAACGATCCTGAAGATGGTGCTGGGGGTACTGCTGGTGCTAGGAATGCTGGGCGGGTCGTGCGCCGCTGCTGTGAACGATGCTGCTGATGGGAGCTACTAGAGGGTGTCCTTTTCTGATCTCCCCTCTGATCGCGGGCTCTCTGCACACTGGCCCAATCTGTCTCATATATCAAGGCCCTCTCTATTATCTGCTCAAATGTCGGAAGCA
Organism: Magnolia kwangsiensis; assembly: GCA_037074715.1. Taxonomy (NCBI): domain Eukaryota; kingdom Viridiplantae; phylum Streptophyta; class Magnoliopsida; order Magnoliales; family Magnoliaceae; genus Magnolia; species Magnolia kwangsiensis. The sequence goes on from CM073571.1 coordinate 171,111,381, forward strand.
TGTGTCCGATCACACGGCTCCGGAGGGCAGGACGTAAGCCGTTCTCAAAACGGCGGGCCTTCCGCCCCTCATCATCAACAAGATACGTCGCGAATCTGGATAGTGCGATGAACCGAGCCTCATACTGGGACACAGACATGTCCCCCTGAACCAAAGTCTCAAACTCTAGTGCGCGCTACTGTCGCACATGCTCGGGAAAGAACTTCCGGTCAAACCGGTCTATAAAGTCCTCCCAGGTCCACTCAAAATCGACGGCTACCGATCGGGCCACAGATGGCCACCAATATTGAGCCTCACCCTGCAGGAGGAATATCGCTAATGGGACTCGCTACTGGGTAGTACATCTCATGGTGTCAAAAATCTTCTCCACGTCGGAGCACCATATCTCTGCAGCAGTAGGGTCTGACTCACCTCGAAAATGTGGGGGATCGTGCCGTCAAAAATCCTTGAGAAGAGCGCTCGCACGCTCCTGCTCAGCTGTAACACCCTGAAAATCGGGGGTCGTGTATAAACTCAACTCCCGAGTTCCAGACCGTCACTTATGCAACAAAAATGGTTATGATTCAATGTTGTCTGATTTAAAGCATTCACATGAGTAAAAGCATACCAAAACTGCAATTCATACTTCAGATCCAGTGATAAAAGCAAGCGAAAGACTAAACAATGTATATATCACTGTATGGAAAAACAAAGTAATCTCATCTGTCTCCAAAGTATGACTACATCTCTGAGTCTCATATACATATACATAACAAAAGAATAATGTTCAAAAAAGGAAAGTCCCACTGATGTCCCCTCGATCCAGGTCGCCTACGGGAAGCCGTCGTGATACTGCATATACGAGAACTCATCCTGGTCCTCGTCGATCTCTGGCTCCACCTCCTGGATCTCGGCCTCACCTGCATCTACAACAGGGTCTGGTGGGTGTTGCAAACACCATCCCGTAACGTGGGAATGAGTGATCAACTCAGTGGAATCATAGAGAAAAGATTAGCATGTTCACAATTCAATCACGCGATAATAGTAAAGCAGTAAATCAGACAATCCTAATACTGTTGTTAATGTAAGATGATATGACGTGATGTATGCCCTCACCGACGATCACCCTCATGCGGCAACATCATACGACCGCGGCATGCCACACTCCCTAGAGTGCTCCACATCTTCCAGGCACATGCAATGCTATGGTGATATGATTTCCAAGTTGTTATTAGTCCATTCAAACAACAGGATTGGGAAATTAAGGTACTTTCCTTGTATTAATCCCAACACAGATCCTGTCTAGGGTCGTCACTCCTAGTAATCTCATACGATGTATATTTCATAGGTCACTGCAAGGGCTGTCAGGGCTGTTGATCGCACTCGTTGCACCGCTCCCCCATCACCTTATCAATGCAGGCCTACCATACTCTACTGCAACGGAAGGGTCATCGCCTCCCGTGGACTCAGAATACGCTCGCGGTCACTACAAAGGGCTCGTCGCCTGATCAGTGTAGGCCGACAGCTAGAATATAGTGTCCCATACCACCATAATCTGCTCACGAGTCTAGGTGCTCACTGGTCACTACGGGGAGGTTTGTGGCCCCAGCGTAGGCCGACAGCTCGACCACGGTGTCCATACCACCATGCCCGGCTCATGAGTCTTCGTGGATCAAGGTACTATGGTTAACAGGGTTTACAATGGTAAGTTCAGTACCCTAGGTTCAAGCAGTTATGACACATACAAGGTGAACATACATCGGCCAGTCGGGTTACTTGACGGGCTCGACTAGCGCGATCGCATCTCAAGTCGAACGACATGAAGTGCGTAAAACACTTCGCGTGGCCTAACCACTGCCGCCAACTCTAAACACGAATCACGTTCATCTATGCGTCGTTCGTGGCTATGACCAGTCAGCCACGAATTCGCTTGGTTACCGACTGCCTGGACTAAGTCTAGTCCCACACATCTATGGAATCACATTAACATTACATGTAAAAGTATTGGAATTGAAATACATCATGTGAGCATGTTAACACATGTTATAACATTCAACTTAAGCAAATCTTCAAGGCATACTTTCCATGCATGTAATGCAATCATGCATAAGGTAAACATGTAGGAAATCATTTAGGTCAGCATATTAATCAAGAAATCAATCTCAAACTACTACATAACATCATTTAATTCAATACATACTAATACAAGCATTTATACAAACACATACACTACACTCTTAAGTCTACATATAGTATGTCGACCCAAAGTGCGCAACTAGGCGAATCTCTTCGCCAAACTGATTATGCAAGCATTCCTAACTCCCTAATGCGGCGACAAACCATGTCAATCACGTCAGCAAAATATGCATGTAGACCGTACTTCCTACAAATGACTAAAATGCCCTAAATCTCATATTCTTCGTTAATTTACGAAACAGGAAACGGAGAGCATGTTGTACATGTCAAACGGCGATGCCGTCGATAATCTACTATTAAACGACATTGAAAGCGTTGTAAACCGTCAATCAAAGCGTCTAAAATCCTCACCTAGTCTCTTACGGTTGCGGGATTTTGAACGGAGCGTGTACGCTTCGTCTACGGCGGTAAGAGGACCTGATTTATGAAGTACGTTAGCTAACATGCTATGAATCTAGGTAAACCCTAAATTAGCAAGTTTTAGGGTTATTTTATACCTGAAAAAGGGGAGAAATCACCAGCCAGGTGATTGAAAAGAAGTACTGAAGCAGCAGCTGTCGGTGGCTCGGAAGCGGGAAAAATCCCTTCTTCTCTTTCTCTCAAACTCTCTCTCCTTTTCTCTAGGGTTTGGAATTTTCGGATGGGAGAGAGAAATGAGGGTTTCAACCCCTTTTATAAGCTTAAAAATGCCGAAAATAGGCTCCGGGACGAAGTTTACTTGGTGCCTATCCATTTCGGGGCTGTTTCGGTCCAAAAACTGCTTTCTGGTGGTCCCCTGGTCGATTGCGATCGGACTTAAGCTCATGTGTACCAGATGTAGCTCGTATTAAGTTTTCAGTCTGGCAGGGTTCGCAGATCGCACGTGGCGGACCAGTTTCAGTTCAGCGGTCACCGCACGTAGATCAGGGCTAAAAGTCTCATGATAATAAATAGAAATTTTTCCTGATCCAAGGGTGTAATCTGGATGAATTTTGACGGTCAGAACGCTTAATACTGACGCGTCAAGTCGTGTGCCAGATTTGAATTTGAAATTCCAAATCTGTCCCTATTCGCGGTCGCTTCAGTCCGGGTTCAACGAAATAGTCTGTGATTATCGGTTTGACTTGATTTTCGAGATGATTGTCAAGTCCAGCTGGGCGGTTCTAACGGTCTAAGATAGGAGGTATTGGACCTTCGACGCGCGGTCTAAATCTAATACAAAATTTCAATGTGGTCCAGAGAACAAACCCGCTTAGAGTTTGATCCGAGGTTATAGAGTATTGTAGAGTTGTTTGTTCTACTCGATTTGGGTCTTGCAGAACGTATTTAAAGTGATCAGGGACTATTTCCCAGCTACTCTAGCGTTGCGCTAGCTAACTTACGCTTAATTTTCATGGAAATTATTTCTACGCGATTTCGGGTCGAGTTGGTACTCGAGCCCAAGTACGGATTTTTCACGGGCGTTACAGCAGCCTCGGCCGGTGACACTGTGGGACGCCTGCTCTGCCCCTGAAGAATGGCGGTCATCGCCTACAACATCTTCTGCAGCTGAGTAGCACTCACAGGTACGGTCAGATCCGCACCGATCTCAGGAAAAATGAGTGGCATCCTCAGGCTCAAAGGCAGGACTATCTGGTGGTGGAGCAGGAGTAGCAGGTGGTAAAGCAAGAGCTGCGGGTGGTGGTGCGGGAGTCGCTCGGGTAGTTCTTCTAGACATAATGTCTCCTACAGGAAGGAACAATGGCCTATCAGTCTTGAGAATTCTCGAAGACACATACATTAAGGGTTTATGTCAGAAAATCGCTAAATTATTCAGACTCGGAACCTATTTATAGTAGTTATGTGATGTGATCCTTAGGTATTCCCAAGTTATGCTCTGATACCAACTTTTATCACGCCCCAAACTCAAAAATCGAATTCACATGAATCTCGATTGCCGAATCCGGTGCCGACAGCCTCCGTAGTGCCCCATTCTCGGCTCCTGACAATCAATTGCCAGATTCCGATTGTGGGATCCTACAAGGAGGATTTTTAGAATGAATTTTTTTTTTTTTTTGTAATGGAGCATAACCACAAGCAGAACCAAGTCACAAAATAACATCACCACATATCCACTATATCAAAAACTTTTAAGTACAATGCGTAAGGAAAATACAAGGTGATCAAAAGCTCCAAAAGGTCCTGATATGCACTCTTGCCTCAGCGCTGCTGCTGTCCAACGCTACCTGCACGCAACTGTCGTGCATAAGCTTACAAAATCTTAGAGGGTGGTGTAAGTGTGTGCGGAGGGCAAACGCCAAGTATACAAGATCAGGTAATGCGGAAGTATGCGGTAAGTCCATGAATATACCAAGGCTGTGTAATGCAAGGCATGATGCGAGATATGAATGTCATCGACCACACCGATGCAATGCAAGGCCTACATAGCCGAATGTCATATGCGAAATGCAATCCAAGCAAGCCGGTACTCATCATGTACACATATAAGTATGGTTCCTCTCTGGTTATCACCGGGGTCTAATACACTTCGCAGTGACTGCCACCTCCCTAGCTGCACAGTCAAGCAAGCGGAATAGACCTCACTATCCGCCTGACCAGTAGTCTGCCAATACCTACCCGGCTCGTCGATAGCGGACTCATTTGTGAGCTGGTCAAACTCAGCCTAGCTTATAGCCCCCTCACTCAGGCAGATAAGGCCACACCCCCTTCCAACCGACCACGATATAGTGGGAGACGCGGCCTACTGGTATTCGGTACTCGGGCGCTCATGTATCCACTCGGTCTAGACGTTGGAGCATCTCCTGGTACCAAAAAGGTTCTGGAACTCTCACCCAAGGACATCCTAAGTGTCCACAGTGCTAGAATCAAGTATTTTCGGTATCCGATACGGCCATCCACGATGTACATGTGGAGCCACGGCCCTAATGTCACTAAGGCGTGCAGTAATCAAGTCACACATATGCAGGATGCATGAATCACGTCGTCAAATCATGCAGAAATCCAGCGCGTACTACGCGATCATGTGGGCACTTCGTCTCATAACGGGTCCCATAAGTGGTCTGCCCAATGGCATATGCTATGATCAGTCGCTACTCAAACCAAGCATACATATGATGCGTATGGGCATGAGTTATGAGATTATACTAAGCATGATATAAGGCAATGAATAGTAACGAGTGTGGGCCTATCAATGGGCCCTAAAGAGAGTTACAATGCAGACATTTAACCAACATTGTACATACAATGTGGACGTCAAACCAACATTGTTCCCTAGGCACGACCCGCCATAAATATCATTACATAAACCATGAGAAATGTACATTGCAATGGACCATAAGGACATCCGTTGGGCCTCAATTCATGGGCCTTAGATATATCAAATGGGTCTTATTACATGTGCCTCACATTCATCAAATGGGTTGCATTAATGGGCCTCACCAATGAGCCTTATGTACATTGCAATGGTCAATAATGCATGGGCCTTGAAATACATCAAAGTGGCCTCATAACTTGGGCCTTGAAATATATCAGATGGGCCTACACATATGAGCTTTAAATATGTCAAATGGGCCACTCCATTTGCGCCCCATACACATCAAATGGGCTTGATCCCATGGGCTCTTTATGTATCAAATGGGTTTAGTCCCATGGACCTTGCATATGTCAAATGGGCTTAGTCCCATAGGCTTTGGATATGTACCAAAGTAGGTCTCAATGAATGACCATAATTAAGTAAATTGTGGGCCCTAAACACACACCAAGGTGGGCCCATTTGAAACATAGATCTGCCTCATTTTTAGCTCATATCATGAAATGAGCTCTCAAAATAGGTGGACAATATGGATGTAGCACATGCATCATAGTGGGGGGGTGGGTACACATGGAGGCCCACCATCACACATATATAATACAGTATATATATATATACAATATCATATGTAATATAATATTATATATATATATATATATATATATATATATCTACACATATGCACACACACACGCATACACACACACGTGCACTCACACACATGCATGCATACACACACACACGTGCACTCACACACCTGCATACACACGCACGTGCACTCACACATATGCATACACACTCACACGCGCACTCACACATACATTACAGTGGTCTCCACCGTCCGTACGGACGGTGGATTTCAGGCACATACATCACTGTGGGTCCCATGTGGGGCCCACCATAACGTTTACATGCCATCTGACCCGTCCATTAGGTCACGCAGACCTGAATGGCGTGTGAAAACAAATTTCAGCTTGATCCAGAACTTCTGTGGACCCCAAGAAGGGTTTCAATGGTAGAATCCAATTCACACTATTTCTTATGGTGTGGGCCACCTGAGATCTGGATTGAGCTGATACTTGGAGGGGACCCGCTTAAGGTGGGGGCACACCATATGAACGGGTTGGATAGAGCATACACATCAAGGTGGGGCCCACGGCAGGGGCCGTGGGACCTACTCGTCCGCTCGCCCGTCACGTGTGGGCGGTACCTGCGCTGGCAGCAGCTGTTGCTGCTGCCTCTATTGTTAGTTTTTTTTTTTTGAGAAAACTCGATTTTTTGAGGATTTTCAGGTGTGCGGCCCACCCCAAGTAAATCCACTCCGTCCATTGTATTCCCAAGACCGAAACAGATCTATCAAGACCAATATTGGGTTGTTTTCAGCATGTAAGAAAAATTTGGGTGAACTTCAATTGTAATGAAACAGTTTTCGATGTTATGGCCCACCAGATACTCTGATCGACCTCATTTTTCGGTTCAACCCCTAAAATGAGTCAGGGAAGAGGATGGATGGCTCAGATTGTAAACATACATCAATGTGGGGCCTGCTTGAGTGATGCACTCCAGTGGCTTGTGAAAATCAAGCCCATATTAGTGTTTTCCTGCCACGTCCAGCGTCCAGACGCTGGACATTTCTTCTCTATCTTTTTTTTTTTTTTTTTTGTTTAGGTGGGCCTCCACAGGATGAATGTTACATCTAAGATGGGCCCCACTCATGGAGGGCTTGGATAAAATACATATGTCATGGTGGGGCTCATTCAAGTTGGCCACGTAGCCACATCAACATACAAGAAAATGAATAAAAATGAGAGATAGAGAGAGAGTGGGACACGCATGATGGAGGGCCCCCGGCACTATGGGCCCTCCGTTTCAACCATCCAATCATACATCAATGGGTCCCGTTGCACATGGGCCATCCAAATCAAAGATCAACGGTGGAGATCCCACTCCACTAAAAATGGACGGTCTAGATGACCTCTTTAATACAAGGAAAGTAAACATCATGATGGGGTCCATGGAGAATGGCCCCATCATGGAATGATTGATGATCAAGATGGGCCATTGGCCACATCTTAGGGTCCCAAGTGAGATCCACACCATTGATCGGTGGGCCTCACTTAGCCCATCGTAAAAATAAGTAAACTACTCTATCAAAGCACCCACCACTTGATCTTCTTGGTCCGTCGGGATGCCGGTCTCTTAGAGCTTCACTTTGATGGTGGAGATGGGAAATAGATGGCTAGGATGGGAGATTTGGAAGTGGAAAGTGGGCCTCACACATGCACTTCTCTCCATGGGAAGGCTTGGACGTGGGAGGCTCTTGCTTGCTTGGAATTGTGATGAGAAGTGAGAGAGAGAGAGGTGTGATATAATGAGAGATGGAGTGATGTGAAGGGGTGATAGTTGATGGATGTGAGTGATGGGTGAGGTGATGTGTTAATTGACTTGGGTGGTTGCTTGACTTGTGGAGAAAGGAAGCATGGGTGCTTGTACTTAACATAAAGTGATTGATGGGTGAATGATTGATGGGATTGATTTGATACTTTGTAGAGATTCTCTTAGGATTTGCAACGCATGGTGTTTTTCCTTGAACTGAACGCGGGTCCGCATCTCATTGTCTGGGTATCAGATCGGTGCGTGAGTTGTGGTGTTGGAACCGCGGCGACGGTGCGGTCGCAATGATACAAGTCTTAGATTAAGCCGACTCAAATGAGTAGGATACGACTTACGGTCGTGTGTAATGTCAATTACAGGTCACGGATTGCCAAAATTTGACGAGAAGGATCGCGGGAAGCGACGGAACAGTATGGATTATGATACGGGTCTTACACACATCCAGCCGAACTTAGGCTCGTCGCCCATGCAAATCATCGACCTGGAAAAATCATCCAATCGGACAGGGGTCGATAGTCGGTGGTCTGGGAGCTAGCAAAATGATACCCCAAAAACTCTAGGGCACATGCTACAGCATCCAGAATTATCCACCCATCATCGCCAATATGCCATGAATGCATGATTAGCCAAACCATTATTAGTCCAGTTAAAACTAACCAATTTAAATAAGCTCAAAGGTCACTACGGGGAGCACATAGCCCAGCGTAGGCCGACGGCTCGGGCATAGTGTCCCATTACCACCATCCCCGGCCATGAGTCTACCATATTAGGATATTTAATGGAAACTCATCGACTAGTGGTCAATCATATTATAGTATATGGGGATTACCATTGCATGGTTGCATGATATAAAACATCAAACCCATATAAGGAAAATGTAAGACCCGTATCCTATACCATACCGTTCCATAGACTTTCACGGTCTTACCGGTCGAATTTTGATAACCTTTGACCCTTTACTAATATTTATGCGTGACCCTGAATCATATGCCGTCAACCTGAGTCGACTCAACCCAAGATCTGTACTATAACGACCGCGCCATCGCTGCGGTTCCAATGCCGCGACTTGCACGCCGAGGCGATACCCTGGTCAAGAGTTGTATGCCGACATTCGGTGCGAGAAAAACGCCGTGCTTTGCAAAACCTAAGAGAATCTTTACGAGGTGTCACATCAATCCATTAATCCATCACATGACAAGTACATGTCAAGTACACATCACCTTTCACCCATTCCCAAGCAACTACAAAAGTCAAGCTTTTCTTACAAAGTCCATACCTCTCTTACACAAAAGGCCACAAAAGTCAAGAATCTCTTACACTTCCCATGCCTTTCTTACACAAATGCCACAAAGTCAAGATTTTCTTACACACCCATCATTCACCACATCCATCCATCACCCATCTCTCTCTATAACACTCTCTCTTTCTCATTTCTCATCTCATTCTCTCCAAGAAAAAGCTCCATACGTATGAGGTCTCCCTCCTTTTCACAAAAAAAAAATCCAAGGTGGCCCACTCTCCTACCCCATCAACTCTCATCTCAACCATCCCTTTCCCATCTCCTCCATTGAAATTCAAGCTAAGTTGCTAAGGAACCCATTGGAGCAAGAAGATCGGACGGTGGGTGCTCCTCTAGATGTAAAAAAAAAAATCTGATTTCTATAGCCTAGATATTTTCTTTCTTTCATGAGGGAAGTGTAGGACCCACCAATCAATGGTAGAGATCCCACACAATCCCATGGTTGTGGCCTAATGGCCTACCTTATGCATGTATGATCCATGCATGGGGCCTTTCTTTATGGGCCCATCATGGTAGTTTTATTTTATATCATATTATGTTTGGGTCATCTAGACCTTATAACCATGGTGTGAATGTCATCCTCACCATGTATTTTAATTATAAGCCATGCATGTGTAAGATCCATGTTGTAAATGTAAATCTAGGTATAATGTGCGAGTGTGATTGATCTTGAGAGGGCTCAATAGTGGCAGAGCCCCTTTCCCTATGGCCGGATTGTCCTTCTATCTCTCTTTTTCCTCATTTTATTTCCTGATGTGTGTGGCCCATTAATGTATTTTCCTTTTTATTTAACTTATATAATAAATTTTATCTAAGTACATGTTGCTGTCCAGAATTTTCTGGACAGTTTCTGGTTATTTTTGGACCAAATTTTGGGACTGTTTGGGGAACTATTCATACCTATTAAATATAATTTTCTGAAAGGTGGGGATCTCATCTTGATGTCTCCCAAATTTTAGCCCCAACTGACCTTCATTGGGGTCCCAAAGGTGTGGTCCAAGTGAGGTGGACAGTCTGGATTTTCTGCACTGTTCCGGCAACATTCCACCATGGACAATTAGATTTTTGAAATTTATTAAAATATATATGGGTGTTTAAAAAATTATAAAAATTTTCAGGGGGGTGGCCTACTTATGGCAGGACCCACCTACAAAATTTTGGGGCCAATGGACGCCTGTACACACCATGGTGATGGTGGGACCGACCCATTATAATATGGTGTCCAGATCAGTCCGATTTTCAGGACAGATTGATTTATGTAAAGGAATTAAAATATTTATAGATGTCTAAAAATTCTGAAATTTTTTAGGAGTGTGTTTCACTTATGTTAGAACCCACCTACCAAATTTTAGGGCCAATGGACTCCTGTACACACCGTGGTGAGGGCCGGATTGGCCCACCACTTTGGGACGTCTAGGTCTGTCCAATTTTTTTGGACAGTCTGTTTTGTTTAAATTAATTAAAATACTTAGAGATATCTAAAAATTATGAAATTTTGTGAGGGTGTGGCCCACCTATGGAAGTATCACTCTATGAAATTTCAGCCTCAAGTAACCCCGTTTGGGTATCCAAAAGAATGGGCCAAGATGGTTGGACTCCTAGATTTTTTCTGCTGTGCAGTCCAGCAATATGCCTTAATAAAAAACCATAATTCAAAAATATTTCTTCTGATGGTGGGCCACCTTTTTGGATTTTCTCTCATTGTATGCATGATGAGGGACCTTGGGCCTCAATTTTTAGAGTTTTAGAGGCCTTGGACCCACTCCAATGGAGTGCCCAAATTTAGGACAGCAACATATTTTAATTATGCTGGCCTTGGGCTGAAATTTTAAGGAGTGGGGCCCACCATATTATAAAGATCTTAGAGGAAATGATTTATACCTTTAGTTTCTTAAATTTTGAGCTTAATGAATGCACTTTTGAGGCCCACCTCAGTTGAATTTAATTGGATCCATGAATGTAGCTAGTTTTTGAACTATTTAAGGCCCATAGAGTGGACCCATTTGATGTGTTCCAAGGTCCATGGGATTGGACCCATTTGATGTATTTTAAAGCCCATGGGATTAGGCCCATGGGTCGAGAACCATTTGATGCATTCTAAGGCCCACGGGTTATGACCCATTGCAATGCACTTAAGGCCCATTGGTGCAGCCCATGGATGTGGCCCACTTAATGAATATAAGGCCCATAGGATATGACCCATTTGATATATTTAAGGCTCAATGGGATGAACCTAAGGTCCATTGTAATGTGTAAACCCAACTCGGATTATGTAACGATGTTTACGACGATCGTGCCTTGGGGGCAATGTTGGTTTGACGTCCACATTGCGAGTGTAATGTTGGTTGGATGTCCACATTACGACTCTCCTTAGGGCCCATTATTAGGCCCGTACTTATTGTGTATAGGCTGTCCAGGCCATCTGCATTGTATGGGTAGTTCATCTCATTATAACATGTTTAGTATAATTCCATGACTCATGATCATACGCATCATATGTATGCTTGATATGAGAAGTGACTTATCATAGCATATGCCTTCGAGCAGGCTGTTTATAGGATCCCGATTAGGCGGTGTTGCCCAACATGAGCGCACGATACGCGCAGGAATTACCGCATGATTTGATAGTGTGATTCATGCATTTTGCATTGTATGACATGATTACTGTATGCCCTAGCGACATCGGGTCCATAGCCTCCACAGGTGCATCGTGGGTGGCTGGATTGGATATCGAAAATATTTAGATTCTAGCATACGGACGCCATAGATGTCCCTAAGTGAAAATCCCTAAACCCGATGGTACCAGAGGATGACTCCAATGTTGAGATTGAGTGGATACACGAGTGCGCGATGACCGTATACCAGTAGGCCGCGTCTCCCACTGTGTCGTAGTCAGTTGGAAAGGGGTGTGACCTTACCCGCCTAAGTGAGGGGGCAACTTCTAAGTTGAGTTTGACCAGCTTGAGGAATCAGTCCGCTATCGATGAGCCGGGCCCGATATTGGCAGGCGGATAGTGGGTCTCTTCTGCTCTCCCAGTTGTGCATTCGGATAGGGACGACAAGCTGGCATAGAGTGTACTAAACTCCGGTGATTATCCAGAATGAGAACTGTACTGATATATGATGAGGATTGGCATGCTTGAGTTACATCTCGCATCACATGGTCTGGATATGGCCGATCGCATTCATATCTTGCACTGTATATCCTTGGTACGGCTGATTGCATTCATGTATTCATCAGCATGATTCCGCATTACTCTAACCCTGCATTCTGAGCACGCTTATATTGCGCACACACTTACACCACCCTCTAAGCTTTCTATAAGCTTATGCACGATTGATGCGTGCAGGTGACGCCAGGATGCAGCCTTAGTCTCGCCGTCGTTGGAGCGTGTAGCCGAGCTCTTGGAGTTTTCGTACTTGTATTATCTTGTATTTCCCTTCAGACGCATTGTACTCAAAAGCTTTTGATCATAGTGGATTTTGTGGTGATGTTCTTGTGGTTATTGTTCGTGGGTTATGCTTATGTTATGCTCATTACGAATCAAATAGATATTAGAAATCCTCCTTGTAGCATCCCAGGATCGGAACATGGTATATGAGTGCCGGGAGCCAAGAATGGGATACTACGGAGGCTGTCGGCGCCGGATTCGGTGATCAAAAATTTTATGAGCCCGGTTTTCAAGTTTGGGGTGTGATAGAAAATACCATAACAAAACCTCATAGCGTGATACCAAAACAAGCCACATACGACAAACACCAAAATGAGCCACATAAGGCGAGTATCAAAACCATGCGATAAAAGACCATCCTTGAAAATCGATAGACACAACAACCCTGGATGGTAGGCCCACATCAATGGTTAATTTAAATCATCATTCAATAACCATTAAGCTGAAGGTCCATTACTATCATAATCAATCAGGTTACATCCCAAGTATGGGTGTACACATATAGGTGTGGGTTTCCCACTAGTGTACCAGTTTAAGTTCCATAAGCAATTCATAAATATTCCATAAGCATGAATAAATATGCAGGATAAACATTAAGTATGTGATATAGCAATTCAATTACACAAATGAACATCAGATGGAGGTAACAATTATCAATTTGAAAAGCTATAATTTAAGTTAATGGGAAAATGGAAAGCTCAAGGGGAAGAATCATCACCTTATAGTTGGATCGCCAACCAGCATGGCTAGAGAACGTGTGGTCCCTTATAGTTGAGTCCTATCATGAATTAGGAAATTACATGGTTAGATCGAGTTCTTCACACTATTTATGGTTGAGATTATAACCTGGATTTGGATTTCTTAAATCTAGGGTTCACCCTTAAGTTTAGGTCTACGATAAATTTCTTTTAGGATTTGGATTGTAGTTGGCATATGAAAAGTAATGGTTACCCAATTTATTAGTAATAATTATTATAATGCTAGTACTATTTTGATTTACTGTTAATGATTATACCTAAGAATAATAATTAAATGACTAATATTTAATAAAGATAATTTTGTTTGTAAGCACTACAAGTAACACGGATAATCTTCTAATAGTTAGTTGTGTTTAATAACCATAATTATTATCATAATACTTAATGATAATAGTAATAGTTATAAATATATACTAAAATCCACCATTAAAGCATTCATAATCATTTGTTAGGCTTACCAAGTTGTTTTTCACAAATCCAACCCACCCATTATGTGTGTCCTACTAGGTTAATGGGTCAAATCAAGTTTCAAGTGCATCCAAATCTCAGATGGACCCCAACAAATGTTTTTATATAGTTTAACATGTCTTAACAAGATTGCAGATGGTACGGGCCATCTGAGTTCTGTGTATGGATGATTTTTGGGGGCACCCCATATATAAAAGGGACCCATCAAATGGACGGTGTTGATGTTTAACACACATCATGGTAAGGCCTGTGGTGGGAGCCATGGTCCTCGCCAAAATTTTCACAAGAGGCAGCATCCTCTCTGAACGTTTACGTGCATGCTCCATGCATATTTTATTTTTATTTTTATTTGATAGGTGGGGCCTGCCTCAGGACGATCTATTCCGTTGGTTGGGTTCCAGGCTCAGGACAGGTTCAATGGGTTCAATATAGATATGTCTTGAAGCACCGAAATATCGCGGCGGGCCCAATGATTTACCACTACTAAGTTAGTCTTTCTGCTGGTGTGGCCTACTAGAGGGTTATGTTGGCTTCATCTTTGGGGTCAATGCCTAAAATGAGGTGGGAAATGGGATGGACGGTGCAAACATAACATACATCTAGGTGGAGTCCTACTTCAAGCAAAATTGATGTCCAGTGTGTTGAATAACGCATACTCCAGCCAGACCGTAACTTTAATACAGGATAGACGGCTGGGAATAAAATACATACATCATGAGGGGCCCACAAAACCTCTGACAATACCCCAGCCAATCTACTTCCTCATCAGGTGGGTCCCACGTGGGGCCATCATGTACCTATATATAATATAATATTAATATAACACACACACACACACACACACACACACACACACACACACACACACACATATATATATATATATTGAAAGGTGGGGTCCAGCGACAACTGCCACTGCGTGGGGCCCAAAACAGATGGATGGTATAGGATGAAACATATACATCATGCTGGGGCTGCCACCAGCATTTTGTTGAGGCCCAACAGTGTGGCCCACCTGCATTTTTGGTGAGGCCCACGGTTTGAGCAGCCCCCTGCATTTGATGTGAAGACAACTTCTGTTGCAGGCTATTTGAGAGGTCGTTCCCGACCCTGTTTTTTAGCACAATCACAGCTCTTCTCCAGTCGTTTTCGACCCACATCAACGCCTAATGGAGCTTGGTGGCTGCCAGTTCTTCTAGCCAAGGAAACGGGTTGCACAGGGGCGTCTTCTCCCTGGTTTTTGGGTCATCTTCAATCCGTTTTCTAGGCATACTATAGCTCATTTGCAGGCCATTTTTTATTCGTGTTTCAGTCACTAACTGAGACCATTTTTACTTCATTGCTTGGTCCCAAAACAGGGCCATACTCAGGCCGGTTCGGCCTTGAAATAATGCCTGATCGTGGGTTTCTTTTAGCTTCAAAACAGAGTCTGCCCTTCACTATATGTATAGTCTCTGCTGATGGGTGCTTTTGCACATGTGTGGTGAGGTGTGATGCAGCTTTAGTATGAGTTTATTTTAGAGTCTCTTAAAGAAGAAAAAAAAATGGAGGGAGTGGTCTTACCTTCCACAGTTGCACACACCCACTGCCCTCTTCTCTTTCTTCCTCTCTTTTCCTCTGATTCCTCCTCACTCTCTGCCCTTCTTCTTCTTCCTTTCCTTCTCTATTTTTCAATTGCTTACAAGCTCACTGTCTTGGCTTACAAACGGACTACAACAACTCCCTGATATAGACACTTTTCACTAGGGTGAAAGGATAAAAAAAAAACCCACTTAAATTACACTACAGGGGCATGACATTAACTGCTACAACAAATATCAAAAGAGATATTAAAAGTTTCTGTATTTTCAAGGCATATGGAACTGAACTGTCGTCTGGAGGATTGTACCGGTTGCTGGAAGCTTCCTCCTAATTTACTCTTTTGAGAATCCAACGGATGGATGCACCGGATTGGTGTGGACTTCCAACAGAGGAGTCAGCAATGGTTGGGAGAGAGCCTATCTTATGCAATGGTTGGGATTCACTATGGTGATCTTTTGGGAGATCCATTCCACTCACCGACTTCAGCTCGCTCTGTGGACCCATGGGCCCAAATTTGAAGTATATTCAAGCTATAGGTGGGTCACACATTGTGAGAACGTGTGAGTGAATTTTGACATAAAAACATCCTTCCCGGATATGTCTGTTGAATTTACCATGCACATGACGTCCCTTTATTTACAAATCTACCCTTTGTATTTGCATTACTTCCACCGTACATAATATCTTAATACACTGTCCGAATGTGTTGAAATTTTTCGACCATTCATTATTTTTCATACTCTTTCAATCACCCCAGTTTGGGCCCCGATCTCTCTAGAATGACCAAGATACTTTTTCGAAGGCCAACTAATTCTGAAATTCAAAATAACATTTGTACCTATTTCATTAATGAGTTACCCGGTAGTTTAGACTTAAACCCGAAGATCTTTATAATGATCGATTCATCCTGATATTCGGATGGCCCATTTGGCTGATTCAAACCCGATGGATGGTCAGGTGACTTGTTAAAAATAAGGAAACTTTATGATTAACATTCTAGCTATGTATATGGGTGGATGTATGGTCAGTTTTGTGAATGGATGAATACAAAGTGGGTTTACGAAGTAATTAGGGGTAGAATGTGTATATTGTTAGATTTGAGTGACTTTTTCACATGTCTAAATTCATCATATTGTAATTCTAATGGTAGGTTAAGAACACTCATATGGTGTGAACAAGATGGACGGGTCGGAATCTTGATCTGATAAGTGTATGAACGGATGCAGAGGTCAAATAACTAATTTAGTACGATCTAAGGGCTGAAATTTAATGTGTGCGGTTAATTTAGGATTTATAGGAATTCTGTAAATTCTCACATTAAATGGATAATGGAAACCATGTGATTTAGAATCCAGTGGTCTAAGCTAATGGTATTTTCATAATTAATGTTGATTTGCGAGTTTTGGGCAATCCAATGGCTCCACATGGTTCTAGGCATGTTTCTAATAAATTCTTATAAAAGAATGTATATCTATATCATTACAGATAAGGGATTATTCGTCGTGTCATTTACGGGAAGATACTTACGTCAAATCACGTGATGGATGGTCTCATCTTAAAATCAATGGTTAAATGGTTGAATTTATTGAATGAATGTAATTCCCAATGGTTAGATTTGTGTCAGGGCAAGGATGTAAGGCTAGGATAGTTGGATTCATATTGTACACGTGTACACATCAGTTAATTTCTAGGTAATGCTTGAGGATTGAAAAGTACGAGGTGTTACAATCTATCCCCCTTAAAGAAGAATCTCATCCCTGAGATTCAGTGCTTCTTTTATGATTAGGGATGATGAGAATAATTGTAGTGATTTTAAACACTCCTTATTTTCCTATATGTACAAACGTATACCACTAGGCACCCAAGACTGAGGTCATTATAGTCTAACCCCCTTAAAGAAAAAAGAATAAAGGCCTACTTCAATATTATATACCCTACGTATCTATTACTAATACTATGAGTGGTTCAATTATCCTAAAGATGCACCCTACGAAGTCCTAACGAGCTTCATTTAAACTCCTCACGACCCTTGAGTTTCTCGTTTAGCAGATCAACTGAGGCGTCTAAGTCCCACTAAAGGTTAGAGATCATTCTAACATCAGTCAAATCTAGGGAGTTGTCTTAATGCTCACCAACATCAAATTTCTTCCTATAGCAATTAAATGATAGTTCCCCATTGTCCAAAGTATGATATGGTTTTTTGTTCTTCTGCGTTTGAGCTAACACAAGTGGATGGTTGTAGTAAGTTTGAGCCTGATACCTTGATCATTTGCCTACGTAGAACAAAGGATCCATTGATATCGATTCATAATCCTGTTAAATCTTGATCTTCTACCTTATCAGGGCATTGAGATCATTACGATTTGCTAGGACTTAGAATCTGAGTCAAACAGCGCAACATCGCCTAAGTATGACTCCATCAACTCGTGACCCCAATTATTCTAGACTCATGGGAAATATCATGTGATCTTCAAAATTTTCAATAAGAGCCCCAAAAGTTTACGTGAATGGGTGTGAATGACCATCACGCTTCCAGCGCGCACTCTGATCACCTAGTGCACCACTTAAAAATTTCATAAACAAATTCCTACGTGGAAGTTTGAGTTTGAAATTTGTTGAGTTCATCTAAGGTTTTCAAATCTAAACTCGACATGCTTAGCCTATGTTTGGAAACTTAGCTAAAATTTGTATTAACTTTATCTCTAGTTAATTATAAGCACTGGAATTTCTGAGAATTATTGTTTCTAATTAACGGAATGCATTAGGGAATTCAAGTTACACTCCTAACAATTTTTCTTAGCTTATGTGAGTATTTGGGTTTAATTTAATATATGATATGGAGAGTAGAGAATTTCCTATAATATCTAAATTTACTTCATTATCTCTTACTAAAGAGACGCTTTGGGGAGTTCAACATCAATTCCAAATTAGACTCCTCGAGTTTATAGAGTGCCAATGTTTGGTCTACTATACTTTATGATGGGTAAAGTTACTCCTACAAGGTTTATGTTCATAAATTGTCCTTAGTCCAGATGGAATTTCATGTAAGTTTAGATTTGCCATCCGAATAACTTCTAAGGGAACCTAAGTTCGGGTTTCTATATTCTCATCCTAAGTCTAAGGGAGATTCACCTAAGTTCAAGTTTCTAATTTCAAATGTCCTAACCGAGACACTTAAGGCTTGGATAAGATCATTTCCCAAGGCCATATTTGTCCAAACCATGCTCTGATACCAACTGTAATGCCCCGTGTTTTCAGGACCCGAGTATATGACTCGTTTTCCAAAAACCCGAGTGTTAACCTTAAAGGATGGTCAAATTCAAGTATTTTTTTTCTCATTTATCAAAGTAAGCAGATGAGCGTAGTATGAACAAATTAACATAAATGAAAATTTTAATTTCATTAGAATATACAAGAACTGCCCATAATGACTTATACAAACCAATGTCCCCATTCTTACAAATACAAAATGAATAACATAACATGTGAAACAAGATAAATTGCAACAATCTTGAACTGTGAAATCTTGTGGCAGCCCTTAACAAACTAGAATCATGCACCCTTGTCAACCATAGTCTGCTCCTTGCCAATATGAAGGGCCACCTGTATTACCTGTACGGTTGTATATTTGATGGATGAGTGACTAGCTCAGTGTGAATTTTTCTCAAGATTACACACCGCCGCATTAGGTAAGCATAGTCATAAAATGACAACGCAATCAAAACAGCACATGATGCAGTCTTTTTAAATGCATGGATGCGTGAATGCACATCGGCCTGGGGATGCACATCTAGCCGGACTTGGGCTCGTCGCCCATGCAAATCATCGACCTGAAAAAATCATCCAGTCGGACAGGGGTCGATAGTCGGTGGTCTGGGAGCTAGCGAAATGATACCCCAACAACTCTAGGGCACGTGCTACAACATCCAGAATTAGCCACCCGTCATCACCAATATGCCATGAATGCATGATTAGCCAAACCATTATTAGTCCAGTTACAACCATCCAATTTAAATAAGCTCAAAGGTCACTATGGGGAGCACATAGCCCAGCGTAGGCCGACGGTTAGGGCATAGTGTCCCATTACCACCATCCCTGGCCTATGAGACTACCATCTTAGGATGTTTAATGGAAACCCATCGATTAGTGGTCAATCATATTATAGTATATGGGGCTTACCATTGCATGGTTGCACGATATAAAACATTAAACCCATATAGGAAAAATACCATAACAAAACCTCATAGGGTGATACCAAAACAAGCCACATACGACAAACACTAAAATGAGCCACATAAGGTGAGTATCAAAACCATGCGATAAAAGACCATTCTTGAAAACCGATAGACACAACAAGCCTGGATGGTAGGCCCACATCAATGGTTAATTTAAATCATCATTCAATAACCATTAAGCCGAAAGTCCATTACTATCATAATCAGTCAGGTTACATCCCAAGTATGGGTGTACACATATAGGTGTGGGTTTCCCACTAGTGTACCAGTTTAAGTTCCATAAGCAATTCATAAATATTCCACAAGCATGAATAAATATGCAGGATAAACATTAAGTATGTGATATAACAATTCAGTTACACAAGTGAACATCAGATGGAGATAGCAATTATCAATTTGAAAAGCTATAACTTAAGCTAATGGGAAAATGGAAAGCTCAAGGGGAAGAATCATCACCTTATAGTTGGATCGCCTACTAGCATGGCTAGGGAACATGTGGCCCCATATAGTTGAGTCCTATCATGAATTAGGAAATTACATGGTTAGATCGAGTTCTTCACACTATTTATGGTTGAGATTATAACTTGGGTTTGGATTTTCTAAATCTAGGGTTCACCCTTAAGTTTAGGTCTACGATAAATTTCTTTTAGGATTTGGATTGTAGTTGGCATATGAAAAGTAATGGTTACCCAATTTATTAGTAATAATTATTATAATGCTAATACTATTTTGATTTACTGTTAATGATTATACCTAAGAATAATAATTAAATGACTAATATTTAATAAAAATAATTTTATTTGTGAGCACTACTAGTAGCACGGATAATCTGCTAATAGTTAGTTGTGTTTAATAACCATAATTATTATCATAATACTTAATGATAATAGTAATAGTTATAAATATATACTAAGATCCACCATTAAAGCATTCATAATCATTTGTTAGGCTTACCAAGTTGTGTTTCACAAATCCAACCCATCCATTATGTGTGTCCTACTAGGTTAATGGGTCAAATCAAGTTTCAAGTGCATTCAAATCTCAGATGGACCCCAACAAGTGTTTTTATATAGTTTAACATGTCTTAACAAGATTGCAGATGGTACGGGGCACCTGAGCTCTATGTATGGCTGATTTTTGGGGGCACCCCATATATAAAAGGGACCCATCAAATGGACGGTGTTGATGTTCAACACACATCATGGTAAGGCCTGTGGTGGGAGCCATGGTCCTCGCCAAAATTTTCACAAGAGGCAGCGTCCTCTCTGGACGTTTACGTGCATGCTCCATGCATATTTTATTTTTATTTTTATTTGATAGGTGGGGCCTGCCTCAGGACGATCTATTCCGTTGGTTGGGTTCCAGGCTCAGGACAGGTCCAATGGGTTCAATATACATATGTCTTGATGCACCGAAATATCGCAGTGGGCCCAATGATTTACCACTACTAAGTTAGTCTTTCTGCTGGTGTGGCCTACTAGAGGGTTATGTTGGCTTCATCTTTCGGGTCAACGCCTAAAATGAAGTGGGAAATGGGATGGACGGTGCAAACATAACATACATCTAGGTGGGGTCCTACTTCAAGCAAAATTGATGTCCAGTGTGTTGAATAACACATACTCCAGCCAGACCGTAACATTAATACAGGATGGACGGCTGGGAATAAAATACGTACATCATGAGGGGCCCACAAAACCTCTGACGATACCCCAGCCAATCTACTTCCTCATCAGGTTGGTACCACGTGGGGCCATCATGTACCTATATATAATATAATATTAATATAACACACACACACGCGCGCGCACACACACACACACACATATATATATTGAAAGGTGGGGTCCAGTGGCAACTGCCACTGCGTGGGGCCCAAAACAGATGGACGATATAGGTTGAAACATATACATCATGCTGGGGCTGCCACCAGCATTTTGGTGAGGCCCAACAGTGTGGCCCACCTGCATTTTGGTGAGGCCCACGGTCTGAGCAGCCCCCTGTATTTGATGTGAAGACAACTTCTGTTGCAGGCTATTTGAGAGGTCGTTCCCGGCCCTATTTTTCAGCATAACCACAGCTCTTCTCCAGTCATTTTCGACCCACATCAGCGCCTAATGGAGCTTGGTGGCTGCCAGTTCTTCTAGCCAAGGAAACGGGCTGCTCAGGGGCGTCTTCACCCTAGTTTTTGGGCCATCTTCAATCCATTTTCCAAGCATACTACAGCTCATTTGTAGGCCGTTCTTTATTCATGTTTTAGTCAATATCTGAGACCATTTTTACTTCATTGCTTGGTCCCAAAACAGGGCCATACTCAGGCCGTTTCGGCCTTGAAATAATGCCTGATCGTGGGTTTCTTTTAGCTTCAAAACAGAGTCTGCCCTTCACTATATGTATAGTCTCTGCTGATGGGTGCTTTTGCACATGTGTGGTGAGGTGTGATGGAGCTTTAGTATGAGTTTATTTTAGAGTCTCTTAAAGAAGAAAAAAAAATGGAGCGAGTGGTCTTACCTTCCACAGTTGCACACACCCACCACCCTCTTCTCTTTCTTCCTCTCTTTTCCTCTGATTCCTCCTCACTCTCTGCCCTTCTTCTTCTTCCTTTCCTTCTCTATTTTTCAATTGCTTACAAGCTCACTGTCTTGGCTTACAAACGGACTACAACAACTCCCTGATATAGACACTTTTCACTAGGGTGAAAGGATAAAAAAAAAACCCACTTAAATTACACTACAGGGGCATGACATTAACTGCTACAACAAATATCAAAAGAGATATTAAAAGTTTCTGTATTTTCAAGGCATATGGAACTGAACTGTCGTCTGGAGGATTGTACCGGTTGCTGGAAGCTTCCTCCTAATTTACTCTTTTGAGAATCCAACGGATGGATGCACCGGATTGGTGTGGACTTCCAACAGAGGAGTCAGCAATGGTTGGGAGAGAGCCTATCTTATGCAATGGTTGGGATTCACTATGGTGATCTTTTGGGAGATCCATTCCACTCACCGACTTCAGCTCGCTCTGTGGACCCATGGGCCCAAATTTGAAGTATATTCAAGCTATAGGTGGGTCACACGTTGTGAGAACGTGTGTGTGAATTTTGACGTAAAAACATCCTTCCCGGGTACGTGTTGAATTTGCCATGCACATGACCTCCCTTTATTTATAAATCTACCTTTTGTATTTGAATTACTTCCACCGTACATAATATCTTAATACACCGTCCGAATGTGTTAAAATTTTTCAACCATTCATTGTTTTCCATACTCTTTCAATCACCCCAGTTTGGGCCCCGATCTCTCAAGAATGACCAAGATACTTTTTCAAAGGCCAACTAATTCTGAAATTCAAAATAACATTTGTACCTATTTCATTAATGAGTTACCCGGTAGTTTAGACTTAAACTCGAAGATCTTCATAATGACCGATTCATCCTGATATTCGGATGGCCCATTTGGCGGATTCAAACCCGATGGATGGTCAGGTGACTTGTTAAAAATAAGAAAACTTTATGATTAACATTCTAGCTATGTATATGGGTGGATGTATGGTCAGTTTTGTGAATGGATGAATATAAAGTCGGTTTATGAAGTAATTAGGGGTAGAATGTGTATATTGTTAGATTCGAGTGACTTTTTCACATGTCTAAATTCATCATATTGTAATTCTAATGGTAGGTTAAGCACATTCATATGGTGTGAACAAGATGGACGGGTCAGAATCTTGATTTGATAAGTGTATGAACGGATGTAGAGGTCAAACAACTAATTTACTACGATCTAAGGGCTGAAATTTAACGTGTATGGTTAATTTAGGATTTATAGGAATTTTGTAAATTCTCACATTAAATAGATAATGGAAACCATGTGATTTAGAATCCAGTGGTCTAAGCTAATGGTATTTTCATAATTAATGTTGATCTGCGAGTTTTGGGCAATTCAATGGCTCCACATGGTTCTAGGCATGTTTCTAAGAAATTCTTATAAAAGAATGTATATCTAAATCATTACAGATAAGGGATTATTCGTCGTGTCATTTATGGGAAGATACATCAAATCACGTGATGGATGGTCTCATCTTAAAATCAATGGTCAAATGGTTGGATTTATTGAATGAATGTAATTCCCAATGGTTAGATTTGTGTCAGGGCAAGGATGTAAGGCTAGGATAGTTGGATTCATATCGTACACATGTACACATCAGTTAATTTCTAGGTAACGCTCGAGGATTGAAAAGTACGGGGTGTTACAGTCCCATTAGTAGGACTATCCTGATAGTAAACCCATGAATTTGGGTGAGTGCATGTGGGTGATAGTAGTTAGATTACATGAGTCACTTGTACCCGATGTCATCTGTCACGTGTTTGCATAGACTCATGCGGTCTAGCCTATTTATTGTCTAACCCTATTTGTTAACCTTGTTTTCTCACATATGTATGGAACCTGGAACACTCTATAATCGTTGTAGCCTATCGTAAACTAATTAAAATAGATCCATTGACTTGTGAGCCGGGTATGGTGGAATGGGACACTGTGTCCGAGCTCTCGGCCTACACTGGGGTTACGAACCTCCCTGTAGTGACCCCAAGTGATCCCAATTCTCAGCACTCCCCATGTGCTTGAAGTCGGAGATGAGGAACCCGACGGGATTAAGGATCGCGTTGCCCTGGCCTCGCGCGTTGAGGGGCCTAGGCATCACAACCAGTTCAGGGCATTAATACATGGGGTGTATCAGATTCTCCAACCTTTTGGATAAATGAACTTAACTAAGAACTCGGTTAACATGATCACATTGCATCGCACTAGTTAGGGTGATGACTCGACAGTCGAGGTTGCTCTGAGGGAGTGTTGGTCATAGGTGATCGTTAGATGGAGTCGCTCTGAGGGCATGCATCATATCATCTATCATGCATATGCATTAACAAGATTAGTTAGGTATTTATGAATGTTTACTTTTTATTAAGTTCATAATGTAATTGATGTCTGTTACAACTTAAGATTAATAGCACCCACTGAGTTGATCACACACTTTCACTCCGGATGGTGTTTTAAAACACCAACCAGATTCTTCAGTAGTTACAGTTGACGCTGAGTATGAGGAGCCTTTCGGCGTGAGCCTGGATGTGGAGGACGAGCTGTCCTACTTCCAGCTGATGGACGGTTCTCCATAGGTCTAGTAGATGGACGTTGGACCATTGGGTGTTGGACTCGGTGCATTATTCTTTTGGACATAACCTTTGTTGTATTTTTGTTGGGCAACGCCTTGCGCGACCTATTGATATTGTTTGGGAATTGTATACATTTAGCCACTTTCAATTCAGTAGACTAGTTGTGATTATGATTCATGTTTCAAGTAGTTTCATACTGTGCATTTAAACTTGATTAAATGCAAGACAGTGAAAAATTGGTTATAAGTGATACCCAAGAACTTGGGAATCGAGTATATGCACGACCCCCCAATTTCTAGGGCATTACAATTACTTGATTAAAACTTTTCATGTTGTACGGGTGAATAACTCCTTATTCAATTCAACTCCTTACTAAACCCTACAAACACCTTTCGTGCTTCAAGATCCTAACCGAGGGCTTTAAAAGGATGGCTAGAATAGCTTGCTCATGTATCCCAACAACATGATAATACATGAAAAGAGATCAATATTTACGAATGTATCCAACTTTCATTACATGAATATGCAATAGATACCTCTCATCTTGATGTGGCTTAAGCTTTCTGGAGTCAATCAACTAATACTTTTTCACTTTGAATGTAGTCCCATGCGTCTTACGATTATATAGACATGTATGCCTTCACCTACCTTCTTCCATTTGGTGAACCAATCTATCCCAACTTTTCTTAGGGCAAATAACACTACTTCTCCATCCCAGACAAGAGTGGCAAGGCTTATACCAACTTCACGTCGGTTCATTGCAAAAAGTATAGCATCGTTGATGATACAAAACATACGATATTTTTGTTAATGTGGATCTATCATTATCTACTTTGCATGAGTGTTATGCAGATTACGAAAGAATATGTTCATCTATCTGAGGCGCGCATAAGGTTGACAATTAGCCCTTGTTCCATTTCTGCTTGGTCACCTTTATCATAGCATGTTCGAATCAACAACCAAAGGTTTTCTTCATAGCGGAGGACCTCTCTGGCTTGTCCAGATTTGAATGTTTGAGTATTTTCAATCTTCCTTTATAACTTTTATTTCTCCTTCAAATTCTTTCACTTCTTCCAGCTATAGGAATCTCTTTTTTCCTAGACTCACCAGCTCTTTTGCCGAATATATGAAATTTTCTTCTCTCTTAACCCAAAAAAAACCCAACTGTTCCTTTTGTCCTTTCAACAATAAAGAGTTTGGTCCTACCTGGTTCACAAAAGACTATGACACCAACGATGTCAGGATGATCGAACTCAGGGACAAGGCTTAGGGAAGCATCTCATTTACAAAGATCTCCTTTATGATGGTACTGTGGAGACGGGTATGAATGCTAAAGCCAGTGTCAAGTACTATTACTATAATCTTTTTGTTCACCAATTCGGATTAGCTCAATGCATTCTAAGCCCTTTCATTCATAGAACTTACAAACAATCGTTGAATCAGTGTCCGATTATGAATTCGTCCAACACCGACCAATTTCTTCATGATTGTTTTGAGAACGCACATGCCGCATTCAATGCTCATCTCTTCCCTACTTGTCCTTTCCAAATGCTTACTTTTTGCAATAGATGGAAACAGTATTACGTGAGATTATTTACCGGATTGGCTTATCTCATCATTGCTCGACTCTTCCCTTCAACCGATAAGCCTAATAAGCCTGTGGTTGAGAAGAAAAAGAAAGCGACCGAAGATAAGAAAAAGCCATCCACGCCAAAATCGACCATGTAGTCAAATCAAAGAAAGACAATCACGAAGAATGTCTTTGACCATTTCAACAGCTCCTTCAACAACAGCCAAGATAATCGATCCAGCTTCTCCTTAGTTAAAGCGCTAAAAAGTGGTGGCTACAAGACCTGCTCGATCAGGTGTACTAACCTAAACATCTATAACTCCACACAAATCTTAGACCTCTTCCAGATCCTCCTCCTCCTACACCCATGTTTCCTGCTATCCCGACTGTGCCAATAAGAGCTATCCCTATGACACATAGTGGTTGAACCTCAAGAAAGCCCACAGGTATTCTCCATGCGGCTGATGCTATTTTTGCTTTTGAAACATTTTATAAAACCAAATTCCGATCGAGTCTTTCTCCCTTAGATTATTCATGAAAAATGACGGAAGGGTATAAGAGACATGAAGAAGCCCACTTCAATAAAGCTTTTAACAAATGGTGAAAAGAAATGAAAAGGTTGAATGATCCCCACCTTCCATTCGACCACTTTTTAACACCTTATCGGCCTAATCCTCCACATTTTTTCCTTTTTCTATATGTCCTTTAGTAATACCTATCAACGATCCTTCTAAAATTCAATCCATGATCGACCAATATTTAGCCATTGCTATTTATCCTATCTTAGGCGGATATTTGACCTCCCCCTCCTCTTGCATTACTTACATGTTTTTACTTTTCTAATATTTCTCTATCTTTACAAGCACCAAAGAGATCTCGACCATAAAAAAATAATTTTTACAACCTGCGGTAATTAGTGTTACTGATACTATCGATGAGGCTCCAACTTTGTCAAAGGATGTCAATACCTTGAACTCTAAAGAGACCACAAGTCATGCCCCTTAGTCAGACTTTCCACTGCGAGAAGAAACAAAGATTATGCAGCCAATAATGTCTCCTCCTGAAATTGTATGTAATGGGATACCACAACTACGTGCGGAAGCTTGATGGAGCTAAGGAATGATAACTATGTCCTAGAAGAGGGTGATTAAGACCAATAAAAAATTATGCCTTGAAATCCAATTGGCTACTTAAACTGATATGTAAAGTAAACTAAGTAAGACAATTAAATCTAAGGCTTTCAAGCCATTAGAGGGTCCAATCACATTGAATACAAACGATGTGGCAATTAAGAAACTAGTCTATAACATGATAATGTACATGTGTGTAGAATGTGCTAGCTATCAAATCCTAGCATTTATTTAATCATGCATACATATAATTAAATATTCATCACATAAGTATAATTAAATAAGTGTTTAAATAGCAATCCCAAACACAAGCATGTATAGTGGTTTGATTTCCTTACTTTACTCCTGGTGAACGCACTCAACCCATGAGTGCTTCAGATTTCACTATTGGAAGTTTTAAATCAGATTCACCTCTAACCTTTATAATCATATACAAGGACTGATTCCCATAAGAGACTCTGTGTGGTTTTTGTTGAGGATCAAATATTGCATATTATCCCCCATTTATATCTTGGTTTTATTAACATGATAATGCTTAATATTTTATTTTACTCATGTTTGTGTTGTGAGGTGAATTTAAGAGCTTAGATTAAAAAGGGTGCTAAAAGCATGGATTTGATGCTCAAGAATCACTAAGGCAAGGGATAGATCTTAGGAGATCAAGATTGAAGAATTCACATGCCAAAGATATAAGAAAATCAAGTGAAGAATGAAGACAATCAAAGATTTAAAGTGAAGAAAAGGAATCTTGAAATCGTCCTGAAAAAGCATATTCTGAAACTTTGGGTCATTTTATGAAATTGTGCAGAGTGAAGTCTATTTTAGGAAACTATGTAGAGTGAAGTCTATTTTAGTAAACTGTATAAATTTGAAACAGTTTCTAGAGTTTTCTAAGTAGGTGCGAAAGTTAGAGTTCCATAACTATAAATAGGACTCCCTAGGATGTTTCTAGGTATCTTATAGGGTTTAAGGAGTAGATCAAAAGGGTGGAGAAGTCATCGTCAAGAGTTTTTTTTCTTCTTCTTTAGTTGTTTTCATACTTTCTTCTATTGTTTTAGATCCAATCATGTCTATGGTTGGCTAAACCTCTTAGATAAGGCTAAGAGGTGAAGCTTGTAGCATGATGAGATATTTCTATTACTTTGATTAATCTTTATGTTAAACTCCATGGATTCTAATTTGATACTTAAAGAATACTTTCATTTTTTAATGGTTTATTGTGACTCAAATTACAGTAGATCTACAATAGCTTTGAATATCTTCTTTTCCTAATTTGATATTGTGAAATTAGTAAGTCTTGTTGTTCACCATTGTCCCTTGGGCATGGTAGGGTGATGGAATCCTTTCTAATCTTCACAATTTTCCTACTTTGAGATTATGAGATTGGTGAATCCTGTTGTTTACCATTGTTATGGTTTGGTGATGAAATTCCTGCCAATTATCATAGTTCTTATTCATTAAAAATTAGGTCGATTTAAGTTTAGATTTGATTTTATTGATACATTTTCCAATTGGATAGGATAGGACTTCAATTCTAATTGTATTACTTGAATCAAGTAAGAGGTCTCCTTGATCAGTATAAGTGGATCCTTGGCACCCTAGTTCCCACTTTTAAATTCTTAGTTTTAATTTCTTAATTCACAATTACTCTCTCAATAACTTCAGAATTAGTTTTACATCTTCTTTTAGTTTTGCTTCTAGTTAATTTCATAAACGCACAAGATCTGTCTCTGTGGATTCGACCTCGGTCTTACTAAGATTATTACTACATCGCGATCCTACACTTGGGGTTGTGAACAGTTTTCTATAGGCTTGCCACGAACATCGGTCTTACACAAGAACCTACTAATATCATGCCTCAAACTCGGAATCTGGGCTCATAAAATTTTCGATCGCTGAATCTGGTACGACATCCTCCGTAATACCCTATCTCAGCTCCCAGCGCACATATACCAGATTTCGATCCTGGGATCCTACAAGGAGGATTTTCCAATGTACATTTAACTGTAATAAGCATAATCACAAGTTTACCTAAATCACAAAGGCAACATCATCATCACATATCCACTAATATGAACATTTGAATACAGTGCTGAAAGAGAACTATACATATATAAAAAAATCATATGCTCTAGAGATTCACTACACGCTCCCAGCTCAACGTTGCTGCGACCTAACGCTACCTCCATACATCTATCATGCATAAGCTCATAGAAAGCTTAGAGGGTGGTGAAAGTGTGTGCGTAAGGTAAGTGTCAAACACACAGATATCAGAGTAAGCAGAAGTACTGACAAGTCCATGAATATCATTATCCTTACCCAGGCTATGTGATGCAAAAACATAATAAGCCAATATTATATACTGAGAATGCAATACAATATACAAATCCTGACGAGTCCACAAATGTCGTTAACCTCATCTAAGCCATTTAAACCCAGAAACGTAGCAATCTAGAATACCATATGCCTCAAATATAATGCAATATGTGGTGTGAATGAAATGACCAAGCTGGATCGTGAAGTCGAGATGATAGTACGTAGTATCGCGGCCTATGGGGTCCATCACAAAGGACTTACTAATTTGGATAGATCAATATGGTAAACTCTTGACCTTAAGTTGGTCGCGAGCCCCAACCGAAATCCTGGCCATTGCGAAGGTACACATATTAATTAGTTACGAACCACTAGCCCGAGTGGATAGTGAATAAATGAATGAATGAGTAAAATGCTGAGTAAGCAACTCCTACTCAATAAGTCAACATATTAGTACTATACATCTCTGGGATCATCACCAAGGTCTAGTACACTCTACATGCAATCGTCACCCACTGTACGCTCAACCATGCAAGTGAAAGAGACCTCACTATCCACCTAGCCAGTAGTCAGCCAATATCTACCCGATACGTTAATAGCGAACCTAATTATGAGCTGATCAAACTCAGCCTAGCTATGCCCACTACCCTCGGACGGGTAAGGCCACAACCCCTTCCCAACCGATCACGACACAGTGTGAGATGCGGCCTACTGGTATATGGTACTCGAACACTCATGTATCCACTCGGTCTAGACGTTGGGGCGTCTCCTAGCCACAAAGGTTTAAAAATTTTCACCCAGGGACATCTATGGCGTCCTGATCTAGTAACAGATTTTCGGTGTCCCATCTGGCTATCCACGACATGCCTGTAGAGGTTACGACCCTGATGTTGTTAGGGCATACAGTAATCACAACATACAATGAAAGATGCATGGGTCATACAATCCAGTCATGCATCAATCCTTCATATACCATGTGCTCATGTGAGACAATCTTCTCCTATCAGGGAGTCTCATAACAACCTGCTCAATGATATATGCAATGGTCAAGCCCATCTCATAACAAACATGTAGATGATGTGTATGGGCATGTATTATGATGCTATGTTGTCACATACTTATAATCGGTATCGACAACTGTCATCGATAATCGGCCTCGACAATCGAAATCGGTCTTGATAATCAAAATCTGTCTCGACAATCAGAATCAGCCTCGATAATCGAAATCATCCTCGACAATCAGAACCAGCCTCGACAATCGAAATCAGTGAGAATGGGCCTAACAAGGCCTAAGGAGATCACAATGTGGACATTTAACCATCATTGTCCATCAACATGGACATTTAATCAACATTGCTCACAAGAAGTGACCTTCATAGGACCCAATATATATATATATATATATATATATATAGTGGGCCCATGGTGTCACACAAAGGCCTAACATATATCACAATGGGCCGCTCACACGGGTCCAATATACATCACAATGGGCCGCACCTCATGGGCCACATATACATAACATTGGGCCTCACTCATGGCCTTATATTCATCACATTAGGCCTCATCATATGGCCCGCATATACATCACAATGGGCCTCAACACATGGGCCATATACAATCTTAATGGGCCGCATCTCATGGGCTTAATATACATCATAATGGGCCGCATCACATGGGACTTACACATCGGGCCTCATATACATCAAGTGGGTCACACCAATAGACCTCATAAACGTCAAGTGGGTCGTATCAATGGGCCACACCAATGGGCCTCAGATACATCAAGTGGGCCGCATCGACAGGCTGCACTAATGGGCCTCATATACATCAAGTGAGCCGCATCAATGGGCCACACCAATGGGCCTCATATACATCAAGCGGCCATGTCCCATGGGCCCTAAATACGTCACAATGGGCCACAACCCATGGGCCTCAAACTCATCACAATGGGCCTCTCATACGGGCCCAATATACATCATAATGAGCCCCATTGCCTGACCCTCAAATGCATCACATATGCCTCAAATACATCACAATGGGCCAATCATATGGGGTGGATTATAATACACACATCAAGGTGGGCCTTATGCATCACAAATGGGCCCCACCAGCTAGATATATAACGCATACATTATGGTGGATCCCAGCATTGCAAATACAAAACACCATCAAGGTGGGCCCCACCGTCAGTAAAATGGATAAATAGTGTAGATATAACAGACACATCACTGTGGTACTGGACGGTGGGAATAAAATACATAAATCACTGTGGGTTCCACAAGGCGTGGACTACCTAGGAAGGCGGGCTAGGCTGCTGGGCCTCCCACAACATCACAGTGGTCCCAGAAGGTTCCAACGATGGGTGTTAACCCACCGCTGTCCAGTAGCATCCAAGTCTGCTGCTAGACGGTGTGCATGAAACACATACATCAAGAGGGTCCCAGCGTCTCACATATGGATGTGGAGATGGAACACATGGATCAGGAGGGTCCCACCATCCTCAGATGGATGGTGTGGTTGTACAACATATGCATCATGGCCCACCGTCCCAAACCTCTGGACGACAGGGATATAACATGCACATCAAAAGTGGGTCCCACCGTCAATGGATGGTGTGGATATCACACGGACCCGAAGAACTTTCCTGACGTCCTCAGCAATTGAAAGGAGGTGGGGTCCACATAGATGGACAGTATGGATTATCAGACCCCACCTGCTGACATCAACACAATTGCTATATGCTGGTGTGAGGGTTGTTGGCCCATGTAAATGATGGAAGGTTTGGATCATCTGCCATGGGATGGTGGGCCACGTGGATGGGATCCACGAATGGATGAAACACATAGAATAAAGGTGGGTCCCATGTGGGACCCACCATAATATTATATATAATATATTATTATTATAATAATAATTATATTATAAATATATGCACACCATCCAGGAGGCTGGACGGTGTGGATCAATCACATGCATCTTGGTGGTCCCACTGTTAATGGACGGTGAGGATACAACACACGCTTCAAGGTGGGTCCACACGTGTGGCCCACCACAGCTTTGAATATAGCTGATATTTATTTTTCCATTCATCCAGGTTACTGGACTGTCCAGCCACCTGCTGGACATT
The DNA here is from genome assembly GCA_037074715.1 of Magnolia kwangsiensis. Taxonomy (NCBI): domain Eukaryota; kingdom Viridiplantae; phylum Streptophyta; class Magnoliopsida; order Magnoliales; family Magnoliaceae; genus Magnolia; species Magnolia kwangsiensis. Next base: position 171,144,340 of record CM073571.1, read on the forward strand.
TAGCAGGGTGGGCCCCATGGGTGGCTAACATGGATAAAATACATCATGGTGGGCCTGTTGGCCCTGGACGGCCTGGATGTGCCATGTACATCAGGTGGGCCACACATTAAGAGAGAGAGAGAGAGAAGGGGAGGGACCCTGTCATTATGGGCCCTCCTTATACAATGCATACATTAAGATGGGTCCTAACATATGTGGGTCCTCAAATACACAATAATCAACGGTTAAAAAATTATAAAATCACTCACCGTTAGTGTAAGACCCGTATCCTATTCCGTACCATTTCGTAGGCTTCCGCAGTCCTTCCGGTTGAATTTCGGTAACCCTCGACCTTATCCGACATTTGTGCGCGAACCTAAATCGAGTCCTGCATACTGAAGTCGGCTCGACCTGAAATTTATACTTTAGCGATTGTGTCATCGCCGCGGTTCTAACGCCGTGATTCGCACACCATACCGATACCCAGGCCAGGATATTCATTCCGAAGAAACGTCACACATTACGAATTTTAAGAGAATCTCTACAACATGTCTCATCAAATCAAGTCAAGTACAAGCCATACCCCAAGTAAATCACCCATCCCTCCTTTTTTCACAAGTTAACTCTCTCTCTCTCTCCCCTACTCATCCCTCTTTTATAAAATTTCAACCCAACCCATACCTCCCCATCCCATTCCTTACAACACCCATCCATATCATCCCATCACCTCTCTCTCTCTCTCTCTCTCTCTCTCTCTCTCATTTCTCAAACCTCCCAAGCAACATCACACGTTCAAGCCCCCTCTCTCCCAAAGACAGGTGTGGCCCACTTTCACTACCCTCTCATCTCTCATCCCCACGATCAAAACTCTGTCATCCATCGTTAAAAGTTAAGCATAGGAGCTAAGGAGGCTAAGAGAGCAAGAAGGAAGCCAATAAGTGGGTGATCTAACCATCAACTTTGTTATTTGAGGGCCCACATATGGTGGGACCCATCTTGATGTATGCTTTGTATTTAGGGAGGGTCTATAGTGGCGGGGTCCCTCCCCTTCTCACCGATCTCTCTCTCTCTCTCTCTCTCTCTCTCTCTCCCTCCCTCTCTCCCTCTCTCTCTCTCTCTCTTGCAACAGGCGTGTTCCACTAGATCCACACCGATCGTGGACCCACCATGATGGATGTATTTTATCGACGTCGTCCATCTGTTTTATCCAGGCTATCCAGTGGGCTTGGATGATGAGGAAACCCAAATGTCAGACTCATCGGGTGGGCCATGTTCATGTGGGACACACCTTAATAAAACATGGGCTATATACATGTGGGACCCACCATGATGCTTGTGTTATATCCATGTCGTCCAGCGTCTTTGGACGCTGGACAGGTGTGGCTAACATGGAGTGCGTGTACAGACATGGTGTGTATTAACAAGATTAAAAAATAATAATATTATTAATAATATATCTGTTGCCGCTTGTATTGATCAGTGGCCGATTGTCTGTGATTTTTCTGATGTGTTCCAGGAGATTCTGAGATTATCGTCACGTTAGCATATTGAGTTCCAGATTGATCTCATGCTCGGTACCGTGCCTATTTCGAAGGCCCCGTATCATATGGTACCGATGGAGTTGCATGAGCTGCAGTGACAGTTGGACGAGTTACGTGAGTTGGGATTCATCCGTTCGAGCAGCTCTCCATGGGAAGCACTGGTAATCTTCGTCAGGAAGAAGGATGGCTCGTTGAGGCTTTATGTGGATTACCACGAGCTCAACCGGGTCACGATCAAGAACAAGTACCCGCTCCTGAGGATAGATGATTTGTTTGATCAGCTGCAGGGTGCATAGTTATTTTCGATGATTGATCTGCATTCCAGTTATCATCAGATTTGGGTCCGAGAGGAGGACATCCCGAAGACTGCTTTCAGGACGCGTTATGGTCATTTTGAGTTTCAGGTCATGTCTTTTGGACTGACCAATGCACCCACAGTCTTCATACAGTTGATGAACGAGGTCTTCCTTCTTTATCTCAATCAGTTTATTGTGGTGTTCATCGATGACATTCTGATCTATTCAAGGACTCGTGAGGAGCATGAGCAACATTTGGATAATGTATTGTAGACCCTCCGTGCCCACCAGTTATATACGAAGCTAGAGAAGTCGAGTTCTTACAGGAGGAGGTGAAGTTCCTCAGTCATGTGGTGACTAGGGAGGGTGTCGCAGTGGACCCCTCAAAGGTTGAGGTAGTGCATCAGTGGGGCTAGCCCATGACTGTGTTCGAGATCCGCAGTTTCCTTGGTTTAACAGGATCTATCGGCGTTTCATTTAGGCTTTCTCCCGTATTGCAGTCCCAATGACCAGGTTGACTCAGAAATGCGTAGATTTTGTTTGGACTGATGCCTGTGAGTGAGCATTTATAGAGCTAAAGGACTACCTCACGCCGGCTCCTGTCCTCACTCTTCCCTCTGGGAGTGATGGATTTGTTATATTTACTGATGCTTTGCATATTGGCTTAGGTATTGTCCTGATGCAGCATAGAAAATTAGTGGCTTTGTGTCTCATCAGCTCAAGGTCCATGAGCTGAACTACCCCACACATGATTTGGAGTTGACTGCAGTCATCTTTGCACTAAAGGTGTGGAGGCACTATCTCTACGGGGTTAGGTTCGAGCTCTTCTCTGACCACAAGAGCTTGAAATATCTATCTCTCAGTTGGAGCTGAACATAAGGCAGAGATGCTGGATGGAGCTCCTGAAGAATTATGATTTTGACCTCCAGTACCACCCAAACAAAGCGAATGTGGTGACGGATGCCCTTAACCATCAGCCACGAGGCTTGGTGGCACACATGATGATTTAGGAGTGGAGGATGATTGAGGATATAACGGAGTATGACTTCAATTTTGGTCTGCAGTCTTCTATCGTTTAGCTTTATCGCAAGGGTGATCAAGGCTCAGCAGGTAGACGAGTTGTTATAGGATTATCGAGCAGAGGCAGCATTTGAGAGTCAGATAGATTGACAGATTGGTTCTGATGGTGGACTTCGCTTCAAAGGTCGATTATGTGTTCAGGATATTCCTGAGTTGCACAGAGATCTTATGACCGAAGTACATTGATTGCAGTTTTCTATCCACCCTGGCTTAATGAAGATATATCACGATATAAGGAGAAAGTTTTTTTGGGCAGGGATGAAGCATCAGATCGTCAGTTTTGTAGCTGAGTGTGACTCATGCCAACGTGTCAAGGCCGATCATCAGAGATCCCTTGGTCCATTACAGCTGTTGAGAGTCCTAATGTGGAAGTGGGAGCACGTGTCGACATATTTTATCATGGGCTTGCCGAGGACTCAGTGTGGTCACGACCTCATTTGGGTCGTCATTGATCGTCTGACGAAGTCGGCACATTTTCTTACGATTCGTGCGACTTGGCCTTTGGAACAACTTGCGAGTTTATTCATCGAGGAGATTGTGAGACTGCATGGCGTTCTAATCTCGATCATTTTTGACCGAGACCCGAGATTCACATCTCAGTTCTGGAGGAGCTTTCAGAGAGCGATGGGTACTGATTTGTAGCTTAGCACCACGTATCATCCGCATATTGATGGCCAGACCGAGAGGGTCAACCAGATCCTTGAGGACATGCTTCGGGCCTGCGTGATTGACTTCGAGGGTATCTGGGATGAGCATCTGCTATTAGTTGAGTTTGCATATAACAATAGCTACCAGATAACCATTGGCATAGCTCCTTTTGAGACATTATATGACAAACTGTGCAGATCTTTGAGTTATTAGACCGAGGTTAGAGAACGGCCTCTCCTAGTTCCTAAGCTTGTGCAGCAGACATCAGAGGTTATCTATATCATTAGGCAGAGGATGTGCATAGCTCAGATCCGGCAGAAGATTTTTGTTGATTGCCGTCCACGTCCCTTAGAGTTTGATGTAGGGTACCATGTGTATCTCAAGGTCTCACTTATGAAGGGCGTAGTTCGATTTGAAGCAAGGGAAAAGCTTGTCCCGAGATTCATAGGACCTTTTGATATCACTGAGCGCATTGGCGACATGGCCTATCAGCTTACCTTACCATCTCAATTGTCTGGCGTCCACAACATTTTTCACGTCTCTATGTTGAGGAAGTGTAGGTCAGACGTAATTCTTGTTATTGATTGGTAGTCGTTGGAGGTTCATGAGAACACTTTTTACATTGAGCTACCAGTACGTATCCTTGATCGGAAGGAGCAGGTCCTCCGAACCAAGGTCATTCCCTTGGTGAAGGTTCAGTGGGGGCACTATTCTATTGATGAGGCGTCTTGAGAGCACGAGACCGAGATTCGAGAGTGCTATCTTCATCTCTTTGATGATTGATTGTATGATGTATCATGTATGCTGTCTCTGATTTTATATAACAATGTCTTGTTTCCTCTTCTATTATGAGTTATGTTTACATGCAATGATTGTGTAAATTTTGAGGATGAAAATTTTATTTAGATGAGAGAGTTATAAGACCCGTATCTTAGTCCGTACCATTTCATAAGTTTCCGCGGTCCTCCTGGTTGTAACCCTTGACCTGTATCCGACGTTTGCATGCGAACCTAAGCTGAGTCTTGCATACAGAAGTCGGCTCGACCCTAAATTTATACCTTAGCGACCGCACCGTCATCGTGGTTCTAACGCCGAACCGATACCCAGGCTAGGAGATGTGGGTCCGCGTTCATTCCGAAGAAATGCAGCGCGTTACGAATTTCGAAGAAATCTCTACAACATGTCTCATCAAATCAAATCAAGTACAAGCCATACCCCAAGTACATTACTCATCCCTCCTTTTTTCACAAGTCAACTCTCTCTCTCTTCCCTACCCATCCCTCTTTTACAAAATTTCAACCCAACCCATACCTCCCCATCCCATTCCTTACAACACCCATCCATATCATCCCATCACCTCTCTCTCTCCCATTTCTCAAACCTCCCAAGCAACATCACACGTCCAAGCCCCCTCTCTCCCAAAGATAAGTGTGGCCCACTTTCCCTGCCCACTCATCTCTCATCTCCATGATCAAAACTCCATCATCCACCGTTAAAAGTTAAGCATATGAGCTAAGGAGGCTAAGAGAGCAAGAAGGAGGCCAATAGGTGGGTGATCTAACCATCAACTTTGTTATTTGAGGGCCCACATATGGTGGGACTCATCTTGATGTATGCTTTGTATTTAGGGAGGGCCTATAGTGGCGGGGTCCCTCCCCTTCTCACCGATCTCTCTCTCTCTCTCTCTCTCTCTCTCTCTCTCTCTCTCTCTCTTTTGTAATAGGCGTGGCCCACTAGATCCACACCGATCGTGGACCCACCATGATGGATGTATTTTATCGACGTCGTCCATCTGTTTTATCCAGGCCATCCAGTGGGCCTGGATGATGAGAAAACCCAAATGTTAGACCCATCGAGTGGGCCATGTTCATGTGGGACCCACCTTAATGAAATGTGGGCCACATACATGTGGGACCCACCATGATGCTTGTGTTATATCCATGTCGTGTGGCTAACATGGAGTGCGTGTACAAACATGGTGTGTATTAATAAGTTAAAAAAATAATATTATTATATCTATATTTATATAAGGTATTTGGGTGGACAGCTTATGCAGGCCCCACCTTGGAGTATGAATTCAATCCATCCCGTCCATCCAGTTCTCTAGATCATTTTAGGAGTTGAGCCAAAAAAATGAAGCCAATCCGACTATCTGGTGGGCCATACCATAGAAAATAGTATTGTTACCATTGAGAACCCACCTTGATGTTCTACTCGCTAAAACATACTGGATATTGGGATCTTTTGGAAGGTATCGAGCCATGGAATTCAATGGGTGGAGTGGATCCTCCCGATGTGGGCCCCACATGGGAAAAACTGTAGGAAATTGATTTTTTTTAGAAAAAATACACATGAGACACCAGAGGACGCAGTAACGTCTACGTGGACGCTGGGTGGCAGGGACCATGGGTCCCAGCCATGGGCCCCACCATGTTGTGTGTTGAACATCAACACCGTGCATTTGATGGGTCCCCTTTACATATGGGGCACCCCCAAAAATTAGTCGTATACGTGACTCAGGTGGCCCACGTCACAGGAATAGTTAGATTGAATGTCTGCCATTGAAACCCTTTTAGGTGTCATAGGAGTTTTGGATCATTATAAAATTTGTTTTTCCTCTTCATCTAGGGTCTGTTTGACCTTATAAGCGGTTTGAATGGAAGATAAACATTATGGTGAGCCCCACGTGGGATCCACTGATGTATGCAACTATCCAAGCCGTCCAGGGCCTGGACGTGGAGATGCTATATATATTATATACTATATATATTATATATTATATAATATATAATATAATATATATATATATACTTGATGGTGGGCCCTACGTGGGACCCCCCTCTACCCTTTTAGCGCAGCAAGTTGGATGTGCAGCAATGATATAGCTGCCCCTTTTGACAGCAGCAAGCTCGTAGGCCCCTCCTTGATGTATGTATTTCACACCGTCCATTGTTTCGACGATGGGGCCCACCTTGGTGGATACGTTGCATCCAAACCGTCCAACCATATTAAGATATCATTTTTATGGCTTGAGCAAAAGAATGGATCAAATCTAAAGTCTAAGTGGACCCCACCATTTAAATAGTGGACGGTGGCGTCCACTGTTCAAACTCCTAAAGGCCACAGTAGTTTCCAATTAAACTGATATTTATTTTCACTTCATCTATCTCTATGTCAACTTATGAATAGGTCGGATCTCAAAACACATAAGGTTAGGCATGATTGGTATATATGAGGCCCATTTGAATCGGCCTATTTGGATTGGCCCAGATGATTCGACCCATTGGTTAGGCCCATTTGACTAGGCCCGATGTGATATATGAGACCCATTGTTGATTCCCACCTTGATATATATGAGGCCCATGTGATGCGGCCCATTTGATGTACCTGAGTCTCATGGGTTGAGGCCCAACAGGATGTACATAAGGCCCATTGCAATGTGTGATTCCACCATGGTTTATGTAATGATGTTTTGGCGGCCATACCTTGGGAGAAATTATGGTTTGATGTCCACATTGTAAGGATGATGTTGGTTAAATGTTCGCATTGTCACTCTCCCTAGGGCCCATTGATAGGCCCATACTTATAGTGTGTAGGCCGTTTAGGCCCATCTTAGTTATGAACAGAGCCCAGCACCATATAACATGTTTAGTATAGATCCATGATTCATGCTCATACGCATCATCTATATGCTTGATATGAGGAGTAACTGATCATAGCATATGCCTTTGGGCAGATTATTAATGGGCTCCCTGATAAGCGGAGTTGCCCTTCATGAGCACGCGGTACGCGCAGGATTGTTGCATGATTGGTAGTGTGATTCATGCACTTCACATTTATATGACATGATTTCTATAAGCCCTAACGACATCAGGGCTATGACCTCCACAGACATCGAAAATATTGTTACTAAGCATCGGGGCGTCATAGATGTCCCTGGGTGAAAATCTATAAATCCGATGGTAGCAGAGGATGACTCTAACGTCGAAACTGAGTGAATATATGAGTGCATGAGGGCCGAATACTAGGAGGCCGCGTCTTCCACTGTGTCGTAGTCGGTTGGAAAGGGATGTGGCCTTACTCGCCCGAGGGTAGGGGGAATTACTAGGCTGAGTTTGACCAGCTCATGACTGGGTCTGCTATCGACGTGCTGTATATGTATTGGTAGACTATTGGTCAGGCAGATAGTGAGGTTTCTTACGCTCACTTGGACTGTGCGGCTGGGAGAGGGGCAGTGCCATTTGAAGTGTACTAAACCCCGGTGATTATCCAGAATGAGAACTGTACTGAAATTTAATGAGTTGTATGTGGATTTAGATGAGGATTGGTATACTTGAGTTACATCATGTATCGCATGGTCTCGATATGGCTGATAGCATTCATATCTTGCACTGCATGACCTTAGTACGGCTGCTTGCATTCATGTACTCATCAGCATGATTCCGCATTACTATGACATTGCATTCTGAGTACGTTCATACTACGGACACACTTACACCACTCCCTAAGCTTTCTATAAGCTTATGTACAATTGATGTGTGCAGGTGACGCAAGGACGCAGCCATAGCTTAGCTGTAGTTGGAGTGTGCATTTGAGCTTCTAGAGTTTTTTTTATTTTCATTATCATGTATTTCCCTTTCATACGCATTGTACTCAAAGTTTTTTATCATAGTGGATTTTGTGATGGTGTTCTCGTGGTTATTGTTTGTGGGTTATGCTTATAGTTATGCTTATTACAAATCAAATCATGTTTGAAATCCTCTTTATAAGATCCTAGGATCAGAACTTGGTGTATGAGTACCCAGAGCCGATAATGGGGTACTATGAAGGCTTTCAGCGCCAGATTTGGCGATCGAGAATTTTGTATGCCCGATTTTTGAGTTTGGGGCGTGACAGTTAGATCTTCGACTCCTTCCACCGATGCATTTTAGAGCTCCAAGGGATGAATTTCAACGGTTGAGATGAAACTTGGAGGGTGGGATTGGGTGGTAGGAAGGTGGGCAACACAAAGCTTCTTTCTCCATGAAAGCTTGGACGTCCACCTCTCTCATGGGTGTTGCTTGGGAGATGGGTTTGAGAGAAAGAGAGAGAGAGAGAGAGAGAGAGAGAGAGAGAGAGATGATGATGATGATGTGAGAGAGGGAGAGGGATGGTGAGTGATGGGTGTACTTTGAAAAAGGATGGATGGAGAGAGAGAGATAGTTGACTTTAGGAGTTGCTTATACTTCAGGATAGGATATGTACTTGACATGATTGATGTGATTGATGGGACATGTTCTATTGGGTTTGCAAATGTATGACATTTTCTGAACTGAACACGGGCCTACATCTCCTGGCCTGGGTATCACATCGGCGTACGAGACGTGGCGTCGGAACCGCAGCGATGGCGCGGTCACAAGGGTGCAAGTCTCGGGTTGAGCCGACTCATATTGATAGGGTATGACTCAGGATCACGCGCAATTGCCGATTATAGGTCCCGAGTTGTTAGAATTCTATTGGAGGATTGTGGAAGCCTACAGAACAGTACGGTCTAGGATACGGGCCTTACAACTAACGTACACTCCCATCAAAAACTCTCACAAAAGACATTAGCTAATTTTCTATAGGTTAACCAACGACCTTGGTCCAAATCTAATGACCCCTTACATTTACTCCTGCCAGAGACTCCTACAGAGACTAACATATACGCACCTGTGTCCACTGGCTTACACAAGGACTTTGATTTAAGCCCCATATAAGGGTCAATGTCCTACACAAGAACCTATTCGAGTTTGGTAATTTAAATTCTTACACTCAATCCTACACAATGAATGAGTGTATACAAACTCTTACACATAACAACTTACTTGTTAGATTGAGCCCTTTTGCAGAGCTTTCTTAAGTTACTTGATCGATACTCTCATATGCTTCAATTAGCTCCCCCAATCATGATGCTTATGCTTTGCCAATACTTCAGATCCAAGATCAAATACCTTGCATGTGTTGCTTCGATGCGGTGACTAAGGTGATGAGAGCCTAGGTAGAATCTGCTACAACTAATAGAAAGTTGTAAATCCTAGGGGATTTTACTTGCTGGGTCTTCTAGAAAATTTAAACAATGGTATGACTATAGAGGTTGAGTTTAATATCTAGAAAATGGTGTTATACCATCATCTCCTCTTCTAAATAATTTGTCCTCAACCACAACATAATTTACGGCCGATCTTCGGATATCTCGTTTTGTCTTGGTTTGAGGAGACCAAATATAGTTTATGATTGGGATTCTCCAATCATCTTCATCTATTTCAACCTAACAAATTTGCAAGGTTGGTTTTCTTTGGAAGATCGAAGGTAAAGATTTCTCTTGAATAGTTACTGTTCTTCTGATCGATCTGTGATCGTTCTAAAGTCTAACTACCAATTATGTTATTTCAAAGGCATCAATGTTATTCTCTCGAGTCACATGTCATAATTCGACATTGTTAAAATTATCCATTAGCTGAATTGCTAAGGCATAGTATGGAAATATCGCATTACTATTACACTTAAATACTCCCACCATTTGGTTTATCACCAATTTTGAATCACTAGTTACTGATATATTCCTAGTATCTAGCTCCAATTATATTTCAAGAATGATTATCCAAGCTTTGTATTCAGCCTGATTGTTAGTACATTTAAGTTCTAATTGGAATGCATATTCCCGTCTCTTTCCATATGAGGTAATTGAGGTAGCGTCTTAATTGATTGATTTAGCCCTTTCGATAAGCGAGTTGATGTCAGTCGATGTCCATCTTTCCATTATTGTCAGCTTGGCTTAGATAATCTTTACTGGTTTTCCAGTCAGTTCGCTAGGGCAAGTGGATAAACCAAGTTGTGTACCGTCCGATTCACGACCCCTACTACCTCTGCCTTTACGATATTTACTATATTTCATAATTAGGATTTATCAATCTTAAAACTGTCAAATATCAATTTTCATGATAACAATTATATCATGTAGTGTTAGTGCACTGATTATGCACCATATTTGTCAATCATGTGAGTTCTTATGTTATAGAGTTAGTTAAGCTCTTAAAAGCTGAAGATTGAAGATAAAAGTGAAGGTGGAGCATCAAGGAGTAAAGAACAGGTAAATGTGATGCCTTGGTGATCCTAACCCTTGACCCAAAATAACCTAAACCTCTAGATAATCTTAATCCTAATAAGTAAACCTTTTATTAATCATCCCTTAATCCATAAAATCCTAAATTTGAGGCCTCGTGTTGTTGAAAAAACTATACAATTTCAGCAACATTCTATTCTACCGAACCCACCTTCAGTACAACCGAAAATGGCTAAAATATGACAACATGCTGAGCCAAAATTCTTAGTAATTCGGCTGTAATCGAGTGCCACCTTTGATCTCACCAAAGACCACTTTCAATGCAACCGAAGACCACTTTTGGTACAACCGAAGACAACCTTCAGTGTGATCAAAAGTACCCAAGTTTGTCCAACGGCTTTCCTATCTAATTCGATGCAACTGAAGACTAGCCATTTCTACCCATTTTATGACAGGTAGAATTCGATTTCTTTATATATGAGATCCAGTCTTTGGGCATTTGAGACAGTTTATATATATATATATATATATATATATATAAATGAAGCTCAGGTGAATCTCCAGTCATATCCCACATCCTAATCCTAATATTTCATGAGATTCAATTCATCTTTTTGAACTTTAGTGCTATAATGAGGATTTCAACCTCAATCTTGAAGATGAACTCAATCTCCATTATTTTCTAAAGTTTAGACCTAACATCTATAGTTATATATTTGTATAAATCCTCTAAAAAAATCTTTTATGGTAAATCAGTAGATGTGGGCCCGCGTTCAGTTCAAGGAAAACACCATGCGTTACAAAACCTAAGGGAATCTCTACAACATGTTACATCCATCAATCAATCAATCCCATCAAGGGTCAAGTACATGTCAAGTACACCATCACCTCACACTCATCCCTAAGTAACCCCTAAAGTCAAAAGTTCTTACACAAGCCCATACCCTTTCTTACACAACTTAACCCTAAAGTCAACAAACTCTTACACCACCCATCCCTCTCTCTCCCATCCATCACTCCATCCCATCTACTCTTTCTCTCTCTCTCTCTCTTTCTTATTTCTCTCTCATTTTCTCGAAGCAACCCATGTCCATGGCTTCCATGGGAGAGAAGCTAGTGTGGCCTATTCCTATCTCCCATCCCCACCATCCAAAGTCTATCTCAACCGTTAAAATCCACCACTTAGAGCTCTAGATCGTGTTGGCGGAAGAAGGAAGAGGAGATCAAAGGTGGGGGTCCTTACTCTTACCCGGGTGGTAGACTCCTTGGAGTTTCAACACCGGGTCAAGGGTTCGAGTACCCATGGTGGTGAAATCCCACGGTGTGCGTGTGTGGCGTGAGTGTGTGGGGTGTGTGTGCGTGTGTAAAAAAAAAGGGAGATCAAAGGTGGGTGCTTTTTGGGATTAGATTTGTATCATTTTACTTGGATTTGATGATTGAGGGCTCACACATTGTGGGACCCATCTTGATGTATGATTTATAAGAGGGACCCATAGTGGCGGGGTCCCTCCGCGCTTCCGATCTCTCTCTCTCTCTCTCTCTCTCTCTCTCTCTCTCTCTCTCCCCCCCCCCCTTTCTTTCTTGTGTTTTGCGGTCCACCTGAGGAATGGGTTGTACCCACGTTGACCAAGCCTTTGGGTTGTGTTACTATCCACCAGATGGTCCACTTTGTTGGATTGTTTGGACCAGTTTGGCTGGACGGCCACACAGGCCCAGATCGGACAGTAAGCATAAGTTTCAGCTTCATTCAAAATTGTTGGTGGGCCACACCACATGTCCCCACCTGATGTATATCTTCCACCCGTGCCATCCACCGTCCAGACCCCCTGGACGGTGGAACTTGCAGTGATGTTTGCACGCCATCCATTTGCTTTCCATCCAAGCCATCCATTTGCCCAGCTTCGTGGCAGATGCATTGACGTTAACAACCTTTGGTGTGCCTATGGACCCACCTCATGCATGTATGCCACATCTGGGCCGTACATCTGTTGTACGGTCAGCAGCCTACAGCTGCTGACTTGGCGCAGCAAGGGCTGTGGGGCCACCATGATGTATGTATTGTATACATACCGTCCATTCATTTTTTCTATGACGTGGGACCACCCACACGTGTGACACGTGTGGGGTGGGACCCCTTGATGTATGCGTTTAATCCACACCATCCGTTTTGGATGGTGGACCAGTGCTGAGGATGTCAGCAAGATCTGCGGGTCCCCACTGTGATATATGTGTTTTATTCTGCTGCAACAGCAGTCGTGGGACCCATGTGTGGGTGGACTCCACACGATGCATGTGTTTCACCCGTGTTGTCCAGGGCCATCGTGATGTATCTATTTTATCTACGCCGTCCATCATTTGGACGGCGGGCCATCCCACCTAGTGAGGTCATTAGATCCTGTGAATCCCACCGTGAGGCATGTGTCTTGCATCCACACCATCCATTCCAAATGGACGGAGGTCGTGGGACATAGCAGGCTACAGGTGTTGTTTATATTGTATATGTAAGCCCCGTATCATAGTCCGTACCGTTCCGTACGCTTCCGCGGTCTTCCCGATCAAATTCCGACAACCTTCGACCTTTATCCGACATTTGCGCATGATCCTAAGTCGAGTCCTGTCAACTCGAGACTTGTACCCTAGCGACCACGCCGTCACCGCGGTTCCGATGCCGCAACTTGCGTGCCGAGGAGATACCCTGGCCAGGAGATGTGGGGCCGCATTTAGTTCAAGGAAAAATGTCGCGCTTTGCAAACTCAAGAGAAATATTCCATCAATCACTTCACATGTCAAGTACAAGCAACCCTAAGTTAACTCTCTCTCTCTCCACCCATACCTAGTCAAGTACACCCATCACTCCATCACTCACTCACACCCATCACACCCATCTCTCTCTCTCTTTTACACCTCTCTCTCTCATCTCTCTCTTTCATTCTCCCAAGCAACTTTAAGGGAGAGAGGACGTCCATGGCTTCCAAGGAGAGGAGTGCTTTGTGTGGCCCACCTTCCTTACTCCCTTCTCCACCGTCCATGATAAAATCTCTACGGTTGAAGTTCATCCATTGAAGCTCTAGGATTCTTTGTCGAAAGAAGGAGAAGAAGATCATAAGGTGGGTGTTTTTATCATTCGATTTATTTAAGGGCCCACATTAGTAGGACCCATCTTGATGTATGCATTGTATAGAGGGGCCCATAGTGGCGGGGTCCCTCCACTACTCCGATTCCTCTCTCTCTCTCTCTCTCTCTCTCTCTCTCTCTCTCTCTCTCTCTCTCTTGATGCCGTACGGCCCACCTGATGTGTGTTATATATCCACGCCTTCCATCACGGTGGAGCCCACTTTGATGTATGTGGTGTATCCACCGTCCAACAACTTGGACGGTGAAGACCCATCGTGCTGTGTGCGCTTCTTCCATCCGACTGTCCATTTGGACGCGGCCCACTGTGATGTGGGCTTCAGCCATGCCGTGCACCCCGTTTGCAGTAGCAGCAGCTGATGCTGCTGATGTCAGTGGACAGATGGGGCCCACCTCTTATGATATATGTGTTAGATCCAAAACCGTTCAGATGGTGGGACGCACCTGATGTATGCGTTGTATCCTGACCTCTATACTGTTGGACCCCGCCTCTGATGTATGTAATATTTACACACCGTACATCCAGTTTGGCTAGATCACGGGCCCACCTGATCTGATCCTGACCGTCCAAGTGTTAGATGTCCAGCAACAACTGCTGCTGGACCGTAAAAAGGGAAAAAATAAATAGCAGTTTGATTCAAACCTTGCTGGGCCACGCTGGCGTGGGACCCACCAGATGAGAGCTTAATCCATCCCATCTATCCACGTGGGATGTAGGACGTGGGACCCACCGATTTCATCTAGGACGTCCAGTCCCTAGACGTGCTAGTGTAACCCAACATGACGTTTCATCCAGGCCGTCCAGGGCCTGGATGTTGTGGTTTATTATAATATAATATTATATATGTATATATTATTATATATATAATGATATATATATTGCTGGTGGGCCCCATGTGGGACCCACCCTGATGAATTTATTCCATATCCTCACCGTCCATATGCCAGGACGGTGGGACCGAACTCCTGTGATATATGTGTTATCCACACCATCTATTCATGTGGGACCCACCCACCTACAGCAGGGTTCCCTTGATATATGTATTTTATACGTACCATCCATCCCTTTTTATCTGGGTATGGGACCCACCCACACGTGCTGCACGTGCGGGGTGGGGCCCTACATTGATGTATGTATCTTATGCCCACACCGTCCATCACTGGACGGTGATGTGGGGCTGACCGTGATGTATTTATCCACCCCGTCCATCTCTCTCTGGACGGTGGGTGGCCACCTTTACGTATGTAATCTGCACTGTCCATCAGGATGGAGATGTGTGTGCAGGCTGCCATGATGTACGTGTCATTTACACCGTCCATTGCTGGTCGGTGCTGTGTAGGGGCCCTACTTAATGTATGTATTCTATATATTGTCCATCCATTTCAATGGATGCATGGGACCCACTCTCACATGCCACACGTGTGGGGTGGGACCCACCTTGATGTAAGTGTTTTATCCATGCTTCCCTGGAGCGTGGGCCCCACACGTGGAAACAACATGATGTATGCGTTTTTATCAACACCGTCCATCTATTGACCGTCGGACGTCAGCAAGTTCTGTGGGGTCCACATGATTTATGTGGTGTATTCCACGTCCTCCACGTGTTTCGTACTCCATGTCGCTCATCTGTTTTACATCCACACTGTCCATCTTATGTGAGGCCCACCGCTAATGTATATGTTTTAAATTCGGGCCATCCATCTACTGGTGGGCCAACAGCCAGCGCCTTGTTGCTGCTGTATCATGTCAGGAAGTTTCGGGCCCACTATGATGTAGTGTTGTATTCATACCATCCAAATCTAGACAGGTGTTATGTGGGATGCACCGTGATGCTTGGATTTCATCCACTCCATCCAGCTGATGAGCGTGGGTCCACTTTGATGTATGTAGTATATCCACACCATCCATCTTCTGTTCAATCAGGGATGCCTGTTGGGCTGACCCAATGGCCAGGAGGACCACTCGCCAGCAGGCCTGTTTGATAAGGGATCTCAATACCTGCTTGATCTTTTGAGTGGGGTGGCCCATCTACGTAGACCCTCTATTCAAATAGTGGGGACAGTGACATCCACCATTCAAAACTTTTTGAGGGCCACCGTAATTCCAATCAAGCTAATACTTTGTTTTCACTTCATCTATCTTTGTGCTTAACTGACGAATAGGTTGAATCTCAAAATACAACACGGCGGGTCCTATAAATGCTTTAACGGTGGGTGTGGCTACTCTCACTGTTTTCTGTGGTAGACCCTATAGGATTTTAACGGTGGAAATATTTATCTCCATTGCTAGTTGTAGTATGGTCTAGATGATCTCTTGATACGATTCATTTTGTGGGAATGTGTGCGGCCCACTTGATGTGTAAGGCCGATTAGTGCGGCCCATCCATGAGGCCCATCATGTTGTATTTTTGGCCCATAACGCGTGGCCCATTCGATGTATTCAAGACCCATATACGTGGCCCCTTCGATGCATTCGAGACCCATGTGTAGGGCCGACATGTTATGTACTAGAGGCCCATGAGTAGAGCCCACCTGTTATGAATATGAGGTCCATTGGTGCGACCCATTGATGCAGCTCACATGTTGTGTATTTAAGGCCCATGGGTTATGTCCTAATTGTGAAGTACTGAGGCCCATGGATTGTGACCCATCGTGGTGTATTTATGACCCATATGACATGGCCCATTGTGATGCTGTAACATTTTAAAAATTGGGGGTCGAGTAAAAACCCAACTACCGAGTTCCAAAATGTTATTTATACAACATAGATAATATTATATGCATGTTGTCAGTAAACAGGCATTAAACAAGATTGGGATTAAGCCAAAACAACATATCATACTCCAGAGACAGTTAAATTAACAAGCGGAAGACTGTGATACATACATATAATATATAATTGATTGTAAGTCTCCAGAGTGTGAACATGTTACCAGGTTAAATATATACATGTATACCTCAAAATAGAAAGAAAGAATATACATGAGTGCTCTGAAAATATAAAATGACAAGTGTCATGACATCTAATGAACCTCCCTGTAATCCCGTCGATCAGAACACCCATAAAGGAGGGATCCTCCTCATCATCATCAAGTCCGGCTCCGTCTCGCAGGCCGCTCCATCATCTGCAATCACAATAGGGACTGGTGGGTGTCCGAAAATACCATCCCGTAACGTGCGAGTGAGTGATCAACTCAGTGGAATAATAAAGTAGAGATTAGCATGTTCTCAAATCAATCATGCGATAATAGTAAAGCAATTAATCAAACATTCTAAATACTGTTGTTAATGCAATATGACATGACATGATGGATGCCCTCACCGACGATCTCCCTCATACGCCACCATCTTACGCCCGCGGCATGCTTTCTTTCCACAGTGCTCTACATCTTCCAAGCACATGTAATATAATGGTGATATGATTACCGAGTTATTATTAGTCCTTTTCATACAGCAGGATTGAAAAACTAGGGTACCTTCCTTATATCAATCCCAACACAGATCCTGTTTAGGGTCGTCACTCCTAGTAATCTCATACGATGTTATATTTATAGGTCGCTGCAAGGGCTGCCAGGGCTGTTGCACGCACTCGTTGCTCCTCGCCCCCATCACCTTATCAATACAGGCCTATTATATCCTTAAGACTACATCAGGACTCGTCGTCCCCATGCGGTGTCAGGATAAACTCAAGGTCATTAGAAAGGGCTCGTCACCTGATCAGTGTAGGCCGACAGCAAGAATATAGTGTCCCATATCACTATAATCTGCTCAGAGTAGGGTGCTCACTGGTCACTACGGGGAGGTTTGTGGCCCCAGCGTAGGCCGACAGCTCGACCACGGTGTCCCATACCACCATGTCCAGCTCATGAGTCTTTGTGGATTAAGGTACCATGGTTGACAGGGTTTCCAATAGTAAGTTCAGTACCCTAGGTTCAAGCAGTTATGACACATACATGGTGAACATACAATGGCCAGTCGGGTTACTTGACGGGCTCGACTAGTACGAGCGCATCTCAAGCTGAACGACATGAAGTGCATGAAACATTTCATGTGGCCTAACCACTGCCGCCAACTCAAAACACGACTCACGTTCATCAACGCGTCCTTCATGGCAAAGATAAGAACCATGAATTTACTCGGTTACCGATTGCCTGGACTAAGTATAGTCCCAAACATTTATGAATCCAGATCAGCAATCATATAAAGGTAATGGAAATGCATTACAACAATGTGAGCATCTTAACACATGTTATAACATACAACTTAAGTAAATCATCTATCACATGCATTTCTTACATATGATGAAATCATACATATAACCAACATGAAGGAAATCATTTACATCAGCATATTATTTGAGAATTCAATCTCAAAACTATTTCACAATACCATTTAATTTAATAAATACTAATACAAACATTTATACAAACACTTAGTCTACACACTTAAGTCTACATACTGTATGTCGACTCAAAGTGCGCACTTGGGCGAATCTCTTCGCCAAACTGATTATGCACGCATTCATAATATCCTAAGGCGACAAAAAGCCATGTCAACCATTTCAGCAAAATATGGATGTATACAGTATTTCCTACAAATGACTAAAACGCCCTAAATCTCATATTTCTCGTCTGCTTACGAAATAGGAAACGGACAGCATGTTGTACATGTCAAACGGCATTTTCGTCGATAATCTACGATTAAACGACATTGAAAGCGTTGAAAACAGCCAATCAAAGCATCTAAAATCCGCACCTTTCACTTTAGATGTGTATCGTTTCGAACGGAGCGTATACGCTTCGTCTACGGCGATCAGGCGACCTAATACACACGTACATCAGCTAATTTGCTATTTGAATCGAAGAAATCTCCAAATCAGCAAGTGGTTAGGGTTTTCCTTAATTATAAGTGCATTGGAATCATTGAAAAAGTGATTGAGGTACGTGGCTTAAGCACGTGTAGCAGGTAGTGCAAGCAGCAGGAAGTTCTCTCCCATTCTCTCTCACAATCTCGCACCTTTTCTCTCACACCAGCTAGGGTTTCTAGCAAATTCGGATGGGTGAGAGAAGTGAGGGTTTAAAGCCCTTTTATAACCTAAAACATTCTCAAAACAGACTTGGGAACAATGTTTACTCGATGCCTAACCAAATCGGGGCTGTTCTGGTCCAAAAGAGCATTTCTGGAGGTCCCCTGGCCGAACGCGGTCGGACTTAAGATCATGCGTACTGGATCTAGCACACATCAAGTTTTCAGACCGAAAGAGTTCGTAGATCGTACGTGGCGGTCCAATTTCAGTTCAGCAGTCACCGAACCTAGATCAGGTCTACAAGTCTCATAATATGAAAGAGAAATTTTTTCTGATCCGAGGGTATAATTTGGCTGAATTCTGACGGTCATAATGCTTAATAATAACGCGCCAAGTCACGTGCCAGATTTGAATTAAAATTTTCAAATCTAACCCTATTCTCACTCTCTTCACTCCAGGCTCAATGAAATAGCCTCTGAACATCGGTTGGGCTTGATTTTTGAAACGATTGTCAAGTCCAGCCAAGCGGTCATAACGGTCTAAGATTGTAGGTATCAAACTTTCGACGCGTGGTTTAGATCCAATACAAAGTTTCAAAGAGTTCATGAGAGCAAACGAGTTTAGAGTTTGATCCAAGATTTTAGGATATTATAGCATCATTGGTTCTACAAGTTTTGGGTCTTGTAGAACGTATTTAAAGCGATCAGGGACAATTTCACAGCTACTCCAGCGTAGCGCTAGCTAACTTATGCTTAGTTTCTAAAGGAATTAATCCTAAGTGATTTCTTTGGCTATGGAATTGGGTTCTGAGCGGTTACCAATGTATTTTGGTTGAACCATTGCCTAAGGACGTCTAACCCCAGGTTGGCAAAAATTTGGGGTGTTACAGATGCATTTACGGCCCATTATGTTGTATATCAAGGCCCATTGGTGCGGCCCACCAGTTATGTGTATTATGCCCATTTGAGCGGCCTGTTGTGATGTGTATCAGGCCCATTTGGTGAAGCCTACATTGATATATATATATGGCCCACGTAAGGAGGCACACCGTGATGTGTTTATGACCTTTGACGAGGCCCGACGTGATGTATATGAGAGGCCCATGTGATGAATTTGAGGCCCAGGTACAGGGCCACCTATTGTGTATTTGAGGCTCGTATGATATATTTGAGGCCCAAGTGCAGGGCCCACTTGTTGTGTATCCAAGGCTCGATGTGATGTGTGATTTTGCCATGATATATGTAATGGTGTTTATGTGGGCCACTCCTTGGGAGCAATGTTGGTTAAATGTCTACATTGATGGACAATGATGGTTGATTTTCCACATTGTGACCTTCCCTTAAGCCTTGTTAGGCCCATTCTCATCATTCCCTTAGTGGGTTAACCCAAATAAGTGGGCCCCATTCACCATAGACAGATGACTCCGTGCAATCGGATTTGATATAACCACGGCCGAGTGTCGATCTTTATACTATGGTTGATCGGCTGATCATCTATGGACCCCACTTTATTTATCTGCTGATTATTGGTGCCGATTGTAGAGGCCGACGCCAATTTTCATCCCTGAGTATCGGTGCTTATTATCGACGCTAATAATCGATTCTGATTGATGTGATCGATTTGCTGATTTCCATCATTTATCGATTTCGATTGTCGTGGTCGATTGCCGATTCCGATTGTCGTAACCAACTTGCTGATTTTGATTGTCAAGACCGATTGTCAAGACCTATATGATGTACATGCGACCCATAGTTGAGGCCCATTGTAACACGTATTAGGCCCGTGATGCATAGTCCATGGGTAAGGCCCATTATGGTGTATTCATGGCCCATGGGTAAGGATCATTGTGATGTATACATGGCCTATGGGCAAGGCCCATTGTGATGTATTAGGCCCATGAGCAGGGTTCACCTGTTGTGTATATGTGGACCTCGAGTAAGGCCCATTGTCCACATTGTCGAGGCCGATCGTTAATACCGATTATGAGTATGTGACAACATAACATCATGATACATGCCCATACGCATCATCTGCATGTTTGTTATGAAATGTGATTGACCATTGCATATGTCATTGGGCAAGATGATATGAGACTCCCTGATAGGCGGAGGTTATTTCACATGAGCGCACGGCATGCGTAAGATTGATGCATGACTGGATTGTATGACTCATGCATCTTACATTGTATTGTGATTACTATACGCCCTAGGGACATCAGGGCTGTAGCCTCCACAGGCACATCGTGGATGGCCAGATGGGACACCAAAAATCTATTTTATATGGGGTGCTATAGATATCCTTGGGTGAAAGTCCCAGAACCCTCTTGGTTCCAAAGGTTGCTCCAACGTCTAAACCGAGTGGATGCATGAGCGCATGAGGGCCGTATACCGTTAGGCTGCATCTCCCACTGTGTCGTGGTCGGTTGGAAGGGGGTACAGCCTTACCTGCCCGAGAGGAGGGGGCAATGCTAGGCTGAGCCTGACCAGCTCGAGAAATGGGTCCGCTATCGACGAACCGGGCCCGATATTGGCAGGCGGATAGTGAGGTCTCTTCCACTCACCTCATTGCACGTGATGGGGTGGTAATCTGGTTTTTAGTGTAATAGACCCCGGTGATTTTCTAGAGAGGAACCGTACTGATATGTGGACTTATTGAGTATGAGTTGCATGCTCATTCATTCACTATCCACTCGGGCTGGTGGTGCGCAACTAATTATTGTGTACCTTCGTTATGGCAAGGATTTCGGTTGGGCACGACACTAACTTGAGATCAAGAGTTTACCACGTTGAGTCTGACTATCCAAATTTAGGTATGGGACTGGTTTGGATAGAAGTCCCTTGTGGTGGACCCCGTAGCTTGCGATACTACGTACTATCATCCCGACTTCACACTCCAGCATGGTCATTTCATTCGCATCGTATATTGTATTACATCCACAGGCATATGACATTTTGGGTTGCTATGTTTCTGCACCTATATGGCCTAAATAGACTTAGCAGGATTTGTATATTGCATTGCATCCTCGGCATCTGATATTTGGCTCTTTATGACTCCTTATTGCATAGCTATTTTATATTGCGTATTCCGATATTGATTGACTTATGATCTTGTCAATATTTCTATTTACTCTGATAATTTCTGCTCTTGTCAGTATTTCTGCTTACTCTGATAATTCATGATCTCGTCAGTATTTCTGCTTATTCCGATAATGTACGATTTATGGGTTACCAGAAATTTTGGTATTGTATGATGATGGCATTGTATTGAATACTTGAAACTTACTTTGTGCACACACTTACACCACCCTCTAAGCTTTCTATAAGCTTATGCACGATAGATGCGTGCAGGTGATGTTAGGTTGTAACAGTGTTGAGTGTGGAGCGTGCAGCGGTCTTCTGGAGCTTGATTTTTCTATTTATGTATTTCCCTTTCAGTGTTGTACACGAATGATTATATTAGTGGATATGTGATGATGATGTTGCCTTTGTGAATTGGGTAATCTTGTGGTTATGCTCATTACTAGTTAAATGTACAAAAATAAAAAAATAAAAAATAAATCCTCCTTGTAGGATCCCAGGATCGGAACCTGGCATATGAATGCTAGGAGCCGAGAATGGGGTACTATGGAGGCTGTTGGCACCAGATTTGGGGTGTGACAGTATATAATATAATATATATACATCTGTCTCTTAGATGGTATTAATATGTTATATAATATATTATATATGTGTATATCATATATGGTGGGCCCCACGTGGGAACCCACCTTGCTGTATGTGGCCTATATCCTCACCATCCATGTGCTCTAGACGGTGGGATCTAGACGTGAGAAATTCAAACTGTCCGTCCATTTCATCTTGTGGGCCAAATGTGTGGACCCCACCATGAGGTATGGGTTTTATCCAAGCCGTCCCACTGTAGGACCCCACCTTGAGGCATGTATCGTATTCACACTGTCTATCAGTGTTGGACGCAAGATGTACATGCTCCATTCACAGGGATGGTGGGGCCCTAACTTGATGTATGTATTATACTTACTCTGTCCATCTGTGCTGGGCAGTTTGGATAGTCTCATGTCGCCCCACCGCGATTCAGTTGTTTATCCACACCGTTCAAATGATCTAGACGTTGTTGGACGTGTTTGGACGGTGATGAGGACTCCACCATGATGTTTGTATTTTATGTCCACACCGTCCTTCTGTCGGTCCCACCTTGATGGATGTGATTCATCCACACCGCCTGACCATGTGATAGAGCCCACCTGTGATGTATTCTTGAGGCCCACCTATAATATATATTTGAGGCCCATCTGTGATGTATATTTGAGGCTCGTATGTGAGGCCCGATGTGGTGTATATCAGGCCCAAGTGATGGGGCCCTTTATTATGTATAAGGCCCATGTGCAGGGCCCACCTTTTGAGTATTTATGGCCCACTAGTGCGGCCCACTTGATATATAGGAGGCCCATTAGCGCGGCCCATTGATGTGGCCCACTTTATGTACACACGACCCAAGTGTTGGGGCCCATTGTGATGTATTTGAGGCCCATGAGTGAGGTCCATTGTGATGTATTCGAGGTCCATGTGATGCGGCCCATAGTGATATGTATGTAGCCCTTGTATGAGGCCCATTGCGATGTGTATTAGATCTTTATGTGAGGTCATGGGCTCACTATATGTTTAACCCTATGTGGGCTACTCCTTGGGAGCAATGTTGGTTGAATGTCCACATTGATGGGTAATGATGGTTGGATGTCCACATCGTGACCTTCCCTTAGGCCTTGTTAGACCCATTCTTACTGATTCCGATTATCGAGGTTGAGGCCGATTCTGATTGTTGATTACCGATTTCGATTATCGGATTTGAGACCGATTGTCGATTGTCGATTACCGATTCCAATTATCGAAGTCGAGGCCGATTTTGATTGCCGATTACCGATTTCGATTATTGGGGTCGAGACCATTTGAGGCTCATTCTGATGAGCATTCAGCCTCGGCTTAATACATTTGAGGCCTATGTAATATATGTGAGGCCAATGTGATGAGGCCCATTATAGTACATTTAAGGGCCAGACAATGGAGCCCATTGTGATGTATGTTAGGCCCAGGTGAAAGGCCCATCATGATTTATATTAAGCTCTTGAGTGAGGCCGATGGTGTTTGGCCTTGGTGTGAGGCCATGAGTCCACTGTATGTTAGGCTCTATATGAGTCATTCCTTGGGGGCAATGTTAGTTAAATGTCCAAATTGTCGAGGTTGATTGTCGATGCCGGTTATTGATACTGATTATGAGTATGTGACCGCGTAGCATCATAATACATGCCCATACGCATCATCTGCATGTTTGTTATGAGATGTGATTGACCATTGCATATGTCATTGGGCAGGTTGTTATGAGACTCCCTGATAGGCGGAGGTTATCTCACATGAGCGCACGGTATGCGCAGGATTGATGCATGACTGGATTGTATGACTCATGCATCTTGCATTATAGGTTATGATTACTATATGCCCTACCGACATCAAGGTCGTAGCCTCCACAGGCATATCATGGATGGCTAGATGGGATACCGAAAATGTTTGGTTCGAGCATCAAGCTGCCATAGATGGCCTTGAGTGAAAATCTCTAAAACTCTCTTGGTACAAAAGGACGCCCCAAAGTCGAACCAAGTGGATATATATGAGAGCCCGAGTATCGAATACCGGGAGGCCGCGTCTCTCACTGTATTGTGGTCAGTTGGGAAGGGGTGTGGCCTTACCTGCTCGAGGGAGTCAGAATAGCTAGGCTGAGTCTAACTAGCTCGAGAAATGGGTCCGCTATCGACGAGCCGGGTAGGTATTAGCAGATTACTGGCTAGGTGGATAATGAGGTCTCTTTCACTTACTCAGTTGTGCGCTTGATGGGGTGGCAAGTGGCGTGGAGTGTACTAGACCCCGGTGATGATCCTAGAGAGGAACCGCACTGATATGTGGACTTATTAAGTAAGAGTTGCATACTCATGCATTCGCTTCGTTCATTATTCACTCAGGCTGGTGGTGCGTAACTAATTATTGTGTACCTTCGTATGACCAGGATTTCGGTTGGGCGCTCAACCAATCTGAAATCAGATTTCACCACATTGAGTCTGACTATCCAAATTTAGGTATGAGACTGGTTTGGATAAAAGTCCCTTATAATGGACCGTATAGCCTGCGATACTACGTACTATCATTCCAACTTCACTCCAGCTTGGTCATTTCATTCGCACCGCATATTACATTGCATCCACAGTACTTAGCATTTTTGGTTACCATGTTTCTGCATTGATATGGCCATTAGTATCATGCCTTGCATCACATAGCCTTGGTACGGCTGATGACACTCATAGACTTATCAGTATATTTTCACTTATTTTGATATTGTATGATTTATGGCATTGTATCCTCGACATTTAATATTTGGCTCGCTTTGACTCCTCATTTGCATAACTGATTTGCATTGTGTATCCTGATATCGTATGATTCATGATCTTGTCAGTATTTTCGCTTATCCCGATGATATATGATTTATGAACTTTATTGTATACTTGACACTTACCTTACACACACTTTAACCACCCTCTAAGCTTTTTATAAGCTTATGCATGATAGATGCATGTAGGTGGCGTTAAGTTATAGCAGCGTTGAGCTTAGAGCATACATCTGTCTTCTCGAGCTTTGATTTTCATATGTGTATTTTCCTTTCAGCATTATATATAAATGATTATATTAGTGGATATGTGATGATGATGTTGCCTTTATTATTTGGGTATACTTGTGATTATGCTTCTTATGAGACAAATGTACGTTGAAAAATTCTCCTTGTAGGATCCCAAGATCGGAACCTGGCGTATGGACGCTGTGAGCTAAGAATGAGGTACTACGGAGGCTGTCAGCACCAAGTTCAGTAATCGGGATTCCTGTGAATCTGATTTCCGGGTTTGGGGTGTGATAGAGATGATTTATAAGAATGAGAAAATCAAATGCAAAAATAACTAATTAAAGGAAAGTAAATAGATGAAATGATTTTGAAAGTTTTGAAGGTATAGAATTAAATTAAATTAAAACAACACTCAAGCTTCAAAGTTCCACACATAAGTTAATGATCAATAAATTATGATGACTTTTGATAACACAATTAGGATCCGAGCACTATGGTTGGCCTAATTGAAAAATAAAACACTTTAAATATTTTTAATAAATGATATAAAATATTAGAGAATCATGGATTGATATGGCCATTACATTGCATCCACAGTACTTAGCATTTTGGTTTGTCATGTTTCTGCATTGATATGGCCATTAGTACTTATGCCTTGCATGACATAACCTTGGTATGGCTGATGACACTCATAGACTTATGAGTATATTTTCACTTATTTTGATATTGTATGATTTATGGCATTATATCCTCGACATCTAATATTTGGCATTCAATATCTATGAGATAATGAATCAAATAATGTAGTGGGTTGAGAATATCTCCCATTTAAGAAATTTAATTGATACAAGTTAAGCCTATCCATTAATATGGATCTCACATGAGGATCTAAACCTATATAATTGATAACATGCATTAATTGATAACATGCATACACCATTCATCTCATCATTAAAAATAATCAATCATCAAAATTTATAAAATCATTAAATCAATGTGCTTCCCCTCTAGCTTAGGATAGAGGGAACTAGAAAAACATAACTAAATTACAAAATAAAAAAGCAATAAGAAATAAATTAATAAAGATCTAAAACGAACTTTTAAAGATCTACAAACCCTAGAAAAAATCATAAATCTTGCCCTTGAATGCTCTAAATGACGCTTAGGAATGCCCTAGGAAGCCCTATTATAAGTGGGGAACTCTCTCTTTCAAACTGACTTGAAAAAATCAGAAGCCACCTCAAATTTTCTCACTCCCAGTAGGCTCTGCGTAAACCCTTCAATGACATCGAACTGCTTTCGATATCATCTAAGACTAGCTTCGATGTCATTGAACTGGTTTTGACGTCATTGAAGACTATATTCAATTTGTCCAGCAACCAAACTTGATTTTCCTATAATTCTTCGAAGTCAACTAAGATTGTATCTAATTTATCCAGAAACAAGTTTGATGTCATCTAAGCTTAGATCTTGTGAATTTCTTCACTAATTTTTACACTTCCTTTATTTTCTACCTGATTTTCTTTACTCTTAAGGTCTTGAAATCCTCAATCTTAGTCTCCAAATAGTCTATCATTTTTCCTTGTTGATTCTTGAGCATTAAATCCATACTTTTAACATTATTTTCGATCTAAGCTCTCAAGTTCACCTTGCAAAACAAACATGAGTAAGACATAACAGTAAGTAGTATAATGTTCATAAAACCAAGATATATATGGGGAAAAATATACAATATTTAAGTCTCAACACACCTCTCAACCAGCATTTTTCTAGTCCCAAGTAAAATAAGCAAAAAAAAATTAAAATAAGAATTAAAACTAATCTAGAAACAAAATTAAAAAGAAAATAAAAATTCTAAATACACCACTTTCGCAGGTAATCTCGATTGCATTTAACATATGCATTAAGCTTTTAAACCTCCTAGGTTTCCCCTAGTGGACGAGTTATAGCCTTATGACGGTTTTCAGAAATGTTACCTTTAAACATTGAAAACATGAAAAATATTTCAAAACTCTGAAATTTATACAATTATGCTTCCTTCATCATATAAATTCTAAAACAAATCAACATTGTCCTAAGTCTGAATTTAGTTAGAATCTCAATTTTTCAATCCTTTGTATCCTTGAGTTCAGATACCTAATCAAAATTTAAAATAGTTATGACCTAATAAACTTAAGTGCTCAGTGACATTAGTGTAACTTTTAAAAATATGCATGTTCCCTATCCTAACTCCTTTCAATCATCTTAAGAATATGAAATCTCTAGTTATCTCACTTTCTTCATATCCTTTCTTCTTTTATTATCATATCCCTCATTATTATAGACCATCCTTAGATGAAGATTCTCACCAGGTTTACTTCATAACCTAAGGTATTGTAATTGTAATGGTAACGACAATTGATACTTATGTATCCTTACTCCAGATTAGTGATACGATTGTTATGGTCATTAATTTATTTTTTATTTTTATATATTCTTTGTTTTAAGCATATATCAATGGTACTAGTTCATTCAACCTTTTTTGAATCAAAATTTGTTATTCAAGTTCACATATCATATTCCTCACTTAGTTAGCGAAGCTGTATTGTGAATTCAGTACATCAAATTACAACTCACTTTAAACTATTGATTAGATAATCGAACTCAAGTCTATAATTTTCAGTTATCAAAATTCTGACTACTATCAACCTAGAATAAGTATTAACTTTGCCTTTGGAATTCGCATCATGTTCACATTCTTGTGGAAAAAAAAATTAAAAATTTTTCCCATAAACCAAAAAAAGTTTTTTTTTCAAAAAAATGTTTATTTTCTTTTTTAAAAAAGACTCTACTAGACTCTACTATTTCTAAAATTCTACTCACATGGATGACTATCCACACCCCCAACCTAAAATCTACATTGTCTCCAATTTAATGAAGAAAATATAAGAACAATAAAAGTCAAAGAAAGGATGGATAGTACTTGCTACGAAGAACTCACCTGCTAGGCGACACTAAAAAAATGAATCTTATACAAATCTTACACAAATGCTCCATCAAACTAGGAGCATCAATTTAAATATTCTGGCTCATGAAGAGGGACGGACTCCTCTCAAATGAAAATTTTTCATATAAGACTTCAATCTTTGACCATTAACCTTATACACATTGCCATTACATTGATTCTCGATTTCAACAACACCATGAGTATAAACATTCTTCACAATGAAGGGGTCTGTCCATCTTGATCTTATACAATAGGACTTTTTGTTGAGATTCAAAATTCTTCATCAGGATGTTTTTGTCATGAAAAGCTTTGGTCATCTCTTTGTAAATTTTAGAATTTTCATAGGAGTCTCTCATCAGCTCCTTTAATTCATTCAACTCTAATTTCCTTTGTACAGTTGCTTGGACGATGTCAAAGTTTAACTTCTTTATTGCACAGTATACTCTATGTTCCAATTCCACAAGCAAGTGGCAAGCCTTTCCATACACCAATTTGTATGGGTACATTCTAATCAGGATCTTATAAGCAATCCTATAAGTCCATAAAGCGTCGGATAGAATGAGGGACCAATCCTTCCTATCTGGCCTTATAGTTTTCTCCAAAATGTGTTTGATTTTCTGATTAGAAATATCAGTTTGCCTACTCATTTGTGGGTGGTATGGGGTGCTTACTTTATGCTTGATGACATATTTCTTCTTCAATTCTCAAATGTCCTATTGCAAAAGCAAGGCCCACCATCACAAATGATGGCCTTTGGAGTTCTAAATCTAGAAAAAATGTTTTCTTTGAGGAATCGTATAATCACTTTGATATCTTGGCCCTACTTGGAACTCCTCAATTCACTTGGAAACATAGTTTACACGAACCAATATATAAAGAAATCCAAAAGAAGATGAAAATGGGCATATAAAACAATACTCCAACAATCAAAATTTTTCAATGGTAAAATAGGGGATAAAGGCATCATGTTGCGCTGAGACACTCTTCCCAATCTTTGACATCTATCACAAGCAACACAAAATGTGGATGTCTTTAAATATGGTGGGCCAGTAAAACCCACACTACAGAATTTTTGCAATGATTTTCTTAGCAGAAAAATGGCCACCACATACTTACATGTGGCAAAAGAAAACAACACTTTGAACTTCATCTTCTGAGACACAACGACTAAAAATCTGATCAGTCCCATATTTATATAAATACGGGTCATTCTAGAAGAAGTTCCTAACCTCGATTTTAAAACAATTCCTATCTTGTGACTTCCAATGATATGACATTTTTTCCGTCACAAGATATTTCACTATATCCGCATACCAAGGCAATTTAGAGATCGGAAATAATTGGTCATCAGGGAAAGTGTCCTTGATATACATCTCCTCAGTGGAATCATCTAATACCAATCTTGAAAGGTGTTTGGCCACTACGTTCTCTACTCATTTATTATCTTTTATCTTTAAGTCAAATTCCTGGAGTAGGAAGATCCATCTTAAAAGTCTCGCCTTTGCATCCTTCTTACATAGCAAATATTTTGAAGCCGAGTGGTCCGTGAAAATGACCAGTTTAGATTCCAACAAGTAGGACCTAAATTTATCCAAAGCAAAAACTACTGCAAGTAACTTTTTTTCAGTTGTTGAGTAGTTCACTTAGGCCGAGTTTAGAGTTGTATTTATATAGTGAATAACGTAGAGCCGTTTATCTTTCCTTTAGCCCAAAACAGCCCCTATAACATAATCACTTGCATCGCATATTAATTCAAAAGAAAGTGTCCAATCTGGTGGACGCATGATATGTAACACCCCATACTTTTCGTACTCGGGTGTTAGGATGGAAGCTTAATTTAGAATTTTAATAACCTTGCTAGACACTTGAATTTCACATTAGTTATCATAGGCCTTAGACCACACAACCCACTAATTGTTCGACTTATGCCATGACCATTAACAATCCAACCATACGATTATGAGGCCAATCATATGTTTAGATTATACACCTGTGCAACCGAAAGATCGACCATCTAATCATTCACTTTGGATCATGGAATGTCTTGATAAGCCACTAGCTCTAAAGTCCCCTTAGATGGGTCTTAAGGGTTCGAATAATTAAGATCATCATTGACTTCCACATGAGCAGTCTCTAAGGCCACTATTGTATGAATTAGATCTTTATTTTAGTTGCGAAGCACTAGCTAGCAGACCCACTGATTTATCATATCAAGTTATCCATCCATCGATTTGCAAGGGTGGATCACCATACCACCAGAGATACCTATTTTTAGGATTTCAGTCCACTAATAGACTAAGGACAGTTCTTATTTTAACTACGAACGATGGCCCTTAAGGGGTTAATCATTCGGTAGCTTACTTGAACTTATGTCTTAGATGGGGTTAGATCATCTGATTAGCTCTCTTAAACACATGTTTTAGAATTGATTTGATTAGTTAGAATACTTGCTTAGTTGCTTTAACAAATGTCTTGGGATTGGTTAGTTACTTAAACAAATGCCCAGAGTTAGTTAGAGCACTTGATTATTTTTACTTAACAAATGTCCTAGAATAGATTAGAATACCTGATAGGTTAACTTAAATAAATGTGATTAAAAGTATTTGACTAGTTACTCTAAAACTCTAAAACACATGTCAAGGTGTCTAATTCCTAATTCAACCACTAATTTCCAACTGAGTGATTCCTATGACCCTTTTAACCATTGATGTCCGATTTAATAATCCGACCCTCAGATCAAGGTAGACCCATAACTGGACCCTCCAATCAGTTAACATGGCCCATCTAAACTTTAGATCTACCTGATTTTCAGTCAAGAGCCCCTCATAAACCCCCCAAGGTGAATGGATGGTGTGGATTGCACGGGGCACCACTGGGCACTCCATGTTCGCGCGGGCACGTATATGGAGCGGGTGCACCAGCTGTGCACTAGGCTAGAGAAACTGGTCAAATGCGTTTGACCAAAAATTCCAAAGAAGGAAACTTCCTTCTTCTCCATTCTGTTTCCGCCTACAACGGTCTAAAACAGACCGTTTCTGTTTGGTTAAGATGGGGCCCACATTCACTACCCTATTACATGATCTGAACCGCCCATCGTATTTTTTGGTCCGTTCCAACGTACATCTAATGTCCTTGCACATTGAAACCCATGAAAACACACACAATTCTCGGCTGATTGGGCTGGCTTGAAGGCGAATTTGTGTTTCCTGCCATCTCAAAACCAACTTACCGTGATTCGTGTGGGCCACCTAGGTCCAATCTGAACTTTCCATCTTGTTTAATAGAAAGGGACGACCCAATCCATAGCTGTTTCACCGGATGTTACGCTTGGATGTACACACAAACCCCAACCCAACAGCATCGTGTGTGGCTGATTTTCTTTCAAAAACGGAAAGAAACGTGGTCTCTTTGGTTGCCAGCTTGGAAATCCGCGTGAACGCCCACCTTCGAATCTCAGCCGTCCACTCGGCGAGATCACAGCCTCCCAATCCGTGGTTTAGGGTTTTCCTCCACAACAAAAACCAAAACGGGCGCCTCTTCCTCCCAAATCCGAACCCATCACCCAAACTTCCCTAAACCTTCAAAACCTACATTCCATAAGCTCCTCTAAACCCATTCGGGTCGTCCAACACCTCCAGATCGAGGGGATGGAGCCCCATTTCCAATCTGCCATTAGTGGCAGCCACCTTCTATCTCTGAAATGTGCCGCGCTGAGTAGGGGTGGCTGTTTTCCTGCTGCGCCAGCTCGAGTTAGGGCGAGCTCAGAACTCTTGGCTCTTGGAGAAATGCAGAAAGAAAGGTGAGATAGAGTGAGAGACAAAGTCGGGGGCTGTGATGCCGCACCATACCAGTCAGAGCACTCGACTCACTGCCCGGACCTTGAACTGCTGGTGCAAGTTGCTGCCAGAGTGTTGGCCGCTGACTGAGTTGGAACTCAGTCCGGGTCTGGCTGGAACCCCAGCAAGGAGAGAAGAAAAGCAAGGAGAAACAAAGGAGAAAGGAGGCGAAGCTGCTGCTATTGCTACAGGTGTTGACTCAGTGGCTGACTCAGTATCTGAGTTCCGGCCTGACTGAGTTGCTGGATGGAGTCCAGCCATACCATCTGGTCAGGAGAAGGAAAGAGAAGCAGAGTAAGGAAAGAAAGAAAGAAAGAAAGAAAGAAAGAAAGAAAGAAAGGAGAAGGAAGAAAGGAAAGAAGAAACTGAAAGGAAGGAAATCGGGTTGGGCCTGGTTCGGCCATTGCTGGATGTTTCCAGCAGCAGAAAGGAATGAGAAGAAGATAAATGGTCCAGATCCTTCTTCCATTTTCTGCTCTGCTTTTGGGGTTTCTCATCATCCTGCTCCGTGGAAAGACCGACTCCTCTGATGGTATTCCTCCTTTCCATCTCCTCTTTTCTTCCCAAAATTCCTTGTGTCTGTCCAATCCCAACCCATTCAAGGAGAACGTTTACTTACCAAGGGCGTGGTGAAATGATCTAATGTGATTGCAATCAACCCCGTCCATCAGGTGCACCAACCCCCTTTTGGCCTTCTCGCGGGATCAGGCCGAGTCTTGCGAACCAACCCACTTAGGTATGCCAACTTCCATTTTTCGCCGTACATTGAATCATGGAAATCAAATTACAGATGTTTTTACTATTGTTAGATGCTATAGACTCTGCTACTTGACAGTTAGTATTAAGATGTTAATATTTATCATTATTAATATTATTTGTATTTCGTCATTAGTAGACTTGATTTTAAGATTAGTGTTGTTGGTACTAAGGGACAATTATTATTTAATACCACTTCATATCTAACATTATTTTAAATTAATTATAGGGATTTGATTTCAAAATCTAAACTAGATTAGTGGAAAAAATCCTAAATCTAAGTAACCTAAACCATAAGTTATGATCCTGACAGTAGATAATGAATAAAACTTGATTCTGACCATTCGAGTGATTCACTTTCCTTCATCGGGTTGAGAACTATGGTTAATGGGTTTATTCTCTATATTTAGGCTTCCTTTACTATTGCCATCACTCTTGTTATGGGGATTTCCGATATTATATATGATTAGGCATTAGTAAGTTATTTATGTTGAAACTAGTTACTATGAACAAAAATGTAATTATCAATTACTAGTATTTTATTTAACTCTCATAAATAGTATCTTTAATAGTAGACCTTAGCATTTATTATCATCGTAAGGATGGTTATCACTATGTTAACTAACATTGATTATGAACTAAGGTTAATAATTATTTCTAGTTATTAAAACTAACATTGTAATGTAGTGTACACCCACCACGATTCAAATCTAAAGATATATGTGTGTGTGTGTGTGTGTATATATATATATGCATTCATAGCATTCGGACGATGACGGGTAGCTAATTCTAGATGTTGTAGCATGTGCCTAGTAGGAGTTAGTTGGGGTATCGTTTAGCTAGCTCCCAGACCATCGACTATCGACCCACTTTTGGTGAGTTTGGCACTATGCATGTACTATGTACTTTCGCTGGTGACAAACCACATTGCATGGGTTTTGTCCTAAAGTCAACTGGATGAGCATCACCAGTTGATGTGCACTCATACATCCATGCATTTAATAAGACTGCATCATGTATTGTTTTGTATGTTTTGTATGCTTTCATAATTATGTTTACCTAGTGCGGCGGTGTGTAATCTCGAGAAAAATTCACACTGAGTTGGCCACTTATCCATTAAATATACAACCGTACAGGTAGTACAGGTGGCTTAAGTGATATGCAGATTCAGACTGATGAGGAGCCGTTATGATGGTCAAGGATGCGTGGTTGTACCTGTCAAGAAAGCTGCGCGATCTTGTGGCTTTCGTTTATATATTTTCTTTTATATTTCTCATGTATGTAAATCTTGCAATTGCTAATGTAGCGGCATTGGGTTGTATAAGTCATTATGAGTAGCTTCTTGAATATTTCAAATGTAATTGTAATTTTTTCTTTATGCTTACTTGTCCATTCTACGCTCATCTGCTTACTCTGATAATACACACACACACACACACACACACACACACACACACACACACACACACACACACACACACACTCGAATTTGACTATCTTGTAAGGTTAACACTAGGGTTTTTGAAAAACAAGTGACATACTCGAGTCATGAAAACTCGAGGCGTTACATGATAGGTGTAGTGGTAATGGATCCTTTAATTTTATTAAAGGCACTTGCACAATTATATGTCCATTAAATGTGACATCCTTTTGAAGAAGATTTGTCAAGGGCCTAGTAATGACACTAAAATCCTTAATGAATTTTCTATAGAAACCGGCATACCTTAGAAGTGATCTAATATATCTAGTATTTACGCTGTCCGTCCGTTTGTTATTAGTGGGCCCCATTTGTGGCCTGGATTGGTGATCTGAACCATCCATACTCTCGATAGGGGGGGAAAAACCCTCACCTAGCTGTCCTTTTGATCCTATGCACAGGTACAGACGTAGATGGATGGAAAATGCAGGATGGACGGCTGGGTTACAGATTCTGTGGGCCACACCGAAATGCTCCAAAAATACCCCTTCCTGGACGGTTTTTCATCCTGAAGCCAATGGACGGTGTAGATTTTCAAAAAGAAAGTTCAGTGGACCCCACCGATCATCACAGCGGAAGAAGCTTCCGCTTTCGCGTCCGCGTAATGCACGGCCGCTGGCCTTTTTTGCGATCAGCTGTGGGCCCCACACGTGCCCCATAAGCTCAATCCAAACCGTCTACCGTGTAGACAGCCACGAGCACTACAAAATCATGTTGTCACTTTTCACCCATGCGTGCACACGTGTGAGATACAGAGGCCACAAAAGGGCTGCCCTGCAACGTTCAAAACTGTTTCTTTTGTGATTTCTTCTCTGGGCCACGTCAATGGACGTTCAAAACCACCCATTCTTAACTGAAATTTAGTTCTGAATCCAATGGATATGGTAGATTTTTCAGAAAATGCTTCTATGGGGCCCACCGATCACAACAGCGAAATGGTGCGAAAGGTTTCGCACATCCGCGAAAACTGACTTTTCCAGGCGGTTTTGGCCCACCATCTTTGATCATATGGCAGATCTGAACCGTCTATCATGTAAAGAATCCAAGAAAGTACTAAGGGACGATGTTTCTTTAAAATTTGAGCGAGGAAAGTGGCGTGTTTCGAGGCACCGAACTTGGCTGCGAAAATTACACTCCGTGTCCTACTACAACTCTGTCACAGACTCCAGCCTTCCAGCAGCTATAAAAGGAGGTTTTGGATGTGGGGAGCATTCATTCAGGGCTAGGAAGG
This sequence comes from Magnolia kwangsiensis, assembly GCA_037074715.1. Taxonomy (NCBI): domain Eukaryota; kingdom Viridiplantae; phylum Streptophyta; class Magnoliopsida; order Magnoliales; family Magnoliaceae; genus Magnolia; species Magnolia kwangsiensis. The sequence goes on from CM073571.1 coordinate 171,180,090, forward strand.
AAGAAAAAGAGAGACGTAGAGGCTCGGGCAGGGACGTGAAGCAGAAGAAAAAAAGAGTATTTTTTTTTTTTTTTTTTTAGTTTATTTCAATTGTAGAGATTTATCCATCCATGTCTGGCTAAACCTCTTAGCTAAGGCTAAGAGGTGAAGCTTGTAGTGAGATGGGAGATTTGATTTTATTTAAATTTTAATGCACGAATAGACGTTGATTTTAGTTAATTATTATGGGAATGTTTTAGGTTTTTAATGGTCTGTTGTGACTAAAATTACAATGGGTCTGCAAGGGCTTTGAATATTTCTGTTCTCTTTAATGTTTATGATGTCAGGAAGCCCTATTGTTCACCATAGTCTCCTGGGCATGGTTGGATGTCGGTACCCTTCCTAACTTGCATACATGTGATTGGGTGGTAATTAGTTTGATTCTGTTGTTTGCCATAGTCTTTGGGCATGGTTTAGTGATGGAATCCATTCTAATTCATACACCTTTCATCTTTTTGAAAACTAGATCAACGGCAGTTCAGTAATTTTCATTATTTTTAATGCAAGCATAAGTTCTCCCTGATCTCTACAAGTGGATCCTCTGAATCCCTAGTTTCCTTTTCTCTGATTTCTCCTAAATTTTAGATAAATATTCCATCATTATTTCTTAAAATTCTATTTAATTTAGAGTGCATCTTAGTCTAGTTCTAGTTCTATTTAATTTCAGATAACGTACAAGTTTCAATCCCTTGGGATTCGACCTCGGTCTTACCGAGTTATTACTACATCACAACCCTGCACTTGGGGAGTGAACAAGTTTTTGGCGTCGTTGCCGGGGACTGTCGATTACGTTTTTCTGAAATTAATTAGTTTTATGATTAGTTTAAGATTAGGTTTAGATTTTCTCGATTTTTAGAAACTAACTTGTCTTCCATATTTTGTAGGCTTCTAAGATAGTTTCAAAATTGGTAAATTCTTTCTTAAATTCTTCCTCTCTATTCTAGATTAGGATTTATTTCTTCTTTTTAGTAGTTGCTAATTCTAAATCTTTTTAAAAATCCTAACTTTGGTCCTTATTCTATTTTTAGAATTTCTCTATTTTATAGACTTTTGGTTTAAAAACTAACTTGTTTTGTTTATTCTGCAGGTTCTTAACCTAGGACTTCAAATTTGATAACTTCTTTCCATCTTTCTCTTTTATTTTCTAGATTTCTTCTTCCTTTCTCTTAGGTTTAAGTTAAAATTTGAGGGCTGAGTGTGTTTTATGCCCCAGTGGGCACGCGACAACACTCAACGTCTCGTAACTGAAGGAGGATTAGTTGAGGGGTTGACTGTCCATTGCAGGATTAGACACCACTTGAATTCTCCTGAGTTAGAGGACGTTATGGCTGAAAATCAACCTCAAGCACTACCCCAACCTAGGGTTGAGGAAGTACATGATGAGAATGAGGTGCACCACGCACCCCCGCCTCGTACTTTACGAGATTATTTACAACCGGCGGGGGTGAGTACACCCTCATGCATGATTTTTCCTGCGAATACAGGATATATAGACATCAAGCCAGGGATTATCCAACTCCTTCCCAAGTTCTATGAGCTTGAGTCTAAAGAACCATACGTACATCTGAAAGAGTTCGATGAAATCATAGGCACCTTATACTTTCTTAATGTATCTGAGGATACTATTAGGCTGAAACTCTTTCCATTTTTCTTGAAAGAAAAAGCCAAGACATGGTTACATTCACTGCGTCCTAGATCCATTGGCACATGGAATGATATGCAGAGGGAATTTATAAAGAAATTTTTTCCACATCATAAGACAATTACCCTCAGGAGAGAAATCATGAACTTTGCCCAAAAGGAAGATGAAACATTCTTCCAATGTTGGGAAAGGTTCAAGGATCTGGTTAATGCATGCCCACAACATGGCTTTGAAATATGGCGCATTACAAATTTTTTCTATGATGGGCTAACATCTTCCATGCGCCAAATGGTCGAGACAATGTGTAACGGAGAATTCATCAATAAAAATGTCGACGAGGTATGGGATTACCTCGATAGTCTCGCTAAAAAAATACAATCATGGGACTATTACCCAAGGACGAACACTGCGTCTAGGCCGACTCATTCAAGGAAAAAAGGAGGAATATATATCATGAAAGAGGATAATGATTTTAACGCTAAGGTGGCCAATCTCACCAGAAAATTTGAGGCCATGGAAGGAAGGAAGGAAAAGGTTAATGAAAGTGTTTGCGGTATCTGTGATTGCAACATTCATACTACTGAAAATTGTCCTTCAATACCTGCCTTTCGAGAAGTATTGAATGAACAATCTAATGCCATAAATAACTATCAAAGACCTTTCAATGGACCACCCTCTAATACGTACAATTCTGGCTAGAAAAATCATCCGAATTTTAGTTGGAGGAACGGACAAACTGCTACCCCTCAAGGTTTCTTCAATCAAAATCCAAATCAGGGGAAACCTCAAGAAGAATCGATTCAAATTTCCATACAAGAATTGGCTCGGACAATGCAAGAAATTTCAGATTTTATGTAAAAAATAGATTCACGTATGAGGGCTATGGAAAAAGGGATGCTCCCTGCACAATCACTCCCTAATCCGAAACCGCAATACGAGACAGGTGATCCCATCTCTTCAAATCAAATGGGGCACGCTAAATCCATCACCACTCTTAGGAGTGGAAAGGTTTTTGATAAAACCCTTCCGGTTAGGCCCGAAAAGCCTCAAGAACCAGAAGAGGACAACAATGATGGATCTAGTGACGCCCCACAAAAATTTGAACCGGAACCTCTAGAAAAGCCAGTTGCTCCGTTTTCCCAACGGTTGGTTGAACCAAAACGTCTATCTAACTCTCAGGATATCCTAGAGGTGTTGAAACAAGTGAAAGTCAACATTCCTCTGCTTGACGTTGTAAAACAGATTCTTTTATATGCTAAATTTTTAAAGGACTTATGCACTACCAAACGACGGAAAAGTGTTCAAAAGAAGATCTCCTTGACTGAGAAAGTGAGTGTCATCCTGAAACACGATGTGCCACAAAATTTTAAAGATCCCGGTTGCCCAACCATATCATGTGTAATCGGAAACTATCGAATTGACCACGCACTTCTTGACTTAGGAGCAAGCGTCAATCTGATTCCCTATTCGGTATACCAACAGTTAGGTTTGGGTGAATTAAAACCCACCCGAACCACACTACAACTTGCTGATCGTTCTCTTCGTGTACCAAGAGGGATCATCGAGGATGTGTTGGTCTAGGTTGATAGATTTTACTACCCTGTTGATTTTATCATCCTGGACACCGAACCCATCAACGACACGAGCACTCAGATTTCCGTCATTCTTGGTTGCCCATTCCTATCCACTTCAAATGCAATTATCAATTGCAAGAATGGTGTCATGACTATGTCCTTTGAAAATTTGACATTGGAATCGAATATCTTTTTCAATAACGGCAGCAACTCAGAGGATGATGACGATTTCCACGATGTTAACATGATTGATTCTTTTGTGGAAGATAGAACGCCTCTCACCTTATCCTCTGATCTTCTAGAGACGTGTCTGGCCCACTCCCATGATCTTGATGATGATATAATTAGGGAGACATGTGCCATTCTGGATACTGCACCGGTACTTGAAGTTAACCGGTAGAGGCCACACATTGAAGAATTGCCCCAAACTTATGTAGTGCCTCTACCGTCTAACCTCAAGCCACCGAAGCTTGACCTAAAACCTTTGCCCTCTGATTTAAAATATGTCTATTTAGGTCAAGATGAGACATACCCGGTGGTGATCTCTGCCCACCTGGAGAAAGAACAGGAGAGTATGCTGATATCTACTCTCATTGAGCATAAGGGAGCTCTTGGATGGACGATAGCGGACCTCAAGGGAATTAACCCATCGATTTGTACTCACCGTATATATCTTGAGGACAATGCAAAGGCTGTTCGGCAATCACAACGTAGACTAAATCCAAACATGAAGGAAGTGGTTAAGGCCGAGGTTCTCAAACTATTGGAAGTGGGGATCATTTACCACATATCCGATAGTCAATGGGTGAGTCCAACTCAGGTGGTTCCTAAGAAGTCCGGGATCACCATCGTAGCCAATGCCAATAATGAACTCGTGCCGACCAGAGTTACTACTGGTTGGAGAATGTGCATTGACTACAGAAAGCTGAATACCGTCACAAGGAAAGACCACTTTCCTTTGCCCTTCATTGATCAAATCCTGGAAAGGCTAGCAGGTCATTCCTATTATTGTTTCCTCGACGGGTATTCAGGTTATAATCAGATTGAAATCTCCCCTGAGGATCAGGAAAAGACCACATTTACATGTCCCTATGGCACCTTTGCTTACAGAAGGATGCCATTCGGGTTATGTAATGCCCCTGCCACCTTTCAGCGATGCATGACGAGTATCTTTTCTGACATGGTGGGGAAATATCTAGAGGTCTTCATGGACAATTTCTCTATTTTTGGTTCATCTTTCAGCGAATGCTTAGCAAGTCTTAAATGTGTGCTGAAAAGATGTGAAGAAAAAAATTTGATACTTAACTGAGAGAAGTGTCATTTTATGGTTCAAAAGGGAATTGTCCTTGGGCATATCATCTCGTCCAAAGGAATCGAGGTAGATAAGGTAAAAATCGATCTTATCTCTAACCTCCCTCCACCCAAGAATATCAGAGACGTGCGATCCTTCTTAGGACACGCAGGCTTTTACAGATGGTTTATAAAGGACTTTAGTCTCCTCTCTCGTCCTTTATGTAATCTTCTTCAAAAGGATACACCGTACGAGTGGACTGAGCAGTGCCAAGAAGCTTTCACTAAGCTCAAGGGCATGTTAACCACTGCACCTATCATGCAGCCACCCGACTGAAGTCTTCCTTTTGAACTTATGTGCGACGCCTCTGATTATGCTCTTGGAGCGGTTCTAGGCCATAGAAAAGATAAGCGGCCTTACGTTATTCACTACGCAAGTAGGACTCTAAATCCTGCCCAAGTGAACTATTCGACTACGGAAAAGGAACTCTTAGCCGTAGTGTTTGCTTTGGATAAATTTAGGTCCTACCTGATCGGATCCAAGATCATTATCTACACAGATCACGCGGCACTTAAGTATCTTCTTTCTAAGAATGATTCTAAGCCCCGCCTGATACGATGGATCCTTCTGCTCCAAGAATTTGATTTGAAAATCAAAGATAAAAAGGGAGTAGAGAATGTAGTGGCTGATCATTTTTCTCGCCTTAATACCTCTAATTTCCTTGGCGACCCATATCATTGATATGTTCCCTGATGAACAACTGTTTAGAGTCTCTCATTCACCTTGGTTCGCTGATATTGCTAATTATCTTGCTACAGGTGCCATACCGACACACTGGACATCACAAGATAAGAAGAAATTCTTTACCAAGGTGAGCAACTTTTTCTAGGATGATCCATATTTGTTTAAATATTGCCCAGACCAAATCTTAAGGAGATGTGTACCAGATGATGAGCATCAGAGTGTCATCTCCTTCTGTCACTCACAGGCCTGTGGTGGTCACTTTTCTGCTAAAAAGACCACGGCCAAGATTTTACAGTGTGGCTTCTACTGGCCCACTATGTTCAGGGACACTCATGAGTTTTGCAAGGCTTATGAGCGTTGTCAGAAATTGGGAGCATTGTCCCGTCGAAATATGATGTCCTTGAATCTCATCCTTATTATAGAAGCATTTGATTGTTGGGGCATCGATTTCATGGGACCATTCCCCCAATCATTTGAAAATATGTATATTTTGCTCGCCGTAGACTATGTCACTAAATGGGTCGAAGCAATTCCGTGCCGCAAAAATGACCATCGCACGGTCATTAAATTTTTGAAAGAAAATATCCTGTCGCGGTTCGGAACGCCTCGAGCCATCATTAGTGACGGGGGCTCACACTTTTGTAATAGACCATTTGAGAATTTAATGAAGAAATACGGTATCTCTCATAAGGTGAGCACCCCATACCATCCACAGACAAGTGGAAAAGCTGAGATTTCCAATAGGGAGATCAAACATATCCTAGAAAAAATGGATAACCCTGATCGTAAGGACTGGTCAATCCGATTGACCGATGCCTTATGGGCGTACCGTACTGCTTTCAAAACTCCTATTGGAACATCTCCCTTTAGACTTGTCTATGGGAAAGCCTGTCACTTACCTGTGGAATTGGAACATAAAGCATACTGGGCGATCAAAAATCTAAATTTTAATCTGGACAATGCTGGCTCGTTACACAAACTTCAATTAAATGAACTTGAAGAAATCCGGAACGATGCATATGAAAACTCAAAAATTTACAAGGAGAGGATGAAGGCGTTTCATGATCAACATATTCTACGAAAATCATTCACGCCAGGTCAGAAAGTCCTCTTGTATGATTCTCGACTCCACCTCTTTCCGGGTAAGCTTCGATCTCGTTGGACCGGCCCTTACATTGTTGTCACTGCTTATCCTCATGGGGCCGTCGAGATAAGAGATCCCGACAATGGCAAGGAGTTTAAAGTAAATGGACATCGATTAAAGCCATTTGTCGAGACATTTGATTCAGAGGACATGTCCATGCCTCTGATTGCTCCTGTTTACCAGGACTGATCTCCTAGTCTGATGGAGGTATAGGTAGGTTTATCGCTTTCATAGGTCTAGGATAGTTGTTTTATTTGTCTAGCTGAAAACGGTAAACTTAGCACTCCTGGGAGGCAACCTAGCTTTTCGTTTCATTTTTCTAGTTAGATGATTCAATGTTTGTGGGTAACATCACTGCAAACCCTCACGAGACTATAACTCATCCACTAGGGGTAACCTAGGGGTTTAAAGGCTTGTTGCATACGCTAAATGCAAATGAGAGCACCTGCGAAAATGGTATAGGTAGGATTTTATTTTCGTTATTTTTGTTCTGCTTTCTCTCTCATGCTGACAAGCTTCCATGCCGTGATCTATTGGAAACTCTCGTGATTCGTTATTCAGGTACTATCTTCCCATCACTTCTCATTTACTTTCGTTGTCCCATGTGCATTGCATGTTTATATCTTTTACATTGAGGACAATGTAGATTTTAGGTTGGGGGTGGGAGATTAGGCTTCCTAATCCGTATTTTCTTGGTCTTGAGCAACAATTGTGCCAATTGTGAAAAAAAAAATTGAAAATTTTTATGAATTCGAAGTGATTTTGACGAATATCCTTGATAATTTATGACTCTTGGATTCCGTATCTGTGGCATTTTGCAGTTAAGATCGAGTTGCTAAGCCATGATTAGAAGTTTTAAACATTGATCGCGTCAGGATTTCACATGTCACATCTCGCTTTCATGTTAAGATTTCAGTCTGACATTGAAGGGTTAATTTGGTAATCACTAAGCACGAAAGGAACCAGCCTGAAATATCTTGCCATCATGGTATAAAATTGGAAAAGGTTGGATAATTAATCTTCACCATAGGTTTGCTCCCTATAGGTGTAGAGTTAATTCCCCATGAATGATATGTGAAAAAGAGTCAGGTGTACGATCTTCACCATAGGTTTGCTCCCTATAGGTGAGGATTTGATTCCCCTTCCTTGGCATTACTTTGAACAAAAAAATCACAAGTTAATAGGCTAATCTATGAGGCAAGTTTTGGATTAGGATTTGGTTGTCATGAATTTTCTTGTTGGTTACCAATGATATCATGAAATTGACGATTGGATCTCTTAATGATGATAAGCCGAGATTAGACTATACATCCATGGATCTCAATGTTTAAAATTTTTCTAATTGATGGATTAATGCTTTACACTTGATAATGAAGTTTAATGTGTGCTTGAGTCCAGGAGAAAATAATTTTCAACATTCATGAATATTAAATTTCTCGTATCTTGTTCAAAATCTCACTCGATTTCATAGAAAGTTCTCCTATCATTCTCAACTTATTTTTCGCATACCTTGCTCGGGACTAGCAAGATGCTGGTTGGGGGTTGTGTTGAGGGTCAAATACTGCATATTAGACCCCAAATATTGTCCGAATTTACGAGAAAAATAGTGTTTAACGGCTGATTTAATCGTGTGGATGTTGCAGGTTGATTTTACAAGCTTGGATCGAAATAGGATACTAAATGCATGGATTTAACGCTCCAAATTCACCAAAGCATGGGACACACTCCAGGGGACCAAGATTGACAGACATAGACGGTCAGAAATCCGAGAAAACTAAGAAACTGAAGCTCAAGTGGCTTGAAACGCATCCAGAATGCAAGATCACATAGTTCCCGGCATCTGATCGGTTTGAAACTTTATACATGAGATAAGGGCCATAAATTAACCGTACACGTAAAATTTCAGCCATTGGATCACTATGGAAGTGCCCCAACTGATAGATCAGCTCATAAACCGTTGATTCTGGGCCCACTTGATATCTGGAACTGCCTCAACTTTAGCATGGACAGTTTAAATATGAATATGAAGTGAATGGATGGTTTGGATTTCTGAGAAACATCATGATGGACCCCGTATATGCACGTGCGCATACCCAATGCACATATGTCCGCAGTGTACAAAAAAACCAGAAACGGGTCAGCGTACGCTGACCCGTCTTCATCCCTCTACTGCGAAAGAACGGACAGCGTATTTACGCTGTCCGTCCGTTTGTTATTAGTGGGCCCCATTTGTGGCCTGGATTGGTGATCTGAACTGTCCATACTCTCGATAGGGGGGAAAAACCCTCACCTAGCTGTCCTTTTGATCCTATGTACAGGTACAGAGGTAGATGGATGGAAAACGCAGGATGGACGGCTGGGTTACAGATTCTGTGGGCCACACCGAAATGCTCCAAAAACACCCCTTCCTGGACGGTTTTTCGTCCTGAAGCCAATGGACGGTGTAGATTTTCAAAAAGAAAGCTCAGTGGACCCCACTGATCATCACAGCGGAAGAAGCTTCCGCTTTCGCGTCCGCATAATGCACGGCCGCTGGCCGTTTTTGCGATCAGCTGTGGGCCCCACACGTGCCCCATAAGCTCAATCCAAACCGTCCACCGTATAGACAGCCGCGAGCACTACAAAATCATGTTGTCACTTTTCACCCATGTGTGCACACGTGTGAGATACAGAGGCCATAAAAGGGCTGCCCTGCAACGTTCAAAACTGATTCTTTTGTGATTTCTTCTCTGGGCCACGTCAATGGACGTTCAAAACCACTCATTCTTGACTGAAATTTCGTTCTGAATCCAATGGTAAGGGTGGATTTTCCAGAAAATGCTTCTGTGGGGCCCACCGATCACAACAACGAAATGGTGTGAAAGGTTTCGCACATTCATGAAAATCGACTTTTCCAGGAAGTTTTGGCCCACCATCTTTGATCATATGGCAGATCTGAACCATCTATCATGTAGAGAACCCAAGAAAGTACTAAAGGACGGTGTTTCTTTGAAATTTGAGCGAGGAAAGTGGCGTGTTTCAAGGCACCGAACTTGGCTGCAAAAATTACACTCCGTGTCCTGCTACAACTCTGTCACAGACTCTAGCCTTCCAGCAGCTATAAAAGGAGGTTTTGGACGTGGGGAGCATTCATTCAGGGCTAGAAAGGAAGAAAAAGAGAGACGTGGAGGCTCGGGCAGGGACGTGAAGCAGAAGAAAAAAAGAGTATTTCCTTTTTATTTTTTTTTTAGTTTATTTCAATTGTGGAGATTTAGCCATCCATGTCTGGCTAAACCTCTTAGCTAGGGCTAAGAGGTGAAGCTTGTAGTGAGATGGGAGATTTGATTTTATTTAAATTTTAATGCATGAATAGACGTTGATTTTAGTTAATTATTATGGGAATGTTTTAGGTTTTTAATGGTCTGTTGTGACTGAAATTACAATGGGTCTGCAAGGGCTTTAAATATTTCCATTCTCTTTAATGTTTATGATGTCAGGAAGCCCTGTTGTTCACCATAGTCTCCTGGGCATGGTTGGATGTCGGTACCCTTCCTAACTTGCATACATGTGATTTGGTGGTAATTAGTTTGATTCTGTTATTTGCCATAGTCTTTGGGCATGGTTTGGTGATGGAATCCATTCTAATTCATACACCTTTCATCTCTTTGAAAACTAGATCAACGGCAGTTCAGTAATTTCCATGATTTTTGATGGAAGCATAAGTTCTCCCTGATCTCTACAAGTGGATCCTCTGAATCCCTAGTTTCCTTTTCTCTGATTTCTCCTAAATTTTAAATAAATATTCCATCATTATTTCTTAAAATTCTATTTGATTTAGAGTGCATCTTAGTCTAGTTCTAGTTCTATTTAATTTTAGATAACGTACAAGTTTCAATCCCTTGGGATTCGACCTCGGTCTTACCGAGTTATTACTACATCACAACCCTGCACTTGGGGAGTGAACAGGCTGCTTATATAGATTGAAAATATTGAGCTATAAGGTCATGTTACCAAAAGATAACTTCATCATTCCATTCATACAGTTGATGATTGCATTTGAAGTTGTTAGGAATGGGCAGCCTAAAATAATGGAAACTTGAGCGCTAGCATTTACACATGCTTCAGTGTCTAGTGCAATAAAATCTATGGGGAAGTAGAATTGTTTCACTTGGACTAACATGTCCTTTAAAATTCTCCTTGGTACCTTAATGGAGCAGTCAGCGGGTTGATGTGTAATCGTGGTTGGTTTAAGCTCACCTAACCTCATTTGTTGATAAACCAAATAAGGTATTAAGTTTACACTTGGACCCAAATCTAGTAAAGCATGCCCAATTTAAAATTTTCCAATAATACAAGGAATATTGGGACTTCCTGGGTCTTTTTATTTAGGTACGGACCTTTTTTGAATGATAACGCTCACTTTCTCAGTGAGGAAGGCCTTCTTGTGCACGTTTAATTTCCTCTTCACAGTACACATGTCCTTGAGATATTTAGCATATGATAGAATTTGTCTAATGACATTAAGTAGAAGAATATTGACAATAACCTTTTAGAGCATATCCAACACCTCTTGATATTTCATGAAGACGGTCGGGTTCCGAAAGCTTGATGAGATCGAAACTGGAGGCTCATGTGACTTAGTCTCTTTATCATTTTGTTGTTGCAGCTCTTGAACCATAGTCAGTTCATCATTCGCTTGACACGGTGGCTCATCATCCGGTATTTTTACCGGTTACATTATCTTGTTATTAACCTCTTTTTCACTTCTCAAGGTATGATGACCTTAACTTGTTCATGATGTAGCTCACTTAGATTTGAGTTTCCAATAAAATGTGTATTTATAGGGTTTAGCAAAGGTTAAGAAAGAATGGTGTCTTTTTCCTTAGCATTTAGTTGAGTCTCAATCCTAGCCATGACTATCTTTAATTTCTGATTTGATTAGATTAGAAACTAATTCATTTGAGCTTGAGAGTTCATGAATGTGATTAATGCATCCTCCACAGATGATCGCTTTGGTGAGGGTACATATGGTGCATTGTTAGGTTCCCCAAAGAAGTTATTTTGTAGAGGCCCTTGAGGTGCATTGGGCGCATTAATTTATGGTTCACTTCTCCAATTACGATTAGGATGGTTACGCCAATTTGGATTGTACGTGTTTTCCATTGGTTGCACAACTAGCCTTTGGTAGTTATTTATAGCATTTGTTTGCCCATGCTCATGCATGAGATCTTGTACAACTGGGATTGTTGGACAATCCTGTGTCATGGTCAGCACCACTACAAATGCTATAAAATTTACCGAAGGAGGTGTTTGCTTTAACCGCATCAACCTTCCTAATTTCCAAGGCTTTGACCTTTCTAGCCAATGCAACGAATTTTGCATTAAGGTTGTCTTCCTCTCTTAGGACGTATATCCCCACTTTCTCTCTAGGAATTGGTCTAGTTTGGTCCGAGTTAGCAGAGACATCCCATGTCTGAGTATTCTCTATTAACATGTCTAGAAAATTCCAAGTCTCATTATGATTTTTGTCAAGAAAAGTTTCACCACACATCATCTCTATGAACTAACGGGTATCCATGGTGAGCCCTTTTTGAAATGCATCAATCAAGTGTTATGGTTCATAACCATGATATGGGTAAGTGAGTAGAAGGCCTTTGAAGTGCTCTCAAGCTTGGAAAAACAATTCATTCCCATTTTGGGAGAATGACATGATTTCGTGTTTCAATGCATTTATTTTGTGCTCAAGAAAGAATTTTTTTAAAAACTCTCTACTTAAGACTTGTCATGTAGTGATGGTATGAGGTCTTAGAGAGTTGAGTCATGCTTTGGCCTGATCCTTTAGAAAAAATGAGAATAACCTAAGTTTGAGTGCATCCCTGTTACCATTGTTTACTTAAAATGTTGTAATCACTTCCTAAAAGTCCTTGAGGTGCAAGTAAGGGCTTTAAGAATCCAAGCCATGAAATTTAGGAATCAGTTGAATCACACGTGGTTTAAAATTAATGTTTCCTGTGTGAGCTAGGAACACAATGTAAGAGGGTAAAGTTGATTTCACGTAAAGTTTGTGGTTGGTTTAACACATTCGTATGAACTTTATTCTCATCCTCAAGAGGAGGAGGATTGCATTGATTTTCTCTGTTTTGGATTATAGTTAGATCTGACAAATTTGGATTTGCATTATTAACTAGGTCTGCCATGGAATCCAAGTGGTGTTAACTGTCTTTCCTAAATGAATGATCAAGGCCTGGGACTAGTCCACATTCGGAAGAGAGTCGATTACTTTAATTACTACTCCAATGGGACATAAACCATCCGCACCACACAACAAAAACTACAGCTTCAAATTGCAAGTATGATATTTACATTAAAAATAAAAACTTTCCAACAACCCAGGCGGCAGAGCTGACCATAAGGGTTCAAACTACAAAGTAAAATAAATAAAAAGAAAGTAAAACTAATGCAGAAATTAAACTATACTAATCTGAAAAATACATTCGATGGATGATCTTTGTAATCAAACAACAACTATACGACAACCATAACACTTGGGTGATGAAATCTCAAGCAGGAGCAACCTTATGTCACAATTAGTACTAGAAAGACTCAACTGAATTTACTTTCAAAATAAAATAAATATTCTATAAAACGATTAGAAAAAAAAATCTACAAAAATTTTGGAGGTTTTAGAAAAAAACTTACCTTAGCTATCTTGCACAGATCCAATCTCCTGTCGTCTCCCCGGCAATGGTGCAAAAAACTTATTTGTTTGACTCTAAGTGTAGAGGTTAATAAGTAAAATCCTGTGAATAAAGGGTCGATCCCACAGAGAGATGATTTATGAGAATGAGAAAATCAAATGCAAAACTAAGTAATGGAAATTAAATAGATGAAATGATTTTGAAAGTTTTGAAGGTATGAAATTCAATTGAATTAAAACAATACTCGAGCTTCAAAGTTCCATAGATAAGTTAATGATCAATAAATTATGATGACTTTTAATAACACAATTAGTATCCGAGTATTATGGTCAACCTAATCGGAAAATAAAATAGTTTAAATATTTTTAATAAATGATATAAAAAATTAGAGAATCATGGATTAGTACCATTAACATATATTCTTAAGCACCAGTATTTTAAGCATTCAATATTCATGAGATAATGGATGAAATAATGTGGCAGGTTGAGAATATTTCTCATCTAAGAAATCTAATTGATCCAGGTTAAACATATCCATCAATATGGATCTCACATGATGGAAACATATGGATTTCACATGAGAATATAAACCTAGATAATTGATAACATGCATACACCATTTATCTCATCATTTAAAACAATCAATAATCATAATTTATAAAATCATTAAACCAATGTACTTTCCTTCTAGCTTAGGATAGAAGGAACTAGAAAAACATAACTAAATTATAAAATAGAAAAGCAACGTGAAAGCAAGAAAATAAATTAATAAAGATCTAAAAAGAACTTTTAAAGATATACAAACCCTAGAAAAAACCCTAGATCTTGCCCTTGAATACTTTGAATGATGCTTAGGAATGCCTTATTTATAAGTGGGAAACTCCCTCCTTCAAACAAACTTGAAAATTTTAAAAATCGCCTCAAATTTTTTCATTCCGCGTAAGCTGCGCGTAAACTCTTCGACGACATCGAATTGCTTTCAATGTCATCTAAGACTGGCTTCGAGGTCATCGAACTAATTTCGATGTCATCGAAGACTGTATTCAATTTATCTAGCAACCAAATTTGATTTTCCTGTAATTCTTTGATATCATATAAGACTGGCTTCGATGTCATCGAAACTAGTTCAATGTCATCTAAGTTCAGATCCTGCGAATTTCTGCATTTACTTCTTTTTTCACTTGCTTTCTTGATTCTTGGGGTCTTAAAATCCTTAATCTTGGTCTTCGAATGGTGCATCCTTTTGCCTTGGTGATTCTTGAGCATTAAATCCACACTTTTAACATCATTTTCACTCTAAGCTCTCAAGTTCACCTTGCAACACAAACATGAGTAAAACATAACAGTAAGCAGTATAATGTTTATAAAACCAAGATATAGATGGGGGAAAATATACAATATTTGAGTCTCACCTTGCAGGATTGGTTTATTGTTGCAGGAATTGATGAGATTGGGAGAGCAATCATGGGAGAGCATTGCTATTGTTACATGTATCAAGTCTTGTATTTAAATTTATAAATCATTGTTATCTTGAACATATAATATTTTATGTTGTTTTGCTATGTCATTAATATGGACAATGACATCTAGGTTCGATTTTTGTCTCATAATTGACAAAGGGGGGAGATTGTTAGTGCATTGATTTATGCATCTTATTAGTCAATCACGTAAGTCCGTGTATCATATAGTCGATTGAGCCCTTGGAAGTTGAAGACCGAATACGTAAAAGGACACAAACATCAAGGAGTAAAAAATAAGTAAATGAGGTATCTTGGTAACATTAATCCTTTAACCCAAAACGACCTTTGAACCTCTATATGATCATTAACTTTTGAGATAAACATTATTGATCATTCCTTAGCTTTAGAAAAACATAATAAATTAGGCTAGAAGAGGTATAAAACTGTTGTGAAATCGTATAATAAAAACAACAGTTTTTCGAGTGGTGCTCGATCTCATCGAGCAGTCCTCGAGGGGTCTTCAATGGAATTGAATATTGCATCGATGGAATCGAGTAGATAACTCAAATCTATCCGGCAGATAGTGATATTTTATCTGAGTTTCTCGATGGCATTGAGGGGACCCTTCAACCACTCAATGGCATTGAAACTGTCTAGCAACATTTTAGCAGAAAACATGATTTTCTCAATGCAATCGAAGGCTTACTCAATGCCATCAACAGAGTCGTTTTCTACCTTTCTTTTAACTATTGGAGCTTGAACTTTATTTAAAGGGATTTACTTTTTGGGCATTTTGATGGGTTTTTAGTGCAATAGAAGCTTTGGTAATTCTATGATCATATCCCTCATCCCTAGCCTCTAAAATAGTAAGTTTTAAGTCATCTTCCTTAAGGAGTTTCCAACATCCACCTTCAAGATGTGCTTGAACTCCATAATTTTATAAAGTTTAGACCCAACCTCTATAAGAATATCCTTATCTAAATTCTCTAAAATACTCATTTACGTGAACCCCCTAGGATTACAATATTACCATTAGTTGTACGAGATTCACAAAACTTCCATCACATTAATCACCTCAAAGTAGCATCACATGCAAGGTAGTTGATCTTGAAGTTGAAGCATTGACAACGTATTAACATCATGATCGGGAGAGCAAAGAGGAGTTGATTAAAGCATGAGAGAACATCGATCAAATAACTAAAGACGGCACATCAGCGGGGTTCAATTCGACAAGTATTATTGATTAAGTCATGTACACTCCTTCCTCGTGTATGATTGGGTATAAGAGTTTGATTGTCAAACTCAACTAGGTTCTTATGTAGGACATTAGTTCTTGTGTAGGATTTAAATCAAAGTCCTTGTGTAGCCTATCGAATATGTGTGCGTACATATTAGTCTCCAATGGAACCTTTAATAGAAAATCAACACAAGTTTTTTTATGAGAGCCTTTGGAGAGAATGTGCATTAGAATCCTTGTGTAAGGTTATAAGAACTAGAGGAGAACATCATTTAAAATATTATATAGTAAAATCCGATACACTCATGCATCGAATGCATCTGCCAAGAGTAGAGTAGGAAAACCGAACCACTATATATGCATATGTTTGAGATTATCTTTTGAGCAATTGTTTAATTATGTTTATAAGATTGTTTAAATAAATTATATGTATGCATGATTATATGAATAGTATGAGTTAATAAACAACACATTCTCATACACATGTACACTAGTATATTCATACGTTAATAGTTTCATTTTTCTATTACGTATTAGATGCTCTATTAATCTGAAAACTTTAGAATTAATTATCTTAATTTAATTTGAATATTAATTTGAGTTAGCCAATTGAATTTCACATAAAGTCTTACAATACTGGTCACGACCCATGTAAACACGAATCACCTACACCACACACGTGGCACCGTAAATACATCTCCAATGGCAATAATTGGCTTTGCATGATCCGCAGCCAAATGGAGCTCGGAAGTTGGAATACGCTGTGTACATTCCGAGTTCTAGAAGGAGCGATTCCGAGGTCTGGCAGTTTGCTGACGTGCAACCTCCTGTTACATGCAGATCGCTGATTTGGTGATTTAAACTGTTGATCTGATGGACTCCACCATGGATGGATGATTTCTAACAGTTGTCCCACGTCCAGATCCCAACCCTTCAATCTCACGACTTATTTCCATTCAATGTGGATCATTTCTGCAGTTTCTCACAACCTTCTATCTAAACGCCATAGATAGAAGGGTGAAAATCATCAAATCCGATAAAATTCCAGTTCTTCTCCCATCCATGATAAGACCACCATTTCAACAGTTTGGATCAATCAGATACACGGCCCCACATGGAAGTAATCTTAGATACGCACCATCGAAGCTATACAAGCTCATGCACACAACCATATTGTCGCTAAGGTAATTTTTATTATAGACACCACCTTTTACCTACTTTACCAGCCTGGACAGACCACAGACATAGATAACCAAATTATACCCCTGGTTGTACGGACAACTTATTTGGAAAAAAATAGTCCCTTCTTTTTCACTTACTTCTTACCTAATTCAAGGATAGTTTCATCCGTCCGTATCCTAAAAATCGTTTACCTTAGTCAAAATATCCCGCCAGGGAGAAAAATAATTACCCTAAAAAAAAAAAATCTACTTTAATAATTATCTCCTCTTAGAACCTAAATTGGAAGAACTTTGATACTTCGGCAGAGTGCGATGGGTGATACACAGGCACTTAAAAAGCACCAAGATACTGAATACGTGGTTCAATTTAAACTGTCCAGCTCATGGATCCTACTTGTCATGGGCCAAAAATTATGCAGATTGGATTATCTTGGATGATGAAAGAAAAAAAAAAAACTATCCAATGGTCCTATTTCAACAAATAAGTGTCCCGGACTAGAGATTAAGGTTGTTGGACAAATCTAATTTTGGCACTGTAACCCAACGACAGTGGGTTACACTTACACAGTTTAGCCGGTTTAGCTTGAGTTATCGTGTGTCACATAAACAATTTATGAGTGCCTGTGTATGAAATATATAATTTGCCGGTGTATCAAATAACCATCACCTCCTGGAAAGTCCTTATGAGGAGCCCACAGGCCAGATGTGACTGCGATCGTTTTGGCCCGTAGACCACAAAAAAAAAAAAGGGCCTATTTTCACATTTTGAGAAGCTCTCCAGTGTTCGTCGAGCACTAAAAATTATTGTGATCCTAGTTGCATTTATTCATTTAGAGAGGCGATTATATCCATCTGAACCGTCCATTAAGTCCATAGAACATTTTTTATGCCTTCGTACAAAAATCAGATTGAATGGATGATCTAATTTTCCTTTTTTTGGTCCTTTTTTCTAAATCCATCCATTTTTAAAACAATGGATGAGATGGTGAAAATTATCTAACAAAAGTGATCCTTTAGAATCATAAGAAGTCCATTATAAGTACCAACAAATAGATAAACTCAATTGTTGATTGGACCTACTTTTGTGTAAATAATCTAGATCGCCCACAGTAAATACCACTGATCAAACGATTCATATTTACCAGATCGCCGTGATGCTTTCATGGTATCCTATGAAATGTATGCTGAACCTAATCAACGGTCTAGATCAATAGATTAGCTGTCCAAGTTTCCTGATTCCAGTAGGAGCACTATAAGCATTGTGCTCTTGGAGCACTAGAGCATCTGTCTTTTATTTTTATTTATTTATTTATTTTTCTTACCATGGATATCGTTTGGATAATGTTGTATTACCATATCAAGATCCAGCCACATACATTCTTCCACGTGTCATCTATACACTCCCTCCGGCCCTCCCCACTTAATATTATACCCTCCATGTATACACATGTACCTGCAATAGATAGAGAGAGAGAGAGAGAGAGAGAGAGAGAGAATGGCAAGCAGTGTCATGTATTCCTTGTCTCTAAAACCATCTCCTATTGTGGAGAGAAGAGGAGTGAGAGGACTGCCTTCTCTCACAAGGCCTCCTTCTTCTTCTTTTAAAGTAGTGGCCAGTGCCAAGAAGAAGATCAAGACCGCTACACCCTATGGTTTGCTTCGTTTGTCCCATTTCTTCTCTCGCACTTTTATATACACGTGTCAGTGATCATGTTGGATAGATCCGATCCGTCCATCATGTGGGGCACATTGTTTGGATCTTCTGGCCCGAACTTCAGACTTTTTCACTGCTTTGGTGGGCCACGGTGTAAACAGACGGTTGCAACGAACTGTTTTCGCTGTGCCTTAGTTTGGTATGTTGTGGTCCATCCAGAAGATTTAATAGGTGTGGCCCACTTGATGGAATCCTCGAATCACATACAGGCGTGATACAATAGCACGTGTGAATGATCAGAAAGGCTCCGCACGTATGTGGGATTAGCAAAAGGCTATATACGTGTCCGTACCACATAGTTCGAATTCGCTGAGTCGACTCGGAACTCAGTCTTACCCTTTTGATGTCTTGATACACTGATATGCTGATGGCTAAGGTCCCTGCACCATAGTTAAGGTGTAGGACACGATCACAGCCGTCAGTTGCAATCCAACAGTGCTGATCGCCTTAGTGGGCCTTTGATGTGGCAAGCCGGGCCACAACACTGTTGGATTGTACTCCGGACACTCTGATAATGATCCAAGGTCTTGGCCCGTTCACAACAGGACATGGGACAGTCCAATCAATGGCGTTTGTAGACTATTGCACTGTCCAACATTACATACCCGATGCACTTGATGCCCCTTCACACACTTCTGCACTTGTACACATGGATGGTGGGGCACACACGCTATCTAAATCAAAGAAAAAATTAGCACTGAAGACGCTTCCCTTCTATGCCTTTTTTTTTTAAAAAAAATTTTTAGCCGCCGAAAACTTAAGTAACGAAAGAAGATTTTTAAGGTATGGAAATAAGGTTTTGGATGAAAATACTCTTAAATTTTAGGATAAAGTTAGGAGTATTTTTATCTTTATGGGTTTGTTTATACGAGTAGAGGTTTACTTTGGTAAGTAGATTTTGTTTTGGTCCAATTAAAAAGAATGGATGGTTGGTCGCATCTATAGTAAAAAAGTACCCTAAATCAAACCATGTTTTAAATATCCAATATCATGTAGTATAGCACTCATACCTCTAAAGCATAAAGCATGAGGGGTAGGCTACATATTACTTGTAGATTTTTAATCAAGGTTGTGTTTAATTGCACTAATTTTATGATATTATACATTAAATTAAACTGATTAATAATAAAATTTAATAAAATTTTATGATATTTTCTGCAACCAAACATGACTTGAAGCAATACGAAAGCACAATGATTAAGTACGAAGGTAATAAAAGACAACAAAGCTAATTTAATATTGTATTTATATTATTTAAAGCATTTAAAAGATTATCTAATATATATATATATATATATATATATATATATATATATATATATATATATAACCAATCATTGAAAACAGTAATTGCTTTTAATGTTGCAGTAAAAAATAGGTCGTGATGAGAGCTACGTAGCATGCAATCCATGTAGAGTGTAGCATATGTAAATTAATTATGTAACATAAGTTATATGCAACTTAAGCTATTTTTATGAGCTACATAGCTTTAAAACTAAGTTATGTTGCGTGGCGTAGCTATTTAACACAACATGTTAGGCATTAAAAGTTCACAAATCCATATCTCACGTTGAATGTGATCATGTATAGAAATCATGCTAGTTTTTATCCATAACTAAAAAAACTAAAATTTCCAGGGCCAGGTGGGGGCATGAGCTTGCCCGAGGGTCTAGATGCATCGGGAAGGAAGGCTAAGGTAAACTCTCTAGCCTTAAGACTGTCTAGAAGATACATACATGGATATAGACATGTATTCATACCTACATACATGCCCCTTTTCTTTCTTTTTTTCTTCTTTTTTTTACTTTTTTGGTTCTTAGTAATTTTAGGGTTTATTTGTATGTAGGGGAAGGGCGTGTATCAATTTGTAGATAAATATGGTGCCAACGTTGATGGATACAGGTACAAGTTCTATAAGTGTTTTTCTTCTTTTTTATATACTATTACTACTATTCAATCAAGGGCATGTTTGTTTCATTAATTACATTATCGAAGTAAAGGAAATAGGCAATAATTACGAACTACTTGCCTGGAGACAACCGTTGCATTTAACCACAATGATACCAATACTTATATTGTTTGTTTTATTTACTATAAAATTGTAATGATGCCAATTTTATATTATTTTAATGACAAACATACTAAAATAAACTAATATTGGTGTTTGGACAAAGTAATACAATGTAAAACTGTAATGATTACAAACTCTACTCATTTCATGGGAAGGTATTAAAAAAGAGCGCACCCCATGAGGCTAATCCAATTCAATTTGATAGGACTTGAGGGCATCCAAACAGGCAGGACTTGAGGGCATCCAAACAGGCCTGGAGTCCTGAATTAAATATCATATCATTTTAGCCATCATAACTTCCTCTCATCAATTTTTTGAGGTTGGGTAGATATATGTTGGCCAGAGTTATATGACTGGTTGTCCACCAAAAATCACCCATCCTCTTTAACCTGGGCTCTTGGAACACAAAAATAAAAATATAAAAATATAAAGATTACATTGACATTGAGGGGGGTGTTCGGAAAGTACAAAACCCTGGAAATGAAATTGATTCATGGGGAAGGGAAAACCAACTTCTTATTCATCTTGAGAAAGAATGGCATTGGAAATCAATTTCGTTTCCCAACTTTTTTTTTTTTAAAGGAAAATCAGTATCCATGATTTTCCATTTCTTGAGGATTTCAGATTACTTTTCTGTGTCCATATTTTAATTTTCCTTCCATCCAAACACCCCCTGAATTAAAACAGTAAGGGCAATTTGCATTCTTGTTAATTGAAAATTAACATATTTTCATCTTTTTTTGTAGCCCGATCTATGATACGAACGACTGGTCTCCAAGTGGTGATGTCTACACGGGAGGTAGGATATTAACAACAAACCATCACTTTCTTTTTTTTTCTTTTTTTAAAAAAAAAAAAATTCTAAATAACTAGTCATGTGCACTCTCGTTTGACGACTTGTCGGAGTCGACTCAGTTTAGGTTGTCAAACCCTGACTCCGACGAGCTGCCAAGTAAAAAAGAAAAACCATGAGGAGACTTGAACCGTTGCGCATCAATGGAACCGAGTTAGGTTTTCCCTTGCTAACCAACTTGGCCGGCAATGGTACCTATCATAATGCAGGAGCATTTTTACACCGGGCTCGAGTGGGGTGACCTGTGGGATGTTAAGGCACACTCGAGGTGAGCGGCTCGTGTGAGGCAAGCTCCGCAAGTGTAAGGCGGGTGGTTGGTGTGAGGCAGTACCCATGTGATGTGGGGCTCACGATGGAAGTTCCACCGAGGTTCTATCCCATGGAATGTGGGGCCTGGGCTATGAGATAAAGGGATTAATTCGCCATGCTCTATCTATTTGAGCTTTCAGAGCAAGTGGTTAATTGTCTTGCATCATATCCTTTCAACCTTTGTTATACAAAATACATTCAAACATGCCTTCTACAACTTATGCTATGGGGTTTTTCATTTCTTCCACCATACATTTCAGAGACTGCCATGGAGAACCCACTCAAACATTAGATCTTGTGGGATGATTTTGGCTATCGATTGAGGGGTCAGAATCATCCAATCATGCCAATTTTGAAAGGTAATCCATGAAATATTGGATGGACCTAATGGATAGTCCACATGGAGTACTCAGCTAGGATAATGTCTAGAATTTAAAATTACCCTTGGTTTTGCATTTGTTTGGAATGTGGAATGCAGGTACAACAGGTCTGCTGATTTGGGCAGTGACCCTTGGAGGTATTCTACTAGGAGGTGCACTTCTTGTGTACAACACAAGTGCTTTGGCTCAGTAGAATGTGTGTATACGTACATCTATTTCAGTGTTGTATGCTACGCTTCTGTAAAAAAATAAGGAACATCTCCTAATAACTCTACTTTGTAATCTTATGCTATGCCTTTTCATTAATCTTGTATTTAGTATATCTTTCCAATGATTTTTACACTTTCCATTTCTATGACCATTTATTCTCTCTAACCCATGAATGGTATGGTTAGGATTGTCTAGCCAAAACTGTATAAAAAAACCAAAATTTTAAACAGTTTTGAAATGATTAAAGTTATTTTTGAGTGGTTTTCTTATATATAAAATTATTTTATTATAATATTATTTCATTTAAAAATATGTAGATACGTAAATGCATACGAACATATAAACACATGCACGCACATATGCAATTTTTTAGTAGACATTTTTTTAAAAAAGTTTTACTCTTTCCAAAATCGAATACTTGATAATTGCTTGGATGTAATTAATCCCACAAATATATTTGTTTAATAAAAAATGTTATTATAAATACTATTTTATTAAAATACACATATATCTTGTTCTTTTTAAAAAATATGACATTTGATAGTGTAGCAATGTATTCTTTTCCTGCCTTGAGGATGGTGTTCTAATAAATTTCAGTTCTCTCTCAAAAAAAAATGATAATAATTAAAAAATAAAAAATAAAAAAACAATCTTATCTTTTCAAAATTATGGCACCGATGATTTGGTTAGTTTTTTATTTTCTGCTAATGATAATGCAAGCACACGAATTTCGAAAATACTGCCACATGCTGCCCTACATATTTTGAAAATACCACCACACTCCAAACTCAAGTATGATTTAGGATGAAGAGATGGAAGGAAGGTATATAGGAATAGGCATGAGGTTCGATCCAATTACTATCATAAGACTCTTTAATTTGGCATTAGCAGATTTAAATTCCAGTCGGAAAATGTATTATAAGACTGGAATTTATAAATATTTGATTTGGGCAAGACAAATTTAAAGAAGGAAAAAAGCAAAACGAGAAAAAGTTAAGCAAACATGAGGTGACATTTACTCATCTCCATGGGGCAATGAGAGAGCATCCATAAGTATAAACACGTTTGCTATTAATTATTATAAAAAAATAAAAAATAAAAAATAAAACATTTATCTAGGGTGGGGGTTTGGCCTACTATCATGATCTTAATGGTTTAAAGAGCCTAGCTTGATGCGTTCCATTAGTCACAGAGCTTTTAGTATATTGGTTAGGTTCTTAACAATCGATATCAAAGCTAATACCATGTTTGAGTCATGGAAGGGGCGACTTATGGAAATGGAAACCTTGTCCAAAGTGAAAGCTGCCATGGCGTATTAAAGGCTACCTGAGCAACCAGAGTGCAGCCGCCATGCCCTAGAAAGGGTACCTAGAAAAGAGGTCAAAGTGAGTGCCACCACAAAATGGGCCACTATGAAGGTCGTCTGCAAAGCATGGTGGAATATCATGATCCCAATGGTTGAAATAGCCTAGCTTGACACGTTACATCAGTCCTTTGGCTTTTGGCTAATTTTTTAGGTTCTTAACACCTACGTGACCCTTTGATGTAGAGGAGGATGAGACAGATGGTGGTGGTGATGAGGAGTTAGGAAGGAGGGGAGAGAGGCAACTTAGATCCATTTTTTCAGAAGATGTCAAGTGCCGCAGCAAAGGACTTTAAAGGCATCATTGCACAGGAAAGTGAAAAATAAAAATTGTATATATGCAGTTGCACACTTCTTCCATTATAATAGGATACCATCGAATGTTTCATCGACACAAACATATATTCAAATATGATAGAAACCATTTACAAAGGTGGAGCAAGGGATCCACCCCCATGAAATTTATACAAAATTTTCGAGTGACTTAAGGCCTGTGCTGGAAAATTCAAGAGGACATTGGGAGGTACGCTTGTATACTAACATCAGACAGATAACCTGGTCCATCAAAATGTTCTTGAGCAACTTCAGGATCTTCATTAATGAGAGTATTATTCACAAGTCCCTTCAAGTTGCAGCAAGTGTTAAAGATGCAAATTTTCATGGATACTGTGGGGGCCGAGATAAGAGAAACCTATATTGCACAGGTGGTGACCAATCATGAGAACAAGGCAACTAGAAATTTGTTCATGTCTAAAAAGCTACACTACCAGACATCCCTTGTAGCAGATTGTATTGACCAGATATTAGGAAAATATATGGAGCTGGAAGTTCTCCAACTATCAGCAATATTATTGATATTACAGCGGATATTATCAGTATCACTATGTCAATGATACCAAAACTGTTAAAGTTCAAAATTTTCCAAATATTGCTGATATTTTTTTATAATTTCAGTAATAATATCAATATCAGCTATATTTTAAGAAAAATTCCTTACAAAGTTTCTCTGGTATCTGTGATACCATCAATAATATTGCTGATATCAGCGATAATGTCTCCAATGCCAAGGAAAGATAAGTAAATAGGCTCCAAAAACGATTTTAAAAAAAATAAAATAAAATAAAATTTGTTCCTTAGGTGATTTTAATCATTCTAGGTTTTTACTAAATCAAATTTTGAATATGAAGAAAAATCCTTACTCGAAACAAAGACCGGACAGAACTCAAAGGTGACAAAAAATCTATAGAAACTTATTTTCTTTTTCTTTTTTTAAAAAAAAAAAAAAATTTCCAAATGTTAGCATGGCTTGGCAATGGAAATTCAAGTCTATATGCATCATATAAATACATTTGTGGCCAATTTTTTTTTTAAAAAAATATTTTAGTGAAAGCAAAATGGAGAAATTGATGAAATACTAATTTTTTCAATTT
Source organism: Magnolia kwangsiensis (assembly GCA_037074715.1). Classification (NCBI taxonomy): domain Eukaryota; kingdom Viridiplantae; phylum Streptophyta; class Magnoliopsida; order Magnoliales; family Magnoliaceae; genus Magnolia; species Magnolia kwangsiensis. The sequence goes on from CM073571.1 coordinate 171,205,409, forward strand.
TCTTTTTGTAACATTTTAATTCCTACATGTAAACATGTGTCTTTTAACATCACCTGAAGTATCATTGCAAAATTTCACATTTTTCCCAACGTTTTCCCAATGTTTCCCTTGGACAATGATATTTTTTCAAATATCAATGATATTGATACATGTTCAATACATGTAATGAAACTGATACTTGAACATTAGTTGCAAGAGATCATGAGGTTCATTGACAACCATAAGCAATTAATTCTACTTGTAGTTAATCATGCAAAAAAAGGGAGAAAAACGAGAATATATGAGAAAAATGAAGAGGAACATATTTCCTTGCCAGCAACCTCTTTAATGAAGTGACATTGTACTTCAATGTGCTTGGTTCTTTCATGATAAACTGGATTATCCACAATGTGAGTTGCAACTTAATTATTATAGTGCATTTTTATAAGAATTTCAATCATCAACCTGAAATTGCACATTAATGTCTTCAGCCAAATGAGTTCACATATTGTATGGGTCATTGCTCTGTATTCCACCATTGCGCTTGGCTGTAGAATTACACTTTACTTCTTGCTTTTCCATGTGACTAGATTACCTCCAACGAAGGTATAATTACCTTAGGTAGACTGCCTGTTAGAAGGGGAGCTTTCCCAATCAACATATAAATATCCTTCTACTCATAGATGTCCATTCCATTTGTAGAGAATACTACAGCCAGGTGTTTTCTTTAAATACCTAAGGATACAAAGCACACTCTCCATATGTGAAGCAGGGGAGGACATGAGGTTGGGCACCGTCCTCCTCAAGAGGAATTTCTCTAGACTCCTCACAGAGACTTCTCAAATCCATGAGGAAAGAAAACAGAAAAATAGAAATAAATTCTAATAAATTCGAAATTGATTGATGAATAATTGTCTAATGTGTCGCCTTACACTATTAATAAAGAAAAAATAAACCAAAAATCATAATTACCAAAAATAACAACATTCTAACTCTAATAAAAATCCTAATTCTAATAAAACTCTTCTAAAGCCTAATTTCTATAAATAAAAATTTTAAATAAATTTTCTCTAGAAGAGTCCTAGTATAATTAAAAATTATTTCTAAAAAAGAAAGAAAAAATCTAAAACTTTAAAAATAGAAAATTATTAAAAAATTCGAAATTACTAAAAATAATAAATCTTTTTCCCTAAAAATTCATTTTTGAGCTGAAAGTGCGCGTTTTCTGACGAAACTGACAAATGCGACCTACTTTGTGGGTCAATTTACCTTGGATGGCCCGTTTCGATAAAGATTGATAGGTTGTGTGCCCCGTAATGATACCCGAATCAGAAGTTACGGTCAATTTACGGTTCACCTTCTTTTGGCCCAACCATGCTGGGAATGTATTTGTGACACGTTCTACATCAAACCCCTCCACTTGAAAAAAAAAAACTTGTCCTTGAGTTATTCAAGGGACTTGGCTCATGATTCTGAGATAACTTCTGACGCCGATGTTTATTATCCCTTTTCTTAGACTTGGCATTAGGCTTTTTAGTTAACACAATACATGTTCTCGTGCTTTCCTTGACTTGACTACTATCAATCAGTTCCTTCAATTTTACCTTCAAGATCTCACACTCTTTCTGATAATATGGGCAATTAGGCAGACTTTCCCCTGAAACGGGATCAATGTGGTCTTGTATATCTCATATAGGAGGCAATTTATTAGGGAGTTCATTGAGCACAACCGACTTGAACTCTTGCAACACTGGTTCCAAATCCTTTGGGATGTTCATAAGCTCCACATATTTTTTCTCTTCAACTAATGCATATATATTTCTCGTTTCTTCAGATTATTTAACAAAGGTCTGTCCAGTCATGAGAGATTGTCCCTCCACTTTAGAAGTCTTGAGTTGGTTCTTTGTTCCCATAAGGATCACACGTTCGCCACTGATGAATCCTGTGCTCTGTTGCAACTTCATTTTGACCCGGTCACCTCTCGCCTATAAATAATAGGATTTCTCTACGTAACCCTTTAATGATTGGTTATCTTACCAATAATTTTGATTTTGTTGAAATAATACTTAATCGTAATTGGTAGGGAGGAATCGCATGCATAATAACTTCTTCTTCTGCAACCACGTGTGAATTGACGCCTTCATATGTCTCGTCTACTCGAGTTGAAGTTATTCCCACCAATCTGAAGCTTCATCTGTCAACTTGTAGGCCACAAGTTTAACTTTCTTTTCTTCTATGATGTTCATGTAGTCGAAGAAACGTTTGACTTCAAGCAACTAATATAAGAAGTCTTTGAAGTAGAGTTGGCCATTGAAATTAGGAAGATCGACTTTCATCTTGAATTCTTGATCCATCTTGTGGTTCACTGATGGCATCGCCCTACGATTAGTATGATTACGAATTCCAGCATTGTCGGTGGTGGATCACCAACTTGAATGCGGAACTGCCCTAGGGCCTTCGCCAAGCGATCCGTCATGCGATCGATGAAAGCCTCCAGCCCTTGCATGGCTTATCGATTCTTTCACTGTGCTTTGAAAGCTACCACCATTAAAGGTAAATTTTCTGGAGCACCATTCATGAGATTGTTACCCTACCCGTCGTTAAAAGCCATCAATCCGAGGGAAAACCTCGCTCTGATAACAAACTGACGCAGGGGAGGACGTGAGGTCTAGCACCGTCTTCCTCAAGATGAATTTTTCTGGACTCCTCACAGAGACTTCTCGAATCCACGAGGAAAGAAAGTAGAAAAATAGAAATAAATTCTAATAAATTTGAAATTGATTGATAAATAATCGTCTAATGTGTCTCCTTACACCATTAATAAAGAAAAAATAAAACAAAATTCATAATTACCAAAAATAGTAAAATTCTAACTCTAATAAAAATCGTAACTCTAATAAAACTCTTCTAAAGCTTAATTTCTAAAAATAAAAATTTCAAATAAACTTTCTCTAGAAGAGTCCTAGTATAATTAAAAGTTATTTCTAAAAATGAAAAAAATAATAATAATTTAAAACTCTAAAAATAGAAAAATATTAAAAAATTCGGAATTACTAAAAATAGTAATTTTTTCCTAAAAAATCGTTTTCGAGTTGAAAGCGCACGTTTTCTGATGAAACGGATAGATGTGACACACTTTGTAGGTCAGTTCACCTCAGATGGCCCATTTCAATAAAAATTGATAGGTTGTGCACCCCATAACGATACCCGGATCGAAAGTTATGGTCAATTAACAGTCCACCTTCTTTTGGCCCAACCATGCTGGGAACGTATCTGTGACACATTCTACATCAGAATGGGAAGTATGAGGAGCCTGCATGAACTAACTACACTGATTAAATAAGTAATGTTTGGTTGTGTAATCGTCAAGTAGATTAGTTTGAAAGTTTATAGTTTGTAAGTTTGTAATACTTCCTTGGATCATTGAATAGTTCTCCTTAATCGATAGTTGGCTTTTGATTTGTATCCATGGAAGTTTCATTCATGCACTTGATCTTTAATCATGGAAAAAAAAAAAAGCTTCACACACAACCCTATGTTATTGAATGATAAGTTGTTTAACCTTGTAATTCAAAATTGCAACACCAAGAGCAGATGGATCCTGCTCAATCTATATGACCTCTAGCGGTACAAAGTACATATCTTCCACAGAGGTGGGTAGTAACCTAACCTTTAAGAGTCTATTTAAGGGGGGAGCTCTCTTATCTAGCAATGGAAAGAAATCAATGCGTAGAGTGATAAGGAATCCTAAAAAAGATCGATTGAAACTCTCTCCCCGGGCTGACGCTCTTGTGTTAGAGCTAATCAAGCTTCTTCCATTTCCCCTTGTGGGTGGGGTAGGAGTTGTGACCTCACTCCCAGTAACATGCCGGTTGATTATGTATGTGCTTTCCCCCTACTCAAGCAAGCGTGTGTAGCCTGTTTTAGCAAGCCTACACTATGTAGAGCCTATGTAGTATGCTTTATGAAAAGGGGACTCGGGTGTACGTTAGCTACAATATCAATACAATGTTCTTTCTATTCTATGAAGAAAAATGATGGAGAGTTGACCTAAATGAGCACTAAATACTTTTCGAGAGATTTCCTGCAAATAACTGGGATGGCTATTGAAATCGTAATACATATAATATGTATCACGATATCACACCTATGTTAATCCCCTTTCGAAAAAAAAAATTAAAAAAATTAAAAAAAAAAACTATTCTCCTTTTTTCTTATTACATTCCTAAGTGGATTTCGACCAATCATTTTCATTTATTTGGAGAGAAAGGGGGATTTGCATGTAGAAATCAATATCAGAGAGCATGTGATACCGAAAACCTAATTAGTGAGTTTTTTTCCAACTTCACTTGTTTTCTCTAATTTAAATTGTGTGGAATCAATGGAATGAAATTATTAATTCATGATTTTATATGTTTTGCATGCTTAATCATAGATTTTGGCATGTAATTGAATTTGGAAAAAAAATGAAAAAAATTAGAAATTTTTTAAAATTTTCTAATTTCACCCATTTAACTTTGAATTAAAGTATGAAAAAACCACATTAGCATGTTTGAAAGTTGATCTATAAATAAGCGAAACTTTTTGAAAATTTTGAAACAAAATATTTTATTTAAAAATTATCAAAAATAAATAAAAATGTTTTTTTAAAAAAAAGTTAGATTGACCAAATGCTACTTGTGTCATTTATTTATTTATGTTATGTTGAACTTAACATTATCAACACTCATTTATCTGTTTTCAAAAATAATTTTAATTTTTTAAATTAATACACACACACACACACACACACACACACACACACACACACACACACACACACACACACACACACACATATATATAAATGAATCGTACATCGTATAACAAATTTAGTGCAAGTACTTAATACATTGAATGCGCTAATAAATTATATAAATTATAAAATACAAGTGATTTCCTTATTTCCTTACATTCTTTTCCCCTAATGTGGTTGTGCAGGTAGCAAATATGAAAAGTGAAGTAGGCCGACATTGGTTGGCAACACGGGATCCCACTTTCCGAAAACCAACACAAGTCCAAGTACAGCTATTATGGGCATTTGTCAAAGAGTGGTGGGGTGTCCCATTTAAAGGAACACTAGCGGGTGAGGGGGGCATTGGTACATTGTGGACCCCCCACATGTTTTGAAGGAAGCAAGAGCAAAGATGATAGAGGTGTTGCAAAAAGGGGTGAAAATGAAAACAATGAGAGATGATTTTGAAAGGGAGTTTATAGAGGAGTCAGTGTATCAGTGCAAGGTCTTGAGTCAGTAGAAGAGGATGATGAATATGAGAACCCCGATTATAGATGGGTTGTTAAATCATTACAAGAGTAGGATGGGGACTATATGAGGCGATGGGAGGCAAGTAAAACTCATTTTCAAGGAATCTACAAGGGAGGTTGTTGGGCAATGTATTCAAAATCAGCTATATAACGATCATAATGGCCATTACATAATGGTAACGATCATAACTATTACCCGTTACGGGGTTGAAACGGCCTTAACGGCCCGTAATGAACCCATAACGGCCCAGTAACAATCCTGTAACAATTTTTTTTCAAAAAATAAAAAAATGGTCGTAATGGCCCATATCATAATGGTAACGGTGGTGGCCGTTATGGCCACCGTTACTATTTTGGAATACCTTGCTAGTGGGAGGCGTAGAGCGGTGGGCAACAGTCGAGGTGAGGGTTGGTGGTTAAGGGGTGATGGTAGTAGGAGGGGGTGGCAGCTAGTGAGTATACACTCAGTAGTAGTATGTAGGTGCTAGATGTACCTTGAAATCTGGCAACATATAGGGAGGAGGGGAGAAGCAGAAAAGGTTGAAAGATTTGTGGAATTGAGGGATGTGAGAAAGAGGGTAGAAAATTTTTTGAGCCAAGATTTTCATTTATAACCACATGCCAGCCAAGGTAGCAGGGAGCCCACACTTTAAGATCATGATCATTGAAATATAACATGGAGGCGAATGTGTAGTGCCATCTACACCACATGATATTATGAGACCTTATCTAGATGATGAGGTTGTTGAGATGTATCATTATATCAATGAATTCAGGCCATCATGGGAGACTTATGGTGTCACACTAATGTATGACGAATGGACGAGGCTAACAAAGATGTCCATCATAAATTTGATGGTCTATTGTAATAGGAGGATCATATTTCTAAAGTCCATTAATGTACTAAATGAAATTAAGAACACAAGCTACAACCATGGGCTAATGAAGGATGTGATTAAAGAAGTGAGAAGGAAGAATGTAGTGCAACTTATCACAGACAATAAGAGTGCAAGGAAGGAGTTGATAAAGGAGTACAACCTGTATTGGACCACGCATGCACCCATTGCATTGATTTGATGCTTGGGGCGATAGGGGATAAATCTACAATGAGGAGTGTGATTGCCAATGCTCAAACAATTACAAATTTCATATACAATCACACCTACCTAGTAGTCAAGAGGCATGAGAGATTTGGTAGAGATAGTGCATCCTGGGTCAACATGGTTCGCCACTAATTTTCTCATATTAGAAAGCCTCTTAAAATGCAAGCAGGAACTCAAAGAACTCTTTATTTCTAGAGAGTCCGTGTAGTGATATAAGAGCGGCACTAAACCAACATTAAAGATTAAGGAGCTTATTATGAGCTGCTCTTTATAAAACAACATACGTAATGCAGTGGGTATTCTGAAGCCCATATATAAAGTGCTAAGGACGGTGGATGATGAGATATATCTGTTAATGGGTTCCATGTATGAGTTCATGCGGTACATGAAAGATTTTATTAAGGGTAAATCCTCGAATGCATATTAATGGGTGCACACAAGCATTAATGACAAATAGGAAGCGACTCTCAAGCACCCACTTCACAAGGCCGGTAAGTAATTAAATTTATTTTTTATTTGTTTTAATACTTAATTGGTTGCGTACATAGCATAGAGTATGGAGTTGTATGGTTATTTTATTGACACTAACATGTGAATATGTGCATCGTGATGAGTTTCAGCATACTTCTTGAATCCCAAATACCACAAGAGTTATAAGACTTGATGAGGACAACAACTTAGGGCCTGTTTGATTTTTCAATTTGTTATAAAATGCAAGGTAATTAAGCCATCATTATAATCTTTAGGTGTTTGGTTAAACAAGAATTACGGCATATAAATCAAGAGTCAATTACACTTAGGGCTGTACATCGAGCCGAGTCAAGTCGAGGTGGGCCAAGCTTGGCTTGGCTTGTCCATGCTCTTCTCGAGTTCAAGCTCGAGCTCAAGCTCGGTCTCGAGCTTACTATTAAAGCTTGGCTTGTTTGCCAAAACTTTCGAGTCGAGCTCAAGGTGAGCTAGTGGATCGAGTCGAGGCGAGCTTACCTCGAGTCGAGTCGAGCTTGCTCCCAACCTAACCCAAACCCCAACTTGCACCTCACTCAACCCAGCAACCCAACCCAACTGACCCAACCCTCAAATCAAATATTTAATTAATAATATACACAAATATATAATATTAGATAGAGCCATGGAGGGTACCTTGTTATTGGTGCAGAGAGAGAGAGAGAGAGGAGAGCTCAAGTGAGTGTAGGCCGTACAATTGAGACAAGTCGGGTAGATGCTGAGTCAAGCTTGGGTGAGTGGTCGAGTGGAGAGAGAGAGAGAGAGAGAGAGAGAGAGAGAGAGAGAGAGAGAGAGCACAACAAGTAAGGTAAGGAAGAGAAAGGGTAAGAGAGGGAAGGACGGGCAAGGTAAGGTTTATGTTTTAATTTCTTTAATTTTAATATATATATATATATATATATATATATATATATATATATATATATATATATGAGTCGAGCCGAGCTCGAGCTTCGAGCTAAGCTGGGTTCGAGTCGAATCAAGTCAAACTTTCCTATGTTTAAACTTGGCTTGTTTTCAAAACGAGTTAGGTCATATAAAGCTTGGCTCGCCTTGAGTTATCGTTCGAGTCGAGTCGAGTCGATCTAGATCAAGCCAAGCCGAGCGAGCTTTTCGAGCTAGCTTGGCTCGTGTACAACCCTAATTACACTTGTAAAGGAAGGAGGTAAAGTAAAATGTAATTATTACAGTTTTCACATTATAAAACCATCATTCTTAATGAAACAAACAAATATAGTAAAATTACCATTACGGTCAAATGTAAGTGATGTGACCACACAATTACAAGAGTAAATAATCATGACCCATTTACAACCATTTACCTATGTAATTGGAAAATCAAACATGCTCTTTAAAGAGAATGGTGCACAAAGTCTATATAAAAAAAAAAAATCTCCAATTCTCTGAGGAAAGCCCATTTTTAAAATGAGGTAAATTGTTGCATTTAATTCTTTTCTAAGTTCCAATCACCTCTTATTTTTTTTATGGTTGTCCTATCACATCTTATACTAACAATTACTATTAAATGTCATCAAGAGGTTGTCTAACTTATTCACACAAGCAGGTAGAACAAGCAAGGTTATGAGAAGCTCCAGAAGCTAGTATTCTGTCAATACAACATGAAGCTTCAAAAGAGGTTGCTACTAGCAGAAGGTGGAAGGAGTAGAAGATGACCCACAAGATCTCCCCCGGAAGTTTTTGACCCATTGGCGAAGAGTGTTGGAGGTAGCAAACCATAACTATCTCATGGGACACGTGATGGTGGTGATGGTAATACGAAGAGCAACGAGAGTGACAATAATGGTGGTGATGGTAATGATGATGGCGGTCACAACGGGGGTGGCAGCTGTAGTAATGTACGTAGCGAGAGTCAGACTTAGAGGCCTCTTAGCCCGTTCACTAGAGAGGGATTTTGAGCATGCTACCCAAGATGAAGACCATGGTTCTTGTCCCATCCCAACACGGGCTTCTCAATTGAAGAATAAGTACGATCATAGTAGGAAGTGGCTTGGTGGTGTTGATGAGTCTTTAATACAGAGCATGGGGTTCATGGACGCCGATGATGGGCAGGCAACTCTAATTATATGTCATAGTATGGATATGGATCATATGGTTATGTAACTTGTGGACATGCAATAAGCGACTCTAGCAGTTAAGGTATACAAATGCAATCATTCAACTATGGATACGGAAGGAGTATGCTTGCACATGTAAGCAAGGATGTCAAGGGTATGACTATAGGTAGACATATACAAGAGTTGCATATATAGCTAACCTATATCCAGCTTTAGAACCTCAGTAGTTGTGGTACACAAATGCAGTCATTTGATTACAGATTCAGGAAAGAGTACGCTTACACGTACGAGTAGGGATATCGAGGGTGTGATTATGGCAAACGTATCCAAGAATTGCATATATACCAGCCTATATCTAACTTCTAATCCACATCAACCACAAATGGTAACAATTTGATGAGGACATCGAGCACTACACAAGAGGAGGGTTGAGCCAGTATCCTAACAACTAGACGACCATTACATGGGGATCACTTGGCCCAATTCACATTCTTAGCCACGTTAAAGACCCCACGTGCATGTTCGTACATTTTTTAAGACCCCATGCTAAGAAGATGCGTGTGGGTTGCATATAGGAGCTTGATAGACACATCGAACCGTTGGATTGGGTGGACACGATGATCAGACCATTGGATCATTATCATCAAACATCTTGATTGTGGATCCCCACGAGCCACGAAATAGTTTAGTTGTTTAGATTGTTTACATGCTTGTTATTTTTTGTATAACTTACATTTGTATTGAGATTAGGGAGTTACAAACAACTTTTAATTTATTAATCGTCTTTATGTTAAGAATCTTATCTAAGAGCATCTTTTTGTAAAAGGTATTTTCTAATACTATAAAAGAGAAAGATGAGTATGTGAAGTCCTAAGGCCATTATTTTGAAGGAAAAAAAAAAATTTGTGTTTCCTCTTCTTTATATGATTTGAAGAATATTCCATGTGATTTGGAACTTAGGTATGGTATGATTTCATTCCCTATTCAACGGAGATGCAAGGCTTCTATCTATCATCTTCCTTCTCTCTTCATTTCCATCTAAAAGAAGTATTTTTCAAAAACTACATTTCTCTTCTTCCATTCATATCCAAAACCATCCAAATCATATTTTTCTTAAACTTTTCATCTTCCAACTTCAACCCCAATCAAAATTAACCATTGAGGACTCCAAAATCCCTAACTTCCCTTCATCTAAAACCTCAATTCCCTTTTACCAATACTTAATTTCATCAATCCCCTTAACCAATTCACCCAATTTATTTATAATTTCATCTTTTTCTCAAATTCTAAAAAATCTTAATTTTAAAATTCTCAATTCCCATGAACCCTAATTTTTCAAATTTCAGATTTATTTTTTTTTCCTTCCTAACCCTGATCATAGAATCTACAAGTTAGTTCCTTGAGCGTTGAACGTGCTTATGCTAAATTAGAAGTTATATTCTTCCATTAGGCCTAATTTAATTGATTTATGTGATTTCTTAGCATGCGGGCATATAATTTAGGTTCAATCATATTTTATTTCTTATTATTTACTCTTAATTATATAATGGGTGAGCATCTTTTGTTAATTGAACTACTTTATGGACTCTTTCATAATCTCTATGTTGCATACTAAAATTAAATCATGTGGCGTGCATCAAATTTAGTACCAGAGCCATAGGTTTAGCATAGGATGTTTATGTTGCACTTAAATTAGAATCACATCTAGGGTTATTAGAGCATATATTGCATATAGAATCTAGGATCATATTGCAGATCTTTGTTCCTAGTTTGGAATGTCCCGTTGCTAAATTTTCAACTAGTGTTTTTCACTTACACCATTGCGAAATTTTTAGCATACTAATCTCAGGTTGTCACCTTACTAAATTTTCAATTCTTAATTTTCATATTACACTCTTGCTGAATTTTCAACTTGGTACTCTCATATTGCAATTCTGCAGAATTTTCAGGGTAATATTTCAGGTTAATAGTATGCTAAAATTTTATATTAGTGCCTCCAATGTGTCCAATTTGATCTATATGTTAGTTTTGTGTTTGTCATAACATTACCATAGGATCTAAGTTTTTCCCAAGAGCTACCTTGTGTATGCCAACTCGTTCTAAAGGTGATTTTGACCTACATCCCACTATGAATCTACAACAAATTGGAGACGCCCTAACGCTATCAACAACTATTTACCGGTTATTGAAGCACATGATAGGACCACACCAACTCAATTGACCGTGACCAATTTGCATGTCAATCAGCTTGAAGCCTCCCTTCAAGCGAACCACGACACTAGAGAAGATGTTAATTACAAGTCAAGGATCAAATTGAAGGAGTCGAGACTATGCCACTTACAATTGTTAACCGCGCCTTAAGCCAGATTGTAGAAAGTGATGATTGGCACATGAATTCAATTTTCCACACTTATGTCAAGTGTAGTGGCAAAAATTGCAAGGTGATCATTGATAGTGACAGTTGCATCAATGTGGGCTCTGCTAGCACCGTGGGCCGCTTATGCATGCTAGTCGTTCCTCACCCTCAGCCCTATTAAGTCTCATGGGTTGATGCGTATTCAATTCCGGCTTCTCGACGTTGTTCCATTCCCATCCAGTTTAGTTCTTATACGGACACACCGTGGCGTGATGTTTTGCCTATGAATATAGGCCACATCATTTTAGGCAAGCTTTGGTTGCATGATATGGATGCAACACTATTCGGTTACTCATATATGCGTGTGTTTCTGTATGAAGGCAAAAGAATTGTCTTGAAGCTTCTCTCACCCAAAAGCACCCCATGAAAGGAGGACGTCAAGAAATGTGGTCCTGAAGATGTGGCAAAACTCCAGCCTGAGTCTCTTCCTATAGTTAATGCCAAAGAGTTTGAAAGAGAGACAAACTAATTTGATGATATATGCCCACATGGCAAGTGAGGTCACACCTAAGGTTATTATAGAGATGCCACGTGAAGTGATACCCGAGGATAGTATAGAGTCATCACCTGAGGTGAGTCCGGTATTGGAGGAGTCTAGTGTTGTTATTTCATAGGGCATACCGGATGAGCTTACACTCATGCGGAACATTCATGCACTGACTGCACCAAACCTTTGTCACGATCAAATGAGTCTTAGGGAGAAAGTTGATCTGGAAAGACAAGTAAATGAGCCTAGGACCCCTATAGATTGCATATTCATATCAATGTTTCATAGGTCTTCAGAGTCTGCACATGCATCAACACGACATATGCATGACTCGCATATGGATATTAGAAAAAGAATCAACATAAGTAATGAAACATACAAAATGATTAGTGACTCACACCATAGGTTTAAAGAGTTTATTGTGGGTAATGAATTCATAATTAGAATATGTTTAAAAGATTTCCACATGGAAACAGAAAAAAATTACAAGCCCGTAGCGTTCGACCATATAAAATCTTGAAAAGACTAGGTTCAAAGGCTTGATAGATCTTCAACCTAACATGGGTATCAGTTCCACATTTAATGTAGGAGATCTTATACCATTTCTTGAACCTTCCCTTAACCCTCACATGAACTTTGATATGATGCCCCTGGCCTGTCTCATAACCCATGGCCATTACCTGACCGATCTTCTCAATCTTTACCAATTGTACCACCAATACCAACGAGAAGAGAGGAGATAAAGGATATCTTAAATGAAGAAGCAGTTTCCACACGACATGGAGGCTACCAGGATTACCTTGTTAAATGGAAGGGCAAATCAAAGTCAATTAGTACATGGATCACAAAGGCAAAGCTTCAGCGACAAGACCCGGATCTCCTCAAGCATCACCGCATCTTTATTTCTTTATTTCGTCATAGGCAAAATCTCCTTAGACGAGAGAAATTGATGAGGACATCCGAGCATCGTACCAAAGGAGGGTTGAGCCAGTCTCCTTATGGCTAGACGACCATTGCATGGGACCTACTTGCCCAATTCACATTCCTAAACACGTTAAAGACCCCACGTGCATGTTTATGCATTGTTTTTTTTTTTTTTTTAAAGCAAAAAAAACTGCATTAAAGAGAAGAGAAGAGAAACAACGTAAGGAGAAAAGAATAAAGGAAAGGACAACAAAGTAGAAAAGAGAAGGGCTACACTACTGAGATAGCAGATAAACCCTAACAGCCTAGAAAGTTAAAATAAAAAAACCTTAAATCATTGACATTAGAAGCCCATTCAATCACCAACTTTTTTGCCCTAGATCCCACCACCTTAACGGACGAGGAAACATCATTAAAACATCGATCATTTCTTTCTTCCCAGACGGCCCACCAGATAGCGATAATGGCCATGCGCCAAATGATAGACTTGACCTTCCCTACTTTGAACCCATTCCAAGAAGAGACCACGCTGGCCGTTAATTCAGGAACACACCAACTCACCAAAAATATCTAACAGAACTTAACCCGAATTTTGAATATGAAAGAACAATAAACCAGTATGTGGTTGACTGATTTAGCTTCACACATACAGCATAAACAAATATTTGTTTATGTATTGTTGAAGACCCCATGTGCATGTTTATACATTTTTTAAGACCTCATACTAGGAAGATGCATGTGGGCTGCATATAAGAGCTTAATGAACACATCAAACCGTTAGATTGGGTACACACGATAATCGGACCATTGGATTATCATCATCGGACATCTCGTGACCCACATGGGCCACGAAATATTTTAGTCATTTAGATTGTTTACGTGCTTGTTATTTTTGGTATACCTTAAAATTGTTTTGAGATCAAGGAGTTACGAACAACTTTTAATTTATTAAGCGTCTTTATATTGAGAATCTTATTTGAGAACGTCTTTTTGTAAAATGTATTTTCTAATATTATAAAAGAGAAAGATTGGTGTGTGAAGTCCTTAGGCCATTATTTTGAGAGAGAAAAATATGTTGTTTTTTTCATGTGATTTGAAGAATACTCAATGTGATTTAAAGCTTGGGTGTGGTGTGATTCAATTCCACATTCAACGAAGGTGCAAGGCTTCCATCTATCCTCTTCTTTTTTATCCAAAAGATGTATTTTCTCAAAAACGTCCCTCTCTTCGTCCCTTCCTATCCAAAACCATATAAATCATCTTTTTCTTAAACTTTTGATCATCCAACTTCATCCCCAACCAAAATTAACCATTGAAGACCCCCTAAATCCCTAACTTTCCTTCATTTAAAACCTTAATTCCCTTCTACCAATACCTAAATTCATCAATCCCCTTAACCAATTCACCCAATTTATTCTTAATGTCATCTCTTTCCAAAAGTCTAAAAAACTCTAGTTCCAAAATTCCGAATCCCCATGAACCCTAATTTTTCAAATTTCAATTTGTCTATTCTAATCTCTAATCATAGAACCTACAAGTCAGTTCCTTAATCGTGGAACAAACCTATGCCAAATTGGAAGTTCTATCCTTCTATCGAGCCTAATTTTAATTGATTTATGTGATTTCTTAGTATGCAGATATGTAATTAAGTTAAATCAAATTTTATTTCCTATTATTTACTCTTAATTACATGGTAGGTTAGCATTTTTTGTTAATTAAATTACTTCATAATCTTCATGTTGTATAGGATTAAATCATGTGTCCTACATCACAATTACACAGTGCCCACAATCTCTTTCATAATGTTTTGTTAATTAATTACTTTATAAACTCTTTCATAATCTTTTGTCTATTCCTATCTCTAATCATAGAATCTACAAGTCAATTCCTTAATCGTGGAACAAACCTATGCTAAATTGGAAGTTCTATCCTTCTATCGAGCCTAATTTTAATTGATTTATGTGATTTCTTAGCATGCAGGTATGTAATTCAAGTTAAATCAGATTTTATTTCCTATTATTTACTCTTAATTACATGATAGGTTAGCATTTTTTGTTAATTAAATTACTTCATAATCTCCATGTTGCATAGGATTAAATCATGTATCCTACATCACAATTACACAGTGCCCACAATCTCTTTCGTAATCTTTTGTTAATTAAATTACTTTATAAACTCTTTCATAATCTCCATGTTCCTACTTCACAATTACACAGTGCTCACAATCTCTTTCATAATCTTTTGTTAATTAAATTACTTTATAAACTCTTTCATAATCTCCATGTTGCATAGGATTAAATCATGTGTCCTACTTCACAATTATGTGGTGCCCACAATCTCTTTCATAATCTTTTGTTAATTAAATTACTTTATAAACTCTAATCTCCATGTTGCATAGGATTAAATCATGTGTCCTATATCACAATTACATGGTACCCACAATCCACATCAGCCACAAATGGAATTCTCAGGAGTGATGGCTAATTAAATGGGGATCCCACAAGATGGTCTAGATCTGATACAACCTCCTCTGGAACAACAAATATAAGCCATCAATTTCCCGTTCATTTATCAGATGGTTAGGCAATTGAAGGTGGGGCCGATTCATAAACATGAAACCAATGAGTAGACCTTTTCTAGTATAATCAACTATGGAACTTCAATCTTCATAACCATTGATGTGATGGTTAAGATCATTTGACCAAAGTGACTTTTAAGCGCGATGGGCAATCAAAGGTGGCTCCACATGATGAAAGGTCCATATCAGTTAAACTTTCAGTGTAATCAATATAAATAAACTATTTTCCTACATTTGATAATTAGAATCATCCAATCAAAGGTGTCTTTGAGAGGAAACACAATCAAAGAATGGGAAGAGATGGATGCTCAAATCCATGATTGGATATTTTATGTATCATATTTGATTTGGACCATCAATTTTGATGACCATTGATTGGATGGTTTGAATCATCAAATCTCAAATGACTCCAAAGAATAGAAATTAATGTACACAACTCTCCCAAAATTAATAATAATAATAATAATAATAATAATAATAATTTGAGTAGTCAAAGCAAACCAAAAATAAATGTGTTTGACAAGAAACCCCAATGAATTGGGATAAGGCTCAAATGATGATGATGATGATGTGTTTAACAAGAAAAACCAAAAATAAAAATCTATTGAGTTGTTGACTTCCAACTTCACAAATATACCAGTTAATGAACTTCAACATTCACCAGTTCACCAATTTTATGCATCCAAACACACCCTAAACCTACAGCATTTTCTACTTTTAATAAGGTCGTTGTATTCTTTTCTACTTCACATGTCAATACATGCCAATTTCTTATCCCCAGAGCCTTTCAATCCATGAGATTTTTGGTTCACTCATAGTAGGAAAATCAGCAATGATGAAGCAAAGGATAATAACACTTAATACCTTCCAGATCTAGGTTTTTCTTAAAGAAAATATGAGCATCCTGCAAGGACGATGGTGGCTACTGCAAACATGCAAACCATGTGCACAGAGCTTCCAAGTGCAAGAACTACCTTTCATTCATAAAAATGATAAAATTCTCTCCTCAAATCTTTTTAACTGCTTAACATCTTATATTGACCATTAATCCCATCTAACATATTAACCTTTGATCCTACTTTACTATTTGCTAGTACCAAAAACATTCCATTTACAAAAAAAAAAAAAAAAAAAAAAAAAAAATTGATAACTTTCACCATTGATCTTGTGACCATGCCTTGGGCATGATAAGAAAAACCCTTGGGTATTGGTCTTAGCTTGAAAAAAGCCTAGGAAGTGTGCCACAAAACACTTGAGAAGAGGTCATCAATTGCAAAGTAGCACCTCTTGAGTATGGCTTGTTTTAAGCCCTTGCGAGATACGATGATCAAAAGCCTCTTTTCTAAGCATGCATTGAGTAATAAGGACAAAATGGCTGAGTACCCTCCCGGACTCAAGTTAGGCTCATGCTCAATGTAGATGAGTTTTGGTCAATGCCCATCCATAGCAAGGCCACATAAGATCTATTTCATAACTGAAAAGTGGGCACGCCCAAATACTCAAGAAAAGCAGACCCCTTAGCAACCACCAAAATAGGTCCTTGATATCTCTCACAATCAGTTAAAAATAAATTCCCCTTACAAAGAGCATTTGCATAGCGTAGATGCGAGTTCATTTTATATTTAAAATAAAAAATTTTAAAAAAAATTAAAATGATGGAAGGCATGAGGAACGAAAATTACTGATAAATATTACAGATCTAAGCGATCACTCTGGAAGCAACTCTCGTTAAATAAAAACCAACCTTTAATGGGAGGATTCGGCTCACTTTTTCCCTCCCCCAGAGACATTGAACTTGAAGAATATGATGTCTCCATCTTGAACTACATACGTCTTGCCTTCTTGCCTGTACTTCCCAGCAGCCTATACAAAGAAGGCAGATGAGACTGAACACAGCTTCCAAATAGACTCAATACCAATGAAAAAGGCACCAGAGATCGAACATATAACATAATGAACAGAAACAGGGTGTGTTTGGATGCACTGTGGAATTGGATTGCATTTAACCATCTAATAAAGCAAAAATAACTGTCATTCAAGTTGATTTGCAATAGATGTAGCCCTAGTGCAAGGGCAACATCCTCACCATGGATATTAGGAAAATTAGTTTGTCATTTTCTTTTATTAAACTGGGTGTTTACAATTCCCTTGTGCATCCAAACATGGCTAAAAGATTGTTTAAGATTAGACAGGATGTTAATGAAAGCATTTTGGACTATCCAATATATATATGTACCTTAACTGCCGGCTCACTACCTAGCTCTTTTAGATCCTCAAATTTCATAACCTGGTAGTCACAACGCAATCCAAGTTAGTGACAAGTTTTTGAGTTCATACAAGTGCATTACCTACATCTATGTGACTGGTGCTGAGCAGATCGGACCACCAATTAACCAGGTCTGGTCAGACTTGACCCAGCCAGTCTATCACTGCAAGAGCAACCCCAACCACATGGCCTGAAAATTCCGGCCCATAATAGCCATACATTGGAAGGTGGGACAGGATAGATAATGTCGTCAAACTTAGGCCCAGGAGTCCAGGACGGCACATTTATTTCTCACTCTTGGTTCAGCCCAGCTCAAGCTTGGAAGCCATCAGAGGCCATCTCTGCTAGTTGACAGCCTATCCATGGATATTTTGTAAAACATCATTGCAAATTGTATTCAAGTGTGAATTGGTGCTCGTATGTGTCAAACCAATTGCTTTTGTATACAAATCACAAGAGGCAAATTAAAAATAAAATAAAATAAAATAAAATAAATAAAATAAAATAAAATAAAATGAAATGAAAAAATGAAAAAAGAGGTAAAAGTGGGAAAGAACCTCAGCACAGATGAAACCTCTCTCAAAATCAGTGTGAATGGCCCCTGCAGCCTGAGGAGCCTTTGTTTGTCGTCTAATCTGCCAGCATTTAACCTGCAAAAATGCAAAATCAGTTACTTCCATCAGCCCTTCAGTCAGATTGTCGTTGGATCTTGGTTCCTGAATCAGAAATAGTGACGGACCTACCAGATGGTATAAACTGAATAGTAACAAGGCTTGGTCAGCAATCTTATTCTCCTTCGGTGTCTCCTGGTCTTTTCCTAATTCGACGGGTCGGTTGCTTAAAGCTTGGCCTGGTGTAACTCTAGATAACCAAAGATCCACGGTCTGGAGAATGGCCATTTTGGCTGTCTGGTGGTCAGTGTGGGAAGAAAGAAACGGGGAGGGTTTTTAATGATGTATCCAGGTCGGCGGGGTCCGTAGATATCAGAGTGCATCAGTATATTATTGAATGGGCTTCTAATGTGGCAAACTTAAAGGGTTGTAATCTGCTATTATCTGGACGGTAATCAGTTGGCTATCTCAGTGGGCTATTCCCCTCTCTGTTCCTATTCTCTTTTTTAATGAATTTTCTGCTCTCTCAAAAAAAAAAAAAAAATTGGCTTGGTACATTTGTATGGGAGAAAAATGCATTTTATGTGATATACATGCTACTTATAAAAGCATCGACCTAAACAAAGATTGGAAAAAACAAAATTGAGGCAAGCATAATCATGATATTTAATAAGAAAGCAAAAGTTTACAATGTTTTATTAAATTATAGAAACTCCACATGATTCAGTGACGAAAAGAATAGCACACAAACATCAACAAATATTGGTGATGCAAACTCCTCCAATTTTTTCTGGTAAAAGCTTAATTCGAGAAAAAATATATATATCACAATGACATTGTTGAGATTTTGCCAGGTAAAGATTTTTTTTCTTTTTAACTCTCAGTCCTCCCATCAAATATTTATCTTTATCATATAATCATATTACTATTTTAATATCTTATTTTCATACACAACCAGAGAAAACAACAAAATTTTAAAATTCTACAAGTTCGCATGTCTACAAATAGCCAAGAATGAGAATTGTCACTTTGCACTCTGCAATTCCATCTAGCACACCACAGCAAGGGGAGAGTATTGAATACCATGTACCCATTCCCATACCTCTTTCTAGAGAGACCAACATATCCTGGTAACCTTTCTTCACATATCCACACACAAGCAAGGGCCATGCAAAGTTTGATGGCAGACATGAATCCTGCCAGCCAATCTTGGGAAAGTTTGACATTTCACTGTAGCAATTTTTACATTGGAAGATTGAACTAATAGTTCGCTGTGTTTGGCCTTGTACAGCAGAAGCTCTTTCACTCAAGGTGCCATCCTGTTCCTGAATCTTGTTCTGTCCTCCTGCTTCCAAACCTCCTCTACTCCTGCCAGCTGCTACTACCACGACTCCGTCAAGACCTTTCAACCAACAAAATCATTTCATTGTCTTTCAGTTTTTTATGTAAAGTGGGAATCCAGATGAACTCATCAGGCTGATTGCCTCAGACAGTTTTTGTTGGCTCTAGATGCCATTCTGAAAGGAGCAGGAACCTAGAGCTAGGCACGGGATGACTCAACTAACTCAAATCATCCGACTCATTCGGACCTGACTCGATCCGAACCGAATGGGTGAGTCAGTCCAAACTGAGTAGGCTTCACCCAATCCGTACTCAAAGCGAGTCGAGTTCGAGTTACCCAGTAACTCAACCTGACTTGACCCGAAACTCAATCCGATCAGACTCGACTCGATCCGAAACTGACTCAAATCGGATTTGGGTATATATATAATAAAAAAAAACCCTAATTTTTAAGTATCCCTAACCCTATACGCCACACCCGACTCCACACCAACCCGATCCTAAACTCTCTCTTCCTCCCTCATCCACCTCTTCCAGGCCCGGCAACCACCCACAACCATCACCACCCTCCTCCTCCTCCTCTCTCTCTCTCTCCTTTCTACTCCCTCCCGCCCTCCTCTACCAAGCCTGACAGCCACCCACCACCATCACCACCCTCCTCTCCCTCTCTCTCCTCTCCACTCCCTCCCTCCCTCCATCTCTCAATCCGAATTTGTGCCAACTCGAACCGGCTCAGTACTTTTTACCAGGTCGAACACGGTCTGGATTAGTCTAGGCCAGACCTGGATTTGGATCGGTTCAAGCATGCTGGACTTGGTACCGAGTTGAGTCGAGTTCGGGTCGGGCCTATTTCAAAACCGGATTGAGTCAGGTCAGCCCTAACTCAGTCCAACTCAACTCGATGCCCAGCTCTACAGGAACCTTATAATAAATGATTTGTCTCCACACAGGTTTCTAAAAATAACTGAGATCCCATCACCAATACCAATTCTGAATCTGATCCCAAGAAAAAGGAGCATTCAATTTGACCGGATCAATTGGACTGACATCTCTTCTTTAAGGTCTTTTCCCTTTTGAGGATCTCCTCAACAGTGGCATCATCTCCTTTCCCACACAACAATCTTCTGCAGAAGCCAGCTTTTCCAAACAGCCATGCTGTTAGTCCAATCCCTGAGCTTGTCCTTCTATATGATCAATTTTGTGAAAATCATTGCCCATACCAACCTGTGACTTTTGAAAGATTATTTGATGAGGTCTGCCAAAAAAAAAAAGATCTTCAAGCCAATGTTTTCAAATCCGAAAGGCCTGGGGCCCCATGTTTCATAGCTGTGAACAGAAAATTAGGTGGCTTTATCTAAAGCTGGCTCAGTTGGAACTTTTGAGTGACCTTTGGGACATGTGATTCCTAATCTGGACAAATTTGAAATCTATCAAGTCAATTTAAGAATGGATTTTCATGGTTATTCAACCAAGTAAAGAGACCCCATTCCATAGGTAGATCTAACAGCCCCCTTCTCTAGATGGAATCTGAGAAGTCTCTCATTCTAGAGGTGATGCATGACCCTCCTCTTTTTTCTAGCATGAATCAAATTACACTGAAATCACCCCATTGCACCAATGCATACCCCATTGGTCATGCAGGTCCTTGAGCACGCCGTTGATTGTGCCCTAATGCATGCCCCATAGCAGGGCAAACATAAATGCCTAAAACCATAGATATTGTTTGTGTAGACACTTAGGCACTCTCCTCTCTTGCTTCTTTCTTGTAAATTATCTGTCAGTATGTCCTCATCTCTTCTTATAAAAGGATTCCTTTTATATTATTATCTCCCAAAGGACAGCTCCCTTCATTTAAATTCAAACTACAGCAATCAAACTGTCACCGTAAAAGTTGGCAGTTAATACAAGTTAAAGACAAACTGATAGGCAATTTACTGATCTGTTTAAGATGGTTACACATATTTAGCATCTTAACAGAGTTTGACTCACTTCTAAAAACAAGCAGAAAATGCTTTTACGTGCTTGGAGAACTTGTGAAAAAAATTGTTTGTTCCTAAAATGTTGATCAATCGATTATAACCTCAACTCCTCTTCTCGTAATAAATTCCATGGATGGTTCTTACCTATATACTTTTTGTTATAACCTCAACTCCTCTTCTCGTAATAAATTCCATGGATGGTTGTTACCCATATACTTCCAGCTAAAGGCAAAAAGTTTGAAAAAAAGCAATCACTCAATGATATAAATGTTCTTATTGACAACTTCAAGCATTATCAGATCAAGATGTAACAGAAAGAATATACAAACTCCACACATACTCAAGGCAGTCATATTTAATCTTGGCAGGAAATGTGAGATATTAATAAGCTACTATTAATTATTATTGTGCAGACCATAATTTACAGAGCACTCCACATGATTTAGCTGAACTATAAGATGGGTAATCTGAGTTGGAGACAAGATATAGAACCAGGATAGTACAAGTGTAGCATCCATAAGTACTAAAGAAAAACTTGACAAAATAAGTAACATAGAGGTAACATGTCACAATTACCTCATCTGGGCCTGCGGTGAAGAAGTAAATAAGATTAATAGCAGAAAATCCAGTCTTTATGATCTTTGGGATGGCACTGCAACAGCATGGACCACAACCATTCAGCAGCATGTACTTTTCATAGAAGAAAACCTACTTTACATGCATGTGCACTGATGCACACATACGCCAACAAAACACATGCACGCACGCACGCACACACAACATGACCCTCCACAAGCAATAAAATGCAGAAGTTTCAGATGCATATACATGAATGCTTTCATCATAGTTTTAAATTGGTATTTCTTTCATTGGATTACACCAAAACCAGTACCTCAGAAGGACTTGAGATCCTAGATCTCCCCTCTACATAGGAATGCTTTACAAATGCTGCTATGAGATGTGGACTGAAAATGGGCTTATTTTCTTATTGCTTTTATGTAATTACTTGTAAGCCCCCAATATGAGAGGGACTTCAGTAATCAGTCCTTCCCTAAGCTAAAGCAACACAACCACTTTGATTTGGGTCAATGCAAACA
Organism: Magnolia kwangsiensis; assembly: GCA_037074715.1. NCBI lineage: Eukaryota > Viridiplantae > Streptophyta > Magnoliopsida > Magnoliales > Magnoliaceae > Magnolia > Magnolia kwangsiensis. The sequence goes on from CM073571.1 coordinate 171,228,073, forward strand.
ATTTCCTAGGGCACCGAATCGCCTCTCCATCTCTTGTTCCTGTTTCAACTACAAGAAGCCTTGCGATTTCTTTCAACATAGCCTTCAGACAGTGACAAACCTTTTGAGTTGTAACTATTTTGATCACTCAAAATTTATGATTTACTGTCTGCACTGAATTATCCAATATATTATTAATTGTCACATGGAATTTGAACTAGTAATTTATTCACTTCTCATAAGAAAACCTCCAGCTACATAATTGAGCTTGCCTTTGCAACTTATTTTCTTCACAATACTTTGCAGCTTCATCCTCTGGCATATCTGTAAGATTCTTCTCCAAAACACAGCTGAAAGGGATAATTGGCTCGCCTCCATGCTCTTGCACCCTAGAAAATTGACCAGATAAAAATATGTGAATGAAATTCCTTGGTCACATAAGGAATAAAAAATTAATTTAATGAAGAGTGCCATCTATGATAAAGTAGGGTTTCCTGTGTTAACTCTAGCCCTCAATTAGAGAAGCAAATAAACCAAAACATCGATTTATAATATGGTTCCCTATAAATATCAAATTGTTGAAAAGAATTTCTGTTTGAAAGGGCCATAGCCTAAGCCACATTCATTAAGTATTAAGGTTGAATGCACAGCTTCTATACCCAAATAAATAAATAAATAACAAGACATAACAAAACATTAATTAGAAATAGTTGGGAGGATCCTCGAATGTATTTGAAGACAAACACTAAGGTTTAGCGTGAAAAACAAAAAAAAATAAAATAAAATAAAATAAAATAATGCAGACATACCAAGCATGTATCTTTGGCAGAAACTTGTTCTTCTTTCTTTGATAGTCCTTCTCATTCATGTTCACCTGCACACAGATATGAATATGAGAAAGACTCTAACATTGCATACAAAAAGAATACATACAATGAAATTGGAACATTTTCTCCTCTTCTTCCACTTCTTTGGCTTCATGACTGGAACCTCTTTTTTTTTGGTGGGGGTGGGAGCAAAAGTGCAGGAGTACAGCTGTTGGCTTTGTCTGTGATTTTGGACAGTTTTGCATACTTCTAAATAGGCTCCTGTATTCCATTATTTAATAGGGACTAGTTTAAAGAGGCATAGTGCAACGTAGGGCTCTCCTCATCAAATGGTTTTGAGAGGCGTCTACAAAACTGGATTGGAGTGACCAGCCCGCTCCCCCTATTGGATTTCTCAACTTTAACAGGAGTGGCACTGTATAATCTCAGACCAGCTGGATACATGGGTCAGTGATTCTTCATGTTGGTGTCAGCATGCTGTCATGGCCCAAGTGCTTCTCCTAAGCCTAGACGACCAAGCGGCTCTCGACTCACAATCTTGTCAAGAATGAGTTGGCCTATCCCCCAAGTGTAGCCAAGCTACTTGGAGGAGAAGTGAGAGCACATGAAGGATGAGGGAGTTGGAGGAAAGAGAACTTCGAGTTGCACTGGGAACTCAAGGAAGCTTACTTATGAGGTACCTCCCAAATGAGGAGCTATCCACCATATATAGGCATAAGAACCTTCCAGTCTTCTTACATGAATAGCTAGGATGGTGCCATGTGACAATCATCCAATGGCTAAGAATACTCCAGAAATCTTCATGACTATTCTACACTATTCTGGCTATAAGAAGCCATTAGAGAACTCAAGAATGTTCTAGAGATCCATACACTAATCTTCTCTAGAATTCTCTACACTCCATGTACATAACCACACAGTATAAAAGGAGAGACAGAACCAGTAAGTCCATGAGATGGGGTATGGAGATGCTTGTCCATGACAATATGCACCACTGCTGAACAAGATAATCAACTCAACCAAGGCAGAGGCTCCTGGACATTATTTCTGAGAGCTATCTTCCTATACATATTTTGTGGATCCCAAATAGAAACGTCCTCTCCCTATCGGCAGTTAGCAGGTAGATAGTGATTTGCTTGAGTTTATGCTTGGGTCTAATCAGCTGAATTTGTTACCAGCAGACTTGTAAGATTTTATATATATATATATATAAAGCTGTAGAGACTGGAACTGTCACTGCACTTGGGTCGGGCATCTCACATTTGTATGGACCATCAATACTTATGGTTCTTTGCAATCCATACAAAGTTCCTCTACTAAGGATTTCTTAGTAATCATTATGTGTAGTCCCTTGCCATGGTTTTACAAAGATATTCTCTTGGTAAGTGATCAATCATATTTTAAAAACTCTGGTTTATGCCCTGAAAGAAAACAATCGATGAAGATCTAAATAGACAAGAGGATAGGTGCAGTAGGTTTCATCTCCATAACTTGAAACAAAGAGAGCATGAAGCAGATAACTAATCCAATTGGTTCATAAGAGAAGTCAAGTGAAAAACAAAAAGGAATAAATGCACTGAGTCAGCATCCATCAATACATCAGCATTTATAAATAGCTCACATCTTCCCTCTATATCACTAAGAATATGACTTACCAAATAGACAACAGGTTTGGCAGTAAGTAACTGGAAAGTATTCAGAATCTCAACATCCGCAGCTTTCCAGTCCCCTAGACGGACGTCTTTGCCCTCCTGAAGCCATGCTTTGATCTGCAACAAGACATAAATTAAATAATTGCTTACAGATATTCTAAACCTCTGAATCCTGATAGAGAAAGCTATCTCCCAATCAAAAAATCTCAACGTGATACGATAGCAATATGACACCAAATACCACAGGAGACATGTTTCTGCAGAAAAAGTGCATGTATAAGGTACAACAATATCATCCAGAACCAATGAGATGGGACCTTCTCACAGCACTCATGCTCTATTTTCAACTGCTTGTCATTGCTTCTTTTCATGCTTTTCTCAAGATCGTCCAACTTCCGTTCCATGAATTCTATATCCTATAGCAAAGTCACATGAGAAAAGAAAGTAAGGAAAAATGCACTGGATCCAGGTACCAAAACAACAAAGTTTGATTACTATGAACTAAGACAGTATGTCAACATTAACATGCACAGAGACACTATCTGGTGCACAAATTAAGTTACAAAGATAGCCTCCATTGTTTCTCTAAAAAAAGTTAGCTCCAGATATTCATTTAGAGTTAAAATAGAAAAGGATGCACCTTCACTTTCTCAAGCAAGGCCAACATGTAGTTTCAGTAAACAATGCATGCAACTATAGCTTATATTCTCTCCTTCATATGTGCAAACAACAGAACCAAATGAAACAAAATTGGGAATAAACGGAAGGTTCAGTTTAAGTCACCCAAGCTCTTCAAAAATACAACCAACTTCACATTTTGTTTTGTAGAATCATAGATTGACAGGAGAAGAGGAGAAGAAGTGAAGGAGAAAGTTGGGAAGAGAGAGAGAGAGAGAGAGAGAGAGAGTTAGGGTTGGACATCCCCACTCTTCCCCTTTATATTAAATTATTAATAGCAATAACCAAAAAGTACAAAAATACCCTTACTAATAATATTCATGTTCCAAACAAGTCCTAATCCAATATAAATACTAAATATATATAAAAAAAAAAAAAAAAGAAGAAGAAAGAAACTAGGTGGGCCGTACAATAAGACGGCCCAAATCCACATCCATAGGTGGGTCATACAGCTATATGGCTCACATCCTCATGTGTTAACACACCCCCTCGAGCTGGAGCATAGATGTTGTCAATGCCAAGCTTGGGGTATATGCATGTAGACTAACTGTAAGGAAGGGCCTTGTGAACACATCAGCAAGTTGATCCTAAGATCGGACATATGATGGTAAATTTTTACCACTGGAGACCTCATATATAAAGTGACAATTGACTTTAATATATTTAGGTTTTTCATGATAGATCGAATTTTTTGCAATGTGGGATGCTACCAGAGTATCACAAAACAATTGCATAGGTAGATTTACCACAAACACCATTTCTTGCAATAGTTTCTTGATCCACATTAACTCACAAGTAGTATAAGCCATTGCTCTTTATTCTACTTCATCACTTGATCGAGCCACAACACTCTACTTATTACTCTTCCACGTGACTAGATTTCCTCCCACAAACATGTAGTACCCAATGGTAGACCACCTATATGTTAAAGAATATGCCCAGCTTGCATTCGAGTACCCTATGATCTGAAGACAATTATTCTGTCTATAAAGAATTCCCTACCCTGACACTCCTTTAAGATACGGTAGAATTTGAACAATTACATCCATGTGAGGTGCCCACGGAGAGCTCATAAACTGGCTCTTCACACTCACAGGCAGCATGAGATATATTTGGCAGAGTGATAACTAAATAGATAAGTGTACCAACCAATCTTATATATCTCTTTAGTCTTCAACTATATCTCACTTCACCGACAAGTTTGTGATTCAAATCAATTGGCGTATCACTATCAAATAGCTTAGTACCAAGAAGACTTCTTTCCATCAGCAAATCCAAAACATATTTCTACTGAGACAAATTAATTCCTTCCTTAGATTTGACAACTTCTATACCAAGAATGTCTTTAAAGATACTTCTAAAGATCTTCAATCCCCTAATTGTCACTTCCTGCAACAACAATATTACCACTAACACAATAATACCCGAGGTGCCTTCCGTATAAAGACGGAATGATCAGAATGACTTCAGAACTGTTAAACAGCTACATTGTGCTAATCTTAAGGGCCTATGAGAAGCTACAATGAGGAGGAGAAGCAAGAAGGAGGAGAAAGATAGAAGAAAAACAATGAGAGAGAGAGAGAGGAGAGAGGATAGCAAGAATGTGAGATGCATAGGGTCTATTGAATCCCTAGCCCTCTACTCCTATTTATAATAGTAAGGACATGAATGGGGCTTATGGGCCTTATTATGGACTAGGGCCTTATTCAACTATTAACCTTTCAACACTCCTCAAGATGGAGCATCCCAATGAGGCCCATATTGGAATAAGGGTTAATATAATCAAACCTAAGAAAGAAATTCTTCTATAACATAATCAAACCTTAGAAATAGAGAATTTTTTCTCTAACATGAACAAAGTCATAGTTCAACACAACTTTATTAAATTTGTCAAATCACATACATGGTAACTGCTTCAACCCATAAATCACCTTGCGCAATTTACACGTCATGTTGTACTCAAGAAGCAACAAATCTAGGTGGTTACTCCATATACACCTCAATGAGATCACCACAAAAAATATTTTTTTTTAAAAGGCATTTTAACATCAAGTTGAAAGAGGAACCAACCATGATTAAAGGCCACGGAGAAGATAACGCGAATGGAATTCAACTTGGCAACAAGAGAAGGTCTACACCCAGATCCATAGCTCAAGTGGTAGAGTGAGTGAAAGTACCTTGTTTCAACATTGAGGCCTTGGTATCGATCCCCTAGAGGGGGTGGCTAACACGAAGTGTGAACTGACAGTGGGTGTACTAACAAGCTAATCGAAAAAAAAAGAAAAAAAAAAGAGAGAAGGTCTTAGTATAATCAACGTTAAGGGCAATGTTCGAAATATCAGTATTGCACAATGCATCGCACCCTTGGGATACAAATACGTATCAGTTATCACATAGGATGTATTGCACTTTTTGGGAAACATGGGGAAACATTGGAAAATGGTTGAATTCTTTTATAAAGCTTCAAGGATTATTAAAAAAGACTTTAATACACACTTTTAAATCATAGAATCTCAAAAAAGAAGTGCACATAATAGGTTTCCTTTGTATAGGGTCCCAAGGTATGTGTTGTCCGATTGAACTAAGCCACTATATTCAAATATGATGCATAACATTTATAAATGTATCAGGACATTTATGAAAACAAAACCAATTGATAAGATCATACAGATTTGGCCCACAAAAGGTTTTCAATGGTGTCATTAACCACTGTTTCAAATAGTGTGGTCCACCTGACACTATTATCTTATTCATTTCTAGGACCATGGCCTAACATAAGTTGAAAAAGTATATGAATGGCATGGATATACAATTCATATCTCGAGGTGGGCCCTACAGTCAGGGGTCCCACCCACGTCATCGGTTCCAGGGTCTCGCCCAAGTTGGGCTTCGCGGGTACCTAGCAAGAGATGGACGGACCTACCAGGGGTTGTACGGGGCCCACTATATTATATATGTTTTATCCACGTCGTCCATACATTTTGACAGGTCATTTTAGGGCATGATCCTAAAAAAGAGGCAGATTTAAGGCTCAAGTGGACCACACCACATTAAATAGGGGTGATTGAGTTATTTGCCATCTAATCTGTTCAAAATGTTGTAGGGCCCATCGCGATGTTTATTTGGCTATCCAACATGTTCATAAGGTCACATAAACCTAAATGAAGGTAAAAAATAAATATCAGCTTAGATCTAAAAATTGTCCCTACCGAAAAGTTATCAATGGTAAGAGTTCAATCTCCACTGCTTCCTGTGGTGTGGTCCACTTGAGCCTTAAAAAGGTCTCTTTTTTGAATTAATGCCCTAAAATGATCTTCCGAAATGAATGTACAGATTGGTTAAAACATATATATCAAGTGGACCCCACAGCCTACACGAGACGTTCATCTCGAGTTAACGAGACACAGCAGGGGATGCAGATTGACGAGTGTACCACACACCATCGATCTGGCTGGTGTGTTAACGTCACCAAGTTCTGTGGGTCCCATCATGAGGATGTGTTATATTCAAACTGTCCGTCCTTTTGGCAAGCTTGTCATAAGGCTTGAGCCGAAACATAAGATAGATCGAAAGATCAAGTGGACCATACTATAAAAAGCAGTGGGGGATTTAAAGTCTACCATTAATACCCTTTTAAGGGTCACAGAAGGTTTGGATCAATATGGGTGTTTGTTTTTCATCTACATCCAGGTCTGTGTGACCTTATTAACAGATTGGATGGAAAATAAACGTTATGGTGGGCCCTAAAAATATTTTAACCATGAGAATCATTGTCCCCACTTCTATCTGTGGTGTGGTCCACTTGAGCTTTGGGTTTGACTCATTTTTGGGTTAATGCTCTAAAATGATCTTAGAAAATGGATGAACCGTGTGGATATAATAAATACATCATTTTGGGGGCCATGTTACTTTGATCTCCTAAAGACCATTTGTATAACTCGGAGCTGAGGAGCGTCACCCTCTTCTTTGTGTGACATGTACCCACACCAGTTGAGTACCAGATTGGCTGCTGAAGTGATGTCACCAAGTTTTGTCGGCACCACCATAATGTATGTGTTGTATCCATACCGTCCATCATTTTGGAGAGATCATTTTAGGGCATGAGCCAAAGAATGAATCAAATCCAAAGCTCAAGTGGACCCCACCACAGAAAACAATGAGATTGAATGCCCATCATTAAAAACTTCTTGGGGCCACAGAAGTTTCCAATCAAGCTAATATTTATGTCATCCCTTCGTTCATGTCCGTGTTAACTTATTAACAGGTTGGATCACAAAAAAAATCTCATGATGGGCCCCAAGAAGGTTTCAACGGTAGGCATCACCGTCTCCACTATTTTTTGTGGTGGGGTCCACTCAAGCTTTGGATCTGCCTCATTCTTTGTCTCATTCCTTAAAATGATCTCTCCAAAATGATGGACGGCGTGGATACAACACATACATCATGGTAGGGCCCACACAACTTGCTGATGTCACTTTAGTTGCAAATCTCACCACTTAACCTATCAGCAGCTAATTTGCTCCCATTTTCGAAAGAGAAGAGGGTTCCGGAAGGACCGAAACCCTAAAATCTCTCCAGAATCCCCAAATACCCTCAATCAAATTCAAATCCATTGGGTTTTTTTAGCAAATTTCTTGCTAAAATCTCGTGTGCAATTTGAATCTTACTTCTGTTCAAAGAAAAATGGGTAAGGAAATCGAGATTGTTGAATTCAAAGCTTTTCTCTGTTTTTCTTTTTTCTTTTCATTTTTTTTTTTTTTTGTAATTATGCAAGCCAAAAAATGGTGTGATATCGTGCGATATATCGGCCGATACATAGAAATCTTTTTTTTTTCCCTGTTAATTTCTAAGGGGTTTCGGCAGATATCATGTCGCTGGCCAGCAATAACGATAATATCAGTTGATAGTATCGATATTGCAAACACTGGCTAAGGATATGAGCATATCCTTAGCAACCAAGGAAGCCTTCAAATGTTCAACCGTACCACCAAGGTGAAACTTAATAATTTACACCCATCTACAAGACTATAACCAACAGCACGTTTACCGGTAAGCAGATTGGTTAGCTCCCAAGTTTTATTCCAATAAAAAGAAGGTATTTCCTCTTCCATTGTCTGCTTCTTCCCCTTATGTAAAAGTACTTCCCAGTATGACTTGGGAATGAAGTGAGAGGACAAGGATAGGGGAAAATCTATGAAAAGTGGGAGATAGGCATTGAAAATGGACATATTTTGAGATAGGTTGATCAACACACGCACGCTTACCTTTTCTCAAGACACTAGGAACATCGGACCTATTTGGAGAACCCACTGGATTACTAAGCTTGGAAGAAGATATGGTAGATGGCACATCACGATTAGCAACACTATTTTCTCGTTTTCATCATGAGTAGACTTCCAGTTGAGGCATAGTGGGAATGGAAGAGTTAGCGGTGGGAGGAGCTTGGATGATGTCTTATTCAATGGCAATAGGTCATAGCTTCCACATCAAGAGATTTATTGTCCTTCGAGAAGAACAAAATTGACTCGAAAAATGTCATACATACACATATTGTTTACAAATTGAAGGATTGTAACAAAGATAACCTCTTTGTGTTCGAGAGTACCCAAGAAAAATACATTCACTGGCTCTAGGATCTAACTTATCATGGCTCGACTCCAATTAGTCAACAAAGCAAACACATCAAAAAAAGCTTACCGAAGGCAAAGAAAGCCACGTAGTATTTGGAAGTAAAAACTTCATGAGGTAATTAGCCTATTAAAACAGTCGAGGTCATTCAATTTATCAAAAAACACGTTGTGAGTACTGCATCACTCCAAAACCCTTGGGGAATATTCATTAGAATTAATAGAGTACTAGTAACCTCAAGCAAGTGACATTTTTTTTTTTAATTTGCAATACCATTTTGTTGTGCGGTGTCGGCACAGGATGTTTATAATAGAATACCGATTTTAGAAAAATATTAATTAAAGGATTGGGACATATATTCATTTTCATTATCAGAACAAAACATAGGCACTTTTGAGTTAAATTGATTTTGTACTTCCATATGAAAAGTCTTAAAAATATAAAATAATTCAAATGTCTTGCATCAAATAAATCCAAGTCATTCATGAAAAATCAATAACAAATGTAACGAAATACTTATACCCTAACCTACTGAAAATTCTGATCGATCCTTAAGCATATGAATGGACAAAGAAAAATGAATTGAACTACGTTTTTCAATGCATGGTAGAGAACTATTACGATGATGTTTACTCAAATCATACACTTCACACTGTAGACCTGACACAGACAACAAAGAAAGAATAATGCCTTTGAGAATCTTCAAGGATGGATAACCGAGACAGCGATGCCACTGATACGGAGAAATGTTCTTTTGCTAAACGTCTGCTTGTTGGGTGGACTGCGTCTGATGCCAGACTTAGAAATTTTGATTTTTCCTTTTTAGCAGGGCTGTAAGGTCCACCCTCTCGGCGAACCATCTCTTTTGCTGGGTGGTTCCTTTGTTTTTTGTTGTTTTTTCTATTCTTTGCTTTCCCCTGTTTTTGTTTTCTTCCTTTCTTTCTAATGAATTTTCAGTGATCTTTCAAAAAAAAAAAATTGTCATGGTCAAGATCGTACAACCCATCATATTCATGTCCTCCACTAATATTCTTCTTTATCTTTAGATACTACAAAACACAACGTGAATGATAAAAAGGCACAAAGCAGTTAAGAGATCTGGTAAGCTTGCTAATAGACAAAAGACTTAAAAGGGAATTTAGGAAAATAAAGGACATGATAATAAAAGGAAAGAACTTGGATGAACAGTACTTCATTCATTCCCCATATTTTGGACTAGGTACCATCTGCCAAAGTGATAGATGAACCCGTTAACACTGTATTAATAGAGAAAAATGTATTAGACTTACTTGTCATGTGATCAAGTGCTCTAAAGTCAATGACTCGTGGAGTAGGGAACTTGAATCCTAAGCAGGCCATACTTGAGGTCACCGACGTAGCCGTAGGAGTGGAAGTAACTACAGAAGTAGCATGAACGGGCTCGTTCAGTAGATTTTTATGCAACTTGGAATACGTTTCTTGTATAAGCATAATCGTCTCTCCAAATATGCATGGCTATTTGAGTTGTAGACATATAACCAACCGGATAAGACCCATTGCTCTATCTAATGTGAGATGTCAGATTAGCCTATGTTGGCTTTCCATTAAGAATTTAAGATCACAACAATTTTCAACGAAATGATTCATGAGTTCACAATGGGTGCACTTACCAAGTCCAGGACCTCCTCCTATTTCACCATGACCACCTTGATTGCCTATGCCACAACAACCAACACCTAGGCCTCGATCAGTAAAGGATGCTTATCATTGGCTCAACTTGTAGAGCCAAGAGCTACAAGTTGTAGGCAAGCATACACTCAAGGTATTCCGTAACGGCCACTACTGTTACCTTTACGATACGGGTCATAACAGTTGTTACAATCTCTTTTTTTAATTTGGAAAAAAAAAATACTCGAAAAACCTATATATGGCCCGTCATGTTGAAAAAATTTATTCGAAAAACCTTTATCTACCCCGTAACAGACCATTACGGGGTTGTTACGGCCTTTACAGGAGGCGTAATGGGCCATTAACGGCGGTTACGGGTCATGTTTTCCATAACGATTGTTACGGCCGTTACGACCCTATAACGTGTAACAATTGTCACTATTACCTTTACGTAACACCCTTTACAGCACACCATGCATACACTTCATTTAGAGATGGCACATGAATATCCTTGCAGCCCATCATATTCACATTTTAAGCCCAATAAAAAACTTGGCCACGTGGAACTCCTCTTGTTGATAATGTTGCTTCTCCAAATCAGTAATAAGGGGTTGATACACAATTAGCTCCTCTCATATTCCTTTTAAGTTTTGAATAATATTCACCAAGTGATTTATCTCCTTGTTAAAGTTCCATATTTCCTCGAATAACTAATGCGTGTCCAAGGGATGTTTTTGTCAGATGAATACCTCTCGTAATGCATCCCACAATTCTTTTGCACTATCCAAAAACATTACATTCATGCTAATGGAAGGTTTCATACTATTCCACAACCACATCATAATTGAGCATTCTCCTGGATCCATTGATCATGTGTATTAGCACTCTCATTAGGCTTTTCAACGGTCAAATATTTTAATATGTACTTTGCAGTTAAAATACTTGGATTTGGACACTAAAGTTTATTCCTTCCATATAATTTAATACAAGTTGTTTGGACCCCTAAAAAATCATATGGATTTACAAATCAAATTCTCGAATCACTTTTCTCTTCCATCTAGGACAAGGGAAAAGAATATATACTGCATGCTTATTCGAATACAAGCTGACCTTTCGCGACCTACAAACACCCAACTTGAACACTTCACACGATATGCACACCACACTTGAAAGAAAACAATTAGCTCACATGTCCACACGTTCCAACCAATCTCAAGGGTCGATGATCGTGAACACAGAATCCAACGATGGCAATCAGCCCACACGTCCACACATCCCACACATGAAAGGTAATGATCACGAAAACTTCATCTCTTCTCACACACGGACCATTACAAAGGCCTAGCACAATAAAAATAAATGAAAACCTACATTTCTTAAAAGATCTTCAGCATAACAAAGATGCATGAGACAAAAAATAAATAAAAGAATAAAAAAAGAATTATAGGATAGAAGATCAAAAGATCGATTAGATCAACGACAAGGATGCTCTAATATCATGTGGATTCATAGATTAAAGAGAGAAGAAGAGGAGAAAAAAAGAGAGACGAGAAGGTTGGCAGAAGAGAGGGAAAAGAGATAGGGTTGAACATCCCCACTCTTCCCCTTTATATTAATTTTTAAAATAAAAATTATAAATAATAATAATAATAATAATAATAAAAAAAGAATACCCTCACTAATAATGTTCATATTCCAAACAAGTCCTAATCCAATAAATCCAATATAAACACTTAATAAAGAGAGAGAGAGAGAGAGAGAGAGAGAGAGAAGCTGGGTGAGCCGTACTGTGGGACAGCCCAAATCCTCATGCATTAACATGTTTAAAGAACTCAGTGGACCCCACCCATGTAAAATGTCGTACATGCTCTCTATTGAACTAACAACGAAAAAAACAGCTATTTCACAATATATACCATATAATGACCATGTGGTCCATGTTAGCACAAGATACCATACAATCAGTGAAGAAGCTTCCCTAAGCAAGTTCATGCAAGTACACTTGGTTTTGATGCAGTACTCAGTCAGTTCGAGTAATACATCCAAGCCAAATGCTTCCTTGAACAAAATCAGACAATACAAATACGTATTGACAAAAATGAATAATAGACAAATAAGGGAAGAAAAGAAGAATAATAAAAAAAGGCAGCAGTAGAAGCTATAATGACTTCCAAATACATCCAGCGAAAAAATTTTCCACAGATATGTGCTTTGTTGCATTTGAAAAGGGAGAGTATTATCAAATTGTAATTTCTCACTGCAAATATCTGACAACTATTCTCAAGCTGTGGCATATTGCTGACGAATATTAAGTCAACTAAAAACAAAGATTAGCTTTCTAATAGCTCTTTTCACCCCCACATCATTACATATGTTGCATTGTAGTGTTGATTTGTAAATGAAAGAACTCTCAATCGCAATTGCTTAAAGGTCCAGAATTCAAGATCAATGCTTTCCTACATCCCAGATAATGGGAGCAGTTAACGTGATTCTCAAGACAAGCTGGGATGTTACAATATATACGTGCACATCTGTTATATAAGACATCACTTCTAAATTAAAGACATGATTACCTTAAGCCGTAATTCTTCAGTGATAACCTCCAAGTCTCTCACAGGGTCCACAGAGTCATCGACATGAATAATATCTGGATCTTCAAAGGCTCCTACAAAATATGTTAAAAGTGACTTGTCAGCTAGAGCCATGGAATTCTTCTTTTTTTTTTGAAACACAATAGAACCATGGAATTCAATAAATGAAAATTTTGAGAGAAGAATCAGCCCACAAAAAGCAAAAAGAGCAGAACTCCCAAGGAACTCCTGTGATAAAATACCAACCATTTTTCAGCAAAAGTGGAAACAGCAACATATTCTATGGGTAAGGACTAAAACATAGCTGCCTGAATTTAACACTAAGACATTAACTAATTGTGAGCATAGAACTTGGCTCTGAGGTAAAATGATGAGAATACCTTCTATGGGAGAAGGGCTTCAAATTACTACCATACATCATTGTCATCATATAGCCTTGTCCCAGCTATTTGGAATTGGCTTCACGAATCCTATTTCGTCAAACATTTCTAAGGCCCTATCCTTTATAAGTGAAGAAGCCTTCATATTCCACCACCTTTATCCGAGTACTTTTAAGCCTTCCTCTCATCCTCTTTTCAGGCCCTTCCACCACAGCAATGTTCCCCTCCTTAGCCATGCCATCTCTAGTCTTGGTTGCAAATGATTTAAAGATCTCAATGTCCTCTTTGTCATTTTATCTTTTATTGGGACTACCGCCAGTCTGCTTTAGATTACCTCATTCTTAATCTCTCCTTCTTGGCCTCCCCACATCCATCTCCGCAATGTTCATTCTCTGCTCATGTTGCACTTAATTGCCCAACACTCTACCATATATAGCAATAGCAAGTTGCTCTAGATCATGGTGTGCTGTAAAGGCCATTACATAAAGGTAACAGTGGCAACCGTTATATGTTACGGGGTTGTAAAGGCCATAACGGCTGTTGCGAAAAGAAAAAAAAAAAAAAAAGAGACCTGTAAAGGCCATTACAGCCCCCGTAACGGCCCATTACACCCCTCGCAAAGGCCATAACAGCTCCGAAATGGTCCATTACGGGGCCAATATAGGTTTTTCAGATTTTTTTCAATAAAAGAAGAGAGAGAGAGAGAGAGAGAGAGAGAGAGAGAGACCTTAATGGTTGTTGCGGCCCCCATAACAACCATTACACCCTGTATTATGGAGGTAACGGTGGTGGTTGTTACAGCCACCGTTACCATTACGGAATACCTTGATATGCCTCATATGCTATAAGTAGCATATCTTGGTTTCTACTTATTCAGCAAATAAGTATGTTTGGTAAACAACATACTTATCAGCAAAAAAGTAAAAAAGCATGTTTGGTCTCCAACATCGTAAGTATTTAATCCCTCCAATCTGTTTGGTCCCCCTCACATCCATCGTCTATCATGTTGGGGCCAACCTTTGATGTGGACCATTCATTGTGTGGGCACCACCTTTGATATGGGTTGTCTATCATCTAGAGCCCACCCTGAATGTGGGTCATTCATCGTTAGGGATTGACCTTTAATGTGCATCGTCCATTATGTAAGGCCCACCTTTGATGTTGGGCATCCATTATGTGGGGCCCACCTTCAATTTTATTGTTCATCATGTGGGGCTCACCTTCAATATCCACCGCCCATCATGTGAAGCCCGCCTTTGATGTGGACCGTCCATCATGTGGGCACCACCTCTGATGTGTGTCATCATCATGTGGGGCCCACTATTATTAATTTCCCATTATGTAGAGCCCACCTTTGATGTGGATTGTCCATCATGTGGGCCATTCATCATTAGGTGATGACCTTTGATGTGGACCGTCCATCATGTGGCGCCACCTTGATGTGGGTCATGCATCATGTAGGGCCCAACTTCAATGTCCATTGCCCATCATGTGGAACTCACCTTTGATGTGGACCATTCATCGTGTGGGCCCCACCTTTGAAGTGGGGCGTCCATCATACCCTCCCATTTTGGGTGTGGGTTATTTATCATTTGGGGCCGACCTTTGATGTGGACCATCCATTATGTGGACCCACATTAATATGGGTGATCCACCATGTGGGGCTCACCTTTGACATGGACTGTCCATCATGTGGGCCCCACCTTCAATGGGGATAGTCTATCATGCGGGGCCTCCTTTCATATGGACTATGAGAGAGAGAAGTAAAAAAGTTAAAAGTTAGAAAGCTATAAAAATAAAATAAAAAATAAAATTATGGGGATAACGCAAGGGTTGGGATAAAATTATGGGGATAACACAAGGGTTAACAAATTAGCTTTAAACACATAAGTTACTTTTGCAATCATGTTTACCAAACTAACTTAAGTGAAAAAAGTAACTTAATGACTTAACATAAGTTAAAAAGTAACTTATTTGGTGGTATCCAAATGGCCCTTAACATTACCTATAAAAATTTCTCATAAACTTCATTTGCATGCGGCAATGAGCCCATGACAACACTCCAAGCACATCTCCACCTCATGCACCAAGAATTGGAAACAACTTCCTTGATCTCTTCGTAGTTGTGTATGGTAGAGCCAAGATAATGGAATAGATAGCATTGAGTGATTTCCTAACCATCAATCTTAACCAAAGGCTCACACCTATGACTATTCCTCACAAAGTTGCATTCTAGACAGTGTTACCTACAGACATGGTACAGATGCCAAGTGTCAAAGTGACCTAAAGTATCTAGCACAGCAAACTCAAAAAATGTAGCCAAGAAAATAATTTCTTACACAATAAAACATATATTTAAAAAACACAATAAAATGATGAAAACACCATAACAAAGATGAGAAAAGAGTAAAACAAAAAATAAATAGAAATGAATATTCACAGAGTCCCAATAAAAACCAATTACTCATGGTCTAAACTAAAACTTAATTGATAAACAAAATATTGAAGTTTTTTATATAGAAAAAAAAAAATGATTTTCAATGTTGTGTTTATCAATTACTTTTTAGTTTGTGTGAAACATTACTCACTCTCTTCAAAGATTAGAGAACCACAACAAAAGGATAGAAAAGCAAAAAGAAGAACAAAGCTTGTGCGTTTTTGTTACCCTATGGTTCATGGTACCTGCAGTGAAAAATGAACTAAATCTAGAGAGTTAGCGTAAGTTTTTACGAGTAGTTTCTTCAACAACAAGAGAATGGAGGCGAGAGGGCTAGGAAAGCTTTGTGAAGAATATGTTTGGACACCTCACTTAAAGTGTTAACACATGGTACTTTTTGATGACATCACTAAGCCACTTCATCTGTAAGTGTCTCCAAGTGTCAGCCCGGCAAAAACCAGAAAGTAGAAGTGACCAAGTAACACTGGTTCTGTCTCTGACTGGTTAGCAGAGCTGGTAGAGAGTGCAGCATCTGTGAGTGATCAAGGGTTCGATCCCTGGTTGTGTTACCTTGTAAATCTTAATAGTACAGGAAAGAAAAACAGTAACATTGATTCTAGATACTCTGATACAGGACCATCCAAACATCAAAAGGGTCCAAAAGTGCACTCCATTGCTGCCTGATTGAATTAGGCCCATCCAAGGATCTCGATAGAAGATACTGACATGATCAAGTGTCCATCGGGAGATATAGACCACCTCAAAGGTCCTGGCAGAATATCTGGACCGAATCAAGGGTCCGATTCGACTATGGGATTCATAAATCCAATCAAATGGCCATATTTACCAAATGATTGGACTATGGGGCCCACACGACAATCATGTGCATTTTCTATCATTTATATACAACAATACAAGTGGAAATGGGGTTTGTACAAACTGTACAGCCCTAGGGATATATACTTGCATATACAAAAGTTATTTGAATGGGACTTAGATTATTTGGTTTTCCTATTTTCTTTGTTTTTCCTTTATAGTAGTAGTTTAGATTAATCATGTGCGATTTGGGGTCTCAACCACAAATCATGTGCATTTTCCTTTATAGTTGCATAAGTGGCATGCTGTACAAGATAAATAATAGCAGTAGTTGAGATTAAATTAAGAGAAGTTATGTGGGCCAGTAGGAATCCAGCCTTGGATTCTTACATTACACGGGGATTTCGTGTGCAAGGTTGCAAATATAGCCAGTCATGCATATGAACTAGAGAGAGAATAATATGATATATTCAAGAATAAAGATGGTTTTTATTAGTACAGCATGCCACTTGATTTATGGCTCTCTTACGTGTGCGTGCGGGCTGGAGATGGATTTGTGGTTGAGACCCCTTAGCAAAATGGTTGTGGAGATTTGTGGACGAAAAATAATAGCCTACGAAACAAAGAAGTGCTTGCAAATATGGTGGGGATAGCGGAGGTTGGTTCACGGCCTTGAATTCTCAAAATTTGCTACAAAGCCTCAGGGCGATTCTTAATGAATTCCTTTAGAGCGGAAATCCCCTTCTCAACAAATCTTTGGTTGCATGCCCATGGGTGGCCTGGAGATAGACCTTTTTGGCATGTTTTTCCCCACTTATACAGGGCAATGAGAAAAAAAAGGGTTCATCCGTTTCACAATGAGTGGCAAGAGAGGGTAAGCAGGCAGCGTGGAAACCATTGTTTAGAAGAAATTTTTGTGATGAGGAGAATATGAGTTTGTCGGTCTCAAGGAAAAGCTTCACAGCCATGGGAACCTGCCAACAGTTGATAGATGAGTTTGGAAACCAAGCACGTCTGGGGTCTGAAATCATTTTGTTCAGACCCTATTCGCCATATTTGAAGATATATTGAGCCTCCTAGGGTGGCGGCTTTCTTTTGGTTGGTGGACAAGTACAAACTTGTCACATTGACGACTTCAAGAAAAGAAATATGGTTCTCCCTGACATATCGTGTGTTTGAAAGATTAAGAATCTGTGGACCATTTGTTCACCACTGCACTTTACAAGGAAAGTCTGATTTTATTTTATTTTTTTGTGGCTTCTACAAATAAATTGATTTATGCCTAAGCTAGATTGGGTCCATCTTCTCCATGAGCCACTTTGCCCAGTCAGGTCGAAAGAAAAGAACTACATGACGGTTGGTGCTCCTAGCTATTTATGAGCTATTTTGATATGAGCAAATTGCAGGACTTTCAATGACAAGGTTTCTAGCCATGATCAAGTCTTTCATAAAGTCAAATGGTGGGTGGTGGAATGGACTAGAGCCTCAAGCATCTTTGGGAGGAGCTTGGTGGAGGCGTTCCAAGATAGTTGGTTGTATTAATTGGCTGATCTGTTATCATCCTCTTTTGTAATCTTTCTTTTCCACCCTTTTTATAAAGTTTAAGTTATCCTTCGGAAAATAAAAATAAAAATTTAACAATAAAATTGAGTTTTTTTCGTCTGAAAAGAAAAAAAAATGCATCTAGAAGTGAGACTCTTCTAGATCCCTACGGGTGGGACTCCTTACGATTGTTTCTTGGTGATGAGACCCCTTTAAGTTGGTTTGTTCTTCTCTATTCTCTCGTTAATTTCTGCTGCAAGTGCTACTATATCCCCTTTCTATGAAGTGATATCAATCTTGGAGGCATCCAACCTGATGACTGGAAACAAAGGTGTTCCATAACGGTAACGGTGGCACCGCCGTTACCATTACGATATGCCCCCCGGTAACAGCCGTTACGGCCTTCTTTTTTTTTTTCTTTTTTTTTTTGTGGGGGGGGGGGAACTGTTTCAAGGTTGTCTGTCATGGGGCTACTACAGGCCATTTTTTCTATAACAGCAACTAAGTGTTCTATATCTTTTACGATACAACTGTAAAGGCCAATACATATAGGTAACAGCTGTGACCGTTACATGATACGAGAGTGGAAAAGGGGCAGTTGGTTTTTTCACACCGTATTGGCCATTACGGGGGTTGTAATGGCCGTTACGGGGCATAATGATCGTTACCCTTGTAACAGTCGAAAAATGACCACTTTTTCTATTTAAATTCATTTTTCTCCTTATTTGTCCACTTTCTCTTCCAAAAACTTTCATAGATTATTCTACAATAGATTTCAACCACCCTTACTATAATTTTTAAGATTAAAACCATATATCGAAGCGATTTGGGCAAATAAAAGCTTCGAGGGCTATTTTTTAAAAAAGAAAAAAAAAATGGGTATTTATGCCTTTTTTCTGATTTTAGTTACAATGCTTGATTGTGATGTGTAAATATTAGAGACATGTAACCATATTCATAAATTCACCAGATAACCAAATACAACACTCTCACCGAAGAGTGAACCATTACATTACCATAAATATATTCCCAAAAAAAAAAAACATAGTTATAATATTTACATTATTCTGAATTTTCTAAACATTTTTCAAGAATTTTTCGGGCAAAAAAATAATAAAAATAAAAAATTCAACCATTATGGGGATCGTAACAATCGTTACACCCCCGCATTGGCCGTTACGGACGATACTCATATCGGTGACGACGGTGACCATTACGGTCACCGTTACCGATACGGAATACCTTCAACAACCGTTGTGGCCATTTCAGCCCCATAAAACGTAATGGCTACCACCATTACTGTTACGTAACGGCCGTTACATAACCATTTGGCATAACATGCCGGGAACCCTCATTGTTACACATCCCATTCATAACCTCGAAAATCAATTTTCATTCACTTTCCCGTCAGTTTTTGGGATCGGAGCAAGTTCTTTCCCTACCTGTTTTCCCCCTAAATCACTAGGAAGAATCCCTAAAATTCACGGCCCTTAGACGTGCCAATTTATGGCACACATGTGAGAGATCCAAACTGCCTATTTTGAGAATCCTGGTGGGACTATGCATACCTGTTGAATGCGTATATGTCAATGATTCAGGTGGGGTCACAATCTTCTGTTGGATTTCGACAGTACAAGGGCCTCTTTGAGGGATTCCTGGCAGGCACTGACGCCATAATTACGGTGTTCGTGCAGGTCGAGAGTGCCATTTGGAAATGAATTTAATCCATTTAAGGGTGGCACCCAAACATGCCATAAGGATTTCAAATAAATGGGCTAAAAAAAATCTTCCAAAGGTATGAAAAACAAGAAGAATAAACAAATCTAACATCATTCTAGAAGAAATGAAGAAAACCAGCTTACTTAAGACATGAAAAATTCCATCAACTGCACGGATGTGAGATAAGAAGCTGTTTCCCAACCCCTGTCCTTCATGAGCCCCTCGTACAAGTCCAGCTATATCATGGATTTCCAAGAATGCTGATACCTATCAATAAAATCATCCAGACTTAATGAATAACTGACATTGGCCTGGGAAAGAAAACATCAAAAGCCTCAAGCTTAATAAGCAACATACTTGTGCCTAGAACTGCAGTAATAGATGCAGCTTTTCCTTTGTATTTTCTAGTTGATACACAAGCCAAACCAATTTAACCTCCTAGGTAACTTATTGTGTAAAAATAATAATAATGATAATAATGATAATAATAATAATAATTAAATTAAAATTTTAAAAATAATAATAATAAAAGAATAAAAAGTTTGGACTTCAACAGAATTTGGAACCCAAATGTAAATTCTGTCCATCTGGAATTTTTTATTCAATAAAGAACATAAATGGTCCCGCATGTGGTAAACATGTAAGAGAAACATATAAGCAGATAAGCAAGCTTCAACTTTGACTTGAGTCATGCTCATCAGCACAACAGTTCTCACAAGAACTCGTGAGAACTTTTTGAGAAGTCATCTCACGTGATGTGAGCCTAAAATCTAAACAGTCCACGTGATGCAGCACCATGAAACCCCTGGGGCCCGACTTTCACCCTGATCCAAAACTTTGGTGGGCTGAAACAAAAGGAGAGACTAACAAGGAAGGAAATTGTTTCCGTTTGCCATGGCCCATTAAAGTTTTGGATCAAGGTAAAAGTTGGGCCCTTGGGGTTTCATCGGGCGCTGCATCACGTGGGCTGTTCAAATTTTGGGCCCACATCACATGAGAGAGTTCTCAAAAAGTTCTCACGAGTTCTCATGAGAACTGGCACGCAGGTGAGCATTTCACCTTTGATTTAGCCAACCACTAGTAAAAGTCATGTTCAAGAGGTGCATGGGAATTCACAAGATAGATGAACAAAAGGAATGAGATAAGTATTCTATATCCAACAAGAACTACATGAAAAAAACAAAACAAAACAAAACAAATCATCAAGTGTATTTGAGGCATTCAGAGTTTTTCAGAGACAAACCTCGCTCTTTGGCTTGTATAGCTGACAAAGCCAATCGAATCGCTCGTCAGGGATATTGATCCTCGCCTCATTGGGCTCTATGGTGCAGAAGGGGAAATTCTCCGCAGGTATCGACAACTTTGTAAGCGTGTTGAAAAGAGTAGATTTTCCAACATTTGGTAGCCCCACCTAGAAATCAAAATCTGGTGAATCTCAGCACTTATCATTATATAATCAGCAGTCAAACACAGCATTCGCCATAGTTTGAAGACTTGGAAACTCTAGCTGACTTGCTCAGTCCTGAATCAGGTCACAACTCAACTAAGTCAGGGGTGACTCAGTCGACTCAGGCCAAGTCACCCATATTTTAAATGCTGAATTGTGGTGCCAAACCTGATTGGTCTTAACTGAATCCGAGTCAACTTGGATGGGTTATCAATCCTTAGCGTTCACCAAGCCAACTTAGAGCAGTTAACAAACTCAGTAACTTGAACGGGTCATCAGTCCTTGGCATTCGCTAAGCCAACTTAGAGCAGTAAACAAACTCGCTATGTGAAAATTACGGAATTGATGGCGGGTGCCTTGACTTTTTTTTATTGACCAAAAACACCCTTGTTGGCGGTGAGGTTGCCTTGAAGTCCGCAATCTATATTTTATTTCTATTTTTAATTTTTTGAATGGCAAAGTCCCCACTCCATCAATGCTCCTGAGGAAAGGCGTTTCAACTTTCAATATATTTTAGTGATTGGTGGGGGCATTTCCTGGTTTTATTCATCTGAAAAATGGTAGTTCATTAATTTCGCACCAATTTTTTTATTTGACTAAAAACACCCTACTTCATCAATAAGGTGACTGCAATCTGTGTTGCAATTTTTTTCACATTCTGAGAAGGTATTTTCAGAGGATTTTGGTCATTTATGGGCGTACTTCAACCAATTTAATAAAGTTGGCATAATTTCCCTCATTCATAAAACAGGAATTTCAGTTATTTGGTAGTATTTTGTCAAATTAACGAAGGCACCCATTCACAAATAAGATTGCCCTCAACCCATGGCGTCCGATACACATAATTCAAGGTTACATCAGAAATTTGGCAATTGAAACAAATAAATGACTGTACAGAAAGCCTCCCAAATCCCACGTTTTCGCTACAATTCTGAAAGAAAACTAACAAAATGATTTCATAAATTACACATACAGAATGATTCAGCTTTCTGAAATGCAAAAAGAAGAACTATAACCCACCTAGTCAATATATTTCATACTCAATTTTCTTTCTTCTTTTGAATATACTATTCAGAGTCATTAAATGGCAATTTTCAAGATAGATGTAACAAGAATATATATATATATATATATATATATATATATATATATATATATATATATATATCCTAATGACCTGCTTCGATGAAGTATTCCCCACCAGCCATTTGAAATCTTCGAAGAAATGACAAGATATTACAGTCATACAAAAAGTAAAAATAAAAATACATCAGAATTTCCTACTTTCCCCTCAATACATTTCAGAGCCATGCTACTGAAATTTCAAAGCTAAAGAACCCAACCAAAAAAAAAAAAAAATCAGAAATCCTACTCCTAGCATTAAACTGAAGCTTCTCGATACATGATCAGAACCTACAGAATTGCACAAAAAGAGGATGAAAAACACAGTAAAACAGTCTACTCGGTGCAATTCAGAGCAGTCGACACTGAAATTTTCGCGGAAATTGAAGGGAGATTCGAAGTTTACGATTCCTATCTTCAAATGAGAGGAGAATCGGCCCAAGATCGGCCGCTCGGTAGCTTGTTCCTTCGATTTTGAAGCCTTGGGAGGCATGTTTGGGATCTGTGCAAGAGATAGAGCTAGGGTTGTCGATATCCGCTTCTGCCTCTTCTCCGAACCTGGTTTTGTGGAGAAAAGGAGAGGAAGCGAGAGGATCGACGGGTATTTATAGCTAAACCTAGAATGCCACTCCCGCGTTGGGAAGACGCTGCCCTCAGTCAGGGAAGAGTAGGGCTGTAAACAGGCCGGGCCTGGAGTTGCTTGGGCCCGATTTGAACTGATAGAGTCGGGCCTGATTGCCGGCCCTATTCAATTTTGATTTTCCTAGCCAAGCCCGGCCCATTGACAGCAATTTAGAAGATACGTGCCTAATGGCACATGTGGATCCGTTGTTTGCACAGGTAGATTGCGTACCGAGTAAGCTTTGTAGAGCCACTTACCATCTCATCTTAGGGCATGAGCCCATAATTAAAGTATATCCAATGATAATGACATATAATGTTTGAACAACTTTTGAGGCCACCGTGATGTTTACTCGTCATCCAACCTTTTTATTAAATCACAATGGCATGGATGATAGAAAACACATTAATTTCATCTAAAACTTTTGTGCCATCAAGAAGATCTCTTCTTGTGATGTAGTTCACTTAAGCTTTAAATATGTTTCAATATCCTAAAATGAGATGAAAAAAATTAATGGATGGTGCAGATACGGCACATATATCATGGTGGGCCCTATAAAACTTGTTAGGTTGTCCACTGTACCCTACTAAGTAATAAAATCTTGTGGGGCCACTGATAAATTTGATAGAGCTAATGTATGTGTTTTATCCACGGCGTGTTATCATTTAATTTTAGGGCATGAGTACAAAATTGAAGCATATTCAAAGTTTAAGTGGGCCACACCATGAGAAATTTACATGAACTGAATGCCTACCGTTGAAAACTTCTCGGGGCCATAAAAGCTTTATATTAAGCTAATATTTGTGTTTCCATTCATCCATGTTTGGGTGAACTTATGAGCAAGTTTGATGGCAAATAAACATCACTATTAAGCCTTATAAAGACTTCAACTGCTGGCATCCTTATCACCATTTCTTCTTATTGTATAGCCCATTCAAGCTTTGTATATACTTCAATTTTGGGTTCATGCCCAGTATGAGTGGTAAAAAGGATAAATGGCATGGATAAGACACATAGCACATTGAAAGGCCCACAAAGTTTACTTGGTAATAGTGAGTAAACTCTATAGGCCCCACCATGATGTATGTATTTTATCCATGCCATCATCCACCCATTTTCTCTGTTCATGTTTGGGTATAAGTCTAAAATTAAAGCATATTCAAAATTCAAGTGGACCACATTATAGAAAATTGTAAAGATAATGACATCTATCATTGAAACTTTCTTAAAGTTTACGGTGATGTTTATTTGTTATCTAATTGGCTGGTAAGGTCACACAGGCTATGATAAAAGAAAAACACAAATATGAGCTTGATACAAAACTTGTGTATATGCTTCAATTTTAACCTCATGCCCCAAAATATAAAAGCTGAAAAAATGAATAAATCTTTTGGTTGATACGCATGCATTGCAGTGAGCCTTATAGAGTCTCCGTGGCACAAGAAATGGCAGTGGGTGGTAAGCAACTTCACGGTTGATTGCAGGAGAATCTGTTTTTGATACTTTGTTCTAAAAAAATTCTGATATCTAAAAAATAAAACTATATAATGAAAACATGCAACTTAAATGTTTGAAAAATGGCCATTTATCATATTTGCTCGTATTTGTCTCAAGGTCATACTTTCTTATAATATAAGACAAAACATGTACTATTATAACACAAAATTTAAAACCCCACTAATTCATCCACATACATCTCACAACCATGACTCTTCAATTGATACACCATGTACTATACCCTTATTGTTAAAATAATTATAACCTTTTAACTAGTGGACCAGGACGGTATTAGACCATTTATCTCTTAGAATCCTACTTACAATTTACTTTTGGCTCAATGACCTTAATAAAAAAAATAAGCTTCAGCTCCAATTTAAAAAAAATATTTATTCTTGTCCTATCGTACCACTGAGCCGTACAAACTTTTATCTTATACCTATACACGCTACCAAATCTTATAGGAGCTGATCTCTCATGAACATCATGACAGGCCTCCGAGAAAAGCTTCCGCGTTCGTACCCAAGTAGTTGGATTCGAAGGCAACTTGGCTGCAACTCAGTACCAATGATGTAGGGCCCACCTCAGTGTCTGCATCATATATCCATGTCGCCTGTCCATTTCAGTAGATTATTCTAGGGCATGTTGCAAAGATGAAGCAAATAAAAATATCAGGTAGACCACACCATTAGAAATAGTGGTCATTAACATTTAAAGGCTTTTTGTGGGCCACAAAGGTTATAGATCAAGCTAATATTTATGTTTTCCCTTCATCCAGGTCTATGTGACCTTATCAATAAGTTAGATGACAAATAAACATTATGGTGGACCTTATAAAGTTTTTAATGGTGGGTTTTTAATTGCCATTGTTTCTTGTGGTGTGGTCCACCTAAGATTTGTGTAGGCTTCATCTTTGACCATGCCCTGAAATAAATTGAAAAAATGGATGGACAGTGTGGATATATGAAACATTGATGAGAGCCCCACAATGAGGGTCCCACCATCACTAGATTCAAGTAGGGGTATCAATGAGCTAGGCTCGGGCTTAAAAATCAAAATTTTGAATAGGGTCACCCAGGCCATTCCTAAATAGTTCAAAATCTGGGCCGAGACCTACTGCAGCGCTGGTCCATTGACAGCCCTGTTCCCGTCCAACTAGCCCAGCCCATGGATCGAGGATCCACCTGACTGCAGGGCCCACATATCACGTGCCTTACATCCAGGATGTCCAACTGTTTTTCAAGCTAATTTTAGGGAATAATCCCAAAAACAAAGAAAATCCAAGTCTCAGGTGGACCACACCACAAGAAAGAGTGGTAATTAACTATTAACAACTTTTTTGTGGACCAAAACAGTTTTGGATCAAAATGATATTTGTATGGTCTCTTCATCCAGGTCTCTGTGACCTTATCAACAGGTTGGATGGAAAATAAACATTATGGTGGCCATTAAAAATTTTTTAATGGTACTGCATATTTAATCACCATTGTTTCTTTGGTGTGGCCCACCTAGAATTCGAATCTGCATCATTTTTAAAATGATTTTCTAAAATGATCTTTCAAAGTAGATGGACGGTATAAATGTAAGAAACATACATCACAGTGGCCCCACACTCAGGCCAGTGGATCCCGGGATCCAGCGAAGCCGCGTGTGAGCCTACCATGATGTCTGTGTTTTATCCACACTCTTTATTCATTTTTTCTTCATATTATTTTAAGGTACAAGCTTAAAAATGAGGCGGATCTAAATCTCATGTGGATCCACACTATAGGAAACAGTGGTGATTGATCACCTGTCCATTCATTTTTCCAAATTATTTTAGAGCAAGAGCTCAAAATTGAGGCGGATCATGTGGACCCATATTATATAAAACTGTAATAATTAGAGGTCCATCATTTAAAACTTCTTAGGGCCACAAAAGTTTTTGATGAAGCTAATAGTTGTGTTTTCCCTTTGTTAAGGTAGGTGTGACCTAATCAAAAAATTGTGACAAATAAACGTTAGTGGACCTTGCGAAGTTTTTTATGGTGGGCCTTCAATCACCACATCCAAAATAGATAGACGGCATGAATAAAACATATATATCATGATGGTCCCACTGAGCATTGTCCAATAGCTACTGCCTACTGGTGTATGGGGGCAATCCGTGACCAGTTCAAGCAGATTGCGTGGTGTACGATGCACCACCCGGCCTCACTTGTCTGTTAACCCCAAGTTTTATGAGCCATACAATGATGTATGTATCATATCTCTATTTGGCAAGATCATTTTGGACATGGATTAGCGATTTATTGATTTGTGACTTGCTACTGAAGTGACATTACGAAGTTCTGTAAGTCCTATAATAATATATGTGTTGTATCCACGCCTTCATCCACTCGGAGAGATCATTTTAAAGCAGGAGCCAATGAATAAGTCGGATCTAAAGCTTGAGTGGACCCCATAACCAAAAAAAGTGGGGATTGAATGCTTAGCATTTAAACCTTTTAGAGGTCACAAAAGTTTTTGATCAAGCTCATATTTGTGTTTTACTTTCTTCTGTATGTGTTATCTATGAATAGCTTGCATCTCAAATAAACATCATGGTAGACCGGATCCCTTAGGAAGGTGTCAACCGTGAGCGTCACTCTCCCAACGCTCAAGCTTTGGATCTGCCTTATTCTTTGGCACCAGCTCTAAAATGATTTCTCCTAATGAATATACCTTGTGGGTATAACACACATTCCTATGGGCCCACTTAACTTGGTAACATCACTTCCCTAGTGAGTTTCGCCTAATCAGTGTATGTGCCCAAAAATGAAGTAGATCCAACAGCTCAAGCGGACCACTCCACAAAAAGCAACTAGGATTGGACATCTATTTTTTACAAAGTTTTCAATCAAACTAATATTTGTGTTTTCCCATCATCTAGGTATATGTGGCCACATAAATAGGTTGGATAGCAAAAAAAAAAAAACATTATGTTGGACTATAAGAAGGTTTCAAAAAAGAAAAGAAAAATATCAAAATCTCACATTCAAATCAAACCAAGATGATCCAAAGGAACAAGGGATTTCAGAAGGTTTTGGCTTCTAGGGATTCTTTTTTTCTCTGGTTATTGCAGGAGAAGGATGAAACGAAAGTTTTGAAATTCTTAAAAGGTAATCTTGTCATTTTAAAATATTGGTGGGGATATTTTCATCAACATTCGTTCAAAATTTTATAGGGATATTTTCACCAACATTTGTTCAAAAATTTAAAGGGAGATGAGTCACCGCATTCAGTGATAAGTGTTAGGTGGCGGTGACTAAAAAAATCATAAATTTTAAGTGATATTTACAAGTACTTACGTTATTTAATTACCAAGCGTTCTAATTTACCAAAATCACTTAAAATAATATTTTTCAGTGATAAATCTTGAAATTAAGTTTCACCAGATGGGTCCTAAGTGATTATAATCACTTAACACCTTTGAATACTTCTGTATTAGCCACCGGAAGGTTTCATGGTGGGCATCCCATACCCAATGCTTCCTATGATGTGGTCCACTTGAGTTTTGAATCAGCTTTATTTGTAAGCCCAACTCCTAACATGAGTTGGTGGAAATGATGGATGGAGTGGATGTCATGTTGATGTTAGATCTTAATGGCTAGATTGGGGCATTTTTCATTGATCTAAAATTGTCCATGCTATAGAGCATTACCGTGGATGGGGAGTAAAAAAAATCCTCTCAAATTAAAATATTCAAATCAATGACTTTTCTAAGTTCAAGAACACCATCTAATTTGAGGGAAAACAGTCAAACTGTGGGAGGGATCATACATATTGATCTAAGAAAATATCCTTCAAATTTCCACCATCCAAGTTAAAGTCTGCAGTCCAAACTATTATAAGGATCAATGAGAAATTATCTAAGATCCAAACACAATCACCCCAATGTATACCAAATTGTCTAGATCAATGAAAATTGATTAAGATCCAAACACTAAAATCCTGATGTATACTACTGCAACGAGTCTAGATGTATTCTAACAAACATCTTCCTTTAAATAGTTGTGAGGTTTGCCATGGGGACGTGGATCCTTAGAACCACCAAGACGTGGTGGGATTTGATCCAGCCACATTCCATAGTTGGAGACGAGACCACCCTACATAGTTGATTGGACAACTTTCAAACATACTTTGCATGGCCTCATCTTTGATAGCTACACATGGCCCCAATGAAATCCTACCACATTCGAGAAATGTACAGAATCCGTGTCTGCTATCAAGGGCTTTCACAGGCTATTGTATTTAAGTCCTTCTGAATGACAATGATGTGAGAAATTAATGGGCCTCCCATGACATCCGTCACTCGGACAATGGAATGAGTGGTTTGGATCATTCAAATAGGACATCTAGTAGGTCCTTCTGAAGTGAGGATGTGCATAATCCACGGTGCAATAGAGAGTATTGTATATCTCTCCTTTTTTGGAGAGAGACTGGTATGGGCTTCTCTCTCGTTTTACAGCATGTGAAGAACACCAGTAGTCGGGAGGAGTCTGTTAATGGGAAGGATTATGGGTGTCAATGGGTCGGATTGGCCCATCAGCCTTCTGGGCCTAGTCCGCCTCAGGCCGAATTTGGGTCGGAGTACCAGGCCTGAACACCGGGTCTGAGCTTAAAATTCAAGCCCATTTCTATATCGAGCTAAGCTTGGACTAGATATCCAAAAGCCCGGCCTGGCCCATGAGGGTTGCATATGATAAAAATACTCCCCCATACATGCCCACCTCCAACCTACCTCTATTTTTCTTCATCCTAGGATTTGTGGAAAACCTTTACAATGATGTACCTATGAGGATGCCAAAGTAATGAGATAATGGTGGAATCTCCTACAACTGAGGGATAATTGGTTCCAATTTGAGATTCACCCACATAAGCATTCTAGAGGATGATAGACATAAGGATTTATCTATGGGAATGGTGTCTAATATCTCGAAAATGCAAGAGAATAAGTGCACCTTTAAATAGAGATTGAAATGCTTATTGGAGTGATGAATCACAAGGACTATGAATTAAATATCTTTGGCTTAAAGTCTAGAAAATTGGGATAGGAGTTGCAAGCATAGGGCCTCTAAAAAAACCATCTTAATAGCTAAGGTCCGAGTGCCTATTTTATAAGAAAAATGCTTCAACGGCTCTCTAATGGCTATATATTCAATCAGACCTAAACAGGTTCAGTCTGACTGAAAATACCTAGGGAGAGTACATTTAATTTCTCGACAAATATTCTCGATTTCAGTCAGATCGAATTGCCAGTTCAGTCGGACCGAATTGAGCCGACGATTCACCTACTTGGACCGAAAATTGTAGAATTTCTTGTTTGCTTGCTACATTTGGTCATTTTAGGTCGGACAGAAATTGGTTTAAGTTGAACCAAAAAACCTTAAAATACCTTTAAAACATAGCTAATCTTGTTCGAGTTAATTTATAATGCTTGAGATGAGGAAACAAGGTTTTCCTGTTTGGAAATATGATGGGAAATATGTGGCCACTATATGGGACCCATTCACAAGCCTACATATCGACAATGATGATTTTCAACCACCACCAACCAATGAATGCAAATGAAAATAGTCTAGAATCTGATCGTTAGGCCCATCCAATTGCTATAGGCCCCAAACCTTTCATTGATTGTTTTATCATGCAGTATGTCATCTCAAATAATAAGTGTGGATCAATTTTGTAACTCCCCGCTCCCCCTTAAAAAAAGAACAAAAAAAAGAAAAAAGACATTGGTTGTTTTGAATAATTTGATTGTATGGTTTGTGTTTCTACTCCATTCAAGTGGGCATGTTGCAGCATTTCTATCGAAGTGCACACATGGCTAAGGTGCTCATAAAATTCAAACCGTCCATATAGTGGTCCTCATTAAGGATGGAGCATATCCCCAGTTCTCAAGTCATTGTTCAATCTCATACACGCGTTTCCATTCATTATTCAATTATTATTTTTGTTGCTTTTGATTATATGACATGTTGACTCACATGCATCCACAATGGTTTTGTGAGACCTTTGATAATCGTGTTAGCATGAAATCAACATAATATACTTGGTTTGTTTTTATCTGGGTTTTTGGGCCTCTCATTGGATAGTTGCTTCTCTAAAGTCTCATTAGCCGTTGTATGGCCAAATAATTAATATTTGGGTTAGGTGGCTATGAATTGGTCTATTAAACCAAGTTTGGTATACAAATATTGATAACACTATTCAGTTGTGCTTTTGTGGTCTTATCACTACGTGGAATGAAGGTTAGATCATTATTTATACACAAACTAAAAGATAAAGCATTGATTAATCCATAATTCATAGGTCACTTAGGATCCTTTCTTTATAATACAATTGAGTGTGCATAATTTATTATTTAAAGCCAGCATTAAAGTAATAGTTCACACTTTATGTCAGTGTGGCCAAGCCATAAAGACATTTATTATAAGAGGCCTAATCACATATAATGATATAAGGGCACTGAACAAAGTTGTGGGCATCACGCTCATGTAGACATTAAGAATCCAAGTCCAATAAAGTAGCTAGACAAACTACAAAACAATGACCTACTTGGTCCAATTATTTGTCTCTTTGTCCAATGGGCACTGAGAATATCCACCAGGGGTAATAGATAGAGTGAGATCCTAGTTTCTAAGGATTTGTTAGTAGCCTTGGTTGCACACCCCATTAAAGTGGTTGTCAGTGAGGATGCTCATTGGTGCTTAGATTCAAAGGTATGGCGTATGCGCCATCTATTAAGGATTATTAAGGTTGCATTTGTTTCCAAACGAACAAAGTTCAACTCAAAGGAGTTTGTTATTCAATGAGAGTCAAACGGGTAGTTGGATAGTGATAATAACATGAGATCAAATAGTCCATCTTACCACAAAGGTGTTAGAGTGTTTAGACTTATGTTGTTGACATTCAACCAGTCTCATGTTGTAAGAACTACTCGTGTGTTGCGATCTAGGCCCAAAAGAATGGATGATAATGATGCATTGGGTTTCACACCAGAATTTAATGATTAAATGATTTAGTTGATTGTCTCATCGATTAAATAAAGGTTTAACATAACAAAGTGTTTCTCAATATATGCTTGTAGTTAAATGGGATTTTCTTTATATATGAAAACTTATGCACTTCTTGTCATGGTTATGAATATCATATTAATTACCTCCCAATTGAACATCATTCATTTGGGCACAAATATTTGAAATGGAATGAGGCATTAGAAATCACCTTCGACTGCATGGATTTAAACTTACCTTAAGAGAGGACCAACCTCCAAGACCCAAATCAAGTACAATCATCGAGATTTTCAAACATGACAGGTAGCAACAAATAAATAAGCTAAGTTTAAATATTATCAGATACTTCATTTCAAAGCCTTTCGTGGGGATATACCTGATAAGGAGAACATAAAGGAGTTCCTGACATAAATTAAAAAAAGATTCATTAAATGTGATAGGATCGAGACGATAAGCATCCTCAAAAAATATACTAGATGACACTTGAGCACATTATAAAAATGTTTAATCTTGCTTCTAAGTTAAGAACAATTGAGTTAAATACATTTAAGATAACCTAGTGCTCTATTATATGCTACTTTTTCTTCCTTATAATAGAAGTACATTTAAGGTCAATTACAACACACAAAAGGAAAAGTTGACATTAACTAAGATAATATTATAAGGTGTGTAAGAGGAAGGAATACTTAAGCGAGAACAACCTGAGAGTACTCACGTCACCTACTCTTCTCTAAGGAATAACTCAAAGAAAAGAAAGAGGGCCTGTAAAAATAAAGACAAGCAAAATATAACAAATAATGACACAGAGTCAAAGGATAAAGGTAAGAAGGTTTGACCTCACTACTTTTGCGACTAGGAAGGTCACTTAAGGAGGCAGTGTTATAGATGTAAGGCTTGACTTGAGGAGAATAAAAATAAAAATAAAGTTGAAGATTCTAGTCTAATAATGTTGGGATTTGGTCTGCGGAATCACATAGATATGGATCTAGGATAGCAATCCAAGAGCACCAAGCACACACAAGAGAATACAAAGATTTCACGTGGAAAACTTTTTTGGTAAAAAAATCATGGCACAAAGTGACAGAATTCCACAATGAAAATAGAAATTACAAAGAGAAAGGACTTACCTGATTCGAACAACCTTGAATCTCACCCTTGCTACACACTTTAGAAACCCTAAAACCCTTTTTGGAACCCTTGGAACCCCTTTAAAAAGCTTTAGCACTACTTAGAAAATACCTAGGGACCTCTATTTATAGTTTAGGAAACTCCACTTACACACCTCTCTGAAACCGCCTCAAATTTACGCAGTCCGCGCACCATCTGCGTAACCTTCGACTGGTCGAGCCTGTCCCTCGACTGGTCAAGGACCTCGGGACTTTTAGAAACATCGTTGGACTTTGAGTCGAGAGGGCTTCGACTGGTCGAAGGGATCCTCCACTAGTCGAGCCAGCCCCTTGATTGGTCGAGCAGCGTGGTGAAAATGAAATTTAAAACATATATTTTATAACAAATAATGACTAAAGATTAATTGATACACATTAGTCTTTGTTGTGAATCAATTTAGGGTCAATACTCACATCTTGAATATCCTATAGATGCATCTAAGGAACTAGAGACCCTGTGATACAGAGCACTACGTTATCCTAGGTAATGACAATAAAGTAGAGAATCAAAGCTGAAAGTTTTAATTTTTTTCTTTTAAACATAGTAATTATTTTACCGAAGGCACCCCACCCTAAACGAGATTAAACCTATATCCTTTGATTTCAGTTGAAGTACATATGTGGTTAAGGGCGGCTTTTAGAGACCGCTATCGAACTAGATTAGCCATCTCCTGAGCAGAAAGGCAACAGGTGCGCAAGGGAGCACCATAACTCTAAACACCATTGTCACGCCCTAAACCCAGAGATCGGACCCATCAGCTGGGAGACCCAGCCGCTGTTGCAGCTGGTATATCAGGTGGGTCCCACTATCCTTTGTTGGACGGTTGACAACACAAATGCAACACACATGTCAAGGCAGGCCCCTGGACGGTGTGAATACAATACATGCATCATGGTGGTCCACAACACCATCCATCCATATCCAGCATAGATGGACGGCGTGGATGAAACACATACGTCAGGCCCCATGACACCGTCCAGACCCACCTGGATGGTGTTGATCTTCATATATATAAAAGGTGAGTCCCACGAGGGAGTGGCCCACCATAGCATTAGTTTAATATAATATATTATATTATATAATATTATATATTATACACTTTATATAATATTATATTACAACTTTAAAGCACCTAAGGTCCAGAGAGTTTGGATGCTGGATGGAAGGCCGAATGGGAGATTGTCTGCACCGTTGTAAGCCCATCTCCACACGTGCAGCATGTGTGAAGTGGTCCCCACTCCCTGCTGCCGTATGATAGAGACGTACATCATGGTGAGGTCCACACGTGTGGCCCACATCAACTCTGGATCAAACTGATACTTGTGTTTTCCTTCATTAAGGCCTGTCCAATCGGACCACCATGTGGGCCACTCGGTGGATGGCATAGATAAAATACATACTTCATGGTCGGCCACACACACACACACTATCATCCATAAGAGAGAGAGAGAGAGAGAGAGAGAGAGAGAGAGAGAGAGAGAGAGAAACGAAAAGGGGAGGGACCCCGCCACTATTGGGCCCTTCCCTATACAATGCATACATCAAGTGGGTCCCACAACAAGTGGGCCCTTAAAACAAAAATCAACGGTTGAAAAATTATAAAATCACCCACATTTGATCTCCTCTTCCTTCTTCTGTCAATGCGATCTAGAGTTCTAAGGGGTGTGATTCAACGGTCGAGATTAGTTTTGAAGGGTGGGGATGAGAGATAGGAAGTGGGCCACATTAAGCTCTCTCATGGAGCTTGCTTGGACGTGGGTTGCTTGGGAAATGAGGGAGAGAATGAGAGAGAGAGAGGATGGGAGAGAAGTGATGGAAGAGAGGGATGGTGAGTGATGGATGGGTGTACTTGTGTAAGGGAGAGAGTTGACTTTAGGTAACGTTGTGTAAGAGAGACATGGGTTGGGTTGCTTGTACTTATTGATGGATTGATGTGACATTTCGTAGAGATTCTCTCGAAATTGCAACGCGCGATATTTTTCTCGAACTGAACGCAGGCCCACATCTCCTGGCTCGGGTATCGCCTCGGCAGGTGAGATGCGACGTCAGAACCACGGCGACGGTGCGGTCACAAGGGTACAAGTCTTGGGTCGAGCCGAGTCTGTAATATGAGACACGACTCAGGGCTATGCGCAAATGCCGATTACAGGTCGTAGGTTACCGAAATTTGATCGGGAGGACCGTGGAAGCCTACAGAATGGTACAAGCTAGGATACTAATCTCACAACCATTGAAAAAGAAAAAAAAATGTTTAAAAAAAGTGAAAAAGTTACTTAAATAGTTTTTACATACTCGTGGTCTCGTAAGGACAGTTTCTGTGAAATAATGGTCCATCATCGACTGTTTCTGGGTGTAGTCAAGCACAACCCAATTAGAAGCCCTGCCTCTCTTTGTGTGTCACACTTTGATTCATAGGATTTACGACTGGCAAAGACCTGAAAGTTTATTTAAGGTGCTCTCCATGATCAAAACAGGAGAGGAAAACAAAGGGGAGAGACAGAGAGGGTCATGGATTGAGTAGGAAGAAGTTGTCAAAAGTGCCTTGTGTTGGTTGGGGGTGTGTCAAACGAGTTGAAGTTGATGCGTAGCCGCCTAATCAAAGCTACACACGTGCCAAGATCAGCTATGCTCCCCTGTAAACTCCAAAAAAGTATGTGTCGTTACATTGGCCAATTAAAAGCAAGAATATTCTAAATAAAAAAAAGTTATTAAAGTCAAAGAGTAAGGTTAAAATCGGGAATATCTAGCCATCCTTTTTGTAGAAAAAGGTGTCGGGTTTCTCATTTTAATTTCTCACATCTCAAATCAAGTTACATTCTAGTCCACACATTCCAAACACATTAACAGTATATACATTCACCTTTTTGTTTTATTTATGCAATCTCCTCAACTATCTACCTGCCTTTTCATTTGCTTGTCTACCTAGGATCTTAAACCCTATGCAATAAGACTACGTGTTATTTTTTTCTCTTTTTTGTTTGTTTGAAGTCTTAAACTCTATGAAACACAGCTAAACACAGTGTAATGCTCCGAAAATCGGCACCCGAGTATATAAACTCCGATACCGAGTTTCCAAGAGTTAACTTAATGAAATGTATGTGTGTCCTCATTCAAATTCACATTTATTCTACACAAGAATAATCAGAGTAGCGCAATTTAACTTATCAGATACAAAGTGGGATAAAGATAACAAAAATTCATAAATATAAGGCTAAGGGTTAAAAACACAATTCTAGTAATGGTTATCGCTTAAGATGAGGATTATACAAGACACAATGAATATATAACACAACTTATAAAGTACACTTGATCTGAGACTCTAACATATACATGCATAAAACAAGAATAAAAGAAAAGTCTTCTAGCTTCGCCCGACATTCCCGAGGCATCACGACTAAAGTGTAAGCTGATGCAGGCTTGCTCGTCGAAGGCCTCGATAGAACCTGCATTAGCAACAATGCATGTTTGGTGTCTTAAAACATCGTCCTAGGTGGGAGTGAGCAGCTAACTTAGTAGTTCTATTAGTTCTAAGTTATACATGTTATCGACTCAATCAGCGTGGTTAATAATAAATAACTAATCAAACATTTCATAAATACTCTAGTTAAATGCACAATTGAGATGATGAAATGATGCATACGCCTTACAATCCAACACTCCCTCATAAGTGACTCCAACGCCGAATTGTAACCTATTTTGGGGTATGTATAATTATCTGAGTGATTATTAATTCTAATTCATACGGTAAATTAGCGAAGCCAGGATACTAACGTTATATCACGAGTCCTTATTTGGATTATGTGGTTCGTTACTGCATGTAGTGACTCCTCACCAATGTCTCTAAATCCAAATTTTGTACATCACCCATTTATCTCAAAATTCTGCGATTCCAAAGGTACGACATGATACCTAAATGTATGAGAATCAACTTGGTATGAGTCATCACCTAAATAACGAGTATAATCACTCAATTTCGAGGTGTGGGCTTGTCATATAAAACCAAATTACCACAAAAGAAATGACTCGTCACCTAATTCTATTCATGATCGGATCATTTGAACGATACTCTGGTATAGAATCATCGATTGAGTAATTTGATGGAGGCCGTTCGAATAATGATCTATCACCTCCATTAGTGCTCACTGGTCACTACGAGAAAGCTCGTCATCCTACCGAAGGCCAACAGATCGGACACAATGTCTCATACCACCATGTCCGGTTCACGAGTCTTAATGGGATCGTATCGCATTAACGGTTATGAATAAACTCATTTATTAGTAATAGGGTATCGTATATTCAATTTGGTTGTGTCATACATTGTGAACATACATGATTAGTCGGCCAGTGGACTAATTTGATTGACCTAGGAGAACCTCATCGCAACCGACATTGGGTGCAAGCATCCCGTGTAGTCTAGTTATTTTCGATCGTCTGTGTTCAGCTCAGGCCGATCAAACAAGCTTAGGTTGGCCAACCTAACTCGGGCCACCCCTTATTTTAGACGATTTACCGACTGACCCAACATTATAAGCAACCTAAGCATCACTACAAACTTAAAAATTTATCATGTTATCAACATATATTCAACAACATAAGCACAGACATTTTATCAAACATGAGAGCATTCATAGAACGCTTACCTAATCACCTAGGCATTTTATCAAACATGTGAGCCTTTATGAAATAACACATTCACTAAAGCATTTAATCAAACATGTAAGTATTAACAATTCACACACATTCAATCAAGCATTCAACCAAATATGTGAGAATCATTGGAATAACGCATTTAATCACATGAGTATTTTGTCAAACACGTAAGCATTCATAAACCACCAATGACAAATATTGCAATCAAACTCGAAATATAGACATGCTAGCTATTTATAAACCATTTACCACGAGACATCATTAACTAAGACCATTAAGGGTCGATAAATGGAAACCTAGGCATAATGGTCCGCACCTTAAGAGAGGATTTTCAATATTTGAGTTCTCAGGTTTGGAAATTTGAGAAAAATCACCAATTCCTAATGTAAAGTAAAGAAGTATTATTAATCACAAGTAAAGTAAGTATAAGTTGCTAAATCAAAAAGTTGAAAGAGAGTCTTACCTCCAGTTGCAAGTGGTGGTAGACTCGGTAAAGGATTCAGTAAATTAAAAGGTTTGATCGATAAGCTACCAACCCCCAAGCACCAAGGTCCTTCCCTCTCTCTCACAATCTCTCTTTCACTTTCTTTCTTCTTCTCTTTCTCTTTTCCTTTTCTCTCTCATAAGGTATGAAATTTGTATGGGAGCAAAGGAGACCCCCCAAATGCCCTATTTATAACATCATATTTGTTGCAAATGGCCTTAATGGCTGAGTTTTTACTACACTAGCCTTAGGGGAGCGTGTTTCTACCCTTTGCGGGCCACTACAGGGTGTAGAGGTCGACACCGACCATAGAATAGTTAGCCTTAGTGATGATCCATGCATATACACAATTGGCCCACCATTCGGTTGCGTTGATCAACGAGTATGATTAGAAATCAGTTCAATGGTCACGGACTATCGATCGGGGTCGCGACTATACGAATATGTGCGTGTAAAAATCCTTAACTCGTACATCGAGTTTAGTTAAAATCCAGCGGTCTGAAAGTCACAACTTCGTGAAAGAGTGACTGTTTATTTCACTTAAGTTTCGAATTTCAGCCTAGGGGATTCATGCGTTTCAAGCACTTGCTTCCGGCCCAAGTTAAGCAGTTTTGGGCACTTTCTTGGTTCGACACCCTCGATGGGCGTCAAGTCTAGTGAGACGGACATTATTCTATAGTTTTACTAATGAACGGTTTAGATCTTATTTGGATAATCAGGGTATTTCTGTAATGAATTGGGTAACGAGATTTCTCGTGCACAATGATAAGAGTCTGAATTAACTAAGTTCATAGTGTGGCCTATTCGCAACCAGCAAAAATAACGATTCGATCATAATCACCATAAACCATTGATTCTTAGGCTAAAAGGATAATTAGGTGCGTTTGATTTGTTAATTAAGATCTGACTCCTACTTGTCTCGGCTTTTGGTATGTCTTTATTTAGTTATGGTTGGTCTTTATTTAGTTATGGTTGTTTTAATTAGTCAGTGATAGTTCAACTAAATTTAGGCCCTAGATAAACAAATCACATGATTAAACTTAATGTTTCAGTGATCGGGTGGATTCATTGGCTTCCTATGGTTGAGTAATCAGATTTGTGCAGTTCTTTACCGGTACTACTCGCATATAGGCTCACCTCAAGCGTTAAGGGTCAGTTAGTGACGACGTAGGCTACTTATATTTAAAAATTTTAAGGATTTTTTGAAATCCAAAATAGTGAAAATACTCGACGTTACAATTTACCCTTCTTAAAAATAATTTCGTCTCCAAAATTGTCTAATGTCAATAAGTAAAAATATTCTAATTTCATATGCTTAAGTTTCGTTGATTTCACTAATTACACTAGTATAGCTTATTATAGTCTATCACCCTTAAAAGTTTCCACCATCAAGATTTAGGAACAAATGTCAAAATCACTATTATCATACTATGTGTTTGATGATAAATTTTACCTAAAGGTGGTATACTCTATACTCTTCACGATTGGGCTAATACGGAAAAACAGTTGTAGTAGGCTTTAATCCGATACATCGATCATCTGCCTAATCAGGGCAAAAGGCTCGTTGTATCCCTTACTAGTCCTAGTGGATCCTGATCTTCTACTTGGTCAAAACAGTGAGTCTATTGGTAGTCACCCAGGATTCAGAATTGGGTCAAGCCGCGAATGCCTCGCAGGTGTATAGTTCTGTAATTCCATTATCCGATCATCCTTAGCAATTAAGGAATATTATAATTCATTGAAAAGTTTAAGTCTTATATCTAGAAGGTTATTATTTGAGTCTTGGTCAAAGAGAGATCTCGTTTTAATTCTTGTCTAAATTAGTGATTAATAAATCCATCACTATACCTATGGTCAAATGATTATCCTATTAAGGTTTTCAAGGGCCTAAGATTATATCTTTATGTTACTGTCTCGATCCTATGGTTAATGGGTTACGAGAAAATCACGCTTCAACTTCATTGATTTTGAGAAAAAAAATGAAGAATTAGAAGTTCTAAGATATTTCAGAGGTTTGAATGGATGATAATGCAAGAAAGGGCGCAGAAAAGGATAAGAGGAAGATCATCGTCTTCTCAATGTGGTATGAACCTATAGTTCATAAGACAATAAGAAAACTCAAAATATTTTACTATAGTCCGCTTCTAATACGAGCTTACAGAGTATTAAACTATGAAACTCAATCCTACTTAAGGGTCTTAATTTAATTGCACTGAAAACTATTTAAGGTAGAATATATATATATATATATATATATATATATATATAAAATCTAATTTAATCACAAGATGATTCCCGGTATGATTATAAATAATTCCTAAATAGACACCTAATACTAAAACTCTAACATGAAAATATATGTCTATTTTATCAACAACTCGAAGTTGCAAAAATTTTCGATTCCAACCCTTCTATTATTCGTAACATCTTTGTCACTTTTAGTTACTAAATTATTTTTTTAATTTTATAGTAATTCATTATTAAGCTTATTTTTATTTCATTTGAAGCTCTAGAAAAATTATAAAAATTCTGAAAGTACCAGGTAACCAAAATTAACGATTTTCTATATGATTTTAAAATGTCTATATTTCTCATAAGGTTTTTATACTTTTTAGTAACTGAATTATTTTTAAAATTTTTATAATAGCTTATCATTAAGTTTGAACTCATCCTACAAAATTTTTATTTTATTTGGAGTTATATAAAAAATATTAAAATTATAGAAGTAACAGTTGTTCGAAACTAATGATTTTTAAATAGTTGTCAAAATATTTTTAAATTAACTATATTTTAATTTTAATTTTATTATTTATTTATTTTTATATAAAACTAGATTTATTAAGCTTTAATATGGCTTTTGAATAAACACAATCAAATTTGTATGGTTCTTTAACGGTACCACCTGCGTATAAGCTCACATCGAGGGTTAAGGGTCAATCAATGACGAAGTAGGCTAGTTCTATTGCAAAGTTTCGATGATTTTTGGAAATCCAAAATAGTGAAAATATAAGACATTACACACAGTATTGTTGAAATTCCTTTAAATCATAAATTTGAAAAATAGATATTGTGCGTTACACAGGTGGAAAAAGGTGTCTAATCTCTTTCTTTTCCATAACTGAGGCACTTACCGAGAATATACGGTCGCATACCAACCACGAGAATCACTTAAGTTGGGGAATCAAGATTTAAGCGATTCTATAATTTCAACCTGGTCGTAGATTCTAAGCTTCTTTTAGCTAGTGGCGACTCCAAGTCAAACACGCTTTTACGTCCGAGTCAACCCTATATTTCAATAAAATCAAGCTAGAACCGATAAATGAAGAAAAACAAAAAAGGTGAGAGCATCATTCCGCGTTTGCACGTGGGAGGGCATTCACATTTACATTTGAATTTATAGAAATATTTTCATGTTTTATATTACGTTGGTTTCGAATAAAAAATAAAAAATAGATACTCTAATTTTGAATTTAATTATTGGTTTAAGTTTTGATACTTTGACCATATGTTAGAATGTGGATGTGAATGATGACAATATTAATTACAGACATGAAA
Organism: Magnolia kwangsiensis; assembly: GCA_037074715.1. Classification (NCBI taxonomy): domain Eukaryota; kingdom Viridiplantae; phylum Streptophyta; class Magnoliopsida; order Magnoliales; family Magnoliaceae; genus Magnolia; species Magnolia kwangsiensis. Next base: position 171,269,550 of record CM073571.1, read on the forward strand.
AAAATAAGATAAATGTCTATGAAGGGTTAATCCCTTAAAAGGTGATGCATATAGAATTCAAGTTCGGATAAAAGAGTGTCATCACTTCTAAAGTTTGTTGTGTTCATAACAATATCAAGGAAAAGTAAATAAAATTTTGATACGAAAGTTTAACCCTTAAAGGTTAAAGAGATGAGTCTCAAATCCTAGAGAACCTTAATAAACACAACCTAAAACTCTCTCTAAAAAACATAATGTATCCTTTAATTGCTTAATGAATAAGGAAATAATACGAGTCTGTTTCAGCATTGTGAAAATTTGGAGCTTACACGCGACCTCACAGAGACCGTATGTTGTGAATCTAAGTAGCATCCATAAAAGGGTGATAAGTAAAGTTACAAGGCATTATGCTCACGTACAATAATATTATTTAGATGGGATTGATAGGATAAATAAGTTTATGTCACATTGAGTGTCTCATTAGTGTTATGTCCATTTCAGATTTTATTCCATAATATTAATGTCATTGTAAAAAAGAATACAATACAGGTACTTGTGACTTCATCCACCAAAAGCAGATATTAAACATCAGTCATGAATCTAGGGCTTTCCGTACAGCATTCCCCCTGAATAAAGATAAATGATTAAGAGTACATGCTTAAGGTCACTTATTAAAGAAAAAGAAGAGGATTAAGAAATATCAAGTGTTTGTGAACCTTATTTGGTAAATGCATTATCTCTAATAAGATGCTCAAGGTTAATGGGAGTATGTAGATATTATAGTTACATACGTATTTCATTAAATTAAGGTTCGGTTAACGATTTGAATTTTATAGTAAAACGATTAATTTTTATTGCATATATTCGTTGTGCAATCATAAAGTAAAAGATTAGTGTAGATTAGCTTTTTAATTGAAGTCGTAAGACATCTTTTAGCAGAGATACTAAGATTGCTTAAAAGCCTACATACGAGTTTACAGTTTACATGAGATTTTCATACTACACACCCATACTATTAGAATCCATGTCATTGGAGTGTTGGTATTTGTGATCATTCCTGGTCTCACTTTAATAAATGAAGTGGCGATGGTCACAATCGTATATTTGTAGCTTTAATATAATGGATTATAAGAATATTGCCCATAGTCCATTAAAAGATATTTTGTAAAGTGTGTAAGAAATTAATAGGTCACCTATAACATTCGTCACTCAGGTACTGGAATGAGCAGTTTGAATCATTCGAATATTGTAACTAGTGGGTCCCACTAAAGTGGGGATGGGTATAGCCGACTATGCACCAGAGAAGAACTTATCTCCTCCCTTAGGGAGAGAATGAGCTGTATGGGCTTCTCTCTCGATTGATGATGGTGAGGAAGAGTTTGTTGATGAGAAGAACTCTTCCACTACCCTTTTCTATATATTAATAAGGTCTGATTACTCTCATCCAACATGTGGAATTCCCCATCATCGGGAGAGTAAAACGATGAGGAAGATTAGCTAGATACATTATCTCCTTTGGTGAGTTTCCACATCAAAATTAATGGCGGAATCAGATATGGCTTTGGACCCCTTACCCAATAATAGCTTCAATGCACATCAACTTCTTTCAAATGACCCAATGTTAACGGAGATGCTAAAAAAAAACTCTCAAGTTAAAAGTATTTCCAGTAATTTTATGATTGAAAGGTTAAGAAGATTGTCAATATATAAATGAAAAGATCTATATGGTCAAACAATTCAAAAATTAAATTTAAATATATCTTTGCCTCTTTTTGCTATCCTCCTCCATGGTGAGGCCCATCATATGAATGGTTTGGATTATCAAAAGGTAACCCTAAATCCAAATGCTCCAGTCTTGAGTATCGTCCATCGCAAACCTCTTCATATAGAGGAGCATGCTTTTATTGTCTTAAAGCCATGCCAAACTATTTGAGACTAATTGTTTAGGAATTGTGGGTTTTATAATTGCTCAACAAGGCACACAGGGATGTAAGTTATTACATTTTTAACAAGCATGTAGGATTAAAAACCTTTAGAATTATTTAAGGGGGGTTTGGTTACCAAAGAGAGATTAGGAAGTTCCAAGGCAGAGACTGCTAATGAAGGATTTTTTACTAGGTTATAACCATGTTTACCAGATACTTCTACCGTCCATCTCATCATCAGTGTTAAGAGTATCCATATCGTCACATATACTAATGATTGGGGACACAAAAAACATGTATAAGTATAGTCAATACTCAAAAAAATATCATATTGAATTTTTCAATGAAACTTCATAAGATGTTAGAAAATACATGTTCACACATATTTTAATCAAAATATTGGGAAAAACAACTAAACATGATAAAAATGTATTTCACAAAGGCCTAATCATGTGTTGTCAAAAAATCAATATACAATAAAATTATAAATTTTATAGCCAATCAATAGATCATCCAACTCACAAAATTCCAAATTAATTAACACCGAAAAACATATTCTCTAATATAAAAATGAAAATAATTAGGATTTATCCAATTAATTTCATTTTTCACTTAAACGTTATTATTTTTATTATTTTTTGTCACAAATCTATATCAATGTATGAAAAGCATGTCTAAACATGAACTTCCTTTGCAATTCATGCTACCATTTGGACAAAAAATGAAGTTTCTATGCGTTTTTCAGCACTTCAAGTTCCAGCCCATCTTCGTTTCAGGTGGCGATTTCTCTCCAAATCCAAATTTTGATTTAATAAAAAAATGAGATAAATTCCAATTTTTTTAAATTTTTTTTGAATTTTTAAAAGTTTTCTTTCCTTTTTCATCAATTTTTAGATGTTACAAATGTTTCCCTAGTATCAACGGTACAGCCTTATACCAGACATCCTCATCAAAATATCAATAATATCAACAACATCACTAAATATCAATAATATTTGATATATTACATTATTGATAATATCACCAAAATTTAAAACATTACTCATCATAATGACAAACCATCGTTCTCACTCTCAGCATGAAAATTTCTCAAAAGATTTGCAGATTTTGATATTTTTCTTGGGATATTATAAGGAAAATCTAGTTGAAAATAAAATACATGCTACAATTATTTATAATAAATTTAAAAAAAATACTTATAAAAAGTTTAAAGTATAAATGAATTATCTTGACACCTAAATAAACTTTTGTGACTATCACAATATTTTGAAAATCCGGGGCCTCTCATTCCCCAGAAAGACGAAAAGATTTGGAAAAAGAGGTTTGCTAGAATACATCCCTGTTGACAGAGGATACATGGAGGATTATAGCCATGGGATGCATCTTCATATTTAGGGCTCCTAACCGTTTAGATGCGAGAACTAACCGTGGATGAAGATACTCTGATGTTGGAATACTGAACACTTTAATTCTTCTCCTTCGAAAATGGACCTTGCCCTTGACCATTGTTTTGGGTGCCCTTGATGGGAAGTTTAGGATCTTCCCTGGTCTCGGCACCCAAGGCGTTGAAATGATGGTCCCATGGGCTCCCAAATAGGCTGATCATCATCAACCACAGGAGAGCCTCGCACTGCAGATAGAACCTAGAGAGAGAGAGGAGAAAAAAAAAATGGTCCTCATTCAAGCAAAAATCCATTCAATGGCTAGGATCTTTAGACATTTGGCACATAGGCTGTCCAGAAAGATAATACCAAAGGTTAGGATCAGTGCAACCATGGGCCTCACTTGGGCCAGGAAGGGCCCCAGCACCACCCTTGGGACAGATAAATGCTCATTGATCAAGTGGTTGGGATCCTCCCTGGTTTCTGGTCATGGGGCTCACAATTTAGAAGGTTTGGATTGACGTACATGTAGACCAAATGTCTTGTGGTTGACAACCATGAGTTCAATCCACCGAGCTGCTTATAACATATAAATCCACACCAAAATAACTTTTCACAGGTTCTCAACCACATCAATAAATAATGTTATTACAAGAGTAGCATTAAAAAAAGGCTTTCACAAACATAAAGTATGCTTTTTATTTATTTATTTGAGATGTAGGTAAAAGTATGATATTAAGTCCAAAGTCCAATTGGATCCAACAGTCCAATAAAAGGGTGCAGGCCCAATTCAAGGAACAAGCTTATTGCTTGCAACACTGCAGCAGAGCTGCTTAACCGATTGGAAGGCATCATCTTCAAGGGAGACAGTGGATAGATGCTTGGCCAGAGAAGCCTCGGTAACCTGGTCAAAGTCATGCCTCCCCTTGAAAACAAAGTGACCACCACATTGCCAAGCAGAAAAATGGTCGCACTCGGTCCCTGGTGTGCGCACCTGAATTCCCATCCATGCCACAATCAGCATCAGAAGCAATAATTTTCAACAAGAGAGAGAGTGAGAGTGAAGCGATAATTTTCGAGGGAGGGGGACTTGCATAGACACTCCCTAGTCGAAGTAAAATGGTATACATGCCCCTTGAGGTAGGATTGGGAGGCCTAGCCTCAGGTGTGAAAGTGGGACCCGTGACTCAAAAATTCAACCCATTCATCTGTCGTCCCATTGTGGATAGAAATGCACCCAAAAATCTCCAGATTTGAATTTTCTAGTGGCTGGTGTTCTGCCTTTTTCACTAGAATCGTGGACTGGTGATGCATTTCTATTCTAATTTGTTCATTACTTGGCCCCAAAACCAAAGGATAGGTTTGTCCAATCAGTACTTCTCTGGAGACATTGTGTGGGGGACCCAGGAGACCAATGGTTTGGATCGCTGAACATTGACTGCCCCACCCATCCAAACTGAAAAAGATGGGCATGCAGTGTGAAACTTTGGGTAGAGGACTCTAATCCTTGAGAATGGCCTACCTATTGTGGCCAAATCACCTGCATACACCAGACAAAGATGCAGGAAGGGTGGCATATACAGTTCCACGGTGGAAAAACATGATCTTATAAAAGAGTCGTTCCCGTCGACAATCAAAACTGATTTAGATGGAACTGAATTGTGGCTTTAGTACCCGACCCAAGTTAGGTTGGATGAGGTTCATGTTGATTGCTCATATTGTGAGGTCTTCAAATAAAAGACAAGGAAAAGATGTCTAGAGTTACTTCACCTGAGGAAACAAGAACATCTTAGTGCCGCAATCAGATATCAGAAGACTGAAGGGAGTCTCCTGGTCTTGCAAATAGGAACATATCTCCGAAACTAAATTGACCAAACCTTTCAAGTTGTCATTGCCATCGAACAACAGAGCCTTGATAGGGTAATCTGCAATCTCGCAGATCTGCATCCCTCTTTTCTGCCAATCCCCAGATACAGGCATGGCCGGCACGAGCTCCACAGGTAAAGGGTTCGCAAAGTAGCACCCCTGGTAAACCACACATGAAAATGAAGATGGTCAGTGTGCTTACAGAAAACAGAAGTGAAGCCACATATAGCAAAGGAAATAAAGGTTCTATGTTAATCTTAATTATTGGGAAAGAATGGAGGAGGGTAGCTGGGATCTGCATGCAGATGCATCTTTATAAGGACACACAAGAGCTAACCCAAAGACATGGGACATCTGACCCATGCGTAAGATGGCCCCTACCATGATGAGGACTGTTTAAAAAAATGACACTGGCCCACCCAGCATAAGTGCTGCATGTTGGCAAAAAATTTTAAGACAATCCATTCTATTCATCTAGTGGAGGCCCACATGATGAGTGTACCAATCTGGTTTTCGCAAATGGCCATATTCACATTGGAGGCCACCAACAACTCAGCAGTTGTTGTCATCTACCGGGAATGCCCCTCCCATTTCTGGGAAGCTGGAATTTCTGAAATAAAGAAAAGAACCTGAGAGCCAAGGTTTAGCAAGTTAATCACCTGAAAATATACATGACTTGCTCTTGAAGATGTGGAACAGTCATAGAAGGCACGGAATGAACAATTATTTATTTCAACAGCAACCTGTGTGGCCATTTCTAATGATCTCGCATCCAGAGTGCATGACTGATGATAGAAATTGCATGGCACAAGGAAAACATGGCCGTATTCAACAGGATTCGCCTTGAAAAACGAGACATACAATCAATAACAGGCAAGGAGGAAAAAGCTTCAGATCAAACTGTAACATAAAAATTAAAAATTAAAAACAAATTTATTTAAAAAAAAAAAAAAAAAAAAACACCACGCCTTGGAAACAGACATTGATAATGATCAAGTTGGCATCATTAGGCACTGCAGACAAAGTAATGAGCTCAGATTTCGCCATCTCCCCACTTGCAACACAGAAGAGTAACTCCTCCCTGCGGGTTTTCATGCAGTTGAATTTGAAAGGGTCCAGCTTCTGGAGGGGGGCTTTGTTCTCCTCAAGTTCTGTGAAGCACTTGAATTTCCATGCTTCATTCAATTGAGCAACAAACTTCCAATGGCCGCTAATGACCTGCATGCATGACTCAGACTTCAGGCTCCTAATTATTACTGAAAACCATGACAGGGAGAAATACCAAAGTTCCAACAGTTTCAAAAAAATACACTAATTTGTAAGGAATTATGTGATCCTTGGCCTGAGGAAATGTAAAGTGCCCTCTAGCTTGAGAGGTGAATGAAGACTGTTGCTTTGATGGGCCCCACCGGATGTACCATGTCAAGAAGCTCTCCTGCATTGAAGATTCTAATTGTTATCCCTCCATTTTGGCCTTTCTTTCCAATGAATGGGGACCCATAATTAACCAATCACCAGTGTTTCGCACATGGCACATCCAGTGTTGGGCCCAGCATATCACCAGTCCCCATCACAAAACCATGGGCCCCACTTGTACAGACTCAATTCCTCCCAACTTACATACAACTACAGTACCTTTGTTTCACAAGCCGTCACATCATATCTGAGAAGACCTTTCCATGCGCAATCTTCCCACTGAAATGATACAGCAATGGGGCATTAAGGATTGGATATAAGAAATTTTTCCGAAAGCAGAGATATTCAAATAGTTGGTATACCTGAGCAAGAAGAAGAGAATCCAATAAACTGGGCTCCTCTTCAGCAGAGCATGACCACCCTCCATAGGCACCACTACCATGGGCTGGTTGGCTACCAAACCGGTAGAGGGGAATCTTAATGGCTGACAAGTTCCCTAAAGATGAAAACAATCTTCAAAAAGAGTGCTAATGGCAAACAATCTTCGAAAAAGATACTTGGCGATGCCCAATATATGTGTGATATGCATGGCAGATGCAAAATCAGTCGATCACATTTTCATCCATTGCCCTTACGCACAAAGCATGAGAACGTCAATCATGGGATTATTCCATGTTGTCTGCGTGATTCCAGAATCAATCGGAAGGCTTGGCATGGAGTAGGGCTAAGAAAGGATAAAAGGATGTGTTGGAGATTGGCTTTATTAGCAGGACTAATTGGCTTTATTAGCAGGACTATTTGATGAGGACATGGACTACTTAATGTTGATGGATTGGGTTGATGTGTACTTTCCAAGGATTTTTGGGATGGATTAGAGCATAAAAAGGGCCCCAAATATCTTCCAATATGGGCCAAATCCATAAACCCATCAATGGACCACGCATTGTATCACTCGTGGTACACCTTTAGGTCCACGAAAGAGTCTTTTGGTAGCACTTCCCTTTAGTTTCAAATTTTATCTTATTTTTAGACGAATTTTGGTTTGTTTTTTCTTACTTGTGTCTCACTTAAGTAAATAGGGGTATTTTAGTCTTTTCCTTTAAAATAAGATTGTAGGGCTGAGATTATAACATCCTGCCCATACTTTATGCTTGATAGACAACCTAGATTAGTGCTAGGAGCTCTTTTGTTTTCTTTCATATAAAGCTCAATAAACAGAAAATATCCAGCAGTTTTTTGGACATCTTTTTATCTTCTCTACAAGCCTTGAGCTAGGGTTTGTGCAATTACATGTTTTCACACATAAGGCGTATGATCTAAGACTTCAAAAATGGATAAAGCTTCAATTATTCACTGGTTATTGCATTGTTTTGCATTTCTTTTCAAGTGGAAGAATCTCTATTTTTGGATTGGGTGTGTTTGGGCATGACTTGGTCTTAGGGTATGATATAACTGCATGAGGTTAACGATTCTCATTTGTTAGCTACATATTAGCCCCCGCTCCCACTAGTGTTTCGTTATTGTGTGAGCTTCTTATCCTACAATGATGCCACGTAGAGGTTGAGGTCAAGAAGCATGAAGAATGGACGATCTAGTAGAAGAGAGATTTTCCATCTTAGGGAGACAAATGTAGACCATCTCCCAACAACTCACTATGCTATTAGCGAGGAATGAACAACCAACCCAAGAAGATGATGATAATGAGATGAGTGGGAGAGACATCAACCTGTTCCATCATGAAGCTCCGTTTGTTGAGACACAACAAGTGGGACGGATGGATTATTATGACCAAAATAGGGAGTTGGAAGTTCCTGAATATCATGGCAACATCCATGAGGACAATTTTTTGAATTGGATCAGTGCAGTGAAAAGGATCTTGATTACAAATATGTGGATGAAGCAAAAAAGGTGAAACTCTACTCCGGCAACCCTAGCTTGAAACTCCGACCAATTCAGATGTTTGATAGCATTGATCGCTTCATAATCTGCAACTGAACCTAACAAATGTGAATCCCCAAGGGTTCCTAGAAGCTTTGTCCATAGGTACAAACGGATCTCTCACTTGGCCACGGTCTTCAAAGTAAAAGGGATATCAGAAATGAACAAATAGACAAGATTTTCAAGCTGTTGTTTTCTCAGATTCCTCTTCCTTTTGCTTTTCACCTCTATCCAACCATTTGCCATTTCCAACTTTAATATCACTTACAATGTAAAAATGCTTCCACATGCCATATTATTGCTAAAAATCCAATAAAATCATCACTCCACAATAAGTTGAGCACCAAAGGATTCAAGAACCACCTTTGTGTATCTCCTCAGAAACTAGAAAGTTTGTTAAGTGACCCTTACAATAGATGACCCTTGGTATAAAATAATAAAAAAAGAAAATCCCACTGATTTTCCTAATAGAACACTACAAAAGCTTATAATTTGCTTAATAAAACTCACATATAGTAGAAGTAAGAACTCAAAGCCAAATACCAAATGCTCACCCAAGTACATAAGCCTAAATCATATGCAGCATGCAAGATGCCACTACCAACAATCTACTCATAACTTACCAATTAGGTATACCTAGATCACCCCTTTATTGGTGCAAGGTGGGTTGGCATATTTGGTCTCACTTCTTTTGCCTTCTTGAGATAGATTGGATCCTTTTGAGATCATAGCAAAGCTAGCAGACGGTAGTAGGCATTTCACATGTAGAGGTTCAATACAAGGATGCTTCCCCATGCGATCATGTGGAGAATTTGGAAGGGAAAAACATAAATTTTTAAGATAATTTTGTGTATTGCTCATCTTGTGGCAAACATCAAGTGGCCTTGATTAAATAGGTTGGTGGCCCTCTTATAATCGGGGTGGGGGTGGGTGGGGGAGTCGAGGAGATGTCCCCGACCTTGGAAGTTAGCCTTTTCTTCTTTTCTTTTTCTTTTTAAATGACAAGGAATTTTTTTAATTAGAAACCAAACAAAAGTTAGCATTTTTTTCAAAGGTAAGGCTACCAAGGTTTGAAGCCTGGATCACTCACACACACTACACCGTCTCTGCCAACCCATCTAACGAGCATGAAACAACAAAAGTTAGCCTTTATTCTAAACGACCGGGATAAATTGTTGAGTCATTCCATGTAAATTAGTAATCATCAAGTCCCAAGAGAGACAAACTGTATCATAGATGAGCTAGCGGAAGTTATGAATAGATCTTCTCTTTCCATATGGGAATCCTATCCATCGCATTTGATGAACTTATCATTTCCTTTTTTATCTTCCCGATAAATTTGTTTGCATCTTCCAAAAAAAAAAATGATGATGATCGAAAAAGATAAAAAGGAGTAAATACCAGTTATGCGTATCCTAAACAAAAAATGACTATCGACATGAGAACTAAGACTTTTGCAACTTAATTTAGTGAATAACCATATACATCTTCCATTATACTTCTAGTATTCTAAATGTGTTTCAACCAGATAAAAAAATTAAGAAGAAACATGTCTTGAAATTTACTTCTGAGAAACAACTTTTTCACATGCAACCTCCAAACATGAATGAACAGCAAAGAAATAGGAACAAACCATAATTCACATAATGGTGTCTGATGGAGGAAACTTTGCATTTAAATGAAACCACAAGTATAATCTACCAAAACAGCATAAATATCTAATGTTAACTTTCCAAAGATAGAATGTGACATAGAAATATAGCACTTAATGTCAAAAAATATCACATTTTAGCTGCAATGAAAGTAACTGATATATTTCTTCCATTATGATAGCCATGTCAGGAGGATGAAGAATACAACAACAAGATCTCTGGACAGCAAGTAAACAAACATGACAACATAACAAAATTCAATAAATAGATAAGACCCACCACTTAGAGGCAGTCGGGGGCATTTGGACAACTCAGAGCCAGAGTTTTGCTTCTGCAAATGATAGTCATCTTCAAACTGCTTGACTGAAACCATGCTTATATACAAAGTTCCAATAACCAAAAAATAACCTAAGTCTAATGATCTTTTTTCAGCAACCACCACCCGCGAGGAAGGTCAGATCTGCTGGATGCCCACCAGCTGAAGGTAAGGCACCCCGACCACCGTGAAAAGAAGGGGAGGCAAGCAAGGACTTAGGGCAATCTCGCAAGCATTCTCTACCCCTTCTAATGTTTATGCGACTTTCTTTGCTTAGAGCCGTGATGGAATTACAGAAGCCAGCCCTAATTGGACCAGCAATTCCCCTCCAGTGTGGAATAATTTTTTAGGAGTCCGAGAAACAAATCAAGTGTTCATCAATATATGTAAGCCACGTTAATCAAACCGCGACCACTAAAATCTCTCCGAATAAATCAGAAATTTCTTCGAAAACGTGTAAGCCTTTATCACATCAATCCAAACCAGAAATACTGGGACTCCAGCAACTAGGGAATGACTGCAGGAGAATCAATGGGTTCCAAAACATTCACAAGTCTCATATACCAATTTGCAACTAGAGAGAAATGGAATTGCACAAAAACAAGGTAATCTCTTCAACAAATTCAAAATTGGCTAGGTTATGCAAATTCCAAGAAGAGCCTGATGATTGCTTTGATCTAGCACAAGCTTAGAGCAACTTCTTCAAACAAATCTCAAATCCCTGAAAAAAAAAAAAAAATCATGTATGAGAACTCAGGAATTCCAACATAAACAGCTAGCTTTTACAGAAGCCTTAAGTGCTTAAAAACGAACCAGAAAGATCATTAAATTCTTCAAATTTCAAATGCTCAGCGCATGCGCACACATATATTAATGACATCAGGTCGTCCCGCCCCCATTTTGAGGTGAGACTAGTCCCTGTGGATGCAAGCAATCACCCGCAAACCACGTGCATCAGGTAATCCCGGAGAAGGGAATCAAACTCGTGGATGTGGGAGCACACCCACGATGCTTGCCATTTGCCCAAACCCCATGCGGGTTCAAATGCTCAACATATCAAACATCAAGACCCCAATTTTTCCAAATATACGTAGAACATATGAAAATTATTCAAAAAGTTCAAACAAAATACTGATACGCAACTAAATCTATAATTTCTCATGAGCTAGAATCAATAAAGCTTAACAAAAACAATTCACTGATTTTATGCAGATAAATCGAACTAATCACTTAAAACCCTAATTCTCTTCAACCAAACACAAAATCTGAAATCTCTCAAGCACTGCTTAATCATCCAAAAAAAGCAGGCAAAATCCCTTTAATTTCCCAAATCACTTGAGATTTGACGTTTGAAAACCCTATTTCATTTAATCAAACACAGTAGCAGCTGAAACCACTCAAAATCTGAAAATTATCCAGAAACAGGCATCGGACCCTAATTCGCTTAAATCAAAAACCAAAACGGCTAATTATCCAAAAAGGGACCAAATTCATTTGATTTTCCCAACTTATTCGAAAATTTACATTCAAAGCCCTAATTCGCTCAATTCAAGTACAAAAGCTTCTGAAACCAGTCAAATTGCTGCAAGAAACCTCCGACCATGACAAAACCATAATTTCTCAACGGATCTGATTCTGAACCAAGAAACTCAACAAAACACGAAATCAAAACAAGTAAATCTACATAATTAGAAAGGAATTTGACTTCTTACGAGCAGATATTGAGAACGAAACGAAAAAAAAATAAATAAACAGGGTTCAGATTCGGAAAAGCGTTGTTGAGAGGACGAAAGGAAAAGGAGGAAAGAGAAATAAAATGGGTGAGAAGATACCTCGGGAATCGGATCTTCTGCTTCTCTGTCCGCCCATGATCTGGGCTCTCTCCGCTATTTATAGCCGTAGAATTCCAATAGAAGCGCACGTGCGCTACACTCGGACACGAATTTCCTGCACAGTTGGGGGGACTCGTTTTGGGTGAGGACCCTAACACCAGCCATCTATCTGGTTTCAAAGATCTGTGGACCCCACCTTGATGTAGGAATTTTATCAATGCCGTCCATCTAATTTGTAAGATCATTTTAGGGCATGGGCATAAAAATGATGCAGGTCCAAAATTCAAGTGGACCACACCAAAGGAAACAGTGGAATTGAACGGTTACAAGTGAAAAACTTCTCGGGACCTCAGAATTTTTCTATCAAGCTGATATATTTTTTTAAAATTCATCCAGGTCGGTGTAATCTTATGAACAGTGAGTCTTAGGAAGGTTTCAACATTGGATGTCATTATCGTAGTGGTGTGGTCAAATTGTATTTTGAATCTGTCTTATTTTTGGGCTCGTGCTCTAAAATGAGCTAGAAAAATAGATGAATGGTGTGGATAAAGCACATAAATCATGGTGAAGCCTACAGAGTTTTCACACAGTTAGCCAGCTGATGTTGGGTCATCAGCCAAACCGCGACTGGAGGTAGGCCGTGCAACAAAAGATGCTCTGTGAAATATGTGACATCCGCTCCGTCCATCACTTGGGCCAGATCATTTTCGGTAGTGACTTTAAAACTTAGGCCGATCCAAAGCTCAAGTGGGCCAGACCACAGGGAACACTGGGGATGGCCAAGACCACCATTGCAGTTTTCTTAGGCCACCATGATTTCTATATTTCATGCCACTAAAAAGGTTTCAGTGTCATGCTTCCCATCTCATTTTTCTGTGATGTGGCCCACTTGAGCGGGGGATTCGGACTGAGTTTGGAGATATTAGGCAAATACAGATATGATTTTGTACAGAGACTCTTGACCTCTTCCCCATTTCAAATCAAACCATTCAAATAGTAGGACTTGCTGCAATTAATTAATCATACAAATAAATAAATATTTATTGAATGATCCAAACTTATGATGTGTGGATATCTATTCATCAAATTTGGACCGTTGATTATTTTTCGTTTTAACCATCTCTGTTACATCCTCCCATCTATAAGTTTGAACCTTGCTCTTTTTGAACTTCATATTGTATGAACCATCTCTGTTACATCCTCCCATCTATAAGTTTTAACCATCTCTGTCATTTAGCGCCTGAACCTTAGGATATTTGAGTGGATTTCATAAAATTTGTATGTTTGGCAGCCTGGATTTAGGAGGACCAGGATTTGACTGTAATCCAAATCCTCCCTTCCGAGTGTTTGTATTGTATTTTTTTTAACCATGGATAAAAGGTCGATATTCTAAACTGGAGTGTTATGTTTTTTTATTTCCCATGAATTCTCCAAAAGTTTGGAAAATCGACAGTCAGAGGAAGGTTTTAAAACACCATCTCATTGGCCAGCACTTCTATACTCTCTCTCTCTCTCTCTCATTGGCCAGTACGTCTATACTCTCTCTCTCTCTATCTCCCTAGCAATATGTTACTATTTATGGGAGAATAACATAGAAATGCATAGACATATCCACTGCTAAAAGGTGATCGTTTGGTACATTGGTGGAGTACGTACAAATGCACATGCATGATTAAAACTCTGATGGTCTGGCAGAGCTTGATGGATCATGTGTAGACCTAAGAAATTGCATGCCCAGGAGTAAGTCGAATTAAACGGTCCAAATTATGGGTCACAACTTAAATGAAAAGATTAAGTTTATTTGATTATCTAAACATTAGATTAATGGACATTTATTAAACGGGTAGACTGAAAATTGAAATGTAACCAAACATCTGCCTAAAATGAGGCAAATATGAAACCCAAGTGAGCTGCATTATAAGAAATGTGGAATGAAAATGCTCACCCTTGAAACCATCTAAGGCCCACCTTGATGTTTATATCCTTCCATGTCCTTTATAAGGTGATTCACACAAGATTAAATTATGATTTAGTTATCTCATTTTGGTAGTCCACCTAAGGCTTGAAATTACCTCATTTTTAGTTAAACTATATATTTCAACTGGTTAATTACCATGATTATCATGGTATCGATCCCTAGTAGGGGTGGCTAACATGGAGTGTGTGTACTATCATGGGTGTGTACTAACAAGGTAACACAAAAAAAATAAATAAATAAATAAATAAAATTACAATGATTATCTAAAATGCTGTGCACATATGCTATTTGAGGATATTAAAGATAATTTACTTAATTAAATTCAAGTTCTTATGATTATATTATATAATTCACATTTATCCATAATCTAGGATGCCAAACATTACTTTTGGATTTTACATCATTCTAATTAAAGGGTTTCAAACACGAATGAAGATTCCATATTACTTTAATTTCAGAGTGATCTTGATTTAGATTCTAATGCTTTTAAATATAAGCCACCAAACAAGTCCTAAAGGTGTCCCCCCATTTTTATAGTTTATTGCAAGTTCCATGTATTCGTTCATCGCCAATTATGTGATCTCATATGTGAATCATGAGGTTGACACCTATGTTAGTTTTGCAACATTTAAAAAATAGTGGTCATTTGTCCTCCTCACACAGCACTGATGTATAGCTAGTTAGACCCTGTAATTTGCTCATCCCATTGTGGATAGAGAACATCTCCCAAGTTACCCTAATCAAGCAATCATAACCATCCAAAATGCTATCAAATGAATAATTGAAAGTAAAATAAAGAGCAGTTCAAAATCAAAGAGAAAGATAAAATGAATACCAATATCTACTTAGTGCAATTTTCTTTATCGTGCTATAAATTTGATAGTTAGGATTGCTTAATAAATTCAATATAAATATGCTTCATCCACAATGTGCCATGGAAATTAGATTGTTTAAAGTAGTTCTAAACTGTAACATGCTAGGACTGCGTCATCATCATTTTCAATATGGTATTTAAACTAATATTAGAATCCAACCTCTAATGGTAATTCACAAGGGTTTACATTCTAAATGACCTAAATGATCTTTGTTTAAAATCCTTCTCATATTTATTAATTTGTAGTTATAAACTTGTATTGCAGCTATAGAAAGTAAAGAAAGTAAGTTTCTCTTGAAAAGTCTATTTAAACTTTTAATGTGAAAGAAAGGTAAAATAGTTTCGGTCGGCTAAGAGTTTATATAATATTTTTTGAAAAATTGAATTTTATATTTCTAATGTTTGGAAATTATTTTATTGGAATGTTCGTTTGAATTAAACAAAAAACCATGTGGACTATTCATAATGGACCTGTTATTGTATTGGAAAGCTAAAACAATACTCACTGCTATCACTCTTACCACATGGGCCCTGCCATGTAGGTTTGGAGAATAGATGTTGCATTTGATTGTAAGTATAAAAAGACATCTTTTAATGGAAAAAAAAAAACTACATTATAGGAGGCCCCATGTAGTTTTTTTTATGGTAGACATTCAATAAATCAATACTTTTCTATAGTGAGATCTACCTAATATTTGGATCTACTTTATTTTTTAGCTCATTCCCTAAATAATTATTTAAGAAATATGAATGGCCTATATTAAACAAAAACATCATTGTGGAGCTTTTTTTTAATTTTATTTTATTTTAGTTTATACATATGCACCCAACACACACACCGCGCACACCGTAGTGGGATTTTACCACTTATAACAAAGTCCCCTACACAAGTGGATTAGGCATTCATTCTTGTACAAGATATAGGATACGTTGGTTCAATTAATTTAAAATGAAGGGTAAAGTTATCTTTTACACATATAACGGCTTAACTTGGTTGCAAGACGATAGTCAAAGTGAAAATAACAAGTTTTTTTTTTTTGCTTTTAATTTTTTTTTACCTTATTTGAAAATGGCATGCGGATATGTATGGCTAAAACTCTTCAAAAAATGGTGGTGGAATGATCCCATTAATGAAAAGACACCATAAATAGATGTCTTTTTATGGGAAAAAAAAAAACTAAATTATAGTAGGCCCCATGTAGTTTTTTAATGGTAAACGTTCAATAAATCAATACTTTTCTATAGTGAGATCTACCTAATATTTAGATCTACTTCATTTTTTAGCTCATTTCCTAAATAATTATCCAAGAAATATGAATGACCTACCTCAAACAAAAACATCATTGTGGAGCCTCTTTTTTTTTAAAAAAAAAATAAAATTATACATGTGCACCCGACACACACACCCACGCACACCGTAGTGGAATTTTATCACCTATAATAAAGTCCCCTACACAAGTGGATTAGGCATCCATTCCTGTACAAGATACAGGATACGTTGGTTCAATTAATTTAAAATAAAGGGTAAAATTATCCTTTACACATATAATGACTTAACTTGGTTGCAAGACATTAGTCAAAGTGAAAACAACGAGTTTTTTTTTACCTTATTTGATAATGGTATGTGGATATGTATGGCTAAAACTCTTCAAAAAATGGTGGTGGAATGATCCCATTAATGAAAAGACACCATAAATAGACATGTCTTTTTATGAAAAAATGACTCAACTTATCACTTATTAATTTGTAGAACCCGTCTTGTATAAGATTATTCTCCTTGCCTTGTGTCTTTCTCACATGAAAAAGATGGTTAAGAAATAGTCAAAAGATAATCTTAATCTTTAAATGTTTTAGGTGTGATACGTGATCTGTCTTCTTGTATTCAAAATTGTAATTATTTTTTTATTTTTTAATATTTCTGTTAAAAAAAAAAAAATCACATCCCTATTTGAAGTTATCTATATTTACATGAATATTAAATTTGAATGCTCTCACAATTCACATTGAGTTGGAGACTGTTGGAGCCAATGCCCTAGAAAATCAATGTGATCACTAATCCATTAATTGTGTGAATGTGACTAGGGTGATCTCAGTCGTAAATGCAAATGAGCTTGAGTCCTTGGTGGATATCCTATTGATAATCAATTTGTAGTATTACTTGATTCTTCATTATGAGTTTATTGATGAGTGATTCCTCTGGTAGTTCTTGGGAGCCTAAGATTGAACATGATAGTCATTGACCTGGGAAAGTCGTAGTCCATGGATCTTAGTCCCCTATTGACCATGATCGTCAAAAGTATATAAAATACACTTATGGACATCAATTCATGAGATGTACAATCATTTTGTGTGAGGGGGTTAACTTGGGTCAGGATGGACAATCTTCACCATCGGGAGCTGACTTGGTGTTGGTTTATACCTTAACCTTATCCTGCACAGGGGTGTGAGTATATTATGAACAAACGATTTATGTTCAGTCTTTTGATTACTCACAGTAGTGGATCGAGATCATGTCAATAGTCTAGGGGTGCATTAGCCTAGACTGTGATCGTGATATCAGAACTTGATGATGCATAAAAGATTGTTAATCCTTAAACCTGAAGATGTGTAAGGGTGTGATTCATTTGCTTATGAATATATTTATGGCTTTGATATAGATAGATCATGTACTTATCAAGTAGTTTTTTCATTGGGCCTAACACTCTGGTTGTTTTGATTGATTTTTCAAAGGTTTTTAATTATTGAATTTTTGTTTTAACCGTTAAAATTATTTTGATAATAGTTATGATAATTTGATGGTACACTTTTGATTGGTATGTGATATGATCATTAGTGAATCATTATGGCATTGAAGGAATTAGATCATGAGTATATACATACATGAGGTGGATCGACGCATTTCTATCGTAGTAAGTTACAAAATTGTGCGCAAGGTGGTGAAGTATCATATTCGTATTTCCTTGAAACCCTAACTTCCTCCTTATTTATTTAATCTTATCCCAAAGGAGTTAATACAAGAAGCCCTAGACATCATTTTCCTCTTAAGTGTGTAAATCAAAGAAAATGAGAGAGAGTAGAAGGAGCAAATGAGATTTTTATCCTTCTTACACATCTTCTCTTTCTACATGTAGTTTATCCTTGTGGATGGTTATAGAATTCCTTAGCACTTATCAGAGAAATTTTCTTGGGTTATCTAGATCTTTCTAGTGCTAAGATAGATTAGGGAGAGACATTCTATATTGGAGGACCAGCATTGACATTGGATTAACATATAACATTAGATTTTACGTATGATCTAACTTTTTCAAGTCCTTTTATTCTAGAAATTATACACGATCGTACTCAAGAGATCACGAGATTAGGATTTTCTTTTTGGATTCAAATAAAAATACATTCCGTTGTGCAATCCAATGAAATTCTATCAGAAACTTCTTTCAAATCATAAACATTTTTATGGTATCAAAGCCTTTTAAGCTGAGTTATTGAAAGCGTTTTTTTATTTTTTTCTTTCATTAATGGCTTATATAATCATGAACTATCCTTTACCCAACTTCTCTCAATGTGGGTAACCTACCCTTACCCATCTTCTCTCAATGTGGGTAATTTTATTTTTATCAAATATACCCTAATTAACTTCTTACTATGGAAAACTTAAAGTGATAGGGCTCTCGAGAGCCAAGACATAGCAAGGTTCATCAATGGTGAACGTACAATTCTGAATCATCGAATAACCATTCCAGCTACTGAAAATATGATTGAAAAGGAAATTGTCATTCTAGATTACTTAAATGGGGACAATCCGATCACCAATTTCATGTCTGAATCATGTGAACACTTTTTGAAGAGGTACTTGAATTAGTGGTTGGAGTTGACACATCTTCTGACATTTAGACCACTCTCCTCAATCACTCTGCATGAGGATGACATGAGAGAGAGGTTTTTCATCTTCAACAATTACGGCTCTTAAATAAAGGCGCTTCCACTGTACCTAAGTACATTTGAGCATTCAAGAGTATCTATGATGATTTGTTAACCATCAACTAGCTCATGGATGACCACAAAAGGTTTTTAATTTACTTAAAGGGCATGGTCCTAATTATGTTCAAACCTCTTATTCATTTTTACTCTGAATTGATACCACTTCTCAGTCATGAGACAATGAAGACCTTTCGTAACCAACAACCACTTGATTATAACATTATTGTCTTTGTCCAATGCTCACAAAGTTAAAGTGACAACAAAAAAGAAAAGCAAAAAAGCAACAACCAAGGTGGTGGCAATAAGGATTCTAATCAAGGAAACCAATCTTGAAATCAAGAGAACTTTTCCTCTAAGGGTTGCAGCTTCACACATGCTAGCTAAAAAGGTTCCCGATAACTCACAAGGAATACAAGGAGGCTAATATGATGTTCATGACCAGTTCACCACTCATTCTTCTAGTGAGAAGGATGTTGTTTGTTAGATATGCAAGAAGATGAACAACCGGCCATTCATTACTCGCATAGGTTCAACCAAACCTATAAATCCAATGAAATTCCTTAGGCTTTGACAGAAATGACCCTCCACAGCAACCAAGATGCTACTTAGTTTCCAAACACGGGCACCTTTACCCACATGTGACCCTAATAAATTACAATCTCTTTCTCATTATTTTGGACCTAAAAAAATTATGGTTGGTAATGGAGAGGTATACATTATACATGTTGGGTTGATAATCTCTTTCTCATTCTTCCAATCAACTGTTGCAATCAAATAATATATTAGTTGTTCATGTTATTAAGAAGAATTTGATATCTGTTAGTTAAATGACATATGAGCGTACTTATATATTTTTTAGTTCTCATTGGATGAATCTGTGATAAAAGATAGGAAAAATGGGAATGATAGCATCGAGAAATAAGAGTGGTGACCTTTATGCTTTTCGTGATTGGGAGTGCACGATGCACTATTCCTAAGTAGATTTTGAGTTGTAAATAATGAAATGTGGCATTAGCGACTTGGTCATCCACAATTGCAGATTGTTGACTTCATTTACAAAAATAAACTAATTTCAAGCACGTTAAATTACGTTGAGATTGTTTGTTGCAGTTGTTAAATGGCTAAGTCATATAGGCTTCTTTTCTCGTTGATTGCTATAATCCTAAGATTGCACATCCAAATGCAGGTAGCGAAGTAGTAAAGTACTCAATGGGTCTGAGGTTGATTTACAGTAATTGGAAAAAAAACATTGTTAGAAAACAATTAAAAATATAGGTTTTTTTCATTATGGTGAATTTAAAAATTTGTAGAAAACAATAATACGAAACAACTAGAGATCTATAAAGATTTATTCTAATCAGAAGATAAAACAATTAAATCGAATTATAACATCCAAAAAAGGTATGAATCTCAATTAATCGATCTCACATGAAGAACCAAGTAATTGATCATAGGGAATTCCAGACATTTATTGTACCTATAGTTAAAAATATTGATCGATGAATTTTACAAATCAAAACTTTCATCAATACTAAGAATTCAATTATATTAATTATAATTCATCAATCAAATCATAAATATTGAATTAAAACAAATTAAACATTAAGATTTCATCAAAAGGTTCACCTCTTAACCTTCGTTAAAAGATTAGCCAACCATAGCTAATTAAAACGAATCTCAAATTAAGATAAATATAAAAAACTAGAACTAAAATTAGAAACTAAAGAAGAAAACTAGAAGAAGAGCTTCTCAACTTTCTCTCTCCATTTCTCTCTATAATTCCCTAAACATGCTCAGGAACGTCCTTTATATAGAGTTTTTCTACTGACTTAAGCAAATTTCGCACTACACAAAATCGTATGCATTGTCAATTGATACATTCGATCAATCGAAACCAATTGATGAGCTGTCAATCAATCAAAGCCTCACCTTCGATCAAATTGAAGATGTCCAAAAACATCCCATGAGTAATTCCAATTTCTAACTTTGAAATAATAACATATTGTTTATCACTACCTTTAATTCATAGGATACACACCAATCATTTCTAACCTGAAACGATAACATATAATTAATATGGTGAACACATCTACTAGCAAGATACATGGTGATCACTATCAAGAAACTTGGTGAACACATTTTTTAACAACATTTTTCTAAATGAGGACATGAATCCCAAAGTTTAGGACATTGGCATGACAAGGATTTTTTTTGGGGAGATGAAACTCTAGCAAATGCAAATGGAGTCTTGACTCATCTGAGTCAGCTTGTCGGACCCAATCTAGTTGGGCCAATTCACCCCCAAATGGGGATATAGACAGCCGTTGGGCCACACCAGCTAGGCCCCACCTAGAAGGCCCAGGACTGATCCAGCATGGCCTGACCAAAGCAGGCCCACAAGCCCATAAAAAGTTAGTTGCGCCCAGGCCTAACTCTTAACACTACCTGAAATTTTTTTAACAATTTCCAAATTCCCACGGCTCATGTTCCTCATCCATCCTTTGCTGGTGGTGTGTTGAAGTTATCAAGTTCTGTGAACCACACAACCATGTATGTGTTATATCCAAACCGTCTGTCCATTTGGCAGTATCGCTTTATGGCTTGAGCCCAAAAATGAGACAGATCCAAAGTTCAAGTGGACCACACCACAGAAAGCAGTAGGGACAATGATCCCCACTGTTGAAACCTTCCTACGGCCCACCATGATGTTTATTTTCCATCGAACCTATTCATAAGGTCACACGGACATGGATGAAGGAATACACACACACACACACACACACACACACACACACACACACACATATATATATATATATATATATCAGATTTATCCAAAATTTCTGTGACCCCCCAAGAAGCTTTCAATGGTAGACATTCAATCCCCACTCCTTCCTGTGGTGTGGTCAGCTTGATCTTTGGATATTCTCACTTTTTAGGCTCAGGCCTTAAAACGATCTTGCCAAGTTTGGATATAAACACATCCATAATGGTGGGCCCCACAGAACTTGGTGACGTCAACACACCACCACACAGTCCCCTTCCCCCTACATCAGTCAGCACATGTACAACCAAACGAACATTTAGAAAAATAAAACTAATAGCTTACATGGAATATGCATCTATTCTCTAACCGATAATTGGACCACTATATGTAGAATAATTGAACACTGTTCCAAGCTCAGTTGGGCTTATCTTCTGAGCCCATTTCTACTCCGATTTGCAGCACCTGACTCCTAACATCTTGAGGGTCCCTAAAGGCTTATTTGGTAGGGTTGATCTAGGCTCAAGCATTTAACCCACAAAGTAGGCTTTCATCCTAGTTCATCCCAGACCATTCATAGCCCAAAATGGCATCAGCAGCCCTCACAATCAGATCCGTTAGGCACGGACTTATGTATACGTATGACTTGGCCCAGGTCTGACCTTTGAGTCTACTAAAGCGGTTAAGCTTGGATCCAAGGTCATGGGTTGCCCATCAGACTTGGGCTTGAAATCTTGGCCCATTTAGTAAACAAAAACGTTTTCGGACTTAAGACCCAGCTGACCGTAGCCCAACCCATTCTAGTAATGCAAAAGCTATTCCTGCAAAGGTGGATTTCAAGGGATACTCACAGCACTCTTTCAAAACGGCACATGTATCATCAGGTGGGTTCCATGTTAACCATTCTCTGGTCCTGATATCAGGTCAGTAATATTATTGGGCAGGCCACAACATGGTTTTTCTTTGGGAATTTTACAAACAACTACGTAATTAATATGTAATTTACACTCTGCTACCTTTTTCTAAAAGGTTTTTAAGAAAGCTGCCTCAATCTATATAATTATCATTCCACTGCCTTCCGTTAAGGCCGGTTAAGTAGGCTTACGCACAAATGAGTAGGCTGCTTGGGTGGGCCCCACAACTATGTTTATGTAAAATTCACGTGCATCAACTCATGTTAGATCAAGGGCCCAGAAACTACCTCCATCCATGATTCAGATGGACCACATGACTGGAAATAATGTACAAGTTGGCCTGAATGCTGTGGATCGAGCAAACAATGTACAAACCATCCAAACAAAGGTGTTCATATCATTTCTTTGTTGTGGCCCACTTGAATTACAAGTCATCCTGAATTTTTTACTCTGCATCTAAACTGGGATTGTGCATCTATTGGTTGGAGTGGATTTCACATGGACACCATGGTGGGCCCTGCCAAAAATCAATTCCTGTGTCCCCTTTTGAAAGATTACTTAGAAAAAATAGAGTTGGATGATTTTGACAGGCCCACCATGATATTTATGTAAGATCCACTCTGACCATTAGATATTTAGTCCTGTGTTAGGCCAGAGACAAAATCAGGCTGATGTGCAACTCTAGCGGGTGACACTAAAGAAGCTATCCACCTTTGATTTTTACAAGGCCCACCATGATAATTCATGAAACCCACTCCAACCATTAGCTTTCACATAAAACTTGTCCTGTAGCAAAAAATTCATACCCATCTGTGATTCACTAGGGCCACACTAATGGAAACAATTTGGATGGCAAGCAAACCCTTGTATTATTTCCAACATGTGGTCCACCTGGATTACAGATGGAGCTCATTTTTGGGCCCTTGGCCTAACATTGGCTGACGCACCTGGATTTTACATAAACATCAAGGTAGGGCCCACCAGAGCCACCAACCCATTTGCTCGGCTGCAACAGAAGGCAGTCAATGATAACTATATTGATCAATGATGTAGCATTTTGAAACCTCCTTTTTGACAAAGGTACCAGAATGTAAATTCCATATTAATTTGGTAGCTCACTACATTCACTAATCAGTCCCTAATCATGCTTTGTTGCCCACAAAAACAGTCAGATAAATACATAATTAAATATAAAATAAAATCAGACAAACAGCTAAAGATCAGCCATGGACAAGGCAGCACCTACAAAAATTAGAAG
Organism: Magnolia kwangsiensis; assembly: GCA_037074715.1. NCBI lineage: Eukaryota > Viridiplantae > Streptophyta > Magnoliopsida > Magnoliales > Magnoliaceae > Magnolia > Magnolia kwangsiensis. The sequence goes on from CM073571.1 coordinate 171,293,622, forward strand.
AAAACACTAATCATAGTCAGTTCATCCACGGGGCCATGGTAATCCAGAACGTTGATCTTTATACACACCATTGTATGGAGATGACCCAAAAAACTTTCCAGATTTGATCCTAGCCATTCAATCTTTTGTTCTTTTTCTGAGCTGATGCTAAAAAAATTTTCTGTTTTAGGCCACTGATCGCCGAGTTAGGAACCTTTAAACTGGGATATTTTTTACGGGTCCCCAATTGAGGGCAGGCCCAATCAAATCATCCGTTTGGATCACCAACCCATAGGCCAGGGTCCCCTTCTTATTCTACCCTACATTCCTCAATTGTAATGTATAGCCTAAAATGTCTCATAAACAAGAAATTCATTTTTCTTCCATATTTTTTTCAGAACTTTTTGCCCACTTGGTGGTCACAAAAACCGATAATCATGGAGCCTTGTTGGATTCATCACCAGGTAGATCATCTTCGTCGTGGTAGATATTCTCAGCCATTTGCCAGATTTGAAGGATGTTATCTTCAGCCACGCTGGCAATGACCCAATCCTCGCATGGATTCCATGAGAAATCTGAAATTTTGCTGGTGTGGCCGCCGTGAATGAACAGCAACTCTGGTGGGCCATCTTCAGCATCCTCTGGCGTCTGCTGCTCGTCGATCCTGTAAAAAAAGAATCACTTTCCTTTTCCGCATGATTGCCATTTAGATTTCTACACTTTGTAGGAAAACCAGCTCTTCAGCCAGAACAGACACGATTTGAATATACTTATATTGGGCAGTGTTTGGATGAATAAGTTAATTGGATTGCAAAAAATCAGTTTGATGAATAGGAACTGACAAAAAGCTAATGATGCTTTCTAGCATTCATTTTGATGGAGCAGCTCTCAAATTGCTGTTACATCCCTCTCAAGTTTCAACTACAAAAACAAGAGCAACATCAATATGAATTCTAACAAAATTACAATTTTGTTAGACCCATAATCACAATCCAATTAGATCATGCATCCAAACAGACCCTTGGGATGCATCCAAGAATGCCCAAGTACAAGGGCCTGTTTGGATGTACCCTAAAATGTGAATTGAATGCAATGAAATCCAACCCATGCACATTTGGTGGAGGTGGAGCCGTTTGGCCCATCCCACAAAATGTGGATGCAGGACGCACCGTCCATCCATTTTGCCAGCTCATTTTAGAGCATGAGCCCAAAAATGAAGCAGATCCAAATCTCAGGTGGACCACACCACAGGAAAAAGTGGTGATTGACCATTAAAAATTGAACATTAATAACTGCTTGTGGGTCACAAAAGTTTTGGATCAAGCTGATATTTGTTTTTTCCCTTCATCCCGGTCTTTGTGACCTTATCAACATGTTAGATGGCAAATAAACATTACGGTGGGCCCTAAGAAGCATTTAATGGTAAGCATTCAATTACAACTGTTTTTAATGTTGTAGTCCACCTGAGATTTAGATCTGCTTCATTTTTGGGCTCATGCCCTAAAATGAGCTGGAAAAACAGATGGACAGCATGAATATACAATACATAGATCAAGGTGGGCCCCACGGTCAGGGCCGTACTGTGTTGGCTGAGGCTGGGGCTGCACCTAATCCGCTCCCCAGTCAATATGAAACAGATGGACAGCATGGATATACAATACATACATCAAGGTGGGCCCCACGGTCAGGGCTGTACTGTGTTGGCTGAGGCTGGGGCTGCACCTAATCCGCTCCCCAGTCAATACGTGGTTCATATTGACCGATACATCCTTTATCATATGGTTAATAGTTTACTCTACACATGGTCAAGTTGTCCAACCTTACATGTCAAGCATTTGAATGTTGCACCAGAGGTACAATGGTGTAGATGACTTGGCAAATAGGCAAGTCAACAGTTGGGCTGCACTGAGCAAAAAGAAGTGCAATTTAAGAGAAATTGCCAATGATTCACATTCATCATACGCGTGTGACCCACCAAATGAATGGATCAGACTGTTAAATTAGGTCTGTTTTTTACTAACAACTTTCAAGCAGGCCTACTTTTGCAGTTGGTCTTAAAGACAACTCTCTTGATTACCATAAACTGTGGGTGTTTTGGTCCAAAAGGGTCAACCCACGAAATTATAAATGAATAAAATTATATGAACTAAGCAACTAGATGGATGTAGCACAGTTGGTAATGAGTTTGGTTTGTATAAATTTGGTCATAGATTCAAACCCTGCAACTCATTTTTAAATTCACAAGCAAACGGTCAAACTGACCAGTCCAAACAGGAGAAACAACTGACCGGGTTTTACAAGCAGATGATTGACCTGGTCCATTCCCATGTCCAATTTCGGACCAAACCGATTCAACTGTATGGTCCAGTCTGGTTTTCAAAAAACTGGGACCTACTTGAAGGTGGACGAAGCATGAAGTGATGCAACAGATTCAAGTGCGGGAGCGAGGAAGCTTCTGTTTTCAAAATGTTAGCAAGTATAAACAGCTAGGAAGCAGTGGTGGGAGCACGATTCTGAAGCACAATCGAAGCAAGAGCAGCATCTAGTTAGAAGGATCAGGCAACTAAACCTATCTTCCGCACCTCAGATCTACCACACAAATGCCAGGTTGGCACGCATGACTCGTGTAAAGATGGTGCATATGGGGATAGCAAACTTTGGTCCATTCTAAGTATCAAGTCATAGATTTCAACAAGTCAGATTCAGGAAAATACCTGCTGAGATCCCACACCATGAGCCTCCTTCCAAGACAGCAAGATGCTAATATTGTCTCGTTCTTCGGACTCCATCCTACTTGGAAAACCTCGTCTCTGTTGTGGTTCACCGCAACAAAATCAAGGTTGGGAGATTTTTGGTAGTAAACAAAGGGGAGTTTACAAAGAAGAGGGGGAACCATTATGCAAAATAATTACGACTAAGGGAACTTACACAAACACGCTTCAAAACAATTACAAATAAAGGGGACAATTTCAATCTACAATCATGGCCCTACCAAGACCGTTCATAAAGAGGGTGTAAGGCAGATGGTTCCTACCTCCAAAATCTCATTGATCAAATGATCCTAGCCATTTCTGTTTCTAATATAATCTAATCCATGAGATTTTCGAGCTATAGACAATCCACAGTGGGGCCCACTTTACGAATGGCCTATATCTCACCCACGGGGGATGTGCATGATTTAAGATTGAGGGCATGAATGTAAACAGAAATGCTTATTTGTAATAATTTGGAAAAAATTCCCTCATCTATTCCCTTAGTTGTATTTATTTCACAAAACTGTTCCTTTTAGTGTAAATTCCCCTTAAAATTTTCAAATAATCATAGAAATATTGCCCAAATATACAAAAGAATGAAACATGTTGATAAGAACACTTACTTGTGACAATCAAAGGTATAGAGAGCAGTATTTATCTTGCGGAGGTCGAACAGCTTAACAGTTTTATCATTCGAACCTGTTGCTACAACCCACTCATTGAAGGGATTGAATGCTAGGCAGTTAACCTACAGAAAAAGCATAATAGGGAAGACCTCATCACCAAATTTCATATTTGGGTATGCACCAAACAATTTTCTAATATATGGGCGAATGATATAGAATTCCATTAAGCCCACAGGCACCTTTAGACATAGTCGCACACGTAAACCTGAAACTTGAGGGGCATCCAAACTGCAAATCAGATGGCCCCAAACATTTAGATGAGATGGCCCCAAAAATCAGGCTGGTCAACTCATGAGGCAAGCTACAATGTATTAAAAAAATGAGGGATTTAAAAATTTGCTTCACTCCAGATGCAACATAGGTTATCTGCACCATGGTCGGTGGGGCCTGCTTGTTGCATGGTATGAGCAATAAGCACATGCCAGGTTGGCACTTGTGCACGTAAGGTGTGTGTCAACTTTTTGGCACTTGTGCTCGTAAGGTGTGTCAACTTTTTGGAGCTTATGTATGGAGAAGTCCTGAACATATCACACTTGCGTTTTGGCAGTAGTGAATTATGTTGAACTTTTAATGAGAAGTCCCAAACATACCCTTAGGGCATGTTTGTTTTTATGCAATACCTTTGAAATACAAATGATATCTGCATAATCCTACTTTTCCACTGTTCGCAAAAAACAAAAAGCTGCGGAATCCATTTTCCATTCACAAAATTATCCACAAAAAATGTGGCCATCAATGTCGTCCAAAAAAGGTGTTAGTGAGCAACCGTTTGACTGTTGATCTTTTTACATTTCTACATGAATCCATGGAAACTGCACTGCAAAATAAATGACATTTTTCCCTGTGGAACACACTGTTTTCAATTGCCCACAGATTTAATTTCATTTTCCATATCCACACTTTGATTTGTTAACACGTGTTATTAGAGAAATAAAAGAGATTGAATGATGGAGAATGAGAGGATGAAAGAATCGATTATCACTCTAACAATGATTTATTTATAACAGATGGTTACAAAAGATAAGAACAACATAAATGAGAATAACAAATAAGAACACCATAAATGAGAACAAAGACAAGAACACAATAAATGAGAATAGAATCTACCAGTATGGTGCTCCACGAGAACATAAAACTCACTATTTAGAACTTCTAACATACTATATTCTCAACACTTTCCCTCAAGTTGGAGTATGGATACCCACATGGCTAGCTTGTCCCAAGTATCACGAACACGAATACGCATCACATCACTATTAGAATATTGTTTTTCTGATTATCATGGGGAGGATCATCTACGGTAGATGCCATGTTATCACTAGTTGATTGTCTCTTCCACTGTCAACATGGTATGGTTCATCTACAGCATATGTTGTGACATCATTGTTAGATTATTGCTTTCCCAATCATCATCGGATGGATTAGTATGTCAGGTGCCACGGCATCACTGTTAGATTATCGCTTTCCCAATCATCACGGGATGGACCATAGGGGCATGATATTACTGTTAGATTACTTCTTTCCCAATCATCACCGGATGGACCATAGAGGCATGATGTTACTGTTAGATTACTGCTTTCCCAATCATCATGGGATGGATCATCTACAACAAGTGACACAACATCAAACCCTAAAAGGATAGCACAGTCATGAAAAAGTCTAGATGAAAAATGGATGATGTTTAGATGATGTCTCGATTCTATCATAGGCATGGAGATCATTGCATTGTGATGATGACGGCATTGCGACGATGGCGTGTTGATGTTGCGAAGATGAGGACAGTTGTGGTAGTATGATGATGAATATGATGGGATAATGAAGTTAACCCCAAATCCCACTTTGATACAAGGTGTCCCGTATCGGTATCGGTTGGTGTAACGGTGCCCTTCGAAACCGATACGGATACGGGGGCGTAACGGCGCAAAATTTTTTTTTTGCCAAAAAAATATGGATTAAATCCGGAATATTCTAAGCATTCCAAATATGCATTCATTTATAAATTGGAACATGTTTATGGTGGTTTAACGCTCCACTCTTTGGTCAGAAGTTGTATCGAACTGTCTGATGAATTTATGAACCAGATAACCTGAATTTAACTATAAAATTCATATATTTAATTTTCTAACTATCTACTATCAATGATAGATATATTAGAATGAATGTAATATGAAAATATCTTACATTTAGGTGTTTGCAATTATTTTTGAGGGCCAAAATTCATGCGTAAATAGAAAAAAATATAAAAAACTAAAATAAAATGGCACCCCAAATATGTAAAATGCACATTAACATGTTCTACTATGATTAACACATCACATGACATCATTAAAACAACAAAAGAATCATTAAAAAATGATTTTTCAAATTTTCATAAAAAGGGCCAAAATAAATGCGTAAATAGAAAAAATATATATAAAATGGCACTCCAAATCTGTAAAATGCACATTACATGTTCTACTATGATTAACACATCATATGACATCATTAAAACAACAAAAGAATCATTAAAAAATGATTTTTTGAATTTTCAAAAAAAGGATCAAAATAAATGCGTAAATAGAAAAAAATATAAAAAAAAATATAAAATGGCACCCCAAATCTATAAAATGCACATTAACATGTTCTACTATGATTAACACATCATATGACATTATTAAAACAACAAAACAACTATTAAAAATTGATTTTTCAAATTTTAAAAAAAGGGGCCAAAATTCATGCGTAAATAGAAAAAAATAAAAAATATATATAAAATGGCACCCCAAATCTGTAAAATGCACATTAACATGTTCTACTATGATTAACACATCATATGGCATCATTAAAACAGCAAAAGAATCACTAAAAAATGATTTTTTGAATTTTCAAAAAAAGGGCCAAAATAAATGCGTAAATAGAAAAAAATATAAAAAATATATAAAATGGCACCCAAAATCTGTAAAATGCACATTAACATGTTCTACTATGATTAACACATCAAATGGCATGATTAAAACAGCAATACAACCATTAAAAATTGATTTTTCGAATTAAAAAAAGGGGCCAAAATTCATGCGTAAATAGAAAAAAATATAAAAAAAATATTAAATGGCACCCCAAATCTGTAAAATGCACATTAACATGTTTTACTATGATTAACACATCATATGGTATGATTAAAACAACAAAACATATTAAAAAAAGTATAAATACCTATTTTTGACGAATTTTTGAAAAATGGCCCACCAAGCTTTGATTCAAGAAAATCCATAATATAATATGTTTTTATCTCAAATACCTAGCCAAGGTTGGTCGAAATTAGTAGTAGAAGGAGTGAGAAACAGTTTGGAAGCAAGAGGTTTCAAAAAAATATCAAAAACAAAGCTTAAAATGGAAAAAGGTCGATACGGGCCTATTACGGGCCCGTAACGGCCGATACGCCCCGTATCGGCCGATACGGTGCAAAAAATCGAATCGGCCGATACGAGGCCGAATTGCGTAACGGTTACCACCGTTATCGGTACGTATCAGCCGATACGGCCGATACGTAACCGATTTAGCCCACCCTGCTTTGATATCATGTTAACACATATTAGGGCATGTTTAGATTGGAAGAATCGTTGGTGTGGGATTGGTAATCTCAATCGTGACATAATATGATTATTTTTCAAGGAGCAATGAAAATCTCATATTCCTCTCACAATCAAGGTGTCCCGTATTGATATCGGTTGACATAACGGTGACTTCCAAAACTGATACGGATACGGGGGCATAACGGAGTAAAAATTTTTTTTTTGCTAAAAAAATATGAAAAAATATGGATTAAATCCAAAATATTCTAACCATTCCAAATATGCATTCATTTATAAATTGGAACTTGTTTATGGTGGTGTAACGGTCCACCCTTTGGTGAAAACCTGTATCGGACTGTCTAATTAATTTTTGAACCAGGTAACCTGAATTTGACTTCAAAATTTATATATTTAATTTTCTAAATATCTAATTTATATACTTAACAATTTAATATATTTCTCCTAATAGTTCTTTAAAAAAATGAAATTAAATTCAGGTAGATGGCGTTGCCAATTTCGGGCTGACTTGGAGGACCAATCTATGCTCCAAATTAGCCTCAAATTCATGCAATTTATTGTCATTATTCCACTTATGTATTGGTAGACATTTATTGGATAGTGAATCATGAAAAAAAATCAAAAGGCCCTATTTTAAAAAATAAAAGTATACAAAATAATAATTAAAATTATTCAAATAATTTGATTTTGGCATTGTGAGTTAGCAATTGCAGTTTATAATTTAATTGGTAAATTTTAAATTAATATGTCTCGTATACAATTTTTTAAGGGCCCAAATTAGGCGAGACTTGGATCGGGAAGTGTAACACACATGTTAAAGTTTTTTGGGCCCCACCCATGATGAATGTGTTATATCTAAACCGTCCATTCATTTGACGAGATCGTCTTAAGGCTTGACACGAAAAATAATACAGATCTAATTATCAAGTGGACCACACTGCAAAAAGTAGCAGGGGATTGAACGTCTACAATTGAAAACTTTTTTGGGATCACAGAACTTTTAGATCAATATGAAATTTGTTTTTCCTCTTCATTCAGGTCTTTTTGACCTTATGAACAGATCGGATGGAAAATAAATGTTACGGTGGGCCTACGAATTGTTTAACGGTGAAAATCATCATATCCGCTACTATTTTTGGTGTGGTCCAGACGATCATTGGATACGATTCATTTTTTAGCTAATGCTCTAAAATAATATTTAAAAATAGATGAACGGTGTAGATATAATAAATACATCACTGCGGAGCCCGTATAACTTTGATCTCCTTTGAACCGTTCGTACAACTTGGAGCTCGAGGAGTGTCAGCGCTCGTCTCAGCGCATGACACGTACCTACAACAGCTTATGCCCGTGAAAAAAAAGAAAGAAAAAAAAGAGGAAACCAAAAAGAAAAAAGAGGGAAAGAGGGAAAGAACGGAGAGAGAGAGAGAGAGAGAGAGAGAGAGAGAGAGAGAGAGAGAGGAGGAGGAGGAGGAGGAGGCTGTAGCCGTAGCAGGGCCACAGCAGGCTGAGAAGAGGAAGAAGAAGAATAAGAAGAAGAAGAAGAAAGAGAAGAAGAGGAAAAGAGAGGAAAAAGGTAAGGGTTTTCTTCTTCTTCTTTTTTTCTTTTTTCTTTTCTTTTTTCAAGGCCCGTAACAGCCGTTACGTGTACAAAAAGGGGACTCGGCCGATACGGCCCCGTATCACGTAACGGATACCACCATTACTGTTACATATCGGCCGTTATGGCCGACACGTAACCGTTTTGGGACACCTTGCTCACAATAGTCACCTCGTACGTTGTTCGTGGGAATATAAACTATGCAAAAGGCTAATGAATGCTTGGTGGAATCCATTATTTTCTTACTATCCAAACAAAAAAAAAGGTAACATAAATATAAAATATCCACTTTTCAATCCCACACCAAGGATTCCTCCAATCCAAACATGCCCTTATGGAAATAGAAGAGAGATGAAAGAGACTTGAGTTATGGAGAATGAGAGGATGAATTCTCTCCCACAATGATTTATTTATTAGATGGCTATAAGAGATAAAACACCATAAACAAGAACAAGAGATAAGCACACGATAAATGAAAATAAAATCATCCTAGCATGGTGCTCTGCAAGAACATACGAAACTGACCCTTCAGAACTTCTAACATAGTATATTCTCAACATGACTTAACAAAAACAAGCATGCCCGAACACAAACCCGTTGGTGTCAGATGTTTTTAACCCTAGAAAGCCTGAACTGTTGACTAGCCATACAGCATCATCATCATAGCCTTGTCCCAGCTATGATCTGAGTAACACATCCATCCAGTTAATTAATAACATAGAGTGATGTTTGTTATAAAAACTTGGAATACGTACTCGGGTAAATGTAACATACAAATATGAATAAATACAGAAAATAAGCAGCAGGTCCATATGCACGTGTGTATGAAGCGGAACTCAACTAAGTTGCCCTTGTCCACAAACTGAGAAAATCGTCGCCGTCGTCGTCGTCGTCGTCATCGTCATCTAAGCCTTATCCCAACTAGTCAGCAGTGAGAAGATTATGCATTTAGAAATTTGTTTGTAGAAGATGGGACTTTTGAGGATCAGGAAATCCCTCGTATCAGTCGGCACCGATGCAGATGGAGAAATACAAGATTTACTCATTCCGTTGAGCTAGGCACTCATGTTCACTTTCTGTCATTTATTAAATGGTGGTGACTCATCATCTACCATGCATGTGGCATGTAAGCACATCAATTCTGACTACATCACTGACCCCAGTATGGATGATGTATAAACACAACAATCACACTGATTGCATGATCTGCTATCCTAGAAGTTGGACTGCTAATCATTTTCTTTTAACCATCCATTTTGAAAGACAATTGGATTGTGAAGATCGTCCGATCAGTGTAATATTCAGAATATGTTCCATTCATGATGGCAACCACAACGGACAAAAAAACAAAAAAATAAAAAATAAAAATTGAAAGATTACCAAACTTCATTAGAACACACACAAAGCAAAAAAGAGCAACAAAAAATGAAAAGAAGAAAAGAAAGAAAAAGAAAAGAAGAAACCAAAAAAGAAGACAAACAATGCTAAGAAGCATACATCTCCTAATCCGAAACAAGCCTATTAACTCTAGCAATAACTTCTACATGACTTTCTGACTTATTACGAAAACAACAACCATTACGAGAGCCCCAAATGACTCAAAAGATCGCCATCATAGTCAGCCTCCACGCCGGTTTGCTCGCTTTCCCAACTCCTCCGCCGTGCCAAGCTCACAATAATTCCTCAACAGATGCCAACATCACCCAACTAATATTGAAGGAGAATAGGAAGTGATCCCACACTTTAATTGCAAATGGACAATGGATGAAAAGGTGATCGATTGTCTCCTCTTTTGCCGTACACATGAAACAAACATTGGGAAGGATGAGGGCTCTCCTCTAAAGATTATCGACGGTTAGGATTCTCTTCCTACCCATGAGCCAAACAAACACCGCCACCATAGGAGGGCACCATAGAACCAATGATGAAAGGGGTGAGGAGTCAACGGCTTGCTCGACAGTTCCACTATCAAACAGTCTGCATAGTGATTTGACAGAAAACTTCCCTGAACAATGCTTACCCCAAATGATACGATCCTCAGTATGAGCATTAGGTTTGAGATTTTTAAAGAAGCACAGTAAACTGACAACCTCATCAAACTCCTCATCTGTCAAATCCCTGCGACGGGGAGGAGACTAAGAAATTGAGCTCCCATCAATCGTGTAACACTCAGCCACAACAACAAAATGGTTGGGCGCAAGGCGAGCCACCTTAGGAAACAAATCCTGAAGCGTCTTGTCACCACACCATTTAACGACCCAAAAATGAATGTGTTTTCCATTTCCCAGACTAAGAAAAATACCTTTTCAAACTATATGTTCAATGGCCGCAATCGCTTTCCAGGAACCTGAAGCTTTGTAAAGGGAAGAAGTCGGAACGAACCAGCCACCTTCATGAGTACCATATTTGTGCGCCACCATATCCCTCCATCGTCTGCCCTGCTCGGTCACAAATCTCCAGCTCCATTTACCTGTAAGGGCCAAATTCATGTCTGCCAGACGTTTCAAACCAACTCCTCCATCTTTGATTGGCTTGCACACGTCCTCCCACTTTAGAAGATGAAATTTCCTCCCCTAGTTGTTTCCTTTCCAAAGAAAGTCCCTCCTTAACCTTTCTAAGTTTATTCAGCACCGCCACTGGGCACTTAAATAAAGACATGAAATACATAGGCATGTTGGAGAAAGCAGTCTTTAGGAGAGTGAGACGGACTCCCAGAGGGAGATATTGGCTTTTCCAGGCAGTGAGTTTCCATTCAATCCTCTCAATGACTTTATCCCATAGATGTTTAGGCAGTTTCCCAATACAGAGAGGAAGACCGAGATAACATGACAGGAAAGCTCCCGGTTTACAACCAAAAGTACCATCCATGCGGCTTAATTCATCCTTTCCCATATGCACTCCCAACGTCTTTGCTTTGGTGACGTTAATTTTCAATCCCGAGGCCCCTTCGAAACATACCAGAATTTTGCATAAATTATCCACAGACTCTACCTTCGCATCGCAGAAAAGCAACGTGTCATCAACATACTGCAGGTGACTAAAATGCTCTCCCTCTCTCGTTCCTTGAAACCCTTTAAATAGCCCATTCTCTTCTCCTTTTTGAAGCATTATACTCAATGCTTCCCTAACAACTACAAACAAATAAGGGGAGATTGGATCTCCTTGCCTCAGACCTCAAGATGCACTGAAGAAACCTTTAGGAGAGCCATTAACAAGAACAGAGAAGGAAGCAGAGTGAAGACATGCACCAATCCAGTCCCTCCACTTGCTACCACACCCCAGTCTATGGAGCATGTAGTCCAAAAAGTCTCAGTCTACATGATCATAAGCCTTCTCAATGTCTAGCTTACAGACTAGCCCGCTCTTCTTCTCTCTGTCCCTGCAGTCAATGCATTCATGAGCTATAAGCGCATTGTCTAAAATCTGCCTACTTCTCACAAAAGCACCTTGTTTTCCGAGATAACCATGGCGAGAACCTCCTTGAATCTAGAGGCTAGAATCTTAGCACCAACCTATAGGGGCACCCGATGAGACTAATCGGCCTATAGTCAAATAATTTTTCAGCCCCTTCAATCTTAGGGATTAGAGCAATGAATTTAGCTCCAAGGTTCTTAGATAGGCAGCCTTGCTCCGAGAACTCAACAATGAGGTCGATTATGTCTTCCTTCACAACATGCCATTTTTTTTTGGAAAAAGGCCATAGGGAAGCTTTCGGGGCCCAGGACCTTATTGTCGCACATAGAATCAAGGGCCGCTTTCACCTCTTCCTCTGAAAAAGGTCTTTCTAAACTTGCTGCGTCTTCTGAAGAGATGAATGAATTGGAGGTTATCCAATCTCGGCTACTCCCACCTCTCTCCCAAAAGAAGATGAAGTTCACGATAGATTCACATATCTTATCCTTATTCGTAACAGAAACCCATCAACTTCCAGGGAGGAGATTCTATTATTCCGAGCTGTAGCACTAGCGATGCTATGAAAAAACCGAGTGTTCTTGTTGCCCTCCTTGGGCCACACAGCTCTCGATCTCTGCAGCCATTTAATCTCTTATCTAGCTTTGCTTGCATAAGAAGTTGACAGATCTTCCCTCTTCAATCCGTCTTCCGGGGATAAGAAACCACTTTCTTCTAACAAATTTAGTTGATGAATCTCTTCAGCCATATTGTCAAATTCTCTCTCTCTTCCCACCAGGACCTCTTTCTTCCAACACTGTCATTTTTCTTTAAGCATCTTGAGTTTTCTGCTGAATTTATATCCAGCGTAACCAACAACTATGAAAGAAGCCCACCAATCTGCAACTAGTTGTTCAAAACCATCCACTTCCATCCAAGCTAATTCAAACTTGAATGGACGAGGGCCCCAATTGATATTTTCGACTTCTAAAACAATAGGCTTCTGATCTGAGGTGACCTTAGGGAGGGCACGCTGAATCGCCATGGGGAACCGTTGGAGCCAATCCGCTGACAGAAGAAATCCAACCCCATCTTTTAGACGAGTACCTTAACTTGTTTCATGGGCCAATTGTTGCTTCAGTGCCCATCGTTATTGATCGAATCAACAAACTGAGAAGAGATTTTCTTTGGCAAGAAGGGGCCTTTAAAATCAAATTGCTTCTCTTGAATTGGAAAGAAGTTCGTGATCAGGTGCTTGGAGTCTATTAATGAAGCTTTACTAGGTAAATGGGTGTGGCGCTTTGGGGTGGAGGTGTAGGGTCTGTGGAGAAAGATTGTGGCTGCTGAGTATCGCACCACCTCCGTGGGTTGGTGGACAAAGGATTCCTCCCTTTACCATGCCTCTTCTATCAGGAAGGCTACTACGAAGGTGGCCTCAAAGGGTTTTTTTTCCGATTTTAATTTTGTAGTGGGAGAGGGCTCTAAGGTGAGGTTTTGGGATGATATCCGACGTCGTGATTCTATGCTTAGATTTTCCTTTCCTATTTTGGCTAGTCTATGCCCTGTGGCTAATATTTTGGTTCCTAGCTATTGTTTCCAAGCTGATTCAGGAGGCGTTTGAGTTTCTCCTTACATGAGGGATCTGTTTGATAGTGAATTCGATGATCTGTTATGCCTTTTGTCTCACTTGCAGGGTCCATGAACATCACCGGGTGTTGAAGATTCGCTAGTTTGGTGTTTTGGGAGCTCTAGCAGATTTCGACCACGTCCTGCCAAATTTTATCCCAGACTATTCTGGGGGGAGATCAGCCCTACACCTCGTTTCTTTGGAAGTATGGGGCTCCTCTAAAGATCTCAGTATTCACTTGGTTAGCAGCGAGAAATAGAATTCTCACCACAGATAACCTCGAAAGCAGTCGATGGTCCTTCCTAATGTGTGCCTGTTGTGTATGAGAGCTAAGGAGTCTGTTGACCATCTTTTCATCCATTGCTCTTTCGCTAAGGTGGTTTGTTCTAGTATCCTTCGGGCGGCGAGCATGTGTTGGGGATGCCTAGGTCTATTGAGTGACTTTTTAGATTGTGGCATGATAATGGTGGTTGCTCTCTTGGTCGCCCTAAATGGAGGCTGGCCCTACTCGCTTTGCTATGGTCTATATGGCTAGAGAGAAACTAATGCAAGGGCATTTTCACACTGAGTTTGAGTGTGGTGATCAGTGGGATGAGGGAGCACACTCGGGGTGGGTGGCCCATGTGAAGCGGAACCCATTTGATGTGAGGCTCATGGGGAGGGTTCGGCTGAGGACCTAACCCATGGAATGTGGGGCACGGGCTATGAGGTAAATGGATTGATTCACTACACTATCGGTTCGAGCTTTTAGAGCAAGTGGTTAGTTGTCTCGCATCAAAGTGGTATCAGAGCAAGAGCTCTCGTGTTCGAGATTCCTCATTAGAAATGATTAATGCCCACGTTTAGGGTGGGTGCCTCATGTGAGGCGGAACCCATGTAATGTGAGGCCATCGAGGGGGATTCGGCCGAGGACCTAACCCATGAGATGTGGGATCCGGGCTATGAGATTAAGGGATTGATTCGATACACTCTATCAGTTTAAGCTTTTAGAGCAAGTGGTTAGTTGTCCTGCATCAAAAACAATCATTGTGTCCATAACCAGAGTTGTTCTTCGGGTCGGTCCGCACTCTGTTTTTGGGTTTCTTTTTGGGGGCTTTGTTCTTTTAAAAAAAAAAAAAACAAAAAATAAAAAAAATTATCTCTCTTTTTCCTGTTTGCTTTGCTTTGTTTTCTTTTCTTGTTTTTGTTTTTGTTTTTCTGTTCTTGTTGTTTTTGTTTTCTTTTTTGGCTGTTTGGCCTTAATAAATTTGCTTCATCCTTCAAAAAAATTTGTTCCCCCCCGCGTCTACTTGTGACATAGCATTTAGAAGAATAAGCTGAGATTTGAAATACATATCACAAATATATGGACACAATTTGAAGATAACAATGTCATTATGTGGCACATGCATCATCGACAAATAAACTACTGTGGTAAAAAGAAAGTCCTTCCTTACACAACAGGAAATCTTGACACTCACCTCACCTTGATGAGCAACTACAGATTGGCTTGGTTTGTTTGCTGATGGCGATCGAAGATCCCATATAAGTAGGTGGTGGTCATCACCCACTGAACCAAACAGATTTTCATGCCTCAAATGCCATGCAACATCTTCAACAACACCTTCATGGACCTGTACTCACAAATTACATGGGCCTGCTGATGACATCACAACACCTCCATTTTTCTATTCATTTGAAGGAATAATAATATGCTCAGATTTCCTGTTTGTACAAGCAGGGCATGTGTTCCACAATCTAAACTGTTGATATAATGTCAGATTTCCTGTTTGTACAAGCAGGGCATGTGTTCAGCAATCTAAACTGTTGATATAATGTAACCCACCAATGGATAAAGCAGGTCCCAAACATATCCTGGATTGGAAGATCCTCACCACCAATCTTGGGCCTCTCTTATGTCCTCTTTTCAGTTGAACGTGGACCATTGTTCCATCTCCCTTCTTAATCTATTTGCAGGCCACATATTGAAATGCTGGGATTTTTCCTATCAAAGCAATTTTTGGGGGCACAGTCTGTCCAGTGGGTCCCAATGGGCAATCGTCTGGAACAGAGAACCGTGGGCCTTACTTCTACAAACTGAAAACCTGAGCGCACTGTGATATCCACATGTCAAAGATCATATAATTCTTCTTTGCAGTATTAAACTGAAGAAGATTTATAGGATCCTGAGCCTCAGTGACTGTACAACTTTTGCTGAAACACAGGATGTCATAAATGTGTTGCCTGTCACCTGTAGTTAGGTGATCTGGACAGTTGATCTGACATTGTCACACCAGAGTCCACATTTCCAGACTTACAGCTCTTATAAACATTAAATATGAGAAGTTTTCGAAACATGAGAAGTTCTCAAGTCCAACTGGTTAGATCACAAGTTACAGTCCATCCAGTGGATAACTTCCAACCTATTAAGTAGGCACGACATCCAACCTTTCCATTATATTAGGCCCATCAAGAGGATAACCTAATGCAAAAATCAGCCCCACAAGCTTATCAGGTGGACCGCACCATTAAAGAAATGCCTAGCTATCTCTAAATAGCAAAATACAAGTGTAGTCCACCCAATGAATGGATGTGGCTGATTTTTGCACAAGGTTATCCTCATGATGGGGCCAGCCTATTGGACAGGTTTCATTTTGCACACACATAAAAGGTTGAAAGTTATTCGCTGGGTGGACAGTAACTCAGAGTCCAACCAGTGGGACTTGAGACCTTCTCTTGGAACACTTACCTTAAAAATCTGTTGAGCCTCGAGAACCTTGTTTTTAGGAGTCGTGTTGACATCCCACAAGCATATCTGAGCATCATCAGAACCACTCAGTAGATGTCCCTGCTTGAAAACGCTCCAAGAAAGACCATAGCCTTCGGTGTTGTGGCCTCTCAGCCTCAAATCAGGATTGCATGCACCGTCTAGAGGGGGCTTAGATTGATGATTTCTATAGTCGAAAACATACACCTCTGCACTAACTGTCTTTGTTGCAATGAAAAAAGGATTTTGAGGCATATAGCGAGCTCGGTTAACCTCTCCATCATGATTTATCTGCTGAATTATTTGAACCTGCAAAACAATTTAAAAAATTAATAAAAATAATGTTTTAGCCATCATGGCATTTTCAATGCCTCCATTGTTTGGAGAGTTCCCACTATCGTCGAGCTATAACTTGCATGTCATTCCATGTGAAATCTAGAAAACCAAAACCCAATCCTGAAAAGATAACTGCACATTCATGGAGTTCAAGATGTCTCCAACCTCCTACTGTATGGGTGGCACTTCAATGGTGATCAGGACTGATTATTTAGTGGGCTACCACGTGGAAGGGCCACATGCCAAAAACAAGTTGATCAAGCAAAATGCACAGCGACCCACCAAATTATGATCGCAATACATGTTTGCCACATGCGCAGTGAAGATCATTGATTCAAATATCATCCTATACAACTCAACAAACTCAGTATCGTTCGATTCCTATCAGTTTCAGTCCAAACAGAAATGAGTCTCCAGATCTATAACAGATCAAAACCAATCAATACGGGACCGAAACAGATGAGTTGCAACTGTTTCGATCCCCAGGCAAGTCGCACTCCAAAGCTTCTATTTAAATCCTTGGTGACAAGGCACCTCATAGAACTTCGACGAAGCACATATCTTGATAGCACTTCTCTACCTGAATATATTACGGCTGCGGCCAGCTCATAAATGGTTGATTACAGATGTTTTACGATCGACTGCCTACCAGACATCAACCTCCCTCACAGCAGTGGTATGCCAGCCCAAGTCTCTACCCCAAAGGGCAAGCAAGCAAAGGAAGTATATGGATGGGTAGTTGCTAAACATATGGACATGTTAACATGATTAATACTTATCAGACACACCCCCCCCCCCCCCCCCCCCCCCCCCCACAAAGTTAGTAAGCCCCAATTACAAATTGAAATGAAAAGACTAAAATGCCCCTCTAGTGCGATAAAAAAGCACCACCCCAAACAATTAGTGTGGACCATATGGGCAACACAATATGTATGGTCACATCCAATAGACCATGGTCCACTATATGTACCATGGTGGGCCACATGCACATACACTAAAAGAGATAAGATGGGCCACATGACTGTACAGCCCACTATATCTTCCAGAATTAACAAAGGGTCTACCAAAACTGATCCTTGACTTACTCGATACATGTAGTCGTACTGGGGTAACATAGCCCCAGGCTGCACCTTAGCCCAATATCACATGCTACCCATAAAGAGGAAATTGCAAATAGTTAAGGTCTAAAGCAAAAGGTGTCAGATGATCCAGCTGAGCACAACTTCTTAAGTGATTTTTCAATTATTATTATTTTTTTGTGCATTGATTAAGAACTAAAAACCTAGCTTTCCAATTGGACATGCCATGAAGGAAAGATATGATCTCTAGATCCGAATATCAGATCATTGAGATTTTCTTTGTAAGTCATTTGTGCCAAAACTGGGCTCCTTTGCATCATAAGAGGTTTTGTTTTGTGTTAATGGTTGTGATTATGGGCCTACAGCCCATGTCTTGGGATGCGTTGGGAATATCGTTTTTTGTATAAGGGGTATAATTGCCAGTTTTGCTTTTAGTACTAAAGCATATAGGGAGAGAGTGGGGGCATGTAGCCCTAGTCTTCTCTTCTCTTTTCTTAATTTCCTTCTCTCCTTCTCTTCTATTTTCTCTTTTCTATACCAGCTTACATCGTATATGAGTGATCCTAGAAGTGGTATAGACCCTGTAATTCCTCCTGATCTAACCTAAGTTGATGGATCTGCTTTTTGAGGGCCTTCCAAACATGTAGGGAACTGATCGGACGGTAAGGGAAGCACGTTTCATCATTATTTTGTGCAGAAAACATGTTATTTTCTACATTCTTCCCCACGTAGAAGAGAATGCTCACAAAAAGAAGTGCCCATGCCCTGAACTATCATGACGCTTGCTGATCTCTCGTGAGGTGATGCTAAAACAATTTGTTTGTTGAGTTATGCGGAAGCCGTTTTGTTGTAGAATATTCTCTATCGTTAAGATATATGCGATGTGAGTTGGTATTGATGTGGATTAGGGTGATAACGAGCCAAAAATCTGTGTTATTTTATCGTAAAAATGTAAGTTGTATGTGGATCTCCTCTAAGGTCGGCGTTTTTTTTTTTTTTTTTTTTTTTTGGTGTTTAAGTAGATTATGGAATATCTATGGGCCCCAAGTATAGTTGTCAATTCCTCATCTCTTGGGGAAATGTTTGGACTTTCCTTCAATGCATCAATAACTTTTGTGAAGTTTAATGGAAAGAATTACCTTCTGTAAGCCAAATCTATCGAGGTGTTTCTCTTAGCCCACGAAAAGGATCAGTTCCTTATAGATCTTAAGCGAGTGAATCTAATCCAGAATACAGGCAATTGATGTGTGAGGATGCCTAGTTTCATTCCTAATTATGGAATAGTAAGGAGTTTGAGGTGAGTTCTAATTTGGTTTTCTTAAACATGACAAAGGACATTTGGGACACTATGAGAAGATGTACTCCTCAAAACAAAATATTTCTCAGATGTATTAGTTGTATGAGGAAATCTTATCTTTTGCAAAAGGGGAATAAGCTCATTGGTGAATATTTCGCAAGTTGACTGGAATATGGGAAAAGCTAGCCATATATCACCCCATTACCTCAGTTATCACCCTTACGAAGCAGAGGGAGGATATGAATGTAGTAAAACTTTTATCTAAATTGCCCAATGAATATCAACTAAAAAAGGATCAGATTTTTTTGAGGAGTTTCCATTTCTTTAGTGGTCTAAATTGCCCAATGAATATCCACGGACAAAGGATCAGATTTTTTGAGGAGTTTCCATTTCTTTAGTGGCGAGGATTTATCCAAGACTTGAACGAATTGACACTTAAGTTAATGCATCTGATAAAACAACACTAGCCTGTTCATCTGGTTATTCTGGCTTTCGTGGAGGTTGTGGTGGTCATGTTGAGCGTGGTCCTCGTGGTGGCAGAGGTGGTAGATTCCCAGGAAGAGGTAGAGGCAGTTGTGGTGGTAGAGGAGAGCATACAAGTATTCATTGTGGCCTGATAAATCATACAATAAACTTTTGTTAGGATCTTCATGGAAAACACCCAAGGACTAACCAAGCCTTTATGGTTAAGGACACTTCTTCCGATGGTAAATCCACTACTCTTACTTTATCTAATTCTGATGATGATCAGATTAGTGTTTCACTATCACAGGATGAATATGCACGTTTTCTATCTTCTTCTAGTGGCTTTACATCCAACAATGTTGCATTCACTTCTACAACCACTTTTCTTCAGTCAGGTAAAGTATGTCCTTTGTCATCTTCTTCCCCCTCTTAGATCATCGACTCTAAGTCATCCAACCATATCTCTGGTAATCACAATTTCTTTTCTTCTTTTGATAATGTTTCATCAAATATGTCGGTTACTTTAGATGATGGTACGTCATCTAATGTCATTGGTGTTGGTATTACTCAACCTAATGCATCAGTACCCTTGTCGTCCATTCTGTATAAACCCAATTTTCTATTTAGTTGATTATACATAAGTAAACTAACAAGGTTTTTGAATAGTACAGTATCATTCCTTCCTTTTTGTAGTGTGTTTCAGGACTTCAAGACGGACAAGACAATTGGTGGAGGTCGTGAGAAGAATGGAATGTACTACCTAGAGAATGAACTAGAGGTGTGGCGGTGCATTCTACAGATTTGGCAATTCAATGGCACCATCGTTTAGGCATCCTTCTCCCCAAAATTCCAACTCTTCCATCTCTTCCCAATGTGTCCAAGTTGAAGAGCGAAGCATGCAAGCTGAGTAAACATCATAGAGCCCACTTTCATTTAAGAATTGATTCAAAAAGTGATATTCCATTTAAATTAGTCCACAATGATGTGTGGGGACCAACTCAATTCCCTAATTTATTAGGTTTTATGTACTTTGTCCTCTTTATTGATGATTATTCTAGGATGACATGGTTATCTAATAAAGCATAGGTCTAAAGTCTTTCATGTACTTATGAATTTTTATAATAAAATAAAAAATCAATTTGGTGCGAAATTGTGTATGTTGAGTTTGGATAATGCCCTGGAATTCGTTTCTCAAAATTTTCAAACATATTTATAAAGTCAGGGCATCATTCATTAGATCTCTAGCTTACACACCACAACAAAATGGGGTGGTTAAACACAAGAATAGACATCTAGTGGAAGTTACTTGAGCCTTGTTATTAGAAATGAATGTTCCCCAGTTTTTTTTTTTTTTTTGGTGAAGTAGTTCTTATTGTATGTTATTTGATTAATAGAATGCATTCACTGGTTTTAAATGGCAAAACTCCGTTCTCCTTGTTGTTTCCTAATCAACTAGTTTTTCCCGCTCCCCTCAAAGTGTTTGGTTGCACTTGCCTTTTTTTTTTTTAATGACGACAGGATGTCCCCGCCCCTTTTTAAGGTGAGACTATTCCCTGTGGATGCACGCAATCACCCCTTTTTTTTTGTTGCACTTGCTTTGCTCATATATCTCGGATATTCAAATACTCAAAAGGGTTATCAATGTTATTCCCCTAAACTTAAGAAATATTCCCGCTAATGTCACTTTTTTTAAAAATGTTTCATTCTATGTTAAAAATCAGTGTACTATTGAAGTCACATGTGTGAAAGCTCCCTTGCCAAATGTATTTCCTTCAAATTTTGATGTTAAGATGCCATCGCCACCTCAAAAGGATTTCACGCAGACTTACTACAAGAAAATGAGAAAAGACCAAGCATTACAAACTATTCATTTTCAATCCACATAATTGACTACTGCACCTACCAAGGTTATTAGTTATTTTGAGTCTCCTAAGGTTGCCATTGATCTTCCTATTCTTGTCCGAAAAGGTAAACGTTCTTGTGTTACTCTATCTCATCTCTAATTTTGTTACCCTTACCCATTTGTCTACAAATTATCGTAAGTTTGCCCTTAGCTTGTTTGTTGTACCCATTCCTAAGCCTATCCATGAGGCATTGTTTGACAAGGTGTCTCGTATCGGTATCGGTTGGCGTAACGGTGTCATCCGAAACCGATACGGATACGGGGGCGTAACGGCGATACGGGCGCATAACGACCCGTAACGGTGCAATTTTTTTTTTTTTGCCAAAAAAAAAAAGAAAAAATATGGATTAAATCCGGAATATTCTAAGCATTCCAAATATGCATTCATTTATAAATTGAAACATGTTTATGGTGGTGTAACGGTCTACTCTTTGGTGAGAAGTTCTATTGGACTGTCTGATTAATTTTTGAACAAGGTAACCTGAATTTAATTACAAAATTCATATATTTAAATTTCTAAATATAATTTATATATTTAACAACTTGATATCATTTCTCCCAATAGCTCTTTAAAAAAATGAAATTAAATTCAGGTAGATGGCGTTGCCAATTTGGGGCTGACTTGAAGGACCAATCTATGCTCCAAATCAGCCTCAAATTCATGCAATTTATTGCCATTATCCTACTTATGAATTGGTGGACATTTATTGGATAGTGAATCATGAAAAATTTCAAAAGGCCCTATTTTAAAAAATAAAAGTCCACAAATTAACAATTAAAACTATTCAAATAATTTGATTTTGGCATTGTGAGTTAGCAATTACAGTCCATAATTTAATTGCTAAATTTTAAGTTAATATGTCTCGTGTACAATTTTTCAAGGCCCGAATTAGGCAGGACTCGGATTGTGAAGTGTAGCACACATGTCAAAGTTTTTTGGGCCCCACCCGTGATGTGTTATATCCACACCGTCCATCTATTTTGCCAAATAATTTTAGGGCATGAGCCCAAAAATGATGCACATCCAAAGCTCAAGTGGACTGCACCATAAGAAACAATAATAATTAAACGTTCACCATTAAAAATTTATTGAGGGCTACAAAAGTTTTAGATCAAATTGACATGTGTGTTTTCCCTTCATTCACGTCAGTGTGACCCTATTAATAGGTTAGATTGAAAATAAACATTACAGTGGACTTTAAAATTTTTTTAATGGTGAGTATGGTGTGGTCCACCTGAGATTTGGATATTACTAATGTTTTGGATCTTGACATAAAATGACGTGGCAAAATGGATAGACGACATGGATAAAATATATACATCATGGTGGGGCCCACTCGGGTCTGATCAGATTGAATGGAAAATAAACATTACGGTGGACCCTACGAATTGTTTAACAATGAAAATCATTATCTACGCTGCTATTTTTGGTGTGGTCCAGATTATCTTTGGATATAATTCAATTTTTTGGTAGTGCTCTAAAATGATATCTGAAAATAGATGAACGGTGTAGATATAATAAATACATCACCGTGGAGCCCACGTAACTTTGATCTCCTTTGAACCGTTCGTACAACTCGAAGCTCAAGGAGTGTCAACGCTCGTCTTAGCGTGACACGTACCTACAGCAGCTAGCTGCTGCGTGGTACACCTGCAAAAAAAAAAAAAGGGAGCGCGAGGGAAACCGAAAAGAAAAAAGAAAAAGAAAAAAGAGGGAAAAAAGAGAGAAGAAAAAAGAGGGAAAGAGGGAAAAGGGGGGAGAGAGAGAGAGAGAGAGAGAGAGAGAGAGAGAGAGAGAGAGAGAGAGAAAAGGAGGAGGAGGAGCCGCAGCCGCAACCGCAGCAGGGCCGCAGCTGCAACTGTCGGAGAAGAAGAAGAAAAGGAAGAAGAAGAAGAAGAAGAAGAAGAAAAGGAAACAGGTAAGTTTTTTTTTTCTTT
Organism: Magnolia kwangsiensis; assembly: GCA_037074715.1. Taxonomy (NCBI): domain Eukaryota; kingdom Viridiplantae; phylum Streptophyta; class Magnoliopsida; order Magnoliales; family Magnoliaceae; genus Magnolia; species Magnolia kwangsiensis. The sequence goes on from CM073571.1 coordinate 171,316,990, forward strand.
CCTTTTTTTTTTTTAAAGGGCCGTAACAGCCGTTACGGGTCCGTAACGGCCGTTATGCCCCGTAATGGCCGTTACGGTCACATAATTTTGTAACGGCCGTTTCGACCCCGTATCGCGTAACGGTGTCAACCGTTACCGTTACGTATCGGCCGATACGGCCGTATCGTAACGGATACGGGACACCCTGTGATGAAAATTGGAAAAAGGCTACCAATATTATTAGTTCTTTTGAGTCTTCTTAGGTTGTCAATGATCTTCCTATTGTTGTCCCAAAAGGAAAACGTTCTTGTGTTACTCATCTCATCTCTAATTTTGCTACTCTCACCCATTTGTCTACAAATTATCATAAGTTTTCCCTTACCTTTTCTGTTATACCCATTCTTACGTCTGTCCATGAGGCATTGTCTAATGAAAATTGGAAAAAAGCTATGGATGAAGAGATGGAAGCCATGTAGTCTAATGATACCTAAAAGCCGATTGATCTTCCATCAGGTAAGACTCCAATCAAGTGTAGATGGATGTACACCATTATGTTCTTACCTGATGGATAAATTGATTGTTACAAAGTCAGGCTAGTCACCAAGGGGTATACACAGATTTACAAAGTAGATTATCTTGATACATTTTCAACAATAGCTAAACTTAATTCGATTCGAGTTCTTTTATTAATAATTGTAAATCATGATTGGCCTCTTTTCTAGCTAGATGTAAAGAACACATTCCTACATGAAGATTTACATAAGGAAATCTACATGGACGAAGCCCCTGGGCATGTTGCTCAGGGAGAGTCATCTAAATTATGCAAGTTAAACAAATCTTTACATGGGCTGAGGCAATCACCATGGGCATGGTTTGAGAAGTTTAGTGATGTGGTTGTGTTGTTTAGATTAAAAAGAAGTAAGGTAGATCACTTTGTTTTTTCAAAGCACTTTACATCTCACCATATAAAGCTTGTTATGTATATGGATGATATTATAGTGACTGGTGATGACTTGGAGGGTATTAAGAAGTTGAAGTCATACCTTTAAACTCAGTTTCATATCAAAGATCTAAGTCTTCCTCAATATTTTCTAGGCATTGAAGTGGCAAGATCGAAAGTTGGAATAAATTTATATCAAAGAAAATATGTTTGTAAGTTATTAGAAGAGACAGGTATGTTGGGTGCCAAACTGGTTAATACACCAATGGATCCTTACCTCAAGCTTGAACCCGAAAAAGGAGAAGTGTTAGAAGACCCTGGTAAGTACAAGATACTTGTTAGCAAGCTCATTTATTTGACCATCACAAGGCTTGAGATTGCATGCCCAGTCAATGTGGTGAGCCAGTTCATAAAGTCCAAGAACATCACATCTAGTAAAAGTTATGAGAATTATTACGTATTTGAAATGTTTAAATGGGAAGAATATCTTATACAAGGCTCGTGGCCATCTCCAGGTAGCCGGTTATTCATATGCAAATTATGCAAGGTCAAGATGTGATAGAAGGTCGACTATGGGTTACTGCATCTTCCTAAGTAGTAATGTGATTACTTGGAGAAGTAAGAAGCATAATGTAGTTGCTAGATCAAGTGTTGAAGCTGAATACAGGACAATGGCGCATACAACTCGTGAACTTATATGGTTAAAGTTTCTTCTCGAAGAATTAGGATTCGAAGTACAGGTTCCAGTGTCATTACATTATGACAATCAAGCTAAGATACATATTACCAATAATCTAGTGTTTCATGAGAGAACGAAGCATAGAGATTGATTGTCATTTCATTCAAGGAGAGATCCACATACCTTATATTTTATCCCACGATCAAGTTGCAAATTTATTCACCAAGGCTCTTGAAAAGTCTCAGTTCAACAAACTAGTCTCTAAGGGGGCACTTGGCACATGGTATTATATGGGATTAGGTGGGATGGAATTGCATTTGGTCCCATGCAAATTCCATCTGGCGTTTGGGGAGGACGGGAAGGGTCAAGATTAGGTGGGATGGAATTGCATTTGGTCACATGCAGGATTTCCGTGGATTTTGAAATCCACTACACATGTGGGCCCCACATTAATGCATGTGTTTTATCCATGTCATCCATCCATATATGCCCTTAAAGTGTGACATTCTGGTTATATATGTGTATAGGTGACTGACATCCATTCTGAATTTAGTTCATTGATTACAATTCCATGGTCCGCCAAACGGGGTTTTGCTTAATCCAGTGTTTTTCCCATGGTGAGAATTTTATCCCAAACATGGGGATTGGATGGCCAAAATAGCATGGTATTTCCATGACATGCAATCATTGTGCAATAATGGTGTTAATCCCATCTTATACAATTCTATAGTCCATTCCATTTAATCCTATGGACCAGATATGCCCTTAGCTGGACATGCAAGACATTTATTCTCCGACTTGAGGGGGAGTGTTAACGGTTGTGGTTATGGGCCTATGGCCCACCTATTTGGTCTTGGGATATGTTGGGAATACTGTTTTTTGTATAAGGGGTATTGTTGGCATTTTTGCTTTACTTAACTATATAGGGAGAAAGAGTGGGGGGTGTGTAGCCTTATTCTTCTCTTCTCTTTTCTTAACTTTCTTCTCTCCTTTTCTTTTCTCTTCCATTCTTTTCTATACCAGCTTACACTCTGTATGTGAACTTGCTTTATGGCACATACAATAAGCTGAACATATAACCCACTAGAAACCAACAACTAAACTATGAAGCTCTGTTCAATTGTTTTTTCTTAATACATTCATCAACTCCCATTACGGTTCTTTGTGCACTTTTTCTACCCATGGACATTGATATGATTAGAAAGGAGCTCTACTAAGCCGACGTGTGTACAAAGCAGGTCATGTACATGCTACACCTGCCAGCATAGCACAGTGGTACTAGATCCAATCCATCCACAAGAGGATGCCACTATGTAGATGCTCTCGCCCAAGAATCAGGTTGGTCCACTTGTCAGGAGGGCCACAGGTTACAAAACGAATGTATGGCAGAAAAGAAAAAACTTGGCTAAGTTTTCTTACCCATCTAATTGCTCCTAACATTGTCACCTACCTGCTAAGTGGACCAGATTTATTTTTAGACGAGAACAATTACAAGGTCAGACCTGCCTAGTGGACAGCTTGGATATTGCACCTATCAGTCACCCTAGCACCTGTAATGGCATGTAGGTGTCTTGTACATGTGTGCAGGCTTAGCGAAACTCACTACAAGATGAGCATATTTTCCTAATTGGTGTATTGAATCACTTTTTAGATTCTGAGATTCCAACACCAGGAATTTAGCTCATGGAATCTCATATCAAGGCAATAGCTCCGACTTTAGACTCACATATTTTATAAGCATTTCAACCTGACCATCCAAAACAAAAACATTTTGACCTGAGATATAGGAACCTCATATCGACGCAATAGCTCCCATTTTAGAATCACATGTTTCTTAAGCATTTTGCCCTGCGATATCAGATTTCAGCAGATGACAGTTCCTCCCCCACTCATGTATTCTACAAGCAACTTTAGTACGGAGATATTGAATGGAAATAAACCTCTTGGGATTGGAGGTGTTACTTTTGGGAGATATGCATCCCTTGGATGCTAGAATGATGATGGTCATTGGATGTTCTCTGTTAAGAGATAGCAAGGGCCATATGACCTTTTTCATGTTGTTATTTCTGTGAGTTTTTGAAATGTTTGCTAGATGAACTCTTACACAACTAGACAGTACCCAAAATAAGATACATTAACTTTTGGACAAGGTCTGAACAATTTTCTACTTCAGGAGCTACAGATTGCAGGCATGAAACAATGGAGTAAAATGGTCAATGCTTTGGGTCAGAGACAAAATGTGACAACCAATTAATGCAGTTAAAAAGTGAAGATAATTTGTCAAAAAAAAAAAAAAAGAAGTCAGTGTCATTTATCAAATGAGCACTGCTAAAGGTACTTGCAGAGTTGGATAGAGTTGTCCCAACTCCCATGCAGATGTGCCAACCTGAAAGATGAATGAGACATCTGGGTCACTCACCTGGTGCCGATCAAGGTGAACATGCCCAGCCCAAAAATCAGGGCAGTCCGCTCATTAGGTTGGCTACACTTTTCTTCTTCTTCTTTTTGCCTTTTTTCTTTTGAAGGATTATGAAAATTTTATTGAAGAAACAAAACAATGCAAAAGGATGAAGAGGCATCATCCAAGATACAAACAGGATGGAAAACCCTGGAAAACCCCAAAAGAATCCCAATGATTTCCCCAAGGATCTTCACCACAGCTGCTCATTCCAAAATCAAACTCTTCAGAAAAACCACCACCTCAGTCACCTAACATGACTTATCTCAGAAAGTCGGATTATTGTGTTCTCCCCAGATTGCCCAAAGAACCACAAGCATGGTAAATGCCATAGAGACACCTTCCTCTTGCAACCCTTCAATCTGCCATACCAAGCCCTAAGCAACTGCCCCATTGAAAATGGCATCACTCATTTCACCCCCATCCAGCTCAATGGACCCCAAACACAACAAAAGCGAAAGGGTAGTGGAAAATAAATGGTTCACCGACTTCTCTCCTCTAAGGCGCATAGGGCAGCAATTGGTTGTAGGAAGCCTTATTTTCATGAGATTGTCAATCGTCAGCACCTTGTTTTTGCCCACAAGCCAAGCAAAAGCTAGGAGGCAAAGTCCCTTGTAAGCATTATATCGGGTCCCTATATGGCAATTTTGAATTCGCAGAATGCAATCCAGCAGATGGGCAGTCATCAATTTCTTAGTCCAAATTTCTCCCAACTTCCACAATCTAGAGGCTTTGTACCGCACAAACATCCAAGGGAACCATCCAACTTCCTCCGAGCTACATTTGCTATGGATCACCTGATTCCATAAAGGCCCTTCCTCCTCCCTGAATCTCCATCACCATTTTCCCAGCAGAGTAAGATTCATGGCTTTGAGACTCTTGATGCCCAAAACCCCATCCTCCTTCGTCTTGTAAACTTCTTCCTAGCTAACTGAGTGGTATTTGTGCTTCGATTCCGAACATTGCCAAAGAAAGTCACCCTCTCCACCCTACGGATGATACTCATCAGGCACAGAATAATGACATATATTTTAGGGGCGTGCTTTACAAGGCTGACTTAATCTGCATAATTCTACCCCAAAGGAGAGAGACCAGCTCTTCCAACCAAATAGCTTGTGTTCCATCTTCTCCACCACCACCACATTCAGAAAATGATTTGCAGGTTTGCGGCTGTAAAGGGGCAAACCCAAATAGGTGGGCGGGACCAAACCAGTATGTTATAACAAAAGGGTTGCGTTGGCCCTTATCAACCAGGCTATATGGCTATAAGATGTGCACCATCACTTTATTTTGGGGGGGTCTTCTTTTATTGTATTTAATGCAATGTGTCCTAATCCACAAAATGATTCTTGATTTGTGTTCAATTAGGGCCTATTTGGTTGACTTGCAGTAGGTCGAGCAGACAGACAACCTTTTTTTTTTAAAGAGTAATATGATCTTTATTCAAAAGAGAGTAATAATACAGCACAACGCTGGCCTACAAATCATGGGCACAACAAACATGACACTAGCAGCAAGGGACAAACTTAAAACACAGACAAATACAAGACTATGGTATTCGTTTGAGGGGAAAATCCAACAAGCTGAGGAGGTGCAGGAAACAATGTTGGACAATGGTCCAGATCTAGATTTGGGTTTTGGTTTTGGAGCAGGTGCTGCTTCTGGATATGAGATGATCTGATGCTTAATCTTAAACAAATGGTGGGTCTAGACATTGGATCTGAAATGCAGTGATGGTAGGACGGGCCTATGACGAAATCAGCAGTAGTGGTGGTAGGTTGCGATGATGATGACAATAGGCAGAGATGGTGCGCAGTGATGGATTACCAGAAACCAAGAACACAGCGGTGGATTGCCAAAAACAATGGCAGCAGACGATGCTGGCTGAAGAAGAAGATGGTGATGGCAAGTTATATCAAATCAAGTCTGATTCCAGGTGTTATTTTTGCGGGTTGTCAAAGATGAGGCTAGATGAAGCAACAGGGGTGCGGTAGACAATGCTAATGTGCTGCGATTGGGTGTTGCATCAGGGCTACTCATGTGATGGATGGTATTGGTATTGGTGGGTTCATGGTCTAGGATTGTAGATGGGTTAGTTAAACGTGGAGGTGGGTTCAATGTTAGGATTGGAATAGGATCTACTGTGGAGAAGATAAATCTGGCAAAAGAACAACGGATGATTGAGATCAGATAGAGGGTATTGATGATGGACAGAGGAGCGATGAACGCCTTTGATACAATGTTATATTTTAGGACTACATGTTGAAGAATATTGTGTTTTCCATTGATGAGAATGACAAGAATATATAGAAGAGGTGGGAAATTTGTAGAGATATTAACAGATATGCATGCATCCATTCATACGGCTATCTATGTATGTATAGTTGTACATATACAACTATACATATTGTCCTATACTCTAGCAGTGTGTTAACTAAGAAAGGCAAGATTTATTTATTTATTTATTCTGACAAACGCAAGATAAGGCCTTAAACAATCAATCACTAAGAGAATTGCTTGAAAAAACTAATTTCGGCTCAAGTTGCCTTCAGTTATTGTCAAGCTGTGCCAATTATACTTTATCTGTCAAGAAGACAAAGTTTGAAGAGCAGCTGTTTTAATATAAGTCGACTACACCATGGTCATAGCCATGGGAAATGATTGCAACCGATCAAACGGCTAAAGAGTTATCTCAATTCTTAATTTAATATGAAGGAAGTCAAAAAATTAAAATATTTTTTAGGAGTAGGGATTGCATCATAAAAGAAGGTACATTCATTTCACAAAGAAGATATATTTTAAAAAACAAGCAAATTAGTTGTTAAGCCCGTTGATATGCCAATTGATGAAATGTTCAGCTCAAGTAAAAGTAGGAAAGCCAATAAAAGATATTGAATGGTACCATAGGCTAGTAGGTCAACTTATATATCTTACCATTACACATCCAGAGATATCTCAAGCCATTGCTCTTCGCAGTCAATTTACACACATTTTGCTCATATGGATGTCGTAACTCGTAAAAAAAAATCCTAAGATATTTTAAGGGTTTTCATTGAAAAGGAGTTCTGATGAAATGTTACTGCAATTTGATAAAATCCTTAGATATTTTAAGGGTTTTCATTGAAAAGGAGTTCTGATGAAATGTTACTGCAATTTGAACATAGTAGAGGGCCGGGTCAGGCTAAGGCTTGGCCAGGGCCGGGGCCACGGCTAGGCTAGGGCTGGCCCTATATGTTAAAGATAAGTTACACATACGCTACATGTATGGTGTACAATTGGTGGGTGTGTGTTTATGAACCATCATGCTCTTCCAGATAATTAAAGTTTTTCAATGGGACACCGTTGTCGAATAAGATTATCATCAACCAAGCATATGCACTGCCCAAGCATCCACCAAATTCATGGACTTAAAAATGTGCATCAATATATCGTTTACGATATAAAGTTGGGTCCACAATTTGGACAGTTTAACTGCATGTGTATCATCGATCACACTACCAGAGTATTAAGGTTCTTCATATTATTATATACACTAGCATACAGATTCTATAGGCTAAGTTACTAATACCTAATGTAGTACATACTATGCAGTATACACTCGGGAAATGGGCCCAGCCTGAACACCGGGCATAGATTTTAAGCCCTAGCCCAGCCCTCAAGCCAAGTTTAGTGGCCCAAGCCCTGGGGCCCTTTATGGCCAGGTCATTGGGGCTGGGTTCGGCTAGCCCGTTGCCACCTCTATGTCTACCTTAGTGGGTGCCAATCCAATCCTGTGTAGAAGTAACAGACATGGTAGCATGCTCTATTGTTGAAGCTGAATGTAGAGTGATGGCTGCAAACAGGCTATGAGTTGGATTAAACCATTGCTTGAAGCCATGGAACTCGCAATCCAAGAACCAATAAAAATGTTATTCGACAATCAAGTGGCTATTCAAATTGCATCAATTCCCATGTTTCGTGAAAGAATCATACAAATCAAAGTAGATTGTCACTTTGTGAGAGAAAAAGTTCAAGTTAGGGTAATTTCAACTCTGTTTGCGAGAACCAAAGATCATTTGACAGATTGTTTTACAAAGGCAATCGCGAAACATAGGTTTCACAAGGCATTATGCAAGTTGGGCATTATTGATACCCCTACTTGCAGGGGAGCAGAACTATCTTGATCTGATCTCTGAATGGTTGAGATTAACGTATGCATAATCCTTATCATATGTGAATCCCATCCTATTGTGTCAACCTTCTAATGTCTAAACCTACCCAATGCATATCTCCTCGTGCGTACTTGAAGGCATTCCCATAAGTATATTGAGAGAGAGAGAGAGAGAGAGAGAGAGAGAGAGAGAGAGAGAGAGAGAGATGTTATATTTTGTTTTAAAATATTATTAAAATTTGAATTTTCAAATTTTCGGTGTTTTCCCTCCACATTTGAAAAGTTGAAGTACTTTTGAGTTGTGGGTTTTGTCCCACATCGGATTTGATAAAGTAAACTATCTTGTATATAAGATAGTATTTTTGCCTAGGGCTTAAGCCCCTTTCAGGGGGCATGTGAATTTGGTCCCGTGGTGGAGCTATGTCAATAGCTCTAATCTATGCCATTGACCACATACGTGCGCGTGCGCGCAGAGCCGAGTCCATGTCCGCGTGAGCGTGTGCGACGCGACGCGACGGGACGGGCTGGGCGCGGGTGCGGTGTAAGTGTACTCGCGTGGGTGTGTGTGTATGGGTACTCGCAGGACTTTACGTGCGAGAGTGTACTCGCACTTGTGCCTTTTCGTTTTAAACTAGAGAGATGCATCCCTTCCGGTTGGTCGCCCCTGTTGGGTTTAAACCTAACGGACCTAACCTTTTCTAAAGGGTGCTTATGCACCACCTCGGAGTCTATATAAAGACTTCCGATTCCAGTTTCAAAATATACGAAAATACTCTCTTATAAAACTCTCTCTGATACGGTTTTTAACATTATTATTGAGTTAATCGCTGAGTCAACTCAGCACTTTCGGATTAAACTGCAAGTGGTTCGAGCCCATGTACAGTGAGTGCACCGTTGGGACCGGGTCATAGTCGTTGTATCTTGGAGGTCGATTGCTTTGGAAACCTGTTGCACTTGGGACACTGTCCAAGGGGAGCAAATTTGATTTCAAGCCGAGTGACTCAGTCACGCCTCGACTCAATTCAATAAGTTTTTCTTTCTCAAAATTTAATTTTCTTTTTTGGTTTCTGATTTTAATAGTATATTTAATTCAACCAATTTTCCAACAATCTTGAAATCGAATTTGTTGAATTACATAAACTATGGCTACAGTAACAGTAAATACTTCTACTGAGTTAGCCAAAATCGAACCGTTCGCTGGACAATCCTTTAAACGGTGGAAACAGAAATTGATGTTCACTCTGACCACCCTGAAAGTTTCATACATTTTATCTAAATCATTTACTATAGATCCAGCAAATCAAAATGAAGTAATAGATGAAAATAATTGTAAAAATTATATTCTAAACTCTTTATCCAACGAACTATATGATGTGTATGCTTCTTACGCATCTGCTAAAGATATATGGACTGCTTTAGAAAAGAAATACATATTGGAAGATGCAGGCGCTAAGAAACATGCAATTGCTAATTTCCTTTACTATAAAATGACAGACGATAAATCTGTCACAAATGAAATTCACGATTTTCAAAGTCTAGTTCACGAACTATCGACAGAAGGAATTAAGTTGGATGAAGTGTTTCTATCAGGAGCGCTAATAGAAAAGTTACCGCCCTCCTGGAAAGAATATAAAAATAGAATGAAACATAAGAAGAACGGTGTTTCTTTAGAAACCACTATCGTACACATACGAATAGAGGAGGCTAATAGAATCAGAGACAAAAAAAGAAAATAAAAATGAGATAGATTCAAAAGCGAATATTGTGCAATCAAGTCGGACAAATAATAAGAAAAAGGGCAACTGTCATAACTGTGGCAAACCTGGTCATTATGCAAATGAATGCAGGCTCAAAAAGAAGAATGCAAACAATCAATTTAAGAAAAAAGGAAACTGCTACAACTGTGGAAAGTCTGGGCATCATGTCAAAACTTGTAGGCTTAAGAAAAATAAAAATAAGCCGCAGGCTAATCTTACAGAAACAGGTAATGAGTCTGACATAGCAGTAGCTGTGGTGTTAGAAGTCTTACTTATAAACAACTTGGAGTGGGTGCTAGACACTGGTGCAACTAGACACGTGTGCAAGGATCGTAACATGTTTACCTCCTACCAAGTATCAGGAGATGATGAACAAGTGTTCATGAGAAATGCTAAAACGTCTCCAGTTGTAGGGAAAGGGAAAGTACTTCTGAAACTCACTTCTGGAAAGACTCTAATGTTGAATGATGTCCTACATGTGCCTGACATTAGAAGAAACTTGGTCTTTGGTTCGCTCCTCAATAAGGCTGGTGTCAAGTTAGTATTTGATTCAGATAAGCTTGCAATGACTAAAAATGGAACCTTTGTTGGTGAGGGGTACTGTAGCAATGGTTTATTCATTGTAAATGTATCCAATGATAATAAGAAAACATCTAGTTCTGTTTATATCGTTGAACCTTTTTATCTATGGCATAGTAGATTAGGTAATGTGAATGTGGCATCTTTAAAGAAAATGAACAGATTAGGTTTATTACCTAATATATCTAATGAAAAGTTTGAAAAATGTGAAACATGTGTACAATCAAAATTCATTAGAAAACCCTTTAAACAAATAGAAAGATCATCTGTTCTATTAGAGTTGATACACAGTGACTTAGGTGATTTTAGAAATCACATGTCTAGAGGTAGAAAAAGATATTATCTAACTTTTGTAGATGACTACTCTAAATTCACTAGAGTATATCTATTAAGGAACAAAGATGAAGCTTTAGATGCTTTTTCTAAATACAAAATTGAAGTTGAAAATCAATTAAATATAAAAATTAAAAGACTTACAACAGATAGAGGAGGTGAATATGAATTTTCTCAATTTAGAAAATTATGTGAACAGAATGGAATAGTTCATGAAACTACAGCTCCTTATACACCAAAACAAAATGGAATAGCAGAACGTAAGAATAGAACTCTAAAAGAAATGATGAATGCCATGTTAAATAGTTCAGGCTTCCCCTCAAATATGTGGGGAGAAGCAATTATGTCTGCTTGTTATATCCTAAATAGGATTCCATCTAAATCTTCTGAACAAACACCTTATGAACTTTGGAATAATCACGTTCATAATTATAAATATATTAAAGTGTAGGGGTGTCTTGCTAAAGTAGGATTACCTGAAACTAAGAAAAGAAAGTTAGGTCCTAAAACGACCGACTGTGTATTTATAGGGTATGCACAAAACAGTGCGGCCTATAGGTTTGTAGTTTTAACAATTAAGGATAATATTCTATATCCTAATACAATTATAGAAGCTAGGGATGCAGAGTTCTTTGAGAACGTATTCCTTATGAAATCTAAATCTATAGGAATAGAAGAAGTTAATGAATTAGATATTGCGTCTACTAGTAAAAATGCTTACGAAAAAATAGTAGAAGAGACACAACCAAGAAAAAGTATTAGGATTAGAAGAGAACCTAACCTAGGAGATGATTTTTTCACCTTCTTAGTAAAAGATGATCTTACAACTTATATAGAAGTTATTAACTCTCCAGATGCAACCTTTTGGAAGGAAGTAATAAGTGATGAGTTAGAATCTATTATATCTAATAATACTTGGGAACTTGTAAACCTACCACCCAGTAACAAACCAATATGCTGTAAATGGGTATTTAGAAAGAAACTAAAACTAGATGGAACTATTGATAAGTTTAAAGCTAGGTTGGTAGCGAAAGGCTTTAAACAAAAGGAATGAATAGATTTCTTTGATACATATTCCCCTGTAACTAAGATTACAACTATTAAAGTCTTAATAGCGATAGCCTCCATATATAAACTAGTGGTACACCAGATGGATGTTAAGACGGCTTTCCTAAATGGAGACTTAGAAGAAGAAATATATATGGAGCAACCTGAGAGTTATAAAATATCAGGTAAAGAAAATAAAGTATGTAGACTAATTAAATCACTATATGGTTTAAAACACTCCTAAACAATGGCATGAAAAATTTGATGGTGTTTTAAAATCAAATGGTTATCATATAAATGATGTAGATAGATGTGTATATAGTAAAATTTCTGAAAATGATTATGTTATTATATGCCTTTATGTTGATGACATGTTTATTTTTGGAACTAATATTAAATTAGTTAATGCAATTAAGAAATTCTTGTCATCTAAGTTTGACATGAAAGACTTAGGAGAGGCTAGTGTGATCTTGGGTATTGAAGTAACCAGGAAAAATAGTGTTATTATATTATCACAATCTCATTACATTGAGAAGATATTGAGAAAGTTTAACCATTTTGATTATTTACCTGTTAGTAATCCTTATGATTAGAGTATGACTCCCATGAAGAATACAGAAAATAGTGTGTCTCAATTGGAATATTCCAGAATAATTGGTAGCCTCATATATCTAACAAACTGCACTAGACCTGACATAGCTTTTGCAGTAGAAAGGCTAAGTAGATATACACATAACCCTGGAAAAGAGCATTAGAATGCCTTGTCTAGGATTTTGCGATACCTAAAAGGCAGTATGGCGTATGGTTTACATTATAATGGTTATCCTGCTGTATTAGAAGGATATAGTGATGCTAACTGGATCAGTGATTCAGATGAGACAAATCCACTAGTGGATGTCTTCACTTTGGGTGGAGGAGCAGTCTCTTGAAAGTCTACCAAGCAGACATGTATCGTTCGGTCAACTATGAAATCCGAATTTATTGCCTTAGAAAAGGCTGGATCAGAAGCCGAGTGGTTTAGAAATCTCTTAGCTGATATACCACTGTGGGCAAAGCCTGTATCGGCTGTGTCTATTCATTGTGACTGTCAAACAGCCATAGCGAAAACAAAAGGTAAAATATATAATGGAAAAAGCAGGCATATTAGACTCAGACACAACATAGTGAAACACATGTTACGTGATGGAGTCATATTTATTGACTTTGTGAGGTCAGAAAAGAATCTAGCAGATCCTCTGACCAAAAGACTATCTAAAAAGTTAGTCAATGATACATCGAAGGGAACGGGGCTGAGCCTAATATATGAGCTGCCAGTGTCGGCAACCCAACCTATACAAGTGCAGATCCCATGAAATAGGTTCAATGGGTAAACAACAAGACACGAGGTAGATTGCACTGAGTTATTTGAACCCCTTCTATGGTGTACGGTGCAAGCAGCAATGCAGAAAGATGAGTTTTTAGAACTCTTAAGGGATCCATAGCCATATATTTGGTGATGTATACAATTGTTGCATACAATTGATGGAATTCACCTATATGAGTGTGGAGGTGGAGGTCGCCTCCTATGAGAATCTAAGCGAATTCTCTAGAGCACTCATGAAATCCAGATAATGGTGTATGGCCGAAACGCACCGAACCACAAAATCACTTGAAGAGGAAGAGTTGTGTGAGTAGCATGTACTTGCGACCTACATTAAAAGGATTCAGTTCAAGACTATGATGTCACCTGATTCCTGTAGACATGTCTTGCTTACTCTAATGTCGGTTCAAGTCTATGGTGACACCGGCACCATTGCACAACTATTACGTTTTAATCCGAAAGAGTTTTATTTTAAAACATGTGGGGATTGTTATATTTTATTTTAAAATATTATTAAAATTTGAATTTTCAAATTTTCGGTATTTTCCCTCCACATTTGAAAAGTTGAAGTACTTTTGAGTTGTGGGTTTTGTCCCACATCGGATTTGATAAAGTAAACTATCTTGTATATAAGATAGTATTTTTGCCTAGGGCTGAGCCCCTTTTAGGGGACATGTGAATTTGGTCCTGTGGGGGGCTATGTCAATAGCTCTAATCTATGTCATTGACCACACGTGCGCGTGCCGAGCCGAGCCGAGTCCGTTTCCGTGTGCGCATGCGCGACGCGACGGGACGGGACTGGCTGGGCTCGGGCGCGGGTGCGGGTGTGGGTGCGGTGTAAGTGTACTCGCGTGGGTGTGTGTGTATGGGTACTCACAGGACTTTATGTGCGAGAGTGTACTCGCACTTGTGCCTTTTCGTTTTAAACCAGAGAGATGCATCCCTTCTGGTTGGTCGCCCCTGTTGGGTTTAAACCTAACGGACCTAACTTTTTGTAAATGGTGCTTATGCACTACCTCGGAGTCTATATAAAGATTTCCGATTCCAGTTTCAAAATATACGAAAATACTCTCTCTTATAAAACTCTCTCTGATACAGTTTTTAACATTATTACTGAGTTAATCGCTGAGTCAACTCAGCACTTTCAGATTAAACTGCAAGTGATTCGAACCCGTGTACAGTGAGTGCACCACTGGGACCGGGTCATAGTTGTTGTATCCTGGAGGTCGATTGCTCTGGAAACCTGTTGCACTTGGGACGCTGTCCAAGGGGAGCAAATTCGATTTCAAGCCGGGAGCAAATTCGATTTCAAGCCGAGTGACTCAGTCACGCCTCGACTCAATTCAATAAGTTTTTCTTTCTCAAAATTTATTTTTCTTTTTTGGTTTCCGATTTTAATAGTCTATTTAATTCAACCAATTTTCCAACAAGAGAGAGTTAATACGAGGAACACACAGCAGCTCATACTCATCTTTAATGCCAAAGTTAAGAACACCTACTTCATATCTAAGGGTGTGTTTGGTTGCACCAAATTTCATGAAATATCATGAAATTTTACACCAAACTAGACTGATAAATCATGAAATTTCATAATATTTGGGGCAACCAAACACACTCAGCCAAAACCAATTTCCAGAAACACCCCCCAAAAAAGTAAAAAACCATATAAATAAAACAAATCCTGCCCTATCCAACAAAACCCAACTCCTAAATAAATAAATGAAATAATCCTCTCCCGAAAAAAAAAAAACCACCCCTTTCCTATTTACCAAAACACATCTCAAGGAAAAGAAGAAGAAGAAGAAGAAGATCAAAATCTGATATTACCTTCCCGTTGGTGCATCCAAACCCACCAACTTCGCCTCTGTCGTCATCATACTGACGGGCGTCATTCTCCGCGTCCTCAAGCGGCAGCTGCACCTGGACCACCATCAGGTAATTAGGCTCGTTTTCCGACGTGTGGGTCCCGAGCACCATCTTTTGCACCGAGTAGTCCTTCCCCGGCGGCTCCTCGCGGCCCGGCAGCCACTGCACGGTCAGCGACGGCCATTCCAGGGCGTGCGTGATGACGAGGTCATAGAGGAAGGGCGTGTTCTTCTTCCAGATCTTGTATTCCTCGTTGATGAGGCGCTCTTCGACCTCGCCTCGGAATTCGTCATCGTCTTTCGCCATTGGATTTATCTTTCTTTCTTTCGTTCTTCTTCTTCTTCCTCCTCCTTTCTCTTCTTCTCTTTTTGGCGGGAAACAACGGTAAAGTTTTGGATTTTTATTTTTTTTTGGAAATTTTCCGATTGAGAGAGAGAGAGAGAGAGAGAGAGAGAGAGAGTAGCAATGGGGAAAGAAGGCAATCGAAGGGCTTGGAGGGAGATTCTACTGGGTTCGTTTTTGCCTCTGTCGCGACATACAGTCTTCCATGTGTCGCCTCACTGGGGCCCACTAATTAAGATTATCATGTGATCCGAACTGTCCATGTTATCATTTCTAAACTACAAAGGATATATGATGAATATATATTTGATAATATAAGTTCGAACATAATTATAAGTGTCTGAACTTTAAAAATTAAAATAAAGTTTTAACGGATCACAATCAACTCAATAAATCCATGGTTAGGATAATCACTGAGTCATGATTTTGGGGTTATATCTTATTTATGTAAGTAAAAGAAATTTGGACCGTTCAAATCGTGGGAGCATCTTACTATGTAAGCACCCGTGGCCCGACACATGCTACGATACTCAGACGCGTAAAACGAACTCCTTCGTGGCTTGGTGAGTTATTTCATACTCGGGTTGCGTATGACGCTTGATAATCAGGTAGTCATGAAATATACACTTGGCATATATTTTAACTCGAATTAAACCGACTAAATTGCGGAAATACATCTTTCTAATTTATGTTACCTAAATTTTTTTAAAAAAAATTAAGAGTACTATTCTCTCTGATTTGTGAATATTTGTTCATTGAAATAGGACCATCGGATGATTTTCACTACCATCCAATAAAGGTCCACCAATCCGAAAATAAATTCATCAAACAAGCGTAATTTTTAGTCCTTGATACATCTAAACTCGGAACCAAAATTTGGACAGTTTTATTTTTAAGTGCCTGCGTATCATCATCCAAAATGCTCTTTCAGAGTATCAAAGCTTTTCTTGGGAATTTTATTTGATGCTCTGGCAGTGTGATGGTTGATATGCAGGCACTAGAAAATTGTACACATTTTACATGTTAACTCGAAATAGCTATCCAAACTTTAGGACCACTGTCAATATTCATCAACCCAAGATCAGATTTTTTGAATGAACAATTGTATGCTGAATTAGGACCACTGGCTAATTTTCATCTCAACCACCCAATAAATGTCCATCAATCTACTTAGTTTCTTGGATGTTTAGTTCAATATTTTAAACCATTGTCCATCTAAAGTAGGTTTAATTTAAGTTTTCTATATAGCATGTATGCGATTTCTTATTGCCTGTGTATCAACCATCACAATCCGCCGGCGTGTCAAAGTTTTTACGATGAATCGCCCCGAGGTAGTTTATCACCACCGTAGCAATGGTCTGGATTACCGCATCATGGTCCACTTATCATAACCGAAAATTCGTGTATATTGCGCATGTGGCTGAGCATGACTATCTATAAGGAGGCACGAGGTACTTAACGTTTGACATACATGTGCTTTAATCCAAACTGTTCAAGATGTGGGGCCCACTTTACATGTTCTATGCCCCAAAATTCTAATGAATGGAGTTGCTACAATTCCCCCATCCGTGGCCTGTTGTACCTTGTTTTTTACTTGTACCTTACTTTTTGCTATTCTTGAGAGAGCTAATCAGAAAAGAGCAGCTGTCGGGCTTTAGATCTTTAGAGATATTTAGAACAAGTTTTTTCAATTTTTATAGAAATACAGTAGCCATTAATTGATGATATGCCTCATTCGACGGGACACAATTGAGGCATCCAAATGGTGGAAAAGTGGCCCGACCGGAAGAGCTGTTAAAAGGATAGGTCAAGAAGAGAAGGATGTCTCAAAAAGAAAACGAAGAATTTATAAGGTTAATATGGCCACGAATTAACTACCATAATCATTAAATAAAGAAAGAAATGTCAAATAAATAACCATGTAAAAGATTTATGAATTGTTGAGAAATCAACAAAGTAACTCATCTCATACCAAGTCAATCAAATCAATCAAATTATATTTCCTTATTACAACTTAATTCTATTTTAAGAGTAGCGATAATCCAATAGGGATAATTTTTAATTGTAATCCAATAGTAGTAATCTTTAACTGTAATCCAAGTCTATACGCATATATTAGATATTTGTGGTTTTAAAACAAGCAATTCATCTTTCATAAAGGCATTTTTTAGTTACTCCCTATGATGACTGCAAGTGTTTCATTTTTAGTTGACTATTTATGTTTATAAAAGTCATTTTATATAGAGTCAATATGTAACTTATCTTTAGAGGAAGAACCCCACCCTTCAATAATTGTATGATTTTATTAAAATTATCTTACGCATAGCTGAATAGGCGACCGATATTCTTAGATCTCAGCCATATACAATCGTACTTTACGTATTTGCATATATTGGCGCTTGGGGTTAAGTTGTTCGGTTTGAATCAAGTCATACATTGGTTCTGACACGCCCGCACATAATCACATGTGACAAAAAACAAATCAAGTACCAACAATTTTTGGCACATCTGTCAAGACACCAAATTATTGATAAATGTACCAGTGTAATAGTAAAATATGAGCATAATAAATACTCGTAATACTTCTGATACTAATGAACCTCATCTACCATATGAGTAAATTTATGTGCAGCTAGCACCTGAGCTATTAAATCCATAATTAAACCCAGTGTCCAATCCTCCAAATTAGGATAGGGCATCTTCATCTCGGACTGATCATCTTGAGATAATGTCAACTAGGCTACGTGATATATAAATGGGAATTTAACATATTGCAGGGTAGTCATGAGCTTAACCTGAGCAAGCACGAATTCAGGCTGAAACTTTCAACAAATGGATGACCAGTCAAATTGAGAGTTTGAATTAGATGATGTAACATCCTGTAAAATTTTCATTCTAAGCCCTAGTACATTTACGACCGTTACTATCAAAAGACCGTACGGACTTGACTGAGTACCCTGTTTACCCTATAATCAATGAACTTAGGACAATTGGGACTAAATATCCATTTTCATTAATTGTGGATAGATCGCGTTATGAACTTAGCTAAGCCAAGTACTAATCGTCGTATACAAGAAGTCCCATATCGTAACTCATTCTAGAAACGTACATATGAACTTAGATAAGACAAACATGCTTATCGGGCTTGATGTCCATTGCAAACGTTGAGCTGATATCACTTCTCAAATCGTTTAACTTGGGCTTGCAAGTTGACTGCATGAGTTGTGCGAATGCCCTTAGGAAAGTTATGAACTTAAGTGTTCTAGTCCAGTGTTCGTCGAAGTTATGGCTTCCAGACCGTTAGATTTAGATCAAAGTAAGGATGTTGACTTAAATTAATACTGTGTACATATTCGTATAGTCGCCGCTCTGATCAATGATTGGCAACCATCAAAATGACTTAGGACCATACCCGTTAATTGACGCATCTAAGTGTTGGAGCAGTCGTATCCATATCTAGATCTCTACTAGGGACACTCATCTCATATCATAGATTGACCTTCACACCTCCCTATGGAGCCCCACTAGTTGAAAATTGTAAGTGCTTATACTTAAGCATAATTAAGATTGTCAAATTTTGTAGTCTTGAAAGGATCACAAGCACTCATGAAGATACGCTTCGACAACTCATGAAGACCTCATAAAGACTCGATCAACATCTCAAGTCTTTAAAACCTTGGTTAAAAAATCAGAGTACTTTGTATGTGTTAATCATCAGGTGGTATTACCTTAGACTGAACCTAGGTTATGTATATTTCATATAATATCACGATAACATATTATTCTAAGTAAAATACACTAAAGTTAGGTCAGCCTAACTACCTTCAGCCAACCCAACATTATTCGAGCAAGCATACAGACAGAAATTTTTCAAGGCAAGTTCGGCCACTCCAACCTTGGGTTCAGCTAGTGAACTTGTCCGCTTAGCCAACCCGAAGAATGTTCGGTCAAGTTTCCAGTGAGATAAGATTTTGGATCTCATTGAGATTCGGTCATCCGAACCATGTATTCAGCCAGTCGAATCTTGACTTGGGTCAACCGAAGTTTTGAAAGATTTC
The DNA here is from genome assembly GCA_037074715.1 of Magnolia kwangsiensis. NCBI lineage: Eukaryota > Viridiplantae > Streptophyta > Magnoliopsida > Magnoliales > Magnoliaceae > Magnolia > Magnolia kwangsiensis. The sequence goes on from CM073571.1 coordinate 171,336,538, forward strand.
ATCTCAAAAAATTCAAAGATCTGTTGGAACATAATCGTTGGAATTCGGCCGGCCAAACCTAAAATCGATCCAGCCGAATTTCCAATACCTTTGGCTATTAATAAAGGCTTTCTCTCACTCTTTCAAAAAATGAAAAATACAAATCCATCTTCCCAAGAAAAGAGTCTAAGCCTCCTTAAGTTATTTGAGCGGTAATTCTTATATTTGATTTAGTTAATTCTATTTGTTGAGGTACAAAAAATATTCGATTGTAGTGGTAAGAGAATTTCATGGTGCGGATCTTTCCAGGGTTGTGCACTCCGTATTTTGGTAAAAATCAGCATCCGAAGTTATTTTGGTAAAAATCAATATCCATGGGTATTTTGGTAAAAAAAGGACTGGAGGGGTATTGCTTTGTATGGAGGAAGAAGTGGTTGTACACCACCATTTAAAGGAGAGCTTAGTGGATACCATTGTTTAAGAGAGAAGATTGGACATTATGTGAAGGAAGAAGTGGTCGTGATCATGACTATGTAAGAGAGAGAGGCCTATAAATACCCCTCCTCATGCCTCATTTAGAGGTTGGTCAGTTTGTTGGCTAGAAAATGAGAAAGAAGAAAGGTAAGAGAGGGAGAGAGAGAGTTATCGTGCCAGCCTGCGCAACAAGAAGCCCATTGCTTGGACCAGCGCAATGGGAATGGAGAAGTCCATTGCGCCACTTAAAGTGGAGCCTGTCTGGGTGGAAAATCCAATTGCGCTAGCTTGTGCAACCATTTTGGGAGGGAATTCCTCTTGCGTCACTTCTCAAGGGATGATGTCTTGAAGGAAGTCCCCTTGCGCGGTCACATGCAATCTCCTTGGTGAGAAGGCTTTGCGCCACATTTCAAGGGATGTTGTCTCAAGGACAAGCCCTTTTGCACCACTTTTTGTGGAGTCTTAAAGAAGACTTTGCATGGGTACACGTAACTACTTGAAGGAGAAACCTCCTGCGCCACTTAGAGAGGAACCTTTGTCCGAATGAATGTTTCATACACCACCTCTTGTGGAGGATGTCCTAAGGCTTGGCTTCCAACTCCACTTCCCATGGAAGGATGTCTTAAGGCTTGGCTACCAACGCCACTTCCCATGGAGGGTTATCTTGAAGACATGCTTATGTTGTCCTGAAGCCTCCTTGGTGTGCCACTTCATGTGGAACTCGTCTTAATACATGACCTTTGTCCCAAAATAAACTCCATGCACTCCATATTCCCTGTCTAAGCCTGTATACTTCTACCTTCAGATAGTTGGCCTCCATACCTTCAGAAGTTGAGCATCAAGGAATTCATAGAGAAGAGAGAGAAAGTAGAGTATGATGGAAGGTCTACACATTTCAAGGGATTGTCGCTCCATATATCAAGGGATGTTCACTTCACATTTCAATGGTTTTAAGGAAGAATGAACGGAAAGATGATCAGAACTGATCTCAACAGTCAGATCAAGGGTTTCAAGCCAGAACAACCTTTCCGCCTTAACGATGAACATCAAAAGCGTCGAAATGCTGGCGAAATTGCCATCAGACTGTCTTCTCTTTCATTCATTGCTTTCATTGATTATACTTTGTTTTCAGAATCAAGGGAATCCGAATATATAAATGAACTCATAATAAATGTGATGATTGTTCTCTCACTCTTTCTTTGTTGTCATTGAATAAGATAATTTCCTAAATCGAACGCATTTGTTTTCTTATCAAAACACTATTATATTTCTCAAGTTTGTTTAAATTGTTTTAATAAAGTAATTCATACTCTAGTTGAGATTTAGATAATCGAATTTGCAGCAATAGGGTATTGTTCATTTCATTGAAAATATATTAGATACCTACATTCTTTTTAGATTGAACACATACACGGCTTCAGCTATATCCTAAGAAAGAAGATCGGTGCATTCAAAGTTACAGTTACGTCTTCGACTCGCCAATTGAAGATAAGTATTGTTTTACTTTCATTTCTATTTGATTTTTTCTAAGATAGCCCAGAAATCTCAAAAGGGTTGTTTTGTGGTAAGGCCGTAAAAATCACAAAGTGGGTTTTGTTGTGGTGACCCATGAAAATCACACAGTGGGTTTTGTTGTGGCGAGCCCGTGAAAATCATACAAACTGTATAAGGTTGTTAAGGTGAACCTGTGAAAACCTTAAATAGTGAAAGCTGAAATTACGAGGGTAGTAATTTTGGGAGTGGAGTAGGTGTGGAGTTAAGCACCGAACAATTACAACTCCTTACGCATCGTGGTGATTGATTTATTCTTTATATGCTTTCTTTGTGATTGATTGTCTCCTGCTAAGTTTGATATTTTGATCTCAAAAACGTCGTTAAATAATGTTGTTCTGCCTAAATCTTTTAGATGAAGGTTGTCATATTAACTATTTGATATCGAGAATTTAATACTCTTAAGTAATTGAGTATATTTATTTTATTATTTTGTATCGTATTGAAATATTTTGTATTGTCCTATTCATCATCCCCCCCCTCCCCCCCCCCCCCCCCCCCCCCCCCTTAAGGACATCTATAGCTTGTACTTTCAGAAATAATCTCTCACAATGTTAATATACTTAACACCTAGCCATTAGGGCCACTTGCACTATATCTGGTGCTATTAAAGGCCCATTTTGGGCAGCCCCTTCACCCTATACGAATTTATGCCTTAGGAGAGAAAAAGAAGAGAAGAGAGAGAGAAAGAGAAAAAGAAAGAGAGTGAAGGAATGTATGAATTGAGATGATTCTTTCACCCTCTTACCTTCTCCCCTTCAATCGAAGTCCTAGCTACTTTTGGATTTTCTGTCAACAATTAGAGATAAAGCTTGATTCATACTTCCTAATTGAGCCATACTTCCTAATCTAAGTCTTCATAAGTTAAATCTCAAAATTTTCACAATAGTTTTGGCATTTGGATCGATACTGGTGATTTTTTTCCTAAACATTATCCCTATAAGTGCCTTAAATTGGGTAAAGTTCCCTTAAGGTGTGGACTATTCTCCTAAATTTCCTTATATCAACCCTATAGGGTGATAGGCCATGACCTTGTTTAATTAAGTGGAAATTCACATGACAAATACTTTTAAACTACTTTATTTTTTATAATCCTAATATTATTGATGTTTGTAGTTAACATGTATGTGAAATGCTTGCTCAACGTGATGTTTCCTTTGTTTGGAGCCCTATTACAGCTAATGATGAGAAACTATTGATGCCAAACGATGTTTAGTAATATACATTGTCTTGACATATTTCATGCACTTGTGTTATCAATACATTCATTAATGTTAGCACATTGTATATTATTGTTGTTATGTGGTTGATAAGTTAAGTTGGTTGTGGTGTGAGATTGAGCCTGACCAATCGTTGGAGAAAAGGATGGCTACCGTGGTTAGCCATTCTTGACTTATATGGTCAACCTAGGTGGAACTTGAGTGATTGGCAGTAATTGAAACTACATGGGATGCTTTGCACCTATTTCTGATTCATCTAGGACTTTCCCTTATCAATCAAATCAATTTAATACTTGGCTCGATCACTCTATGTTAGGTGATTGCATGTCACCCTAAAGAACCTGGGACAACCTGTTACTATTGAATGAGGTCCATTCATAGTTGTTAGTGTGTTCCAATCTGATGAGACTTAAGAGTCGGGCATAGTGGTATGGGACATCGTGTCCAAGCTGTCGATTTTTGCTAGGGGTGATGTGCCTGCCACATCAATAAAACATTGGGTGACGAGCTCGTCATGTAAGAAAAACATTGGGTGGCGAGCCTCCCTATAGTGATCATTGAGCGTTAGTGAAGGTCGCAAGCCAACCGTGTCATTGATAGATTTGGGGTGATGAGCCTTCTCCACATTTGGGGCATTGGTGACAACCCTTACCCTAGTTGTGATTGTCCTTAGATGACGAGCCCTACTTTCATCAAATTGAATTACGTGGACCATTGGGTAGTAAACCCAATTTTGGATTAAGAGACGTTGGTAAGAAGCCATCTAGTGCCACAACACGCCATGTGATTCGGGTGAAGACCCATGATACAACGGCGGTATCCCATCTTCGCTAATTTACAATTTGAACCGAAAATAATAACTACTTGGCTAAACCATCCATACCATTACAATGTTGGGTTGTGTTGTGGGCCAACCATTATGCATATGATCAACTGTTTGTTGATAATAGTATTGATGTGGAAAGTATATAATTGTTGTTGATCCCAAGTTATGCATTTGCATATCATGTCATCCATGCATTAAAGAAATAATTTGGGAACAAATTGTTTTGTGATGCTATCATTACATATGCCTGAATGCATTGATAATATGTGCAACTTAGGATAATATTAGCATTGAGTTGATCACTCACTCCCACCTGAGACAATGGTTTAAAATATTAACTAGATTATTTCATTAACATCGGTACCATATGGGAGGATACATTTGTGGAGGAGTACATGGACCTCGCCGATGAGTTCTCAAAATTTCAGTTCACAAATGATCAATTGTAGTTCACCGCAGTCCGATTGCTAGAGTCTTTATGTTGTTATTTTTAATAAGGTCACATACTTTGGGATCCTTTTGGACATATATATTGAGTTTCAAGTTGGGTGGACTCTGTGACTTGTTGGTTGTGTGGATGTACATATTGGGATTTTTTTGTATACACTTATGTTTCAGATGATATACACTGTTCAGCTTAGCTCTTATGAACGCTTAGATACTCAAGTAACCATACAAAGAAATCAAGCTTCCATAAAGAGAAAGTGACACACAGAATATCAAGGATCCAGTCCGTGTTTGACCCCTGAAATGCAGGCTGTTCTATGCCTATTTTTTGTTAAAAGAATACACGTCGTGCCTCAACGAACTATTGAGCCTAGTTCTATTAGAAATTTGGCACCAGACCGCCAGTGCCTCTTTTACAATGGAACATAAATCCTGCTTTAGTACAGGAAGTGCAGAATGTTCATCCACCTGCTCAATTCAGATGAATTGAACGGGAGAATAAGAATTTCATTCATTAGGCCAAAAATCAAGGAATACCTAAGGGCAGCCTTTCCTTAAGAATATTCGTCACAATGAAGGACAATATTTGGTAGGTCTCGAGCCACATGCAATGGTTGAACCTTGCCATTTATATTGCGGCCAAGTTTTATAATTGGTCCAAGAAGTGATAGGCCAAGTTTTTTGTCGTACTAACACTTCCGTCTATCAAAAAACCTATCTTGAATAGATAGATTGGCAACATCCATATCCGAGATACTACCGACCTAATTCTTTACTATTTAATAGTGATACTGGTCAATCGACCATAGAACACATAGATCAATTTACTATGCAGTGTGGAGAACTGGCCAATAATGATTATTACAAATTACAACTATTTAGCCACTCTTTAACTGCAATGGCTTTTACTTAGTACTTTAATCTGTTTCCAAACTCTATTAAAATGTAGTAAGAAATGGAAGAGAGATTCCATACACAATTCTTCTACAAGGATAGAAAAATTTATATGATCGACTTTGCACATTTTCAGCAGTTGCCAGGTGAATCATATGAAAACTATATCACCCGGTTTAAAAGAGCAAAAAGTCGCTGCAAAATAGTCACGACCAAAAACTGAATTTATACAACTAGCCCAAGACGGTTTGGAATACAAACTCCGTAAAAAGTTCATTAGAATAGAGTTTGCATATTTATATGATCCAACTAGGAAGGTATCTAGGTAAGAAGCTCTTCTTTAAGTGGAAACGAGGGAGAATAATTCGTCAGTCGGAACGTGCTATTATGATCCTAACTATGAAGTGGCAGCTGGGGGAGTAGTGGCCAAGTAGTCATTCATCTATTCGACATTGGTTAAAATAAATACAATTATGTCGGTGTAACGTCCTGACTTTTCAGGACCCGAGTATATGACTCGTTTTCCAAAAATCCGAGTGTTAACTTTAAAGGATGGTCAAATTCGAGTGTACATTTTTCTTCATTTATCAGAGTGAGCAGGTGAGCGTAGTGTGGACAAATTGACATAAAGGAAAATTTCATTCACATTTACGATATACAAGAAGCTGCCCATAATGACTTATACAAACCAATGTCTCTGAATTTAACAAGTACAAGATTTACAAGAATTTAATACATGAAGAATAACAGAAAACATATAAATATAAGCCCCAATATCATGCAGCTCCTCCAGGCAAATACAGTCATGCATCCCTGGCGATCGTACCCTGCTCCTCATCAAGTCTAAACATACATATCACTTAAGCCACCTTTACTACCTGTACAGTTGTATATTTGATGGATGAGTGGCCAACTCAGTGTGAATTTTTCTTAAGATTACACACCGCCGCATTAGGTAAGAAATAGTATAAATATTCAAACAACCAAAAATAAAGTAAATGCAGTCTTTTTAGTTGCATGGATGTATGAATGCAATCATCGCCCCGGGGATGCTCATCCTTGCGGACAGTGGGCCGTCACCCATGCAATCATCGAACCTGGGAAACATCATCCAGTTGGAATCATCGAAACTTGAGAAACATCACTCAGTCGGAATAATACGTGTCATGTATGCATGATTATCGAAGTTATTATTAGTCTATTTACAACCAGCCAATTTAGATAAGCTCAAAGGTCACTACGGGTGTTCACTCCCCAAGTGTAGGGTTGTGATGTAGTAATAAGTCGGTAAGACCGAGGTCGAATCCCAAGGGACTGAAACTTGTACGTTATCTAAAACTAACTAGAACTAGAACTAGGCTAAGATGAAATCTAAAATGAATGTAATTTGAGGAAAAATGGTAAAAATATTAATCTAAAATTTATATAAATCAGAGGAAAGGAAACTAGGGATTCAAAGAATCCACTTGTAGAGATCAGGGAAATCTTATGCCTGTTTTATGGAAATTAACTGGACTGTCATTGATCTAGTTTTCAAGAGATGAAAGGTACATGAATTAGAATGGATTCTATCACCAAACCATGCCCAAGAGACTATGGCAAACAACAGAATTAAACTAATTACCAACCAATCACATGTATGAAAGTTAGGAAGGGTACCGACATTCGACCATGCCCAGGAGACTATGGTGAACAACAGGGCTTCCTGACGTCATAAACATAAAAGAGAAAGAACATGCTTTAAGCCATTGCAAATCCATTGTAATCTTAGTCACAACAGATCATTAAAAACTAAAAACATTCTCATTAAATAACTTCAATCAATATCAATTCAGTTTCAAACAAAAGGCACAAGTAGAGGATCTCCCATCATGCTACAAGCTTCACCTCTTAGCCCTAGCTAAGAGGTTTAGCCCATAAACATGATTGGGCTAAACATTAAACGAAATAAATAAGAAAATAAATAAAAACAAACACTCTAAACTAATCCCTCTCTTGTGCAGCCGGTCCAGCCGAGCTCCTTCCAAAACCAAGATGATTCTTCACCTCCCTCCCTCACGTCCTCTCTCTCCCTCTCTTATAGCATGCTAGAGAGGTGGTAGCTGGAGAATGTGCGTACGAGATACGCAGTAGCGTCTGCAGCGGAGTCTTCTACGCATCTCTTCTTACGCAGCCAAGAAGATGAAACGAACACAGCCCACTTCCCCTTGCTTATTTCTGAAAAATCAACGTCCCTTGGTAAATTTTAGGACGAGGCACACGATGGATGGTTCAGATCATCCGTACGATCATCGGTGATGGGCCACAACCGCTCAAAATTTTTAGATTTCCCAGACGCGGCCTGCTGCGAAAATTAGCGTGCGCTGATGCTGGGCGGAAACCACGATTACTGTCGGACAAGAAATCCACTCCGTTCACTGATCGCACCTCACAATTTCGATTGGGAATGGCGTGATTCCATTCTCATTCAGTATGGCCCACCTGATCAATTTAGCAGTAAAGATTCGCCGTCCATCAACTTTAAAACCTCTGTCCGGCATGTTCTAGACCAAGATCACCCAGATCCTGGTTAGGATGCTCTCCCGGTTCAAACGGACGTCTCGGATTGAGCTTGTGGACCTTGATGATGGCCCACTGAAGTCTGCCCGTGGGTCCCTGTTCGTGCGTTCGCAAAACAGAGCATGCATGCACATGTGCTGTGATAATTGACGGGCCTATGATTGATGTAATTTGTGAAATCCAATCTGTTCATTGGATTTCTGACGGAAAATCGATCGGGTATGGTCCATTTGGATCGGATTCGGTGTGGCTCATGGAAGATCACTTATACTGTCCATTAGACGTTATTGACGATATTTCCATCCGTACACGTGCATGGTCCGGAAGAAAAGCTTGGAAAGGGGCGTGGCCCTCTTCTAAATCACATGGACGGTTGGGATCATCCATTTGGATGATGGGTGGGGCCCACAGCTAAAAAAATGGATGGTCAGCAAAGGACGCTGTCCGTTTTTGCGTAGCAACGCTGACCCGACTTCTCCTGGTTCGGTGAATTGCAAGTGCACGTGCACTGTTTGCATGCCCAACCCCATGTGGGGTCCACTATGATGTATGTGAGAAATCTGCTCCGTCCATTCATCTTTCCGTCTAATTTGAGACATTGAAACATGAATTGAAGCATATCCAGGTATCAGGTGGGCCCCAAACTAATGATTTATGGGATAATCTGACCGTTTGGCCACTTCAACAGGGATTGAACGAATGAAATTTGATATGTACGGTTAATTTACGATCCTCAGGCCATATCTGACATTTCATGATGAACGGATAGTGGAAACCTTGTGATCCTATGCTCTGGACCAATTTCGGGCCTCTTTAACGTGAACAACTTGATTTCCTCGGATCCCTGGCGTGTAAATCTGCTGATCTCAGTCTTCTGGAGTCCGTCTTTTGCCTTGGAGCATTCTGAGCGTTAGATTCAAGCTTTTGACATCCTTTTTCAGTCAACTCTCCTAATCACACCCTGCAACAAAACACGATTAAAATCGGGCATTAAACGGTATTATGCTCGTAAATCTAAGTAATAAATGGGGTCTAATATGCACTATTTGACCCTCAACACAACCCCCAACCAACATTTTGCTAGTCCCGAGCAAAATATGAGAAAATTAAATTGAGATTGATATAAGAGATTCTGTAAACCCGAGTGATATTTGAAAAATAATCCAAACATTAGAATTCTAAGATTCATGGATGTTGGGCATTACTTTTTTCTGGACTCGAGTGTGTGATAAACCTCCTAGTCCAGTTCAAAATATTAATCCACTAATTAGAAAATTTCTAAACATTAAGATCCATGAGCGTATAGTGTAATCTCGGCTTATCATCACTAAGAGATCCAATCGTCAATTTCATGATATCCTTGGTAACCAACAAAAGAATTCATGATAACCAAGACTTAAACCAGAACTCGCCTCACAGGTTATCTTTTCATTTTCTTTCTGCCTTTGATTTTAAAAGTAACGTCAATAAGAGGTATCAAATCCTCTCCTACAGGGAGTAAACCTATAGTGAAGACTGTATACCCAACTCTTTTTCACATATCATTTAAGGAGTATCAAATCTACACCTACAGGGAGCAAACCTATGGTGAAGATTATTCGCCCAAATCTTTCCAAAGATATCTTTTTTTTTTTTTTTTTGTATATCGATCCTGTTAAGCCTTTTTTCTTCAATTGATCATGACAGGCAATTTTCTAAGCTGGTTCCTTCCATGCTTAGTTATTACCAAGTTAACCATTCAATATCAAACTGAAACCTTAATGTGAAAGCGAGATATGTGAAATCATGACTCAATCAATGTTTAAAACTCCTAATCATGGATTAATAACTCGATCTTAACTGTGAAATTTAACGGATAATGAATCCCAGAGTCTGAAATTATCAACATCATATATCTCACAATTCTAAATCAACGATATTCTTTAAAATCACTTCGAATTCACTTAGAATTTCTAGAAAATTTTAAAAATTTTCATAAAAAATAAAATAAAAATAATTCACAATTTTTGCTCAAGACCAAGAAAACACTGATTAGTTTGTCTAATCTCCCACCCCCAACCTAAAATCTACATTGTCCTCAATGTAAAAGATATGAGCATGCAATGTACCTGAGACAACGAAAGTAAATGAGAAGTGATGGGAAGATAGTACCTGATTAACGAATCGAGAGATTTTTTAAGAGATCACTGGGAGAGAGCAGGTTAGTACGAGAGAGAAAGTAAAATAAAAATAACAAAAATAAAATCCTACCTATATCACTTTCGCAAGTGCTCTCGATTGCATTTAGCGTATGCAACAAGCCTTTAAACCCCTAGGTTACCCCTAGTGGACGAGTTGTAGTCTCGTGAGGGTTTGCAGTAATGTTACCCATAAACATTGAATCATCTAATTAGAAAATTGAAATGAAAAGCTGGGTTGCCTCCCAGGAGCACTAAATTTACCGTCTTCAGCCAGACAAATAAAGAAAAATACCTTAGTCCTATGAAAGCGATAAACCTACCTATACCTCCATCAGATTAGGAGATCAATCCTGGTAAACAGGAGCAATCAGAGGCATGAACATGTCCTCTGAATCAAATGTCTCGAAAAATGATTTTAATTGATGCCCATTGACTTTAAACTCCTTGCCATTGTCGGGATCTCTTATCTTGACGGCCCCATGAGGATAAGCAGTAACAACAATGTAAGGACCGGTCCAACGAGTTCGAAGCTTACCCGGAAAGAGATGTAGTCGAGAATCGTACAAAAAGACTTTCTGACCTAGCGTGAATGATTTTTGTAGAATATGTTGATCATGAAATGCCTTCATCCTGTCCTTGTAAATTCTCGAGTTTTCGTACGCATCGTTCCGGATTTCTTCAAGTTCATTTAATTGAAGTTTGCGTAGCGAGCCAGCATTGTCCAGATTGAAATTTAGATTTTTGATTGCCCAATATGCTTTATGTTCCAATTCCACCGGCAAGTGACAAGCCTTCCCATAGACAAGTCTAAAGGGAGATGTTCCAATAGGAGCTTTAAAAGAAATACGGTACGCCCATAAGGCATCGGTCAATCGAATTGACCAATCCTTACGATCAGGGTTAACCGTTTTCTGTAGGATATGTTTGATCTCACTATTGAAAATCTCGGCTTGTCCACTTGTCTGTGGATGGTATGGGGTGCTCACCTTATGAGAGATACTGTATTTCTTCATTAAACTTTCAAATGGTCTATTACAAAAGTGTGAGCCCCCGTCACTAATGATGGCTCGAGGTGTTTCGAACCGAGAAAGGATGTTCTCTTTTAAAAATTTAATGACCGTGCGATGGTCATTGTTGCAGCACAGAATTGCTTCGACCCATTTAGTGACATAATCTACGGCAAGCAAAATATATAAATTCCCAAAGGATTGGGGGAAAGATCTCATGAAATCGATGCCCCAACAATCAAATGCTTCTATGATAAGGATGGGATTCAAGGGTATCATATTTTGACGGGACAATGCTTCCAATTTCTGACAACGCTCATAAGCCTTGTAAAACTCATGAGTGTCCCTGAACATAGTGGGCCAGTAAAAGTCACACTGTAGAATCTTGGTCATGATCTTTTTAGCAGAAAAGTGACCACCACAGGCCTGTGAGTGACAGAAGGAGATGACACTCTAATGCTCATCGTCTGGCACACATTTTCTTAAGAGTTGGTCTGGGCAATATTTAAACAAATATGGATTGTCTTAGAAAAAGTTACGCACCTTGGTAAAGAATCTCTTCTTATCTTGCGACGTCCAGTGTGTCGGTATGGAACCTGTAGTAAGATAATTAGCAATATCAGTAAAACAAGGTGAATGGGAGACTCTGAATAGTTGTTCATCAGGGAACATGTCGTTAATATGGTTCGTCTCAAGGGAATCATAGGTATTAAGGCGAGAGAGATGATCGGCCACTACGTTCTCTACTCCCTTTTTATCTTTAATTTTCAAATCAAATTCTTGGAGTAGAAGGATCCATCGTATCAGGCGGGGTTTAGAATCATTCTTAGAAAGAAGATACTTAAGTGCCGCATGATCTGTGTAGATGATGATCTTGGATCCGATCAGGTAGGACCTTAATTTATCCAAAGCGAACACTACAGCTAAGAGTTCCTTTTCTGTAGTCAAATAGTTCATTTAGGTAGGATTTAGAGTCCTACTTGCGTAATGAATGACGTAAGGCCACTTATCCTTTCTCTGGCCTAGAACCGCTCCAAGAGCATAATCAGAAGCGTCGTACATAAGCTCAAAAGGAAGACTCCAGTTGGGTGGCTGCATGATAAGTGCAGTGGTTAACATGCCCTTAAGCTTAGTGAAAGCTTCTTGACATTGCTCAGTCCACTCGTATGGTGCATCCTTTTGAAGAAGATTACATAAAGGACAAGAGAGGAGACTAAAGTCCTTTATGAATCGTCTGTAAAATCCTACGTGTCCTAAAAAGGATCGCACGTCTCTGATATTCTTGGGTGGAGGTAGGTTAGAGATAAGGTCGATCTTTGCCTTATCTACCTCGATTCCTTTGGACGATATGATATGCCCAAGGACAATTTCCTTTTGAACCATAAAATGACACTTCTCCCAATTAAGTACCAATTTCTTTTCTTCACATCTTTTCAGCACACATTTAAGACTTGCTAAGCACTTGTTGAAAGATGAACCGAAAACAGAGAAATCATCTATGAAGACCTCTAAATATTTTCCCACCATGTCAGAAAAGATACTCATCATACATCGCTAAAAGGTGGCAGGGGCATTACATAACCCGAATGGCATCCTTCTATAAACAAAGGTTCCATAGGGACATGTAAATGTGGTCTTTTCTTGGTCCTCAGGGGCGATTTCAATTTGATTATAACCTGAATACCCGTCAAGGAAACAATAATAGGAATGACCAGCTAGCCTTTTCAAGATTTGATCAATGAAGGGTAAAGGAAAGTGGTCTTTCCTTATGACGGTATTCAGCTTTCTGTAGTCAATGCACATTCTCCAACCAATAGTAACTCTGGTCGGCACGAGTTCATTATTGGCATTGGCTACAATGGTGATCCCGGACTTCTTAGGAACCACTTGAGTTGGACTCACCCATTGGCTATCGGATATGGGGTATATGATGCCCACATCCAATAGTTTGAGAACCTCGGCCTTAACCACTTCCTTCATATTTGAATTTAATCTACGTTGTGATTGCCGAACAGCCTTTGCATTATCCTCAAGATATATGTGGTGAGTACAAATCGATGAGTTAATTCTTTTGAGGTCCACTATCGTCCATCCAAGAGCTCCCTTATGCTCAATGAGAGTAGATATGAGCATACTCTCTTGTTCTTTCTCCAGGTGGGCAGAGATCACCACCGGGTATGTCTTATCTTGACATAAATAGACATATTTTAAATCAAAAGGTAAAGGTTTTAGGTTAAGCTTCAGTGGCTTGAGGTTAGACGGTAGAGGCACTACATCAGTTTGGGGCAATTCTTTAAATTGTGGCCTCCACCGGTTAATTTCAAGTACCGGTGCAGTATCCAGCATGACACACGTCTCCCTAATTATATCATCATCAAAATTATGGGAGTGGGCCAGGCACATCTCTAGAGGATCAGAAGATAAGGTGAGAGGCGTTATATCTTCCACAAAAGAATCAATCATGTTAATATCATGGAAATCATCATCATCCTCTAAGTTGCTGCCGTTATTGAAAAAGATATTCGATTTCAATGTCAAATTTCTAAAAGACATAGTCATGACACCATTCCTGCAATTGATAATTGCATTTGAAGTGGACAGGAATGGGCGACCAAGAATGACGGGAATCTGAGTGCTCGTGTCGTTGATGGGTTCGGTGTCCAAGATGATAAAATCTATAGGGTAGTAAAATCTATCAACCTGGACCAACACATCCTTGATTATCCCTCTTGGTACATGAACAGAGCGGTCAGCAAGTTGTAGAATGGTCCGGGTGGGTTTTAATTTACCTAAACCTAACTGTTGGTATACCGAGTAGGGAATTAGATTGACGCTCGCTCCTAAGTCAAGAAGTGCGTGATCAATTCGATAGTTTCCAATTACACATGATATGGTTGGGCAACCGGGATCTTTGAATTTTCACGGTACATCTTGTTTTAGGACAACACTCACTTTCTCAGTTAAGGAAATCTTCTTTTGAACACCTTGTCGTCGTTTAGTCGTACATAAGTCCTTTAGGAATTTGGCATATGAAGGTATCTGTTTTACGACATCAAGTAGAGGAATGTTGACTTTCACTTGTTTCAACACCTCTAGAATATCCTGAGAGTGAGAGAGGCATTTTGGTGCAACCAACCGTTAGGGGAACGGAGCAACTGGCTTCTCTAGAGGTTCCGGTTCAAATTTTTATGGGGCATCACTAGATCCATCGTTGTTGTCCTCTTCTGGTTTTTGAGGCTTTTCGGGCCTAATCGGAAGGGTTTTATCAATAACCTTCCCACTCCTAAGAGTGGTGATGGATTTAGCGTGCCCCATTTGATTTGAAGAGCTGGGATCACCTGTCTCGTATTGTGGTTTAGGATTGGGGGGTGATTGTGCAGGGAGCATCCTTTTTTCCATATCCGTCATACGTGAATCTATTTTTTGCATAAAATCTGAAATTCTTTTCATTGTTCGAGCCAACTCTTGTATGGAAATTTGAACCGATTCTTCTTGAGGTTTCCCCTGATTTGGATTTTGATTGAAGAAACCTTGAGGGGTAGCAGTTTGTTCATTCCTCCAACTAAAATTAGGATGATTTTTTCAGCCAGGATTGTACGTATTAGAGGGTGGTCCATTGAAAGGTCTTTGATAGTTATTTACGGCATTGGATTGTTCATTCAATACTTCTCGAAAGGCAGGTATTGTAGGATAATTTTCAGTAGTATGAATGTTGCAATCAAAGATGCCATAAACACTTTCATTAACCTTTTCCTTCCTTCCTTCCATGGCCTCAAATTTTTTGATGAGATTAGCCACCTTAGTGTTAAGATCATCATCCTCTTTCAGGAGATATATTTCGCCCTTTTCCTTTGAATGAATTGGCCTAAACATAATGTTCGAATTTGGGTAATAGTCCCATGATTGTGTTTTTTCAGCAAGACTATCGAGATAATCCCATACATCGTCAACATTTTTATTAATGAATTCTCCATTACACATTGTCTCGACCATTTGGCGCATGGAAGATGTCATTCCATCGTACAAAAAATTTGTAATGCGCCACGTTTCAAATCCGTGTTGTGGGCATGAACTGACCAAATCCTTGAACCTTTCCCAACATTGGAAGAATGTTTCATCTTCCTTTTGGGCAAAGTTCATGATTGCTTTTTTGAGGGTAATTGTTTTATTATGTGAAAAAAATTTCTTCATAAATTCCCTCTGCATATCATTCCATGTGCCAATAGATATAGGACGCAGTGAGTGAAACCACGTCTTGGCCTTCTCTTTCAAGGAAAATGGAAAGAGTTTCAGCCTAATAGTATCCTCAGATACATTAGGAAAGTATAAGGTGGTTATAATCTCGTCGAACTCTTTCAGATGTAGATACGGTTCTTCAGACTCGAGCCCATGGAACTTAGGAATGAGTTGGATAACCCCTAGCTTGATGTCCATCTATCCTGTATTCTCAGAAAAAATCATACATGAGGGCGTACTCACCCCCGCTAGTTGTAAATAATCTTGTAAAGTACGAGGCGGGGGTGCTTGATGCACCTCATTTTCAGCTTGTACTTCCTCAACCTTGGGTTGTGATAGTGCTTGAGGTTGATTTTCAGCTATAACCTCAATTTCGATTCTAAACTTAGACCTAAAAAAAATAAATAAAATAAAAATCTAGAAAGAAAAAGAGGATTTGGAAAGAAGTTACCAGATCGGAGTTCCTAAGTTAAGAACCTGCATAACAAACAAAACAAGTTAGTTTCTAAAATTATAAAATTCCTAATTAAAAGTAAACTAATTTCTAAAGAAAAGAAGAAATTCCAAAGAAAGTAGAAATTAGAAAGAGCTTACTAAATTAGAAGTTTCCTACAAAACAGAAAAATTGGGTTAGTTCTAAAAAATCAGATAGAAAGAAGAATCTAAAACTAAAGAAAAATAGGAAATATCTAAAGTTAAGAAAAGTTTCTAAAAAGGGGAATAACTAAGCTTCTAAACCTAGAATTAGAAAGTTCTAACAAGAAAATCTAATCTTAAATTAATCCCAAAACTAATTACTTTCAGAAATTCGTAGCCGTCAGTCCCCGACAACGGTGCCAAAAACTTGTTCACTCCCCAAGTGCAGGGTTGTGATGTAGTAATAACTCGGTAAGACCGAGGTCGAATCCCAAGGGACTGAAACTTGTACGTTATCTAAAACTAACTAGAACTAGAATTAGGCTAAGATGAAATCTAAACTGAATGTAATTTGAGGAATAATGGTGAAAATATTAATCTAAAATTTATAGAAATCAGAGGAAAGGAAACTAGGGATTCAGAGGATCCACTTGTAGAGATCAGGGAGATCTTATGCTTGTTTTATGAAAATTAACTGGAATGTCATTGATCTAGTTTTCAAGAGATGAAAGGTATATGAATTAGAATGGATTCCATCACCAAACCATGCCCAAGAGACTATGGCAAACAACAGACTTAAACTAATTACCAACCAATCACATGCATGAAGGTTAGGAAGGGTACCGACATTCGACCATGCCCAGGAGACTATGGTGAACAACAGGGCTTCCTCACGTCATAAACATAAAAGAGAAAGAATATGCTTTAAGCCATTGTAAACCCATTGTAATCTTAGTCACAACAGACCATTAAAAACTAAAAACATTCCCATTAAATAACTTCAATCAATATCAATTCAGTTTCAAACAAAAGGCACAAGCAGAGGATCTCCCATCATGCTACAAGCTTCACCTCTTAGCCCTAGCTAAGAGGTTTAGCCCATAAACATGATTGGGCTAAACATTAAACGAAATAAATAAGAAAATAAATAAAAACAAATACTCTAAACTACTCCCTCTCTTGTGCAGCCGGTCCAGCCGAGCTCCTTCCAAAACCAAGATGATTCTTCACCTCCCTCCCTCACGTCCTCTCTCTCCCTCTCTTATAGCATGCTAGAGAGGTGGTAGCTGGAGAATGTGCGTGCGAGATACGCAGCAAGTAGCGTCCGCAGTGGAGTCTTCTACGCATCTCTTCTTACGCAGCCAAGAAGATGAAACGAACACAGCCCACTTCCCCTTGCTTATTTCTGAAAAATCAACGTCCCTTGGTAAATTTTAGGACGAGGCACACGATGGATGGTTCAGATCATCCGTACGATCACCGGTGATGGGCCACAACCGCTCGAAATTTCTAAATTTCCCGGACGCGACCTGCTGTGAAAATCAGCGTGCGCTGATGCTGGGTGGAAACCACGATTGCTGTTGGACAAGAAATCCACTCCGTTCACTGATCGCACCTCACAATTTCGATCGGGAATGGCGTGATTCCATTCTCATTCAGTATGGCCCACCTGATCAATTTAGCAGTAAAGATTCGCCATCCATCAACTTTAAAACCTCTGTCCAGCATGTTCTAGACCAAGATCACCTAGATCCTGGTTAGGATACTCTCCCGGTTCAAACGGACGTCTCGGATTGAGCTTGTGGACCTTGATGATGGCCCACTGAAGTCTGCCCGTGGGTCCCTGTTCGTGCCTTCGCAAAACAGAGCATGCATGCACATGCGCTGTGATAATTGATGGGCATATGATTGATGTAATTTGCGAAATCCAATCCGTTCATTGGATTTCTGACGGAAAACCGGTCGGGTATGGTCCATTTGGATCGGATTCGGTGTGGCTCATGGAAGATCACTTATACCGTCCATTAGACGTTATTGACGATATTTCCATCCATACACGTGCATGGTCTGGAAGAAAAGCTTGGAAAGGGGCATGGCCCTCTTCTAAATCACATGGACGGTTGGGATCATCCATTTGGATGATGGGTGGGGCCCACAGCTGAAAAAATGGATGGTCAGCAAAGGACGCTGTCCGTTTTTGCGTAAAGAGATGGGTCAGCGCTGCTGACCCGACTTCTCCTGGTTCGGTGAATTGCAAGTGCACGTGCACTGTTTGCATGCCCAACCCCATGTGGGGTCCACTATGATGTATGTGAGAAATCTGCTCCGTCCATTCATCTTTCCGTCTAATTTGAGACGTTGAAACATGAATTGAAGCATATCCAGGTATCAGGTGGGCCCCAAACTAATGATTTATGGGCTAATCTGACCGTTTGGCCACTTCAACAGGGATTGAACGAATGAAATTCGATATGTACGGTTAATTTACGATCCTCAGGCCATATCTGACATTTCATAATGAACGGATAGTGGAAACCTTGTGATCCTATGCTATGGACCAATTTCGGGCCTCTTTAACGTGAACAACTTGATTTCCTCGGATCCCTGGCGTGTAAATCTGCTGATCTCAGTCTTCTGGAGTCCGTCTTTTGCCTTGGAGCATTCTGAGCATTAGATTCAAGCTTTTGACATCCTTTTTCAGTCAACTCTCCTAATCACACCCTGCAACAAAACACGATTAAAATCGGGCATTAAACGGTATTATGCTCGTAAATCTAAGTAATGAATGGGGTCTAATATGCACTATTTGACCCTCAACAATGGGGAGCACATGGCCTAGCATGCCGAAAGCTTGGGCATAGTGTCCCATTACCATCATCCCCGGCCCACGAGGCTACCATCTTAGGATGTTTAATGAAAACTCATCGACTACTGGCCAATCATATTAGAGTATATGGGGCTTACCATCGCATGATTGCATGGTATAAAACATCCAACCCATATAGAAAAAATACCAAAACAAAGCCACATAGGGCGATATCAAACAAGCCACATAGGATAATTATCAAAATAGGCCTCATAGGGCGAGTATCAAAACCATACGATAAAAGACCATCCTTAAAAATCATTGGACACAACAACCTTGGATGGTAGGCCCACATTAATAATCCATTTAGACCACCACTTAATAACCACTAAGTCGAAGGTCCATTTTAATCACAACCAGTCGGGTTACATCCCAAGTATGGGTGTACATTTATAGGTGGAGGTTTCCCACTAATGTACCAGTTTAAAGTCCATAAGCAATTCACAAATAATCCACAAGCATGAACAAATATACTTGATGAATATTAAGCAGGCAATATAGCAATTCAATTTCCACCAGCTAACACATATGATTATAAGAGAGAAATATCAATTATAAATTTAAATAAAAACTATGACTTAAGCTAATGAGAAGATGGAAAGCTCAAGGGAAAGAATCATCACCTTATACTTTGAATCGCTAACTGACGTTGCTAGAAAGCACGTGCATCCTTAGAACTGAATCCTATCATGAATGGTAAAGTTGTATGTGAGATCAATGTTCTACTAAGTATCTATGGTCAAGACCAATACAACCTAGGGTTTGGATTGCTCATTTTTTGGGTCTCACCTTAGAGTTTAGTCTTACACTTAGGTCCTAGGATCTAAATTCTGAATTATTATTAATAATGTTATTATTAGTATTATCATACCATGGATCAATTAATATCACATTAATGATGGTTCATAAATACATATTCGAATGCACTGGCATTATCTAACATTTTTATAATGACCCATAATCTCTTAGATGATACAAGTAATGATAATAGGACATTTTCTAATGTAATACAATAAAGACTAACTCTAATAATTATTTCAATAAGTATTTGACTAATTCCATAAGGGAAATGATAAATACTTCCCAACACTAATAGTCATCCCTAATAATAATAATAGCTACTAGGAGTTGCCATGAATTATGAAGTTCTACCGTTAGATCCAACCCTAACGCATTATTTAGGGTTAAGGTCCTAGCTTAGGATTGAGATTACCTAGGGTTTAGATTATAGAATATAACTCTATTTTTTGTGACCATTAGTGGCATTATCAAAGGGAGTAATAAATGAACATGATTAATCAAATGAATCGGTTGTGAATTTAGGAATATCGACAATGGTTACTATTATATTAAATTACCTAACAATGTCCCACTATGAATAACAATATTACTAATTCCCGAAACAATTATTAATTTTAACAATATCCATAACACTAATAATTATTTTAATGAAAACAATTAGTGTGCTCTAACTTTAATAACAATATTTTAAGAATGACAAGATACTAATGATAATTTTTATACGTGTTAACTAATATTCGTATGGGTAACTTACTAATTGTTAATCATACCTATCTTTAATAATCCTAACAATGACAATAATAACAAAAATGATTACTTAAATCAAAACAGAAAATGTGGGCTCACCCTGTCAACTTAGTTCGAGCCGAGTTGACTCGGATTCTTCTTTCCTCTTTCTCTCACCCCATCTTCCTTTAAAATCTGAGGTCTAGCAAGTTGGCTAGGTTAAACCGAACCCAACCCAACTGAAACGTCCCACCCAGGCCGAACTTGACCCAGCTGACTCGGCAACGAGTTAGCCCATACTCAGCCCCATCTCACTTCCTATCTCTCTCCGTTCTTTCTCATTTCCTCACCCAGAAAATGGTCTGGACTTGAACAGACCCATCCTAGCTCGGACCCAACTCAGTCACTGGATTCAGTGAGTCGGGCCAGCTCAGTTTGAGCTGGTGCAGTGACGCACCAACTCTTTTGCTTCCCTTCTTCATTTTCCCTCCGTGTTTCCTCCTTTACTCTCCTTCCTTCCTCTCCTATCTTCATTCTTTTGCTGCTGCTGGAAACTCCCAACAAGGACCTTTGACCTGGCCTAACTCAGCCCAAACTTGGCTCGGTTCGGGCTGCCGCCATGGTGCAGCAGCTTGGTGCGGCCGCCCAACGCACGCACCCACACAGTCCACAAATACTCTTCTCTTTCTCCCTCTTTCTTTCTCTGCTTTTCCTTCTTTCATTCTTTTCTTCCTAGCCACACTCAGACATGGCCAGATACATTTGAACCCTCCTACAACATGGCAGACCCGACGAAGAAGAAGAAAAGCTCCAATGGTGTTTTTGCACTGGACTCATATCCCTTCGAACTCTCTATTCTAGATGACCTAAATGGGCCATATGAAGCTTATAGACAAACTCTTTCGAAGGTTAGAAGTGGTTAGGCGGATGGGTTCTAAAGGAGGAGGTTTTGGCCGGTTTTTCTCAAGCGGATGCAATAACCGGGAGGAGAGGCCTTGCTGCTCGATTCTCCTGGCCTTATACCATAACCTAGGCTCACTCAGCATCGTCGGATGAGCAATGGATGAACCAGATTCAATCTGGTAGAAACAGCTTTCCCCAAACAGTGGGTAGAAACCAAAACCAGTCTGGTTTTACAAGAAACGCCCCAAGAAAACGGATGACTGAGATTTTCTCTGTATGGACGATCCAGATCACTCCAAATGCACCTCACGCGAATCACCAGGCTGTTGCATGGAATGCAGTTTCCATTTCTGAAAACTTTATGTTTATAGGCTGGTTTGCGCTAGAGATTGTGTTCACACACGTGCACTCCAACACATGAGATAAGCTGGGTTTTGGTGGGGCTCAAGCCCTGGTCATGATGGACGGTTCAGATCGTGGGGTTGGGTCCACCCTCATGGGCCATGATCACAAATAGACGAATGCTGTCCGTTCACTGCCAAAACAGCAAGAGAGAGAGAAATCTCTCCTTTTAGGTAAAATGCGGGTCAGCCCGCTGCTGACCGAGCTGGCATACCTGGTGCACGTCGGGTATGGGTGCACCAGGTGCACTCGCACACCGTATGGGACCCACCATGATGTTTTGTGATAAATCCACACCGTCCATTCTATTTGGTGGGCCCTATCATGGCTTTTGACTAAAGATGAGGCAGATCTAAGGTCTAGGTGGGTCATACGAGTCGATTCCTTGTTCCAACGGTGGCTTTCCATTATCTAGTGGTCAAATCATTCCTAGATTGGACATCAATGGTCAAAAAAACCCTAATGGACCATTTATGAGGCTTACATCCTAAATTTCTAGCCAATTAATATAAAATTTATCACTGTTGTGTACTACTTATAATTACCTTAATTTAAATAATTTACACTTATATAAGTATAATTTAAATATTAACATATTACTACTTACATGCTATTGGCCGTACATTTTCTTGTGTATGATCTATACTATACAATATAATACTATACATATGTCTGAATTGAAAATTGTACAACACTACTTTTAAAACTGTATTGTTAAGTAATATACGACTTTATTAAATTATTTAAAAATTTTTGTATACGTATTTATAAAGATTCTTAATACTATACTAATATTTATAAAGCTAATCTTATATTGTAAAATTATAATTCATTATGTTTATTTATTATAATATTACTTTCATAATATTTTCCATATATTAAGTACATACACATCACTCTATTTCAATACATTTTCAACATTATTTAATTGGTAATTAAATCATCAAAGTACATTCATAATCCTTTTGATCCGTGTTTTTGTAGAATTTATAATAATTAATAAAAATTTATATATTTATTAAATATATTTTTGGATGGTTCGATTCATCTATCGAGGTGACTGAGATCCTGAAATAGACATCTCTAGATTGTTTTGAAAATCAATCGAATGGATGGCTTGATATACGAATGAATGTTGTAACAAACGATTGAGACTGATAAATTGGGGATTACTGGATGTTGATATGTAAGGAAAGCTAAATGTGTTTCCACACATGTGAAAACTGGTTTTAATTTTCATGGTAACACCTGAGTACGAAAAGTACGGGGTGTTACAGTCGACCATATAGAAAACTTAAAGGGCATGTACATTTAATATTACCTGGGTCGTTGGGATCTTTGATATAATGTTGGCCGTGAAATTTATTAAAATCCATATCAATCATAAAATACCTATGATCAAAGAATTGAAAAAGATAGAGTATTGCAAATGGCATAGAACTCATTGTCATCCCACTAACAAATGTGTCATTTTCAGGAACATCATCTAAGACAACATTGAGTAAGGAATGCTAAAATTTCTTGAGAATGAAAAAGAAGTAATGCAGATCAACACTGATCCGTTTCCACTTAACGTGGATATTAACATGGACACGGTCAATCCTTAAAGGTTGGTTTGACTGTGACAAAAAGTTGACATCGGTTTTTATAATGACCAGTTTGAGGTGCGACAATCCAGTAAAGGATTTAGGATGCCTTCCCAAGTGGTTATGAGTACCGTAATATGGTCGAACAAAACATCGCCTATGATTATAGGCAGTACTTGTGTGAGTAATGTGCAAGGCCAATTTAGTCGATTAGGTAGTTTCCTTGACTGAATATCTAAATAAAACCTTGGTTCACGCAAAAGAGGGAAAATGACTCTTATCACCAATATAGTGACCGTCAGCCTCTTTCTACTTAGGAAGAAGTTTAAAGGAGGTCTAGTCTCTTTAAGTTCCCAATCGTACTAGAAGGAATGACCTGCACTCAGAAGCGACAGTGGC
The DNA here is from genome assembly GCA_037074715.1 of Magnolia kwangsiensis. NCBI lineage: Eukaryota > Viridiplantae > Streptophyta > Magnoliopsida > Magnoliales > Magnoliaceae > Magnolia > Magnolia kwangsiensis. Next base: position 171,360,011 of record CM073571.1, read on the forward strand.
AAAGGCAACTGCTATTAAGCAGAGGTAATTGGCCACTACAAAGAATCAACCTAAAAAAATGACTATACAACCACGACCGATGCCAATGATTTTGCAGCTAGAGTATGAACAGATACCTGTGAACATGGTGGATCTGACCATGGAACATGTTTTGTATAAGTCAGTCAAGAATAACCAGCAACTTGATAAAGAAAGTGTTGATCCTAGAGGATAGGTCGAATACCTTAGCAACGAATGTTTTTCAGGTGATGATCTACTGATTGAGGAACTGCTCGCAAATGCAAAATTATTGGAAGAAACTTCGTCCCATCCTAATGAAAAAGAGGTTGTTCTGACAATGAGTGATTTACTTATAATTAAAAACACTGATTTTTTATCGAATTCAGAAATACTTGGGGGACTATCCAAATTCTGTAATACAGTTTGGATTGCTTTCACCAGTTAAAATGGACTATAATATAGTACTTACCTTATCATTGAGTTTTCAATTTATACCATCTCAACTTGATAAGATGGAAGGAGATATAGAAGAACTTGGTCATCTTATAATTATACATTATAGCTCCTTGCTAAGAATATATCATCTATCACTGTTAAGCCAAGTACGCCTTCTGAAAAATTAATAATAGAAAGGCATGCTCACACTATGACTCAACATCTGAAGCCGCTATACATTTATGTCCACTTGGGGGGATGTTCAGTCACCAGGGTATTAGTTGACAATGACACGGCTGTGAATATCCTCCATGCTAGAATGGTGGTAAAATTGAAAAAAAAATCTAGATGATCTAATTTCGACCAAAGTCACAATCATCAAATTTGCTGTAGAGGTAACACAAACATACGTTGTCTTTCCCATCGAGTTAACTATGGGAACCAAGAAGGTGTTGGTGACTTTCTTCGTGGTCGATACTTCGTTAAATTATAATGCCTTATTGCGGAGAGACTGAATACATTCTTTCTAATGTATCGCGTTATCCTTTTACCAATTCCTAATCTTCTGGAATTAGGATAATGTTGAGTTGGTGTTAGCTGATAACAAGCCATTCCTAGCTACATTTAATGCAGTCGAGGCCTGTTTTAAAAGAAATGAGCTGAGGACGATACATTTTACTAGAAGGGATAAATATGGATGTCTAACTAGGATAAATGCCACAATTAATCTAAACAACATAGTGTGAGATATTGCTACTATACTTGTAATGCCCTAAATTTTAGGGGCCGAGTAGGAACTCGGCTCCCGAATTCCCAGGTGCCACGTATGCCCTAATGGTGTCCAGATTCCAATGCATTTGGGTTTATTCTTAAGCAATGAGGAGTTTAACAAACCATAAAGCGTAAGAATATCATAAAATATAAATACAAGTAGCTAAACATGTAAAATATTTAAAATGCAGTGTGAAAAAAATCTAAAACAGAGAACTAGTCCCACCCAGATAAATATCTCAAAACGATTAGGCCCCTGGCCGATGTCCCATGACCGTCCAAACACAAACTAGAAAAAACTGCCAAAAGTCTGATGTACGCTCGCTCCTCCTCATTGTCCATGCCAGCATCCTCTAGCGCATCCAGCTCCATCGACCCTTCATTTATGACAGGTTCTGGTTGGTGTTTTAAAACACCGTCCTAGAGTGGGAGAGAGTGATAAACTCAGTGGTACTATTAACAATAAGTTACACAAATTATCATACTCAGGAGAAAATTTAGTGAAAGACATACATCCACAGAATCCTAGATACTCTGTTTAATTCAAATGCATGATTTAATGATATGATGCATGCACTTTCTACCAACACTCCCTCGAGCAACAACATCTAATGATCGCGAATGACTAACACTCCCTTAATGCGACCACGATTGCCAAATCACCCAAAGTAACCAATGCAATGTCATGTAAATGTTAGCTGAGTTGATTATTATGTCCATTCATCCAGCAGGTTAGGGAAACTGAGATACCTCGTCAGATCATCGCCCTAATCCAATCACGCGGCTCTAGTGGCCGTGGCCATATGACTCTCGCTGTCCTTGGCCCATTTGGGTTTGTCATTCTCATAATTTGAATCATATGAAGACTTTTAAGACATTTAAAGTCTTGGTCGCAGTTACTACGGGGAGGCTCGTCACCCCAGCTGTGGAATCCCGGTCTTTTGTAACATTGCTCGTGTGCACACGTGTCCCAACTAGCACCGTTGATATACTATACACTGTACCCCAGTGTACCTAGAAAACTCACCAAAGTGATTTATTCTGGATGACCTTGAGACCTTTATCATGTGGACCGTGTCTTCGTTGCGGTCGCAATGGTGAAAACTGTGTCAATCCGACGCTTCGTTAGTGAGATATGACCCATCAAATGTACGACCCAAATTATGTATCCAGTAACACAAGAAACCTTTATTATGCTAGGCCCATTGGACTTGAGCCTATGTGGGCCCAAAGCCCACTTTTAGAACATGGAAATTGACAACAAATAGGACAATTGCTATATGACAGAATAAGAACCTATCACATATAAGACAAACACTACAAGACAAAATTGGATTTTATCTCAAAACTCATCATTAGCTCTCTCCCCATGCCTTAGAAACTAATCATGGCTCATGTCCACCTCATCCTATACATGCAACTAATGTGTCACGCCGCAAATTTCAAAAACTGGGCTCATAAAATTTTCGATCACCGAATCCGGTGCCGACAACCTCCGTAGTACCCTATTCTCGGCTTCTAGCACTCATACGCCAGATTCTGAACCTGGGATCCTATAAGGAGAATTTTTAGTGTGATTTTTTTTTATAATGGAGCATAACCAAGTCCTAAATGACATCATCACACCGCATATCTACTAATATAAACATTCGAGTACAATGCTGAAAGGGAAATACAAGGCAAATGTCAAAAGCTCCAGAAGCTCTGCCGCATGCTCCTGCCTCAGCTCAATCGCGACCTATCATCACCTACATACATCTATTGTGCATAAGCTTATAGAAAGCTTAAAAGGTGGTGTACGTGTGTGTGCAAGATAAGTGTCAAGCACACAAATATCAGTATAAGTGGAATACTGATAAGGTTATAAATCATTCAATATCAGAGAATGCAATACAGATCGGCTATGCAATGCAGAGTCATAATGAGCCAAATATCAGATATCGAGGATGCAATACAATATGCAATTCTGAAGAGTCACGAATACCATCAGCCTTATTCAGGCTATGCAATACAGAAGCATAGAAAACTAAATGTTAAGTACTGAGGATGTAATGCAATATGCGGTGCGAAAGAAATGACCAAATTAGAGTGTGAAGTCAGGATGATAGTACGTAGTATCGCAAGTTATGGGGTCCATCACAAGGGACTTTTATCTAAACCAGTCTCAAACCTAAATTTGGATAACTAGACTCAATGTGGTAAACTCGTAATCTTAGGTTAGTCACGCTCCCAACCAAAATCCTGACCATTGCGAAGGTACACATATCAAAATAGTTGTGCACCACTAGCCCAAGTGGATAGTGAATGAATGATTGAATGAGTAAAATGCTGAGTATGCAACTCCTACTCAATAAGTCCACATCTCAGTACCATACTTCTTTAAGATCATCATCGAGGTCTAGTACACTCTATGCCACCTGCCGCCACATCAAGCGCACAACTGGGTAAGTGGAAGAGACCTCACCATCTATCTGTCAATATCGGTCCGGCTCATCGATAACAGACCCAGTCCTCAAGATGGTCAGACTTGGCCTAATACTGCCTACTCCCCTAGGCAAGTAACGCCACACCCCCTCCCAATCGACTACAATACAATGGGAAGCGCGGCCTCTTTGTATTTGGCACTTGGTGCTCATGTCTTCCACTTGATCTACACGTTGGAGCATCCCCTGGCCACGGGAGTTTAGAGACTTTTATCCATGGACATCCAAAGTTCCCATATGCTCAAACCAAACATTTTTGGTATCCCATCTGGCCATCCACGATATGCCCGTGGAGGCCGCAGCTCTGATGTCGTTAGGGTGCCAAATGATCATGTCACAAAATGTGAACGTATGAGGCATACCATCCAGTCATGCATCAAACCTGCGTGTGCCGTGCGCTCATGTGGGGCAACTTCGTCTCTTAGGGAGTCTCATAAACAATCAGCCCAATGGCACATGCTATGCTCAATCACTCCTCATAATAAGAATACGAATGATGCATATGAGCATATATCATGAAGTATACTAAACATGATTATAACCACATACATCATGGGGGCCTGTATAAGGCAGTCCATGGCCCGTAATAATGAACGAGTGGTGTGCACACAATCACATACACATGGTGGGTCTCACATATCACAATTGGGCCTCGCACATACAAGGGGCTTCACACAATCACAATGGGCCTCATATAATCACAATGGGCCTCGTACAATCACAATGGGCCTCATATAATCATAATGAGCCTCATATAATTGTAATAGGACTCATACAATCACATAATGGGCCCTATACGATCATGATGGGCCTCACATAGTCGCAATGAGCCTCATACAATCACAAATTTATGCTAACACATACTCAGTGCGTATGCTGATCATAGTCGTAATTGATAATTGGTCTATATGTATAACAGAGTTCATAGAAGGACAACAGATCTAATCCATAGTGAAAATACTAAACCTGATACCATCGATCTTTCCACCTACGGTGATGATGTACTCTCCTCATATCAAGAATGAGCCTAAGAATAAGGAGTGGGCTTCCTTACTCGTTCTATCACGTAACAATTTGGGCTTCCTAAGGGCCCAATAAGCACAAGGTGGGCCACATTCCTAATGGAAGGCTCGGTACGAACACAAGATGGGTAAGCATCATTATCAAATGGGGGCCTAACGGATTGGTATAGCCTAATAAAGGGAAAGATGGGTAATATAATCATCAATGGGGGGGCCCAACGGTTTGGGTTAGCCCATTAAGGGGAGATGAGAATGGGCCTAACAACGGGCCCTAGGGAGAGTTACAACGTGGACATCTAACCATCATTGCTCATATAACGTGGATATTAAACCATCATTGCTCCCAAAGCAGGGCCCATTTAATATTAACTAGGAATATGGTTGGGCATCATAAACATCATTAAATACATCCTCGTGGAATCACACATCACAATTGGGCCTTATATACATCACTTTAGGCCTCACATAAGGGCTTTATATACATCGCATTGGGCCTCACTCATGGGCCTCATATAGATCACATTGAACCTCATACTTGGGCCTTAAATACATCACAATGTGTTGCATCACATGTGCCTAATATACATCATGATGGGCCGCATCACATGGGCCTAATATACATCATAATGGGACAATCACAATGGGCCACATACAATCACAATGGGTCTCATACAATCCTAATGAGCATCATCACATAGGCCTCACATACATCACATTAGGCCTCATCATATGGGCCGTAAAAACATCATATTGGGCCTCGCCAAATAAGCCACAAATACATCACATGGGCCACATAAGGCAGCCCATTGCCCCGAGAAATGGATGGGTAGTGTGCACATAACACACACATCATGGTGGACCACATAGGTATAACAGGTGGGTCCCAATTATTAGGGTAGCAACAACGCGGGCCTCTTAATCGAAAGGTGTGGATCAAAGTATACATCATGGTGGATCCAACGGGTCAGCCACACGATCCAAAAAATGGATGAACGGTGTGGATTAAAATACACACATCGGGTGGGTCAGCACCGTCCCAGCTGGACGGTGTGTACAAAACACATACAAAATGGTGGATCCCACCATCTCTTACTGGACGTTGGGGATAAAATACATAAATCATGGTGGGCCACGTAGATGGGGTCCACGTCCAGCTGGACTAAACGACATGGATACAACACGTACAATGTGGTAGCCCACGCACCACCGTCCTAGGATGGATGGTGTGCATAAAACACATACATCACAACAGCCTTACCATCCTTGCTATCTGGACAGTGCGGATGAATCACATACATCATGTGGTCCACATAGATGGATGGTGTAGATATAACACATAACTCAAGATCAGGCCCACAGAACTCACTGTTGTCAAACAACAGCTATATAAGTGGTCCCCACCGTCTAGATGGTCTGTGGGATGGGGTCCACATGTGGGGACGATGTGGGTAAAACACTTACATCAGTGGGTCCCACGTGGGGCCTACCATAATGTTTATTTTCCATCCTATCTGTACATAAGGTCATAAAGACCTGAATTAAGAGGAAAAAAAAATTCATATTGATCCAAAACTTCTGTGACCTAAAAAGGGTTTCAATGGTAGACGTTCAACCTCCTGTTGTTTTTTTGTAGTGTGGACCACTTGAGTTCCATGTACGGTTAATTTTTGGGGGCACCCCATATATAAAGGGGACCCATCAAATGCACGGTGTTAATGTTCAACACGCATCATGGTGGGGCTTAAGGTGGGGCCCACTGACGCTGCTCGCTGGGACACTGAATGCTGCTTGCTGCAGCGTCCTCTGGAAGCCGATAGAAACAACGTCAGCCTCCTACTGTTTTGTTATTTTTTTTTTTTGTTTTCTTCTGGTTTTTCATCGGTGGGGCCCATACCAAGATGATCCAGTCCATCTATTGGATTCTATGGCTCATGATAGACCCAACAAGCCTAATATTCAACATGTTTTGACGTGAAGAAGCATTACAGTGGGCCCTATTATGTTTTAATAGTAATTATCATTTTTTTCTATGATGTGGCTCGCCAGAGATTCAGATTGGCTTCATTTTTTGGCTTAACGCCTAAAACGAGCTGGGAAGTTGGGTGGACAATATGGATACAATACATACGTTAGGTGGGGGTCCATGTCTAGTGGACTGGACGACATGGTGAATCACTTACATGAGTAGGTTCCACCGTCCATGTCTGGACGGTGGACGGTGTGGATATTCACACACCACCGTCCCTTGCTAGATGGTGGAAAGTATGGATGAAACGCATACATTGGGTGGGGTCCACATACACATGGCCCACTTTATGTGATTCAAGTTGATATTTGTATTTCCCTTCACTAGGGTCTGTCCAAAACGGACAGCAATGGGGATTGCCGGGCGGTTAGCGGGTTGGGCCCTGCTTGGTGAACGGTAAGGCTGTCCCACTTGTGGAAGGCATGGATAAACTCATGCATCAGGTGGACCACAAACAGAGAAGGGAGAGAGAGAACAACATGTGTGATGGAGGAGCTCTGACACTATGAGCTCTCCTAGGCGGGCCATATAATACTATACATACATCAAGATGGGCCCCAAAACATGGGCCCTTAATCACAAAATCAAGGGTGGAAATCTCTTTCCCACCCACAAGATCAAGGTCTAAATGACCTTCTTACTATAAGAAAAATAAACATCATGATGGGATCCATGGAGAATAGCCCCATCAAGGGATGATCTTATGAATCATGGTGGGCCATCGGCCACACCTAAGGTCCAAAGTGAGATTTATACCATCAATCAATAGGCCCCACTTGGCCCATCATCAAAATACAATCTAATCCTATAAAAACACCCACCGATTGTCTTCTTCTTTAGCTCCTTGGAATGTCAAGCTCCTACGCTCTCTTTAAGAGTTGATGATGAACTTTTGATGGTTGGATGGGAAGATTGGGTGGCAGGGAGTGGGCCACACCTAGCTTCTCCTCCCTTAGACGTTTCCTCTCTTTAGTAGCTTGTAATGGAGTGATAAATGAGAGAGAGGAGTGGTGTTGTAAGGAGAGATGACATGGAGGGTATGGTTCTTGTTGACTTGTTGGTAAGCAAGGAATGTGATAGGTATGGGTGTTGTTGACTTTTGGGTGCGAGAGAGATGTGTGAGTGATGGGTTATGATGGGATGTACTTGACTTGATTGATGTGATGTTTGGGTAAAGATTCTCTTGGGATTCACGACGCGTGACATTTTTCTCGAAATAAATGCGAGGCCACAACTCCTGGCCTGGGTATCGCAACGGCGAGCGAGTTGCGCCGTTGGAACCGCGACGATGGCACGGTTGCAAGGGTACAAGTCTTGGGTTGAGCCAACTTAGATCTATGGGATGCAACTTAGGATCGCGCGTAAACGTCGATTATAGGTCACAGGTTGTCAAAATTTGATAGGGAGGAACGCGGGAGTCTACGGAATGGTACGAAATAGGTACGGGCTTTACACAATGCATGTATTGATTTGTACCGCATCACTTCAAACAATCAATTGCAACACTTTACTTTATCATCCACCATGCATCACCTACAACCCATAACCCTTATCCATCCATTAGTCAATGCATGTCTAAATTTCTTCCACCTTGGCCAATGCATGCTTAGTACCATCCACCTCATCCATCCACTACCCATACTATACATCATATTCCACCTCACTTTTAACACTAATGAGATCCCATGAACTTGCCACATCATTTTGCCACCTCAACCCCCAATTTCCTATATAAGAGTAGGAGCTCTCTTACACTTATTCTTTTCCTATACTTAGAAAATTTTTAAGATTTTAAGAGAGAGTGGGGCCAAGGTATGGCCCACTATTGATCAAGAGGGAGTGGACCACACATCATCATCCAACCATCCATCCATTGAAGTGAGTCTACACCCCTCCTTCCATCTTCCTCATCCTCCTCTTTCTTCCCCTTTTTATTTTCTTGGTATGTGTGGGCCCTACTGCTGTGGAGTTCTTGTGTGCATGTATTTATATCTATGGTGGTCAGCAAAGTGGCCCATGTCAGTATGGTCCACCATGATGAACATCATATCTACACCCTTCATTTGTAATCCTTTTTTTTTAATTTCTAGACAGAAAGTTCTAAAAATCATATAAAATCAGCCATGCTAAGATCAAAGTTGAAACTTAGGGATATTATGAATCATAATGTGAACTAACTCTGGAGCAAAGTTCGCAGCCATCCAATGGGCCAATCATTCGTAACATCAAGTTTACTTGGCTGCTGTCCAGCAGCACATGAATGATTCTGATTTGCCTAAATGGACCCATTTTAAACTTTTTAATGAATGTATTAAAAATATATGTTCTGTTGGTTTTGTAAAAAATCGAACTAGCTTTCCAATAGTACATAATAAGCCTCAATCAGAGTTCGGACTGTTGAGATCTTGGCCTTATACGAAAGATGTATTTGGGAGCTTATTATGACCATTCTTGTTTGGGCCATATTCGTGATTCCAATGGTCAGATGTATTTGATATTTACTCTTAACTTACTTGAGATAGCTAATAATCATATGTATGGTCCCTATGGTCAGATTATTTCATGATAAATTTAAAAAATTCTAGACTGATAGATACTTTTGTAAGGACAAGTCTTGAATTTCTATGTGTGGTCCAGATTGATCCAAGGCTCTGTATGGTTTAAAACCTATAAACGGCCTGAATGACTTGTTCCCAAACCATCAATTGGATCAGATCTTCCAACAAAGAATCTAATCATAGAGATTCCATCAATATATATTTTATGTGTTACTTGATGAATATGTTGGATATATGTTATACATAACAATTATCCTCTCATTGACCTACTTGGTGTGGGATCACTTGTGATTTATGCATTTTATTAATTCATCCAATTTGGGAACCCTTGTATAATTTTTGTGTATCTTATCTATGGTTTGCTAGTATGTGGGCCCCACTTGCCATTGGATCTATTTCATTCCTTTTACACTTTCTATTTTCTGAAAGTTTTCCCAGTACTTAACTGTATTACATGTAAGCCTCTTTAACACCTTGTAGTGGGCCTCACACTCTGTAGTTCAGGGTCTCACTTTGGAGGATGTTTAATCCTTATATAAGTGAGCTGAGATGTCCTACCTTTTTCTCATGAATGATCCCTAAGTGTTTGGAAATTGGGCCCTAAGTTGTGACAGACCCCATTTCTGAAAACTATTTGATTATTTGTGTTTTGTACCAACTTTGGGCCTCTGTAGTAGACCACACGCTAGAGGTTTGAGTAGGCCACCACTTGGAACATCTAACCTACACTAATGAATAGATAAATAATATTTTAATTGGGCCAAATCAGACCCCACATGATCAGGGAGTGGATCCCAAAATGTGGTTTGACATGGTTGTGCAACAGAAAAATTGTGCAGAAAATCAAAGTGCCTATGTTTGGCCCTATACCAAATACTACGTGTGCACAACCAGTTGGTCTCAACTTATAATTTTTAAAGTACATATATAATACAACCAAGGGCATCTGACGGCACACTGAAATGTGGTCCCTTGTGATCATGGGATATACTTAAAATTGGGCCAAAACTAATTTTGCACAGTTTCTCCAAGTACCCATGTTTGAGTCATCACTTTAAATTGTACTCACCGAACCAATGAGGCTTGCCTTATAATTTGAAATGCCCATACATAGAGCTAACAGGTGGTTATTCTCTTTCACCATATGTAGGCCCCACGTGATCATGAATCTGACTCTAAAATGGTTCAGAACCTACTTTGCACAAAAATCTGTTTGATGTAAAATTTATGTGAGGCCACGTCAGTGGGGTCCACCATCTTCTCAAAGCATTTCATGCAGTATCTAAACTCTGAAAAATATCTCTTAGGTGTTGTTGGGCTCAAAACCTTAAGTGGGCCATCTAATATGGGCTATCTTGTCTGGGTCTTACCTTCCATGTGATGAGGCCTAATGAGATGTATGTGAGGCCCTTGTTTGAGGCCCACTATGATGTATATGAGGCCCATGTGATGAGGCCCAATGTGATGTATGTGAGGCCCTTGTATGAGGCCCATTGTGATGTGTATAAGGCCTATGTGGTGAGGCCCATTACGATGTATATAAGTCCCCTGTGATGAGAGTGATTGTAATGTATATGAGGCCTATGGGATGAGGCCCATTGTGAGACCCGTATCCTATCTCGTATTGTTTCGTATGCCTCCGTGGTCCTCCCGGTCGAATTCCGATGACTCACGATTTGTTATTAGCGTTTACGTGCAATCCTAAGTCGTGTCTCATATATCAGAGTAGGCTCGACTCAAGACTTGTATCCTTGTGACCGCGTCGTAGCTGCATATTATACACCATGGTGATACCTAGGCTAGGGGATGTGGGCTCGCGTTCGGTTTGAGGAAAATACCGTGTATTGTAATTCTGAGAGAATTTCTACGAAATGTCCCATCAATCACCTTACATGTCAAGTACAACATCCCATCCTCACTTTCCAACACCCATCCCTAAAGTCAACTCTCTCCCTTACATGTTAAGTACACATCACTCCATCACTCACCATCCCTCTCTCCCTTCACTTCTCTTACATCACTCCCTCTCTCATCTCTCTCATTTTCTCTCAAGTAACCCCATGAGAGCACCTAACGTCCATGGCTTCCATGGAGAAGCTAATGTGTCCCACCTTCCTGCCTCCCATCTCCACCCTCCAAAATCAATCTCAACCGTTGAATCTTGTTTCCTTAGAGCTCTAGGGTGGATCGGTGAAAGAAGAAGTCCAATAAGTGATCTAAGGTGGGTGATTTCATTCGGATTTGATGATTTGAGGGCCCACTTATTGTGGGACCCACTTGATGTATGCATTGTATAGGGAGGGCCCATAGTGGTGGGGTCCCTCCCCTTCACACGTTCCTCTTCCTTCCTTTCTCTCTCTCTCTCTCTCTCTCTCTCTCTCTCTCTCTATCTTTCTCCCTCCCTCTCCTTTTATTGTATTGTGGCCAACTTGATATAGACCATCCATCTGTAGGCCTCCCTTCCTGCTACCATGGATGAAGCAAAAGTACAAATATCGGTTGATCCAAGCAGTGGTGGGCCACCACATGGACCCACCTTGATGTATGTCTTTCTCCACACCGTCCAGAACGTCTGGACGGTGTTGGACTGTTTGGACGGTGCGTGGGACAACCCGATGTATATGTTTTATACCCACACTGTCCAGTTGTGTGGGCCCCACTATGATATATGTATTTTATCCAAGCCATTCATCAAGTAGGGCCCACACTACTAACCATCCAACAACACCCAACTGCTGTGCTGACGCAGCAAGTTCGGTGGCCCCATCCTAAGGTATGTGCTATATTTAAACCGTCCTTTCATTTGGCACGTGTGGAGCCCACCTCACACGTGCTACACGTGTGGGATGGGACCCACCTGTAATATGTGTTTTATCCCTGCTGTGGGACCCATGTGACATAAGGGTTTTATCCAGCCGTTTGTCCATCTGGACGTGGCCCACTGTAATATGGGCTTCATCCATGCCGTGCATCTCCTTGCAGCAGCAGTAGCTGCTGCTGCTGACGTCAGTGGACTAGGAGTGGACCCCACACATGATGTATGTATTCCACTCCGTCCATCTGCTTTCCATTTGCACCATCCGCACCTTGATATAGGTGCTGTACTCGCACCCTCCGACAGTACATGGAGCCCACCCGAATACATGTTTTATTTTACACCGTCTATATGATGGTGGGTCCCATTACATGACGCCAACCAGTTAAATCCAGACCATCCATCAATGGACGTCATGTAGAGACAGTCCATCAATGGACGTCCAGGGCTACACGGTGGCAGTTCTTGTTAAAATAAAATGAAATAATATATATTATACATATATAGGTTATATATTTATCTGGTGGGCCCCACGTGGGGACCCACCAGTTGTTGAAAGTGGATTGGTTGCTGCGCCATCACCAAGTTCTATGGGACCTACCTGACGTTTGTGGGTTTCATCCACACCATCCGTCCATCTAGACGGGACCCACTTGGTGCGTGGGTGGAATCCAGACCGTCCATTTGTGGTCCCCATCAGCGGCATCAGTTGTTACTGCATACGTCAGCAAGTTTTATGGGTCCCATCTGAACCGTGGACCCTACATAATTTATGTATCTTGTCCCAATCATCCATCTGGACGGTGGGGACCCCACCTAGCTGCTATATTGACATCAGCAAGTTATGTGGGTTTGACTAGAGGTATGTGTTATGTCCTAACCGTCCATCCAATTGGCAAGATCGTCTTAAGGCTTGAGACTAAATGAGGCAGATCTAAATCATTGGTGGGCCATGTGTGTGGACCCACCTTGGTGTATGTGTTGTATACCCACTCCGTCCACCTATCAGGACGGTGGTGTGGAGCCCACTTTGATGTTTATGTCTTATACACATCGTCTGTCTAATGGGTCCACCTTGATTCATTTGTTTTAGCCACGCCGTTCAGTCTGTTAGACTTGTAGTCCACTTGATAGATATGTTGTACATCCATGTTATTCATTTGGAGGGCCCATTTAGAAGGTGCAAGCCCACCTGCTGGTTGTGTAGGGCCCACCTACTACGAGGCCCTTATATGAGGCCCAATGCGATATACTATGAGGCCCGCCCAGATGTATTTGTGGCCCATTGATATGACCCAGTTGATGTATATGAGGCCTATTGGTAAGGACCATTGTGGTGTATTTATGGCCTAGGTGCCGAGGCCCATTGTGATGCATATGTGGCCCATAGGTTGGGGCCCATTATGATGTATACCCGGCCCATGTGTTGGGGCTTGATGTGATGTATTTATGGGCCATGTGTCGAGGCCCATTGTGATGTATATGTGGCCATGAGTGAGGCCCGTAGTGATGTGTATTAGGCCCTTGCATGAGGCTATAGGCCCACTATATGTTTGGCTCTATATAGGCCCCTCCTCGGGATCAATGATAGTTAAATGTCCACATTGATGCGCGATGATGGTTAAATGTCCACATTGTGACCCTCCCTTAGGTCCTTTGTTAGGTTGATTGTCGAGGCCGAGTATCAAGGCTAATTCCGATTATCGAGGCCGAGTATCGAGGCTGATTTTGATTGTTGAGGCCGATTGTATAGCCTGATTTCAATTGTCGAGATCAATTGTATAGGCCGATTTTGATTGTCAAGGTCGAGTATTAAGGCCAATTTCGAGTGTCGATTTTGATTGTTGAAGCTAATTTTGATTATTGAGGCCGATTTCGAATGCCGAGGCCGATTGTTGAGACCTATATGATATATATGCGACCCATAGTTGAGGCCCATTGTGATGTGTACTCAGCCTGTGTGATGTATATGTGGCCCATGTTTGAGGTCCAATTTGATGTATATGTGGCCCGTATTTGAGGCCCATTATGATGTGTATTCAGCCTGTATTTAAGGCCTAATGTGATGAATATGAGGTCTATGTGATGAGGCCCATTGAGAAGCATTTGTCGACCAGGCGATGGAGCCCGTAGTGATGTATATTAGGCACATGTGAGAGGCCCATCGTGATGTGTATTGAACTTTGAGTAAGACCCATGGTATTGTATATTAGGTCCTTGTGCAAGGCCGTGGGTCCACTACATGTTAGGCTCTATGTGGGTCATTTCTTGGGGATAATGTTGGTTAAATATCCACATTGTCGAGGCTGATTGTTGATACCGGTTATTGACACTGATTATGAGTATGTGATAGTATAACATCATGATACATACCGATACGCATCATCTGCATGTTTATTATAAGATGTGGTTGACTATTGCATATGTCATTGAGTAGGTTGTGATGAGACTTCCTAATAGGCAGAGGTTATCTCACATGAGAGCACGGTATATAAAAGATTGATGCATGACTGGATTTTATGACTCATGCATTTTGTATTGTGTGATGTGATTACTATACGTCCTAGTGACATCAGGGTCATAGCCTTCACAGGCATATCGTGAAAGGCCAGAGGGAGACCGAAAATATGTCATTAGCATCGGGCTGCCATAAATGGACCTGGGTGAAAATTCCTAAACCTCTGGGCCAGGAGACGCCCCAACGTTGAGACCGAGTGGATACATGAGCGCTCGAGTACCGAATACCAGGAGGTTGTATCTCCCACTGTGTCATGGTCGGTTGGAAGGGGGTATGGCCTTACCCGCCCGAGGGTAGGGGGCATAGATAGCCTGAGTTTGACCAGCTTATAAATGGGTCCGTTATTGATGTGCCGGGTAGATATTAGCTGACTACTGGCCAGACGGATGGTGAGGTCTCTTCCACTTGCATGGTGTGCGTCAGTGGGCGGCGGTTACATGTAAAGTGTACTAGACCTAGGTGATGATGCTAGAGAGGAACCGTACTGATATGTGGACTTATTGAGTAGGAGTTGCATACTCCTTCATTCATGGCGGCGGTTGCATGTAGAGTGTACTAGACCCCGGTGATGATCCCAAAGAGGAACCATACTGATATGTAAACTTATTAAGCAGGAGTTGCATACTCATTCATTCATTCACTATCACTCGAGCTGGTGGTGAGAAACTATTTGTTACGTGTACCTTCGTAATGGCTAGGGTTTTGGTTGGGGGGCGCAACTAATTTGAGATCAGGAGTTTACCACATTGAGTCTGGCTATCCAAATTTAGGTATGAGATTGGTTTGGATAGAAGTCCCTTGTGATGGACCTCATAGCCTGCGATACTATGTACTATCATCCCGACCTCACACTCTAGCATAGACATTCCATTTGCACCACATATTGCATTACATCTACTGTATATAGCATTTTGGGTTGCTGTGTTTTTGCATTTATATGGTCTACATATGGCTGACGGTGTTCATGAACTCATCAAGAATTGTATATTGCATTGTATCCTCGGTATCTAATATTTGGTTCTCTATTACTGCTTATTTGCATAACTGATCTGTATTGCGTATTCTGACATTCATTAACTCATGGACTTGTCAATATTTCTGCTTACTCTAATATCATATGATTCATGATCTTACCAGTATTTTCAATATTGTATGATTATGGCATTATATTGAATACTTAGCACTTATCTTATGCACACACTTTCACCACCCTCTAAGCTTTCTATAAGCTTATGCATGATAATGCATGCAGGTGACATTAGGTTGTAGTAGAGTGGAGCTTGGAGCATGCAGCGTCTTCTAGAGCTTTAATTTTTGACATATGTATTTCCCTTTCAGCATTGTATTCAAATATTTATATTAGTGGATATGCGATGATGAAGTTGCCTTTGTGATTTACATATACTTGTGGTTATGCTTCTTATGAGACAAACATATGTTGAAAAATCCTCCTCGTAGGATCCTAGGATCAGAATTTGGCGTATGGACGCTGGGAGCCGAGAATGGGGTACTACGGAGGCTGTCGGCATTAGATTCGGCAATCGAGAATTTTGTGACCCCGATTTTCTGGTTTGGGACATGACACCCATTGTGATGTATATAAGGCCTATATGATGAGGCCCATTGTGATGTATATGAGGCCTATGGGATGAGGCCCATTGTGATGTGATGAGCTCCATATGATGAGACCAATTGTGATGCATGTGAGGCTCATATGATGAGGCCCATTGTCATATATAAGACTCTTGTGAAGGCCCAATTATAATGTTGATCCCACTATGATGTATATGATAATGTTTATGATACCCATCCATTTTTCTAGCTAGTTTAAGGGCCGTGGGCCCCATTGTGAGATAGTCTCTATAGCAAGCCACATTCTAGGAGACAATGGTGGTTGAATGTCCACATTGTAAACTCCATAGGGCCCATTGTTAAGCCCATTCTCCATTATAAGTAAGAATCTAAGGCGGGCTGCACTTTAGGAGCAATGATGGTTAAATGTCCATGTTGCAAACTCTCTAGAGCCATTGTTAAACCCATTTCTAATTTTCGCTTATTGGGCCCTCATTGAGAATAATGCTTTCCACCATATCCTGTATGTAACACCCCAAATTTTTACTGTTTTGGATTTGTCAAAAATTCTTTAATTTTTTTTTAATAACTAGCCATGTCATCACTTATGGACCATTGACGCTCGAGGTGAGCTTATATGCGGCTGATACTGATAAAGAACTATACAAATGAAATTGATCATGTAACACCCCGAACTTTTCAATACTCGAGTATTGAAAGTTTTTGAGTGAAAAGTTCTCGAGTGTTACCTTAAGATTTAATGTAATACGTACATGTGTACAATACCAATTGTAAAGCCCGTATACTTGACCGTACCGTTCCGTAGGCTTCCACAGTCCTCTCGATCGAATTTCAGCAACCGTCGACCTGTATTCGACATTTGCTCGCGATCTTAAGTCGAGTCCTGCATATCGCAGTCGACTCGACTCAAAATTTATACTTGTACGACCGCACCGTCACGGCGATTCCGATGCCGCGTCTCGCGCCCTGAGGTGAAACCAGGGCCAGGAGATGTGGGCCCGCGTTCAGTTTGAGGAAAACATCGCGCGTTGCAAATCCCAAGAAAATCTATCACATTAAATGTCAAGTACACTCCCATCACTCATCATCACTCACACCCATCTCTAAGTACAACCACCATCCCCAAAAGTGAACCTTTTCTTACAACAAAGTACCTACTTACATCACTCACCATCCCTCTCTCCCATCACTTCTCTCCCATCATCTCTCTCTCTCTCATTTCTCCCAAGCACCATGAGAGCTTGGACGTCCATGGCCTCCATGAGAGGAACTAGGTGTGGCCCACTCCCTACCACCCAATCTCACCCTCCAAAATCGATATCAACCATTAAATCGCATCCCTTAGAGCTCTTGAACACGTTGGTGGAAGAAGGAAGAAAAAGATCATAAGGTGCGTGATTTTTTTGTTTGTATTTGATGATTAGAGGGCCCACATATGTGTGACCCATCTTGATGTATGTATATAAGAGCCCATAGTGGTGGGGTCTCTCTCCTCCATCACCGTCGTTCTTTCTTTCTTTCTCTCTCTTTGATTTTTTCATGGCCCACCTAATATGTGCATCCATAGCCATCTGTGGAGCCCACCTTGATGGGTGTATTACTCCCACTCTGCCCACCTGTAACGGTGCAGATCCAGGGGTTGCACCAAAGCAACAGCTGGGCGTTGCTGCTGTGCAACATCACCAAGCTTTGTGGAAGCCCACCGTTGATACATGTGGTCTATCCACTCTATCCTCCAGCATGGCCCACCTATACGTGTGGGTGGGACTCCACCTGTTGCTTGGAGCCATGCCGTCCATCCATTTTACAGCAGATGATGGTTGCTGCACTAGCGTCCCCAACTTCTGTAGGCCCTGCATGAGGTATATGTTTTACCTATACCGCCACCTGCCACATGGGGGCCTCCATGATGTGTATGCGCCATCTGCATCGTCCATATGGACGGTGCTGTGTAGGCCCTTTTGAGATGTATGTATGTGCACGTGGGTGTTGATCATGAGGTACAATCAACACCATCCATTGGACTGTTGGGCAGCGATGTAGCAGCTTACAGCTGCAGCAATCTGAGAACTACCACGTGGTGCATGTGACGTGGTGTGTGGACCCACCTCTTATACACACCATCCACTTGTCCGGCTGGTGGGATCCCACATGACGTGTGTGTTTCACATACACCATCCAACGCCCAAGGTCTGGACGCTGGAGCTCCTTCATATCAATAATAACTATTATATTATAATATATCATATATATATATATATATATATATATATATGGTGGGCCCTGCATGGGACCTACCTTGCTGTATATTATAATATAATATATAATATATTATAATATAGAGTATGGTGGCCCTACGTGGGACCCACCTTGATGCAATTATTCTAAATGTGCACCGTCCATCTGGACGGTGTTGTGCAGCACACACGCACCAGGTGTCTGGTGTTCATCCACGCCAACCGTTCACATGGGACATCGTGATGTATCTGTTTCATCCCACCGTCCACATGGACGATGGGGCCTACCATGATGTACGTGGACCACCGTGATGTATTTGTTTTATACCATCACCGTCCATCAAGGGCGGTGGACCAGCAGCAATGACTGGTGGCTGCTGTACACGTTAGCAGGGTCTGTGGGCCACCACCATGAGGTACTGTTATATCATAACCGTCCATTATCTGGACGTTGACATCAGCAAGCTTCCTGGACCCCACTATGTTGTAAGTGTTTCATCCTGACTATCCAGCTGGACGTGGACCCTAAGATGTATTGGTTCTTCCAGCAATCCATCACCGTGGAGCCCACCATGATGCGTGTGTTGCATCTAAACCATCCAATGGTGGGACCTCAACTGGCTGACTAACGTCAGTAAGTTTTGTGGGTCCCACGTGATTATATGTGGTGGATCCCAACCGCCCACCTTGGGATGGAAGCTGACTGGCTGGTGTACTTTACATCAACCATATAGTTGATGTATTGACGTCAACAAAGTTATGTGGGTCCCATCTGAACCGTGGACGCCACCGTAATGTATTAATTTCATCCACACCGTCCAGAAAATGTTTGGATGGTGCTAATTTACACGGATAATGTTTGGACAGTGCTGATCATCATTTGTGGGCCATGTGCCTCATAGAATGATAATGTGCGGTGATACACATGTTACACCTACAACTATTGAAACAATTTTGGTGCAGCCCATGTGATGAGGCCCACCTTGATGTATTTATGGCCATCCATGAGGCCCACCTTGATTGAATGTATTCTGTATCAGCCGTCCATCTGATAAGATATGTGGGGCGTACCGTGATGCATTTGTAATCCACACCGTGCAGCTATTAGGTGGATCACACAGTAGAGAACAGTGGTGAATTGAACAGCTACCCTTGAAACCCTCTTGGGAGTACAGAAGTTTTGGATCAGTATGATAATTGTTTTATCCTTATTGTCCATCAGTTTCAAGCCCACCAAAGGCATGTGTTTTATCAGGCCCACCTATTATGTATTTGAAGCCTATGAGATATGGCCGATGTGATATATTTGAGGCCCATATGATGGGGCCCACTTGCTTGAATCTGACGCCTATGGGCAAGGCCCATTGAGATGTATTCGAGGCCTATGGGCAAGACCCATTGGATATGTATTAGGTCCGTAACGCGTGACCCATTTGATATATTCGAGACCTAAGTATGTGGCCCATTTGCACAAGGATCGTTGGTGCCGCCCATGTAATGCGGCCCACTTGATGTATCTGTGGCCCATTTGTGCGAGGACCATTGGTGCGGCCCATGTAATGCTGCCCACTTAATGTATATGAGGCCCATGTATTGGGGCCCGATGTGATGTATTTATGGCCCATGTGCCAAGGCCCATTGTGATGTATATGCAGTCCATGAGTGAGGCTCATAGTGATGTGTATTAGGACCTTGTGTAAGGTCATGGGCCCACTTTACATTTGACTCTATGTGGGGTACTCCTTGGGAGCAATGTTGGTTGAATGTCTACATTGCTGGGCAATGATGGTTTAATGTCCACATTGTGACCTTCCCTTAGGGCCTATTAAGCTCATTCTTATCGATTCTGATTGTCGTAACCGATTGTCGATTCTGATTGACGTGACCGATTTGTCGATTCCGATTATCGATCGATTCCGATTGTCATGACCAATTGTCGATTTCGATTGACGTGACCAATTTATCAATTTTGATTATCGATTGATTCCGATTGTCATGACTGATTGTAAATTTTGATTGATGTGACTGATTTGCCGATTCTGATTATCGATTAATTTTGATTGTCATGACCGATTGCCGATTCCTATTGACGTGACCGATTTACCTATTCTGATTATCTATCGATTCTGATAATCAAGGCCGATTCCGATTGTCGAGGCTGAGTATCGAGGTTGATTCTGATTTGTCGAGGCCGATTGTATAGGCTGATTTTGATTGTCGAGACCGAGTGTCGAGGCCGATTTTGAGTGTCGATTCCACTTGTTGAGGCCGATTTCGTGTGTCGAGGCCAATTTTGATTGCCGAGGCCAATTGTCAAGGCCAATGTGATGAGGCCCATTGTAATGTGTATTAAGCTCTTGAGTGAGGCCCATGGTGTTGTATATCAGGCCCTTTGTGAGGCCATGGGTCCACTATATGATAGGCTCTATATGGGCCACTCACTGGGGTTAATGTTGGTTAAATGTCCACATTATCGAGGTCGATTGTCGATGCTGATTGTTGGTGCCACTTATTGATACCGATTAGGAGTACATGACAGCATAACATCATGATACATGCCCATATGCATCACCTGCATGTTTGTTACGAGATGTGGTTGACCATTGTATATAAGATTAGGCATGTTGTTATGAGACTCCCTGATAGGCAGATATTGTCTTACATGAGTACGCGGTATGTGCATGATTAATGCATGACTGGATTGTATGACTCATACATCTTGCATTGTGTGTTGTGATTACTATATGCCCTAGCGATATCAGGGCTGTAGCCTCCACATACATATCTTAGATGGCCAGATGAGACATCGAAAATCTATTCTACATTGCGTGCTATAGATATCTCTGGGTGAAAGTACCTAAACCCTCTTAGTTCTAGAGATTGTTCCAATGTCTAGACCGAGTGGATGCATGAGCGTATGAGGGTCGTATACCGTTAGGCCGTGTCTCCTACTGTATCGTGGTCGGTTGGAAGGGAGTGCGGCCTTACCTGCCCGAGAGGAGGGGGCATTGCTAGGTTGAGTCTGACCAGCTCGAGGAATGTGTCCGCTATCGACGAGCCGGGCCCAATATTGGCAGGCGGATAGTGAGGTCTCTTCCACTCACCTTGTTGCGCGTGATGGGGTGGCAATCTGGTTTGGAGTGTAATAGACCCCGGTGATTTTCTAGAGAGTAACTGTACTGATATGTGGACTTATTGAGCAGGAATTATATATTCATTCATTCATTCACTATCCACTCGGGCTGGTGGTGCGTAACGAATTGTTACGTGTACCTTTACATGGCTAAGATTTCGGTTGGGCGCGAGACTAACCTGAGATTAGGAGTTTACCACATTGTATCTGACTATCCAATTTTTGGTATGGGACTGGTTTGAATAAAAGTCCGTTGTGGTGGACCTCGTAGCCTGCGATACTACGTACTACTATCCCAACTTCACACTCCAGCATGGTCATTTCATTCGCACCGCATATTACATTACATCCGCAGTACTTAGCATTTTGGGTTACATGTTTCTGCACTTATATGGCCAAGATGGACTTAGCGGGATTTACATATTACATTGTACCCTTGGTATCTGATATTCGGCTCTCTTTGACTCCTTATTTGTATAGCTGATCTGTATTGCCTACTCTGATATTGTATAACTCGTAGACTTACCAGTATAATTTCGCTTACTCTGATACCGTATCTTGTCAGTATTTCTGTTTATTCCATTGTATGATTTATGGCATTATATTACATACTTGGCACTTACCTTATGCACACACTTTCACCACGTACTAAGCTTTCTATAAGCTTATGCACGATAGATGTGTGCAGGTGGCGTTAGGTTACGGCAGCATTGAGCTTGGGGCATGCAGCGGACTTATGGAGATTTGATTTTTGACATATGTATTTCCTTTTCAGCATATTATTTAACTGTTTATATTAGTGGATATGTGATGATGATATTGCCTTTGTGATTTGGGTAAACTTGTGGTTATGCTTGTTATGAAACAAATGTACATTAAAAATCCTCCTTATAGGATCCCAGAATCGGAATCTGGCATATGAACGTTGGAAGCAGAGAATGGGGTACTACGGAGGCTGTCGGCACCAAATTCGGTGATTGAGATTCCTGTGAATCCGATTTTCGGGTCTGGGGTGTGACACCAATCCAACAATCCTAGCCTTGCATCCTTACCCTAACACAAACATAATCATTGGGAATGACCTCCGTTCAGAGATCAAGTAATTTGATTATTGATTTCAAGACAAGACCCTCCATCAAGTAATTCAACGTATGCACCTTTACTTAAGAAGATTAGCGAATAACTAGTTATCCGTAATGATTTAGATATATATTATTTTATAAGAATTTCTTAGAAACGTGCCTAGAACCAGGTGGAGCCATTGGATTTTTCAAAACTCATATATCAACAATAATTAAAAAAATGTCATTGACCTAAACTCTTGAATTGTAGATCGCATGGTTCCCACAATTCGTCTACTGTGAGATTTTGTACCAGGCCTAATGATCATAAACTAACCATACACGTCGAATTTCAGCCCTTAAATCGTAGTAAATTAGCTACTTGACCCTTACATCCGTTCGTACACTTATCAGATCAAGATTATGACTCGTTCATCTTGTTCACGCCATATGAATATGCTTAACCCACAATTAAAATTACAATATGAGGAACTTAGGCATGTGAAAAAGTCACTCGAATTTAACAATATACATGTCCTACCCCTAATAACTCCAGAAACTCGTTTTATGTCCATCCATTTACAAAACTAACAGTACAATCACCTAGATACATGACTAGAATACTAACAATCAAGTCTTCCTAGTTTTTGCATGTCATATGATCGTCCATTATGTTTGGATCCACCAAACGGGCCATGTGAATATCATGATAAATTGATCATCATTAAGAGCTTAGGGTATAAGCCCAAACTACCTAGTAATTTATCAATTAGATATGCATAAACATTATTTTGAATTACCGAGTGAGCTAGTCCATTTAAAAAGGCACGTGGGTCATCTATAGTCGATCAAGGCCCAAACTAGACCAATGGAAAGAGTACAAAAATGAGGAATGTCGAACAAATTTCAAGACATTTGGACGGCGCACTTCGACATAACGGACATCAGAAGCTGCTTGAGAAGTGGATGGCAAAGTTGTAAATACCCATTACTATTACATGCCACCGTTGACACTCTATTGAACTTCGTGGCCCACCTGATCAATAGATCTGCTCCATTTTCGAACCTATGTCCTAACATGTTGTGCCAATCTCGGTGTACGGAGTGTATTATACCACTTTAAACAATACAGTGAACTCCACAAAAATATTTAAGTTCACATTACTAACAATACAGTGAACTTCACAAAAATATTTAAGTTCATGTTACTTACCTGTGACAATCACACCACACGTTATTTGTTACGTAAAGAAGTTTTAATGTTACAGGTCATGCATTGGTGGATCATGCGGCCCACATGAAGATCAGATCTACTTCAAATTTGGGACCATGGGTTAGCACGGGGTGCTAAAGACGGTGAATGGAGAAGATCTTCTGAAAAATCGTCATAAGTGGACCCCGTCGACTCCAGCTCGATCAAGAACGTGGTTTCTGCCTGAAAAATCTTCTGCTTTCGGTTGCATAAGAAACTCAAGCAAGTACAATCATAACCGTTCAAAATGAAGGAGATGAGCCTCCGAACCTCTCCACGTTGACCGAAGTAAGAATCTAGAAGGTTGGACGCTGATCTCCCTAATGATACGTAGGCAGAGAACTACTTAAGGCGTGCTGCGAAAGGTGAACTTCCATTTCCTTGTTGCGCAAAGAGTTCCAATCCCCTTGCTGTGCGAGCAGATATGTAAGAAGAGTCTGGAAAACTCTCCACCCTATAAAACCATCACCCGTTCGACTATGGAAGAGGAAAGAGGAAGAAGAAAACGGGAGTGAGAGAAAGAAAGATAGGTTATTGGCCGAAATTACTGACCCTCCAGTAAGAGAGCAACAGCCGTCCACTGCTACCAGGGAAGGAAGGAGAAAGAAAGGAAACAAAAAGAGAAAGGAAGAGAAGGAGAAGAATAAAGAAAGAAAAGAAAGAAGCAAGGAAGGCCAATCCAATCCCACACGTGCATTTAATTTCATTTTTTATTCCCTAAACTAGGTCTGAGATCCTTTCCTCCCTTCCCAAAACCTTTCTCCTTTATTCTTGGCTAGGAATTTAGAATTCTAAGATAGAGCATAGTTAAGACATCCTTCATATTTCCTAATTCTATATGAAATTTAGTTACAACTAATCCTAACTACTGGAATCATGTAAATTAGGATAATGAGAAACAAGTTTTATCCTAAGATTCCTTAGGACACTAATCTTCCTGAGAACGATCGAATAATTAGAGGTGAGGGTTTTATCCTTTGAGCTTACATTAATTTAAGTCGTTAAATTCATTCTGCTTTTATATGTGTCTTCATGAATTTGATCTTGCCTTTACATGTATTCCTTTTACATATCACTTTGAATCTTTCATGCTATTATATGTTCACCATCAATTATTGGCTTCTTTTGTGCCTTTTATGATATGAATTATCCAACCTTCTTATGCCTTTAAGGATGTGACTTATCTTACCTTTCGTGTTTATATGTTTTCTGAGAATTATCCTATCATTTTATTTGGTTAATATCGTTATATTTATTGGCCTTTTTAGGATTATGACATGATGTCAAATACAAGTGATTTCTCTTAATTTATGTGAGGCCATGGACACAAGCCTTGTCCCTGCCTCGTCTTTTTATTTGAGTTGGCCCTGCCACTCGTCTCTATATTAAGTTGGCTATTGCTACTATCCTTATTATTGAGTTAACTATTGTCACTCTTCTCTTATTATATTGGCCATCACCACTTTTGTTGAGTTGACGTTGTCACTCTTCTCTTTATTATGTTGGCCTTGTGCCATCTATCTTCACAGCTTGGGCTTGTGTCTTGATATTCCAAAACCTCCATAATTCATTTGATATTCTTTATGATTCATATTTAGTTATATTCATTATGATTCAATTATATTCTCTATAAGTGCAAGTGATGTGTAAGATGTATCACAACTAGTGATTCAAATATTCTATCATGGATGTAATGCGCTCTGGGTAGAGACCCTCTTGGGGCATATAAGTCCTTTAGCCTTCGGGTGGTGGTGCACAAATTGTTGTGTAATTCGCATATGCAGTGTCACATCACTCTGAGATTGGATATTGCAAATAGTCACTCCATGAACAAATCGTGTCACGTAATTCACCCAGCCCATGTGTTGTGCGCTCTAAGGAGTTCTCATAAATCCACGATAGCATTGGCCATGCCGGTGAATATCCGTATAGTAAGAATGCGGGTCGAGCCGGTTATTTATAAATCATATTCCACATTGTGCTTATTACTATGTTTGACTAGACATGTATCTCATGTAGGTTGTTTGTGCATGTTAATACTCTCGTGTTAGTGGAGCACGAGACGTATCAGACCCTTTACCTGTTGTGTATCTCTTAAATTATTGTTAATCTTAAAGAATAACCTTCAATATGAGTAGGGCATTGACCCTCTCCCAACCGTACAATTGATGTAGGTGGCGTACAGATTGATGACCTAGATGACTACTTCCCTATACAAGATTATCTTGAAAGACTAAGAAGACATTTTTACTATTTAGTTTTATACTTCTGCTGTGAACTCTGATGTTGTAATAAACCTCTCATTATGAGGCCTTGATTATTTCTTTTACTATGATGATATATAATCAATACAGTTGATTTTATTCTTGTGAATGTTACCTTCACGAATATATTTGGATGTAAACAAATGAAAAAATATGGTGTAATTTCAGAGCATCAAATTGTACATTATTAACACCTGGTTTCCTCGAGCACGAGTTCATACTCTGGACATGAAAATTCAGGATGTTATAGATCAACCGTAGAAAACCAATGAACCCAACCGATCACTTAAACATCAAGTTTATCCCTATGATATGTTCACATAGGGCTCAAATCTAATCGACTTACCACTGATTAATCAAAACAATCATAACTAAATTAAACAATCTACCCGAAGCTGAGTTAGATAAGGCCTGAATCTTGACTAATGGACCAAATCAACCTAGTTACTCTTTTAGCCTAAAATCGACGGTTTAGGGTGATCATGAATGAATCACCATTTTCACTAATTTTGAATAGGCCATACTTTGAACTTAGTTAATCCATACATCAACAACTGCGCCCAAGAAATCCTCATACCCAATTTATTTCAAAAATGTCCCGATTATCCGAACAAGCTTTAGACTGCTCATTAGTGGGCAACTAGTTTCGAAATTATAGAGCAATGTCCATCTCATTGGGCTTATGGTCCATCGCAGGAAATGGACCCAAAAGACGCCTTGAAGCAGACGATTCACGCTGTCAAGTCAGCACTTGTAAGGTGCAACTCACCTTAGCATTGGCCAAAAGTCTGAATTTTAAAATAAATGGCCCCATCACTTGGGACAATAAATTAGGACATCTCAGCCGTCGGATTCCATCCAAATTTACACCATAGGTTGAAGATATTTTTCGGCACTTGTCCGCCAAATCTGACCCCCAATTGAGAAACAGTGGTCGTTGATCATAAACCGGACCATTGGATAAAACCACGCATCCGCTTGCCGTCAAAATTTGTCCAACCCTTCATCGAGCCATAGGGTAGGCTAGGGGGTCATCAAGGCAGCCCCAATAACCAGAATGGGTCCCACAAGGCCATTGGAGGCAATTACCATAGTGCAGGGCCAACTGAAATAAATTTCTAGATATTTATATCCAACCCTCTCTCTCACTCCCATAAACTCCAGCAGCTGAGAGAGAGAGAGAGAGCAAGGGAGGAGAGAGAAGAGCCTCTTCTTGTGGTGCATATGAGCTTGGAGCTTGGGATATTGAAATCCTGGTACTTTCACCTCTCCACGCCGACTCCAATCGTTGTTAGAGTGGGATTCTAACCCATCTAAGGTAAGATGGGGTTCCAAATTATATCTTCCCTCATTTTTACAACATGCATGTGTCTTATCCTCCGTTCTATGCAATGCAGGACCCCGACACCTCGAGCTTGTGCACCCGGAGGCACTAAGACAATCTCAGCAATCTTCGGCTAAGAATAGGTGCGGACCATTACCTTTAGGTGGCCGATTATCGTGCATAGCGTAGGTTTAATGAATGTGTGTGGTGCAATGTTAGTGCATGTTGCTGAAATTTCATTCGGATTGCATGAATGGGATAATAGACTAGGAATTATTAAAATTATGGGAAGGGGATAGGCCCTAATACCCCCAAATATGTGACTTGTTGATTTGCATGCTCATGTAGGGTACAAATATTTAATTTTAGCCACAATGTTGCTGATTTGTTGTTAATTTTCTGATTAGGTGTTAATTATGCTTAGAATGAAGGCATGAAATGTTGTAAATTATTGATTGGTGGTTGATTTCCTAATTTTGTAATTAATTATACTTGAGCGAAGGCATGGAATGTTGTAAATTGGCTGATTGGTTAAGTTACTTGCCTTGATTTTCAATGTATATCTGAATTATGTAATGTATGTTGACTTATGAAAGATTAATTGCGGGGTGATGGTGTATGACTGTTTTAATGAATACATAGGCTGGACCATGTTATGTATAAACTGTAAATTTAGGGTGGAACTTAATTTGTTGTTGCCCATGTACTGATCATACCAATATTTTGTCTGTCATGTGTGAATTGTGCCCAACGATAACCATGCTTATTGTGTATTGATGCGTTTTCCCCTATGGATCGGTCGATTACCTAGAATTACATGGGCGATCCTTGTTCGACCTGTCCATGAGTGAATTTGGCCCAAATTGTTGAACTGTAGGTTGTTGCCCGTAGTCGGACTACACGAGAACCCGTTCTAGGCCGATTAGATACAGTTCAGCTCGTTGGGGCATATTAACTATAAGTCGACCATCCTTGTATATTAACCATGTTTTAATCGTGCCTTTATGAACCCAATCTACCCTAAGACCATTGTGCTCACTTCTAATCATTATGTACAACCCACAAAATCTTATGAGCCGAGACGGTGGTATGAGACACTATGCCTATGCGGTTGGCCTACGCTGGGGTGACGAGCCTCCTTGCAGTGTCCATTGAGCACTTAGACTCCTGAGCCGAGAATGGTGGTATAGGACACTGTACTCGTGTTATTGGCTTGTGGTGGGGTGACGACCTCCCTACAGTGATCGCGAGTAGGACATTTAAGTTCCAATCTATTTCGTCTATGTTTATACTACTTTTCGGGATTGACGACCCCAATATAGGGCTAAGGGTCACGAGATTCAACCCCGACCCTTGAGCCGTGCGATCGGGTTAGGGTAATAACTCCATTAGGGTATTTTGATTTCCCCAACCTGCTGAATGAATGAACTTAACTAATCAACTTGGCTAACATATTCCATGACATTGCATTTATTATTGTGGCGATTATGCTGTCGAGGTCGCTTTGAGGGATTGTTGGTTCATTCGCGAACGTGAGATGTTGTCGCTTGAGGGAGTGTTGTTTGAGAGGAGCATGCATCATATCATAACCATACATTTGCATTAATAATAGTGTTTAAGATTCTATGCTATTTACTGTTCATTAAATGTATCCTATGCATGATAATTCGTATGCCTATTGTTAATGGTACCACTGAGTTAGATACTCACTCCCACTCTGGGATGGTGTTCTAAAAGACCAACCAAAATCTGGTATAGATGCAGGTACCTTGTAGCGGGACGCGCTAGACGATGTCGGTGCAGACGACAACGAGGAGTTCATGCACTTCTAGGCTTCGGTGATTTCTTCTAGTTTATGGTTGGATGGTCGTGGGATATGGGCCAGGGCCCTAGTCATCGTGGGATATTTATCTGGGTGGGTCCATTTCCCGGTTGAATTTTTCAAGTACTGTATTTTAGACATCTTACCTGTTTAGTGGCTCGTATTTACAATTTATTATATTCTCTTGCTTATGGTTTGCTAAACCCGTCATTGCTTATAAATAAACCCAAATGCATTGAAATGTGGAGCCCATTAGGGCATATGTGGCACCCGAGAATTCGGGAGCCGAATTCTTACTCGGCCCCTGAAATTCGGGGCGTTACACTAGTACTACTTAAACCTTGGAACCCATCTTATGGCCATGATATGTAGGTCCGTTGTGATATGTAGGACTGTTGTGATAAGTAGGCCCATTGTGATTGTATGAGGCCCATTATTATTATATGAGGCCCATTGTGCGAGGCTTATTATGATTGTATGAGGCCCATTGTGATTGCAGGAGGCCCAGTGATGGTAGGAGGCTCATTGTGATTGTCTGATGCCCATTGTGGGAGGCCCGTTGTGATTGTATGAACCTAGTGTAACTGGATGAGGCTCATTAGGATGTGTGAGGCCCATTGTGATTGTGTGAGGCCGATCATTGTTATGATTGATAATCATGTATGGCATACACCGCGATTCATGCCCATATGCATCATTTACATGCTTGTTATGAGGAGTGATTGACCATAATATATGCCATTGGACTGGTTATTTTCGGGACTCCCTGAGAGACGGAATTGCCTCACATGAGCGTACGGTATGTGCATGATTGGATTGTATGACTCATGCATCTTTCATTTGTGTGATATGATTTCTATTCGCCCTAGCGACACAAGGACTAAGGCCTCTACAGGCATATCTGATGGCAAGATTAGACATCAGAAATATTTTGGTTTTACATGGGGCACCATAGATGCCCCTGGATGAAAGTCCCTAAACCCTTATGATACCAAGAGGATGCTCCAACGTCAAGACCGAGTGGATGTATGAGTGCACGAGTGCCAAATACCATTAGTCCGCGTCTCCTATTATGTCGTGGTCGGTTGGAAGGGGGTGTGGCCTTACCAGCCCTAGGGTAGGGACAATGGTAAGTTGAGTCTGACCAGCTCATAAATGTGTCCGCTATCGATGTGCTAGATAGGTATTGGAAGATTATTGGCCAGGAGGATAGTGAGGTCTCTTATGCTCACTTGGACTGCATGCCTAGGGGAGGGGCAGTCCCATTTGGAGCATACTATACCCTGGTGATTGTCCAGAGAGGAACTGTACTGATATGTGGATTTAGATGAGGACTGACATAACTTGTGATTGAACCTTGCATATGACACTAGCAACGTAGGTCTTGCATTGCATAGCCTTGGTATGGCTGACAACATTGTACTAAATTTCGGTGATGATCCTAGAGATGTACAGTACTGATATGTGGATTTACTAAGCAGGAGTTGCGTACTCAACATTTAACTCATTCATTCATTCATTCATTCACTATCCACTCGGGCTGGTAGTGCACAACCAAATCATTTTGTGTACCTTCGCAATGGCCAGGATTTCGTTTGGGGTGGATAACCAACCTGAGATCAGGATTTTACCACATTAAGTTTAGTTATCCAAATTTACGTATGGGACTAATTTGGATAGAAGTCCCTTGTGATGAACCTCATAGCTTGTGTTACCACATACTATCATCCTGACTACACACTCCAACCTTGTCATTTCTTTTGCATTGCATACTAAATTACATCCTTTGCATATGACTTATTGTGACGCCCCGTCACTGTGGTCACATGTGGACGGGTACACGTAGGCGGATGCTGATGTGGGTGGGGCCTAGTGGGCCTGGGCAAGTTACCAGTGGTTGGCAGGCTACTATGCTGGTAGGCTACTGTGCACATGGTGTAGGCAGGACCATGTCCCACATATTCGTGGATTCGTCAGGATTTACACATTACATTGCATCCTCAGCATATGACATTTGGTTTATTATGTCCTTGTACTCGAACAATTACACGTCAGCCTTGCCATTGTCTTTTCATCGTATGTCATATAGTAGAAAATGAAATTTGATTATCTTGTTCATGATGATTGGCTATTTTAATGATTCATGGTCGCTTGTTGAGTGAGATGCCTATTATTGATGTCATGTTCATGATAACCTGTATAGGTACGTGACATGCTTGATTGATAACCTACTCACCTATAATAACATGATTGGTTGATAACATGCCTGTGGTTATTTTGAATGTCTTTATGGGAGAGCCCTGATAAGACGTGTTTTACTCCTGGCACGCAGTAGACTTACGAGTTGTGGTTTGCTCATACGTATGACTTACACTTTTCATGATGCATACAAGAGTTGTTAGAGTTTGCTATTGTTTCCTTCATTATTGTTGAGCTAGTGCACCATATCATGTGTGGCATGTTGAACAGGTTCGTATCTTCAATATGCGTTGATACCATGTATAAAATGTGTAACCTCCTAAACAAATTAATCATTCAAAAAAATTCACACTGAAAAATCCTCAATATAGGATCCCATAATTGGAATCTGGTATATAGGTGTCAGGAGCTGAGAATGAGATACTATGGAGGCTGTCAGGGCTAGATTCGCCGATCGAGAATTTTGTGTGCCTGGTTTTCGAGTTTGGAGTATGAAACCAGCATAGGCCAACAGCTCGGGCATAATGTCCGATTCCACTATCCCCGGCTCATAAGTTTAGTTGCTCACTGGTCACTAAGGGGAGGCTCGTCACCCCAGCGTAGGCTGACAGCTCGGGCATAGTGTCCCATTCCACCAACCCCGGCCCATAAGTCTTGTGGGCCGCAATTTCTTGTTATCAGTAGGCGCAAACGATGTAGGGTGCCTCGGGTTCCAGCACGTGTGTACAAACATGGTTAGCGTATAAGGATGACTAACCACTAGGCCAATTTGTCCCCACACGACGAACCACGGTTGTGCGGCCTGAGACCAAAGTCTCGCATAGTCCAACTATAACCGAAAGCTCGCAGTTTGGTTGGTCAGGCCAAACTTGCCCATGAGCTGACCTAACTAAAGGGGTGCCCAAGGGGTTTCGATTTGGTTGGACGATCCCTAAAGGGTACAATGTATAAATACAATAACCACAAGTAGAGGTCGATCTACTTGTAGTTGTGAGGGAGATCAGGTAAGTATAATTATGATCTATATTCAATTCGGGTCACAAGCCAGCGTTGTGCATTATTTAGGGGATTCCTAATTGTGCTAGTACATAGGGCTGAGTTTCCAGGGATCAATGGATAGGGAAATAAGCTCCACCGCCAACTACAGGGAGAATCAACCTATGTGGTGGGGTGTGGGTTGCGAATGTACCCATTCCCAAGCTATGGGGATGAATTATGCACAAGTCCATGGCACTAACTCAGCAAATCAAGACATTCCTAGTTAAGGGTTTCACACATTTCAACATTTCAACAATATAATTAATCATACTCAAAATCCACACACATTAATTTCATGTAACATAATTAAATTTAGGAAATTAGCATGATTTAGGGATAGTACACATGCAACATCACAAATTGATAACCAATACAATCAACTCCACATGCAACATTACAAATTGATAAACATTGCAATCAACACATGCCTTAAGGGTAATATATTCGAAAATCCTTTCCCCATTTAGGGAAATCTCATTCATAGGTTCAATTCCAAACATGCCATTAGAAAATCAGCAACACGCAAGACAAATTTCCACACAAAATCACTAGAGTTCACTCTAGGCATGATAACATGCCACCTAGAGGTAATGTTTCGCACCTATAGTCAACCGGAAGTCCTTGCGGTCGCTCTAGTGGTGTCGGGTTCGCAAATTCGTCGTGCCGAGGCCTTGTGCTAAGGAATTGCACATCATAAAGCATGCATGCGACCCAAACTTAAGAGAAATGAAGGAGGGGTTATGATTGTTACCTCGGATCAGCCACACCTCGTCTTTACGACGGTAGGGCCAAGGTTTCCAGCATGTAGCGGTGGTAGGGGTGTGGGAATTTCAATTCCTTAGCTCCCTAACACATGCACCCTCCTCTCTCCCTCTCTCTCTCTCTCTTAGTTGCTGGAAATTACCATGGGAATGAGGGAGAGAGGGCTGATGTAAGGCCCGTATCTTAGTTTGTACCATTACATAGATTCCCACGATCATCCTTATCGAATTTTAGCGACCTGCGACCTGTAATCGGCATTTGCGCGTGACCCTGAGTCGCACCCTGTCATCTAAGACTTATACCCTAGTGACCGCGTCGTCGCCGCTGTTCAAACACCGTGTCTCATGCACAAAGGTGATACCCAAGCTAGGAGCTGTGGGCCTGCGTATATCTCGAGAAAACATCGCGCATTTGCAAAGTCCAAGAGAGGAATCTCTACAAAATATCCCATCAATCCCATTAAGGGTCAAGTACAAGTTGATTACACACATCACTCAACACATCACCTAACACATCACTCACCCCATCACAACCCATACCTCTCTTACACAACAACCCCAAAAGTCAACATTTCTATCCCATCTCCTCTCTCTCTCTCTCATCCATCACTCCACCCATCTTCTCTCTCTCTCTTATTTCTCCCTTCTCTTCCAAGCAATCTAAAAAAACCCAACATCTAAGCACTTCTAAGCTCTAAAAGAGCCAAGTGTGGCCCACTTCCTAACCCTCTCATCTCCCATCTCAACCCTCCATACTTCATCATCTTCCATCAAGATCGAAGCTAAGGAGTTTGACGTTCCATCGGACCAAGAAGATCAACGGTGGGTAATCTTGGATCTACATTTTTTCTTGTGATTTAAGGGCCACATATGGTGGGACCCACCTTAATGTATGCTTTGTATCAAAGAGGGCCCATAGTGGTGGGGCCCCTCTATCACTCTCTCTCTCTCTCTCTCTCTCTCTCTCTCTCTCTCTCTCTCTTTTGATGATAAAATGTGGCTTACCTGATCTAGACCGTCCATGTGTTGGGCCCCACCTCGTTGCTAGTCCATTTGGACGGGCCTAGATGAAAGAAAAACACAAATATCGACTGAT
Source organism: Magnolia kwangsiensis (assembly GCA_037074715.1). Classification (NCBI taxonomy): domain Eukaryota; kingdom Viridiplantae; phylum Streptophyta; class Magnoliopsida; order Magnoliales; family Magnoliaceae; genus Magnolia; species Magnolia kwangsiensis. Next base: position 171,394,419 of record CM073571.1, read on the forward strand.
CCAAGGCTTTGGTGGGCCACCACGTGGACTCACCTTGACATATATTTTATTCAAGCCATCCATCCATTTTGATGGTGGGCCACCCCATGTGCGTGTTTCCCAGCCGTCCATCTAGACGGTCTGGGTGGGGCACACCATGATATATATATAATATGTATATTATATTATGGTGGGACCCACCTGGTGTGGGAAGCGGATTGGCTGGGTGTCTCAAACCAACTATATAGCTGCTGTATGATACCAGCATGTGGGCCCTGACATGTGGTAGGTATTATATCCAAATTGTCCATCCGTGTGGGACCCACATGTGAGGCATGTGCTGGATCCACATTGTATAGACCCTGGACGGTGGGTCCCAGCAGCCACGTTGCTGTTTTGCATCAACAAGATCTGAGTGTCCCATAGCGATGTATGTATTTTGCACCCCACCGTCCATCTAGACGGTGGGTCCCATGCAGCAAGCAGCTGCTGCTGCCTAATGACGTCAGCAGGCCAGGTGGGCCCTAACCATAATGTATGGTTTATATTCACACCGTCCATATCACAATGGACCTTACCATGATTTACGTGTGGATCATCACCGTCCATTGCCTAAACGGTGGGCCACATTAATGTATGTATTTTATCCACTTGTCCATCTATCTGGACGCTAGTGTTTTTTCAATAAGAAAAATAATATAATATAAAATAATATTAATAATATGATATTATATATGTGTGTGTGTGTGTGGTGGGCCCCATGTGGGACCCACCCGCTGGATGGGTTTGCTGTAATACTCACACCAGCTATATAGCTGATGTGTTGACGTCAGTTCTATGGGCCCCAGCAACATGTAGCTACTGTGGTGATGCCAGCAAATATTGTGCCCCCTACATGATGTAAGTGTTGTATCCACTGTCCATTGCTTCGACAGTGGGTCGTCTTGGTGTGTGTATTACATCTAAATTGTCCATCCAAATGCCGAGCTCAACTTAAGGCTTGAGACTAAAAATGAGGCAGATCCGCCTATCAGGTGGACCACACTACAAAGATTAGTAGAGGGTTGAACGCCTACCATTGAAACCATTTGGGTCACAGAAGCTTTGAATTAATATGAGATTTACTTTTCCTCTTAATCCAGGCCTTTGTGACCTTATGATCAGATTGGTTGGGAAACGAACATTTAGGTGGGCCTTGTGAATTTTTAAAACTATGGAAATCATTATCTCCACTGCTATTTGTGGTATGGTCTAAATGATCTTCGGTCTTCATCTTCGCTGCTATTTATGGTGTGGCCCATATCATGCGGCCCACTTGATATATGAGGCCTATTGTGATGTATTCGAGGTCTATGGGCGAGGCCCAATGTGATGTATTCGAGGCCCATGGGCGAGGCCCATTGTGATGTATTCGAGGCCCATGGGCAAGGCCCATTGTGATGTATTCGAGGCCCATGGGCAAGGCCTATTGTGATGTATTCGAGGCCCATAAGACACGTCCATTGTGTTATATGTGAGGCCCATGAGTGAGGCCCAATACGATGTATGTGACGCCCATTACGTTGTGTATGAATCCCTTGTATGAGGCTATGTGCCCACTATATGTTAGGCTTTATGCGGGTCACAAATTGGGAGCAATGTTGGTTAAAATGTCCACATTGTGAACTTCCCTTAGGCCTTGTTAGGCCCATTCTCATCATTCCCTAAGTGGGTTGACCCTAGTCATTGGGCTCCATTTGCATGATCCATCTATTCTCATTGGGCTATCCCAAGATGTTGGGCCCCCATTGGTTGTTAATAGTATTTTTTTTTTTATTTTGGAGTCCACCCCCTAGGGCATCTAGCGGGCTATGCAATAGTATAGTGAAGGAACCCTTTCTGGATCCTTAGGATTGTGGATAGGCCGCTTAGGCCCAACCTTGATATAAGGGGGAGTACATCATCATCATATAATATGCTTAGTATAGCTCCATGATCCATGCCCATACGCATCATATGTATGCTTAATGTGAGGAGTGATCGATCATAGCATATGTCATTGGGCAGATTATTATAGGACTCCCTGATGGGGGAGTTGCGCACATGAGCGCGCGGTATGCGTAGGATTGCTGAATGACTGAATAGTGTGATTTGTGCATCTCGCATGGTGTGACATGACTACTGTACACCTTAGCAACATCAGGGTCATAGCCCCCACAGGCATATCATGGTTGGAAGAATTGGACACTAAAAATCTCGTTCTACATAGGGTGCTATAGATATCCATAGGTAAAATTTTTTAAACCCTTATGGTACCAAGAAGTTGCTCCAACGTCTAAACCGGATAAATTCATGAGCGATGAGTGTCGAATATCATAAGTTCATATTTTCTATTGTGTCGTGGTCGGTTGGAAAGGGGTACGACCTTACTTGCCCGAGAGGAGGGGGAAAAGCTAGGCTGAGTTTGACCAGCTCGAGGAATGGGTCTGTTCTTAATGAGCTGAACCCGATATTAGCAGGAGGATAGTGAGGTCTCTTCCACTCACCTTGTTGCATGCGATGGGGCGGCAATCCGATTTGGAGTGTACTAGACCACGATAATATTTCAAAGTTGAGTTATATTGATATGTGGACCCAGCCTAAGAATTGAAATACTTGAGTTGCTCTCACATCGCATAGCCTTAGTATGGCTAACATCATTCATACCTTGCATCGCATAGCCTTGATATGGCCGATAGTATTCATGTCTTGCATCGCATAACCTTGGTATGACTGATAGTATTCATGGATTCACCAGTATATTCCGCATTACTCTGATATTGCATAATTATATTACTACCTCGCACACATACTTACAACACCCTTTAAGCTTTATATAAGCTTATGCATGACCGTTACGTGCAGGTGACGTTGGATCGCACAACACTGAGGCAGGAGTGTGTAGCAGATCATCATGAAACTTTTATATATCTTTGTATTTCTCTTTCCGCATTGTACGTATAAGTTTTTAATCATAGTGAAAATGCAATGAAGTTATCGGTTGTTGTTTGTGGGTTATGCTTGGTTATGCTTATTAGGAATCAAATTCATGTTGAAAATCCTCCTCGTAGGATTCCAGGATTGGAACTTGGCATATGGGCGCTGCGAGCTAAAAGTGAGGTACTACGGAGGCTGTTAACACCGGATTCGACGATCAGAAGATTTTATGAGCCTGATTTCTAAGTTTGGGCCGTGACAGCTGAAATGGGTTATATACCCTGATTTTTTATTTTAGTTGGCCCTAGGTGTTGTGTATTTCCTTAAATGCCCTTTGGGGCCTACCTTCGGCTTTCGGGGCTGCACTGATGTTCCCCTGGCCCATTTAACTCATGGGATGGGTGCCCCATGGCCCGATGAAGGGTTACCCACGGTTTAACGGCAAACGGATGCGGAAATTTATCATAAGGGTCCGATTTGTGATTAATAGTTACAGTTCCTTAATCAAGGGTCAGATTTGGCAGATGAGTGCAGAAAAATATCTTCAACCTACGGTATAAATTTGGATGAAATTCGATAGCTGAAATGCCATAATTTATTGTCCTAAGTGGTGGGGCTAATTGTTTTAAAAATTTAGATTTTAGGTTATTACTTGGGAGAGTTGCGTTTTATAAGCGCCGACTGGATGACACAGATCGTCCATTTCCAGGCATCGTTTGAGTCCATTGCCCGCGATGGACTACAAGCCTAGTGAGATGGACATTAGTCCGTAATTTCAGAACTAGCGGCCTACTAATGAGCGGTCTAGAGCTTGTTCAAGTAATTGGGGCATTTCTAGAGTAAATTGGGTAGGAAGATTTCTCGGGCGTAGTTGTTGAGGTATGGATTAACTAAGTTTACAGTATGACCTATTAAAAATTAGCGAAAATGGTGATTCAATCATGATCACTCTAAACTGTCGATTTTAGGCTAAAAGAGTAACTGTGTTGATTTGGTTTATTAATTAAGGTCCGACCCATAGCTAGCTCGTGTTTATTAGTTACAGTTGTTTGATTAGTCAGTGACAAGTCGATTAGATTTGGACCCCATGTGAACAAATCATGTGGATAAACTCGATGTTTAAGTGATCGGTTGGATTCATTAGTTTTCTACAGTCAATCAATCCTATTTATATGGTTCTTTATCGGTATCAGCCGTGTATAAGGTCATCTCGAGCGTTAAGAGTCAGTAAGTGACAACGTGGCTAGTTATATATATATTAAAAAAAAATTAAGAATTTTTGACAATCCAAAATAGCAAAAATTCTGGGTGTTACAATACTACACCTAAATAATGATATGTTGAAGGTTATAGTGCCTTATTGTGCAATTCCACACTACATTATAGAAGAAGTCCCATGATGAGTCCATCATCAGTCAATGGAATAACGACCAAGTTCACGACTAGAATAATGCAGCTCAAGTAGAGTTTGAAAAAGTATGTTAATGGATGCTTCATCGATATGCTCAAATTAGTAATATCAGACAAATGAGGTAGCCGGGGATGGTATAGAATTAAAAGATCTTAAATGGCCCCAAAAAAGTTAGATGACTCTCAGTCCCAAGTCCAAGATTTTCTTGTTAAAGTAAACTTAGGGATATAACAAAATCATGTGCCTACTTTTATCAGAGGTTTTTGGAACCATAAGTCCAATTTGAACTCACTAATTTGTTTAGAAAAATTGTGAAATGTTTTGCATTGGATTACCATGAAATGTCTGAACGAGACCGAAACCTGGTCGAGCACATGTTACCAATAAAAGAAAAATATCAACCACATAAGCAATTGCCTAAGCGAATCATGACTGAAGTTACTTAAAAAATAAACGAAGAGATCGAGCGACTCTTGAAGGCGGGCTTGTTAGCTCCTATGATTGTCAAATTTTGTAGTGCCAAAACCTCTTGGAATCCGTGTCTTATGTAGCTCATCTACATATTTAAGATCATGCATCTCATGTACAAAAACAAAGGTCTTTTCCTCAAGAACTTCAAATGCAAGATCAAGAGATATACAAGTTCAAGTACAAAACCAAGTGTTAGTTCAAGCTTTCAAGCTTCAATAGTTTAAGGTTTCAAAGCTTCATCCATGTCAAGACAAAGTTCTTTACTTTAAACTTCAAGTCAAGATGAAATACAAGTTAGGTACTTCAAGTTCAAGCTTCAAAGTACATCAAGTTCAAGCTTTAACGTACTTCAAGATGTCAAGCTTCAAGTACTTCAAGATCAACTATCAACCGAAGCAAAAGATGTTTCAATGTTAAAACATCGCTTATAAGGTATGAATGACCCTAGATTGACCATAGGTTAGGTCATATTGATTGCATACTTTAATTGGGTCACTTTATAGGTGTATAGACTATTTCTCGACTAGTCTTAGCCTATGTTCAACTAGTCCAAGAAATTCCTCAACCAGTCCAAGGTTTGTTACTTATTTTTAGGATTTTTTGTTGGATCCTCGACCAGTCTTGGAGACTGCTCGACCAGTCAAGTGAACAGTGCTCGACCAGTCAAGCAGGCTTGACTCAAAGTCCAGCAACTAAATTGGGTCCCACATGACCAGTCGTGGACAAGACTCGATTGGTCGAGCAGGCCCTTCGACCAGTCGTGGAATGACTTTATCTTATCGCGTCCGAATTTTGAAAAGTTTGTTGGTCCTTCGACCAGTCGTGGAATGACTTTATCTTATCGTGCCCGAATTTTGAAAAGTTTGTTGGTCCTTCGACCAGTCAGCTGACCTCTTGGCCAGTCGAGTGAGCAGTTTCTACACTTATAAATAGAGCACGGTTTTCAGATTTTGTATCTAATTTAAGTAAAATTAAGACACCACCCTAAGAGATAAGTTTATGATATTCTTAAGCTATTTAGTGCTCATTTAATATTCTCATTAATTAGCTTTTTGTACTTGATTTTGTATTCTACATTCTAATCTTATTTGAAGAAGGGATTGAAGTTTTCCCATTTCTTGGAATCAAAATCAAATCAAGCTAGCCCAAAGTGATTTAATTTAAAAATTATTAGAACTTAGAACCTTTTCATAAGTGAGAGTGGACATTGAACTTCTACTCTGAATTGGTTCTGCTAGGCTACATCAAAGGAGAATATTCAGATAAGTATTTTACGGTTTTGTAAATCTATTCTTTTGGTTTCTTTGAGATTGTGTCAAAAAAATCTCTTTCTTTTGGTTTGTCTGAGGTGATCCCAAAAACTCAGAGTGTGGGGTTTTTGAATTGTGTAAGCCCACTTAAAAGACACAAATGTGAAGGTTTTAGGTGAACCTTGAAAAACCTATTTGATAGTGAATGTCGATATTCACTGTGTGAGGATATTGGGAGTGGAGTAGTTGTGTGGCTATTTTTCTAAACAGTTGGTGTATATTCAAGCGAACCACTATAATTTCTGGTCATGTGGTGATTAATTATTTATGGCATTGTGTGGATGTTGTAATTTTCCTTTATGCATTTGTGGAGAATGTTGTAATCTTTTTATGCAAGTGTGGGAATGTCGTAATAACTTAGTTATATTCTTTGCTATTTATTTCGTTATTCCTTTGTATTAGTTTAAGATTTTGATACACAGACCATTCTAGGAATCAGGTTGTCCTACTATAAGTCATTAGTGTTTGGTGTAAGGTTGTCCTTATAACAACATCTGTATCAACCTCTCAATACTTGTACATTTGAGGTTGTTATTTATTTCTGCATTGTGAATTGTTTAAGTATTGTCTTTATTTATATTTGTTAAATTTCGCATATAATTTTTTAATTTGGCATAGTCCTATTCACCCTCCCCCCCTCTCTAGGACACTTAGCTCGGCCTTTTCAGGGCTTTATTGGACCAATAGATCTCCAATGTTGTTCCAGTTATCAAGAAAAACATTAAACTCCGCGTCTGTATCGACTTTAGAAACTTAAATTGAGCCACACCTAAGGATAAATATCCAATGCACATGTCTGATCAACTGATCGATCGAGCAGCTGGGCATAAAAATGGTTTCCTTAGGGATGGTCATTTAGTTTATAACTAAATATGGATTACACTTGAGGATGTATTAAAGATGACTATTAGATGTCTTGTACCTTTAGAGACTTTCTGTTGGGTAGTGATACCATTTGGGCTTTAAAATGTAGGGGCTACTTACCATACGGTCATGAATGTAATTTTCATGATATGATTGGCCATTTTATGAAAGTATGCATTGATGATGTAATAGTCAAATTGATTAATGTGGTAGAACATTTCGCTCATTTATGCAAATCACTGGAATGAATGAGAGTTTACAAACTAAAGATGAACCTCCTCAAACAGAATCAACCATGACATCATCTAAAAACCATAAAGATTCACCAATAGATAGCAAAATCCTAACCACTTCAATTCATAAAGAGTGGTTTGGCTGTCTGGAAAATATCCACTATGGAAATAAAAACCATAGGTAGATGCAAATTCTTGCGTTTAGGTCCATGTAAATACTTGAAATTGGTTTCCGGTTGGAATCCATTTCCACCAAAAGAGACATTTTTAAATTCCTTGGTAGGGTTTGGCTTACAAATTGCAGGATAATGAATTACCTATCAACTTTTGTATTTTCAATTTTCCTCTCCTGTGAATATACAGAGTATAATTCCTAAAAATTCTTTCCCAATACCCAAACATGCTTTCTGGATTCCACTGAATTACCCAAAGATAACAAACAAAATCTCTTTCTCAGGGACTTTGTCTCCTGAAAATAAACTCTTTATGCCCTTCTAAACTCATCACATCCAAACTACCCCTAAAAATCAAAATTTAGTAGATCCACAAAATAAATAAACAATGACTCAAAGCATGATTTAGAGTGTGTTTAAACACTCAGTTGAACTGATTGCAATAATTCTAATTAAATCCAAAGGCAAATGGCCATAACAGAGGTTGGATAATTTCATAATGTTAATCGAAACCCAACTACATTTCCATGCATTTTTTTAGTTGGGAGTTGAAAAGACAAGAATATCTATCAATGGGCTAATCCCTCTTAGTCATTTCCACTTTACTAATCAACTTATCGCAATTCAATTCAATTGAACGTCCAAAAGCACCATTGGAAACAGTAATTCAAATCCCATTTATGTAGAGGAGAGCGCCACTCTAGTGCTGAGAATCTGTGTGGAGGGTTTCAAGCCTATCAAAAGTGAGATTGGACTTAATTCGAATTTTGTAAGATCTTATACCCAAATGGACCTTTAAACTGCAACTCGAAGTTACATAATTGCAACTTGGAGGCCAGAAGCCCAGTACAGATGCTTGTGAAAGAAACTATAAAATTTGGTTATTTCAACTGCATTAGATATTTTATTAGCCTGGTAATATGAATCAATTCAATAGCACATCCAAACACTGTTAATGTTCTTATTACAAATCATTTAAGAAGCGATGTAAAAGATTGATGGGCACATGCCAACTAATAGGGCCATGTTTGATCAATATAGAGGGCATTTCAAAAGAGAAGAAAATTCAACTTTATCATTCGCTAACCAAACAAATCATGCTCTAAATCATAGAGCACCATGGAGAAAACACTCACATCCAATCTGAGAAATCAACCCATCTTCATTTAACTAAATCCAATTAGAAAAAAAAAAGAAGCCCACATATCCTCATTAATCGAATACTAAAGTTAGAAATAGTTTACAAACATCTCTAATCGAGATCTACAACATTTTGGTCATTTTAGAGTTGTATTGAAGAAAAGATAGGTTGTGTATAAGAAGAAAAAAAGGAAAAAGAAAAAGAAAAAAAAACTCTCACCACTAAATCTTTGAAAATAGATTGCATCAAACCCACCTCCAAAAGCCAAAAGAAAAATAACCAATACAATTCATTAGGAAATTTTGACAAAGAATCTTAGCAACCATTTGCTCTGGGGAAATTTCATGTACAATTATGAGTATCAAAACTCTAATTTGTAAAAAATCAATTCGAGATAAAAAATTTCTCACCTCAGAGATACAGTGAAATGCCTATCAATTTGCAGTAAAAGTCCTTGCTTGTTTGAAGATTGAGAATCGAAACCTATTTCATGAAAATGGAATCTGAGATTAAAGATTCCTCGCTTTAAAGGCGGTCTTTTGTAGTTGTAGACATCAAGAGGGACGGAAATTGGGAGTGAGGGAGTGGGTGAGAGAGAGGGAGAGAGTTAATGAGGGAGGGAGATTTAGAGTTTGGGATTATGAGAGATAGAGAGAGGGAGATCGAGAGGGAGGGAGATAGGGAGGGAGATCGAGAGTGAGTCAGGGAGTGGGAGAGAGAGAGAGAGAGGGAGTGAGGGAGCGGGAGAGAGATCGAGATGGAGGGACTGAGGGAGTGGGAGAGAGAGGGAGCGGGGGAGAGAGAGAGAGAGAGAGAGAGAGAGAGAGAGAGAGAGAGAGAGCTACTGCAAATAAGGTTTCTTTTTGTTCTGGAACGATTTAGAACTGTTGCAGATTTGGAAGGGTTTTAAGCTGTTCTAGAACCAAAGCCATTGCCATTCTCAAATAATGATTTTGGTTTAGTGTCCGTATACACTCATTCCTTGTGTAGGATTGAGTGTAAGAATTTGAATAGCCAAATTCGACTAGGTTCTTGTGTAGGACCTTGGCTCTTGTGTAGGGCATAAACCTAAGTTCTTGTATTGAACCTTGGCACTTGTGTACATCCTAAATCAAAGTCCTTATGTAGCACACCGGACATGGGTGAGTATGTGTTAGTTTCTGAGGGAGCCTTTGGTGGGAATAAACGTAGGCCCTTGAATTAAGACCGAGGTTATCGGTTAGCTTATAGAAAACCAATTAAAGTCTCTTATAGGAGCCTCCGGTGGGAGTGTACGCTAGAGTCCTTATATGAGGTTGTAAAGGTTAGATGTAAACCTGATTTGAAACCTGTGATAGTGAAATCCGGCACATTCATAGGTTGAGTGTGTCCACCAGGAGTGGACTTAGGAAACTAAACCACTATATGTGTTTGTGATCATTATTTGAGCACTTGTTTAATTTTTCTTATATAGTGAATGTTTAATTATACGTATAGATGATTAGATGAATGCTAGGTGTTGATAGTTAGCACATCCCACACACACATGTAAAGTATCATGTTTATAGACTAGTTGTTTATTGCAACATCTTTTGTAGTCTATGTCATTGGCTAATGACTTGGAAGCCTTAGAGTTAATTGTCTTATTTAGTTTAATTTGCATATTAGTTTAAGTAGGCAATTGGACTTAAAATGTATAATTTTTAATTGGTCCTAATCATCCCCCTCTAGGACATAGCCATCATTCCTTAGATCAACCAAGCTTTTGCACATAGCCCATGGGCCTACCACGTATAATTTCAATTACACCTTAGAAAGGTATTGAAAAACCTAGTTTCATGAACATTTTGAATCTCGAATGCAATAGGTAAGTGGGCCACGCTTACTCCCACATACAACCATTCAACCATGCAAAGGGGCTGTCCTATCATTCCTCGATAACAGGGAACGACTGGACACCCAACCTCTTGTTACATTTCAGAGAGAGAAAAGGGGAGAAAAAAAGAGAGAGAAGGGTGTGGACATCCTCACCGTCTTCTACTTCATTCCTCACAATTCTCCATTAAAGGTATGTCAGCCATAGATTTAGGAGGTGCAGAGAGAATTTTAATTTTCTAGCTTCTAGAACACTCGATCGAAATCCTAATTTCAATCTACACCGCACATGTGTAATCTCAACATTATAAATTTGATTTTTTATTTAAAATTTTAAATTCTTCCTTGGATCAACCCTAACAAGACCCATAATCTAAGGTAAGGGATTGTTTTAAGCTTACTTCAGTTTAAAATTAATATATGCATAGTTTGTCATATTTTTATTATATAACTTGATTGTTATTTCGATTTCTATGCTATTAAATCATTGATCTATTATGAATGGTTGGTTTCTATGAAAATTATTTTTAACATGTAATGTTAATCATATTGGTCAAAATTTATCGTATGGGTCTTAAAACTACACTTATTCTGTGAAACTACCCGCATTAGGGCTTCTAATGATGCATAGTTTGTGTATCTTTTGGCTTGAATGTTTAGGTCAACAAATCTTAAGTTTTTTATAATAATATAACACCCAATACTTTTCAGTACTCGGGTGTTTTCTTGAAAATCTAATTAACGTATACATGTGTGGGAATACACAAAATCTACTCTACACACCATGCCAAACAATCCATTAACCTGCCCACCTCAACCGTCTAATCTCGGATAGTGACAACCCACAGTGAAACCGTAAGGTTCAAGATCAATCTACCTTTGATTCACCCTTGATTATTAAATGAAGTTTCCATCATTGATGTTTATTCAACTCACGATCTAAATCAACCTATGGAGACTTACAATATCACACCTAAACACTTTGAGTTGATCAAATTACAAAGATGCACCAATCTCTCAAGGTCTACTCTAAACTGATATACATGATCCATCAACTAATCTTGGATTTAAGCCATTTATATAATTGACCTCATGATCAGCCCATTTATTTAATTATACGTCAATCTAACCATCCATCTTAGATTTAAGAACTTGAATCATGAAATCCGTCATTCATCTAGCCCAGGATTTCCTGTGGGATGATTTGACACTTACATAACATAGCCACTAAATTGCAAAAGCAACGTTAGAGTCCATCCATATTAGCTTGTAGATGTTTAGAAATATCGATGATCAAATCAAAAAATGATTCGACCGTTAAATTGTCAATAATTGTCAGTTAGACTCACAAGATCAAGTAGTGTGGCCCACATAAGCTATGAATCTAAACTATTCAGTATAAGGAAACTTGCTTAATCTAGACTATTCACAATTAGTAAACCTTATGAAGCTTTTCAAATAGAGCGGACATTCGATCAGCAGATCTACCTCATTCTAGAGCTCTTGGCCTCACATGATTAGCTAAAACAAATGGTCAAAGTGGATTTATCACAAGCATCACTGTGGACCCGACACACACTACATTGTGCGTGATTGAGTGTGAATCCACAATACATCGAACCCAAAACCAAGTCAATCAAGTTTAACCTGATAATACTCGAACAGGAAAACCTCTTCTTTTCTTTCTTCCATTGTTTCCGCATGCACGAGACTTTAACGGATAAAATCCATTTGGGTTGATCGTGAACCACCATCCAATTGTGTATAGAGGATCCTAACCATCCATCATGTTCAGAGTGATGGTTCGACTAAAATCCAACTCATATTACATGCTGACAGTCACATGTGTGCAAGTGAACTCGCACACGAGCAGATTTGTGCAAATGGAAAATTTCAAAACTAGAACCCTTCTAGCAATTCGCATGTACTCTATTCTTTCCATCTTAGCCCTTCACCTCAACACATCTTAGCCATCCATTTGTAGACGCGGATTAAGGTTTTCTTCAACAACAACTCTAGATCATTGCGGCTGACACAATTCATGCCCCATCAAGAAATCACTCACTGCCATCCAAACTGTGGGTCCCATAAGTTTCCTGTGACATATAAGGTTCATTTCAATGGAACTAGATTGCAAAGAAACACATTTATTAAGGTTTCACCATTTTTGTGTGAGTCATATTCTCCATTAAGCCAAAGATACCCATCATCAGGAAGTGGGTCCCATTTACTGATATGAGACGCCTAGTGTGTGGCCCTCAACACTGAAAATGCATTTATAAGGGTGGATAGTAGTCATGCAATCAAAAGCTAGGGTTACTATCTCAATATAACGTCTCGAAAAAATTTGTATAAAGACCCGAGTATCACCTCAGGCAGAAATCACTAAGGATCGAATTCTGTAGAAATTAGGTGAAAATTAATTAAGTACTAAACTAAATAAATCAGAGAATTAGCTCAAGCCACTTTCTATAGGAACTACAAGACCCCAAACCATTGAAATCACTAACTTAACATTACCTAAAGACTTAGGAGCAACTCAAAACCCAGTTGCTCTTAAGAACACATTGAAATACCGTATCGGACCTGGGCTGCGCGTCGAAAGTCCGATGATTGCGAAACTATAAGGTTATGACCACCTTACTGGGCTTGAAAACCATCGCGGGAATCGAGTCCAAATAATATCCAGGAATGCACAACTTGAGCCTGGAGCAAAGTGTGTGAGAAATGCGAATATCTTTAGAAAATGAACTCAAACTTAAGTGAATTATGTCATTCACTTACAAGCCAAATTTAAGGTTTCAGACTATCAGATTTTGACCTAACTACTCCCTTGGATCAGGAAAATTTCCCTGCACCCATTGGTATACTTGTGGCCCTGATCGAGTGACGATGACCGTTGAATTGAAACAGGTCCTCCATGATCGATCCACTAATCCGATCGGACTAAAATCTTAACCTGGCATGAATCCATTGTCAGGAAATTTTCTTCAGGCCGTATGTGAGCAATGGACCTCTAGATGAGCTCCGTTGGCCCGAAACAGATGCCCTTTGGCTATAACTTAAGTATACATAGTCATGGGCCATTGACATCAGTTCTGGGCCTATATAAGGACCATAAACCACCCCATTCCTACCTCATACGAATTTTCTCTAACCCTAGGAGAGATAAGAGAGAAAAGAGGAGAAAAGAGTGGAGATCGAAGGGAGATCCTTCGGCATTTGCTGCAGTACTCCTGTTCTGCTACTCCACTCATTGAATCGCCTTTACGTCTAGCTACTCAACTCATTTTAACTCCATTTTTGGATAAGAAATCCTAACCCTAATCTATTTTAGAAATCTAAATAGAGAAACCGGTGAAATAGCTAACCTATTTTAATGTTTAGGTAGCCGTTGTGCCATAAATAAAGACGTGGTGTATGAACCGAGTTCATAATAAGCGCACCGACGAAAGGTGCGGACTATAAATGTTTAGGTGCGGACTATAAATGGTTTTCAAGGCTTTCAATCAATAATGATTTATGTCTAACTTGATTGCTGCCATATGATCTTATCTACGACATTTTTGATATATCATGTATGTGTAAACTAGGTTGTATACTAAATGAATTTCATGTGTTTATTGAAATGTTTAAATGAATAGGAAATTTTGATTTATGCTTGCCATGACTATTAATCTATAATTCATGTTTGTTATACGTATGACAACTCCTTATGAAAGGATTTGTTAAAATATATGTTGTAACTAATTTATTACATATATGTTGAAATGGGTAGTCTAAGTGTTTGATAAAATGTCTAAATGAGAAAGTGCTTATTGAAATGTATTTAATGAGGGTGTTGAGATAGGATTCTCAATTACCTCATCTATAGTTACAGTTTCCTTCATGTAACTTATCTTACTACTACGTAATTTATGAATGAAATACCTATGTATTATAACATGTGCAGTATGATTGTTAAAATGCCTGAATGAGAATTGTATTTGAATTGATTGTTAAATGATGTTTTGACTATCACATATGAATTCTTATTGTATTTGAGTATGATTGGGACTAATACGTAGTCCAAACAATCGGTAACCATTTCCGATCGAGTGGCCGAATTAGTCTCACCACAATGGATGTATACGGTGAATCCGAGTGGTACGGTGATTATCGACAGTGGTTAGGCCACGAGGAGTGTGTATGCGCTCCATGTCAATTAATTTAGCATGTGAATGTATCAATTGAAGTTGTCAAGTAATCTGATTGGCTTATTGTTTGTTTACCATGTATGGACGCTACTACTTGAATCTAAGGTACCACTTACCAACTTAAAGCCTGTTTAACCTTGGTACCACGATCCACTAAGACTCATGAGCCAGGCATGGTAGTATGGGAAACTGTATTCGAGCTATCGGCCTACGATCAGGTGATGGGCCTCTCATAGTGACCTTGAGTATAAAATAGGCCTACGCTAGGGTGACAAGCCTTCTGTAGTGACCTTAAGTGAAAACTCATGAACTTACTTATCCACTGCTTTTTAAATCAGGGTTGATGTTGTCCTATAACTTGCCTATCCTATGTGATTAACTAGGATTGACGACCCTAGATGGATTATTGTTTGGGTAAGTGATATAAAGGGAGGTACCTTAACTTCCCGAATCTGTTGTATGAATAAGTCTAATCAAGAACTCGGCTAACACGTGCATGCACTACATTGCATGTGCTTTGGCGATGAAGGCACAGTGGGAGTAGCATGTGTGACCGTGAGAAGGTGTAGCTGAGGGAGTGCAGGCGAGAGTATGTATCATTATAGTATATCATTCCTGCATTAACAAGAGTACTTAAAACATGATTGTTGTACTGCTTTATCATTACTTCTTGATTGAATTAATAACATGTTAACCTTTGCCTTATAGCTTCACTGAGTTGATCACTCACTCCCACTCTGGGACGGTGTTTTAAAACACCAACTGGATTTTATTTTAGCTGCAGATGATGGTGAGGCTTACAGGGCGGAGCCAAACTTTTATGACAATGAGGAGGAGTTCTCCTATGTACAACTATTAGGTGGGTCTATGTAGACCATGTACTGATCGACGAGATTACAAGGATTATATGATTTAGTCGGACTTTCACATTTTGTCATTTTGTATATTTTGGAACAAAACATGTACATATTCAGCCCAGTAACACACTCATACTCTGGAGGTTGTGAAACATGTATATACTTCACATATCTATCAGTCTTCCGCTTGCTTAATATTCTCTCTCTGGAGTATGATATGCTGATTTAGTGTAATCTCACTCATGTTTAATGTACTAATATAGACAACATTTAAACATCATTATTTATATTGCATAAGTGATGTATTGGAACTCGAGAGTTGAGCTTCTGCTCGACTCTTAATTTTTGGGGCGTTACAAGTTGGTATCAGAGCATGATTTAGATCAAACTGGCCTGGGTTATGGTAACACGATGCACACTGACGTACTTTGACTTAGAAGGGGCGATGAAATGTAGAAACAGTTGTAGGATCTTAAGTTTCACCGATGGACGAAACTGACAGTTGAAACCCACCCTGTACGCGACCGAGACCATGTAAAATGATCTCAATCCCTACTTAGGCCATCAAACAACAGGTTTATACTATCACCTGGTAAACCCCCAACTCGAAACACGCCAAAAGGCGTGAATATGTTGCGAGATGGGGCGAGAAAACACACTTCATGGCCATAGGGGCCCAAATCGCAAGAAACGGGAGAACCAGAGTGGCCCCCGCACATTTTCGAAACCCAGGGGGGAGGCCATTGCCCCTAGGTGGCGGCGCCGCCAACGGTCTAGCGGACCACGGCCCCATCGCACCGACCGTAATGCCTCACAATCGGGTCCAGTGGGCTGCGGTGGACTCGAGGGTCCGGCGGCCTGCCGCCCCTCCCACACACATGTGGGGCCCAGTTTCATGTGGGATCGCCCTATTTGGGTCCCCTTTTTCCTCCTTTGCTCATTTTACCCATCCCTTAGCTCTCAAACCCCTCCAAACTTGTAATTTCTCTTTCAAATCTCTCTTCCATACATCCTAAACTTCATCTTCTTCCATCTCTTGCACCCACCTCCACCATTCTCTCAAACCCATCTCCTACTATCTTCAATCCCCTTTATTTCCTCTCATTTAAGTACACAAACCCACCTTTGTGTCTCATAAACCTCAAAATCCACCAACCAATCTTATCCTTCAATCTTACTTCACACTCAGGGCTATTTTTGAGCTAGTAGCTGCCATCTTTTCCCTTTCCACACTCCTTTCCCTTATGGGAAAGAAAAGGGCACTCGTGGATGAAGCGGGCATAGCCGCCCTATCCGTCCAAGGAAACAAAAAGGTGCTGAGGTTAGCACTAGCATTAAGCAGGAGCGAAGGACGAAATGAGATCTCGACCCCCAAATTCCTATCGAAAGAGCTTTGTCGGTGGATATTGGACATAGTAGACTTCAAGGTTGTAGAGTTATCTTTGAAGCACATGTGGACAAAAGACTATTTGGGCTTTATCTGGTGATGGACCTCCTGTTGGATGCCGGGTGGGGTCCCATATTTGAAGGCAAGTCACGCGAGTGTGAAAGCACTATCCGAGCCTTCTACGCCCATATACGAGATCCACTGCTAGAACCTCTACAGTTCACTATCCTCGTGGGAAGGCGGGAAGCCATTGTCAATGTTGGTGTGATAGCCTGAATCATGGGGATTTCACATGGAGAAGTACATGCTAGCAAGAAGAATCTCAAGAGTATGCGAGAAAGAGATCGTCGCACGCGGTTTCTTTATGGCCAACTAGTCCACTGGAAGCGAGGCAATTGCCTCCTAGCGACCGAGATGACTCATGAATTCTACCTACTCCACCATATATTCACATACAATGTGTATCTTAGGTGGAACAACTGCTCCGAATGCACACGTTTGATGGTGTACTTCCTATATAGAGCTGGGTAAGGAGACAAGTTGTGTCTACCTACGTATATACTACTACAGATAGTTCAGACCACATGCGCTATCAGGACAGATATTTCACTCCCATTCGGCTGACATATATGCAAGATTGCTCGGGAGTTCGGCTACAGACTTAATGCGGATGAGCTTGTGCCGATCCATTTCATCAATGACACCACACTCAACAACATGGGCATTGGTCCGTGACAACATCAAGCCCGACTTGATGAGTATAGTAATGAGATAGAGGAAGAGGAAGGAAGTAGTGAAGAGGAAAAGGAAGAAGAATTTAAAGAAGGAAGTGTGGGGGAAGGAAGTGAGGAAGGGGGAAGTGATGATGAGGAAGAGTAGGAAGAAGAAGAAGAGGAGGCCCAAGGCTCTGATGGGGGCTCTCCTCCTACTAAATATGAGCACCACCGTGATCAGGCTACTTTAGAAGCCTGCTTGGCTCAGATTGAGGAGAGCCAAGTCGCCCTGAGATAGGAGGTCAGAGAGACCCGGGCCGAAGTGAAGCAAGGGCTTGAGGAGAATAAGGCCTATATGAAACAGAAGCTCAAGAAGATTTCCCACACCCTAAAGACCCTCCTGTATAGTATGCAGGACAAGGGTACTCCTCTGCCATCACCAGAGTCGGACGACTAGTCATATGTTGTAATCGTCTTTAGATTTTCTTTGTTTTCCGGCTTCTTATGTTATAGCCTTGATAGGCTTAGTAGCATGTTAGAGTTGTTGGTGTGTTTTGGTGTTTAAAGCTTTGTTAGATTAGCTCACATACATCTTCTGTCATGATCCATGTAAGACTACATCTCATGTATTGTGACGATTTTAGTTAATTGAAATGCATGAAACTTCTTTTGTTATGGACTGTGTGGAATTTTTGGCAAATTAAGTAACCTTTTCTGAATCTCACACATGTTGCACCCTATGTTGTATATAGGGAATGTCACCTAAGGCCACTCGGAGTACAACACGTCTTACACTTGGCGAATCGAGTAACGGGGCACCTCTCCTAAGTGAGAGCTATACAGACCCCAGTTTAGGCCCAAATCATGAGATTATGCTAGATTCTCTACCGGCCACTGGCCCCACAAATGGGTCAACACCTTTTACACCATCGGATCTAGAACAGAACTTCTCGTCTACCTCGACGCCACACATGCCTCAGGCGGCTTCTGCTCTTAATAGGTTGGAGTAGATGATGCTCCTAATGCAGCAACAGCAGCAGATTTGGACCACTATCGCAGAGGCTCTTGCCCAGAACACGAGCCTGGTCCTGCCTTCACCACCCATGCACCCTGCTGGGAACATGAATGTCAATGGTTTATTAACTGCTTCCAGCACTTCTGACCTCCTACTTTTGTGAGTTTTCACAGACCTAAGGAGGCCGAGTACTGGCTTGATCACATCTCTAAGATGCTAAAACCGCTGAATTGCACTGAGGCAGAGCTGGTTGAGTTGGTTATGTACATGTTCGAGAAGGAGGCTAGTCTATGGTGGGATAGCTTCCTACAAATAGTGGCTGCTGGGTACGTATGGACATGGAAAGCTTTTGAGACCCGCTTCCATGAGAAGTACTTCCCCCTCACTTATTGCAATGAGGAGGGAGAATTTCTTCGCCTCCAACAGGGAAGGATGACCATGGCAGAGTATGAGAATCGCTTCATGAAGCTAGGTAGATATGCTCCTTTAATACTAGAGAATGAGCCGATGAAGATGCGACAATTTTCGGAGGGTCAGTGGCCTGAGATTCACGCGAAGATGTGTTGCGCTAGCATTCTCAACTATGTTGAGCTAGTGAGCACGTCCTTGCGAGCTGAGCATGATGGGGACAGACTATCCCGTATGCGTGTGTCCATGAGTCTAAGGCCTCGACCTGACTTGCCGAATTGACCCTTTGTCACGCCCCAAACCCGAAAATTAGATTCACAGGAATTTCGATTGCCGAATCCGGTACCGACAGCCTCCATAGTGCCCCATTCTCGGCTCCTGGTAATCAAATGCCAGATTCCGATCCTGGGATCCTACAAGGAGGATTTTTAGAATGAAATTTTTTTTTTGTAATGGAGCATAACCACAAGCATAACCAAGTCACAAACAACATCACCACATATCCACTATATCAAAACCTTTAAGTACAATGCAGAAATGGAAATACAAGGTGATCAAAAAGCTCCAAAAAGGTCCTGATATGCACTCTTGCTTCAGCGCTGCTGCTGTCCAACGCTACCTGTACGCAACGGTTGTGCATAAGCTTACAAAAGCTTAGAGGGTGGTGTAAGTGTGTGCGGAGGGCAAACGCCGAGTGTACAAGATCAGGTAATGCGGAAGTATGCGGTAAGTCCATGAATATACCAAGGCTATGTAATGCAAGGCATGATGTGAGATATGGATGCCATCGGCCACACCGATGCAATGCAAGGCCTACATAGCCGAATGTCATATACGAAATGCAATCCAAGAAAGTCGGTACTCCTCAAGTACGTATATCAGTACGGTTCCTCTCTAGATATCACCGGGGTCTAATACACTTCTCAGAGACTGCCACCTCCCTAGCTGCACAGTCAAGCAAGCGGATAAGACCTCACTATCCGCCTGACCAGTAGTATGCCAATACCTACCCGGCTCGTCGATAGCGGACTCATTTGCGAGCTGGTCAAACTCAGCCTAGCTTATATCCCTCTCACTCAGGCGGATAAGGCCAGACCCCCTTCCAACCGACCACGACACAGTGGGAGACGTGGCCTACTGGTATTCGGCACTCGGGCGCTCATGTATCCACTCGGTCTAGACGTTGGAGCATCTCCTGGTACCAAAAAGGTTCTGGGACTCTCACCCAAGGACATCCTAAGTACCCACAGTGCTAGAATAAGTATTTTCGGTATCCAATACGGTCATCCACGATGTACCTGTGGAGCCACGGCCCTGATGTCGCTAGGGCGTGCAGTGATCAAGTCACACGTATGCGAGATGCATGAATCACGCTGTCAAAACATGCAGCAATCCAGCGCGTACTGCGCGATCATGTGGGGCACTCAGTCACATAACGAGTCCCGTAAATGGTCTGCCCAATGGCGTATGTTATGATCAGTCATTACTCATATCAAGCATACATATGATGCGTATGGGCATGAGTCATGAGATTATTCTAAGCATGTTATAAGGCAATGAATAGCAACGGGTATGGACCTATCAATGGGCCCTAAAGAGAGTTACAATGCGGACATTTAACCAACATTGTACATACAATGTGGACGTCAAACCAACATTGTTTCCTAGGCACGACTTGCCATAAATATCATTACATGAACCATGAGAAACGTACATTGTAATGGACCCTAAGGACATCCGTTGGGCCTCGATCCATGGGCTATAGATACATCAAATGGGTCGTATTACATGGGCCTCACATTCACCAAATGGGTTGCATTGATGGGCCTCACCAATGAGCCTTATGTACATTGCAATGGTCCATGATCCATGGGCCTTGAAATACATCAAAGTGGCCTCACAACTTGGGCCTTGAAATACATCAAATGGGCCTACACACATGAGCTTTAAATATGACAAATGGGCCACTCCATTTGCGCCCCATACACATTAAATGGGCTTGATCCCATGGGCTCTTTATGTATCAAATGGGCTTAGTCCCATGGACCTTGCATATGTCAAATGGGCTTAGTCCCATAGGCTTTGGATATGTACCAAAGTAGGTCTCAATGAGTGACCATAATTAAGTAAATTGTGGGCCCTAAACACACACCAAGGTAGGCCCATTTGAAGCATAGATCTGCCTCATTTTTAGCTCATATCATGAAATGAGCTCTCAAATAGGTGGACAGTATGGATGTAGCACATGCATCATAGTGGGGGGGGAGGGGGGGGGGGGGGGGGGGGGGGGGGGGGAGGTGGGTCCACATGGAGGCCCACCATCGCACATATATAATACAATATATATATATGTAATATAATATTTATATATATCAACACATATGCACACACACACGCATACACACACACACGTGCACTCACACACATGCATACACACACACACACGTGCACTCACACACGCACTCACACACCGTCCCCTGGACGGTGTGGATACAACATACATACAGTGGGCTCCACCGTCCGTGCGGATGGTGGAGTCAGGCACGTACATCACTGTGGGTCCCATGTGGGGGCCCACCATAATGTTTACTTTCCATCTAGCCTGTTGGTAAGGTCACAAAGGCCTGGATGAATGGAAGAAAAACAAATATCATCGTGATCCAAAACTTCTGTGGGGCCCAAAAGAGTTTCAACGGTAGAGTTAAATCACCATTGTTTACTGTGGTGTGGGCCACTTGAGATCTGGATCGAACTAATTTTTGGGGTGGGTCCACTTAAGAGAGTGGCCCACCTTATGAACAGTTCGGATGACAAGTAAACATCAAGTGGGGCCCACGGCTAGGGCCGTGGGACCATGCTCGACCGCCCGCCCGTTAGTGTGCAGGCGCTGCCTGCACCTGTCAGTAGCAGCAGCGCACGCTGCCTCTTGCATCTTTTTTTTTTTAAATTTTTCCAACGTTTTTCAGGTGTGGGGCCCGCGTGTGATGGATCCACTCCAGCCATTGGATTGCATGGCACAATACAAACCAAACGAGTCTAATATACGGAATTTTTTGAACTCAAGGTGGGCCCTAGCCAACTTTTAACGGTAAGGACGATGTTTGCTAAGCTATGGCCCG
This sequence comes from Magnolia kwangsiensis, assembly GCA_037074715.1. Lineage (NCBI taxonomy): Eukaryota > Viridiplantae > Streptophyta > Magnoliopsida > Magnoliales > Magnoliaceae > Magnolia > Magnolia kwangsiensis. The sequence continues at coordinate 171,416,505 of CM073571.1, forward strand.
CCTGAATATCGGATTGACACCATTTCTTGGCTCAACGCCTAAAATGAGTCGGGAACGAGGATGAACAGCATGGATTAGAAACTTACATCAAGGTGGGGCCTATACCAGTGGTCCCTCCCAAAGGCTTGAACAAGCCAATATTTGTGTTTTCATTCCAGTGACGTCCAGACGTCACTGGACTCTTTTGGACTAAATACAAATTTTAAGTGGGCCTTGCCTAGGTGGGCCACCACATAATAGGTGGTGTGGGTACAATGCATATAAGGTTGGCCCACTCATGGATGACTTGGATAAAATACTTATTCAAGGTGGGCTCCATCCAAGTGGGCCATACGGCCATTTCATCACACACAAGGAAATAAAAAGATGAATGGAAAGAGAGAGTGAGAGAGATAGAGTGAGACACACGTGATGGAGGGACCCCCGGCACTATGGGCCCTCCGTTGTCAATCATCCAATCATACATCAAAGGGCCCATTGCATATGGACCATTAAACAAAAGATCAACGGTGGAGATCCCACTCCACTAGAAATGGACGGTCTAGAAGACCTCCTCAATACAAGGAAAGTAAACATCATGATGGAGTCCATGGAGAATGGCCCCATCATGGAATGATCTTGATGAGCAAGATGAGCCATTGGCCACATCTTAGGGTCCCAAGTGAGATCCAAACCATTGATCGGTTGGCCTCACTTGGCCCATCTTAAAAACATAAAAAGCAGTTTAAAGAAACACCCACCACTTGATCTTCTTGGTCAGTCGGGATGCCGGTCTCCTAGATCTTCACTTTGATGGTGGAGATGGGAAATGGATGGCTAAGATGATGGGACTTGGAGATGGGAAGTGGGCCACCAAAATGCACATTTTCTCTCCATGGAAGGCTTGGACGTGGGAGAGCTTTCTTGCTTGAGATTTTGAAATGAGAAAATGAGAAGGAGAGAGAGAGAGTTGTAAGGAAAGAGGGATGGGTGATGGGTGAAAGGGTGAGGTGAGTGATGTGTGATGTGAGTGATGGGTGAGGTGAGAGCTTGGTTGACTTTTGGTGGTTGCTTAACTTGTGGAGAAAGAAAGTATGGGTGGGTGTACTTGACATGAGAGGTGATTGATGGGATTGATGGGACATATTATAGAGATTCCCTTGGAATTTGCTACGCGCGGTGTTTTTGCTCGAACTGAACGCGGGTCCGCATCTCATCGTCTGGGTATCGGATCGGTGCGTGAGTTACGACGTTGGAAACGCGGCGACGGTGCAGTCGCAATGATACAAGTCTCAGATTAAGCCAGCTCAAATGAATAGGATACGACTTACGGTCGTGCGCAACGTCAACTATAGGTCGCGGATTGTCGAAATTTGACGAGAAGGATCACGGGAAGCGACGGAACAGTATGGATTATGATACGGGTCTTACACCCTTCCTCGGCAAGAGGCCACGTCTAGATTTTTCCCTTAGGCTCAAGGATCCACTGACACAGCCTAGGGAATCAAATGTGTGGTGCCCCTACTACAAGAGATTGGACTATACTGACACTTACAACTTTACCAGGATGAGGGACAGGCTTTACGCCGCCTTAAAAGATCAATCGCTAGTTACCTCAGGGCATTTCAACTCCACCTCTACTATTAGCGCCACTTGCACATCCATCTTACCGACCACCTACATCTCGATTTAGGCCGCTTCAATGACCTATGGCAGCATAGCTGAATCATCCTCAACAAGCTTGGGTGCACTCACTTACAGCTGAGGCATCCGAGATAGCAACCGCAGGACCATTGGCTTTCGAAGTCACAACACACATCCAAGGTATACCAGTCTTCCTATTGGTGCACACCAGATCCACTATTTCAATAATATCATGTGCAGCAGTCAAGCGACTAGTATTGAAAACTACTCCTATGGTTGGGGTGAGTCTCCTTACTGCCACAGGGATCTTCTCAGACACTATCAAGATTTTTAAGGGTTGCTCGATAGACTTAGGAAGAAGAATAGTACTCGTTGACTTGATTGTTGCCCCGCTATGTCATTACAATGTCATCCTTGGTATGGATTGGCTCACCGAGATGAAGGCAGAGATCGATTGCGATACTAGAGTGGTGACAACCCATGGATCTGAGGGCACGACCTTTACTTTCCTAGTTTAGGTCAGTTGGTAGTACTGTATTAGTTGTTATGCTACTTGATAGAGAATGTTGATGGTCTAACACTTGAGAACATGCCTGTAGTCTGAGATTTCATGGACATGTTCAGGACGATACCTGGACTACCTCCTCGGTGAGAGATCGACTTCACTATCGACCTTGTGCCTGGTGTGACACCCATTTCGCTATCAACAAATCACTGCCTCCATGTGAAATGGAGGAATTAAGGAGATAGATCAACGATCTGTTGGATTTAGGCTTCATATGACTAAGTGTATCACCTTAGGGAGCACCTGTATTGTTCGTGAAGAAGAATAATGGATCACTATGATTATGCATTGATTATCGTAAGTTGAACTAAGTGACAGTGAAGAACAAGTATCTGTTGCCCAGTATAGATGATCTGTTCGATCAGTTAAAAGGGGCACAGTACTTCACTAATATTAGCTTACAGTCAAGGTATCACCAGTTACGCATCAGGGATGAGGATGTGTAGAAAACAGCATTCAGAACCAGCTTTGGGCACTACGAGTTCCTTTTAATGTCGTTTGGACTCACAAACGCACCAGCCGTGTTCATGGACCTTATAAACCGGGTGTTTCGGCCGTATCTATACCGATTTGTCATCGTATTTATAGATGACATCCCAATATACTCCAAGAGTCAGAAAGATCACGAGGAGCACTTATGAGCAGTCTTTGACACTCTCAGGAAGAACCAGTTGTTTGCTCAGTACAAGAAATATGACTTCTGAAAAGAAGAAGTCAAGTTCCTGTGACATGTGGTATCCAAGGAAGGAATAGTTGTGGACCTTACTAAGGTGACCACAGTTCAGGACTGGGAGTAGCTCGGTTCGGTTACTAAAGTGAGCAGCTTCCTTGGCCTGGTAGGTTACTATCGTTGGTTCATTAGGGACTTTTTCAAGATAGTCAGAACGTTGTCTCAGCTCACTCAGAAGGATCTCAAGTTTGCCTAGAATGAGAAGAGACAAGCGGCCTTTCAGGAACTGAAGGACAAGTTGACGTCTGCATCTGTGCTAATATTTTTAAAGCATGGGGTCAGATATACCATTTACACCGACGCCTCTCGTGTTAGTTTGGGTTGTGTTCTTATGCAAAAGGATAGAGTGATTACTTATGCCTCGTGACAATTGAGGAAACACGAGGAGAACTATCATACGCACGACCTGGAGTTGGCGGTCGTCATCTTTGCATTAAAGCTCTGGAGACATTACCTTTACGAAGAAGAGTTCAAACTCTTTTTTGACCACAAGAGTCTTAGGTACATATTCAGCAAAGAGACCTGAATATGAGGCAACAACGATGGATGGAAACCTTGAAAGACTTTAAGTTTAAGGTCTCCTACCATCCCGGTAAGGCCAACCGTGTGGCAGACGCATTGAGCCGTAAAAAGACGATAGCATTTTCAACTCCGCTGATGATAGAGGAATGAAATATGGTAGAATTTGTGTGAGACTTCGAACAGAAGCTTACGATAGAGGAGTCATTCGTGAGCATCGCACATATTCGCGTGCGGCCACTTATCGATGACCAAATTATTGTGGCTCAGAGGGAAGATGAATGGTTGCTGGAATTGAGAAAATGAGCTAGTGACGATGAAGACTCTGAATGGAGAGTTGGTTCGAATAAAGGTTTACATTATCATGGCCGCCTATGCATCCCAAATCTTCATAACTTGAGAAGAGAGGTTCTCAAAGTTGCTCACAATTCGAAGATGGCAATGCATCCTGTAGTAGAAAGATGTATCGAGATATGAAACGTTCGTACTGGTGGGACAACATGAAGGCCCACATAGCAGACTTTGTCTCCTGTTGTCTCACGTTCCAGTAGGATAAGACTGAACATTGCCAACCTCCTGGTTTACTTCAACCCATGCCTATAGCTGAATGGAAATGGAATTTTATCTCTATGGATTTCATTTCGAGGTTGTTAAAGATGAGGAAGGGAGTTTTTATACGTTATCGTGGCCTCCTATGCGTACCAAATCTTCTAACACCTGATTATGGACCGATTGACAAAGTCGGCTCATTTTCTCCCTATTAAAGTTTCGAACTCCGCAGATGATTTAGCTAGGCTGTACATCAAGGAGATCATACGTTTGCATGGAGTGCCTATGGAGATTGTGTCGGATCGTGACACGCGATTCACGTCTATCTTTTGGACTTGAATCCAAGAAGTAATGAGGGTGAAACTGAAGTTCAGTACCGCGTTCCACCCACAGACTGACGGGCAGATGGAACGGGTACATCAGGTGTTAGAAGATATGTTGCGGGCATGTGTGCTCAATTTCAAAGACAGTTGGGATGACTGTCTTCCCTATACAAAGTTCTCTTATAACAATAGCTTCTAAGCGAGCATTGGCATGGCTCTCTACGAGGCCTTGTATGAGCGCACATGTCGAGCACCACATTACTGGGCAGAGGTTGGAGAGAATAGTTTGATTGGCCCAGAGTTAGTGCATGCGACCTTAAAGAAGATCGACATTATCCAGCATCGACTTCTTTCAGCATAGAGCAGACAGAAGAGTTACGTCGATATGAGACGACGACAACTAGAGTTTGAGGTCACAGACCATGTGTTTCTTGAGGTTTCCCCCATGAAGGGAGTCCTTCAATTTGGAAAGAAGGGAAAACTCATGCCATGATTTATTAGTCAATTCCAGATCCTATATCGAGTGAGTGTGGTAGCATACCGCCTGGCTTTACCCACACCACTCGCAAGCATGCATAACGTATTTTACGTATCAATCTTAAAGAAATACGTTCCTAATCCTTCCCACATTATCAAATGGGAGTAGGTACAGTTGAGTGAAGATGCTACTTATGTACTGGGACTGACACGTATCCTAGAAAGGAAGGAAGAGCTACTGCGTAGTAAAGTTATCCCACTTGTGAAAGTACTGTGGACGCATCACACCGAGGAAGAGACTACTTGGGAAACAGAAGCCGAGGTCCATAAGAACTACCCTCATATTCTCGAGGAGTAGAAAAGGTACTAATTTTGAGGATGAAATTTTTCTTCAAGGGGGATAGATTGTAACGTCTCAGAAAAATCCATACAAAGATCCGAGTATCACCTCAGGCAGAAATCACTAAGGATCGAATTCTGTAGAAATTAGAGAAAAATTAATTAAGTACTAAACTAAATAAATTAAAGAATTAGCTCGAACCATTTTTTATATGAACTACAAGACCTAAAACCATTGGAATCACTAACTTAACATTACCTAAAGACCTAGGAGCAATCTCAAAATCTAGTTGCTCTCGGGAGCACATTGAAACTCCATATCGGACCTGGACCGCGTGTCAAAAGTCTGATGACTATAAAACTATAAGGTTACGACTACTTTACTGGTCTTAAAAACTGTCATGGGAATCGAGTCCAAATAGTACCCAAAAATGCACAACTTGAGCCTAGAGCGAAGTGTGTGAGAAACGCGAATATCTTTAGAAAATGAACTCAAACTTAAGTGAATTGGGTCGTTCACTTGTAGGATAAATTTAAGGTTTCAGACAGTCAAATTCTGACCCAACTATACCCTTGGATCAGAAAAATTTTTCTGCACCCATTGGTATACTTGTGGCCCTGATCGAGTAACGATGACCGTTAAACTGAAACGGGTCCTCCACGATCGATCCACTAATCCGATCGGACCGAAATCTTAACCTGATGTAGATCCATTGCTGGAAAACTTTCTTCAGACCTTATGCGAGCAATGGACCTCAAAATAAGCTCCGTTGGCCCGAAACAGACGCCCTTTGACTATAACCTAAGTATACCATGACCATGGGGCCATTGACATCAGTTCTGGGCCTATATAGGGACTTTAAACCACCCCATTCCTACCCCATACGAATTTTCTCTAACCCTAGGAGAGAGAAGAGAGAAAAGAGAAGAAAAGAATGAGATCGAAGGGAGATCCTTTGAGATTTGCTGCAACACTCATGTTCTGCTACTCCACTCATCGAATTGCCTCTACATCTAGCTAGTCAACTCATTTCAACTTTATTTTTGGATAAGAAATCCTAGCCCTAATCTGTTTTAGGAATCCAAATAGAGAAATCGGTGAAATAGCTAACTTATTTCAATGTTTAGGTAGCCTTTGTACCGTAGACAAAGACATGGTGTACTAACTGAGTTCGTAAGGAGCGTACCGATGAAAAGTATAGACTATAAATGTTTAGGTTATGGTTTTCAAGGATTTCAATGTCAGCAATGATTTATGTCTGACTTGATTGCTGCCATATGATCTTAGCTACGATGTTTTCGATATATCATGTATGTGTAAACTAGGTTGTATACTAAATGCATTCCATGTGTTTGTTGAAATGTTTGAATGAATAGAAAATTATGATTTATGCTTGTTATGAATATTAATTTAGAATTCATAATTGTTGTACGTATGACAACTCCTTGTGAAAGGATTTGTCATAACATATGTTATAACTAATTTATTATATGTATGTTAAAATGGGCAGTTTAAGTGTTTGATAAAATGTCTGAATGAGAAAATGCTTGTTAAAATGTATTTAATGAGGGTGTTGAGATAGGATTCTCAATTACCTCATCTATAGTTACAGTTTCCTTCATGTAACGTATCTTGCTACTACGTGATTTATGGATGAAATACCTATATATGATAACATGTGCAATACAGTTATTAAAATGCCCGAATGAGAATTGTATTTGAATTGGTTGTTAAATGATATTTTTAACTGTCACATATGAATGCCTATTGTATTTGAGTATGATTGAGACTAATACGTAGTCCAGGCAATCGGTAACCGTTTCCGATCGAGTGACCGAACTAGTCTGGTCATAATGGATACATTTGGTGAATTCGAATCGTACGTTGATTATCGACAGTGGTTAGGCCATGAGGAGTGTGTATGCATTCCATGTCGATTAATTTATCGTGCACTCATACCAATCGAACTTGTCAAGTAATCTAATTGGCCTATTGTATGTTTACCATGTATGGACGCTACTGCGTAAATCTAAGGTACCACTTATCAACATAAACCCGTTTAACTTTGGTATCATGATCCGCTAAGACTCATGAGACGAGATGGTGGTATGGGACACCATGGTCGAGTTATCGGCCTACGCTGGGGTGACAAGCCTCCCCATAATGTCTAGTGAGTAACATAAACTCACAAGTCGAATACGGTGGTATGAGAAACTATATCGAGCTGTCGTCCTACGATTAGGTGACGAGCCTCTCATTAAGACCTCGAGTATAAAATAGGCCTACGCTAAGGTGACGAGCCTTCCATAGTGACCTCGAGTGAAAACTTATGAACTTGCCTATCCACTGCTTTTCAAATCAGGGGTGATGTTACCCTATAACTTGCCTATCGTATGTGATTAAATAGGATTGGCGATCTTAGATGGATGATTGTTTAGGTAAATGATATAAATGAAGGTATCTTAGCTTCCTGAATCTACTGTATGAATAAGCCTAATCAAGAACTCGACTAACACGTGCATGCACCGCATTGTGTGTGCTTTGGCGATGAAGGCACAGTAGGAGTAACGTGTGTGACCATGAGATGGTGTCGCTAAGGGAGTGCAGACAAGGGCATGCATTATTATAGCATATCATTCCTGCATTAACAAGAGTACTCAGGACATGATTGTTGTACTGCTTTTATCATTACTATCTGACTGAATTGATAACATGTTAACCTTTACCTTATAACTCCATTGAGTTGATCACTCACTCCCACTCTAGGAAAATTTTTTAAAACACCAACTAGACTCTGTTTTAGCTGCAAATGATAGCGAGGCTTACGGGCTAGAGCTAGCCTTTTCTGACGATGAGGAGGAGTTCTCCTATGTATAACTATCAGGCATGTCTATGCACACCATGTACTGATCGATGGGATTTTAGGGATTATATGATTTAGTCATACTTTCACATTTTGTCATTTTGTATATTTTAGAACAAAACATGTATATATTCAGCCCATTAACACACTCATACTCTGGAGGTTGTGAAACACCTATATACTTCACATATCTATCACAGTCTTTCGCTTGCTTAATATTCTTTCTCTGGAGTATGATATGTTGATTTAGTGTAATCCCACTCATGTTTAATGCACTAATATGGACAACATTTAAGCATCATTATCTATGTTGCATAAGTGATGCGTTGAAACTCGGGAGTTGAGCTTCTGCTCAACCCTCGATTTTCGGGGTGTTACACTCAAACTCTCATGATTTAAAACTGTTAACTTGTAACTAATCCATCGATTGGTTGGGATAAAAGTGTCTAGAAACATATTAATAGAGTCACATATAGTCTATCTCGTTAGGGCATCTCATGACAAAAAAAAATATATATAAATTTAGGAGAAAAGGAGAGCGTCATTTTCTTCCACACCGAGTCAGGGTTTGAGTCATCCGTCGAGTTGAGCCGCTTCTTTTGAGTTTGGTTGAGTCTGTAATGGGTCCAGACTCTGTACATTTTAGACAATGATCAAAAGAAGGGGAGACGAGAGACACTACCTCCACTAATCATCCCCATCCTTGTCATGTTGTGTGGTGAGTTGCGCACCTTGACTCACTAAGTCGGACCATGTTGGGGGTTGTTTCTGTTCAGATTGTTGTTGGACACTCCAAATGCAGGTGAGAAAGAGGATTGGATAGAAGAAGGAAGGAGAGAAGGAAGAGAAAGTAGAGGAAGTAGGAGATCAGAGAGAGAGAGAGAGAGAGAGAGAGAGAGAGAGAGAGGTTGGGTCGTGCCGCATTGAGTCTAGATCCTCCTAGACATCTTAGAAGAGGAGAAAAGCTAAGAGTGTTAGGAGAGCCAATGTTGGGTGTTAATCTGTCCACCGAGTCGATGGTTCGACTACTCCTAGTTAAATTGACTTACTAATTCGGATGGGTTCAGATCTGGTGTAGCTCTAGATGTAATGTTGTTTTTCATAGAGAAAATGAAGAAGATAAAATAAGAAAAAGAGGGAGAATCAAGAGGAAACTTCAGTCGTCAGGTCTTATATGTTATTGCAGAGTTAACTCAGCTGTGTTCATGTTGGGGGAAGGTTGTTCAACTGGTCATGTGCAGGTGAAGTTCGATCCGACCATTTGAACTTCTTATTGGATTGAGGAGCTTTAATTCCCAAAGGTTGTAAACTTCATTTAATCTGAGTTAGATTTATTTTGACTATTGTATTTCTGGATTAACTTAACAAGTCGCTAAGTTATTAGTGTTTAGAATTTGATTTTGGCTGATCTTGCTCCATCAAGCAATGATTGATCCATCATTCTCATATTATTACTAGGTAGATTTTCGAGTCAAGTTCGAGGTAAATCAAGCCAAGTTGAATTAATTGAGTTTAGTCAAGCCACACCTAAATAACCTTCCTTATACAAGTTGATCAAGTTGGTTCAAGTTTGAACTCAAACCGAGTTGAATATAGCTTAGGTTGGGAGCGAGTTGAGCTTTTAGGTTGAATCGAGTCGACATAGGATGCAGTTCGAAGGGTACACACACCTCCTAACAATATTAGTATGTTATTCAACTCATAAGGTAATGACATTTCCCCTTGGGCTTTTCGCTTTCATATTATTCTAAGTGATAATTTCAGCTTTTAACTTTAACTGATAATTGTTAATTTTATTTTATGTTTACCTATGTTAGTCATGGGAATAAATCCTCACATCATATGCTCAACATTTATTTAAAATAAGCACTTACTTGTCATACATGAACACCTTCTCATACTTGTGTATTATTTATGAAGCTCGAATTGTCACGTTAATTAGTGGGAAACTCAACTCATGTATGAAAATCCAAAATTGGGATATAAACTTCAATGATTGTGATCACCTATATAGAATGGTCACTTGAACTAGTGACCATTTTTTTTCTAATGTATTTAATGAAATTATGTTGTAGACTTACCATCTTGTGGATCATTTATGCCTTGTGGCTTTTGAGTTAACCCATTTTTTATGTCTTTAGATGGACTTTTTACCCAATGTGGCTCATGATGGATTATTTTTGTATAACCTTGTAATGATAAGTTATCATTTGTCATGGTATGTTTCACCCCACTCGTAGGTTTTGCCCAAAAACAATTGGATGAGCATCCCTAGGCTGATGTGCATTTCACACATCTATATACTTAAATAAGATTACATCACGAATTATTTTATATATTTTATTATTTAAAACTATACTTAACTAATGTAATGGTGTATAATCTTGGGGAGAATTCTCACAAAGCTAGCCACTCAAGCTTTAAAATATATAATTGTACATATGGTGCAGGTGATTTGAATGATACTTATGTTCAGACTGATGAAAAGCAAGATACAAATATCAGGGATGTATGAATGTATCTACCCCAAGAGAAATTATGCGATCTTGCGGCTCAAGTTTAGCTGCATTTTATTCTCTTTCATGACTTAAATTATTCATTCTTGTATTTGTTAGTCTTGAAACATTGGTTTATACAAGCCATATGGGCAGCCATTTATATATCTTGAATGTGTATTCAGACTTTTCTTTTATGCTTGACTTGTCTCACTTCCGCTGCAATGCCCACTCTTAATAAAATAAATAAATTATATGTTAAATGTAGGCTATCTTTAAAGGTTAATACTCAGGATTTTGGAAAATGACTACTAAACTCGAGGTATGAAAATCGAGGTGTTACAAAAAATCTAATTTAAATTTCATATTTTAAACCTTAGGATAACAGGAGACCTAAAATCGTACTATTGAGTTTTTCAGTTCATCCTAATGTATTTGGATTACTTTATACTCTATTGGGGTTTATTTTATTGAAATTCCATATTAATTTGTCCATAAAAATACTACTAGCCTTTCGATGAATTATGGGGAATAACGGATCCAAAAATTACCCTTCATCGACTTGAGAATGATATGTGTTTTTGCTTTATGTATTGAGTTAACTTATACTACTTTTCTTTATTCTATTTTATTAGGTTGGCCTTGTGTTACTTTTTTTATTTCTCTTATGGCTTCGGGGCGTGTCTTTGGATTTTATAACCCTCATAGTTTGATTTAATTTGATATCGATGCATGCTATGTTTTTAAATCCTCACATCTTAGTGACTTGTTTATACATTATATACGTAATATGCTCTGGTTAGTGACTCTCTTGTTCAGTGCGTAATTCCTTGGAATGACAGTGGTGTCATACTTTGATATACGTAATTCATACTGTCATGGTACATCACTCTAGGTATTTAGATGTCATAGTTAGTCACTCTATGAACAAATCATGTCACGCAAATCTACCAATTTATATGTAGTGTTGTATAGGGTGTACACATAAATTCACAGTGGCGTCAGACATGCCATCATTCTTTTCGTAGTTATGGAATGTGGAGCATGCCGGGTTTATGAACTATTTCATTATGTGGTGGTCACTTTGTGTGTTGTGCTACATTCACTATTCTAGTTTATAAGCTTTATATATAAAGGCATGCATTCATATAGGTTGTGTAGACACTGAAAATCAGCGCCCATGCTGATTAGTATATTATGTTTTTGATAGTGGAGGTGATTAGGCTGATTAGAATTGCCACTAGCTGAATAATCTTAGAATCTCACGGTCGGCTAGAACTACGGAATATATAAGGTTGGAAAAGTCCGAAGACACTCCTACCTTAGATTGACTCCTAGTTTGTGATCCGGGATTCTAGGTAAGGGACCTTGGTTACAAAGAGGAAAGGGGTTAGGCACCCTCTCTGCCCATATAAATGTACGGTCTCTACTTAATGCGGTAAAATAATCTCAAGGGATAATGGATGCTATGGTCGAGATGAGACTTGACACACACGTGAATTTCTGATGTAGCAAAATCTGAGATTTCGGTAAGCCACAGAGCATACATCTAACCTTATGTCTAGAAGGTGGATGTGATGGTGCTTATGCAAAGAGATAAGAGAAACGGAGTAAATCACTAAGAATTTCTGATGTGACAAGATCCGATGTAAGGCAAGTCACAAAACATACGTTCACTAGGGATCTAGAGAAGCAGGGGGGTTGAGAAAGGAGTAAATATCATGATGAATGCTTGTAGAATGAACGGACCGTTGGTTTGATCTTGGGTAGGCTAAGACATAAATCGAACCATGATTTCACTGGGTTAGGTTGGAGGTTAGGATGGTTAGGAAAGTAGGGAATGGGCTAAGGGGATGGCTGAAAAATTTGGACTTGAAGGCTTGAGAGCACCTCCTCACCCTCACTCTCTTCCTCTCTCTCTCTCCCTCTCACTTTCCTTCTCACTTAAGCTTGGAAGTGAAGAGTTGTTGTTGAAATGAGAGGGGGAGAGGGCTATTTATAGCCTTCTTCCATGTTCCTTTGGTAATTCTTAGTTCTAGGAGGGGTAAATGCTGACATGGCGAGGGGTGATTGGTTGGAGGGAGAGAGATGCCATGTGGCGTGCTCCTATTGACTAAGGGGGTTGGTAAAACGGTAAATAAGCTTGTGTAGGGGGTAGTTTTCTGAAAGAGTTAACTTTCGACGCTGGGACAGCTGTCCCCAGTGTCCACACGAGCCACGAACGGAGGTACTCTGAGTACCGCCAGCGGTAGTCAGACTACCGCTCAGGCCGTGCTCAGGTTGAGCTCGAGCATGTGGGCTTTGCATGATGTGCTAGTTCGATCGGTGGCCTCCCTTTGGGGTTTTATGGCTCGGATAAATGGGCTTAGGCTTGGGTAACAGGTTCTAGTCATGGTATAAGGTATAGGCGGGGGCGGTGTGTGTATTGAACGGTTTGGATCTCGGTTTGAAAGTTTTAAGATTTTTGGGTCAGGTTTAGGTTTAGGCTAGGATTAGTGTTTGGTTTAAGATTTGATCATGGTTCCTGGATTGTCTTAAACTTCTCGGGATGTTAGCCTAGGTGGGGTGTCTACAGGTTGCTTCTATATAACTAATACCATTCACAATATGAAATGCGAAACGTATCAGTATCCATTTGTTGCTTTACTATAATGAATTACTTAAGTTGTTATTAATCTTAAAGAAAAACTATCACTATGAGTAGGGCATTGACCCTCTCTCCAAACATATATATAGTGCAGGTGACATATATATGGAGAAGACAAGTAATGAGCTCCTTACAAATTTTCACTTCAAGTGATGTGGGCTTATATCGCCCTATGCATCTAGTTTATCCTTATTTTATGTTTCATGTCATAGATTTGAGAATGATTGTAATAAGCTCCCTTTTGAATGAGCAGTAGACTTAAATAGTTAGTTGAACACTTTTATAATAGAATGGAATAAGAATTTTAGTATGGTTGGTGTTATCCTTATAATTGGATACCTTCGTGAATTAAACACATGATATATGAAATGTACAATGGGTTATGTCTTGAGTACATTTCCTAATACCACGAAACTCGGATCCCGTGTGTTGTATATTAGAGTTAATTTTTGGGCCGTTACATTTTATTATAATGACCAAAATTTAAAGTTGGTTAGGTTTTTGGATACAAATTATGAAGGTGATCATGATAAAATATTGTATTTTCTCTTTGACCAGTGGTGTAATTAGTTAGATGTCGATATTGCTATTAGTGGTGGCCTTATCTATTTTAAAAGCAGAGTATATATCAACTACACAAACATACAAAGAAACTATTTGATTAGAGAGGTAACAGCAAGAATTGAAATTTAAGTAAAAAGTGGTGGCGATTCATTATCACAATCAGAGCACATTACTGTTAGTTAAAAATTCGATATTTCTTGCTCAGACTAAATGCATTGATGTTCAGTATTAATTTGTTCGTGACGTAGTGGAAGACAAATCTCATCGCAAAAGATTCACACCGATAACAATATCAATAGTAGCGTTGTCTACTAGAGAAGCAGAGTATATATCAACTAAACAAGTATACAAAAAAACTATTTGATTGAAGATATTACTAGAAGAATTGAAATTCAAGCAAAAAGCAGTGACAATTCATTGTGACATTAAGAGTACATTACATATAATTAAAAATTCAGTATTTTATGCTCAGACTAAGGACATTGATGTTCAGCATCACTTTGTTCGTGACGTAATGGAAGACGGTCAGATCTCATTACAAAATATTTATACCGACAATAATGTAGGAGATATGTTGACGAAGTCTATTACAAGGGAGAAGAGTGTTTGGTGCAAAACTTCTCTTGAGCTTACTTTCACCCAGCCATTGGTCACATTTGAGCAATTGTAATTCAAAGTAGTTTTCACATTATCAAATAAAATAGTCTTTAAAGAAAAAGTCTCTTAACATGAGCCGGTCTCTCTCTTTCCCATTCCCTCTCTACCTCTTTCATGTTTATGACTATACATACGGTCGCATGTATTTGTACATACTCTTTTAACTACTCTATACCGGGAGGGTCATAACCAGAGAAAAGTATACAATTCCATAGTTTTCAGCTTCAGGGAGGGAAAGCTAGTAGGAGGCCGTGGGGTTTTTATTATTATATAGGATGAATTATTATAAAAATGCCATTTGTAAATTCTAATCATTTGGGCTGACCAAACTCAGGCCATCATATATGGTCCATGCTTAGCCTGACTGACAACTTAGCTTGAATTTAAAGCCCAAGCCCAAGCCTATCCGATACTCCAGCCCAAGTCCAGCCCGACCCATTGACAGCCCTCCCTTGGCAAATCCCTGATAATATCTATTGCCCCAATTACAGCCTGCAAACTTGGATGGTAGGATCCAATAGATCAACGGTCCATATCTCTCTCAAATATATTTGTCACATGATCCATCATTTTTAAATGGTGGTGACTCATGCTCATCACATGTGGTACTCATGTAGGTTGGCCGCGGATTGTATAATATCTATGTGGCAAGCTTATATATATGGTATATAAAACATTCATCTGATGCCCATACCATTAACAGGACATATACCAAAACGAAACTGATTAAATGATACTAACCACCGTTGGAAGAGTTCTGGTGAGGGAAAATGGACGGTTCGGAAAAAATAAAGAAAGTCCCCTCATTTGTTTGTATCCTATTGTCACCTGAATATGGGAGTGTGCATGGCCCATCAATGGTAGACCCAACAAATGAACGGTGTGGATTTCAAGTGTAGAGAGATGCATTATACCAATTTCAAGTGTAGAGATCACACCTGAAGGACGTTCTCGAGCACACGAGAGAAGAAATCTTTAATAGCATTGAGAACTTGATATTATTAAATGAAAAAGAACTGTTTATAACATATCTGATGAGCTTAGACAAGCAGAGACATCCAAAACTTAATTGGACTTAAAATAAAATAAAAATAAAAATAATTTTTTTCAAAACAGTTAAAAATTACTTTAAAAAACTAAAAACATGCTTAAACTAATTTTAACATGTAAATCACTCTCAATTAACTTAATCAAGGACTTTAACATAAGAATGAGCTCTTATAACCCTAAAACTAATGAAAAATAGCAAAATAAGATTTTACTAAAACTAGTAAAAAAAAATTAACCAAAAAGTAAATTAGACATTGAAAATGACCGCATTTTTAAAAATTACTTATGCTAATGAACTATTTTAACAGCTACATTGTAGGGTTTCTCAATTGCTTTCTGACAATATATTATAGGCATAAATTCAATAATTAATTATAAAGTCATAGACATAGTTATAACTAGCGATTAGGTTATAATTGGATTTCTCGTCCAAATTTGTCACGCCTCAAACCTGGGGACGGACAGCTTCCGTGATGCCCCGAATCCAACACTCAACTTCCATACACCAAGTCTCGAGTTCGGCGCATCACAAGAAAGATTTTGACTGAATTTTCTTTTTGTATATATATATAAAATAATACCTGAGTATAAAGATCATGATCAAATTAACAAGCGACACTCTCCAATAGAAATCCTGATGGTTACAAGTACAATGCTTTTCAAAAGGTACACAACGTCAACATTACCAAATCAAAAAATAGATGCAATGCATCGAGAAAGCAAAGCCTTCCAAGCTACTCCAGCCCTGAAAAAAATGGGAAATAGGAGGCTTAGGCAAAAAGCCTAGTAAGTGCATATGTGTGTGCAGTGTATCCTACATGCAAGCAAGATAAATATGTTACAAGGAAATCATATAAGTGAAAGATGTGTAACATGTAAAGTATGATGTCAATGCCAATGCAATGCATATGCATCATAGTAATACTCCCAAGTCAATGCCACCAGCATCACCAAGTCATATTTTCATTTCTCCTATACTACAGCCATAACCGTATTATACACATCCGTAATCACATTATCATCATCATATTGTCATGCAGTAGTTATAAAATATTAAAAATACTGACAAGTTCATGAGTCAAACAATATCAGAATACGCAATACGGATCAACTATACAAATGAGGAACAATATCGGGATACGCGATACAGATCAATTATACAAATGAGGATTCATAAAGAGTTAAATATCAGATGTCGTATCTAAATCATATAAATGCAGAACTACAGGTAACCCAAAACGTCATATGCCGCGGATGTAATGTAATATGCAGTGCCAATGGAATGACCATGCTGGAGTGTGAAGTCGGGATGATAGTACGTAGTATCGCAGGCTATGGGGTCCATCACAAGGAACTTCTATCCAAACCAGTCTCATACCTAAATTTGGATAGTCGGACTCAATGTGGTAAACTTCTGATCTCAAGTTATTCGTGTGCCCCAATTGAAATCCTGGCCATTGCGAAGGTACATGTAACAAACAGTTGCGCACCACCAACTCGAGTGGATAGTGAATGAATGGGTATGCAATCTCCTAATCAATAAGT
This sequence comes from Magnolia kwangsiensis, assembly GCA_037074715.1. NCBI lineage: Eukaryota > Viridiplantae > Streptophyta > Magnoliopsida > Magnoliales > Magnoliaceae > Magnolia > Magnolia kwangsiensis. The sequence continues at coordinate 171,433,452 of CM073571.1, forward strand.
CCATATATCAGTACAGTTCTCCTTTGGAATCATCACCGGGGTTTAGTACACTCCAAATGGCACTGTCGCTCTCCAAGCCGCACAGTCCAAGTGAGCGTAAGAAAACTCACTATTCGCTTGGCCAATAGTCTGCCAATACCTATCCGGCACGTCAATAGCGGACCCATTTACGAGCTGGTCAAACTCAGCCTAGCAATGCCCCTTACTCTCGGGAGGGTAAGGCCACACTCCCTCCCAACCGACCACGACACAATGGGAGACGCGGCCTCTTGGTATTCGACACTCTAGCTCTCATGTATCCACTTGGTCTCGACGTTAGGGTGTCTTCTGGCTTGGAGGTTTAGGAGTTTTCACTCAGGGGCATTTATGGCGCTCATATGCTAGAACCAAACATTTTCGATGTCCCATCTGGCCATCCACGATGTGCCTGTGGAGGTTACGATCCTGATATCGCTAAGGCGTACAATAATCATGATACAAGATGCATGAGTCATACAATCCAGTCATGCATCAGTCATGCACATACCGTGCGCTCATATGAAATAATCTCCACCTATCAGGGAGTCTCATAACAACCTGCCCAATAATATATGCAATGGTCAACCACATCTCAAAACATGCAGATGATGCATATGGGCATGTATCATGATGTTATGCAGTCACATACTCAAAATCGGTATCAAAAATCGGCATCAGTGAGGATGGGCCTAACAAGGCCTAAGGGGAGGTCAAAATGTGGACATTCAACCATCATTGTCTGTCAATGTGGACATCTAACCAACATTGCTCCCAAGGAGTGGCCCTCATAGAGTCAAACGTATAATGGGCCCATGGCCTCACACAAGGGCCACATATACATTACATCGGGCCTCGACGCATGGGTCGAGTATACATTATATTGGGTCTCATATACATCTAGTGGACTGCTCAAATATTATATTGGGCCACATATACGTGCCAGAATTACATCTCAATGGACCTCGTCTACGGCCTAATGCACACCACAATGGGCCTCACTAAATGAGTCATAAATACACAACAAGAGGGCCCTGCACATGGGCCTCAAATACATCACACTGGCCACAACCCATGGGCCTAATACATGTCACAGTGGGTCTTGCCCATAGGTCATGAATACATCGCAATAGGCCTCATCATGTGGGCCGTGCATACATCACTTTTGGGCCTCATCAATGGGCCACACATGAATCACATTGGGTCTATCACATGGGTTGCAAATACATCACTGTGTGCCACACAAATGGACGGTATAAATATACAATACATAGATCCTGACGGGCCGCACGAATGGACGACATACATACACCTCTATGAGTCGCATACACAGGCCTAATATACATCACCAAGTGCCACGACCCTTGGGCCTCAATTATATCACAATGGGCTACGACCCATGGGCCCCAATATACATCAAATGGGCTACACCAATGTGCCATAAATACGCAATGGTGGGGCCCGTTCATGGGCTAAAGATACATTATGATGAGCCTCATCACATTGGGCCTTATGTACATTACATCAAGGTGAGCCTTACATGCCAGCCCATGCCTCGGTAACATGGATGGGTGGCGTGTATATACAACAGGGTGGGCCCTACACATATGGCAGGTGGGCCTCAAGGGGTTTCAATGGTGGGTGCCAGCCCACTATTTTCCGCGGTGTGGACCATTGAACTTTGGAGCTGCCTCATTTCCAGGCCCATGGTCTAAGTGATATGGAAAATTGGATGGGCGATTTAGGCATACACATACATAAGCTGGGCCCCATACGCCACCAACGGGTCCACAATGGAAGGCCAGCGGGGTTATTCAACACATACACCTGAGGTGGGCCAGCTGTTGGATGGTGAAAAAGTGGGCTACATGGATGAAATGCTTACATATGGTGGGCCCCACTTACAGATGGTCCACCAGAAAGATGGCTACTGCATAACATAAATGGGCCTCAAGTGGACTTAGAACACGCTAAAAACCATTTCAATGGTGATAGGTGTAACATGTGTATCACTGTACACTATCATTCCTTGGGGCACCTGGCCCACTAATGATGATCAACACTGTCCAACATTTGTCTAGTGAATAAGCACCATTCAAACATTGTTCAGCACCATCCAACATAATCTGGATGGTATGGATTAAATAAATACATCGAGGTGGTGTCCATACTAACAAAACATGTGGACGGCTTGGGTAAAACACATATAAGGTGGGTCCATAATGGATGGACAGTTTGGATAATATATGCATCATGGGAGGACCCACCGTCCCATTTGGACAGTGCGGATGGAACAGATACATTACGGTCATCCCCACCGTCCAGATGGACAGTGGGATGAAACACATACCATGGTCAGACCCTCAAGTCTGACATTATATACAACAACTATAAAGCTGGGTCAACCAACAATGGATGGTCTGGATTACATCACATACCTCACAACCAGATTCACAAAACTTACTGACTTCAAATATATCAGCGACACGGTCCACCGTCCATCAGGCGGACGGTTTAGATTTAACTGATTAGAGCCACCATCTTACTAACAATGCGGATTAGATCCATATATCAGGTGGATGGTAGGGGGTGTAACATGTACCTCTGGTGGGTCCCACCGTCCACATCTAGACGGTGAGGATATAATACATATAACATGGTGGGTCCACGTACATGTGGCCCACCAGCATCTGGTAGATCAGCTGGGGTTAGACACATGTCAAGTGGATCCAACCGTCAATGGATGGTGGGCTAAACACATACTTCATGATCAAACGTCCAGAATCAAATTGCAGTAGGTCCCACAGTTATATAACAAATTGCTTCATATTTCCTATATGTATTTATATTATATAATACAGGGGGGGTGATACGTCCAACGTCCCATCTGGACGAACGGTGTAGATGAAACAAATACATCACGAAGGGTCCCACCCACGTGCCTACAAAATGGATGGGATGGTTTGGATATAATACATAACTCATGATCAAGTCCCATTATTATTATTATTATTATTTTTATTTGTTACATTTATTTATTTATTTTAATAGTGTGGGCCACTTGAGTTCCGTGTACAGTTGAAATTTGGAGGTGACCCATTTTCAAATGGGACCCATCAAATGCACGGTGTTGATGTTCGACATGCATCAAGGTGGGGCATGTGGTGGGGTCCACCTCTTTCCAGCGTCAACAGCAGACGTTGCTGCTGCAGTATTACATTCTTCTTTTTTTTTTCATACATGGGGCCCACAACAGGACGATTTAGTCTGTCTGTTGTATGTGTCCCATGTGGTAAACAGGTCATTCTAAGTTTTAGATGCATCCAAATTTCAGGTGGGCCCCAACGAGTACTTTTGTAAGTTTAAGCATGTCTTTACATGATTTTAGACGGTGTGGTTTACCGAAGTTTTGGATTGTCTTCCTTTTTCGGCTCAATGCCTAATATGATCTAAAATATTGAATGGACGGCGTGGATTTAATACATACTTCATGGGTGGGGCCCGTTGAGACCCACAGTCGCAACCCCTCCTTTTTCTTTTTTCTTTTGTGCTGCGCTGCAGCGTCCTCTCTTTTTCCCTTTTTTTTTTAAAAAAAATTTGTGAACGTGTGTACATGGGTGTGTGTGTGTGTGTGTTTAGCCAACACAAAGGGCCATACTTTGGATGGTTGGATAGCTTGCAAAATTCTAGTGGGGCCCACAATCAATGGGTCCCACATAAAGTCCATATATATATATATATAAATTATTATTATTCTTTTTATATGTATCCTCCCATTAATCTACACCATTAAATACATCATTGTCATCATATCATCACTATTTTTTTATCATCATTTGTTTTTAAAATGTATCATCCTATATATCCACACCATTGATCACATTATTATCATCAAATCATCTCGACATTGCATAAGTACACAACAAAACAAAATAAGAATAAGTACGGTGGGTGTACTCACCTTGATGGATTAGATGGATGGTTGAGATAGAATTGATGGTGTTGATGGCCCACCAAGATCTCTCTCTCTCTCTCTCTCTCTCTCTCTCTCTCCATGGGAAAAAAATGGTGAAATGCTTAGGGGTGGAGGGGTATATGTAGGGAAATTATAAAAAAATGTGGTTAGATTTACTTAATGCGATCTTGGTTAGCTTAGACTAGGATTATATCAATTAATTCATGATTTGCAATTAATGGTGGATTAAAGGAGCATTGGATGACATTGTGTGATGATGTCATGCTAAAGGTGTGGCATGGGAAAGAGTTGACTTGGGAAGACATGAGAGATGGGAGGTATGGGTGGGTGACATCACACACATGGGTAGAGATTCTCTCACTCATGTGTGGCATGTGCATGTGTGTACGCATGTGTGGTGCACATGTGTAGAATAGAATGCATGGCGCCTTTCGCACATGATACATCAATGATCCTTCACGGCGTATTTCACTAACGGAGTATCGTATAAATGCACGGGTGGTACCTATGCGATCGTAGCGACGGGGCGGTCAATATGAGATAGGTTTCGAGGTCTTGGGGTTTTGGTCAGTCAGGTGTGTACTATAAACGGTCAATCCAAGTCTAGCTAAGCGCATCGATCATCGTATACATATGCATCGAAAGTGGTGCGGAAGGGATGAGGTGTTACATAATTGTTCCACTTTAAATCTAGATGGAAGCCAATTGTGTGCACATGGTGGTGTGTTGACGTCACCAAGTATTATGGGCCCCATGATGTATGTGTTATCTCCACATTATTTATCCATTTTGCGAGATCATTTTAAGGCATGGGTAAAGTCCAAGTGAATCACACCACATAAAGAAGTGGGGATAGTGCTGACAACTGTTGAAACTTTCCTAAGGCCCACCGTGATGTTTATTTGTCCTCTAACTTGTTCATAAGGCCAACTTGAAAGAAGGGAAAACATTAATATTAGTTAGATATAAAACTTATGTGACCCCTAAGAAGTTTTGAATGGTACACATTTAATCTTCACTACTTTCTGCAATGTGGTACACTTGAGCTTTGGATCTACCGTGTTTTTTGACCCATACCTTGAAATGATTTCGTAAAATGAGTGAACCGTGTGAATATAACACATACATCATGGTGGGTCCAACGGAACCTGGTGACGTCAACACACCACTGAGGTCAATGGTCACCACGCAATCCGTTCTAATATAGATATCTAGATGGTTGGTAGGTTCCACTATTGATGGAGAATATCTTTAAAACACTATTGAAATCATAACCATTCAATTAATGGCCATCAAATTGACGATTGGAAATAAAACATTGACTAGTCTAATTTGAAGAGGAAAATAAGATGGTTAATATTATTTTTTAGTGCAATTTTTTTGTTGTTGTGTTCCATCCACAAATTGGGAAGGGATTTTTTTTTTTTTTTTTTTTTTTTAACACACCCCACACACTCACGCTAGTGGAATTTCACCAGCTATGGGTACTCGAACCCTTGACCGGGAGTTGACACTCCTGAGAGTCCACCACCCGAGCAAGAGTAAGGACCCAATTGGGAAGGGATTTGAGTGGTCTCGATTTCTGTAAAATTATGCCATGTGTACACTCGACGAATCACCACCATTTTAAAAAAATGGTCAAAGATGACCACTCTCGAATCCATGCTCCTCAGGAGCAAGATAAAGTTGCTAATAACAAATGAGATGTCTTTGAAAAAGATAGAAGGACAAACAAGCTTGGCTTATTTCCTTTGAAAAATACGCCGACGTCCACACATTTCAATAACTTGATGTTATGGATGTGAATAAAGTTATTGTAACAACACCAACAACAATAATAATAACAATAGAATAAAGTTATTGAAAAATACGCCCGCAGAGAGCTGCTGTCCACCACACATGTGGCTATATGGGACACGTGTTCAAGGGCAGATCTATCCATCAGGTTGGCCTAGCTGTTTAGATCCTCTGGCCTAAAAATCAGGCCATGTCATGCATCACGTGGGGCACAACGGGAGTGGATTAGTTGTTACATGAGGTTTTACCGTTACCATGAGGCTCACCTTGATGATGTGTTTTACATCCACGCCGTCCATCCATTTTTTCATCCCATTTTAGAACATGGTCCCAAAAATTAAGAACATGAAAATCTCAGGTGGACCACACCACAGGAAACGGTCGTGATTGAACCCTCACCATTAACAATTTCCTAAGCCCCATTGTATGGTTTTTTAATGTTTATTTACCATCCAATCCGTTAATAATGTCAAACAGATATGGATGATCAAAAAAATACAAAGATTAGCTTGATCCAAAAATTTTGTGGCCCATAAAAAGTTTTTAATATCCATTCACAACTGTTTCCCATGGCGGGGTCCACCTAAGATTTGGATCTGCTTAAGGTTTAGGATCTAGTCCTAAAACTAGATGAAAAAACAGATGGACAGCATGGATATAAATAAAATCCATCAAGGTGGGCCCTTCATGGTCGGTAACACGTAACACCCACTCAAGTGTTACCCAGGTAACACCTAACCCGCTCCCGAACACAACATACAAAATAAATGGATGGTCAGAAAAAAAAACAAAATAAAATAAAAATAGCTTTGACCGTTGAGTTTACTTGGCCTATGGGAGAGAATGAGTTTACGCGAGTTACGTTGGAGAATGTACATGCGATATCGACAAAAAGAAGGAAAGCTTAGATCTCACACACGTGTTTTATCTTAGCATGCGTGCCTGCACGTGGATGCGGCTTATCCAAGCCATTGATACAAGGCCACGCCCCCAATGCTTTCAAATTGAAAGATCATAGCCATTGAATCCTTGGCCCTTCTCCCGACTTGATTGTAGTCATTAGGCTATATCTTCTTAACCATGTATTTGGGTGTCAACAAACAAAATGATAGAATCATCTGATTAAGAAGATTTTGTTGGGTATGATCATGGACGATGAGAGACATGGGTTCAACGGTCTGGATCATCAAACCATGGGTCCCACGTGTACAAATACCACACACAAATGGGATGGAAGACTCTCCCAATAACATACTCTTAAATATTCAACTCTCCTTTAATCTTCTCAGCGATTGACCATCTTCTTCTTCGGATCTTCTGTATGTACGCTTGTATTTGTCATTTGCTGAGTTGAAAAATCGACAAGTGGCACGATGAGATTGCTCCACAGTGACAAAATCAATCAAAAATCGACACGTGGCATGACGTGATTCATTGATTGTAACAACACCATTAAAAAATCACATCAGACACAAGCTTAGGAATATTAAAGTAATATCTATTTAAATTGAAAAAAAAAAAAATACAGATCTTATCTAGTGACTTGATTAGTGGGTAAGATGACCAATGACAATCTACGCTTGGTATTGACGATCGTTTGGTGGGGCCCTTGATGCAGGTGGTCCTTAATATTTCTGTTAGCGTGGTGTGATTGTGACCGAAGATCAATGAAATAGTATTAGATGAGAGCGATGCTCATGTACTACCTGTTGGACCTCTGATCTACCATCCAGCCAATTAATGGTTTCCATCTTATCTGATCGTCCAAAAGGTAGGTCCCGCCATGAGTACCCGCTGATGGGAAATTTGGCTCGATCCAGGTGGGCAACATTTGTATTTTTTCAATTATATCAGTGGATATGCTTTGTTTTATATGGTGTGGCCCACCGGATGAGTTGATTTGATTGATTTGTTGATTAGCTGGTCTTTGTGGTGGGGACAACCTATGGATAGGTTGGATCTTGTACTCAAAGGGAAGATTGAAACTTATCAACAGGTTGGATGGTAACTTACCGTCCAACCAGTACAACATGGGCATCTCCATTTACCTAAAATGGAAAAAATGGAGTTAACAAACTTGTGGCTTTCATTGTAGTAATTTGGACCGTCTAACTCATGGGATCTAACTTCCATACGATGGGAACCAACGATGATGGTGGGCGGGTATCTCAACATGTTTTCCAAAATGGGTATCAAAATACCGGATTTCCAAATGCTTGCCATATCCTAGGCAACCGTCTTGGGATGCCCGGGTTGAAAAGGTTGTACGGGTGCTGCTTAAGTAGGCCCATGGCTTACTGATCCCGACTCTTGATGTTATGGACCCGATGTGCCAAAATAATTGATAGCGTTTGGCTCAAATCAGATTGTGTACATGCTAGGTGGTCTTGAGTTACATGTGGCTCGAATTTGAACTGAACACCTTGTGACCCAGGCTATCAATCGGTTGGCAGACTGAGTTTCGTATGGACTAAAATTAGGCTATCCACGAAGGAAAGGGTTCGTCATCTTGATGAATTATTTTAGCTTTTGTAACAAAATGACTTTCAAACAAGCATATCATAGCGTGTTTAGGCAATAAATAAATAAATAAATATATATATATATATATATATATATATATATAGGTTAATATTATTGTATGTTCAATTATAGTTAGTTTAAAAGGTGAATAAAATGAAAAATAATTATAGTTGGTTTGAAAGGTGAATAAAATGAAAAATAAAATAAAATAGAAAGGATAATAATGACATTTTGTTTGCTACTCGACAAGATATCAGGCTTTGTAGGTAAGATGGTCGTCGGGCATGAATGTCTAGCTCATCTCTTGATTGGCTTCGAAGGCAAGACGATAATCGTGAACAATGATTTATTCGCCGCACAACTAAACTTTGTTAAGCAGAATTGTTTGACGAGCAGATGTTCGACGGTTTGTTCGTTGCACGGTTGGACTTCATTGGCAAGACTATCGTGGTTAGACGAAAATCTATTTATCGCTTGGAAGACAAGAAGGCAAGTGGGTGACGGTCTGTTCATTGTTTAGAACCAAATTCCATAGGCAAGGTACTTGTGGCCACCCTTATTCATCACTTGGAACCTCACTTTATAAGCAAACCATCGTGATTCAACTATCTATTCAACGCTCTATTGGCTTTCTAGGTGAGACGATTGTGGTAAGATGGGATTTGTTCTCTACGTGTTGAATTTCTTAGAATTTCCTCAGTAAGACAGCTGATAGAATTGCTAAGCACGTAGGCAAGAAAGCTCCGCTAGCCTTCTGGTCGAAAATTAAGTATCTTCTTAGTGGTCTGATGGTATGATTAGAGGTATACACGAGTCGATCTGAGCCGTTATTTGCCCGGCTCGACTCTTATTGGCCAGCTAGAGTCCTCAGCTTGAGCTCGGCTCAGATCGGCCTTCGAGTTTGGACCAACGGCTTGGCTCAGCTCAGTCAACAGCTTGGTCCAGTTCGAACCGAGTTCGAATCGTTTGAGCCAAGTTTTCGATTGTACCAGAGCCACCCGACCACTAGTTGGGTTGGGTCCATTAATCGAACAAACATTACTTGTCGGACAAACATTGGAAAAATGGAGAGAGATGAGAGGAGACTCACTTTAAGTTGCCGGTCATCCGAACATAAGCTAGAAAATGGAGAGAGAGGAGAGGAAGGAGAGTAATCGTCGGTCGGGCGCTAGAGAATGGCGAGACGTAGACGATTCGATCGAACAGCCGAGAGGATTTGGGTGTTGGGGTTAGATTCAGGTGAATGGGCAAGACAATTTGGGTGCTGGGGTTAAGGTTAGGCGAATAGGCAAGAGTTGAGACAATTTGGGTGCTCGGGGGGGAAGGGTCAAAAAAAAAAACCCTATATATACTACACTAAAAAATCGATCCGAGTCAGTCCAAGCCGAACCGAGTCGAGTTCGAGCTCAATATCGAGTTGAGTCGAGCTAGGTCCAGCTCGGACTCAACTCGAAATGTTTCGAGCTCATTAAAACTAGCTTGACTCGTCTCAAACACAGTTTCGATTCGAGTCGAGTCGAGCTTTTCTATAACGTCTTGGAAAATTTCATATAAAGACCCGAGTACCACCTCGTGCAGAAATCTCTAAGGACCGCATTCTGTAGAAATTTAGATGAAAATTAATTAAGTACTCACTGGATTAATCGGTGGATTTAACTTCAACCACTATTTATACAAATGTCAAGACTCAAAACCATCAAAATCACGAACTCAGCATTACTTAAAAACCTAGGAAAAATCCCAAAAGCTTGTTGCTCTCGGGAGCACATTGAAACTCCGTATCGACCTGAACCGCATGTCGAAAGTCCAATGACCGCGAAACTATAGGATTATGTCAGTCCTACTGGGCTTGACAACCATCGTGAGAATCAAGCTTAAATAATATCCAAAAATGCACAACTTGAGCCCTAAGTAAAGTGTGTAAGAAACACGAATATCTTTATAAAATGCAATGAAACTTAAATGAAGTAGGCCATTCACTCACAGGAGAAATTGAAGATTTCAGACCGTCAGTTTCTGACCAAACTTCACCCATGGGAAAAGAAAATTTCCCTGCTCTTATCTATATACTTGTGGCCCCAATTGAATAAGTACGACCATTGAACTGACATGGGTCCCTCGCGGTCGATCAGCTAATCCAATCACGTTGAAATCACATTCTGGAATAGATCCATTATCAGGGAACCTATGCTACAACGTAAGTGAATAATGGACCTCCAGATGAGCCCCGTTTGCCCAAAACAGGTACCCTTTGGTTATAACCTAAATATACCATAGCCCTGGGGCCATTTACATCACATCTGGGCTTATATATAGCCCTTAAACCATCATCATTCTCATTTCATATGAATTTCTCTAACCTTAGGAGAGAGAAGAGAGAGAGTGAGGAGAGAAGAAGAAGAGTGGGAGACCGTTGTTGGGGTTCCTTCTCACAACTCCACGCCTCGATTCACTTCCCTACTTCGCTACAAAATCATTTTCGGTTATGATTTGGGTAAGAAATCATAACCCTAATCTTGATTTAGAAATTCAAATAGAGTAATCGACGAAATAGCTAACCTCTTTCATTGTCTAGGTACCCGTCGTTCCGTTTTTGGGAACGTTGTGTTGGAATCGAGTTCAAATCGGGTATTCCGACGAAAGGTGTGGACTATAAACGTTTAGGTTATGGTTTTCAGTGCTTTTAATGTTAGTTAATGATTTCTATCTGACTTGATTACTACCATATCATCTTAGACACATCGATTTTGATCTATTTGCATGTATGAACTATGTTGTATAACTATGTATCCTATATGTTTGTGGAAATGTTTAATGAACATGTAAACATGATTTGTTCTTGTTATGATTACTAAGCTAGGATTCATGATTATTATTTACATGATGACATCCTTGTAGAAGGAATTGCTATAATACTTGTTGTAACTAGCCTAGTATATGTATTTACTTATGTGTATCCTAAGTGTTTGATAAATTGTTTGAATGAGAAAATGTTGATGATTTGTATTTATTAAGAGTATTAAGATAGTATTCTTGTTTATCTTACTCGTATGTGTTGTTTCCTTCATGTAATCATATTTGCTATTATGAAATTTATGGATAAAATGCAAGTGTTTGGTAACATGTTCAATGTGTTTGATAAAATACTCAAACTAGGAATTCACCTGAATTGATCATTGAATGCTAAAGTAATTATTGCATGTGCTTACTGCATTTGAGTAAGATTGGGTCTACGGTGTGGCCTAGGCAATTGGTAATGGTTCATGTACAGGTTGCCGAATTAGTCTCGCCGCATTGGGTGTAACGCCCTGAAATTCGGGGGTCGAGCATAACTCAGCTCCCGAGTTCTAAAACATCACTTATGCAACATTTTTTATGATGGATGAATATTGTTTGTATTAGTGCATTAAACATGAAATAAATTAAGCCAAATCAGTAAACATAATTCAGGGACAGTTAGAATACGCAAGTGGAAGTCTGAAATAAATATATAACCCAATCTAATCCCCAAAATATGAGTGCTCTGCCTAGTCAATAAGTACAAGTCATGTCTCAAAATACATATATCAAAATTTGACAAACCACTACAAACATAGCCCTGAATCCCCGTCAATCAGGACATGGCTCACATGAACCCGCCCGAGAATTGTATGAACGAGAATGCCTCCTCGTCCTCATCAAACTCCGGCTCCACCTCGCAGGCATCACCATCACCTGCAGCTAAGTCAGAGTCTGGTTGGTGTTTAAGCACCATCCCAGAACGTGGGAGTGAGTGATCAACTTAGTGAAACTATACAACAAAGGTTAACATGTTATCAATTCAATCAAGCAGTAATGATAAAGTAGTACAATTAAACATGTCCTAGATACTCTTGTTAATGTAAGAATGATATGAGAAAATGATACATGCCCTCACCCAAACTCCCTCTTGCGACAACATCTAACGATCACGGCATGAATCACTACCACTGTGCTCTACACCAACGTCAACGGCACATGCAGTGCGATGTTATGAACATGATTACCAAGTTCTTATTAGTCCTTTTCATACAGCAGGATTAGGAAGCTAAGACACCTCCCTTATATCAATTCCCAAACAATGATCCATTTTAGGGTCGTCAGTCCTAGTAAATCTCATACGATATTACTGTTCTAGTATACCTTAGTTACTACAAAAAGGCTCGTCACCAATCAATACAGGCCTAGTATACCTTAGTTACTACAAAAAGGCTCGTCACCTGTCTGCAGTATCAAGGTATGCTTGAAGTCACTACAGAGGGCTCGTCACCAATCAATGTAGGTCGATAGCACGAATATAGTGTCCCATACCACTATAATCAGCTTACGAGTCTAGGTTGCTCACTGGTCACTACGGGAAGGCTCGTCGCCCCAGCATAGGCTGACAGCTCGACCACGGTGTCCCATACCACCATGTCTGGCTCATGAGTCTTAGGGGATCGTAGTACGAAGGTTAACGGGATTTCACTGGTGAGTTCAGTACCTTAGATTCAAACAATAGCGTCCAAACATGGTGAACATACATCGGTCAATTGGGTTAATTGACGAGCTCAACTAGGATAAGCGCATGTTGAGTTGATCGACATGGAATGCATAAGTACTCTGTGTGGCCTAAACACTATCGAACATCCAAAGTACGACTCAGATTCGTCGAACACATCCTGTGTGGCGTAAATAACTTCAACCACCAGTTCGAGAACAATTACCGATTGCCTGACCAGTAATACAGTCCCAACTACATACAATCTCAATAATGGACATTTAAATCAAATCCTACATTCATATGAACATGTTATGAAATATAACTTAAAACATGAATACAGTACATGGAGAAAATCATACACATAGTTAAACATTTCATAGAGGAAATCATACACATAGTTAAACAATTCATGGAGGAAATCATACACATAAGTAAGGTACTTGAGATTCATACCTCAACACCCTTATAAATCACACTTTACTAAGTACTAACTCATTCAGACATTTATACAAACACTTAGACTACATTATTCAACATACATCATGCATGTCAGCCATATTACATATTAGGGCAAATCCTTTTGCCAAGGAGTTGTCACATACATAACAAGCATATATCAATGACAATTAATCATGGTAATCATAGCATCAAATTCCTTATGCATACAAACATTTCAACAAACACATGAAATACACTATTTACAACATAGGTTATACATATACGTAAAATAAAACAGATAGCGCATTTAGCATGTGTAATAGCGTTCACGTTAGTAATAAATCATTATCAGACATTGAAAGTCTTGAAAACCATAACCTAAACATATATAGTCTGCACCTTAAACCGAAAAATGCATAACACATATGATTTAGACGATAAGTCTTCGTCAACGGCGGATAGGCAACCTAAAGTATGAAATAGGTTAGCTACAACAACACTTAGACCATTCTAAGCTCTAAAACAGGTTAGGTTTGACTGTCTTACCCAAAAATGAAATTAGAATCGCCAAAATAATGATTTAGATACGATGAATTTGGTGCGTAGAGAAACTGGGAAGAATCCCAAGATGAATCACCAAGTTCTCACTCACTTTCTCTCTCTTTTCTCTCTCTTATCTTAGCTAGAGTTTAGAATTCGTATGAGATATGTGAGAGAGGGTTTAAGGCCCTTATATAGGCTCAGGACTGACGAAAACAATCCTAGGGCCATAGTATACTTAGGTTATAACCAAATCGGGCTTATTTAGATCCAACAGAGCATTTCTGGAGGTCCTTTTACTGAATGCGGTTAGACTTAAGCTCAGTAATATTGGATCTTAAGAAATTTAAGTTTTCAGTCCGATCAAGTTTTCAGATCGACCGTGGCGGACCAGTTTCAGTTCAACGGTCACCGAAACTCGATCAGGGCCACAAGTATTTTGACATGTGTAGGCCATCATCCCTGATTCGAGGGTGAATTTGGGTCAAAAAATAATGGTCAGAATGCCTATAATCAGCGCGCAAGTTACACGACTCAGATTACTTAAATTCATATTTATTTTCATATAAACTTTCACTTTCTCACACTATTCACTCCAGACTCGAAATAGTCTCAGGACATCGTCTGGACTTGATTTTCGAGGTAATTGTCAAGTTCAACTAGGCAGTCATAATTGTCTAAGTTCATTGCTATCGGACTTTCGACATACAGTTCAGGTCTGATACGAAGTTTCTGAATGCTCCCAAGAGCATATGGGTTTAGAGTTTACTCCTAAATTTTAGGGTAATGTAGCGTTACTAATTCTATAGGTTTTGGGTCTTACAGATCGTATTAAAAGTGGTTGGTGCTAAATTCAAAGGTAATCTAATTTAGAACTAGTTAATTCTTGTTAAATTTATAAACGATTTGGTTATAAATGATTTTTGATAGAGGTGGTACTCAGATCTTTGTACGAATTTTTTCAGGATGTTACAATCTACCCCCCTTAAAGAAAAATTTCATCCTCAAAATTTGTACCTTCTCGTACTCCTTGAGGATCTAAGGGTAGTTCTTTCTGACCTCAGCTTCAGTCTCTCAAGTGGCCTCTTCTTTATTGTGATGCATCCACAGTACCTTCACAAGTGGGATAACCTTGTTACGCAGTACCTGCTCCTTTCTATCCAAAATACGCGTCTGTTACAGTTCGTATGTGGCATCCTCTCTCAACTGCACCTGCTCCCAACTGATAATATGCGAATCATCAGGAACGTACTTTTTCAACATGGACACATGCAATACGTTTTGCATGCCTACGAGTGGTGTGGGCAAGGAAAGACGATACGCTACTGTAACACCCCGGATTTTTTGCCAACCTGAGATTAGACGTCCTTAGGCAATAGGTCAACCAAAACACCTTGGTAACCACTCAGAACCCAATTCCATAGCCAAATAAATCACTTAGGATTAATTCCTTTATAAATTAAGCATAAGGTAGCTAGTGCTACGCTGGAGTAGCTGTGAAATTATCCCTGACCGCTTTAAATACGTTCTATAAGATCCAAAACTTGTAGAATCAATGGTGCTATAATACCCTGAAACCTAGGATCAAATTCTAAACCCGTTTGCTCTCAGGAACCCTTTGAAACTTTGTATTGGATCTAGACCACGCGTCGAAAGTCCGATACCTACAATCTTAGAAAATTATGACTTCCTTGATGGACTTGACAATCATTTCGAAAATCAAGGCCAACCGACGTTCAGAGGCTATTTCATTGAGCCTGGAGTGAAAAGAGTGAGAAAAGGGTTAAGTTTGGAAATTTTAATCCAAATCTGGCACGTGAGTTGGTGCGTTATTATTAAGTGTTCTGACCATCAAAATTCAGCCAAATTACACCCTTAGATCAGGAAAAATTTCTCTTTCATATCATGAGACTTGTAGACCTGATCTAGGTGCGGTGACCGCTGAACTGAAATTGGACCGCCACGTGCGATCTGCGAACTCTTTCGGTTTGAAAACTTGATGTGTGCTAGATCCAGTATGCCTGAGCTTAAGTCCGACCGCGTTCGGCCAGGGGACCTCTAGGAATGCTCTTTTGGACCAAAACAGCCCCGATTTGGTTATAACCCAAGTAAACCTTGTTTCCAAGTCTATTTTGGGAAGGTTTTGGGCTATATAAGGGCTTTAAACCCTCTCATTTCTCCCATCCGAATTTGGTTAAAACCCTAGATTGAGAGGGAGAAAAATTGAGAGTTTGTGAGAGAGTGTGGGAGAGATGTTCCTGCCGCTTGCTGCTGCTGCTACACGTGCTAAAGCAGCGCACTCCAATCACTTTCCCGGCGATTCCAACGCACTTCTAGGTAAGAAAAATCCTAACCACTTGCTGATTTGGAGATTTCTTCGATTCAAATAGTAAAGTAGCTGATGTACGTGTGCATTAGGTCGCCTGTACGCCGTTGACAAAGCGTATACGCTTCGTTCGAAACGATACATATATAAAGTGAAAGGTGCGGATTTTAGACGCTTTGATTGACTGATTTCAAAGCTTTCAATGTCGTTTAATAGTAGATTATCGACGGCAACGCCGTTTGACATGTACAACATGCTGTCCGTCTCCTGTTTTATAAACGTAGGAAAAATATGAGATTTAGGGCATTTTAGTCATTTGTAGGAATTACTGTATACATCCATATTTTGCTGAAATGGTTGACATGGCTTTTTGTCATATTAGGATATTAGGAATGTGTGCATAATCAGTTTGGCGAAGAGATTCGCCCAAATGCGCACTTTGAGTCAACATACACTATGTACACTTAAGTGTGTAGACTAAGTGTTTGTATAAATGTTTGTATTAGTATGTATTGAGTGTGTGGTGTTGTGAAATAGTTTTAAGATTAAATTCTCAAGTAATATGCTGATGTAAATGATTTTCATCATGTTGGCTAAGTTATGGATTTCATTGTATGTATGAAATGCATGTGTTGAATGAATTGCTTAAGTGGTATGTCATAACATGCGATAACATGCTTATATTGTTGTATTTCATTTTCATTACTCTTATGTGATTGATTATGTGGATTCACAAATGTTTGGGGATATACTTAGTCCAGGCAGTCGGTAACAGAGTAAATTTGTGGTTGGTTTCTATTTACCACGAAGGACGCGTTGATGAACGCGAGTCGTGTTTGGAGTTGGCGGCAGTGGTTACGCAACGCGAAGTGTTTTATGCACTTTATGTCGCTCAGCTTGAGATGCGATCGTACTAATCGAGCCCGTCAAGTAACCCGACTGGCCATTGTATGTTCACCATGTATGAGTCATAACTGCTTGAACCTAGGGTACTGAACTTACCATTGGAAACCCTGTTAACCATGGTACCTTGATCCATAAAGACTCATGAGCCGGGCATGGTGGTATGGGACACCGTGGTCGAGCTGTCGGCTTATGCTGGGGCCACAAACCTCCCCGTAGTGACCAGTGAGCACCCTACTCTGAGCAGATTATGGTGGTATGGGACACTATATTCTTGATGTCGGCCTACACTGATCAGGTGACGAGCCCTTTGTAGTGACATTGAGTTTATCCTGACACCACATGGGGGCGACGAGTCCTGATGTGGTCTTAAGGATAATTAGGTCTGTATTGATAAGGTGATGGGGGAGCGGTGCAACGAGTGCGAGCAACAGCCCTGACAGCCCTTGTAGTGACCTACAAATATAACATCGTATGAGATTACTAGGAGTGACGACCCTAGACAGGATCTGTGTTGGGATTGATATAAGGAAGGTACCTTAGTTTTCCAATCCTGCTGTATGAAAAGGACTAATAACTACTTGGTAATCATATCTACATCACATTGCATGTGCCTGGAAGATGTGGAGCACTGTGGGAAGAAAGCATGCCGCGGGCGTAAGATGGTGCCGTATGAGGGAGATCGTCGGTGAGGGCATCCATCATGTCATGTCATATTGCATTAACAACAGTATTTAGGAATGTTTAATTTATTGCTTTACTATTATCGCATGATTGATTTAATAACATGCTAATCTTTGCTCTATTATTCTACTGAGTTGATCACTCACTCCCACGTTGCGGGATGGTGTTTCTGAACACCCACCAGTTCCTATTTTGGTTGCAGATGATGGTGCTGCTTGAGAAGCGGATCTGGACTTGATGGTGATGAGGAGGATCCCTCCTTTATGCATGTTCTGATTGACGGGATTACAGGAAGGTTGATTAGATGCCTTGACACCTGTCATTTTATATTTTTAGAGCACTCATGTATATTCTTTTTGTTTACTTTTGGAGTATACATGTATGTATATAACCTGGTAACATGTTCACACTCTGGAGACATAACAGTTTATATATGTTATACATACTATTACAGTCTTCCGCTTGTTAATTTAACTGTCTATGGAGTATGATATGTTGTTTTGGCTTAATCCCAACCTTGTTTAATGCCTGTTTACTGACAACATGCATCTAATATTATCCATGTTGCATAAATAACATTTTGGAATTCAAGAGTTGGGTTTTTACTCGATCCCCAATTTTTAGGGTGTTACAGATGGTATCAGAGCATGATTTGGATTAAACCGGGCCTAGGTTATGGACACGCGACGTACGCTGTCGCTCCTTTGACTTAGGTGGGTGCAAAAAGGATCTAGAAACACTCATAGGATCGCAGTTTCGCCAATAGGCGAAGTCTACTCAAACCGTTCGTTTGATCGAGTCCGTAACATATCTTTGGTCGCATGAAGCGACCTAAGTAGCTCCTAGGTTGTAAGTAGGCGGGTTTGAGATGATCCTAGGAGAATTCTAAATCCTAAAATGCATGTCTTTGGGTTGTAAGGCAACCACAACCCTTATATTTAATCGCTAGGGCTTAAAAACCCTGTTTCACTCAATTCCTTCAAAATCTTTCCTCTCACCACCCCATTCTTCATTTTTTTCTTAGTATTTTTACATTAGGCATAAATCCTAATGTGAAAATGATATAAAATCATACTTAGGCAAAATTTTACAATGAATAGTATAAATACGTGAAAATTGGTCTTTTGTCCATTCCAAATTTGAAATCTTTTGTAACTAATGGGTTAATTGGATAGATTAGCTCATCTTACCCTAAAATCATATGTTACATGGCATATAAATTTATTCTGATCTACAGACTGGCCCCGGAACACTCCAAATGGGGTTTTGGGCCTCCCTAGGCCAATCTACAATGATCTAAGGTGGGGCCCATATATATTTGGGGTCCCTAGGGCGGGGGGACCCAACCCATGTGGTCCCACCGGCCGAATCTGGAGATGGCTGGCGATGCCATTGCCGATCCGGCGATCAATCGCCGACCGATGGGCCCTACTTGCTATAAATTTTGGGCGGTGGTGTTTTTGGGGTAGGGCACCCTTCCTATATAGGGTTCGTCCGTCGAAACCACCAAAAACATGTACTCCCTTCACAAAAAAGCTCCTTCAAGCCTCCGTTTTTTATTTTCTTGCTGCCCTCTCTCAAACCGCAGCTCCAATCCTCTCTCAATCCCATTTCTTGCTAAAAACGATCCCATTCCATCCCTCCATCATGATTTGCAACCCCCTCCCTTTCAAATCTCGTCCGTTGAAGCTCCCACAACCTCCAATCGAGGATGAAATCGTGTGGAGCTCCATTCCCCTTTATAATTCTCTTTTCCCTTTGAAAATCCAGCCTTTGGGAGCTTGATGCATCCCTCTACAGGGCCTAGATTCGTTTCAGTCCATTTGGGCAACCATTTCTCTGCATTTCCTCCGCTTTCTATGGCTATTGTTAAGACTATTTTAGCCTTTTTTCTCCCTTTTCATCGTCTTCTCTCTCAGGTCCCTTTTATTTGATCCTCAGACTCGTGGAAACCTGCTTACCCATCCCATTTCTCCATGTTCTTCGCTTGTTTGATTACCATTTTAAGGATTTCTGTATTTTGTTGTTGTTAGGTTTAGTGAAGTCAGAGGTAGAAAATGTGTTTGTGTTAGTGGTTTGGCCTTAGCATAGCCGAATGCGTTCCTATCATAATCCATGTGGAACTTTATTCCATGTATTGTGACAAATTTTGTTGAATGGAGTGCATGCCGTTTCGTTTGATGTAAGGTATTGTCCCTAGATTGGGTGTATCCTATGGTTTCCACTGCCATGTTGTAAATCCCGGGATTAAGCCTACAAAATTAGTTTTTATCCCACCCCACCCTCCTACCAAGCATGCCACACCCAATCCCAACGTGGGATTAGCAATGTCAGCTATTGAGTATACCTTAATGCCACTAGCCAAACAGGTCCTTAGAGTTTTGGACCTAGAGTTAAGTACTCCTGGATTTGAAGGATCTGACGATATAGGAAATCTAATTCCATTTAGATAATCTTGACCCTAAACGATAGAGCAATTTCTTGTATTAGTAATGGTATGGAACCATTTGGCGTATAAACTTAGGCTTTGGATTATAGCTACTGAGTTACAGATTAGGCTACTAGTTACCTTAAGTAGTGTAAAGCCTGTATATGCTAAGGAATTGTAGGTTAGATTTGGTTGAAGTAGAACCTTATTCCTTCGATAGATCCCCTTATTACTTATAGACTTCTGTTGTTACCCATAGGAAAGTGGTTTTAACTTAGAACCATTCACTCTCAGGGAAAATTTATAAATCCCTCGGATTGAACTTAGAATGAACTAGCACGCCCCTTAGAATTGCCTTCCCCAAGGGCTTATTGCATTCGGGACCGCGGAGTAAAGGAATTGTATATGTAAACGAAATATTCGCGGTTTGAATCGAATTCTTAATCTTAGTGGTTACCAATAAATCCAATGCTCTGATCAAGCAGAAGATCGGCATCGACTCGGATTAAGAACTGATACAACAAATTTTCTGTCCTGATTAGACAGAAGGTTCAACGTATCCGGCTCAGACCCACTACACAACCTTTCTTCTGTGATGGCCCAACCACCTACAACCAAACGTGATCACATTGCCTTTGGAGAGGACTTAAAGCCAGTAGAGAATTAGACATCTTGCCTCCAACTCATACCTGCCCCTGAAATCAACTACATAGAGATTAGGCTCATCTATATCACCATAGATACCAATGCCATAGAACGCATTATTAGCAAAGAAAAATCACTGTAATGAGAGGTTGTTTCCCAATTCATGTCAAGGATAGCCCCTAAGTTGCACCTCGTTCCGATATACGAAGCGATGCAAAGATTCTTGAACTTTAAGTAGAACCAAGTTTTAAGGGGGGTAGAACGTATTGAGTCCAATCCAGTTAGGTCAGCCAATGCAACCGTTCGATCAGAGTGGCACAGCGGAAGCATGGTTGGCCTCTTCCCCACTGGCCCAAGATCGAAACATTTGATTTAGATTATACGTACGGTTAGGTCATTAAATAGGATTGACCCTTCCTTAGAATGTCAATACTGAAGTCTTGCTAGATACTCCTTACCCTTCGCCAATTTCGGGGACAAAATTGTGTTTTAAGGGGGGTAGATTGTAACACCTCGAATTTTTTGCCAACCTCGGATTAGACGTCCTTAGGCAATGGGTCAACCAAAACACCTTGGTAACCGCTCAGAACCCAATTCCATAGCCAAATAAATCACTTAGGATTAATTCCTTTATAAATTAAGCGTAAGGTAGCTAGCGCTACGCTGGAGTAGCTATGAAATTGTCCCTGACCGCTTTAAATACGTTCTACAAGACCCAAAACTTGTAGAATCAATGGTGCTATAATACCCTGAAACCTAGGATTAAACTCTAAACCCGTTTGCTCTCAAGAACCCTTTGAAACTTTTTATTGGATCTAGACCACGCATCAAAAGTCCGATACTTACAATCTTAGACAATTATAACTGCCTTGTTGGACTTGACAATCGTTTCGAAAATCAAGGCCAACTGACGTTCAGAGGCTATTTCATTGAGCCTGGAGTGAAGAGAGTGAAAAAAAGGTTAAGTTTGGAAATTTTAATCCAAATCTGGCACGTGACTTGGCGCGTTATTATTAAGCGTTCTGACCATCAAAATTCAGCCAAATTACACTCTCAAATCAGGAAAAATTTCTCTTTCATATCATGAGACTTGTAGACCTGATCTAGGTGAGGTGACCGCTGAACTGAAATTGGACCGCCACGTGCGATCTGCGAACTCTTTCGGTCTGAAAACTTGATGTGTGCTAGATCCAGTATGCCTGAGCTTAAGTCCGACCGCGTTCGGCCAGGGGACCTCCAGAAATGCTCTTTTGGACCAAAACAGCCCCGATTTGGTTATAACCCAAGTAAACCTTGTTCCCAAGTCTATTTTGGGAAGGTTTTGGGCTATATAAGGGCCTTAAACCCTCTCATTTCTCTCCCATCCGAATTTGGTTAAAACCTTAGATTAAGAGAGAGAAAAAGTGAGAGTTTGTAAGAGTGTGGGAGAGATCTTCCTGCTACTTGCTGCTGCTGCTACACGTGCTAAAGCAGCGCACTCCAATCACTTTCCCGGTGATTCCAATGCACTTCTAGGTAAGAAAAATCCTAACCACTTGCTGATTTGGAGATTTTTTTGATTCAAATAGCAAAGTAGCTGGTGTACGTGTGCATTAGGTCGCCTGTACGCCGTTGAGGAAGCGTATACGCTCCGTTCGAAACGATACACATATAAAGTGAAAGGTGCGGATTTTAGACGCTTTGATTGACTGATTTCAAAGCTTTCAATGTCGTTTAATAGTAGATTATCGACGGCAACGCCGTTTGACATGTACAACATGCTGTCCGTTTCCTGTTTCGTAAACGTAGGAAAAATATGAGATTTAGGGCATTTTAGTCATTTGTAGGAATTACTGTATACATCCATATTTTGCTGAAATGGTTGACATGGCTTTTTGTCACATTAGGATATTAGGAATGCGTGCATAATCAATTTGGCGAAGAGATTCGCCCAAATGCGCACTTTGAGTCAACATACACTATGTAGACTTAAATGTATAGACTAAGTGTTTGTATAAATGTTTGTATTAGTATGTATTGAGTGTGTGGTGTTGTGAAATAGTTTTAAGATTAAATTCTCAAGTAATATGCTGATGTAAATGATTTTCATCATGTTGGTTAAGTTATGGATTTCATTGTATGTATGAAATGCATGTGTTGAATGAATTGCTTAAGTGGTATGTCATAACATGCGATAACATGCTTATATTGTTGTATTTCATTTTCATTACTCTTATGTGATTGATTATGTGGATTCACAAATGTTTGGGGATATACTTAGTCCAGGCAGTCGGTAACAGAGTAAATTTGTGGTTGGTTTCTATTTACCACGAAGGACGCGTTGATGAACGCGAGTCGTGTTTGGAGTTGGCGGCAGTGGTTACGCAACGCGAAGTGTTTTATGCACTTTATGTCGCTCAGCTTGAGATGCGATCGTACTAATCGAGCCCGTCAAGTAACCCGACTGGCCATTGTATGTTCACCATGTATGAGTCATAACTGCTTGAACCTAGGGTACTGAACTTACCATTGGAAACCCTGTTAACCATGGTACCTTGATCCATAAAGACTCATGAGCCGGGCATGGTGGTATGGGACACCGTGGTCGAGCTGTCGGCTTATGCTGGGGCCACAAACCTCCCCGTAGTGACCAGTGAGCACCCTACTCTGAGCAGATTATGGTGGTATGGGACACTATATTCTTGATGTCGGCCTACACTGATCAGGTGACGAGCCCTTTGTAGTGACATTGAGTTTATCCTGACACCACATGGGGGCGACGAGTCCTGATGTGGTCTTAAGGATAATTAGGTCTGTATTGATAAGGTGATGGGGGAGCGGTGCAACGAGTGCGAGCAACAGCCCTGACAGCCCTTGTAGTGACCTACAAATATAACATCGTATGAGATTACTAGGAGTGACGACCCTAGACAGGATCTGTGTTGGGATTGATATAAGGAAGGTACCTTAGTTTTCCAATCCTGCTGTATGAAAAGGACTAATAACTACTTGGTAATCATATCTACATCACATTGCATGTGCCTGGAAGATGTGGAGCACTGTGGGAAGAAAGCATGCCGCGGGCGTAAGATGGTGCCGTATGAGGGAGATCGTCGGTGAGGGCATCCATCATGTCATGTCATATTGCATTAACAACAGTATTTAGGAATGTTTAATTTATTGCTTTACTATTATCGCATGATTGATTTAATAACATGCTAATCTTTGCTCTATTATTCTACTGAGTTGATCACTCACTCCCACGTTGCGGGATGGTGTTTCTGAACACCCACCAGTCCCTATTTTGGTTGCAGATGATGGTGCTGCTTGAGAAGCGGATCTGGACTTGATGGTGATGAGGAGGATCCCTCCTTTATGCATGTTCTGATTGACGGGATTACAGGAAGGTTGATTAGATGCCTTGACACCTGTCATTTTATATTTTTAGAGCACTCATGTATATTCTTTTTGTTTACTTTTGGAGTATACATGTATGTATATAACCTGGTAACATGTTCACACTCTGGAGACATAACAGTTTATATATGTTATACATACTATTACAGTCTTCCGCTTGTTAATTTAACTGTCTATGGAGTATGATATGTTGTTTTGGCTTAA
Organism: Magnolia kwangsiensis; assembly: GCA_037074715.1. Lineage (NCBI taxonomy): Eukaryota > Viridiplantae > Streptophyta > Magnoliopsida > Magnoliales > Magnoliaceae > Magnolia > Magnolia kwangsiensis. The sequence continues at coordinate 171,457,828 of CM073571.1, forward strand.
TCCCAACCTTGTTTAATGCCTGTTTACTGACAACATGCATCTAATATTATCCATGTTGCATAAATAACATTTTGGAATTCAAGAGTTGGGTTTTTACTCGATCCCCAATTTTTAGGGTGTTACAGATGGTATCAGAGCATGATTTGGATTAAACCGGGCCTAGGTTATGGACACGCGACGTACGCTGTCGCTCCTTTGACTTAGGTGGGTGCAAAAAGGATCTAGAAACACTCATAGGATCGCAGTTTCGCCAATAGGCGAAGTCTACTCAAACCGTTCGTTTGATCGAGTCCGTAACATATCTTTGGTCGCATGAAGCGACCTAAGTAGCTCCTAGGTTGTAAGTAGGCGGGTTTGAAATGATCCTAGGAGAATTCTAAATCCTAAAATGCATGTCTTTGGGTTGTAAGGCAACCACAACCCTTATATTTAATCGCTAGGGCTTAAAAACCCTGTTTCACTCAATTCCTTCAAAATCTTTCCTCTCACCACCCCATTCTTCATTTTTTTCTTAGTATTTTTACATTAGGCATAAATCCTAATGTGAAAATGATATAAAATCATACTTAGGCAAAATTTTACAATGAATAGTATAAATACGTGAAAATTGGTCTTTTGTCCATTCCAAATTTGAAATCTTTTGTAACTAATGGGTTAATTGGATAGATTAGCTCATCTTACCCTAAAATCATATGTTACATGGCATATAAATTTATTCTGATCTACAGACTGGCCCCGGAACACTCCAAATGGGGTTTTGGGCCTCCCTAGGCCAATCTACAATGATCTAAGGTGGGGCCCATATATATTTGGGGTCCCTAGGGCGGGGGGACCCAACCCATGTGGTCCCACCGGCCGAATCTGGAGATGGCTGGCGATGCCATTGCCGATCCGGCGATCAATCGCCGACCGATGGGCCCTACTTGCTATAAATTTTGGGCGGTGGTGTTTTTGGGGTAGGGCACCCTTCCCATATAGGGTTCGTCCGTCGAAACCACCAAAAACATGTACTCCCTTCACAAAAAAGCTCCTTCAAGCCTCCGTTTTTTATTTTCTTGCTGCCCTCTCTCAAACCGCAGCTCCAATCCTCTCTCAATCCCTTTTCTTGCTAAAAACGATCCCATTCCATCCCTCCATCATGATTTGCAACCCCCTCCCTTTCAAATCTCGTCCGTTGAAGCTCCCACAACCTCCAATCGAGGATGAAATCGTGTGGAGCTCCATTCCCCTTTATAATTCTCTTTTCCCTTTGAAAATCCAGCCTTTGGGAGCTTGATGCATCCCTCTACAGGGCCTAGATTCGTTTCAGTCCATTTGGGCAACCATTTCTCTGCATTTCCTCCGCTTTCTATGGCTATTGTTAAGACTATTTTAGCCTTTTTTCTCCCTTTTCATCGTCTTCTCTCTCAGGTCCCTTTTATTTGATCCTCAGACTCGTGGAAACCTGCTTACCCATCCCATTTCTCCATGTTCTTCGCTTGTTTGATTACCATTTTAAGGATTTCTGTATTTTGTTGTTGTTAGGTTTAGTGAAGTCAGAGGTAGAAAATGTGTTTGTGTTAGTGGTTTGGCCTTAGCATAGCCGAATGCGTTCCTATCATAATCCATGTGGAACTTTATTCCATGTATTGTGACAAATTTTGTTGAATGGAGTGCATGCCGTTTCGTTTGATGTAAGGTATTGTCCCTAGATTGGGTGTATCCTATGGTTTCCACTGCCATGTTGTAAATCCCGGGATTAAGCCTACAAAATTAGTTTTTATCCCACCCCACCCTCCTACCAAGCATGCCACACCCAATCCCAACGTGGGATTAGCAATGTCAGCTATTGAGTATACCTTAATGCCACTAGCCAAACAGGTCCTTAGAGTTTTGGACCTAGAGTTAAGTACTCCTGGATTTGAAGGATCTGACGATATAGGAAATCTAATTCCATTTAGATAATCTTGACCCTAAGCGATAGAGCAATTTCTTGTATTAGTAATGGTATGGAACCATTTGGCGTATAAACTTAGGCTTTGGATTATAGCTACTGAGTTACAGATTAGGCTACTAGTTACCTTAAGTAGTGTAAAGCCTGTATATGCTAAGGAATTGTAGGTTAGATTTGGTTGAAGTAGAACCTTATTCCTTCGATAGATCCCCTTATTACTTATAGACTTCTGTTGTTACCCATAGGAAAGTGGTTTTAACTTAGAACCATTCACTCTCAGGGAAAATTTATAAATCCCTCGGATTGAACTTAGAATGAACTAGCACGCCCCTTAGAATTGCCTTCCCCAAGGGCTTATTGCATTCGGGACTGCGGAGTAAAGGAATTGTATATGTAAGCGAAATATTCGCGGTTTGAATCGAATTCTTAATCTTAGTGGTTACCAATAAATCCAATGCTCTGATCAAGCAGAAGATCGGCATCGACTCGGATTAAGAACTGATACAACAAATTTTCTGTCCTGATTAGACAGAAGGTTCAACGTATCCGGCTCAGACCCACTACACAACCTTTCTTCTGTGATGGCCCAACCACCTACAACCAAACGTGATCACATTGCCTTTGGAGAGGACTTAAAGCCAGTAGAGAATTAGACATCTTGCCTCCAACTCATACCTGCCCCTGAAATCAACTACATAGAGATTAGGCTCATCTATATCACCATAGATACCAATGTCATAGAACGCATTATTAGCAAAGAAAAATCACTGTAATGAGAGGTTGTTTCCCAATTCATGTCAAGGATAGCCCCTAAGTTGCACCTCGTTCCGATATACGAAGCGATGCAAAGATTCTTGAACTTTAAGTAGAACCAAGTTTTAAGGGGGGTAGAACGTATTGAGTCCAATCCAGTTAGGTCAGCCAATGCAACCGTTCGATCAGAGTGGCACAGCGGAAGCATGGTTGGCCTCTTCCCCACTGGCCCAAGATCGAAACATTTGATTTAGATTATACGTACGGTTAGGTCATTAAATAGGATTGACCCTTCCTTAGAATGTCAATACTGAAGTCTTGCTAGATACTCCTTACCCTTCGCCAATTTCGGGGACAAAATTGTGTTTTAAGGGGGGTAGATTGTAACACCTCGAATTTTTTGCCAACCTCGGATTAGACGTCCTTAGGCAATGGGTCAACCAAAACACCTTGGTAACCGCTCAGAACCCAATTCCATAGCCAAATAAATCACTTAGGATTAATTCCTTTATAAATTAAGCGTAAGGTAGCTAGCGCTACGCTGGAGTAGCTATGAAATTGTCCCTGACCGCTTTAAATACGTTCTACAAGACCCAAAACTTGTAGAATCAATGGTGCTATAATACCCTGAAACCTAGGATTAAACTCTAAACCCGTTTGCTCTCAAGAACCCTTTGAAACTTTTTATTGGATCTAGACCACGCATCAAAAGTCCGATACTTACAATCTTAGACAATTATAACTGCCTTGTTGGACTTGACAATCGTTTCGAAAATCAAGGCCAACTGACGTTCAGAGGCTATTTCATTGAGCCTGGAGTGAAGAGAGTGAGAAAAAGGTTAAGTTTGGAAATTTTAATCCAAATCTGGCACGTGACTTGGCGCGTTATTATTAAGCGTTCTGACCATCAAAATTCAGCCAAATTACACTCTCAAATCAGGAAAAATTTCTCTTTCATATCATGAGACTTGTAGACCTGATCTAGGTGAGGTGACCGCTGAACTGAAATTGGACCGCCACGTGCGATCTGCGAACTCTTTCGGTCTGAAAACTTGATGTGTGCTAGATCCAGTATGCCTGAGCTTAAGTCCGACCGCGTTCGGCCAGGGGACCTCCAGAAATGCTCTTTTGGACCAAAACAGCCCCGATTTGGTTATAACCCAAGTAAACCTTGTTCCCAAGTCTATTTTGGGAAGGTTTTGGGCTATATAAGGGCCTTAAACCCTCTCATTTCTCTCCCATCCGAATTTGGTTAAAACCTTAGATTAAGAGAGAGAAAAAGTGAGAGTTTGTAAGAGTGTGGGAGAGATCTTCCTGCTACTTGCTGCTGCTGCTACACGTGCTAAAGCAGCGCACTCCAATCACTTTCCCGGTGATTCCAATGCACTTCTAGGTAAGAAAAATCCTAACCACTTGCTGATTTGGAGATTTTTTTGATTCAAATAGCAAAGTAGCTGGTGTACGTGTGCATTAGGTCGCCTGTACGCCGTTGAGGAAGCGTATACGCTCCGTTCGAAACGATACACATATAAAGTGAAAGGTGCGGATTTTAGACGCTTTGATTGACTGATTTCAAAGCTTTCAATGTCGTTTAATAGTAGATTATCGACGGCAACGCCGTTTGACATGTACAACATGCTGTCCGTTTCCTGTTTCGTAAACGTAGGAAAAATATGAGATTTAGGGCATTTTAGTCATTTGTAGGAATTACTGTATACATCCATATTTTGCTGAAATGGTTGACATGGCTTTTTGTCACATTAGGATATTAGGAATGCGTGCATAATCAATTTGGCGAAGAGATTCGCCCAAATGCGCACTTTGAGTCAACATACACTATGTAGACTTAAATGTATAGACTAAGTGTTTGTATAAATGTTTGTATTAGTATGTATTGAGTGTGTGGTGTTGTGAAATAGTTTTAAGATTAAATTCTCAAGTAATATGCTGATGTAAATGATTTTCATCATGTTGGTTAAGTTATGGATTTCATTGTATGTATGAAATGCATGTGTTGAATGAATTGCTTAAGTGGTATGTCATAACATGCGATAACATGCTTATATTGTTGTATTTCATTTTCATTACTCTTATGTGATTGATTATGTGGATTCACAAATGTTTGGGGATATACTTAGTCCAGGCAGTCGGTAACAGAGTAAATTTGTGGTTGGTTTCTATTTACCACGAAGGACGCGTTGATGAACGCGAGTCGTGTTTGGAGTTGGCGGCAGTGGTTACGCAACGCGAAGTGTTTTATGCACTTTATGTCGCTCAGCTTGAGATGCGATCGTACTAATCGAGCCCGTCAAGTAACCCGACTGGCCATTGTATGTTCACCATGTATGAGTCATAACTGCTTGAACCTAGGGTACTGAACTTACCATTGGAAACCCTGTTAACCATGGTACCTTGATCCATAAAGACTCATGAGCCGGGCATGGTGGTATGGGACACCGTGGTCGAGCTGTCGGCTTATGCTGGGGCCACAAACCTCCCCGTAGTGACCAGTGAGCACCCTACTCTGAGCAGATTATGGTGGTATGGGACACTATATTCTTGATGTCGGCCTACACTGATCAGGTGACGAGCCCTTTGTAGTGACATTGAGTTTATCCTGACACCACATGGGGGCGACGAGTCCTGATGTGGTCTTAAGGATAATTAGGTCTGTATTGATAAGGTGATGGGGGAGCGGTGCAACGAGTGCGAGCAACAGCCCTGACAGCCCTTGTAGTGACCTACAAATATAACATCGTATGAGATTACTAGGAGTGACGACCCTAGACAGGATCTGTGTTGGGATTGATATAAGGAAGGTACCTTAGTTTTCCAATCCTGCTGTATGAAAAGGACTAATAACTACTTGGTAATCATATCTACATCACATTGCATGTGCCTGGAAGATGTGGAGCACTGTGGGAAGAAAGCATGCCGCGGGCGTAAGATGGTGCCGTATGAGGGAGATCGTCGGTGAGGGCATCCATCATGTCATGTCATATTGCATTAACAACAGTATTTAGGAATGTTTAATTTATTGCTTTACTATTATCGCATGATTGATTTAATAACATGCTAATCTTTGCTCTATTATTCTACTGAGTTGATCACTCACTCCCACGTTGCGGGATGGTGTTTCTGAACACCCACCAGTCCCTATTTTGGTTGCAGATGATGGTGCTGCTTGAGAAGCGGATCTGGACTTGATGGTGATGAGGAGGATCCCTCCTTTATGCATGTTCTGATTGACGGGATTACAGGAAGGTTGATTAGATGCCTTGACACCTGTCATTTTATATTTTTAGAGCACTCATGTATATTCTTTTTGTTTACTTTTGGAGTATACATGTATGTATATAACCTGGTAACATGTTCACACTCTGGAGACATAACAGTTTATATATGTTATACATACTATTACAGTCTTCCGCTTGTTAATTTAACTGTCTATGGAGTATGATATGTTGTTTTGGCTTAATCCCAACCTTGTTTAATGCCTGTTTACTGACAACATGCATCTAATATTATCCATGTTGCATAAATAACATTTTGGAATTCAAGAGTTGGGTTTTTACTCGATCCCCAATTTTTAGGGTGTTACAGATGGTATCAGAGCATGATTTGGATTAAACCGGGCCTAGGTTATGGACACGCGACGTACGCTGTCGCTCCTTTGACTTAGGTGGGTGCAAAAAGGATCTAGAAACACTCATAGGATCGCAGTTTCGCCAATAGGCGAAGTCTACTCAAACCGTTCGTTTGATCGAGTCCGTAACATATCTTTGGTCGCATGAAGCGACCTAAGTAGCTCCTAGGTTGTAAGTAGGCGGGTTTGAAATGATCCTAGGAGAATTCTAAATCCTAAAATGCATGTCTTTGGGTTGTAAGGCAACCACAACCCTTATATTTAATCGCTAGGGCTTAAAAACCCTGTTTCACTCAATTCCTTCAAAATCTTTCCTCTCACCACCCCATTCTTCATTTTTTTCTTAGTATTTTTACATTAGGCATAAATCCTAATGTGAAAATGATATAAAATCATACTTAGGCAAAATTTTACAATGAATAGTATAAATACGTGAAAATTGGTCTTTTGTCCATTCCAAATTTGAAATCTTTTGTAACTAATGGGTTAATTGGATAGATTAGCTCATCTTACCCTAAAATCATATGTTACATGGCATATAAATTTATTCTGATCTACAGACTGGCCCCGGAACACTCCAAATGGGGTTTTGGGCCTCCCTAGGCCAATCTACAATGATCTAAGGTGGGGCCCATATATATTTGGGGTCCCTAGGGCGGGGGGACCCAACCCATGTGGTCCCACCGGCCGAATCTGGAGATGGCTGGCGATGCCATTGCCGATCCGGCGATCAATCGCCGACCGATGGGCCCTACTTGCTATAAATTTTGGGCGGTGGTGTTTTTGGGGTAGGGCACCCTTCCCATATAGGGTTCGTCCGTCGAAACCACCAAAAACATGTACTCCCTTCACAAAAAAGCTCCTTCAAGCCTCCGTTTTTTATTTTCTTGCTGCCCTCTCTCAAACCGCAGCTCCAATCCTCTCTCAATCCCTTTTCTTGCTAAAAACGATCCCATTCCATCCCTCCATCATGATTTGCAACCCCCTCCCTTTCAAATCTCGTCCGTTGAAGCTCCCACAACCTCCAATCGAGGATGAAATCGTGTGGAGCTCCATTCCCCTTTATAATTCTCTTTTCCCTTTGAAAATCCAGCCTTTGGGAGCTTGATGCATCCCTCTACAGGGCCTAGATTCGTTTCAGTCCATTTGGGCAACCATTTCTCTGCATTTCCTCCGCTTTCTATGGCTATTGTTAAGACTATTTTAGCCTTTTTTCTCCCTTTTCATCGTCTTCTCTCTCAGGTCCCTTTTATTTGATCCTCAGACTCGTGGAAACCTGCTTACCCATCCCATTTCTCCATGTTCTTCGCTTGTTTGATTACCATTTTAAGGATTTCTGTATTTTGTTGTTGTTAGGTTTAGTGAAGTCAGAGGTAGAAAATGTGTTTGTGTTAGTGGTTTGGCCTTAGCATAGCCGAATGCGTTCCTATCATAATCCATGTGGAACTTTATTCCATGTATTGTGACAAATTTTATTGAATGGAGTGCATGCCGTTTCGTTTGATGTAAGGTATTGTCCCTAGATTGGGTGTATCCTATGGTTTCCACTGCCATGTTGTAAATCCCGGGATTAAGCCTACAAAATTAATTTTTATCCCACCCCACCCTCCTACCAAGCATGCCACACCCAATCCCAACGTGGGATTAGCAATGTCAGCTATTGAGTATACCTTAATGCCACTAGCCAAACAGGTCCTTAGAGTTTTGGACCTAGAGTTAAGTACTCCTGGATTTGAAGGATCTGACGATATAGGAAATCTAATTCCATTTAGATAATCTTGACCCTAAGCGATAGAGCAATTTCTTGTATTAGTAATGGTATGGAACCATTTGGCGTATAAACTTAGGCTTTGGATTATAGCTACTGAGTTACAGATTAGGCTACTAGTTACCTTAAGTAGTGTAAAGCCTGTATATGCTAAGGAATTGTAGGTTAGATTTGGTTGAAGTAGAACCTTATTCCTTCGATAGATCCTCTTATTACTTATAGACTTCTGTTGTTACCCATAGGAAAGTGGTTTTAACTTAGAACCATTCACTCTCAGGGAAAATTTATAAATCCCTCGGATTGAACTTAGAATGAACTAGCACGCCCCTTAGAATTGCCTTCCCCAAGGGCTTATTGCATTCGGGACCGCGGAGTAAAGGAATTGTATATGTAAGCGAAATATTCGCGGTTTGAATCGAATTCTTAATCTTAGTAGTTACCAATAAATCCAATGCTCTGATCAAGCAGAAGATCGGCATCGACTCGGATTAAGAACTGATACAACAAATTTTCTGTCCTGATTAGACAGAAGGTTCAACGTATCCGGCTCAGACCCACTACACAACCTTTCTTCTGTGATGGCCCAACCACCTACAACCAAACGTGATCACATTGCCTTTGGAGAGGACTTAAAGCCAGTAGAGAATTAGACATCTTGCCTCCAACTCATACCTGCCCCTGAAATCAACTACATAGAGATTAGGCTCATCTATATCACCATAGATACCAATGCCATAGAACGCATTATTAGCAAAGAAAAATCACTGTAATGAGAGGTTGTTTCCCAATTCATGTCAAGGATAGCCCCTAAGTTGCACCTCGTTCCGATATACGAAGCGATGCAAAGATTCTTGAACTTTAAGTAGAACCAAGTTTTAAGGGGGGTAGAACGTATTGAGTCCAATCCAGTTAGGTCAGCCAATGCAACCGTTCGATCAGAGTGGCACAGCGGAAGCATGGTTGGCCTCTTCCCCACTGGCCCAAGATCGAAACATTTGATTTAGATTATACGTACGGTTAGGTCATTAAATAGGATTGACCCTTCCTTAGAATGTCAATACTGAAGTCTTGCTAGATACTCCTTACCCTTCGCCAATTTCGGGGACAAAATTGTGTTTTAAGGGGGGTAGATTGTAACACCTCGAATTTTTTGCCAACCTCGGATTAGACGTCCTTAGGCAATGGGTCAACCAAAACACCTTGGTAACCGCTCAGAACCCAATTCCATAGCCAAATAAATCACTTAGGATTAATTCCTTTATAAATTAAGCGTAAGGTAGCTAGCGCTACGCTGGAGTAGCTATGAAATTGTCCCTGACCGCTTTAAATACGTTCTACAAGACCCAAAACTTGTAGAATCAATGGTGCTATAATACCCTGAAACCTAGGATTAAACTCTAAACCCGTTTGCTCTCAAGAACCCTTTGAAACTTTTTATTGGATCTAGACCACGCATCAAAAGTCCGATACTTACAATCTTAGACAATTATAACTGCCTTGTTGGACTTGACAATCGTTTCGAAAATCAAGGCCAACTGACGTTCAGAGGCTATTTCATTGAGCCTGGAGTGAAGAGAGTGAGAAAAAGGTTAAGTTTGGAAATTTTAATCCAAATCTGGCACGTGACTTGGCGCGTTATTATTAAGCGTTCTGACCATCAAAATTCAGCCAAATTACACTCTCAAATCAGGAAAAATTTCTCTTTCATATCATGAGACTTGTAGACCTGATCTAGGTGAGGTGACCGCTGAACTGAAATTGGACCGCCACGTGCGATCTGCGAACTCTTTCGGTCTGAAAACTTGATGTGTGCTAGATCCAGTATGCCTGAGCTTAAGTCCGACCGCGTTCGGCCAGGGGACCTCCAGAAATGCTCTTTTGGACCAAAACAGCCCCGATTTGGTTATAACCCAAGTAAACCTTGTTCCCAAGTCTATTTTGGGAAGGTTTTGGGCTATATAAGGGCCTTAAACCCTCTCATTTCTCTCCCATCCGAATTTGGTTAAAACCTTAGATTAAGAGAGAGAAAAAGTGAGAGTTTGTAAGAGTGTGGGAGAGATCTTCCTGCTACTTGCTGCTGCTGCTACACGTGCTAAAGCAGCGCACTCCAATCACTTTCCCGGTGATTCCAATGCACTTCTAGGTAAGAAAAATCCTAACCACTTGCTGATTTGGAGATTTTTTTGATTCAAATAGCAAAGTAGCTGGTGTACGTGTGCATTAGGTCGCCTGTACGCCGTTGAGGAAGCGTATACGCTCCGTTCGAAACGATACACATATAAAGTGAAAGGTGCGGATTTTAGACGCTTTGATTGACTGATTTCAAAGCTTTCAATGTCGTTTAATAGTAGATTATCGACGGCAACGCCGTTTGACATGTACAACATGCTGTCCGTTTCCTGTTTCGTAAACGTAGGAAAAATATGAGATTTAGGGCATTTTAGTCATTTGTAGGAATTACTGTATACATCCATATTTTGCTGAAATGGTTGACATGGCTTTTTGTCACATTAGGATATTAGGAATGCGTGCATAATCAATTTGGCGAAGAGATTCGCCCAAATGCGCACTTTGAGTCAACATACACTATGTAGACTTAAATGTATAGACTAAGTGTTTGTATAAATGTTTGTATTAGTATGTATTGAGTGTGTGGTGTTGTGAAATAGTTTTAAGATTAAATTCTCAAGTAATATGCTGATGTAAATGATTTTCATCATGTTGGTTAAGTTATGGATTTCATTGTATGTATGAAATGCATGTGTTGAATGAATTGCTTAAGTGGTATGTCATAACATGCGATAACATGCTTATATTGTTGTATTTCATTTTCATTACTCTTATGTGATTGATTATGTGGATTCACAAATGTTTGGGGATATACTTAGTCCAGGCAGTCGGTAACAGAGTAAATTTGTGGTTGGTTTCTATTTACCACGAAGGACGCGTTGATGAACGCGAGTCGTGTTTGGAGTTGGCGGCAGTGGTTACGCAACGCGAAGTGTTTTATGCACTTTATGTCGCTCAGCTTGAGATGCGATCGTACTAATCGAGCCCGTCAAGTAACCCGACTGGCCATTGTATGTTCACCATGTATGAGTCATAACTGCTTGAACCTAGGGTACTGAACTTACCATTGGAAACCCTGTTAACCATGGTACCTTGATCCATAAAGACTCATGAGCCGGGCATGGTGGTATGGGACACCGTGGTCGAGCTGTCGGCTTATGCTGGGGCCACAAACCTCCCCGTAGTGACCAGTGAGCACCCTACTCTGAGCAGATTATGGTGGTATGGGACACTATATTCTTGATGTCGGCCTACACTGATCAGGTGACGAGCCCTTTGTAGTGACATTGAGTTTATCCTGACACCACATGGGGGCGACGAGTCCTGATGTGGTCTTAAGGATAATTAGGTCTGTATTGATAAGGTGATGGGGGAGCGGTGCAACGAGTGCGAGCAACAGCCCTGACAGCCCTTGTAGTGACCTACAAATATAACATCGTATGAGATTACTAGGAGTGACGACCCTAGACAGGATCTGTGTTGGGATTGATATAAGGAAGGTACCTTAGTTTTCCAATCCTGCTGTATGAAAAGGACTAATAACTACTTGGTAATCATATCTACATCACATTGCATGTGCCTGGAAGATGTGGAGCACTGTGGGAAGAAAGCATGCCGCGGGCGTAAGATGGTGCCGTATGAGGGAGATCGTCGGTGAGGGCATCCATCATGTCATGTCATATTGCATTAACAACAGTATTTAGGAATGTTTAATTTATTGCTTTACTATTATCGCATGATTGATTTAATAACATGCTAATCTTTGCTCTATTATTCTACTGAGTTGATCACTCACTCCCACGTTGCGGGATGGTGTTTCTGAACACCCACCAGTCCCTATTTTGGTTGCAGATGATGGTGCTGCTTGAGAAGCGGATCTGGACTTGATGGTGATGAGGAGGATCCCTCCTTTATGCATGTTCTGATTGACGGGATTACAGGAAGGTTGATTAGATGCCTTGACACCTGTCATTTTATATTTTTAGAGCACTCATGTATATTCTTTTTGTTTACTTTTGGAGTATACATGTATGTATATAACCTGGTAACATGTTCACACTCTGGAGACATAACAGTTTATATATGTTATACATACTATTACAGTCTTCCGCTTGTTAATTTAACTGTCTATGGAGTATGATATGTTGTTTTGGCTTAATCCCAACCTTGTTTAATGCCTGTTTACTGACAACATGCATCTAATATTATCCATGTTGCATAAATAACATTTTGGAATTCAAGAGTTGGGTTTTTACTCGATCCCCAATTTTTAGGGTGTTACAGATGGTATCAGAGCATGATTTGGATTAAACCGGGCCTAGGTTATGGACACGCGACGTACGCTGTCGCTCCTTTGACTTAGGTGGGTGCAAAAAGGATCTAGAAACACTCATAGGATCGCAGTTTCGCCAATAGGCGAAGTCTACTCAAACCGTTCGTTTGATCGAGTCCGTAACATATCTTTGGTCGCATGAAGCGACCTAAGTAGCTCCTAGGTTGTAAGTAGGCGGGTTTGAAATGATCCTAGGAGAATTCTAAATCCTAAAATGCATGTCTTTGGGTTGTAAGGCAACCACAACCCTTATATTTAATCGCTAGGGCTTAAAAACCCTGTTTCACTCAATTCCTTCAAAATCTTTCCTCTCACCACCCCATTCTTCATTTTTTTCTTAGTATTTTTACATTAGGCATAAATCCTAATGTGAAAATGATATAAAATCATACTTAGGCAAAATTTTACAATGAATAGTATAAATACGTGAAAATTGGTCTTTTGTCCATTCCAAATTTGAAATCTTTTGTAACTAATGGGTTAATTGGATAGATTAGCTCATCTTACCCTAAAATCATATGTTACATGGCATATAAATTTATTCTGATCTACAGACTGGCCCCGGAACACTCCAAATGGGGTTTTGGGCCTCCCTAGGCCAATCTACAATGATCTAAGGTGGGGCCCATATATATTTGGGGTCCCTAGGGCGGGGGGACCCAACCCATGTGGTCCCACCGGCCGAATCTGGAGATGGCTGGCGATGCCATTGCCGATCCGGCGATCAATCGCCGACCGATGGGCCCTACTTGCTATAAATTTTGGGCGGTGGTGTTTTTGGGGTAGGGCACCCTTCCCATATAGGGTTCGTCCGTCGAAACCACCAAAAACATGTACTCCCTTCACAAAAAAGCTCCTTCAAGCCTCCGTTTTTTATTTTCTTGCTGCCCTCTCTCAAACCGCAGCTCCAATCCTCTCTCAATCCCTTTTCTTGCTAAAAACGATCCCATTCCATCCCTCCATCATGATTTGCAACCCCCTCCCTTTCAAATCTCGTCCGTTGAAGCTCCCACAACCTCCAATCGAGGATGAAATCGTGTGGAGCTCCATTCCCCTTTATAATTCTCTTTTCCCTTTGAAAATCCAGCCTTTGGGAGCTTGATGCATCCCTCTACAGGGCCTAGATTCGTTTCAGTCCATTTGGGCAACCATTTCTCTGCATTTCCTCCGCTTTCTATGGCTATTGTTAAGACTATTTTAGCCTTTTTTCTCCCTTTTCATCGTCTTCTCTCTCAGGTCCCTTTTATTTGATCCTCAGACTCGTGGAAACCTGCTTACCCATCCCATTTCTCCATGTTCTTCGCTTGTTTGATTACCATTTTAAGGATTTCTGTATTTTGTTGTTGTTAGGTTTAGTGAAGTCAGAGGTAGAAAATGTGTTTGTGTTAGTGGTTTGGCCTTAGCATAGCCGAATGCGTTCCTATCATAATCCATGTGGAACTTTATTCCATGTATTGTGACAAATTTTATTGAATGGAGTGCATGCCGTTTCGTTTGATGTAAGGTATTGTCCCTAGATTGGGTGTATCCTATGGTTTCCACTGCCATGTTGTAAATCCCGGGATTAAGCCTACAAAATTAATTTTTATCCCACCCCACCCTCCTACCAAGCATGCCACACCCAATCCCAACGTGGGATTAGCAATGTCAGCTATTGAGTATACCTTAATGCCACTAGCCAAACAGGTCCTTAGAGTTTTGGACCTAGAGTTAAGTACTCCTGGATTTGAAGGATCTGACGATATAGGAAATCTAATTCCATTTAGATAATCTTGACCCTAAGCGATAGAGCAATTTCTTGTATTAGTAATGGTATGGAACCATTTGGCGTATAAACTTAGGCTTTGGATTATAGCTACTGAGTTACAGATTAGGCTACTAGTTACCTTAAGTAGTGTAAAGCCTGTATATGCTAAGGAATTGTAGGTTAGATTTGGTTGAAGTAGAACCTTATTCCTTCGATAGATCCTCTTATTACTTATAGACTTCTGTTGTTACCCATAGGAAAGTGGTTTTAACTTAGAACCATTCACTCTCAGGGAAAATTTATAAATCCCTCGGATTGAACTTAGAATGAACTAGCACGCCCCTTAGAATTGCCTTCCCCAAGGGCTTATTGCATTCGGGACCGCGGAGTAAAGGAATTGTATATGTAAGCGAAATATTCGCGGTTTGAATCGAATTCTTAATCTTAGTAGTTACCAATAAATCCAATGCTCTGATCAAGCAGAAGATCGGCATCGACTCGGATTAAGAACTGATACAACAAATTTTCTGTCCTGATTAGACAGAAGGTTCAACGTATCCGGCTCAGACCCACTACACAACCTTTCTTCTGTGATGGCCCAACCACCTACAACCAAACGTGATCACATTGCCTTTGGAGAGGACTTAAAGCCAGTAGAGAATTAGACATCTTGCCTCCAACTCATACCTGCCCCTGAAATCAACTACATAGAGATTAGGCTCATCTATATCACCATAGATACCAATGCCATAGAACGCATTATTAGCAAAGAAAAATCACTGTAATGAGAGGTTGTTTCCCAATTCATGTCAAGGATAGCCCCTAAGTTGCACCTCGTTCCGATATACGAAGCGATGCAAAGATTCTTGAACTTTAAGTAGAACCAAGTTTTAAGGGGGGTAGAACGTATTGAGTCCAATCCAGTTAGGTCAGCCAATGCAACCGTTCGATCAGAGTGGCACAGCGGAAGCATGGTTGGCCTCTTCCCCACTGGCCCAAGATCGAAACATTTGATTTAGATTATACGTACGGTTAGGTCATTAAATAGGATTGACCCTTCCTTAGAATGTCAATACTGAAGTCTTGCTAGATACTCCTTACCCTTCGCCAATTTCGGGGACAAAATTGTGTTTTAAGGGGGGTAGATTGTAACACCTCGAATTTTTTGCCAACCTCGGATTAGACGTCCTTAGGCAATGGGTCAACCAAAACACCTTGGTAACCGCTCAGAACCCAATTCCATAGCCAAATAAATCACTTAGGATTAATTCCTTTATAAATTAAGCGTAAGGTAGCTAGCGCTACGCTGGAGTAGCTATGAAATTGTCCCTGACCGCTTTAAATACGTTCTACAAGACCCAAAACTTGTAGAATCAATGGTGCTATAATACCCTGAAACCTAGGATTAAACTCTAAACCCGTTTGCTCTCAAGAACCCTTTGAAACTTTTTATTGGATCTAGACCACGCATCAAAAGTCCGATACTTACAATCTTAGACAATTATAACTGCCTTGTTGGACTTGACAATCGTTTCGAAAATCAAGGCCAACTGACGTTCAGAGGCTATTTCATTGAGCCTGGAGTGAAGAGAGTGAGAAAAAGGTTAAGTTTGGAAATTTTAATCCAAATCTGGCACGTGACTTGGCGCGTTATTATTAAGCGTTCTGACCATCAAAATTCAGCCAAATTACACTCTCAAATCAGGAAAAATTTCTCTTTCATATCATGAGACTTGTAGACCTGATCTAGGTGAGGTGACCGCTGAACTGAAATTGGACCGCCACGTGCGATCTGCGAACTCTTTCGGTCTGAAAACTTGATGTGTGCTAGATCCAGTATGCCTGAGCTTAAGTCCGACCGCGTTCGGCCAGGGGACCTCCAGAAATGCTCTTTTGGACCAAAACAGCCCCGATTTGGTTATAACCCAAGTAAACCTTGTTCCCAAGTCTATTTTGGGAAGGTTTTGGGCTATATAAGGGCCTTAAACCCTCTCATTTCTCTCCCATCCGAATTTGGTTAAAACCTTAGATTAAGAGAGAGAAAAAGTGAGAGTTTGTAAGAGTGTGGGAGAGATCTTCCTGCTACTTGCTGCTGCTGCTACACGTGCTAAAGCAGCGCACTCCAATCACTTTCCCGGTGATTCCAATGCACTTCTAGGTAAGAAAAATCCTAACCACTTGCTGATTTGGAGATTTTTTTGATTCAAATAGCAAAGTAGCTGGTGTACGTGTGCATTAGGTCGCCTGTACGCCGTTGAGGAAGCGTATACGCTCCGTTCGAAACGATACACATATAAAGTGAAAGGTGCGGATTTTAGACGCTTTGATTGACTGATTTCAAAGCTTTCAATGTCGTTTAATAGTAGATTATCGACGGCAACGCCGTTTGACATGTACAACATGCTGTCCGTTTCCTGTTTCGTAAACGTAGGAAAAATATGAGATTTAGGGCATTTTAGTCATTTGTAGGAATTACTGTATACATCCATATTTTGCTGAAATGGTTGACATGGCTTTTTGTCACATTAGGATATTAGGAATGCGTGCATAATCAATTTGGCGAAGAGATTCGCCCAAATGCGCACTTTGAGTCAACATACACTATGTAGACTTAAATGTATAGACTAAGTGTTTGTATAAATGTTTGTATTAGTATGTATTGAGTGTGTGGTGTTGTGAAATAGTTTTAAGATTAAATTCTCAAGTAATATGCTGATGTAAATGATTTTCATCATGTTGGTTAAGTTATGGATTTCATTGTATGTATGAAATGCATGTGTTGAATGAATTGCTTAAGTGGTATGTCATAACATGCGATAACATGCTTATATTGTTGTATTTCATTTTCATTACTCTTATGTGATTGATTATGTGGATTCACAAATGTTTGGGGATATACTTAGTCCAGGCAGTCGGTAACAGAGTAAATTTGTGGTTGGTTTCTATTTACCACGAAGGACGCGTTGATGAACGCGAGTCGTGTTTGGAGTTGGCGGCAGTGGTTACGCAACGCGAAGTGTTTTATGCACTTTATGTCGCTCAGCTTGAGATGCGATCGTACTAATCGAGCCCGTCAAGTAACCCGACTGGCCATTGTATGTTCACCATGTATGAGTCATAACTGCTTGAACCTAGGGTACTGAACTTACCATTGGAAACCCTGTTAACCATGGTACCTTGATCCATAAAGACTCATGAGCCGGGCATGGTGGTATGGGACACCGTGGTCGAGCTGTCGGCTTATGCTGGGGCCACAAACCTCCCCGTAGTGACCAGTGAGCACCCTACTCTGAGCAGATTATGGTGGTATGGGACACTATATTCTTGATGTCGGCCTACACTGATCAGGTGACGAGCCCTTTGTAGTGACATTGAGTTTATCCTGACACCACATGGGGGCGACGAGTCCTGATGTGGTCTTAAGGATAATTAGGTCTGTATTGATAAGGTGATGGGGGAGCGGTGCAACGAGTGCGAGCAACAGCCCTGACAGCCCTTGTAGTGACCTACAAATATAACATCGTATGAGATTACTAGGAGTGACGACCCTAGACAGGATCTGTGTTGGGATTGATATAAGGAAGGTACCTTAGTTTTCCAATCCTGCTGTATGAAAAGGACTAATAACTACTTGGTAATCATATCTACATCACATTGCATGTGCCTGGAAGATGTGGAGCACTGTGGGAAGAAAGCATGCCGCGGGCGTAAGATGGTGCCGTATGAGGGAGATCGTCGGTGAGGGCATCCATCATGTCATGTCATATTGCATTAACAACAGTATTTAGGAATGTTTGATTTATTGCTTTATTATTATCGCATGATTGATTTGATAACATGCTAATCTCTGCTCTATGATTCCACTGAGTTGATCACTCACTCTCACGTTGCGGGATGGTGTTTTCGAACACCCACCAGTCCCTATTTTGATTGCAGATGATGGCACTGCTTGAGAAGCGGAGCTAGACTTGATGATGATGAGGAGGATCCCTCCTTTATGCGTGTTCTGATTGACGGGATTACAGGGAGGTTGATTAGATGCCTTGACACTTGTCATTTTATATTTTTAGAGCACTCATGTATGTTCTTTTTGTTTACTTTTGGAGTATACATGTATGTATATAACCTGGTAACATGTTCACACTCTGGAGACATACAACAGTTTTTATATATTATACATACTATCACAGTTTTCCACTTGTTAATTTAACTGTCTCTGGAGTATGATATGTTGTTTTGGCTTAATCCCAATCTTGTTTAATGCCTGTTTACTAACAACATGCATCTAATATTATCTATGTTGCATAAATAACATTTTAGAATTCGAGAGTTGGGTTTTTACTCAATCCCCAATTTTCAGGGTGTTATAGCTACTGCCCCCACTCTATCAAGTATGTGAAATGGGCCAATGAATCTCGGCTTGAGCTTCCCTTTCTTACCAAACCGAAGGACTCCCTTCATCGAGGAAACCTTAAGGAATACATGGTCCCCAACTTCAAACTCAAGCGGTCGTCGTCTTGTATTGGCGTAGTTTTTCTACCTGCTCTGTGTTGATAGCAGTTGACGCCTAATAATGTCAATTTTCTCTGAGGTCGCCTGAACTAACTCTGGGTCAATCAGAGTCTTCTCGCCCACTTCTGCCCAGCAAAGCGGTGCTCTACACGGGCAACCATACAATGCCTCATAGGGAGCCATGCCAATACTCGTCCAAAAGCTGTTGTTATACGTCAACTCTGCATAAGGAAGACAGTTATCCCAACTGTCCTTGAAATCCAACACACAAGCTCGCAGCATATCTTCTAGCACCTGATTTACACGCTCCGTCTGCCTGTCTGTCTGTGGATGGAACGCGGTACTGAACTTCAACTTCACACCCACCGCCTTCTGGATACGAGTCCAGAAGATAAATGTGAATCGCGTGTCTCAATTTGACACAATCTCCAAGGGAACTCCATGTAGACATACAATCTCCTTGATGTACAATCTGGTCAACTCGTCTGCAGAATTCGTAACTCTGATCGGTAGGAAATGAGCTGACATTGTCAACCTATCAACGATCACCCAAATATAGTCATGTTCCTTCCTCGTCTTAGGCAGTCCAGAAATAAAATCCATAGAAATGAAATCCCACTTCCATTCGGCTATGGGCATGGGTTGAAGCAGTCCAGGAGGTCGGCGATGCTCTGCCTTAACCTGCTGACACGTGAGGCAACGAGATACGAACTCAGTAATGTGGACCTTCATATTGTCCCACTAGTACGATTTTTTCATGGTTTGATACATCTTCGTGCTACCTAGATGCATCGCAAGCCTCAAACTGTGGGCTGACTCGAGAACCTCTCGTCTCAAGTCAGGAATGTCTAGGACGCATAGGCGGCCACGATAACGTAAGCCCCCATCCGTACCAACACTCCACCCTAAGTCTTTATCTGTACCAACCCGCTCTCTCATCTTCACCAAAAGCTCATCGTCTGCCTAAGCCTCGATAATTCTACCATCAATGAGGGGCTGTACATGAACATGTGCGATGACTTCATACGGTTCCTCCACCATGAGTTTCTGCTCAAAGTCTCGTATAAACTTCACCATATCCCATTCTGCAATCATAAGCGGAGCTACAAACTCTATAGTCTTCTTGCGGCTCAACGCGTTTGCCATAAGGTTTGCCTTGCCCAGATGGTAGGAGACCTCGAACTTAAAGTCCTTCAAGGTTTCCATCCATCGGCGCTGCCTCATATTCAAGTTTCACTGTGAGAATATGTATCTAAGGCTCTTGTGGTCACAAAAGAGCTCGAACTCCTCTCCGTAGAGGTAATGTCTCTAGAGCTTTAATGAAAAAATGATGACTGCCAACTCTAGGTCATGAGTAGGGTAATTCTCCTCGTGTTTCCTCAACTGTCTCGAGGCATAAACAATCATCCTGTCCTTTTGCATAAGGACACTACCCAGACCAACGCGAGACGCGTTAGTATATATAGTATACTTAACCCCTTGCTCTGGCAATACTAGCACAGAGGCGGATGTCAATTTATCCTTCAGCTCCTGAAAAGTTACTTCGGCCTTCTCATTCCAGGCAAACTTCAAGTCTTTCCGTGTCAACTGAGACAACTTTCTGACAATCTTGAAAAGTTTTGAATGAATCGTCGATAGTAACTTGCCAGACCAAGAAAACTCCTCACCTCAATAACTGAACTGGGCTGCTTCCAATCTTAAACAACGGCTACTTTGGCGAGGTCAACTATTATACCTTCCTTGAACACTACATGTCCCAGGAACTTGACTTCTTCCTTCCATAAATCGCATTTCTTATACTGCGCAAAAAACTTATTCCCCCTGAGAGTATTCAATACCGCTCTCAGGTGCTCCTCATGCTTTTCCCGACTCGTGGAGTATATTAAAATATTGTCAATAAATACGATGACGAATCAGAACAGAAACGGCCGAAACACTCTATTCATCAGATCCATGAATACGGCCAGAGCATTTGTGAGTCCAAACGATATCATAAGGAACTCGTAATCACCAAAGCTGGTCCTGAATGCAGTCTTCTGCACATCCTAATCCCTAACGTGTAACTGATGATACCCATACTGTAAATCTATCTTTGAGAAATAACGTGCCCCCTTCAACTGATCAAACAGATCATCAATCCTGGGCAAGGGATACTTATTCTTCACTGTCACCTGATTCAGCCTGCGATAATCAATACATAATCGCAGGGAACTGTCTTTCTTATTCATAAACAATACAGGCACTCTCCAAGGTGATACACTCTGTCAAATAAAGCCTGCCTCTAATAATACATCAATCTGTCTCCTCAATTTCTCCATCTCACATGGAGGCATACGATACGTCGGCAAGGAAATAGGTGTTACATCGGGCACAAGGTCGATAGTAAAGTCGATATCGCGCAGAGGAGGAAGTCCCGGGATCTTTTCAAACACATCAGGAAAATTTCGAACCACTGACATAACTCTCAACATCAGATCATCAGAACTCTCTAACAAAGAAGCGTAGCTACTAACTCGACAGGACCAACTGACTTGAACTGAAAATATAAAGACCGTGCCCTCAGGTCCTTAGGCTGTCAAGACTCTGGCCTCCCAATCAATCTCTACTCTCATCTTGGTGAGCTAATCAATCCCAAAAATGACGTTGTAGTGACACAGTGGGGCGATAATCAGGTCGACGACCACTATCTTGCTACCCAAATCTACTGAGCAAGACTCACAAGTCCGTGTAATGTCAGAAAAAGTTCCCGTAGCTATCATGAGTCTCACTCCCTTCATAGGAGCCATAACCAAACCTACCCGCTTGACCGCAGCGCAAGAGATGATCGAAATAGTGGACCCAGTGTCTACCAATAAGAAGACAGGCATACCTTGGATATGAGCGGGAACCTCAAAAGATGTCAGTGCTGAATCTGCCTCGGGCGCCTTAGCTATAAGCGTATGAACCCGAACCTGCTGTGGGCGATGCGGTGGAGGTACGATGAGCCATTGTGGCGGCCTGAAGCGAGGTGCGGGTGGCCTGAAAGAAGGATGAGCTTGTACTGATCAAAGGGGTGGTGCTGATAAAACCTGAGGCATCGGACGGTTGATCCTCTGAGGCAGCGAGAAACCACTGTCTCACATCCTGTTGAAATAAGTCACCTCAATGTGGCCTGGCTTCTTGCAATAGTTGCACCACACGTCAGGTCACCTCACAGGGGCAGGAGATGACATAAACCTCGGCGGTGAGTTTACACGAGGCCTCTTACCAAGGAAAGGCCTACTCAGAAAGTCAGGTTGCAGCTTGGGAGCCGTAGGTGCATGTATATAGGACAACCTGTCCCCGTCCTCCTCAGCTCGCAGGGACATGCTTACCAACTCAGCATAAGAAGAGATGCTCGCACAGCACATCTTCGATCGAATCTCGGGCCGCAGATCCTCAGAAAAATGTCGTATCCATAACGGCTGATCACCCAAAAGTAATGGAGCATACCTACCCAGCTTCGCGAACCGGTTCTCATACTTTGTCACCGACATCCCTCCCTGACGAAGGCGAAGGAACTCACTCTCCTTCTCGTGTCGGTAAGTGACCGGAAAATACTTCTCGTGGAAGCGGGCCTCAAACGCCTCCCACATTCACTCAAACCCTCCGCAACTGTGCGGAGAACACTATCCCACCATAAGCTGGCCTCCTTCTCAAACATGAAGGCGGCAAGCTTGACCTGCTCCACCTTGGAATAGTGTAACGGCCTCAGCATCTTAGAGATGCAGTCAATCCAATACTCTGCCTCCTCGGGTCTATGAGTACCCGCGAATGTGGGAGGCCGCAAGCGCTGGAATCGCTCAAATGTGCCGTTGGCACTAGCATTCCCATCAGGGTGTATAGGTGAGGCAGGTGGAGCTTTCCCCATCAACTGAGCAAAGATACCAGCCATGGAGGTCAAGAACTGCTGCTGCTGCATCAACAACATCTCTACACTAGCCTATCAGGAGGTGAAGCGGACTGTGATACATAAGGCGTCGACGCGGACGCACAGTTTTGTTCAGGAACTAAAGGTGTGACAGGAGGGACCATAGATGGTATCACAGGAGTCGGCCCGGCAGCAGGGCCAGAAGCCGGCTGAGAATCCAGCATAGGATCAGAATGAGATGGGCCTGAATGGGGGTCTGTATGGCTATCGCTTAGGGGAAGGGCCCCGTCAAGGGACTCACCCAGAGAGAGACGGACCGAAGTCCTCGAGCCCTTAGGTGGCATACCCTACATACAACAAAGGGTGCAACCAATAAGATTAAGCATTCACACAATCTATCCACACAGCATTCACTTCACAAGCCAAAGAAACAACATGCATTTCATTTAACAAAATTGTCACAATACATGAAGTGCAGCATTACATGAATCGCGACGGAGAAAGCATGTGAGCAAAATAACTAAGCTTTAAACAATAAAACAACTACCAAACTACTATGCTAAAAAATGCTACACACAAGAACAAGCAACAAACAAACAAATAACAACTACATATAGGACTATTCGTCAAAATCTGGCGATAGAGGAGGGGCACCCTTATCCTGCAGACAGCACAGGATAGACTTCAAAGTGTGGGTTACTTTCTTAAACTTGTGCTTCACGAGGCCTCGCGGGTCGATAATATCCTGCCGTAGAGTGATCTGGCCCTCCTCAAGTCTGACTAAACAGGCTTCTCTATCAGCCCTATCGGGATCATGCTCGTGAGTCGTAGGAGGAGGACTCTCATCAGTATCTTGAGCCTCCTCTTCTTCTTTGTCCTACTCTCCTTCTTCTTCTATCTCAGCTCTACCTTCCTCATTACTCTCTTCCTTTTCATTTTCTGTCTCATCCTCATTCTTCTCAAGTAGGGCTTATCATTTCCGAGGCCCGATATCCATCTGATTAAGAGTAGTCTCGGTGATGTAATGGATTGGTGAGGGTAATTTTACCCCAAGTCTGTAGCCAAACTCAAGTGCAATCCTGCATATGAGTCGGCCGAATGGGAGAGATTCAGTCCTTCTATTAGAATGTGTGATAAGGACTATCTGTCGCAAGACATACGTAGGCACACAAAGCTTCTCTCCCTGCCCCACCTGATACAAGAAATCCACCATCAGGCGCATGCACTCACTGTAGTTGCTCCACCTTGGGTAGACGTTGAACATGCAGATGTGGTAACACGGTGCCACTTTGACGCACTATGACTTAGGAAGGAAGCGATGAAATGTAGAAATGATCGTACGATCCCAAAGTTTCACCGACGGGCGAGATTGACCATTGTAGTGTAGCCCGAACTCATCTGAGATTATGTGAAATGATCTCAGTCCCTTTCAGGACATCAATCGATGGGTTTAAACTATTGGTCGGTGAATCCCAAACTTGAAACACACCAAAAGGTGCGAATATGCGTGTGTTGGACTGAGAAAATGCATCAAACGAGTATAGGAGCCCAAACCGTACATTATAATTGGACCCAGGGGGTCCCTCGCACGTGTACAGCACCCGGGAGGGGGTGGCCACCACCCCAGGGCGGAGCCATGGCCAGCACCACCAGAGGGGCGCAACGGCACCTCCGGCGGGCCGTGATGCCTCACGGCAGCAGCGGCCCACCGCCCACTGTCCGATCATGTGGGGCCCTCCCACATGTGGGACCATCCTCTAAGACCCTTTTTGCTTCCTTTTGCCCATTTTCACCCTATTTTCACGCCTCCAACACCCCAAACCCTCTAAAAAGTCTTTCCCTCTCAAATTTTTTTCCCATATACTCAATCTTCTATCTTCTTCCACATCTTGTACCCATCTACCACCATTATCCTAAAATCCCCTCTTATAACTCTCCATCTTCTTTATTTCCCCACATTTTTATGTCTCATAACTCTCAAACTCCTCATATCCACTTCACTCTCAAGCTTTTCCAACTTCATGGCTCTTTATGAGCTTTTCACCGCCATTTTCTCCATCTCGACGCTCCTTTCCCTCATGGAAAAGAGGAGCGGCCCCTGATGAGGCCGGGCCGAGCCGTCCAACCCCCTCGAGGAAGAAGGCGAGCGCCGAGGCTAGTACAAGTGCCAAGCGAGAGTGAAGGTCGAAAAAAAGATCTCGATCCTCGGATCCCCATTGAAAGATCTCTACTATCGAGCACCGAACTGGGTAAGTTCCGCAGTCGCAAAGTTATATTTGAAGTGCATGTTGATAACAAACTGTTTGGATTATATCCCATGATCGATCTCCTTCTAGAGAATGGGTGGGGTCCCATATTCGAGGGAAATACTCATGTAAGTGAAGGCACCATACAAGCCTTCTATGCCCACATACGGAACCCACTACTGGAGCCTCTTCTGTTTACTATCCCTTTGGGAAGGCAAGAAGCCATAGTCAATGTGAATGTTATGGCTCGTATCATAGGAATAGAACGTGGAGTTGTGCATGCAAGTGAGTTGAACCTCGCTAGTGAGTAAGAAAGGAATCACCACACATGTTTCCTATGTGGCCAACTTGAGCAGTGGAGGTGAGGGAATAACCTCGCTTTGACTAAGATGACAGAAGAATTTCACTTACTCCATCATATATGCACGTACAACGTGTATCCTAGGTGGAGTAACCGCATAAAATGCACCACTGGTTCTAGGACAGAACCGTGCGTCTTCGTCGACGCCACACATGTCTCAAGCAACTCCTTCTCCTGATAGGTTGGAGCAGATGATGTTCTTAATACAGCAACAATAACAAGTCTTGGCCACTATAGCGGGGTCCATCGCCCAAAACATAAATATGGTCCCGCTTGACCAACTGTGCAGCCCGTCGGAACTATGGATACAAGTGGTTTATTCAAGCACTTTCAACGCCTTCGCCCTCCCACTTTTGCAGGTACTCACAAACCCGAAGAGGCTAAGTACTAGTTAGACCGCATTTCTAAAATGTTGAGGCCGTTGCACTATATGGAGGCAGAGCAAGTAGAGCTTGTTACTTATATGTATGAGAAGGAGGCTAGTCTTTGGTGGGACAGCATCCTACGAACTGTTTTCACAAGATACATGTGGACTTAGGACGCGTTCGAAGTTTATTTTCATGGAAAGTACTTTCCCCTCACTTACAGTAATGAAAAAAAGGGTGAATTTCTTCACCTCCGACATAAGGGGATGACCGTAGCTAAATACAAGAACCGTTTCATGGAGCTGGCCAGATATGCTCCACTAATCCTAGCAGATGAGCTGATGAGAATGTCGGGATTTTCAGAGGGTCTGCGGCCTGATATCCGCACTAAGATGTGTTGCGCTAGCCTTTCCAATTATGCTAAGCTAGTGAACATGTCCCTGTGAGCTGAGCAGGATGATGAAAGAGTATCTCGGGCATGTATACCAATGGGCCCGAGGCCTCAGCCTAAATTGTCGAACTGACCATTCCTCGGCAAGAGGCCACATGCAGATTCGCCTCCTAGGCTAATGGCTCTACCGACCCAGTAGAGGCAATCAGATCTTTAATGTGCCTACTGTAAGAAGACGAGCCATAACGAGCCCTTTTTCTTTACTAAGATGAGGGACAATGGTTTTACGCCACCTCAACGACCTATGGCAATGCAACCCAATCATCCTCAACAAGCACGTGTACATGCACTTGCAGCTGAAGCATTTGAGTTAGCAACTATAATGCCTTTAGCTTTTGAAGTCACTGCCCATATCCAAGGTATACCTGTATTTTTATTGGTGGACACCAGGTCTACTATTTCAATGATATCATACTCTATGGTCAAGCAGTTAGGGTTGAATACTACCATTATGGTAAGGGTGAGAGTTATCACAGCAGCATGAACTTTTACAAACACCACTAAGCTATGTAAGGGTTGCCTGATAGACTTAGGAAGCAGGGTGGTGTTTATTGACCTGATTCTCACATCATTATATCATTACGACGTCATCCTCAATATGGATTGGCTCACCGAAATAAAGGCCAAGATTGACTGCGATACCAGATTAGTGATAGCGCATGGGCCCGAAAACACGACCTTCACTTTTCTCGTTCAGGTCAGTTGCCTTTACCGCGTTCGTTGTTATGCATCTCTGTTGAAAGATTTTGATAGTCCGACGCTTGGGGACAAGCCAGTAGTCTAAGATTTTTTGGACATGTTTAGAGCGATCCCTGGACTATCTCCTCAGCGTGAGATTGACTTTACTATCAACCTTGTGCTAGATGCGACGCTTATTTCTTTGCCGACATACCGCATGCCTCCATGTGAGATGGAGGAATTGAGCAAATAAATAGATGATCTATTAGATGCAGGTTTTATATGACCTAGTGTGTCGCCTTGGGGAGCACCTGTGTTGTTTGTAAAGAAGAAAGAACGATCGCTGCAATTGTATATTGACTATCGCAAACTGAATCGCATCACAGTCAAGAATAAGTATCCTCTTCTCAGGATAGATGACCTGTTCGACCGGTTAAAGGGAGCATAGTATTTTTCTAAAATAGACTTACAGTCTGTGTATCATCAGTTGTACGTTAGAAATGAAGATATGCAGAAAACAACATTCAGAACCAGTTTTGGCACTACGAGTTCCTCATGATGCCATTTGGACTTATAAATGCGCCGACCATGTTCATAGACCTCATGTACCGGCTGTTTCAATCATATGTATACCGATTCGTCATCGTGTTTATAGATGACATTTTAATATACTCAAAGAATCAGGAAGATCACGAAGAACACCTGCGAGTAGTCTTCGATACTCTCAGGAAGAATCAGTTATTTGCTCAGTACCAGAAATGTGACTTTTGGAATGAAGAAGTTAAGTTCCTGGGGCACATGGTGTCCAAGGAAGGAATTGCCGTGGACCTAGCTAAGGTGACCATGGTGAAGGACTGGGAGTAGCACGGTTCCATTACTGAAGTGAGGATTTTCCTCGATTTGGCCGGCTATTATCGCCAATTCATTAGAGACTTCTCCAAGATAGCCTGGCCATTATCTCGGCCTACTCAGAAAGACCTTAAGTTCGCTTGAAATGAGAAAGCAGAAGCAGCCTTCCAGGAATTAAAGGACAAGTTGACGTCTGCACCTGTGTTAGTATTGTCAGAACAAGGGGTAAGATATAGCATTTATACCGACGCTTCTCACATCGGTTTAGGCTATGTACTTATGCAAAAGGATAGGGTGATCGCCTATGCCTTGCGACAGTTGAGGAAACACGAAGAAAACTACCCCACTCATGACTTGGAGTTGGCAACAGTCATCTTCGCATGAAAGCTCTGGAGACATTACCTTTATGGAGAGGAGTTCGAGCTTTTCTGCGACTACAAAAGCCTCAAGTATATTTTATGCAGAGGGACATGAACATGAGGCAACGACGTTGGATAGAAACCCTGAAAGTCTTCAAGTTTGAGGTCTCCTACCATCTTGGCAAGGCCAACATTGTGGCCGATGTATTGAGCCATAAGAAAACTATAGAATTTGTGGCCCCACTAATGATAGAAGAGTGGAATATGGTAGAGTTTATGCGAGATTTTGAGCAGAAGCTGACAGTGGAGGAGCCATTTGAGAGCGTCACCCACATACACATACAACCGCTTATTGGCGACTAAATTATTACAGCTTAGAAAGAGGATGAACTATTGGTGAAAATGAGAGAACGAGCGAGTGACAGTGAAGAATCTGAATGGGGAATTGGCTCGGCCGGAGGTTTACGATATCACGGCTGCCTATGCATCCCGAATCTCCATGACTTGAGAAGGGAAGTTGTGGACGCCGCTCACAATTCAAGGATGGCGATGCATCCAGGCAGTACAAAGATGTATAAAGATATGAAATGTTCGTACCGGTGGGACAACATAAAGGCCCACATAGCAGACTTCATGTCCCGTTGTCTCACATACTAGCAGGTTAAGGCCGAACATCGCCAACCCCTTGACTTACTTCATCCCATGTCCATAGCTGAATGGAAATAAGATTTCATATCTATGGATTTCATTTACGGGTTACCGAAGATGAGAAAGTGGCATGACTCCATTTGGGTGATTGTGAAAAATTTTATGAAATCGGATCATTTCCTCCTGATTAGAATTTCTAACTCAGCAGACGACCTAGCCAAGCTATACATCAAGGAGATAGTACGACTGCATGGAGTTCGTATGAAGATTGTGTCAGACCATGACACACAATTCACGTCCATTTTTTGGACTCGAATCCAAGAAACAATGGGAGTATAACTAAAGTTCAGTACCGCGTTCCACCCACAAACTGATGGGTAGACGGAACGAGTAAATTAGATATTAGAAAATATGTTGCAAGCGTGTGTGCTTGATTTTAAGGACAGTTAGGATGACTGTCTCCCTTATGCCAAGTTTTCTTATAACAACAGCTTCCAAGCAAGCATTGGCATGGCTTCTTATGAGGCCTTATATAGACACCCATGTCGAGCTCCACATTTTTTGGCAGAAGTTGGCGAGAAGAGCTTGGTTAGCCTAGACTTGGTTTAAGCAACCTAAGAAAAGATCGATGTTATCAAGCGTCGACTCCTTGCAGCTCAGAGTAAACAGAAGAATTACAACGATACAAGAAAGAGACAACTAAAATTCAAGGTTGGGGACCATGTATTCCTGAAAGTTTCCCCAATGAAGGTAGTCCTTCGATTTAGCAAGAAAGGAAAACTTACACCGAGATTCATTGGCCCATTTTAGATTCCAGACCGAGTGGGTGTGGTGGCCTACCGTCTCGCCTTACCCACACCACTCGCAAGCATGCATAATTTCTTTCACATATCGATGCTAAAGAAATATGTTCCTGACCCTACCCATATTATCAAATGGGAGCAAATACAACCAAGTGAAGATACTACCTATGTATTGCGACCAATGCGTGTGCTAGATAGGAAGGAACAAGTGCTATGTAGCAAAGTGATCCCACTCGTGAAGGTGTTATGGGCACACCACACTGAGAAAGAAGCTACTTGGGAAACGGAAGCAGAAGTCCATAAGAACTACCCACAGATCCTCGAGGAGTACGAAAATGTACTAATTTTGAGGATGAAATTTTTCTTTAAGGGGGGTAGATTGTGACGTCTTGAAAAAATCCATACAAAGACCCAAGTACCACCTCAGGCAGAAATCCCCAAGGACCGCATTATGTAGAAATTTAGATGAAAATTAATTAAGTACTCACTGGATTAATCAATGGATTCAACTCCAACCACTATTTATATAAATGTCAAGATCCAAAACCATCAAATTCGTTAACTCAGCACTACTTAAAAACTTAGGAAAAATCTCAAAAGTCTGTTGCTCTCGAGAGCACATTGAAACTCCGTATCGGACCTAGACCGCACGTTGAAAGTCCGATGACTGTGGAAATATAGGATTTTGTCAGACCTACTGGGCTTGACAACCATCGCGGAAATCAAGCTCAAATAGTATCAAGAAACGCACAACTTGAGCCCTAAGTAAAGTGTGTGAGAAACGCAAATATCTTTATAAAATACAACGAAACTTAATTGAATTGGACCATTCACTTACAGTCAAAATTGAAGATTTCAGACCATCAGTTTTTGACCAAACTTCACCCATGGGAAAAGAAAATTTCTCTGCTCTTATCTGTATACTTGTGGCCCCGATTAAATAAGTAAGACCATTGAACTGACATGGGTCCCTCGCGGTCGATCAGCTAATCCAATCGCGCTGAAATGACATCCTAGAATAGATCTATTGTCAGGAAACCTATGCTACGACATAAGTGAATAATGGACTTCCAAATGAGCCCATTTTCCCTAAACAGGCACCCTTTGGTGTAACACCTCAGATTTTTTGCCAACCTAAAGTTAGACGTCCTTAGGCAATGGGTCAACCATAACACTCTCAGAGCTCAATCCTAAAGTCTAAAAATCACTTTTCAACCCATTTCCTTCAAAATATCACCTTTCACCACCTCATTTTTTAAATTTCTCCAAGTACTTTCATATTAGACACAAATCCTAAAGTTTAAATGGCGAAGAAAACTTACTGTAAATGGTACATACATGAATAAAATGGGATTTCGACTATTGAATTTTTAGAATTTCATGATATATATATAGAACATTTGGATATATTAGCTTCTTCTACCCCAAAATCATATATTGTACATCGCGTAACTCATTCTAGTTTGCAAATGAGACCCGATAATGCCTCAATGCACTCGTGGGCTCAAACGACTCAATTCGGGGGAACTCGGGGCGGGTCCCGCATGTTTTTGGTATCCCGGGGGAGAGGACATCACCCTTGGGGTGAGCCATCACCAAAATGAACAGTGACCGGCGAGGGGCTCGCCGGTTTGGGGAGGCCTCATCCGTA
This sequence comes from Magnolia kwangsiensis, assembly GCA_037074715.1. Lineage (NCBI taxonomy): Eukaryota > Viridiplantae > Streptophyta > Magnoliopsida > Magnoliales > Magnoliaceae > Magnolia > Magnolia kwangsiensis. The sequence goes on from CM073571.1 coordinate 171,488,889, forward strand.
CAGCGGTCGGTGGCCTACTTTCTGCATTTTTTCTATGAGTTTCTTCCAACTTTAAAAATTCATATCTTCCTCGTTATAACTCAGAATTAGGTGATTTAAAAACCATATTGAAGATAAATGAGTCTAGTTTTATATAAAAATAAGTAAAAAATATAATAAAATATTTAATATAGTTTAAAGTAGGTCGTTGTGACAACTATCCGAAAATTATTCGTTGGACAGCTGCTGCTTCGGGAATTTTTAAAATTTTTTACAACACAAAATCTCATGAAATTTGGTGAAGACAGGGTAAACTTGATGATGAACTACTAAAAAAATAATTAAAATAATATAATAACTAAAGTACTTAAAATGGGCCATATAATAGCCCTAGGACCATATTTTGCCATAATTAGGGTAGAATTTGGTTAAGTACTAAACAGAATACTCAGTAGAATTAGCTTGAACTACTTTAAATATGAACTACAAGACTCAAAATGAGTAAGACCACTAATGCTACATTACCTAGAAACCTAGGATCAATCTCTAAACCCAGTTTCTCTTGGGAGCATTGTTAAACTTCGTATCGGACCTGGACCGCACATCAAAAGTCCGATTACCTTAAAACTATACGGTTATGACTGTCTTGTTAGACTTAAAAATCACCTTGAAAATCAAGTCCAGATGATATTCCAAAACTATTTCCTTGAGCCCAGAGCAAAGTGAGTGAGAGACGTGAATTTCTTTAGAATTAAATCCGAATTTAAGTAATCTAAGTCATGTCACTTGCGAGCCAAATATAATGATTCAGACCGTTAGAATCTGACCTAATTATATCCTCAGATCAGGGGAAATGTCTCACACATGTCAGTGCACTTGTGACCTTGATTGAGTTCCAGTGACCGTTGAACTAAAACTGGTCCGTCGTGTCTGATCTGTAAATCTGATCGGACTAAAAACTTAACCTGACCTAAATCTATGGTCAGAGAGCTTAAGTCCAACCGCATTCAGCAAAGATGCCTCCAGTAATTCTCTGTTGAGTCAAAACAGAAGAGTTTTGGCTATAACCTAAGTATACCTTGGCCCTGGGGCCATTTCCATCAGTCCTGGGCCTATATAAAGGCCTAAAACCATCCCATTTCTATTCCATATGATTTTACAACCCTAGGAGAGAGAAGAGAGCAAAAAGAGAAGGAAAGAGAGAGAAAGTGAGAGAGAGAGAGTGGGAGAGAGTTCCTGAATTCGATCCCATCGCTCCACGGGCTAAATTACCACTTCTACATCGTTATTCCAGCGATTCTGATTCAGAAATGGGGTAAAAAAACTTAACCCTAATCTATTTTAGGGTTTTAAATAGTGTAAGTGCTGGAATAGCTAACCTATTCCCTGTTATAGGTGATTGTTATGCCGTAAATGAAGGAATAGTGTTCGAACCGAGTCATTACGAGTCTACCGGCGAAAGGTGCGGACTATAAACATTTAGGTTATGATTTTCAAGGCTTTCAATGTCAGGAATGATTTATGTCTGACTTGATTGCTATCACACATGCTAGATACGATGTCTTCCGTATATTACATAAATATATATATACTCTGTTAATTTTTAAATGCATTCCATGTGTTTGTTGAATTGCCTAAATGAATATAAAATTATGATTTTACACTTGTTAGGATTGATGCTTAGAAATACATGATTAGTGTATGTGTGGCAACTCTTATGTGGAAGGAATTGCTGTAATATATGTTTAACTAAGCTATTACATGTATGTGAATATGTGTAGCCTAAGTGTTTGATAAAATGCCTGAATGAGAAAATGCATGTTGTAATGTATTTAATGAGGATGTTGAGATGTGATCCTCAATCCCATCATGTATAGTTACGGTTTCCTCTATGTAACCTATCTTACTACTATGTGATTTATGGGCGAATTACCTAAGTATGATAACATGTTTAATACATGTTTGTTGAAATGTTTGTATGCATTTGAAATTTCGATTTGTGATTGTCATGATTAACTGTCGTAGGTACATGCTTGTTATATATGCAACAACTCCTTGGTAAGAGGATTTGCCCTAATATGAAATATAACTAATATACGTGATGTATGTTGGAAGGTGTAGTCTAAATGTTTGTAAAAATGTATGAATGAGTTAGTAATTAGAAAATTGTGATTTATAAGAGAGTTGAGATATGAATCCCAACTACCTTTGCTGTGTGTATGATTTTTTCCATGTACTATATATGATTCATGTTTAGTTGTGTGTATGATTTCCTCCATGTACTGTATATTCATGTTTCCATAGTATACTCAAATGATTGTAGGATGGACTTATTTATTCATTACTACTTTAATTGTCTCATATTCTTACTTGTTGTAATTGTACGTTGTTGGGACTATATTATAGTCCAGGCAATCGATAACAGGCCTCGAACTGGTGGCTGAAGTTGTTTTCACTACACAAGATGTGTTCGATGAATCTGAGCCGTACTTGGGATGTCGACAGTGGTTAAGCCACACGGAGTGCTTATGCACTTCATGTCGATCAACTCAATAGGTGCTCGTACTACTCGGACTCGTCTAATAAACCGATTAGCCCAATGTGTGTTCACCATGTATGGACGTTATTGCTTGAACCTAAGGTACCAAACTTACCAGTGAAAAGCCCCTTTAACCTTGGTACCTCGATCCGGTAAGACTCATGAGCCGGGCATGGTGGTATGGGACATCGCGGTCAAGCTGTCGGCCTACGCTGGGGCGACGAGCCTCCCCATAGTGACCAGTGAGCAACCAAAGCTCGTGAGTCGAATATGGTGGTATGGGACACTGTATTCAAGTTGTCAGCCTACACTGATAAGGTAACGAGCCCTTTGACCTTGAGCATACTCTGAGACTGCGCTGAGGCAACGAGCCTTTTCGTAGCAACTAGAGTATAAACTAGGCCTACACTGATAAGGTGATGAGCCCTTTATAGTGACCTAGAACCGTAACATCATATGAGATTTACTAGGACTAACGACCCTAGAATGGATCATTATTTGGGAATGATATAAGGGAGGTACCTCAGCTTTCCAATCTTGCTATATGAAAAGGATTAATAAGAACTTGGTAATCATGTTCATATACCGCACTGCATGTGTCGTTTGGCGTTGGGTAGTGCATTAAGGAAGTGACTAACATGCGCGACCATGAGATGATGATCGCAGAGGGAGTGCAGGCGAGGGCATGCATTATTTATACATACCATTCTTGCATTAATTAGAGTACTAAGGGATATTTTCTTGTATTACTTTATCACTACTGCTTGACTGAATTGATGACATGTTAACCTTTGCTTTATAGCCCCACTGAGTTGATCACTCACTCTCACATTACAGGATGGTGTTTGAAACACCAACCAGTCCCTGTTTAAGTTTTAGATGATGGCGATGCTTGCGAAGCAGAGCCGGACTTTTATGATGATGAGGAGGGTTTCTCCTATATACAGCTATCAGGTAGGTCTATGTAGAACATGTTCTGATCGACGAGGTCACAGGGATGTTGATTAGACACCATTACACTTGTTATTTTGCACTGTTGGAAACACTAATATATATTCATTTTGTTCATTTTTAAGTATACATGTATATATTTAACCAGGTAACATGTTTCACTCTAGAGACCTACAACAGTTTATATATTTTATATATCTATCACAGTCTTCTGCTTATAAAATTTAACTGTCTCTGGAGTATGATATGTTGTTTTAGTATAATCCCACTCATGTTTAATGCACTAATCTGAACAACATTCAATCATCATTATCTATTTGCATAAGTGATGTGTTGAAACTCGGGAGCTGAGCTTTTACTCGACCCCTAATTTTCAGGGCGTTACATTTGGTTATAACCTAAGTATACCATGGCCCTGAGGCCATTTACATCACATCTGGGCATATATATAGCCCTTAAACCACCCCCATTCTCATTTCATACGAATTTCTTTAACCTTAGGAGAGAAAAGAGAGAAAAGAAGAGAAAAGTGTGAGGAGAGAAGAGAGAGTAAGAGATCATTGCTGGGGTTCCTTCCCACAACTCCACTCCTCAATTCACCTCTCCACTTTGCTATAAAATCGTTTCCGATTACGATTTGGGTAAGAAGTCCTAACAATAATCTTGATTTAGAAATTCAAATAGAGTAATCGACAAAATAGCTAACCTATTTCATTGTCTAGGTACCCGTCTTTTCGTTTTCGAGAACGTCGTGTTGGAACCGAGTTCAAATCGAGTATTCTGACGAAAGGTGCGGACTATAAATGTTTAGGTTATGGTTTTCAATACTTTCAATGTTAGTTAATAATTTATTTCTAACTTAATTGCTACCATATCGCTTTAGACACGTCGATTTCGATGTATTACGCATGTATGAACTATGTTGTATAACTATGCATCCTATGTGTTTGTGGAAATGTTTGAATGAACATGTAAACATGATTTGTGCTTGTTATGACTACTAAGCTAGGATTCATGATTGTTATTAACATGATGACATCCTTATAAAAGGAATTGCTAAAATACTTGTTGTAATTATCCTAGTCTATGTATTTGCTTATGTGTAGCCTAAATGTTTGATAAATTGTCTGACTGAGAAAATGTTGATGATTTATATTTATTAAGAGTATTAAGATAGTATTCTTATTTACCTTGCTCGTATGTATTGTTTCCTTCATGTAATCATATTTTTCATTACGAAATTTATGGATAAAATGCAAGTGTTTAGTAACATGTTCAATGTGTTTGATAAAATACTCAAATGAGGAATTCACCTGAATTGATCGTTGAATGCTAAGTGATTATCGCATGTGCTTACTTATTACATCTGAGTAAGATTGGGGCTATAGTGTGGCCCAGGCAATCGGTAATGGTTCATGTACAAGTGGCTGAATTAGTATCACCGCATTGGGTAATTCGATGAATCCGGGTTGCATGAAGATTGTCAACAGTGGTTAGGCCACAGGGGGTGCTTATGCATTCCATGTCGATTAAGTCAACGTATGATTGTACCAATCGAACTTGCCAAACAAATCGATTGGCCTATTATGTGTGTACCATGTATGGACATCTCTGCTTAAATCTAAGGTACCACTCACTGATGTAAAAGACCGTTTCAACCATGGTACCACGATCCATTAATACTCATGAGCCGGGCATAGTAGTATGGGACACTGTAGTCTAGTTGTTGGCCTACGCTTGGGTTATGAGTCTCCCCGTAGTGACCAGTGAGAAACTTAAACTCGTGAGCCAAGCATGGTGGTATGGGATACCGTGTTCAAGTTGTCAGCCTACACTGAAGTGACGAGCCTTCCCGTAGTTACCGTGAGTATAAACTTTTGAATTTACTTATCGACTGCTTTTCAATGGGGGTGATGCCCTACAACTTGTCTATCGTATGTGGTTAACTAGGATTGACAATCCTAACTGGATCATTTGTTTGGGTTAATGATATAAAGGGAGGTACCTTAGCTTCCCGAACTTGTTGTATGAATAAGGTTAATTAAGAACTTGGCTAACACGACTATGCACCACATTGCATGTGCTTTGGTGAAGAAGTTGCACTTTAGGGAGGTTGTCATGCACGAATTTGGTTGTCGAAGTCACTTGTGAGGGAACTTTGTGTGAGGGCATACATCATTACTGCACACCATCCCTACATTAACAAGAGTAGTTAGGAAGTGATTTTTGTATTGCTTTATCATTACTACTTGATTGACTTAATAACATGTTAACCTTTACCTTATAGTACCATTGAGTTGATCACTCGCTCCTACCCTGGGATAGTGTTTTAAAACACCAACCAGACTATGGTTTAGGTGCAGGTGATGACGAAGCCTACGCGACCAAGCTTGGCTTCATGGACGAAGAGGAAGAGTTCGCCTACTGTCAGCTATAAGGCAGGTCTACGTAGACCTTGTACTGATTCATCGGGATTACGGGGTCACCTGGATTAGTTAGACATTTACATTTTGATATTTTGTATATTTTGAAACAACACTTGTATATATTCAGCCTGGTACAAATTCATACTCCAGTTTGTGAAACACTTTCATGTTCAAATACATGTACTTAAATCTTCCGCTTGCTTAATTTAATTGCACCTGGAGTATGATATGATAGTTTTGGTATAATCTCACTCATGTTTAACTCATTAATATAGAAGAAATTTGAACATCATCATATATGTTGTATAAGTGATGCGCTAGATCATGGGAGTAGAGCTTTGCTCGACCCTCAAAATTCAAGGCGTTACATTTTCTGAGTTGATCCGAGCTAGCTAACGAGCTAACTCGACTCATGTACACCTCTAGGTATGATCATTAATATAGGGTGAAGGGATAAACAATCTAATTTGTCCATACTTTCTACATCATTACGTTGGCTAGTAGTGGAGTTAGATTGAAACTAAGCTAAACTATACTAATAAAGGATAGGAAGTGTTGCGATATAAATAAAAGTTGTGTTGGAGAATTATATTCAGAATCTGTAGTGTACCGAATTTTTTCTATTTTGGATTTTTGAAAACTCTTAAAAATTTTCAATATAATTAGCTTACGATGTCACTTACTGAGCTTTAATAATCAAAGTTAGCATATACACAGGTAATACCAGTAAAGAACCGCACAAATCCAACTAATCAACCGTAGGAAGCCAACAAATTACTCTGATCACTTAAACCTCGAGTCTAGTCTCATGATTTTGTTCATTTAAGATCTAAACTTAGCCGACCTATCATTGACTAATTAAGATAACCACAATTAAATAAAGACCTATCAATAGCCTAAACAACTAAGAGTTGAATCTTAATTAATAAACCAAACTAACCTAGTTACTCTTTTAGCCTAAGAACCAATTATTTAAGGTGATTAGGATCGTAAATTTGCCACACTATGACCTTAGCTAATTCAAACTCTAATCATCGTGTACAAGAAATATCGCTATCCAATTCATTTTACAAATGCGTTGATTATCCGAACAGCCTCTAAACCGCTTGTAAGTGAGCCACTAAATCTAAGACTATAGAAAGACACCCGTCTTTCCGGGCTTAATGTGTAACATTCAGTTTTTTTTAAATGGTGGGTTCCACTGTTCCCTATGATGTGGCCCACTTGAGCATTGGATTGCCCTCATTTTTGGGCCCTTGCCTTAACTTGACCCGACGAGACTGATGAACGGTGTGGATTTGTCACATCATTCTTGTGGGGCCCATTCTCTATAAAAAAAATAAAACAAAACAACAAGTGACGTGCACCCCACAACCAAATCTCCTCCACGACTCTCTCTCTCCTTCATTCTTCTCCGCGGGAGAGTTGCACTAGTAAACCCATCTGACCATTCATGCCATCATCATGGTGGGACCCACTCCTCAATCTAAACTGCCCTATAGATCCGGACCCTCGAGTAACCCTAGCCCTTAAAATTTTTTGCCTAAAAACCTTTAATGCGGCCCACTAAAGAGTCGGATCTTCTTCGTTTTTAAGCTCAAAATCTATCCTTATCTTGCAAAACTGATGAACAACTTAGATCTCTCTAACCATCACTAGTGGACCCTACCTAGCCTAGCCATCAAAATTGAAAACTTGAGCATCCAACGCAAGTTCCGTTCGAAGCGGAAACTCGTTCCATTTTTACAGGCACAACTTTCCTTCTCCATAATGGCTTTTGATCTCCATTGTTCATAGCCTCAAATTTAACCTACATCCAATGGTTCGTGATCCTCCAACACTCCTCATTAACAAGCAGTCAATCCTTATCATCCACGCAAAATCAAAATGAAAGAAAAGTCATCGATCCTGAACCTGCCATTAATAGTCAATCATCTTCCACACCAAGAACCCACCACAGACCGTTATTTGCTAAACTTGTTTCAACATGCAAATCATCACATGCGGCCCATCTAATCTAAATATGATCATTAGATCCATTAGATCAATCTGTTGTTGGAGATATACGATTCACAAGTGCAACTAATTAGTTTTGTACGCAAGACGTCAAAGACTCCTATTACCATCCAACTCCAGAGCTGTGTTTTCCAAAGACATGTGTACGTCCATTAAGACTTCAGATAGCCTCATCACGAGAAAGAGATCAGAGATAGAAATAAAAAGAAAAATGAAAGAAAGCAAATCAGTGAGAGGAAGAGATAGTTAAGCTTTCCGAGTCACCTGGCTCATTGTTTTATCCCATCTGAGTTGTTGTTCCAGCGTATTTTGGACAAGATCAGAAGAATGAATTAGAAGAAAAAACTAGAGGAAATGAGAAGAAAAGAAAGAAAGAAGAAAGAAAAGCAGGTAGTTTCATCGAGTTAACTCAATGAGTCAACCAGATGACTCACTGGCCTGATCATCTGAACTGATTCCATGTTCCAACTTCGAGCCATTTATCAACTAAGTTTTCTATCTCCATCCTTTGATTTTATATGTTAGAGTAGCCTTGATTCTAGTCGACTCACCGAGTCAACTCGGTGATTAAACGTGTTATATTTCTTATATTTTAAATATTAGATAATTAGAAACCTTAGTGTAGGTCTTAATAAATCAGCATGTATAATTTGTGTAGGGATGAAATCATTTTACGTTGAAAACATTTACTGAGTAATACTAGTTTAAATGCATCGAATTGAGTTCGTGAGAAATCGGATTCAGACCATCTACATGTAAAATCCATCACCACATCAAATCTATCACTCTAAATTAAGTAGGTGATCATCCCATTTGAAAATTTTAGGTTAACATATCGATTAATTTAATTATTTATTATGTATTAAATTTATTTGATCATTGTCATTATTTGCATATTATTTTATTTAATTTCTTGATTGCATATTGTAGAGATAATTTATTTGAGTTATTAATTGACTACATTTTATTTATCGTAGCGTGCTTAAATTACAACTATTTTCTTATTATTACATGATGAAGAATGTATCTTAATTTATGGGTGTTATGCCCCAAAAGGATCATCATATTATTTGTTTATGGGTGCTCTCCCTAGGGTCATTCCCGAAAGGATCAGCATAGGTGATCTGCCCTAGGCAATTTCCTAAAATGATCAACACACATGAGTGCTCTGCCCTGGGTATTTATCCTAAAAATTTATTCACCAGGTGCTCTGTCAAGGGTCATTCCCTAAAAGGATCAACACACACGAGTGCTCTCCCTAAATTGAACAAAAAAAAAAGAATTTTAAATGACTGTATTAGCTTATTTTGTTATTATGAAAAATAATTTGTTATTGTTGTCACATAAAATGCTAATTCAATACTCGTAATTAATCATATTTATTTTATTGAGTTGTATTGGTGTTAAATTAAAATTTTTAATTTTACGAATGGATTGACCCTACGAGCCGTCGCGCTCACACTTGTATAGACTGTTTTGCCAGGTTTGTATATAAAAAACCGGTTAGGCAAGATTGAAGACTTTTATCTTTATTTATTTAGAAATTAATTAAAATTTAATGTATATTGCTATTATTTAGTTTTGAATATCAATGTAATTAAAGATTCAAGGATTGATTAGTGGACAATATTTAATGGCAATGATTAGTATCCTTTTAGTTGCTCTGATTGCCTTGAAAATGCATGAAATAATGTGGGTTGCGATATATATTTTATTTAAATACAACTCATAGTCCTGAAATTCGGGTTCGGGCCTGACCAACTTGAGTTCTGATTTTTAAGCCATGACATAATGTCCATTGTGGATATTGATCCAAGATAATGTCTAAGATCACTCAACTTAGGCCCGCAAGCCAAGTACATGGGATGTGCGAATGCCTTAAGTGAAAACTTAAAATTTAAGTGAAAATAACCCATTTGTTCTCTTGCGAAGTTGTAACTTTTGGACCATCGATTCACAGTCAAAGTCGGGGTGCCGACTAAAGACATTTGCCCACACATATCCATATAGCATGACCCCAATTAATCATCGGTGATTGTTGATCTAAGTTAGGGCTTTTCGATTGATCGGCACGCTTGATCATCTTATGTTTATGTCTAGATATGGATCACCTTGTGAGACACATATCTCATATCTTAGATTGACCCATATGCCTTCCATTGGGTCTCATTGATTGGAAACAATCTCCCTTAGGATTAGAACAATGAACAAAGGGCCATTGGGGCCATTTGTACACTTTCTGGCAGTATAGATACCCATTATTTCACACCCCCTCTCCCCATGCGAATTTTGAGCCTTAGCTATAAAGAGAGAAGAGAAAGAGGAGAAAGGAGAAGAGAGAGAAGAGCTTGAAAGTGTGAGGATTTGTACACCTTCCTCCTCTCATCCCCTCTATAGCAACTTTGTCCGCACTCGAACCTTTATCAGTGTCGATTCAACAACAATTGTAGGTAAGTATTGAGTCATGTTTGTAAGTTTAGATCATGTAGCTAATTTCTTCCAAATCTTACAAGCTTGCATGCTTGCTTATGTTCTTGATGATCTTTCCTAACACCCTAACCCTAATAGCACCATGAGTTAGGCGAATCATCACAAGGTGTAGACCATTATCTCTAGGTTATCTTTTATCGACCCTTAAGGGGCTTAAGTAATTATTAGTTGCTTGTAGATGAATTTGTGCATACTAATATATTCACATTTTGATTTATCTATAATCTATGTTATTAGTTGGATATGGATGCTCACATGTTTGATAAAATGTCTAAGTAGTGGAATGTGTTGCTTTGTCGATGCTCACATACTTGATTTAATGCTTAAGTGATTGTATCACTCTATACATTCTCACATGTTTAATTTAATGCTTTAGTGAATATATTACCCTATGGATGCTCACATGTTCGATGAAATTGATAGTATATGTGTAGTGGAACATATGCTATGATGAAATTGATAGTATATGTGTAGTGGAACATATGCTATGATTGTATGATGTAATGTTTAGTCCATTACGATACCTAGAATTGCTACGATGATAGGTCAGTTGGCTAACCCTCCAAACTAAGGGGGTGGCCCGAGTTAGGGTGGCTACCCCAAACTTGTTCGATCGATTTGGATCGAACACGGATGATCGATAGTAGCTAGGCTACATGGGTTGCTCGCACCCAATGTCGGTCGAGCCGAAGTTCTCCAAGCTGATCGAATTAGCCTAAGAGTCGACTGACTGCGTGTGTTCACCATGCATGACAACAACAATTAGGATATAGGTTACCGCATTCCCACTAAATAAGTTTACTTATAACCAATAGTAGTATGATCTACCAGACTCATGGACCAGACATGGTGGTATGAGACACCGCATCTGAACTATCAGCCGACGCTGAGGTGATGAGCCTTCCCATAGTGACCAATAAGCAATTAAGAAGGCTATGAGCCTATTACATCAAACTGGAATGATGCTGCGACCACTCCATAATTACGTTTGGGTGATGACTTTTACATCATTTATGGGTATCTTCCACATGTCGACGGGGTGCCTGTGCGTCCTGGCTGTATCATCCAAGTCTTTTATGATTGATTGGGCCAGTTGGTCAAGCTAGTGTTAGTCCATCATTAGCTGGGGAGTTGTCATTTGGGTAATGAGCTAAGAAACGGATCAAGGGACACAAGTAAGGAGTCACTTCAGTTATCTCGAGCCTTGTGATCCAGTTGAGACCATGATAAAATGAGGGTACCATAACTTTTCCAATATGTTCAATGAATTGAACTTAATAACTACTTGACTAACATATGCATTCACCACATTACATTAGATATGATTTTATGATTAGGCAGTAGTGTTACTTATGAGGAAGTGTTGGCATATACGAAATAAACGTTGAAGTCACTTATGAGGGAGTGTTGGTTGGAAAGGGTATGCATCATGTCATAACCTCATATGTGTTGTAACATCTTTAATTTTCATGGGTAAAGTTTACACTCATGCCCTAGAAAACCAGGTGTTAATAATGTATAAACTGGATGCTTTAAAATCACACCTTATTTTGTTTATTTAGATCATATCTAAATACATTTGTAAAAGTAACATTCACGAGAATAAAATTGATTATATTGATTATTTTATTAGAGTAACAGAATTCAATAAATAATCAAATGTCTTATCAAGGGAAGCTTATTACATTTATCGAGTTCACAGCAGAAGTATAAAACTAAATAATAAAACTATCTTCGTATTCTTTCAGTATAGCCTTCTATAGGGAGATGATCCTTTAGGTTTTCAAGCTACACATCACCTACATCATCTTTACGGTTAGGAGAGGGTCAATGCCCTACTCATAGTGATGGTTATCTTTTAAGATTAATAATGATTCAAGAGATTCATAAAAGCAAATGTAAGGGTTCTAATACGTCACGCACTCTACTACTACAAGAGATATTAGTATGTGCAAACAATCTATATGAATGTATGCCTAGTAAAGTGTGTGTGGCTCATCATACGTAGTAATCACTATCACAATGTGAAAAACAGTTCATGACATCCGGCTCGACCCACACTCTTACTATACGGATATTCGCTTCCGTGTCCCACGTTAACGTGGAATTACGCAAAAATCTTAAAGCGACACAACAATGCGATTGAGAGATTTACATAACACGATGTGTTCATGGAGCAACTATTTGCGACATCCAATCCTGAAAAGTGATGTAATACTGTAATTATGATTTACATACATCGATTGTATACCACACCAACCAACCCACGAAATTATATGCCGACCAAGAGGGCCGCTACTTGTAACGCATTACGTCCATGATAAATATTAAGTCACTAGTCGTGATACCTTTAACACAACACTTGCAGTGATAGAAAATGTAAACTGAATCATGATTCCCATAAAGGGTAAATAAATGATGGTAATAAATCAATTGAAAGGATAACTCTCAGAAATATATGAACACGAAAAGGCAGGATAATAATCATCAATTAAATCAAAGTAAGCTTAAAGGATAAAAAACTTCTCTATGGATTTGAACGGAACTTGAAAAGGAAAGGGAAGTTTGTTGGCGTGACTTCTTTCTTTTTTTCTTTCCTTTTCTTTTCTTTCTTTTTCCTTCTCTTTCTTTCTTTCTCCTTTCTTTCCTTTTCTTTTCCTTTTCTTTCTTTTCGTTCTTTTCTTTCTCTTCCTCTTTCTTTTTCTTCTTTCTTCCTTGTTGCCATGTCCAGCAAAGGGCTCGCCACTGCTCTTCTCACGTTTCTCTCTCTCTCTCTCTCTCTCTCTCTCTCTCTCTCTCTCTCTCTCTCTCTCTCTCTTCTTCTTCTTCTTCTTCTTCTTCTTCTTCTTCTTCTTCTTCCTCTTCTTTCTTGGCCGGATGTTGTAGGTCTTTTATAGGGCATGAGAGAGAGCTCCTAGGCGTCTTGGGGTAATACTTACACCATCCTTATTCGGCGAAATAGGTTGGAACTCACGCGACACCTTACGCAAGAGAAAGTCGGACGCAACTTTTAGAGACACAGTTTCCTTGTGGAAGGAGGGCACCGAATTCCCCTCTTCGTTGCGTCCTATTCAGACAACATGGCTAGGGTCGAAACCCAGTTCCCATGCGTTTGAACGGTTTGGATCAGCCAGATTATTGGTGTGGATAGGATGGAAGGCCCTTAATTTTTTTTATTGTTGGTTCTTGTGGCCACGATCGTGTAAGGCATTTGTTCTGGTTGTGGTACAGGATGATGGACGATGAATGGTGATGAATGGCTTGGATTCATGATGATGGGTCCCATAGTGTGTCCCAGTTGCAGTCGGATTCAAATCCCAAATGCAAAAATTGGGAGAACATAAGAAAGGTACGGGAGCAGTCCGATTGTGGCAAGACTCGTGCGCATGTGAGGCCTTACTTGTGTGTGAGACGACCTAGGGTGTGGTCTAATTTTCGTGATCTACATGATGGACGGTTTTGATTGGTTGAGCCGATCCCGGAGGTGGGCCACAGATCTCTCAAATGGACGTTGTCTGTTTAAATCTCCTCCAGCAGGAAAACCTCATGCGTTTGGAGATCTGTCAAGTCAAACCTTGTCTGACCCGACTTCCTATCTAGTGCACCTCTGGTGCATGTGTACTGTGCACATGTACTATGAGTGAGGTCCACAATGGTGCTTATTTGAGGAATCTACACCACCCATTCGTTTTTACCATTTGACTTAAGGGGTAGAGTCCAAAATTGAAGCATATCCATAGATTAGGTGGGCCCCATAATCAATGGTTACCGACTGTTTGTCACTTTGGGCCACTTGTACAATGATCTAAGGGTTGAAATTCAATATGTATGGCTAATTTATGATATATAGATGTGGTGTAAAATTTCACATTAAACAGATCATGGGAACCATGTGATCTATTGAATGGAGATCATTCCCCACGGTTGGATTCATGTCAGGGAATAGATGTACGGTTAGGATAGTTAGATTGGTATCATGCACATGTATATATTACGTTGAATCTTATGGTAACATTTGAAAACTTTCGATGCTCGAGTATTAAAAAGTTTGGGGCGTTACATGTGCATTTAATAAGAGTATTTATGAAGTGATTGATTTCTTAGTTTATCATTGCATGCGTCGATTGGGTTGATAACATATGTAACTTATATCTAATGAAATCATTGAGTTAGTTACTCACTCCCACCTTAGTGATATTACCCAAATAAAACCTAATTCTCTCCCTCCTGCCATGAACAAAAAAGGGCTCTAAGGGCAGAAGCAATTGCATAGGGTGTGCCACACACCGATAACCTTATTGGCGTGTTTATTTGGCCAGTGCAGATTGAGTACTTCCCCCACCCGTCTTGTGATAGGGACAAGCTAGGGCTCTGAGGGCCGCTGTGATGTATGGATTTTATCCACACCATCCAAGCATTTTTTGTTCATGTCATTTTAAATTGGGGCACTAAAATGAGGCAAGTCCAATGCTCAAGTGGACCACATAGTGGGGATTAAAAGTTTATCATTGAAAACTTCTATGGTGCCACATGAGTTTTGGATCAAGTTGATATTTGTGTTTTACCTTCATCTAGGTCTCCGTGACCACATGAACACGTTACATGAAAAATAAACATCAAGGTGGGTCCTACATCATTAACATTGTTGCTTCCTATGGTGTGGCCCACTTGAGCATTGAATCTGCTTATTCTGGTGACCCCCCAGCCTAAAATGACAAGAAAAGAATGCATGAATAATGCGGATAAAATCCATAAATCACAGTGGCCCTCGGGACCGTAGCCTGTCCTATCTCGGGAAGGGTGGGAAAGTACCCAATCCATGCCCTTACTTTGGCAAACTTATACGGCCCCACCACAATGTGTGTTATCCACACTGTTCGTTCATTGTTCATCCATTTTGCAAGATTATTTTAGGACGTGATCTAAAAAATGAGGCAAATTCAAAACTCAAGTGAACCATACTACAGAAAGCAGTGGGATTGAAGGCATGCCATTGAAAACTTCCAAAAGTCTTGGATCTACGCCTCATCTAACATTATGAATAGGTTGGATGGCAAATAAACATCATGGTGGACCAAGGAAGGTTTGAACCATGGGCATCACTGTCACCACTGCTTTCTAAGGTTTAGATTTGCCTCATTCTTAGGCTCATCTCTTAGAATGATCTGACAAAATGGACGGACAGTGGGGATAGAAAGAAGATTGGCTGGTGTACCAGAGACCACCAATGTGGTTGGTGTGGTTATGTGCAATAGGAAGACGAGTGCCGCTTCTCGAGTTCCGATTTGTACAAACAGTTTAAAGGAGATCAAAGTTATGTACCCCCAAAATGATGTATTTATTATATCTACACCTTTCATCCATTTTTCAAGATCATTTTAGATCATGAACCAAAAAATGATTCGTATCCAAGTCTTAAGTGGACCACACCACAAATATTAATGGGACAATGATTCTCATCGTTAAAACATTTGTAGGGCATATAGACATGGCACATGGGATGGGACGTGGATTTCCTGCCAAAGGCTTTTGCACGAAGTTCCCTAGGTGGAGCCCACCGTAATATTTGTGAGAAATCCACCTTGTTCATACATTTTTTTAGACCATTTTAGGACATGGGGCTAAAAATGAATTGGATCAAGTACTCAAGTGAGCTGAAAATGGAGTATTGAATCGTCCATGTGTAAAATATTCATCGGGCCAAAGAAGCTTTCAATAATGCTAATATTTTTGTTTTCAGTTCATCTTAGTAGTAATGATGTTATGAATGGTATGCATGGCATGTAAACATCACTTTCAACCTAGGAAGGTTTCAGCGGTAAAAAATTTCCCTGCCCTTCTTTTCCTTTAGTGCGGCACATTTCGGTCATGGATCTTTTACATTTTTCATATCGAGTGCTAAAATGACCTCACAAAACAGAGATAGATTTCTCACAAACATCACAGTGGGGCTCACCTAAGTTCCTGGCGGAGGAACTTCCCGCATAAGGCTTATGTGGGAAGCAAATATCCTGCCAAAGTTTTTGATGGGGAGTTCCTGTGCAAGGATGATGGGTGGGGCCCACTGCAATGTATGTGAGAAATTTGTTTTGTCTATCCTTCTTGCAAGATTATTTTATGATACGAGACCCAAACTTAAATGTATCCAACACTTAAGTAGGCCACACCACATTAAGCAGTGGCATTCAATAAGCACTTAAAGCATTTTTATTGGCATAAAAGCTTTGTATTAGCATGTAGTTTTAGTGTTTTCACTCCATCCTACTAAAAATGACCTTATAAATGATTTGGTTAGCATATAAACATCAACATGGAGACCAGGAAGGTTTCAACTTTAGGAATTTCATTTTCCAAAATTTCCTTTAGCGTGACCCACTTGAGTTTTGTATACACCTCATTTTTGGTCACACGTCTTAAAATGACCTCACAATATGGATGGCCCCACCCAACATCCCTGTGCAGGAACTTGGTGTGGTCTTTAGCAGGAAGTTCCTAGCACATGCATCATGGTAGAGCCCATGGCTTTACTACGTCCACACACTGAAGTCAGTGGTGTGTGGTATACATGTGAGAGGCAACTACAGTAATGTATGGGTTTTATCCACTCTGTCTATTTTCCCATATCATTTTAGGGCCCGTTTAGCCGGTCGGATTGGAAGGGATTGGATGGTACTGGAAGGGATTGGAAGTTGAATCCCAGGAATGGCCGCGCGACCCAAACAGAGTAGGTGATCGGATCCCAATCCCATGGATCTCAAGACAATCCACTGATAACACCATCATTACCTTTAAATCCCATCCCATCCACCCTAATCCATGCAAAGTTGCCTGGGACGTGTTTGGCTCGTGGGATTGGAAGGGATGGGAAGGTTTAATTTTTGGATTGGGCAGGCGTGCCAAACGGTCTGGATATAGCAATACAGGGATATAACAATCCCATGGATATGAAGACAATCCACTGACAACACCATTATTACCTAGAAATCCATGCCATCCACCCTACTACCATTCAATCCCTTCCAATCCACCTGGCCAAACGGGCTTTTAAGGTAATGATGGTGTTGTCAGTGGATTGTCTTATGATCCATGGGATTGCTATATCGGGTCTGCTTGACACGCCCGGCCAATCCTGGATTAAACTTTCCCATCCCTTCCAATCCCTCCAACCAAACATGTCTCAGGAAAATTTGAACGGATTAGAGCAGATTGGATGAGATTTAAAGGTAATGATGGTGTTGTCAGAGGATTGTCTTTAGATCCATGGGATTGCTATATCCCGGGATTAGATCACCTAGTCCGTTTGGCATGCCGGCGAATCCTGGGATTTAACTTCCAATCCCTTCTAATCCTCCAGGCCAAACGGGCCATTAAGGTACACGCCCAAAATAAGGCACATCCAAGACCACACGATAGGAAGCTGTAGTGATAATGACACCAGCAATTGAAACCTTCTTAATGCCCACTGTGATTTTTATTTGTTATTTATATAAATATTTCAATGGTACATCTGTAATCCCCACTTTGTGGTCCACTTGAGATTTGGATCGGGCTCATTTTTGCATGTAACCTAAAATAACATGGTAAAATGAATGGACGGGATAAAACCCATACATCACGGATTCACGGTGGCCCTTAGAGACCCTATCAGTTCCAAGTTCGGAACAGTTCCCAATCCATATTCGAAATTCCGAATGTTGGCAAGATGTTGTAGATAGTGCATCCGGCCAGACGCATTTCTCGTATTCTTAGACACGTGCCAAGGAGATACGCAAGCAGAGGTGTGCGGGGGCACCACGCGTAGAGTCTCGCACGCACTTCTATGCCAAGGCACGTACCAAACTTGCAGGTACGAAGGACATCGGGCGCCCATATGCGGCTAATCGACCTCACCATGTCTATTCCCTTTTCGAAAATGTGAGCGGCTAAATATTATATTTTATTTTAAAATTTATATTAAAAATTTAGATGTCCTTATGCATTTTAAATTTTCGATACTTTTGAGTTATGAGTTTTGAGCCCCGTTTGTTAAATTTGAAGTCTAAAGCCTGAATCTAAAATCTGAAGCCTGAATCTGAAATATGAAGTCTAAATTTGAAATCTGAAGTTAAAAAACTTGTTTGGTAACTATGGCTGAAGTCTGAAAATTAAGTACTGAATTTGAAACAATCTATTTGTTAATAAACATCTGAAATGTCTGAAATATATTAATTTGACACATTTGCCCCCATCTATCTCCTGTTTGGAAATGCTTTACATTATAAAGAAATTATTTTTTATTAAATGAAAATAAAATTATTCTATTTAATTCAAATAAATTATAAAGTACTTAATAGAAAATTAAAATATCATTATTCATAAAAACAGATAAAAAATTAGAGGGATATAAATCTCAGGAGGACCACACCATAGAAAAACAATAATAATTGGATATGCATCATTAAAATCTTTTTAAGGCCCACTATACTGATTATTTGACATCTAATCTTTTTATTAAGTCATACATGCCCAGATGAAGGGAAAAAACAAAGATCAGCTTGATCCAAAACTTTTATGGCCCCCAAAAGGTTTTTAATGGTCAACGCTCATTCAACACTGTTTCCTGTAAGGTGGCCCACTTGAGATTTTGATATACCTAATTTTTTGTCCCATATCATGAAATGATCTGAAGAAATAGATGGATAGCATGGATGAAACACATACACCGTGGTAGGGCGCACAGAGCATGACCACCAACCACTGACCGGTGGCAGGGGACGAGCAACGTGGAGGAGGCGGATTGCCTTAAGTAGCACCTGGCTACTAACAAGGCTATGTGGCCCTAGCATGGTATATGTGTGTTTTATCCAAGCCAACCATATATTTTTTCAGGTCATTATAAATCATTATCCAAAAAGATTGAGATAATCAAAATCTCTAGTGGACCACACCACAAAAAAATAGTGGAGATTGAATGCCTACCATTAAAAACTTCCTAGGGCTAACTATAACGTTTATTTGTCATCTAAATTGTTGACTAGGTCACGCACACATGAATGAAGAGAAAACACAAACATAAGCTTAATCTAAAACTTTTGTGGCTCTTAAGAAGTTTTTAACGGTGAATGTTCAATTACTACTCTTTTCCTTGGTGTGGTTCATATGAGATTTATATCTGGCTTATTTTTCGAATTATACAATAAAATATTCTAAAAAAATAGATGGATGGCGTGGATAGGAAAAATACATCATGATGGGGCCCACATAGTACTGTAGTAGCCACCCCGGTACTAAGGCTGTCGGTACGCAATCCGCGCCCCCACCCGTCTCGGACGTCCACGCGAAAGCCTTAGGCAGGAAGTTCCTGCCCAAGTATGCTGGGTGGGGCCCATTGCAATGTATGATAGAAAGTCATTCCGTCCATCAGTTTTGAAAGGTCATTTTAAGATGTGGGACCAAAAATGAGGTGGATACAAAACTCAAGTGGGTCACACCAGAGAGAAAATTGGGGAAAGAAATTCCCACCGTTGAAACCTTCCTAGACTTCATCTTAATGTTTATTTGCTATCCAAACCGTTTATAATGTCATTCCAAATGGGATGAAGTGAAAACACCAAAAATATAGCTTGAAATAGAACTTTTATAGCCAAAAGAATGATTCAACGGTTCTCACTAAATACTTCATGTTTCCTCTCGTGTGGCCCAATGAGTGTTATATATAACTATTTTTTATTCTCATGTCCTAAAATGAGCTTTTAAAATGTATGAAAGGGGTGGATTTTACACAAACATCTCAGTGGATCCCACCCAGCATTCTTTCGCAGGAACTTCCTGCAAAAGGCTTTAGCACGAAATCCGCGTCCGCCCCTCCCTAGCTCTGAACGGTCAGTTCTGTGGGCGGGCCAACCATGATGTATATGTACATCCAAACCGTTAATCCCTTTTCGTAGATTATTTTCATGTATGAACACAAAAATGAGGCAGATTCAATGCTCAAGTGGACCACACCAAATAATAATCTTGGTTGTATTAAAATGCACCAATTACATTATCATCTATATTGATTACATGGCCACATTTTTTTATTATCCAGCCTCTTGATTAGGTCATGTAGACATGGATGAAGTGCAAACACAAATATCAGCTTAGTCTGAAACTTCTCCAGCTCTCAAGAAGTTTTTAACGGTGGACGTTCAATCCCCACCTTATGGTCCAATTAATCATTGGACCTGCTTCTTTTTATTGGATCACACATTATATTATCTGAAAAAGTTGATGGACGGTGCGAATTAAACACATAAATCATAGTGGGGCATAAAAAATTTTCACAGGTTAAAGGTTGATTTTGTATTCCGTAAACAATTAAAAAGAAAAAATATCCATAGTAGGGGTATTTTTGGAAATAAAAAAATTTGTTTAATGAAAAATCACATAGCGTATTCCGTGTTCACCATTAAGCCAGACTCCTATCACGGAAAAAATTCGGTGAAAAACCACTTAGCGCTTTCCGTCTTCCGCGTTAACAACGCATTAACAAACACCACTAAACAAGGAAAATTTTTTCCATTCCGTGTTAAGTGCTAAAATTCAGCGTTAACAAACACGGCCTTAGTATTATATCAAATTCGTCCAAAAAAATCTTCTTATATGTAAAATAAAATTTTACAGTGAGGCTTGAGCTCATTCAGGAGCATGTGAATTTGATCCTACGGAGGATATGCCAATAGCTCTAATATATTTTTGCAAAAACTTTCTCTATTTTCAGATTTACAAATTTTGGTTACTGAGTTCGACGCTGAGTTAACTCGGCAGTTTCAGAGTAGTTCGAACCAACGTACACTAAGTGCATTGGTGGAACCGGATTATAGTCGTTCTATTCTAGATGTTGATTGCTCTGGAAACTTGCACTTGGAATGTTGTCCAAAGAGAACAAATTCAATTTTAAGTCGAGTAACTCACATCACGCCTCAAGTTAACTCTATAAGTCTTCTATTAAAATTTTTCATTTCTTTTTTATATTCAATTTTAATTAGTTTATTCGATTTAACCAAATATTCCAACAGCAAACTGCATAGCTAGCTCACGTGCAAAAGAATCATTAAACGGTTCATAAACACATGTTGCAGATTGCCTGTGCTCCAGGCATATGAAGTTTCAATTGTCAGAAGTTGTGTGGGCCTCATAGAAGTGCCCTTAACAAATCCACTCCATCCATCCATTTTTCAAGACCAAAGTGGGACAATAATTTAAAAATCAGGCAAATCCAAAACTCATGTAAGCCACACCACACGAATTAGCGGAGATTGAACGCTCACCATTGGCAAGTTTGTGGGCTCCAAAAGTTATGTATTAGGATCATATTTGTGTCTATAGTTTATATGAGTAGTCATGATCCATGAACAGTTGGAAGCATATAAACATCATAGCCACTCGAGTACTGTAGACATTTCGGTTCGACTGTTTCATGTGGTGTGACCCACATGAGTTTTGGATCTGCTTGATTTTTAGTTTCCTATCCTTTCGTGGTATTGAGGTAGCGAATTCGTGACGGGCACATCGGTGAACCCATACAGCTTCCGGCTACATGAACTCCCAACAATCCGCATCCAACATGAAATAGTGTGTACAGACAGCAGCTGGACGCGAATTTCCTACTAAAGTCTTTGCAGGAAGTTCTTGCGCTGGAAATTTAGGTGGGCCCATCGTGATGTTTCTGAGAAATCTACCCCGTTCATTGTCTTTGTGAGCTTATTTTAGGTTTTAAGACAAAACATGAGTAGGATCTAAGACTCGAGTGGGCCATACTAAGGGAAAATGCAAGTTGGGAAATTGCTACCGTTGAAACCTTCTTGGGTCGACAATGATGTTTACGTGTCATCCATACCGTTCATAACATCATTCTTATTGTGATGAACTGAAAATACAAATATTACCATGATTTAAAACTTTAGGTTTTGTAGCCCCATGAATATTTCAACTAGGATGTTCAATTCTCAAGTTTTCGGCCCACTCGAGTCTTATATCCGATTTATTTTTGGACTCATGTACTAAAATCGGCTTAAAAAATGAATAAAGAGGTGGATTTTTCGCTAACATCACTGTAACCCTTCCGTACTTAAGGGTGTGTTTGATTTTCATTGGTTATGTAAATACCCATGAAATGAGTAATAATTATCATTTCACCCGTTTGAGAATCTTTTGAAAATCCATCATACTTTTTGCCTCAAAAATTAGTTTAAAAGATTTATTTTAAATTTTTGGACTCCAAAGTGATGTATATGATAAATCCATTCCGTCCAATCCTTTTAACACAATATTTTAAGGCATGAACTGAAAAATGAGGCAGAATGAACACTTAAATGGCCCACGCCAAAAGAAATAGTGGGCCTGAGAGGTTTTTAATGATAAGTATTTGATTCCCTTTTTCTAGTGGCGTGGTCCACTTGAGCTTTCGATATGCCTTGTTTTTTGGCTCATGCCATAAATTCATCAGGCATAATAGATTAATAGTGTGGAAAGCGATACGCATCATGGTGGGACCCACAAATATATTGTGGCGTTCTCGATTTTCATGTCAAAAATGTATGTCATCTGATCAAACATAGAGAAAAGTGAGATAAATACAAGAAAAATAATTATTACATATTTTCCCGGTATTTCCATGTGAATTGAAAAATCAAGCAAGCCTCTTGGGCCTTTTTTATTTTCCATGATACATGTAAATCATGGTAAATAAGTAATTATTACCTTTTCACCTAGTTTGAAAAAGTGAGAGTAATTCCACCTCGAAAAGTGATACAAAAATGTTGACTTAAATATGTAGACCCCACTATAATGTATATGATATATCCACACCGTCCATCAATTTTATTATAACATTTTGGCCGTCAGACCAAAAATGAGGCTGATCCAACACTCAAATGGCTCATACGAAAGGAAACAATGACCTTAATTCTTATACCGTTTAAAGTTATTTCCTTAACTGGGCCCACATTGAGATTTTTTCATCATCTAACTCATTCATAGGGTCTTATAGACATGGATAAGGGGAAAACACAAATATCAGCTTTATTCAAAACTTTTAAAGGCCCCAAAAAGTTTTTAATGATAGGTGTTCGATTCTCGTTGTTTCCTATGGTGTGGTCCACTTGAGCTTTAGATTTGCCCCATTTTTTTGCTCATACCCTAAATTCAGCTAGCATAACAAGTGAGCAGCGTCGATACATCGCATACATCATGGTAGGCCTCACATTAATTTTGTAAATTTCTCGATTTAAGTGTTAAAAAAGTAACTTGTCACATCTACATTGGGAAAGATGTGGTAATTACCTAGGTAAATAATTATTACCAATTTACATGCTAATTATAATTGAGCCCAAAAATCAAACAGGCCCTTAAATTCACTAACTTTGCAGTCATTTTCAATGACTTAAGGATCAAGAAGTGAGTAAAATTCATCGCGAAGTGAGTGAACCTGCCCTAGAAGTGAGTGAAATTGACTGCGAAGTGAGTGAAAATCATCGCGAACTGAGTAGCATACATCCCTGCAATTTAGAACTTTAAAATCTAATCGATAAGTAGGTCATATTTGAGCTAGTACAATGGTGGATTTCCTACTACTTGGTCAAATCCACCTTATACACGTGAATACTAAACGAATTATATTATTGTGTTTGTTTTCAGAAAATGGCTTCGGTAATCATCCTATGCTCATATGGTGGGGAGTTAAAAAGTGAAAACAAGCAATACACGTACAAGGGTGGAGACTCAAAACCTACTGCTATGGGCGTTGACACCACATATGAACAGCTTCTATCAAAAATGTACAAAATTACGAAGAGTGGACTTGAGGATTACGATATTAGGTTGAAAGCATTGTATCCTTGCACAAACGAATCAGTCCCTCCAACTGTAATTGAAGACGACGAAGATGTGAGAATGTTCTTGACAGCACAGTTGAAGCATCCGAATCACTACATCTCTTTATTCATCGAGATAATGTAGTGCGTTAATGAGACAATACTCAAAGACCCGGTGGCTTACAGTGGTTTTAAACCTGACGTCCTGTTCACTCCCCAAGTGCAGGGTTGTGATGTAGTAATAACTCGGTAAGACCGAGGTCGAATCCCAAGGGACTGAAACTTGTACGTTATCTAAAACTAACCAGAACTAGAACTAGATTAAGATGAAATATAAACTGAATGTAATTTGAGAAATAATGGTGAAATAATTATATAAACTTGAGAGAAATCAGGAGAAGGGAACTAAGGATTCAGAGGATCCACTTGTAGAGATCAGGGAGAACTTATGCTTGCATCAAAAATCATGGAAATTACTGAACTGCCGTTGATCTAGTTTTCAAAGAGATGAAAGGTGTATGAATTAGAATGGATTCCATCACCAAACCATGCCCAAAAGACTATGGCAAACAACAGAATTAAACTAATTACCACCCAATCACATGTATGAAAGTTAGGAAGGGTACCGACATCCAACCATGCCCAGGAGACTATGGTGAACAACAGGGCTTCCTGACATCATAAACATTAAAGAGAACGGAAATATTCAAAGCCATTGCAAACCCATTGTAATTTCAGTCACAACAGACCATTAAAAACCTAAAACATTCCCATATTAATTAACTAAAATCAACGTCAATTCATGCATTAAAATTTAAATAAAATCAAATCTCCCATCTCACTACAAGCTTCACCTCTTAGCCCTAGCTAGGAGGATTTAGCCTGCCATGGATGGGCTCAATCCAAATAAATAAAGAGAAAAAGAAAAGGAAAAGAAAAGGAAAAGAAAAAACCAAGCTCCTCTCTCTCTCCTCTGCCCACGTTGAAACCCAAGCTTGAGCCTTCTGTTCTTCCTCCCCAGACCCTGAATGAATGCTCCCCACGTCCAAAACCTCCTTATATATCTGCTGGAGTGGTGAAAATCGGATTTGGAAAGCTACACATGCCTAATGAAAGCTTTTTCACAGCCAAGTTTGGTGTCTTGAAACACGCCACTTTTCTCACTCAAATTCTAAATAAACACTGTCCCTTAGTACTTTCTTGGGTCCTCTACATGATAGACGGTTCAGATCTGCCATATGATCAAAGATGGTGGCCCAAAACTGCCTGAAAAAGTCAGTTTTCGCAGATGTGCGAAACCTTTCGCATCATTTCGCTGTTGTGATCGGTGGGCCACACAGAAGCATTTTCTGGAAAATCTACCCCGTCCATTGGATTCAGGACGAAATTTCAGTCAAGAATGAGTGGTTTTGAAGGTCCATTGACGCGGCCCAGAGAAGAAATCACTAAAAGATCAATTTTGAACGTCCCAGGGCAACCCTTTTGTGGCCCCTGTATCGCACACGTGTGTACGCATGGATGTAAAAGGTCAGCATGGTTTTGTAGTATTCGAACCCCTCTACAAGATGGACGGCTTGGATCAGACGCACAGTCAATGAATAGGGCTCACAACCGTCCGCAAAAACGGCCAGCGGCCGTGCGTCCGCTACCAGTCCGTTTCACGTGAGGAGTCGGTCACACCCGACTTTGACCGGGGAGAAATTTTCAACTGTACGACCAGTATATGGCCCACAACCTTTTTAAGCCCACTCGCTTTTTACCTTCCACGAATACTCCCCAGCTGTACGGCCCCATTTCTTAGGTCGAAAATGCCCCTGCTTTCCTTTCTGAGGCGGATCGCCTGGTGCTCGAAGACGAGCGCTTACGCTCCGCGAACTCCGAGTTGTACGAACGGTTCAAAAGATATCAACGTTGCATGGGCCCCACAGTTATGTATTTATTATATCCACAACGTTCATCTGTATTTCGAGATCATTTCGGAG
Organism: Magnolia kwangsiensis; assembly: GCA_037074715.1. Lineage (NCBI taxonomy): Eukaryota > Viridiplantae > Streptophyta > Magnoliopsida > Magnoliales > Magnoliaceae > Magnolia > Magnolia kwangsiensis. Next base: position 171,515,107 of record CM073571.1, read on the forward strand.
CATTATCAAAAATAAAAAATCATACCCAAAGATCAATTGGACCACACCACAACGAGCAGCGGGAAAATAGATTTTCACCGTTAAAAATTTTGTAGGGCCCACCATAACATATATTTTCCATCCAATCTATTCATAAGGTCACAAAGACCTTCATGAAGAGGAAAAACAAATTTCATGATGATCCAAAACTTCTGTGACCAATGAAAGGATTTCAATGGTAGACGTTTAATCCTCCACTGCCTTTTACGGTGTGACCCACTTGATAGCTAGATCTGACTTATTTTTCATCTCAAGCCTTAATAAGAGTTCGCCAAATAGATGGACGGCTTGGATATAACACATAGATTATAATAGGACCCATAAACAGCAATAAAATTATAACAGGAAAAAAAAAAAAAAAAAAATCAAACTGGTCCCCGACTCGCTGTCCCACTCACACAGTCGACCGGGTCCAAACCCGGCCGACCCCAAATCGCTATTTCACCTTTGTATTTTTATTTTTATTTTTTAATTTTAATTTTTTTTTTTAAATTTTTTTCTGGGGAGAACTTTTTCTCCCTTAAATTTTTGTCAAATACATAATTATGTAAATATGTATATATAAGTATATAAATTTTTTTTTCTATCTCTTAATTCATTTCTTTGTCTATTAATTTAACAAGCATATCTCCTAAACTATAATGAGTTACTTAATGTACCATATATGATTTTGGGGTAAGATAAGCTAATTTAGCTAACCATCATAGTAATTTTCCAAGATTCCATTGGGTCGATGGTTAAAAATCCACTTCATAGTTAATTCACTTCATTTCACGGCGATTTCCACGCACTTCACGATTATTTCACTTCACTTCACCGTCATTTACATGCATTTCACGGTCAATCCCGGTGATTCTGTGTTAATTCACGGTCAATTCGACGCACTTCACGGTCAATTCACTTCACTTCACGGCCATTTCCACGCACTTCGCGGTCAATTCACTTCACTTCACCATCATTTTCATGCATTTCACGATCATTCTCAATGATTCCGTGTTGATTCACGGTCAATTCGACGCACTTCACAGTCAATTCACTTCACTACACGGCCATTTTCACGCACTTCATGGTCATTTCACTTAACTTCACCGTCATTTCCATGCATTTCACGATCATTCCCGGCGATTCCGTGTTGATTCACGGTCAATTCGACGTACTTCACGGTCAATTCACTTCACTTCACGGCCATTTCCACGCACTTCGCGGTCATTTCACTTCACCGTCATTTCCATGCATTTCACGGTCATTCCCGGCGATTCCGTGTTGATTCACGGTCAAATCGACGCACTTCACGGTCATTTCACTTCACTTCACGGCCATTTTCACGCACTTCGCGGTCATTTCAATTCACTTCACCGTCATTTCCATGCATTTCACGGTCATTCCCGGCGATTCCGTGTTGATTCACGGTCAAATCGACGCACTTCACGGTCATTTCAGTTCACTTCACGACCATTTCCACGCACTTCGCGGTCATTTCACTTCATTTCACCGTCATTTCCATGCATTTCACGGTCATTCCCAGCGATTCCGTGTTGATTCACGGTCAAATCGACGCACTTCACGGTCATTTCACTTCACTTCACGGCCATTTCCACACGCTTCGCGGTCATTTCACTTCACTTCACTGTCATTTCCATGCATTTCAAGGTCATTTTCGGCGATTCCGTGTTGATTCACGGTCAATTCGACGCACTTCACGGTCAATTCACTTCACTTCATGGCCATTTCCACACACTTCGTGGTCAATTCACTTAACTTCACCATCATTTCCATGCATTTCACGGTCATTCCCGGCGATTCAATGTTGATTCACGGTCAATTCGACGCACTTCACGGTCAATTCACTTCACTTCATGGCCATTTCCACGCACTTTGCGGTCATTTCACTTCACTTCACCGTCATTTTCATGCATTTCATAATCATTCCCGGCGATTCCGTGTTGATTCACGGTCAATTCGACGCACTTCATGGTTAATTTACTTCACTTCACGGCCATTTTCACGCACTTCGGGGTCAATTCACTTCACTTCACCGTCATTTCCATGCATTTCACGGTCATTCCCGGCGATTCCATGTTGATTCACGGTCAATTCGACGCACTTCACGGTCATTTCACTTCACTTCACGGCCATTTCCACACACGTCGCGGTCATTTCACTTCACTTCACCATCATTTCCATGCATTTCACGGTCATTCCAGGCGATTCCGTGTTGATTCATGGTCAATTCGACGCACTTCACGGTCATTTCACTTCACTTCACGGCCATTTCCACGCCCTTCGCGGTCATTTCACTTCACTTCATCGTCATTTTCATGCATTTCACGGTCATTCTCGGCGAATCCATGTTGATTCACGGTCAATTCGACGCACTTCACGGTCAATTCACTTCACTTTACGGCCATTTCCACGCACTTCGCGGTCAATTCACTTCACTTCACCATCATTTTCATGCATTTCACGGTCATTCTCAGTGATTCCGTGTTGATTCACGGTCAATTCGACGCACTTCACGGTCAATTCACTTCACTACACGGCCATTTTCACGCACTTCGCGGTCATTTCACTTAACTTCACCGTCATTTCCATGCATTTCACGGTCATTCCCGGCGATTCCATGTTGATTCACGGTCAATTCGATGCACTTCACGGTTAATTCACTTCACTTCATGGCCATATCCACGCACTTCGCGGTCATTTCACTTCACTTCACCGTCATTTCCATGCATTTCACGGTCATTCCCACCGATTCCGTGTTGATTCACGGTCAAATCGACGCACTTCACGGTCATTTCACTTCACTTCACGACCATTTCCATGCACTTTGCGGTCATTTCACTTCACTTCACCGTCATTTCCATGTATTTCACGGTCATTCCGGGCGATTTCGTGTTGATTCACGGTCAAATCGACGCACTTCACGGTCAATTCACTTCACTTCACGGCCATTTCCACGCGCTTCGCGGTCATTTCACTTCACTTCACTGTCATTTCCATGCATTTCAAGGTCATTTTCGGCAATTCCGTGTTGATTCACGGTCAATTCGATGCACTTCACGGTCAATTCACTTCACTTCACGGCCATTTCCACGCACTTCGTGGTCAATTCACTTAACTTCACCGTCATTTCCATGCATTTCACGGTCATTCCCGGCGATTCCATGTTGATTCACAGTCAATTCGACGCACTTCACGGTCAATTCACTTCACTTCACGGCCATTTCCACGCACTTCGCAGTCATTTCACTTCACTTCACCGTCATTTCCATGCATTTCATGATCATTCCCAGCGATTCCGTGTTGATTCACGGTCAATTCGACGCACTTCATGGTCAATTTACTTCACTTCACGACCATTTTCACGCACTTCGGGGTCCATTCACTTCACTTCACCGTCATTTCCATGCATTTCACGGCCATTCCCGATGATTCCATGTTGATTCACGGTCAATTCGACGCACTTCACGGTCAATTCACTTCACTTCACGGCCATTTCCACGCACTTCGCGGTCATTTCACTTCACCGTCATTTCCATGCATTTCACGGTCATTCCCGGCGATTCCGTATTGATTCACGGTCAATTCGACGCACTTCACGGTCAATTCACTTCACTTCACGGCCATTTCCACGCACTTCGCGGTCATTTCACTTCACTTCACCGTCATTTCCATGCATTTCACGGTCATTCCCGGCGATTCCGTGTTGATTCACAGTCAATTCGACGCAGTTCACGGTCAATTCACTTCACTTCATGGCCATTTCCATGCACTTAGCGGTCATTTCACTTCACTTCATGGCCATTTCCACACACCGTGAAAGTGAAGGGAATTAACCATGAAATGCATGGAATTGGCCGTGAAATGAAATGAATGAAATTGACCACGAACTGATTGAAATTGGCCACGAAGTGAATGAAATGAATTTTCGACCATCAACCTGATGGAATCTTGGAAAATAAGTAGGTTGTTTAGCTAAAGTAGCATCTCCTACCCCCAAATCCTGGTACGTCAAGTAGCTCATTGTGGTTTAAGAGATATATTTATTAAATGAATAAAGAACGAAATGAATAAAAAAAGAGAATTTTTTTTTTATATGCTTATATATACATATTTATATATGTATTAGAGAAAATTGTAGGGGAGAAAAAGTTCTCCTTGTCAAAAATAAAAAGAAAAAAGAAAAAAAAGTACAAAGGTGAAAAAAAAGTACAGAGGTTTTCATAAATACATCCCAACATACTGCAATGTGATAAGTCAGGTCTTTTTTTCTTTAAATCTAGATTGTCTTCCAGTTGATCCAAACCATTTATATGATGAGTCCGGACTTAAGTTGTGGATAAGCTATAAATAAAATATCGTAAATTTAATCATTTCAACCATTTGAAATTTGGTTCTTTTGCTTTGAAAATAGACGGTCACCATCCTTTGTGTAATCAAAGGGTCGAAAACAGACAATATAGAATTCCATTTACGTTCACGGTCATTTCGATGCACTTCACTTCACGGCCATTTCGATGCACTTCACGATCAATTCTCTTCACTTCACGGCCATTTCCATGCATTTCACGATCATATCCGGCAATTTTGTTTACGTTCACGGTCATTTTGATGCACTTCATGGTCAATGCACTTCACTTCATGGCCATTTCGATGCACTTCACGATCAATTCTCTTCACTTCACGGCCATTTTCATGCATTTCACGATCATATCCGACAATTTCGTTTACGTTCATGGTCATTTCGATGCACTTCACGATCAATGCACTCACTTCACGGCCATTTCGATGCACTTCACAATCAATTCTCTTCACTTCACGGCCATTTCCATGCATTTCACGATCATATTCGGCAATTTCGTTTACGTTCATGGTCATTTCGATGCACTTCACGGTTAATGCACTTCACTTCACGGCCATTTCGATGCACTTCACGATCAATTCTCTTCACTTTACGGCCATTTCCATGCATTTCACGATCATATCCGGCAATTCCGTTTACGTTCATGGTCATTTCGATGCACTTCACGGTCAATGCACTTCACTTCACGGCCATTTCGATGCACTTCACGATCAATTCTTTTCACTTCACGGCCATTTCCATGCATTTCACGATCATATCCAGCAATTTCGTTTATGTTCACGGTCATTTCGATGCACTTCACGGTTGATGCACTTCACTTCATGGCCATTTTGATGCACTTCACGATCAATTCTCTTCACTTCACGGCCATTTCCATGCATTTCACGATCATATCCGGCAATTCCATTTACGTTCACGGTCATTTCGATGCACTTCACGGTCAATGCACTTCACTTCACGGCCATTTCGATGCACTTCACGATCAATTCTCTTCACTTCACGGCCATTTCCATGCATTTCACGATTATATCCGGCAATTTCGTTTACGTTCACGGTCATTTCGATGCACTTCACAGTCAATGCACTTCACTTCACGGCCATTTCGATGCACTTCAAGATCAATTCTCTTCACTTCACGGCTATTTTCATGCATTTCACGATCATATCCGGCAATTTAAATGCATGAAAATGGCCGTGAAGTGGAAACAGACCTCCATTAGTTCACCACCCTCTTCAGCACATCTTGGCTTTTCATGTTTTGAGATGAGAACATCAGCTTTTGTACTCTTGCACATCTCATTTATAATAGCACCGTTCTTGCCAATGAGACAGCCAATAGTCTTGGATGGAACAAGAATGCGAATGTTGACAGTGTCATCATCATCATTGTCATTGATCTTTCCTTGCAGCAGTAGAACAGCTTCAACAGCAGTAGATAAGCAACGTGATCAGCACAAATAATTTTTTTTAAAAAAAACTATGGAAAATAAATTTTTTTCTTAAAAAAAACAAACTATGGAAGTTTAAGTGGATAAGCTATTCACTTTTTAGAATCTGATGATAACTTTGCAAATACTCAAGGCCTTAAGAAACCAAGTAAGCTATTCACCCAACTCAAAACTTATTGGATCAAGCACTTCATCCCAGATAGCCCACATACCTTCTAATATAGTTGTATAACTCATTGACTCAACTCAAAACTTGTATGAGTTGAGTACAAGTGAACTTAACTTGGCAAAATTTCAAGCTGAGTCATTAGAAAACTCAATCATTAGAAAACAGTGGATTCATGAATGCCTACACAAGTGAGCCGCATGACAGAAAATAATGAATATTGAATGCTTAAACAAAGGTAAACAGTCGGGGTCGACCCCGACTCTCTGGACAGTTACCCGGTCGACCCCATTTTTTTGAATTTTAGTGAAATGGGGTCGACTGGGTCCAAACCCGATCGACCGTGTAACTGTCCAGAGAGTTGGGGTCGACCGGGAATGACCCGGTCGACCCCGACTGTTTACCTTGGCACCACTTGGGACCACATCATTCCCGATCGACCCCAACTGTGTTTACCTTGGCACCACATCAGATGTGGACTGTGGGTTATAATTCTCCATAATTATCAATTGATAGTATCATCCAATTAGGAGTTTTTGAGGCATGCCCATCAGATGATTGGACCCAATAGATGAATGGATTAGGTTGCTAAAGACAGCCCCAGCCTGTACAATTGCTAGGTCAAAAAAAAAATAAAAAAATCATTTCTTTCAATCAAGCATCATCTGATACTTCATTCAATTAAACGTGGTAAAATACAAAGAAGTGAAAGTTTTTCTTTTAAGAGTACCTTGGTGTGAAACACGTTCTTTGGAGACAAGTCTTCAAGATCTCAAATTTATCAATGCATCCACGTCCTCTTAGAAAAAGAAAACCGCTCACCTTGGGTAATGGATGATAGAAGATGTTATGTGTTGGTCGGATGCGGATTCTACGGAGATTTTATGGAGATTTCACGAAGAAAATGGGTGAAAATAGGGATTAGGGATGGCGGGGAGAGTTCGGACGTGTATTTGCGTGTAAGGGAGTACATGCAGTCATATTTTTCGAGTAAGGGCATTTTCGTCATGTACAGAGGCGTCCGTACAGCAGAGACTTATTTTTGGAAGCTTAAAAAGCAGTGGGCTTCAAAAGGCTGGTGGGCCATATATGGGTCGTACAGTTGGAAATTTCTCTTGACCGGGTCAGGCGGTTCGGTGCGGTGCTCGTGCACAAGTGCTATATGCACACACTGCATATGTGGGGTCCACCATGATGTTTCTCAGAAATCCAAACCATCCATTCACGTCATATTCATATTTAAACCGTCCATGCCAAATTTGAGGCAGTTCCAGATATCAAGTGGGCCCATAATCAACGGTTTATGGGCTGATCTATCAGTTGGGGCACTTCCATAGTGATCTAATGGCTGAAATTTTACGTGTACGGTTAATTTATGGCCCTTATCTCATGTATAAAGTTTCGAACCGATCAGATGTCGGAAACCATGTGATCTTGCATTCTGGATGCATTTCAAGCCACTCGAGCTTCAGTTTCTTAGTTTTCTCGGATTTCTGACCGTGTATGTCTGTCAATCTTGGTCCCTTGGAGTGTGTCCCATGCTTTGGTGAATTTGGAGCGTTAAATCCATGCATTTAGTATCCTATTTCGATCCAAGCTTGTAAAATCAACCTGCAACATCCACACGATTAAATCAGCCGTTAAACACTATTTTGCTCGTAAATCTGGACAATATTTGGGGCCTAATATGCACTATTTGACCCTCAACACAACCCCCAACCAGCATCTTGCTAGTCCCGAGCAAGGTATGCGAAAAATAAGTTGAGAATGATAGGAGAACTTTCTATGAAATCGAGTGAGATTTTGAACAAGATACGAGAAATTTAATATTCATGAATGTTGGAAATTGTTTTCTCCTGAGCTCAATCGCACGGTAGACTTCATAATTAAGTGTAAAGTATTAATCCATCAATTAGAAAAATTTTAAACATTGAGATCCATGGATGTATAGTCTAATCTCGGCTTATCATCATTAAGAGATCCAATCGTCAATTTCATGATATCATTGGTAACCAACAAGAAAATTCATGACAACCAAAACCTAATCCAAAACTTGCCTCATAGATTAACCTATTAACTTGTGATTTTTCTATTCAAAGTAATGCCAAGGAAGGGGAATCAAATCCTCACCTATAGAGAGCAAACCTATGGTGAAGATCGTACACCTGACTCTTTTTAGATATCATTCAAGGGGTATCAAATCCTCACCTATAGGGAGCAAACCTACGGTGAAGATTCTTCGCCCAAATCTTTCCAAAGATATCTTCTTCTCTCTTCTTTTTTTTTTTTTTCATATCAATCCTGTTAGGCAAATACTCCAGGCTAGTTCCTTTCATGCTTAGTGATTACTAAATTAACCATTCAATATCAACTGAAACCTTAATGTGAAAGCGAGATGTGACATGTGAAATTATGACTCAGTTAATGTTTACAACTTCTAATCATGGATTAATAATTCACTTAACTATGAAATCTAACAGATACGGAATTCAAGAGTCATAAATCCAACATTATGTATCTTAAAAATCTAAATTAGGGATATCTGTCAAAATCACTTCGAATTTGTAGGAATTTTCAGAAAAATTTTTAAAAAAATTTCACAATTTTTGCTCAAGACCAAGAAAATACTGATTAGGAAACCTAATCTCCCACCCCCAACTTAAAATCTACATTGTCCTCAATGTAAAAGATATAATATGCAATGCACATGGGACAACGAAAGTAAATAAGAAGTGATGGGAGGATAGTACCTGGATAACGAATCGAGAGAAATTTTTCAAGAGATCGCTGGGAGAGAGCAGGTTAGTACAAGAGAGAAAGTAAAACAAAAATAACAAAAATAAAATTTTACCTATACCACTTTCGCAGGTGCTCTCGATTGCATTTAGCGTATGCAACAAGCCTTTAAACCCCTAGGTTACCCCTAGTGGATGAGCGTTAAATCCAGAATGCAAGATCACATGTTTGTGGGTAACATTACTGCAAACCCCCACGAGACCGTGTATGTCTGTCAATCTTGGTCCCTTGGAGTGTGTCCCATGCTTTGGTGAATTTGGAGCGTTAAATCCATGCATTTAGTATCCTATTTCGATCCAAGCTTGTAAAATCAACCTGCAACATCCACACGATTAAATCAGCCGTTAAACACTATTTTGCTCATAAATCCGGACAATATTTGGGGTCTAATATGCACTATTTGACCCTCAACACGTCCCAACTGTTGGAAGTTTGGGTGAGGAACGTGGCTTGAAATATGAATATATGACATCATCTCACAGGTTCTTCTAAGTACCACTCCAGTACCCGAGCCGGCTCAAACATTAAACTTCATGACAAGTCGAGTGAGCGCGTCGTCTAACTTCAAGCCCAGAAGTGAATATACGACATCACCTTCATTTACAAGAGTAGATTTGCCCTCAACATCCAATGTTAAAAACGTAAGTGAAAGCGACATTCTATTACCCGAGCAGGCTCGAACATCAGACTTCACCATCGGCCTTCCCATTATGCCTTTCGAGGATGTTGGTTTCACCAATGCAGACTTGTCACTGTATTCATATCCACTTGATGACCTAATTAATATAGTCGTTGGCCAAACATTTAAGGACAAGAGTCGGTGTAAGTATGTTTTGAGCCAATTTGTAATTCGCAACAACTTTCAATACAAGGTCTTGTATTTCACATCCAAGAAATTCACCGTGGCAAGTATGGAAGATAAGTGTGAATGGAGGGTACATGCATCTAGGGTAAATGATGCGGGGATATTCAAGATTAAGACTTACAAGTCCATACATACATACGGAATGTCATGAATGAAGAGCGATCATCAGCAAGCAAGCAGTAAGCTGGCCAGTGAACTGGTTGTCAATCGCATTAAGCAATGCCTGAGATTAAGGCGGAAGGACATTATATTCACAATTCAAGAGAAGTATAACATTCTTATTAGCTATAAGAAGTCATGACGCGCTAAAGAGAATGCAATCGATCGCGTAATAGAGTCTTATGAAGACTCTTACAAAGAACTCCCGATGTACTTGCATGAGTTGAGGATGGTGAATCCCGGAGACAGTGATTGCCCTGCTTGTGAATCAATAGATGATGAGGTTCGAGAGATATTTTTTTTGCGGTCGGACAGTGCCTTAGAAGTTTTCAAACATCTCTGCGAAGGGTCTTGACCGTTGACGGGACGCATCTAAAAGGTAAATACAAAGGTGTTCTATTCTTTGCCATGGCTTTGGATGGCGACAATCATATCTTTTCAGTTACTTTTGGTATCAGAGAATCAAAGAACAATAGTTGTTGGAACTGGTTCCTTACCTACCTCAGTGATTCGTTATGGGATCTACCTGGTCTTCTGATCATATCAGACTAGCATAAAGGTCTAAGTTCCCCAGGTCTTCCAAGCAGCAATCCATGGCTACTGTGCGTACCATATATACCGAAACTTGGTAGACATATTTAAAGACAAGTCATTAGAAATCCACTATTGGCAAGCTGTAAAAGGGCTAAGTTCGAAAAGTTAATGCATGATATCGAACTTGCCAACCCCTCGGTACATGCATGGCTAAGGGAAACAGGGTATGAAAAGTAGGCATCTTTGCACTTTCCAGGAAAAAGATTTAATTTGATCACTACAAACATAGCTGAGTGTGTTAATGCTCTATTCAAAGAAGCACGAGAATATCCAGTGACTATGCTGATAGAGACGATCAGAATGAAAATTCAAGAGATATTGTAGAAGAGAAGAGAATCAGCATCATTATTTGTTGGACCGTTAACATCGTGGGCCAAGAAATAATTAAATGATCTCATACCGAATGCACGAGATGTTTGTTGCCATGAATTTCTAGGGATGAATACTGTATTATGAGAGACTAAAATGATACTGTCAAACTCAATGAGTTTTCATGTACATGTTGCGAGTTTGAAGTAAAGAGATTTTCTTATTTTTCATGTTCTTTCAGCATGTATAAACTATAATCTTCCTCATTATTCGTATTACTCCCCATTGTACACGGCAAGGAATTACCAAATCACATATGAAGATTTCGTATACCTAGTACGGGACAAGAGTTAATGGGAAATTTCTTTTGGATTCAAGGAGTATTGTTTGAGTATCAAGTCCCCACTACAGACGATGTCAGCTGGAAGATTGAAGAAGGCACGGATCCTTTCCCATGGAGAGGAACGAACAACCAAAAAATGTGGACGTTACAAACAAACAGGGAATAAATGTCGGAGTTACAAATTTCCAATACCTCCGGAATAATGTAATTTGTAGTGCATTTTTGTAATACGACTATTAATGTTATACATTTTTTTGTAATATGACTATGAATGTTATACATTTCTTATAATATATATGTTGCTTTCTTTGAAATTGTGAATTTCTCACCACTACGATTCAAATTTCCAATAAGAAAGTCCTGTGACCAGTGTTCAAAGTATCGGTATCACCATAAGTTTTGTTGGTCAGGGATATGGAAACAATATCGATATCGTCAATAATATCGCTGATAACCGAAAATATCAGTATCGTTGGCCAAGGATACAGAAACAATATCGATACGTCGATAATATCACTAATAATCGGAAATATCGGTATCGCTACAAGTTTCGTTGGCCAGGGATATGGAAATAATATCGATATCATCAATAATATTGTTGATAATCAGAAATGCAGGCAATACAAGTGACGCCTAGAATTTACATAGTTGAAAATATTGGTAAAGCACCTTGTACTATTTACAAAACACACATAGCATATCATTGCATAGTTGCTTTATTCAAGAAGTCCTTAACATGAGTTTAAGCGACAATAAAGAATCATGCACCAGTTGTAAATTCAGAGTTCCGCTATAAGAACTATGAATTTTCTTTTCAATATTAAATAGAATTCAAAACTTTTGCTCTTGCCGTTGGGCCAGGATTGAAGGGCCCCTAACTCATTGGCTTTAGACATCCTGCTGTAATTTGGTATGAATTTAGACTTCCTGCTGTAACTACATGTACAAAATCCATTTTCAGAATTAAATCCGTGCCAATGAACAGAATCTTCAGAATTAAATCAATCAGCAACAAAATGAAATGGATCAAAAGATCAACAAATCAGGTCATCCTAAATCCTAAAATGGTATGTTCATTGGCAGGTTTGTATATAAAGGGCAATCAGAGTTAACAGTGAGAGGTGGTAGAAACTCAAATAGGTAAAAAATAGAATTAGAGTTATGCAGAAAGTTCATGCAAGAATCAAACATTAAGTGTCACTTATCCCATACGAAAAGCATGGAAGCACTACGCACTTTGAAAAAAATCATTGGGTGATTCTTGAAAGTAGCGTTGTCCACATCTAAAGCGTAATAGGGGTTAGTAACCCACTTAAGGCAGGCTACAAAAACTACAAAAATGGTGAAATCTAAATAGACCCATGTTGAATATAGAATTAAAAGAGCAAGTTTTGGCTTTTTTTGTAGGCAACCCGCTTGAAACTAATGAGTAAGATTGAAAACACTTCACGGTGAATTCGATTCACTTCATTCAATTCTCGGTGAATTCCATTCACTACGAGCTAATCACATGAATTGATTGGATGAATTGAAAATTGGTCACACCATATGAATGTTTAGAGTTATCAACATATAGGACAGACAAGGTACCATCAAATATCATCATTCATTCACTTAAAGGGAATAACCAAAATGATTACCCCAAGTTTGGGTAGTATAATCATCATCCAACAAAAGAAGAAGAAGCCCTTTAAGGACATACAATATCCAAAAAATAAAAAAAAACTTCTTTAACAACATTTTTCAACTAAGCATCAAGCGGGGCAAAAGGACCGGCTCCAGGTGGCACGTGTTATCTCGTCTACATGTGATCATCGATATCAGGTCCTGCAGCTTTTTCTCCACTCGCTCGAGTCCTTTTTGCGTCGCACCTACGATCTCCTCGATCTTTGACAATCATTCATCTTGTTGTCAAAGTTGACATATAATCGAGGTTCGATGCTCTCGGTGGCCAGCATGACGACGGGTAGTGGGACTGGCGAGAACGGAGCGTCATTGTGTTGTTGCCTCTCATCTCCAGTCTCTCCTGCCTAAGTGTCCATTGCTTAAGTCTCAGCTCCTTCAACTTCGGTTTCGCCCATAATATCATCATGATGACTTGCGGAAGAGGAAGCCGGTGTGTCAAGCAGAGCCATTCTTTTGATATTTAATTTGGTAAATTTGTCAGGCTCCTGAGGACGGTCACTGGTGGGAAGAAATCCAGCATGTCGGGAAAAAAGATAGATAAGATGAGGGAATGAAATGTACGTGTCTCTAGTGGATTGGATTGCTACGGCCAACTGATGCAACATGAAAGTAGGCAGACATAGTTCCACTCTTTGGCTGATGGCATAGAGAATCTCCAACATGAATGGGGTAAGATCAGACTTGTTGGTGCCCTTGGGATGGACGTTTGTAGAAAAAATTACGTGAAGAACGTGGAATTGTGCAGACATGTGGTTGCCACGCAGGGAATTACTCTCATGCCAAGAAATGTCTTGCCCATTGCAGAGATGTTTTGTAATTTTTGAACGAACTTCAAGTAAGTTGAAGTCGCACTCTGTAAAGCCTTGTGATTTTGTGGGAATTCCAATTAATTGATCGATAATGGCAGGAGTGATGTGAGTTGTGGTTTGGCCAATGGTGATATCTATGGCTGGGGAGTCAAATACTGGTGAATGACAGTAGGCTAAAAACCTATATATTTGTTCATTTCATGTCACTCCACCAAAGTCAAGCATATGAGACCAGCCAATGGCCTTAAGCATTGGTCTAATCCCATATGGAGCTAGACAGGACCTATCAACTTGTCTTTCATACTCCATCTTCCTTGCTTTAAAGTTTTCATATAGAGCCTCAGAAGGTGGTGGGACAGTAGGGATTTCAAGTATGAGTTCCGGATTATTTCTACGTGATGGAGAGACATTTTGGGTCGGTGGTTGAGCCGACTTTCGCCTAACAACTGTTTTGGAACGTTTTGGCCTGAGATTGGATGATTCTCCCTGATGAACAGATTTATTCTTTTCTTTTCTCATTTAGAGGAAGCCTCAGATGATATTCTTAAAGAAACTGAAGGGAAATCTATGAGATTGGAGAAAAGGATAGCAAATACTATTTACTAGCTAAAGAGAAATCTAGGAAAATCTAGGGTTTTGATTGATTGAACAACAAAAACAATTTACCAACCTTAAAAGCTTGGGAAAATGGCTCGAATGCACCTCCACCAACTTCTGGGAGTGGATGCATTATAGAGAAAGAAGGAAATGGAGTGAATGAAGTGAAGTGGAAGCGCGGTTTTATAAATACACACGTTTCTTCGATATATCGAAGGGAGTACAACAGTCGGAACAAAAGGTTTGGTAGTTTTTTCAAGGTCTTTATAATCGAATATACATCGATTGATATTGAAATGTCCTTCGATATATATTGAAGGTCACTCGATATCATCGAAAATTCATTTATCTAAACACGAAGTCTTTGGACAGTTTTTGGGTCTTTTTCGATATATCGAATGACATTTGATATATCGAAGAATATCATATCGAAGCGGCTACAATATGTTGTAAAATGCAGTGAATGGTTTAGTATGATAACATCGAATAGACTTCGATGTTATCGATAACTTAAGCTCAATATCATCGAGTAGTCTTCTATAACATTGAAGAGCACTTGATAATTTTACCTTTGACATCATCAATAAATTCAAGGTCTTTGTAATCGAGTAAACTTCGAGTTATATCGAACTATTCTTCGATATATCGAAGGTCACTCTATATCATCGAAAATTCGTTTTAAATGAACAAAAGGTCTCTCGATAATTTTGGGTCTTTTTCGATATATCGAAGAATATCATATTGAAGTGACTTCGATATATCGAAGAACACTTGGTAATTTTAGCTTTAACATCATCAATAAATTCAAGGTCTTTGTAATCGAGTACACGTTGATTGATATTGAACAGTCCTTCGATATATACCGAAGGTCACTCGATATCATCGAAAATTCGTTTATCTGAACATGAAGTCTCTGAAAAGTTTTGGGTCATTTTCGATAATATCGAATGACGTTCGATATATCGAACAATAGGATGTTGAAGAAGCTTCGATATATTGTCGAATGTAATGAGTGGTTTAGTACGATAATATCAAATAGGCTTTGATGTTATCAATAACTTAGTCTTCTTCGATAACATCAATAATTCATTTTAAATAAACACAAACTCTATGGACAGTTTTGGGTCCTTTTTGATATATCGAATGGAATTCGATATATCGAAGAATATCATACCGAAGCATATTCAATATATCATAAAATTCAGTGAATTTTTCATGAGACAATTGCTCGACGAAACTGATTTAGTTACGAAAACATTCGTTACTTAATAAAGAGACTCACTGATGATAACATCGAGTAGTTTTCGATGACATCGAAAGAGCCCTTCAAAATTGTTGCTTTTGTTCAAAACTTAAGGTCCATGAATTCGACTAACATTCAATGATATTGAATTGTAATCAAGAATTCATTTATACTAAACACAAGGTCTCTAAACAGTTTTTTCACTTATTCGATCATATTGAATTACGTTCGATATAGCGAAGAATTGTATATCGTAGGTTCTTCGATATATAGTGAAATTCATCGACTTCAAAATGAATTGACCGCGAAGTGAATGGAATTGACCGCAAAATGCGTGAAATGAATGGAATTGATGGTGAAGTGAAGGGAATTGATAATTATATATGCGGAATGATCCAATGCTTAAAACACAGTAAACTATAGAGATCAGAGTTGCATTCAGGCACTTGGACAGTCCACTTGCTCAATGTGGACTTTCAATTTGATACAACATTCATGGGACAACGCTAAATTAATGGCAATCAGACGGTCTGATATATACATAGGTTGACATGTTCTAGATAGGATTCTTAGGATTGATTGAATGATTCTTTGGAACCATATTGGATCCATAATTGGCCTCGATAAGTTGATTTCTCAATTTGACCGTGAAATGCATGGAAATGACCGTGAAGTGAAGGGAATTGACCGTGAAATACATGGAAATGACCGTGAAGTGAAGGGAATTGACCGTGAAATGTATTGAATTGACCATGAAGTGAAGGAAATTGATCGTGAAATGCATGGAAATGACCATGAAGTGAAGGAAATTGACCATGAAATGCATTGAATTGACCATGAAGTGAAGGAAATTGATCATGAAATGCATGGAAATGACCATGAAGTGAAGGAAACTGACCATGAAATGCATTGAATTGACCGTGAAAGAAATTGACCATGAAATGCATGGAAACGACTGTGAAATGAAGGGAATTGACCGTGAAATGCATTGAATTGACCGTGAAGGGAAGGAAATTGACCGTGAAATGCATGGAAATGACCGTGAAGTGAAGCAAATTAATCGTCAAATGCATTGAATTGACCG
The DNA here is from genome assembly GCA_037074715.1 of Magnolia kwangsiensis. NCBI lineage: Eukaryota > Viridiplantae > Streptophyta > Magnoliopsida > Magnoliales > Magnoliaceae > Magnolia > Magnolia kwangsiensis. The sequence continues at coordinate 171,531,608 of CM073571.1, forward strand.
TGAAGTAAAGGAAATTGACTGTGAAATGTATGGAAATGACCGTGAAGTGAAGGAAATTGACTGTGAAATGCATGGAAATGACCGTGAAGTGAAGGAAATTGATCGTGAAATACATTGAATTAACTGTGAAATGACCGTGAAGTGAAGGGAATTGACTGTGAAATGCTTTGAATTGATCGTGAAGTGAAGGGAATTGACCGTGAAATGCATGGAAATGACCGTGAAGGGAATTGGCCGTGAAATGCATGGAAATGACCGTGAAGTGAAGGGAATTGATCGTGAAATGCATGGAAATGACCGTGAAATGAAGTGAATTGACCATGAAGTGGATGAAATTGATCGTGAAGTGAATGGAAATGACAGTGAAGTGCATGGAATTGACCACGAAGTAAAGTAAATTGACCACAGAGTAAATGAAATTATCTAATACACAAACAAATAACCATTCATAATGAAATCACTATTAAGAAGACATCATTTACTACAAAATCATGACAAAATATACAAGACATTATGTACATCATTTCACCCTGAATGTTTTACAAGACATCATTTACAACAATTTACAATGTTTCACAAAATTTCACGATTTCTCTCATGCCTAAGACAAATATATCATATTTTGTGGTCACTCAGGCAATCATAGGTTGTTGAGTTCTTAAAGTTGGGAACGAATTCCTGCAAGTCTCTCCCTAACAAAATGATATCGTTGCACAAAATGTCGATATATTTCATGACAAAAATGCCACAATCATATCCGTTCGTCTGCTTTGGTATACAAGTCACTTCTCTGACTGTCTAAGTCTTTCCATCCAACGTAGACATATCTCCTACAGCATAGAATAATATAGGCAAGCTCTCCTTCATCAGCTCAATATATTTTTTGTATCGACTAAGTACCCTCAAATATAAACTGCCGAGTATAACGATATCTCGGTGTCGAAGGTGGATGACCATCAGGTACCAATGACTGTTGGCGTGGTTGACTGATACGTATGCCTATCCATATTTGACAAGATAAGATATCATTATAAACATTATAGAAATGGGTACACCTAGCGTTTATAACTTATAATGACACTATTACCTGTTCATACTACCGCATGGGCTTTTGCCCTTCACGATGTTTAACAATGTCATGAACAGTGAGTTTCTTCACTTTTAATAATGAACGCACTTCGTCACTGCCAATATCTAGATACATTCTCAATATTGACATTTGCATGTCGATACATGGCTATTACAGATAACATACCAAATTAAAACATATATCATAGAATGAAATAACATAATAATTATGATTCAATTCATACAGTTACCAGAAAAAATGTGGGGTAGAGCTTGCAGTCCTTTGTATATAAAGTAAGAAATGAACAGTGCCTTCTCTCCAAGAATTCGATGTACTTATCAATAACATAATCAATAAAGATGACAAATTAAGGTCTAGTCTAATATAAGTATTGAATAACCATATATGTATGTGTGTAAATGACTTACCACGCTATCAACCCATGCATTTTTCTCCTATATGGTCCTGAATCAAACAAATTCCACTAACTCTTCATTTGCATTATCCCAACTATTTAGTTCATGCAGTTCGTCCTCCGATATTACCCAAAATGGATCAATCTTGGCCTGGAAGGGTATCGAAGAAGTACACAGTTCTCTCAGTTTTTTAGTGTTGGCGGCGTTGCTTGGAGTTGTTTGAATGACAAAAATGGAAGTAAATGGAGAATGCTTGTAGATAGACGACTTCACCAACTTCTTCGTTCTCCTCTTATATACTAGAATGGAATGCAGTGATTTCTCACATATTTCAACACTTAACGCATCTGAGTGTTGAACATCCACCTCTTTGTTTCCCTGGTCCCTACCTTCCAATTCCTCATCCTCCTCAACAAACTCTTTTTTCTCCTTCTCTAACTCTTTCTCCTTCTAAAATGCATTTTCTCTATAAGAAACGCCTCCATCTACTTCTTCAACTCTACCTTACCCTCCTCCAACTCTTCCTTCTCCTTCTTCAATACATCATTTTTTATCCTCAATTCTTCCTTCTCCCTCATTAGTATTTCTCTCTCCATCTTCAAAACTGCCCTCTGATTCAGCTCTTTCTTCTCTAACTTCAAGGCTTCTTTCACTTTTAGCATTAGTTTCACCTCCTTGAGTACTACTTTTCTTTTCATCTCCATCGATTCTTCTCTCTTTTAGTGTGCGTTCCTCTAGCTTCAACTCCTCCCTATCTCTCTCCAATCGAATCCTCTCCGCCTTTAACTCCTCCCTCGATTCCTCAATCAATTGCAATCTCACTCCCTCTCCCTCTCCCTCTCCCTCATCACTACTCTCTTCCTCTCCCCATTCTTCTCCCTCTCCCTATCCCGATCTCTTCCATATCTTCATCAACTTCATCTTTATTGTCTTACAAAATGAAGCAATGTATGTATCAATTATATAACATGTCAAAGTAAATATAAAATATCAATATAAAAGAAGACTTTTGTGATATCTTATGTCAAATCTATCATGGACCAAACAAATGGCCTCCGTCTCCATCTCCTTAACGGTAGGCTCTAAGATAAGAACTATCTCAGTCTGTAAGAGAACATCTTCATTTTCATGTACAAAAACATATATATAGTTTAATGAGTGACCACTTAGCTTCATAGAAATTGACTTACATCTTCATTGTCTAGTATTTGATGAATCTTCTTACACCTCTAACCCTTCCATCCCCGATATTATACGAACCTTGAAAGTTGAGAGGAAACGTATGAAATGATACATTCTAGGAGAGCGGTACTCTCTCAAGGGCCCATATCTATTACAATGAAATGACAAGATGATCTTAAATAAATATAGTTTCGTATGAACTATAAATTAAAATAGATAAGGAAAGAATCCTTATTTGTAGGTGAAATATGCAATCAATGATATTGTAATGAAGCCCATGCGATGCCATTAAGGCACTCTCGATCCCTTCAATCATCGTTTGGAAGGTCAAACTACCCCAAGGGTAGATATTAAAGTCTTCCAACGAGTTCATAAGGTCGATAAACTCTGTACAACACATAATATTCGTATCGATTCTCCTAACAAACTACTATACACATAATATTAGGGTTACTTTCATGACATCTTCGTACTTATTGCTATCAACTATCCTATTGAACACTTCCTGTACATGTTTCTTTATGATAAAATATTCATTAAAGTATTTCTCTCTTATTAACTTCTTCGAACGATGGATATTGGGTATAGAGAAGTCACCAATCTTCAGCCCTGTTATTAAGGTGAAATCTATTTCGAAAAATTTTACATGGTTCCCATGTATCTCAAATACAAGATTGCCTATATATCTCTCAATAAGTGAGTGAAACAATGCTCTTATAAACCTAAATAATGGAATGTGTAATAAAAATGAGAATAGGGTCTGCCTAAATATATTTAATCTACCATTATTCTTCTCCAAACCACTCTTCACGCTATCAAACCACCATGTCAAAGAACATTTGCATGACAAGGTGGGGGTCGACTCACCAAATCCCTTATGCAATGATTTATCATCTGCAAAGATGAATTGAAAATTATATCAATGATAACATTTAATATTTAATGAAGCATAATGTGAAACTTGACTTGTTGTGATGAAAAATCATAAAGTATGGTGTGAGTTTGCCGAGTCGACGGTCAGTTTTTAGCGAATTCCAAATGAAAGTACAAGACTTATAAGTGAATTTTCACAAGTTTTGGGCCTGTTTCACTCATTTGTTAGTCAATTTCATGAAGTTGTCTGTAAATTTATACAAGGTTGTCGGTCAAAAAGATATCAATATCAAGCAATTATCAGTCATTTTAACGAATTCCATGTCAAAGTGGTCGACTCATAGGTGACATTCAACAAGTCTGCAGCCAATTTCACTAAGTTATTGATCAATTTTCCGACTTATATATTGCATTTTAGCCTAAGAACGTTGTGAAATTGACCATGAGTGAATTTGACTAAGGACTGAAAATGACCGTTAAGTGAAGGGAATTGGCCGTGAAATGCATGGAATTAACCATGAAGTGAAGGAAATTGTCTATGAAATGAGTAGAATTGACTGTGACATGAAGGGGATTGTCCGTGAAATGCATGAAATTGACCATGAAGTGAAGGAGAATCGCCGGAAATGACCGTGAAATGTATGGAATTGACTGTGAAGTGAAGGGAAATGACCGTGAAATGAATGGAAATAACCGTGAAGTGAAGCGAATTGACTGTCAAATGCATGGAAATGACCGTGAAGTGAAGGGGATTGACCGTGAAATCCATGGAATTGACCGTGAAGTGAAGGGCAATCATCGGAATTGACCATGAAATGCATGGAATTAATCGTGAAGTGAAGGGAATTGATCGTGAAATGAATGGAAATGATCGTGAAGTGAAGCGAATTGACCGTCAAATGCATGGAAATGACTGTGCAGTGAAGGGGATTGACCATGAAATGCATGGAATTGACCGTGAAGTGAAGGGGAATCACCGGAATTGACTATGAAATGCATGAAATTAATCGTAAAATGAAGAGAATTGATCGTGAAATGAATGGAAATGACCGTGGCATGAAGGGGATTGTCTGTGAAATGCATGAAATTGACTGTGAAGTGAAGGGGAATCGCCGAAAATGACCGTGAAATGTATGGAATTGATCGTGAAGTGAAGGGAAATGACCATGAAATGAATGGAAATGACCATGAAGTAAAGTGAATTGACCATCAAATGCATGGAAATGACCGTGAAGTGAAGGGGATTGACTGTGAAATGCATGGAATTGACCGTGAAGTGAAGGGGAAACGCCGAAATTGACCGTGAAATGCATGGAATTAACCATGAAGTGAAGGGAATTGACCATGAGATGAATGGAAATGACCGTGAAGTGGAGCAAATTGACCATCAAATGCATGGGAATGACCGTAAAGTGAAGGGGATTGACTGTGAATGCATGAAATTGACCGCGAAGTGAAGGCGAATCACCAGAATTGACTGTGAAATGCATGGAATTAACCATGAAGTGAAGGGAATTAACCATGAAATGAATGGAAATGATCGTGAAGTGAAGGAAATTGACTGTGAAATGCATGGAATTGACCAAGAAATGAAGGGAATTGATCGTGAAATGAATGGAAATGATTGCGAAGTGAAGGGAATTGATCGTGAAGTGAGTTATATGTTTCTTGCAGTTGTGAGTCAAATTTCACTTAGTCCTCAGTTAATTCCATTTACTTTGCTTTCATTTTAAGTTAGTTCACGGTCATTTTAAGTTAGTTCACGGTCAATTTAACTCAGATCATGGTCATTTTAACTAAGATCACGGTCATTTTAGCTCAGTTCATGGTCATTTTAGCTCAGTTCGCGGTCATTTTAGCTTAGTTCACAGACCTCATCAATAAATCAGTGGGTCCTCAGTCTATTAACTCAGTCGGTGGTCAGTCTCTTTCACTTGTTCTTCATTTAGTTTCACATCTCATTTCATTCTTTGTTTCAAAAACCCTCAATGTGGGCCAGTTGAGCATTGAATTTGCTCATTTATCAGGACCTGCCATACCATTTAGTGTTTAAAAAAATGAAAATGGATTGTGCACGGTGCACATATATAGTATGATATGCAGTGGGGTCCACAAAAAGAAAGCAGGGATTTGAATATACTTGCCGTTCGAAGCTTCTTAGATGGGGGGACCATTTTTGTCCTATCTTGGGTTCACAAAAGTCGAAAATGACGTGTGTGGGTTGTGTATTCTTGACCAGATAAAGGAAAAAAAAACAGTAAATTGAGGGTTTTACTGCTAGGGTAGACAGTTACGGAGGGGAAGAGGTAATCAAAAAATGAGATTCTTCGGTTAGGATGAAGGATCAGGGAAAGGAAAGAAGAAAAAACCTAATTTTCGAAGGAGATGCGGCTGGCAGCGTTCGAAGGTGTGTTTGGTATAAAGCAGGGGAATTTTCAACCTACGAAAAGTTGTCCGTACAGTTGGGGCTTATTATGGGGAGCTAAAAATAAGTGGGCTTAAAAAGGTTATTGGGCCATAAATGGGTTGTACTGTAGGAAATTTCTCCATGAAAAAAAAAGGACACGGATTCGATACCGATAATGTCAGTAGCGAAGTGACATCACCAAGCTCTGTAGGCCACCATAATGTATGTGATGTATCCGTACCATCCATTTGTTTGGAGAGATCGTTTCATGGCATGAGAGAAAGAATTGGGAGAAATTTAGGACTGTGGACCCCACCTTTTATCTAGCTGTTTTTATGAAACAATACAAACTTTGTTTTGCAACGTAGACCTGCACGTGTGGAGACCGAATTCCAAGATGAAAATACCCCTCCTTTTCACTGCCATGGCTTTTCCTTTCCCTTTCAACTGTTTCCTTTTCCTCTCCCTTTCCACTGTTGCTTCACTACCGTTACTTTCACCCCCTTTCCTCACCCCGTTAGAAAGACCAAAAAAACCCTTTTGGTGGGCCCCCCTTATCAACATTTCGCCTTCTTCTGAAAATGGTCAGTCCAGTGAAGAAAGCACGCACCACAAGTACATTTTAAACTCAGTTGGGCCCACATTAAATGTATCAAGTATTGGAAACGGATTGGCTACTCCCCCTGACACCAGCCCCGTGGCTGGTGGTCGGTGCTCTGTGGGCCCCACCATGATGTATGTGTTTCATCCATTCCGTTGATCCATTTTTAAAGTTCATTTCAGGGTTTCATCCTAAAAATAAGAGATATAAATCTTAGATGTACCACAATACAGGAAAACAATAGTGATTGGATATCCATCATTTAAATCCTCCTGAGGCCCACTGTACTGTTTATTTGAAATCCAATTTGTTTATTATGTCATAAAGACCTAGATGAAGGCTAAAAACAAAGATCATCTTGATCCAATACTTTTATAGCCACCAAAAAGTTTTTAATGGTCGATGTTCATTAAACATTGTTTCCTGTAATGTAGTCCAATTGAGATCAGGATATACCTCATTTTTTGTATAATATCATAAAATGATATATAAAAATAGATGGACGGCATGGTTGAAACACATACATCATGATGGGGCCCACAGAGCACCGAACACCAGCCATTGGCTACTGGCAGGGGGAGTAGCCAATCTGTTTCATGTAGTATATCCACGCCGTCCATCCATTTTTCTATCTAATTTAAGGAGTTAAGCCCCAAATTGAAGCATATCAAAATATTAAGTGGATCATACCACGGGAAACAGTGGGCATAATGATTTTCTAGTTTGCCCCACTTAATTTCATATTTGCTGGAAGTGCATAGGTGGATGTATAGCATACTTTGTAATTTTGGTGGATGATGAAATGAACTTTATACTTTGTCCCACCATATTTTCAATTTGTCTCGCTTAATTTCCAGTTTGTCCCGCTCAATTTTCCGTTTGTCCCCCTCAATTTCTAGTTTGACCCGCTCAATTTCTAGTTTGTCCCACTCAATTTCCAGTTTGGTTCGTTAAATTTCGAGTTTGGCCCACTCAATTTCCAGTTTGTCCCGCTCAATTTCGAGTTTGGCCCACTCAATTTTAAGTTTGTCCCACTCAATTTCCAATTTGACCCGCTCAATTTCCAGTTTAGCCTATAGTATATCCACGCCGTCCATCCATTTTTCCATCTAATTTAAGTGGTTTAGCCCTAAATTGAAGCACATCAAAAGATCAAGTGGATCATACTACGGGAAACAGTGAGCATAATGATTTCCACCGTTGAAACCATAGTGGGCCCAACAGTGATGTTTGTTTGTTATCACATCTTACTTTTTAAAGAATTATATGAATGAACCACTTCGAATATAGAATAAGTAGCCTAACGTACTTTTTTATTGTCATATAAATTAGCTTACCTAATTACTATTTGTGAACAAAAAAAGAGAGAGTCTATATTCTTTAGCGCACATATAAATATCATGATCAATTATATATTTCAAATTATGCAAAATCTTTTTCCCTACTTGTAGATGAATCTAACTTAGAAATTTCATGTGGTAGTTAAGTAATTCCACAATATGCAACATGTTTAGACAACCTGAAGCCCTTTAGGATTTATTAGATTATTTTTCTTGTCGTTGCTCAATTTCAACGTAATTTCCATGAGTATGCACACTAATTTATAATTTTTCATCTCAAAGATTTTTAGAGTTTTATGATTATAGGTGTTCTCAAATGTAAAAATTACATCATCTATTTAATTTATCCTAATTCAAGATAATATACCATAAGACTCATATTTGTCATTTCAATTTTACGAAGTAGCCTTAATAAACTCATCAACCATAACACTATCATTGTTTGTGAATATTAGATCTCCAATGTATAAGGATGTCAATGATACATCACTATGGTCATTGTGTTAACACAGATAACATGGTCATTAGGATAACTTGTTTGTTTGTTATCAAACTTATTCATAAGATTATACATACATTGTTTTCAATTATGTCTGATTTTGTCCACTATGTTTATCTTATGAATTTTATGTTTGATATGTTTTTCAATTCATCTCTGTATGCGACGAATATTTTGTGGTAATTTCCAACCCAACATCTAGGTGTACACTGATATGGTGGTTTGATAAGGTGAAGGGTGGAGTGGAGAAGCACGATAGTCGGCTAAATTTGTTTAGGCAATCCTCTTTCTCGTTTCTATTGCATATTACATCATTTAGATTTATAGGGGCTCTATTTCACCTTCTTTTTATAAGATACAAAGGTGATCTAGTATTTGGGATCAGGGGGAGGTGATTGTAGTTTATTGAGATGGACTTCGCCCTCATTATTGGTCTTAAGACTGGAGATCTTACTGTACCAAAGATTTCTTGCACTACGAGTATATTAAGAGACAAATACTTCAAAAAATATCCAGTATTAAAGAAGCACCAAATGGACGTGTTTGAGAGATCCGTAACTATAGGGTCCTACTGACCCTAACTCATTAGCTTTTTTTTTTTCGTTGTAATCCCCATGACATTTTGTGGGTCCTATTATGAGGTATGTGTTATATCCAAACCGTTAATCTATTTGAGGAGCTCGTATCAAGTCTTGAGACGAAAAATAAGATAGATCTAGCTATCAAGTGGACCACACTGTAAAAGGCAGTGGAGGATCAAATGTCTACTATTGAAACCCTTTTAGGGGTCATACAAGTTTTGGATCATTATGAAATTTATTTTTCCTCTTCATCCAGGTCTTTGTGACCTTATGAATAGATTGGATGGAAAATATATGTTATGGTAGGCCTACAAAATTTTTAACGGTGAAAATCATTTTTTCCGTTGCCCTTTGTGGTGTAGTCCAGTTGATCTTTGGATATGATTCTTTTTTAAAAATAAAAAATAAAATTTTTTATAGTGCTTCCAAATGATCTCGAAATATGGATGAACGTTGTGGATATAATAAATACATAACTGTGGGGCCCATGTAACTTTGATCTCTTTTGAGCGGGGCGAACATGAAATTGAGCAGGGCAAACTAGAAATTCAGCGAGACAAACATGAAATTGAGCTAAGCAAACTAGAAATTGAGCAGGGTAAACTGAAAATTGAGTAGGGCAAACATGAAATTCAATGGGGCAAACATGAAATTGAGCGGGGCAAATCGAAAATTGAGCGGGACAAACATGAAATTGAGCGGGGCCAACGAGAAATTGAGTGAGGCAAACATGAAATTCATCGGGATAAACCGAAAATTTAACGGGGCAAACATGTACATTAAACAAATACCTTTTTTTTATATATAGGTTTTTACATTACTTAGAAGGTGTTTGATAAAACACCTGTAAAACCATTGTATTTGTTTGTAAAACAATGAGTTTTTTATGTTTGCCATGCTTAAAGGAGATCAAAGTTACATGGGCCCCACAGTTATGTATTTATTATATCCACAACGTTCATCCATATTTCGAGATCATTTGAGAGCATTATATATATAAAAAAAGAATCATATCTAAAGATCAACTGGACCACACCACAAAGAGTAGCGGGAAAATTGATTTTCACCGTTAAAAATTTTGTAGGGCCCACCATAACATATATTTTCCATCCAATATATTCATAAGGTCACAAAGACCTGGATGAAAAGGAAAAATAAATTTCATAATGATCAAAAACTTCTGTAATCCCTAAAAGGGTTTCAATGGTATACGTTCAATTCCCCACTGCTTTTTACAGTGTGGTCCACTTGGTATCTAGATCTGTCTTATTTTTCGTCTCAAGCTTTAATTCGAGTTCGTCAAATAGATGGATGGTTTGGATATAACACATACCTTATAATGGGACCCACAAAATGCTGTGGGGATTACAACAAAAAAAAGAAGCTAGTTAGGGTCAGTGGAACCCTATAGCTACGGATTATAACCGTAACGATAAATGTAGCTTTGATATATCGAAAGTCTTTCGATATTATCAAAAAAGTCCAGAACTGTCCAACGAGTTTGCCTAAAAAATTTTGAAATTTTCGAGACACTATGGTTACGGATTATAACCGTAGCCAGATTGCGCGGGCATAGTGCCGCAATGGTCTGTGTTTTTTTTTTTTTGTTGCTTTTATGGGTACCATCATGAGGTTTGTGTTATATCCAAACCGTCCATATATTTGGTGAGCTCATATTAAGGCTTGAGACGAAAAATAAGATAGATCTAACTATCAAGTGAACCACATTGTAAAAGGGAGTGGGGAATTGAACGTTTACCATTGAAACCCTTTTAGGGGTTATAGAGGTTTTGAATCATTATGAAGTTTGTTTTTCCTCTTCATTCAAGTCTTTGTGACCCTATGAATGAACTTAGATGGGAGGAATTCTCACAAACATCACAATTGGCCCCTAAAGGTTTCTAATGGTTGACACTCATTCAACAGTGTTTCCTGTAATGTGGTACACTTGAGATTTAGATATACCTCATTTTTCGTCTTATATCATGAAATGGCGTGGAAAAATATATGGACAGAACGGATGAAAAGCATACATCATGAAGGGCCCACATACGACGGATCAACCGCCATTGGCTGGTGGCACGGGGAGTGCCCAATCCGTTTCGTGAAAAGAGGGAGATTTTCGTCCTCAAATTCGCTGTCCGTACGAGCAGCTCTTAAGTTTCCATAGTTTGTTTTGTTTCAACAAATGGATAAAAGGTGGGATCCACAGTCCCAAATTTATCGAGAATTGGATATATCTACAGCTCGAGTGGACCCACCACAGAAAACAGCGGGGCAGTGACACCCACTGTTGGAACATCCGTACGACTATCATGATATATTTTTTAAATCTAAGCTATTCATTAGTTAACATAAAGATAAGTGAAGGGAAAACACGAATATCATCTTCAACGAAAGTTCCTATACCCTGAGGGCCTGTTTGGCCGGGCAGATCCCATGGTATTAGGAGGGATGGAATCAATTTTAAGGTAATGATGGTAGTGTCAGTGGATTGTCTTGTGATCCATGGGATTGCTTATATCCCAAGACAAGTTCACTGGGCCTGTTTGGCACTCTCTGCATATCCAGGATTTTACCTTCCAATTCATCCAACTAACGGATTGGATCAATTTTAAGGTAATGATGGTGATGTCAGTGGATTGTCTTAAGATCCAGGGGATTGCTCATATCATAGGACAAGTTCACCGGAACTGTTTGGCTCGTCATGCCTATCTCAGGATATTGCCGATTCCATCCCTCCTAATCCCGTGGGATCTGCCTGGCCAAACAGGCCCTAAAAGGTTTTGAATGGTGGGTATATGTCCTCACTGTTTTCTATGATGGGTCCACTTGAGCTGTGTATATGCTTCATTCTTTGGATCGTGCCATAAGATGATCTCTTCAAATGGATGTACGGTGTAGATATAACACATACATGATGGTAGGGTCCACACGACTTGATGACGTCACTTCAGCAGCTGATATTGTCAGTATCCAATCCGCGTCCGCACAAAATAAACACATTAGGTGGGGCCCACGGAGCACTGTTCAGTAGCCACCTCGCTGCTGGCAGCGTAAGTTGGCCATCCGAGCCGCAGGAAAGGAGAAAAAAAAAAAATAGATACTCTGGTAGAGAGTGATCGATGATTCTAAGGTACTTAGAAACTGCATACACGTAAAGATACAGAGAACTTAATCCGTCCAAATATTTTTTTCTACGTTTATGTTGATCAAAAATCAAATTTACATTTAGTTAATCATCATATTATTAGATTAAATGAACAGCATCCAATGGTTCTATTTCAACAAACAAGTGTCCACGAATCAGAGGTTTGGATTATTCAGATAAGCTTATTTCAGTAGTGTGAATCAGCAACAGTGGATTCCACAATATAGACGGTTTAACATAAGTTAATTTATGCCACGTGTAAACATTTTGAGTGCCTGCGTATCAAGCGTCATACGTTGCGTTGCGTGAGTACATATCACATAATTCCAACTGAGAGTAATCCGCTTCTGTTTGGCCCATTCGCCGTATTCGAATCCGTACCCAACACAGTCTCTCCTGTTACTACATGAAGCTCTCTCTTCCCTCTATCACGACCGTCCGATCTTTTTGTCGTCGGAGGTTTGGGAAATGAAGAGGTGTAGGAATGGGGAGGTGTGGGATTTCGAGGAGGAAATGCCGATATCGCCAGAGGCGTCGGATGTGATACTGGGCCTTGATGGAGGGACAACATCCACCGTCTGTGTTTGCATGGCAATGCCTTTCTCCGACCGTCTGCCTGACCCTCTTCCTCTCCTCGCTCGCTCTGTCGCTGGCTGCTCCAACCACAACAGCCTCGGAGGTATTCCTTTCCATCTCCGCAGTTGGATTTCTGATTTTATTTTTTTTTTCCTTTTGTTTTGAATGGTTTTAGTATGAGTGTCTTTTTCTATTTTGAATCTAGGCCGTTGGATTTTTTGAGTGTTTGTGTGGGTTTTGGTATAGTTTTTGTTCACCTGGGGACTACATCTCCACCGTTGGATTGCTATACTTCTTTTTTCCGTTTTTCTTTTTGTGAATATGGGCAGTTGGGTCTTCAGTGTTTGTGTGTGTTTTGGTGTTCTGGTATTCATCTGGGGATTTTGAATTTTGAATGCTTGTTTGGATTTTGGTCTTTTTAATTTAATTTTTTTTATTTAATTTTAAATCTGGCTCTTTTGGTTTTTGAGTGAGTGCATGGATTTTGATATTGTTCTACTATCTGGGTTTTTCATTTTTTATGTTTGCGTAGATTTTGATTTTGATTTTGACTTTTTTCTTTCCTTCTCAGGATTTTGAATTTTGAATGCTTGTTTAGATTTTGGTCTTTAAAAAAAATTTGGGTTATTATTATTATTATTTCAAATCTGGGTCTTTTGGCATTTGAGTGTCTGTATGGATTTTGATATTGTCCTACTATCTTTTTTTTTTTTTTTTTTTGAATGTTTGAGTGGATTTTGATATTTCTTTGATCATCCGCGGATTTTGAATTTTCAATGCTTGTTTGGATTTTGGTCTTCTTTCTTTTAAAATCTGGGTCTTTTAGTTTTTGAGTCTTTTATGGTTTTGATATTGCTCTACTATCTGGGTTTTTCAATTTTGAATGTGTGTGGATTTCGACATTTTTTTGGTTCATTTGGGGATTGTAAATTTTGAATATTTGTCTGGATTTTGATCCTTTTCTTTGTCTGGGTCTTTTTCTTTTAATTTTTTTAATTTTTTTTTTAAATTTTTAAATTTTTAAAATTTTTTTTTGTTGTTGTTTGGGTTGTATCAATTTTGATATTGCTTTACCATCTGGGTTTTTCAATTTTGAAGGTTGTGCAGTTTTTGGAGTTTTTATGTAGATTTTGGTCTGTTTTTCCATCCGGGAGTTTTTCCATCTGGGGTTTTCATTTTTGAAGGTTGTTCAGTTTTTGGATTTTGATCTGCTTCCTAACTAGGTCGTTTGGTTTCTGGTTCATTGTGCGGATTTTGATTTTTGCTTTTCATTTGGGTCTAATACTTGTATGGATTATGGTATGTATTTTTCTTTTTCCATCTTTTTTGTTCCATTTTTGAGTGTTTTTGTGGATTTTCATATGCTTCTTCTTCTTCTTCTTCTTCTTATTATTATTATTATTATTATTTATTTATTTTTCTATAGTTATGAATGTATGTGTGGCTGGTGATGTTTCTACCTGGGGTTTGAATGTTTTTGTAGATTTTGATTTTGTGTTTTCAATTTGGTCATTGATTTATAAATGTCTGTGTGGTTTTTTAATTTTATTTTACTAACCAGTTTTTTTTTTTTTTTTAATTCATCGTGTATGAATTCCAATTTTCATCTGGGTGATTCCATTTTTTGAATGTTTGCGTGGATTTTGAATATGGGCAGTTCCATGCTTGAATGTTTGGTGCAGTCTCATATTATATGTTTCATCTTTTGGGTTGCTTGATTTTTTTTTTTCTCTTGCTTCTGTCTCTATCAGCCTGTTGTTTGATTTTCGCATGTTTTTGGTGGATTTTGATTGGTTCTTCATCTGGGTTTTTCAATTCTGGAATATTCAGCTGTATTGTTTGATTTTTTAACATTATGTGGATTTTGATTCCTTTGCCACATTTGTGTCTTCTTTTTTCCTTTTTGATGGAAATTTGAATGTTGTCTTTTGATCTTATTTCCTGATTTGGTTTCTGAATTTTTATGTGGTTTTGTCTTTTGTATCTGATTTTATGTATTGAGTGGTTTCATAGTCTATATCTTAGTTATGTGTGTTGTTTTATTTTGTTTACTTATTTTTTTTGGAAATATTTTTATTTTGTTTACTTGTGCAGGTTTATTAACTTTTATATGGTCTTGCCTCTAGAATTAATTACTTTTTGGATTGTGAGTTTGTTTCTTCTTCTTCTTCTTTTAAATATTTTAAGTCGTCTTTTATATATGATTTTTCATTTTGGTATTTGTTGGATATGAGTTTGTGGTTAGTTTCATCCCACTTTCCATTTTCTCTCATAATGTAAATTTTGAATTTTGAATTCAAGGAATAAGATTGGCATAAAGGAGAAAGATCAGATGAGATATAGATTAGCCCTATCGCATCCAAACTGCTCCCATATCCTCTTGAACCGAGAGAGTTTCAAGAGGGAAACGGGGTGAGCTGAATAATACCCATTGTCGCCTTTAGGTGATTTAAACCAAAGATCGGATGAGATATAGATTAGCCCTATCGCATCCAAACTGCTCCCATATCCTCTTGAACCGAGAGAGTTTCAAGAGGGAAACGGGGAGAGCAGAATAATACCCATTGTCGCCTTTAGGTGATTTAAACCATTGATTGTGTCCAGTGAGGCCATTTAACTGTAGAATCAAAAGGGTGATTAGATCATCCCTGCTCCTGTTGTAGTAGTTAGGTAGACCTTAGATGTAGGATGTCCATCTTCGGCTTTGTGCGAAAGTCCCTAAAATGTGTAGATATCATTGGATCCCGTGAATCCAACCATCTGGGTCTTTCAAGTGGTACCGGAGTGAACTATGGTGGATCTTTGATTTGTGTGGACGAAAATTTAGGTAAGCGGTCCTTTTCCCATAAATCTAAAATTTTATTATTTATTGTTTTTTTTTTTTTTTTTTTCCATATATCGAATGTTATACGCCCCACTAATGAGAAATGATAAAAAGGGAAGGGAGAGGAAAATTAGCTTTGAAAAAAAGAGCATTACAAGAAGAGAGGGGGGGGGGGGGGGGGGGGACCAACAACTCTTAAAGCCCCCCCGTTGAGATTCCACAATCGGCAATAGTTGTCGCAGTGTTGCCCTCCCCCTTTGCTCCTCTCTCTCTTTCTAACCTCCTTGTCTCTTTCTCCTTTGTTTCCGGTGGAAAGCTACTTCAACTGGCAGCAATCCTTTAAGCCACACTCCGCCCTCTCTCTCTCTCTCTCTGACCAATTTTGTTCCCTTCCCCTTCCCCCTTTGTTCTTCTCTCTCTTTCTCCTTCGTTTTCAACGGAAAGCCGCTGCGACAACCATGGTTGTTGAGGGGTTCCCTCTTCTTTCTTCTCTCTGTTTCTCCTTCGTTTTTGGTGGAAAGCCATTGTGATAGGCAACCGGCAATGGTGGCACCAATAACCCTTCAAACCCCCCCTCCCTCCCCTCAAGATGCCACCGTTAGTATAGCCGTTGTTGTGGCGGCGACAACCATGGGCGCCACTGCCCTCCCCCTTCACTCCTCTCTCTCTCTCTCTCACTCTAATCTCCCTACCTCTTCCTCCTTTGTTTTAGGTGGAAAGCTACTTCAACAGGCAATTGATTGCCACGACACCAACAAGCCTTGAAGTCCCCCCCCCCCCCCCCCCCCCCCCCTGCCGCGCACGAGATGTAGCAACATCCCCTTTAGTTGGCTTTCCCTTGTAGTTTGAGAGGAGACAATAGCTATGGCTTTCAAAATCTTTAAAAAATGGTTTTTCTTTGAAACCCTAGAGAGGGAGAAGAAGAAGAAGAAGAGTTGGGCTTGGAAGTGGGCTTGCTTGTGTTTGGGCTCTTTTAGGAGTGTTTTCACCATTTGATTAGGCCCAAAACTCTTGTACATGATCGGCCCCACTTAATAAAGCATGTGGACAACCATTGTTGCTATTTAATTGTTGTCCATGGCCTCCTTTATCAAGTGGGCCCAAATATTAGCTCTTGCTCATTAACCCTTTACGTGACATTTTAATGGTTTTTGTAATGTCATTATTATGCCAATTTTATGCTATAATATGCAGACAACGTATGCTACGATATGGGGACCAACGTATGCTGTCCACAGGCATCTGGACAACACAAGTGGGCCCCATATTTGTATGTAAATCGAAATGGGCCCAAATGAAAGCCCATTGTCATTCTCTAATCAAGATTGAGTGAATCTTGTTGTGGCCTTTAATCGACCATTTGTGGGCTAATTTAGGACTTGACCTGAGAAATGACTTAGGGCATGTTTGGATTATTAATTACATCGGTAATGTAATGTAAAAGCGTTCATCATTACAATTTTACTACGATTCTTTAAACACGTGATTTGATGTTCAAATGCAGATGTATTAAGAGATAGGTAAAGGAATTTGTAATCATCGCAATTTTACACTACATTGCAGTGGAAACATCCTATCTAAATATACACATCAATGTATTTTTCTCTATGATTTGACATTGAAGTAATGAAAAAGTATCATCACTACGGTTTTACCACAATAAACCAAATAAGGGAAATTGTCGGTCAAATGCAATGTTTTCAAGAGACCGGTAAAGGAGTTTGTAATCATTGCACTTTTACAGTATATTATTAACGTAATTCGCAATCCAAACATGTCCTCAGGGTTTTTCGTCGAGATTTAATCAATGAGCAGTCTATTTTTGTGATTAATAGTCCGGATCTCCTATAATGATGATGATTGATGTATAGATTAAGAATAAAAAGAATTAAATAGTGAAATTTTGGATTCTATGAACATAATAATGAATTTTGATATGGTGATCATGATATATTATGTGGTAATGTGAGGTAGACCACACATTTTATGAGATGATGCCAAAAATGTGTGACCCAGCATGATCTTTTGCTTTAAATATTAGTAATTGCATGTGTGCGTGCATATGAGTGTAAGTCCTACTATTTAACCCGTCTACCACATATCCTACTATTTAACCCATCTACCACATTGATCATGGATCCACTAGTGATCAGATTCATCGTCAATCGCAATGATCAATGTTGATGATCGGATCCATCATCAATAATGATCGTTAACATTGATGGTCGGATCCATCATCAATGGTGATGATTGATTCCATTAGTAAGATTAACATTAATTTCTGCATAATGTGTAACAATGTTGATGACAAGGTATTCTGTATCGGTAACGGTCACCACCATTACCGATACGGGTGTCAGCCATAACGGCTGATGCGGGGGTGTAACGACCGTTATGACCCCCACAATGGTTGAACAATTTCTTTTGTCCAAAAAATTCTGAAAAAAATTATAGAAAATCAAGAATAATGTAAATATTTCAAATATGTATTTATTTTTTGTTTTGAACATGTTTATGGTAGTGTAATGGTCCACTCTTTGGTGAGAGTGTTGTATCAGGTTGTCTAGTGAATTCTTTAATATGATTATGTATCTAACATTTGCATATCACAATCAAGCATTAGAACTAGAAATCAGAAAAATGCATAAATATTGTTTTTTCAATTTTTTTTTGAAAAAAAGGCCCTCAGAGATTTTATTGCTCAGATCACTTCAATCCACAATTTTAATCTTAAAAGCTATAGTAAGAGTGGTTGAAATCTGTTGTAAAATGATATAGGAGAGTTTTTGGAATGAGAAAAATGAAAAAGAGGAGAAAATTAATTTAAATAGAAAAAAAAGTGATCGTTTTTCGACCGTTATGGGAGTAACGGTCGTTATGCCCTGTAACGACCTTTACAACTACTGTAACGGCTGATACAGTCTCAAAACATTAACTGCCCCTTTTCACCCCTGTATTGCATTATGGTTGTGACCGTTACCTATACTTATCGGCCTTTACGGGTGTATCGTAAGGGATACGGAACACCTTGACTGATGATGCAAGACAATTAACCACTTGCTCTAAAAGCTCGAGTCTCAAACATGAGACCTCCCCCGTGGGCCCCGCCCACCCCGAGTGTGCCTCTACATCCCACAGGCAACCCCACTCGAGGCCGGTGTGAAAACTTCCCTGCATTAATCCCCTCTGGTGAGGAGTCTCGAACACTAGACCTCCCGCTCTGATACCAATTTGATGCAAAACAATTAACCACTTGCTCTAAAAGCTCGAACTGTTAGAGCATGGCGAATTAATCCCTTTATCTCATAGCCCAGGTCCCACATCTCATGGGTTAAGACCTCGGTTGAACCCCCCTCATGGGCCCCAAATCACATGGGTATTGCTTCACACGGGCTGCCCACCCCGAGTGTGTCCCCGCATTCCACAGGCTACCCCACTCGAGCTCGGTGTGAAATGCGCATTAATCACCCCTGGTGAGGAGTTTCGAACATGAGACCTTCCCCGTGGGCCCCGTCCACCCCGAGTGTGTCCCTGCATCCCACAGACGACCCCACTCGAGCCCGGTGTGAAAATGCCCCTGCATTAGCTGATGATTAATGCTAATACATTTGATCATAGTTAAGTAGTGATATTTATACGATGTAGAGATGACCACCAAAACATTAATCTTTGAGCAACTTAAAAGGTCACTAGTTTGATGGTAACAACTATGAAGATCGGTCCTGAGCTGTGAGATTCCTTCTAAATAGGGCTAATATTTCGCATACTGTGGATGAAGTTCAAGAGGAGCCTATATTGGCCAAAAATAGCTAACTCAATAGCACATAGGGATGCGATGAAGCATTTTGTCAAGTGGTGTAAGCAGAATTGCTTAGCCCATAACGCCCTGATAACACCACGTACAAAGAGCTAATACCCATGCATGAGGTGCATGAGACCACTAAGGGAATATGGGATGCATTGGCTAATGCCTACTCGCAGAAGTTGGATGTACATGTTAGGGCAATGGAATTGGAGTTCCAGGAGTATAGAATGTTAATCGGTTGCTTCATCAAGGATTATATAAAAAAAAAATGGAGCAAATAATGGATGACTTTAGGAGCATCAGGTGCATATTGATGAAGAATCGGAAGATCATTGTGATGCACTGTTACTTGCCCAAGTCAAGAAATGGCCTGAAATTTAGTATGATGTTGCATCATTGGCACCGATTGGGGACAACTAGAACAGGGAATTCAAAAAGCAACTTTTCCTTTTTGTAAAGACCCAAAATGCGTTTTTGGCGTACCGCTGCCTTTATGGGATCAAATACAAGGAAAATGCATAAAACAGCGCCTATTCCATTCCAGTTCTTAGGAAAATTTCCTTTTCACAGTAAAAAATTCCATAAAACTAGTAGCTTTTTTTTTTCATTATCTCTTCACAAACATAAAAGTACCAAACATACCCTTTGAGATTTTTCATTTTAGGAAGGAGAGATTGAGATTGACAGTTCTTATTTGTTAAATTATTAGCTAAATTGCACTTTCTACTTTCAACTACAGAAAAACTTTCAATAGAACTACGATGGAGTATCATTCCATGGTTTTTTTTTTCCTTTGTTTTGGGTTGAGTTTTTGCAGAAACTGTAGCCAGGCAGACATTGGAGGAGGTCATGGCACGGGTCCTTATGAATTCTGGTTCAAATCGCTCTGCCGTTCGAGCTGTCTGTTTAGCTGTATCTGGCGTCGACCATCCAACGGATCAGGAGCGAATACTGAATTGGCTTAGGTTTGATTCCAAAACTTATCTCATCAAAACAATGGAACTGCATAGATCTTTCTTTATCTATAGTCCTTTTTACAGCTATCCTTCATCCATTTTATTGCCAAGAATCTGCGTATGTTAGCATCTTAGAGCTTTTGGATAACATGACAATTTTCTTTCAACTACTTACTCGTTGATCCATAAAAGTTAGTATATGAGAAATGCTAAGGACGCTCGCCCAAGCTGCTTGCCCCCTCCCGCCCGACCTTATGAATATCCAGACCGAACATCTAGAAGGTCCCACCTAGATGGGGGACACATGGAAATTCCTACTCATTTGAGATCCTACCATACTTGAAAGTTAAATACTATAGTGCAGAAACATGATTTCTAAATTACCATCATATGGATGATGAGGATGTGATTTGTGGGATTTTTGCCATGTGGGTTGTGCAATAGGACCTTCTAGATGAATAGTTCAGAAAAACACATGTGGGCAGAAGGGGACTGCAACATGTTTACAATCTTGTGAAACTTTAAGACTCCGACATCATGTGGTTAGTAAACAAGACATTGAAGAATTCCATATTGGAAATATTGGCATTTCCTCCTTTTTTAAAGTATCACTTAGCCATTGTTTGGACACAATGTTTGAAAATGCTATTTTTTTTATTTTTTATTTTTTATTATTTTTTTAAAGAACATAAGTTTGGTGGGCTCCTTTGAATCGCATTAGCGAATCACTTCTCATTTGATGAGGTTTCTCGCTGCATAACGTAACTTTCGTGCATGCCGTCGTTAGGAACTGATGCACATTCCATCACTTTGATACACAAAAGGTAATGCAATTGCAGTAACATAAATCCAAATCCAAATAACCTCAGTTTTCAGCAAAGTAGAGAAGGATCAATTTCAACTAAAGAAAAGCAAAACAAGCTTTAAGACCTCTATTGGAGGAGTATCAGGAAAATTACAGTGAAAATCTCCAAAATTAAAGTCTTTGACTCTTGTTTAAATACACCTACACAGTGTTCGAAATATCGGTATCGCGCTATGTAGCGCACCCTTGGGATACAAATACGTATCTGTTATCGCACAGGATATATCGTTTGTATCACATAATTTATCGCGCTTTTTGGGAAACATGGGGAAACATTGGGAAAATGGTTGAATTTTTCAAAGAAACTTCAGGGATTGTTAAAAAAGACCTTAATACACACTTTTAAATCATAACATCTAAAAAAAAGGTGCACATAATAAATTTTCTTTGTATAGGGTCCTAAGTTATACGATGTTTAACTGAACTAGGGGATTTAATCACTACTATTTCTTATGGTATGGCCTACGTAAGATTTGTATCTCCTTTATTTTTGGGATCATATTCTAAAATGATCTTTCAAAACTATTGGATGGTGTGGATGTAAGACATACATCACCCTGAGCGCAATTTTCCAGTGAAAGCTTTGTAGGAAGTTCCTGTGGAAACTTAGGTGGGGCCCACCATAATGTTTGTGAGAAATCCACCCCGCACATCCGTTTTGTGAGCTCATTTTAGGACATGGTACCAAAAATGAGCCGGATCAAATACTCAAGTGGGCCAAAAACGTGAGGATTGAATGTACGCATTTGAAATATTCGTGGTGGCACAAAAGTTTTGAATCAGGGTAATATTTGTCTTCTCAGTTCATCCTTGTTGGAATGACGTTATGAATGGTATGGATGACATTTAAACATCACTGTTGACCCAGGGAGGTTTTAACGATAGGAATTTACATATACACCTTTTCCTTTAGTGCGGCCCACTTGAGTCTTGGAACTTGCTCACTTTTGGTCTCAACTCCTAAAATGAGCTCACGAAATGGATGGACGGGGTAGATTTCTCACAAACATTACGGTGGGCCCCACCTAGGTTTCCAGCGAAGGAACTTCCTACCAAAGGCTTTCGCAGGAAATCCGGATTGGCTTGTGTCATGTGTTGACGTTACCAAGTTTTGTGGGTCCCATCATGAGGTATTTGTTATATCCAAACCGGCCGTCCATTTGGTGAGCTTGTAGTAAGGTTTGAGCTGAAAAATAAGGAAGATCCAATTATCAAGTGGACCACATTGCAAAACGTAGTAGGGGATTGAGCGTCTACCATCAAAACCATTTTGGGGTCACAGAAGCTTTGGATCAATATGATATTTGTTTTTCCTCTTCATCCAAGTATTTGTGACCTTTATGAACAGATTGGATGGAAAATAAATGTTATGGTGGGCCCTACAAACGTTTTAATGGTAAGAATCATTGTGTCCCACTGCTATTTGTGGTGTGGTCCACTTGAGACTTGGATATGACTTGTTTTTGGGCTAATGATCTAAAATGATCTCGCCAAATAGATAAATGGGGTGGATATAATTAATATATCCTTGTGTGGCCCATGAAACTTTAATCTCCTTTCAACCACCATTCGCACCACTCGAGCTCGAGGGGGTCTATGTGGTACACCTGCCAATCTTGTCATAGGCTATGTGGGATCCACCTTGCTACATATATTTTATCCAGGCTATTCATCTATTTTTTAATATCATTTAAACAAATTATTCTAAAAATTAAGCATATCCAAATCTTGGGTGGACTGCACTAGAAAAATTAAGCAATCCATATCATTTAATGGTAAGTGTTTGTTAACACTGTTTGATGTGGTGTGGTCCACCTGATATTTAAATGCAATTAATTTTTAGGATGACATCATAAAATTGGCCATAAAAACGAATGGATGGAGTGGATCTACCACATATCATCAAGGTGGGCCTACAGTAAGCATAACACCCACTGATTTGTTACTCACGTGGCACCCAATCCACACCCTTAATTGAGGAATGTATTTAGTAAACTATGTGGGGTCCACCATGGTTTATATATTTTATCCACTCCTTCCATCCATTTTAACAGATAATTTTAGTGATTGAGCCCAAAATTGAAGCATGTCCAAAGCTCAAATGGACCACACCATAGGAAACGGTGTGAATTGAACGTATACCATTGAAAATTCTCGAGGGCCACATTAGTTTTGGATCAAGCTTATATTTATGTTTACCCTTCATCCCCATTTCTTTGATCTTATGAACAGGTTGGATGACAAAAAATCATCAGTGGAGCCTGATAAGGTTTCAATGGTTGATATCATTATTCCCACTGTTTCATATGGTGTGGTCCACTGGAGCTTTGGATATACTTCAATTTTGGGATCAACCCCTTAAATGAGCTGTAGAAACGGTTGGACGGCGTGGATAAACCACATACATTCACGGTGGGCCCCATGAAGTTTTCTCAGTATGATAAAAGCGCACCAAGTTACTTGGTGCAACCCGATTTCTACGCAACCCGATTTCGATGTAGGGGAGAAACCCATATTTTCGAAAGGAAGAGGGTTCCGAACCTTCTGGAACCCTAAAATTTCAAAAACTTCTCTTCAATCTAGCCCAATTTCTTGCCGGGATTTCCGTTGCAAGAAATCCCCAAATCGTCTCCTCAATCAAAATTTCTCACCGAAATCTTCGTTGCTGCTTTATCAATTCGAAGAAAAAGCAAGAGGGAAATCGAAATTACCAAATGGAATAGCGCACCTCTGATCACGCAATCTTGGTTACAGGTACTGAACTCTCCTCCATTTTTTTTTTCCTGATTCTTTTTTCGATTTTTCGGTAAATACACAACCCCCTTCTCGAAGATTATCGTGCGATATATATGATATATCGTGCGATATCTACATTTCTGCTATTTTTTTTTTTAAAATTTTTTTTACTTTCGAGGGGTTTCGTCTCGTTGGCAAGCGATAACGATAATCTCGGCCGATATATCGTCCGATATTATCG
Source organism: Magnolia kwangsiensis (assembly GCA_037074715.1). NCBI lineage: Eukaryota > Viridiplantae > Streptophyta > Magnoliopsida > Magnoliales > Magnoliaceae > Magnolia > Magnolia kwangsiensis. Next base: position 171,555,730 of record CM073571.1, read on the forward strand.
ATATTGCGAACACTGCACCTACATATACTTGAAAATCTCCTACAAGATCATAGGCCTTCATGCTCTTTCATCTACACCCCTATTCCAGGCATAACCAACCACTTTGATCCACATAATAACTGAATCGCAATAGCATAAACCAAAATAATCTCAATTTTCCAAGAAAAAACCACAAACATATCAAATCCAATAGGAGGGATTTGAACCATTGACACCTTGGTTCGTAGCCACATGCTCTAATCCTCTAAGTTACAGGCCCTAAATAGTAAGTAAGAACAATCTCCAAGTTCTCCACTAGAAAAAATATAGCGCAAATCTAGATGGAACTCTTGTAACTCATGTTTTAATGCCTGCATAGATTTTACGTGTGTCTTTTCAATTCTTTGATGCGAGTAGCCAACGAAACTTCTCCTCCTATTGGGGCATAGCCCACACATCGTAGTAGAGGGAGACCTTGCAACAAAGCCTCTTTAGCGCTCAGAGTGAATGTATGAAATTTGTATGTTCATCTGTTCTGTAGGATCTTTTTTGTTTTTATTTATTTATTTAAAAAAAGGTAAGAACTTCTATTACCAAAAAAAAGGCCAAAGGAAAACCTTAGGCTAAAAGAGCTGTTACATTCCCAAAGTAGAAATAAATTATAGACATCAACAACCTTTAAACAGAAAGCCCACTCCACTACATCTCATTTTTCCCTTCTCACCACCTTTGCCACCGACTTGTTAAGAACTTAGAAGCATTGATTGTTCATCTCCCTCTAAATAGCCCACAGAACTAGCTGCTACGCCTTCCTATTCTCACGACCTCTGTATTGACTCACTAAAATCCCAGTAGCATCGATTGTTCCTCTCCCTCCGAATGGCGAATAGAACTACAATTAGAAGTAACCACCACACCTTCCTATCCTCTTTTCTAGCCCCTCCATACCAAGCCTAAAGGAGGACTTCAATTGACATTGGCATCAACCACGAAATTCTAAACACTTAAAAGGAATCTATCCCACACACTTTGACAAAAAGGACCAAGGTGTCCCGTATCGGTATCGGTTGGCGTAACAGTGACCTCCAAAACCAATACGGATACGGGAGCGTATCGGCTCGTAACGACACAAATTTTTTTTTTGCCAAAAAAATATGGATTAAATTCGGAATATTCTAAGCATTCCAAATATGCATTCTTTTATAAATTGGAACATGTTTATGGGGGTATAACGGTCCACTCGTGAGAAGTTGTATCGAACTGTCTGATGAATTTATGAACCAGATAACCTGAATTTGACTACAAAATTCATATATTTAATTTTCTAACTATCTACTATCAATGATAAATATATTAAAATGAATGTAATATGAAAATATCTTACATTAGGTGTTTGCAATTATTTTTGAGGAATTTCTCGAACATACCTGTGCATGTGACTGTGATTCCTGTCTATGACCTGTCATCCTCAAGTCAAGAATATTAAAAAAAAAAATTAGTAGTGTCTGATATACCTCCCTGGAACTTGATTAAGGATTACTTGATTGGTTGTTAGGGGAGCTATTTTAAATACAAGTTCGGCAGTGTCAAGTGTGTGCATGATTGCATGGCTTCTTGCAATAATACGCTGTGAGCTGTCTGCTGCAAATACTTACCTTAATACAAATATATACTCACAATCACAAGTCACCACCAAAATCAAAATCTTTTTTTTTGTGGTTGCTCGACCTCCACATCATCGTCATCGTCAGGCTGAGGCTGTCCAATAGGTGTAGGTGTTGCATATCCATAATATCCACTGTCAAAAGGAAATACTAGATCAACGAAACCAGAGGATTACTGATCCTGACTATGCAACGACTCTGACCCCGAGTAAGGATATCCACCAGTACCCGTCGAATAGCTATACTGGTGCCCATACTCAGGCTGTTGAGAATCTTGAGATTGAGAGTGCGTCTGCTGTGATGAGTAACTTGGATTTGGATCTAAATATCTATAATCATATGGATATTGATCGGGAGGGCTAATCCAACATGAATGTAATGGAACAGGCTCAGTATAACTATTATAATCATAATCTAATTGACCATAAAAATATTCATCATAATAACCAAGACCATGAGCCTACTGATGTTCTGGACCTCCCGGACCCAGTGCACCACTAGATGTATCCTCCTGCTGGCTGTATCGTGACTCAGTACACTCATAGGTCCGACCTCGTGTACCACCTCGTCGATGTTCATCGACATCGTGATCTGTAGATGGCTGTATAGGGCGCTAAGCAACACCAGAAGTGCTAGCACCAGGGACGGGGGGTCATCGTCACCATCATCCGACACGGTCACGCTACCATTGCTCGTACTCTTTTGTTGATCTTGAGCCGTACCCATACTGGCATAAACGCTGCCCCTCTTACTGGGTCCAACACATTTTCACGACTCTCTTGTTGCGCTCTACGTATTTTTGGGTCATCAATTTCCAATTATTCACTATCCTCTTCAATTTGTTTTTCCCTTGTTTCCAACCAAGGTAGAAGCGGGTCATTCTCATCATAAATATTGTCCAAGTTTATTGGACAGTAGTCTACGTCATCGATAGCTGTAATGCTCCTATAATGTTGTCGCATTCTTAGTTTTATATTGTAGTGCATAAGACAAGTCTATCTAATATTCTAGTCTGTAATCTATTCCTATTCTTTGAATGAATAAGCGCAAAACAACTCCAATTCCTTTCGCAGCTAGATGAAGATGTTGTCTAGCTTAAAACTTTTACTTAATTTTTTGGAGAGCCTTCGTACTCTCTCCGAAATTCATCCACCATTCGGCCGGTTGTAACCTAGATACTGCATGCTGTGCAAGAGCATCTCCAAAGATACCAAGGCGATTTTCAAATGTATCTAATTCATTTAACGTCTTTATTTGCATATCTAAGTCAGACTCTAATCTCTTTATCACATTTTTTAGCCCGACACGAACTTCATCATTCTTAATAAATGATTGGGCATATCTATACCTAGGATTTAGATAGTAACCTGCTGTATGAAGATCATGATGGAGTTGTCTTGTCCATCTCCTATTGATCATCCTCCAATAAGACTCAGATTCTACAATCACGTTGAATTGCCAACTTTGCATTATCCATGGCATCGTATAGGAAGCCCATGGTAGGTGCTTTGTCGGTTTCAACAAGACGGAGTACCCTCATTAGTGGTTCCATCACCTTTAGGATCGACTTGACCTTCTTCTAATATTTGTTATCTCGTATGGTGTTCGCAACTTCAACCGGTGTCCCTGATGTCTTCTTCCCATGTTTTGTGTTGACCCATTTTCGGGAAGCGAACATCTCACTCAACTCTCCCCTATGCCGGAATAAACTCTCTAATGCTATAAAGTTTGTTACGAATCTAGTCGCCGCAAGCCTCAACAACTCTCGTCCTTTCGTGAACTTTCTCATTATTGTGACTATTTGATTATGGTTGTAAATAAACGTCGTCTCTTCTTTTGCCCTTTCGACCATTTCCTTAACATTCTTCTTCTTCCCAATATCTTTCAATATAAGATCAATACAATGGGCAGCACATGGTGACTAAAAAAGATGTTTTCTCTTTTCCATCAACATGTCCTGCAAGCTTATATGTTACTTCATTATCTGTCACAATCTACACTATATTCTCCTCTCCAATCTCGTCCACGACTTTATCCATTAGTCCATTAATATAAGCAGAATTTTTTGTTGCCTCTGAGGCATCAATTGACTTATGGTATATAGTTCCTAAGTAGTAGTACACCATGAAGTTGATCATGCTGCTCTGGTTGGGCCAGTCCAACCATCACACATGATCGTACATCCTCTGGCTTTCCATACAGGTTTAAAGGTAGCCACGTATGCTTTTACATCCGCATACTTTGCATCTGTCCATTTCCCCCTAATCTCCTTAGCCGTGGGAGCTTTTATTCCTTCACTTGCTTCTGCTGCTGCATCAATTACCACTTGCCAATATGGAGAATTGGCCGCGTTAGGAGGTATGTTGGCATGTATAAATAACTTTGTTGCTGCTCTACCTAATTTCTCAATGGAAGTTTTACTCCACATTTGTTTTATCTTCTTTTGTTTAGTTGATTCTTTCTTAAACAGGATTAGATCAATAGAGGGTCTCGTAAGCTCATTTACTTCTTCATCCAAACGTATAGGGGCATCACATGAAGATGTTTGTTGTCGGCTCCCAAACACACGTCGTAACCCATCAAACTTCCCCCTCCCCCCACCTGCAGAAGTAGTTGCACTCCCACTCCCACTGTCACTGCCCTCCCTGTATCATGCACTGACTCATGCGTGCTAAACATGTGGCGACGTTTTTCCTCTTCATTTTAAAGTAGATGCAAGCTCTCTCTCCTAGATATAGTTAATTCTCGATCTGAATCTTTAAAATGCACATTAACATATTTTACTATGATTAACACATCATATGGCATGATTAAAATAGCAAAACAACAATTAAAAATTGATTTGATCTGAATCTGTAAAATGCACCCCAAATCTGATCTGAATCTCCTAGCTATAGTTAATTCTCGATCTGATCTGAATCTGTAAAATGCACCCCAAATCTGTAAAATGCACATTAGTATGTTCTACTATGATTAACATATTATATGGCATGATTAAAATAGCAAAACAACCATTAAAAATTGATTTTTTGAATTTTAAAAAAAATGGCCAAAATTCATGCGTAAATAAAAAAAATATAAAAAAATATTAAATGGCACCCCAAATCTGTAAAATGCACATTAACGTGTTCTACTATGATTAACACATCATATGGCATGATTAAAACAGCAAAACAACCATTAAAAATTGATTTTTCGATTTTTTTTTTTAAAAGGCCAAAATTCATGCGTAAATAGAAAAAAATATTAAAAAAATATAAAATGGCACCCAAAATCTGTAAAATGCACATTAAAATGTTCTACTATGATTAACACATCATATGGCATGATTAAAACAACAAAACAACCATTAAAAATTGATTTTTCGAATTTTTTAAAAAAGGGCCAAATTTCATGCGTAAATAGAAAAAAATATTAAATGGCACCCCAAATCTGTAAAATACACATTAACATGTTCTACTATGATTAACACATCATATGATATGATTAAAACAGCAAAACAACCATTAAAAATTGATTTTTCGAATTTTAAAAAAAGGACAAAATTCATGCGTAAATAGAAAAAAATAAAAAAATAAATAAAATGGCACCCCAAATCTGTAAAATGCACATTAACATGTTCTACTATGATTAACACATCATATAGCATAATTAAAACAACAAAACAACCATTAAAAATTGATTTTTCGAATTTTTTTAAAAAAAGGGCCAAAATTCATGCGTAAATAGAAAAAAATATAAAAGAAATATTAAATGGTACCCCAAATCTGTAAAATGCACATTAACATGTTCTACTATGATTAATAGATCATATGACATGATTAAAACAGCAAAACAACCATTAAAAATTGATTTTTCGAATTTAAAAAAAAAGGGTCAAAATTCACGCGTAAATAGAAAAAAATATAAAAAAAATGTTAAATGGCACCCCAAATCTGTAAAATGCACATTAACATGTTATACTTTGATTAACACATCATATGACATGATTAAAACAACAAAACATATTAAAAAAGTATAAATACCTATTTTTGACGAATTTCTGAAAAATGGCCCACCGAGCTTTGATTCAACCAAATCCGTTTATTAATGTATTTTTATCTCAAATACCCAGCCAAGATTGGTTGAAATTAGTAGTAGAAGGAATGAGAAACAGTTTGGAAGCAAGAAGTTTTAAAAAAACAGCAAAAACAGAGCTTAAAATGAGAAAAAAAAAGTTACCGTTATCTGACTGTTACGAGCTAGCCGTTATGGGTCAGTAACGGCCATTACGCCTGTAACGGGCCCGTATTGGCCGATACGGGCACAAAAAATTGGAATGGCCGATACGACCCCGAAACGCATAACGGTTCCCACCGTTACCGTTACGGCCGATACGTAACCGTTTTGGCACACCCTGAAAAGGACAATGAATGAAGAGGTGATTTACTGATTCCTTATTTTTCATGCACAATTCATAGGCGTTAAGAAGCACCATCAACTAGGGCTGTCAGTGGGGCCAAGCTGGCTCACCTCATGGCGAGCTTGGGATGGAGTATCAAGCTCGAGGGCCGGGTTCAGGCTTAAAACTCAAGCCTGTTTCTCATGAAGGCCGGGCTTGTATTTAGTTGTCCAAAAGTCTAGAAGCCTGGCCCAACCCGTTAGCTTTTTCAAAAATTAAAAATTTAAATCCTAATTTCTCCCTCAAATAATAAAAACCTCTTTTCATCTTTCCCTCTTTTTAAAAAATGGCCCTCCAACTGTCCACGCTTTGCCCCCCCTCCCCGGCTTCAATCCAAGAACCCACGCCTCTTTCTCTCTCACAACTTTGGCAACCATTTGTCTCTCTCAACTCTAGCAGCATCAACACTTTATCTCCGTCTCTCAACTTTGGTAGCAGCACACCATCTCAGTTTTTGTCAACTTAATAGTAATGCGCCATCGTTTTGGGGGGGGGGGGGGGGGGGTGGTGGGGTGGTAATGGGGATATAACACCCTAATTGGTATTACATTCCCTTTACCCTCTCTCAATCTTCTTGTTTTTCTTTTTATTTTTTAATTGCATGTGAAGTGGGTTTTGCTTTAATGGAAGAAAATGGTGTGTGTGTGTGTGTGGAGAGAGAGAGAGAGAACGGTTTTTTGGGGCTCAGGCCCAGCATAAACATGCGCGTTGGGCTCTTTTAGCCCATCACAGGCCCGGGCTGGACTTGGACTTACATTCGACAATGCGGCCAGGCTTGGACAGAACTCGACCCAACCCTAACCCACCCCATTGACACCCCTACCATCGACCTTCTTTACAAATTGTCAATTGAGAGCACCTTTTTCCTCCCTACGAGCCACACAAATGTTGCAACTTTTGGTTGTGCACCGTGGTACTAAGGATGTGTAATCACACCTCTCTCTGGCTGCGGATCCCCCAAGCAATTTATAGGAACCAAATTGAGAAACGGGCTGACTTGCATATATTACACACCATTGCATCCCTTTCCCCCAAAGAAGGGGAACAACCATGAAGACATTCTAGAAGCTTAATAAAATCAACCGCTTTCTCATATAAAAAAATTCTACAGCAAGGGGGAGACCAAGCCACTGCTCCTCCGCAAATAGAAAAGCATCGGGCCATTATAATATTTTATCCTAGGGAAAGCCAAGCAAGCCTTGGGAACACTGATTGAATCGATTTGTCACCTAACCACACATCCTCCAAGACTGACTTTGGACATCTGAAAAGGGACATAAAATATAACATCAAGTTAGACGAAGTCGCTTTCGAAAGAGCGTAAACAGCCTGCTTGGAGACAAATATTGACTCTTCCATCTTGAAAGCTTTCTTTTAATTCTTTCAATCACCTTATCTCAAAGATGTTTTCCGGTTTACCAATACATATGGGGAGATTGTGATACGATGACGGGAATGTTAGGACATCGGACAAAAAATGAGGTAGATCTATAGCTCGAGTGGGCCACATTATAGGGAAACATGGAGATGGGTCACACACTGTTTAAACCATGAGACCCTTCTCTCGTTCTCTCTCTGCGTGTGGCTCGCATCTTTGCTACAATTTGTCCGTTTTCTTCCCTTTTCTAATTTCTCCCCTCAATCCTCTCTATATGTGCGTTGCACATGCCACTTCCCATAGTGTTTTTTACTATAATTGTATGAAGCGTGAACTGAAGCAGCTACAAATTCAAGTGCAGGAGCAGGGTTGCATCTATTTCAAAATGTAAATAAGTATAAATGGATAGGAAGCAAAAGTGGGAGTAGAGTCCCAAGTGTGATTCAAAGTGGGAGCGACACCTAGTTAGAAGGATCCCACAACCAAGTTTCTAACCCTTATTCAAGGACATAGTTGTCAAAATCCTACAGTTTTTTATTTGAGTCGAATCTTAAGCAAAACTATTTGGATCCCACCTTGAATCCTTTCTACATGACTTCTACGATTCTATGATTTGAATCCTATGATTTACAATTCAATTTTTATACATGTTCTCTTCTATTTTAAGCTTCACTTGGCTTTCGTTTTATGTTTTTAATTGGTGGGAGCTTTAAGAATCGTTTAGAACAGCAAAATTATTATATTTTATTCTTTACAAGAGATTAAATGCTATATATATATATATATATATTCTCTTTAACTTTAAATCATGGAGCTTTTTTTATATAAAATGATTTCTTACTTCTTAACTGGTTGAAGCACCAAATTGATGCATGATGTATTTGGGAATGTTTTTATGGATGGTTATGATCATTTTGATCTATATGTATTGAGGAATGATGGTTAGAAATCAAAATACCTACAAAATTAAATGCCACTTTTCCATCATTCTACATTCAAGAAGGGTAAAAGGAACATTAATTATTAGAGGATTTTTGTATAGTTTTAAGGGAAATTTCTTGAAAGACAAAAAATAGAGAGATATGGTATTACTTGGTGCATATTGATGATATGGTATTACTTGGTGCATATCGATGGCAAAAGGATGATTGATGAGTTTTTTTTTTTTTTTTCAAAAATTTAAGAAAACCATAAAAGTCTCACTATTTACGATACAATTTCTGATTTAACATGATTCAACCCCTATTATGATTTGTGATATGATAACGATTCCGATTTAATATGATTCAACTCCTATTATGATTTGCGATACAATAACGATTTTGACAACATTGTTCATAGAGACCATAAAATAAAACCTTTGAAAACAAAACCCTAGACTAAGACCTGCTAAAAACCCATCTCTAAACAACTAAAAAGATATGCAAAAATACCAAAAAATTCCTAAAATTTTGTTGACAAAAGCCTTTAAATTTTAGGTCAAACAGATCAGTGATCCTGCCACAGCAGTGTTACAATATGGAGGTCTCACATTCAAGCCCAGCTTACCTACCAAAAAAAGGCTTGTACTGATATGTCAGTATTTTAGCTACAATGGCATCAACTGTGGCCAGGTTGTGAACAACACAAATATCAAGAATTGGAAAAAGAAATTGCATCCATATTTTTCTCTACATTGTATTGTACCCTCATGTTAATGGCTATTTGAAAATTTGGTGGCTTCTGAAACTGTTTGCATCTGTCTTGGTTCTCTCAGAGATATATTTCCGAGTCATGTCAGGCTCTTTGTTCAAAATGACGCCGTGGCAGCTTTGGCTAGTGGGACGATGGGAAAGCTTCATGGTTGTGTCTTAATTGCTGGTACTGGAACCATTGCCTATGGGTTCACTGAAGATGGAAGAGAAGCTCGAGCTGCGGGTGCAGGACCCATCCTCGGTGATTGGGGCAGGTAAGTGTTTCACCATTGGACCCATAACAAGGATTTGTTTTCTTTCTGTAACTGAGGGGCTGTGCTTGTTTGCTCTAGCTTGGAGTTGTGGTGATGGGGAGGGCTGTCATGAGTACCTGAACCTTGGGTATCCAAGTAACCCAGCCCGATATAAATGGGTCTAAGTCCAATTTTCAGACCCATTTGAAAATTTGGGCCAGGTTTTATCCACCATGTTGGACCCAATTTAAAACCGGCTGGGGTTGGGTAGCCAGATAACTTTTATATTAATTAGAATATATTAACCTGAGTTACAGGATCCTTCTAACTAGCTACCGCTCCCACTTCAGACTCTCACTCCTGCTCCCGCTCCCACTTCAGACTCTCACTCCTGCTCCCGCTCCCTACCTATTTATACTTGTTTACAGTTTAAAAGAGACGCTTCCCCATTACTTCACCTGAATTTCTTGATGCTTTGCTTCATGCTTGTTGCAACTATAATATTAACTATTCCGACAATTGAATAAGGTTTGGTAGTTCCACACACATGTATTAGTAGCCGTTCACGTGTATATGTGGCACAGGTTTGTGAGATCCAATCTGTCCATGACTCCATTTACACCACGACCCTACCCGCCCCATTGACAGCCCAGCCAATGGGCTTTCAAGCTATTATTGATTGCTTGCGTTATAACCGTATGACCAATTAGTCAATGTGCACAGGTCACAAGCAACTTCTATTTGATCAATATCCATAATAAGATGCTGAAAATTATTTATTAGTCATTTATCCAATAGAAACCAAAAAAGAATTTAGGAAATATAAGAGTATAGAATATGAGGTATTATATGATGTTTAAGTTGACTGTTTGCGCAGTATGATGAGTTTTTCATTTTTGTATGAGTATGGCCCCATGTTTTAGTGATCCAATTCGTTAATAACATGGGCCTCAATTGCCCATTCACCAAAAATTCCAAATTGGAAGACACTAGCAGTTTGATGTTTGGCCTTTTTTTGTTGAATGCTGACCATTGTTGTATTTTCTTAACCATCTATTTGCTGGCCACCAATTGAAGGGTTAGTATCTTCCCATATAGGATATTTTGGTGATGAATAATCTGTGGTGGGGTTCATAATATCAATGGCTTTGGATCACTAAAACATGGACCTCACTAGTACAAACTGAAAACCCAGGCATACTATACAAACTCTTGGTCCGAGCAATGTAGAATCTGTCATAAGGTATAAACATATCATTAGTGTGGCTTTCTTATATTTATTTGAAACTAACCTAACAAGAGTTAGGGACCTAGATCATGTTAGATGCATTAAGAGTGATTGCCAAAGGGTACTAGTCAAGGACAATGAGATCAATGATAGGTGGAGAAGCTATTTTTAGAACTTGTTAAATGACAATCACTTTGAGAGCATAGGAATAGAAGGAACCATAAACTCAAATGATGTCCAGTGTTTTAAATATCGATACTATTGGCCGATATTTTCGTTATCAGACACCGTTGACACGAAACCCCTCAAAGATACTAAAAATTTCTGGAATTATTTGTATCGTGCGATATATCGCACGATATTTTCCGATATTGCCGTTATTATCATCATTCTCGTGTTTTATTAAGGGATTTTATCAAATTTGATGCCTAATTATCCAAAAAAATTGAAAAATTAAAATAATAAAAGAGAAAGGCTTTCAATCCATGTAAGAGAGGGGATTTCGGTACTGGATCGTGTGATCGAAAGTATAATTTGGTGGGCCATGATCGACAGCGGCACGCTGTGCGAAAAAATCTCAGATTCCCCGTTTTTTTCTTCGAATAGATGATAGATTGAAATTGCAAAGGTGATTTTGGCAACAAATCAGCAAAAATCCTGGAGTTTTGGAGTTTTGGCGAGAGATTTTAGGGTTTCGGAACCCACTTGTTTGAAAAATGGCTTCGGAAGCCCTTTTACAGGGAAGCCACCACCAACCTAGCTGGTGTGGCTATGTGTCGTGCGAAAACGGGAAGCGGATTGCGTACTGAGTACGGATTGCATATTGAGTAAACTCTGTGAGGTTCACCATGATTTATATATTTTATCCCCTCCGTCCATCCATTTTATCAGATAATTTTAGTGCTTGAGCCCAAAATTGAAGCATATCGAAATCTTAAATGGACCACACCGAAGGAAATAGTGTGAATTAACCGTTTACGGTTGAAAAAGTCTTGGTGGCCACAAAAGATTTGGATCAATCTTATATTTGTTTTTTCCCTTCATCCATATCTGTATGATCTTATGAACAGTTTGGATGACAATTAAACATCACTGTGGGGCCCAGAAAGGTTTCAACGGTGGAAATCATTATTCCCACTGTTTCCTGTGGTATGATCCACTTGAGCTTTGTATATGCTTAAATTTTGGGCTCAACCCCTTAAGTGATATGAAAAAATTGATGGACGACGTGGTTAAACCACATACATTCAAGGTGGGCCCAAGTGAGTTTACTTAGTATGGAATCCGATTTCGCGAAAACGAGCGTTGATGCTCCTCGTGCTTTGAGTTGTACGAAAGGTTCAAACAAGATCAAAGTTACATGGACCCCATAATGATGTATTGATCATATCTACACCATTCATCCATTTTGGGGAGATCATTTTAGATCTTGATCTCAAAAATGAGTAATTTCTAAGGCTCAAGTGGACCACACCACAAATAACAGTGGGGACAATGATTCTCACCGTTAAAGCATTTGTAGGGCCCACTGTGATGTTTACTTTTCATCCAATTTGTTCATAAGGTCACACGGACCTGGATGAAGAGAAAAACAAATATCATATTCATCCAAATTTTCTGTGACCCTCAAAAGGTTTCAGTGGCTGGCGTTCAATCCCCCACTGATTTTTACAGTGTGGTCCACTTTATTTTTTGATGAATCTTATTTTTCAGCTTAAGACTTAGTACGAGCTCACCAAGTGGATGGACGGTTTAGATATAACTCATACCTCATGATGACCCACAGAACTTGGTGACGTCAACACACCAGCTAGCGGTGGTGTGTGGTACACCAGCCAATCCGCTTCCCCTTTACCCTACGAGGTCTCTAGTTATAGATGGACGGTCCTGTTGGGGGCTTTGTGGTTCCACCTTGATTTCATGTGTTTTATCTGTACCGTGATTTAATGGTTAAAATAAAAAACTTCTTTGGCCAATGGTAACATTTATTTGCTATCTAACTACTTTTTTGGGCCCGCTAATTTATCACATAAGATCTGGATGAACAGAAAACCAAATATCAGCTTAATCGAAACTTTTATGGCCCCTAAAAAGTTTTTAATGGTGGCCATTGAACAACCCTTGTTTTGTGTGGTTATGCAGGAGCATTTTTACACTAGGCTCAAGTGGGGTCGCCTGTGGGATGCAGAGGCATACTCGGGGTGGGCGGCCCATGTGATTTGAGGCCCACAAAGGGGGTTCGGCCGAGGTCCTAACCCATGAGATGTGGGGCCTGAGCTATGAGATAAAGGGATTAATTTGCCATACTCTAACAGTTCGAGCTTTTAGAGCAAGTGGTTAATTATCCTGCATCAAATTGGTATCAGAGAGGAAGGTCTCGTATTCGAAAATCCTCATCGGGGGTGATTAATGCATGAGCATTTTCACACTGGGTTCGCATTTCACACCGGGCTCGAGTAGGGTAGCCCGTGGGATGCGGAGACACACTTGGGGTGGGCGGCCCATGTGATTTGAGGCTCACGAAGGAGGTTTGGACAAGGTCCTAACCCATGAGATGTGGGGCCTGGGCTATGAGATAAAGGGATTAATTCACCATACTCTAACAGTTAAAGCTTTTAGAGCAAGTGGTTGGTTGTTCTGCATCAATGGTGTGGTCCGCCTCAATTTTGAATCTGCCTCATTTTTTAGCCCACACCCTAAAATCATTTGCCAAAATGAATTGATAGTGTAGATACACCTTATTACATCAATGTGGCCCCATGGTCAGGGTCTCACTCAATGCCACAGTTGGCCACTATTCAAAGAAGCAATTTGTGTAGTGGGCGTGGATTTCGGGAAGCTGACTAAGCTCTGTTTCGGCCTACCTCGATGTATGTATTGCATATCCACATTGTACATTTGTTTGGGCTGCTTATTTTATGGCATGGTTCTAAAAAATTAAGTAGATACAAGTTTCAAGTGGACTACACTACAAGAAATAGTAGTCAATGATCTCCCACCATTAAAAACTTCCTAGGGTCCACCATAAGGGTTATTAACCATCCAACCTGTTGAATTTGCTTTATTTTTTGGATAATTTCCTGAAATGATATGGAAAAACGGATGGACAAGGTGGATATTGAATATGGTTGTCTTAGTTCAATCGGACTACGCATAGTTTAGGACCCTATACAAAGGAAACCTATTATGTGCACTTCTTTTTGAGACTTTATGATTTAAAAGTGTGCATTAAGGTCCTCTTTAATAATCCCTGAAGTTTCATTGAAAAATTCAACCATTTTCCCAATGTTTCCCCATGTTTCCCAAAAAGTGCGATAAATTACACGATACGAACGATATATCCCGTGCGATAACTGATATGTATCTGTATCCTAAGGGTGTGATACATTGCGCGATTTTGATATTTTGAACACTGATGATGTCAAAGTTAAAAGATACTTAGTATATCTAAAGTGAAAGAAGCTTTGAGAAAGATGAAAAACGGGTTAAGTCCTTGGATCAAATTTTATACCAATATAGGTTTGGAAGTGTGTAGGAGATACTGGGTTATTTTGGTTGATAAAGTTATTCAATAAGATTGTAAGATCAAAGAAAATGCCAAACGAATAGAGGAAAAGTATTGTGATACTTATTTATAAAAATAAAGGAGACATACAAGGCTGTACTAACTATCGTGGGATTATGCTTACGAGCCATACAATGAACCTTTGGGAAAGAGCGATTGAGCAAAGACTAAGGTATAAGATGAATGCATCAGAAAGTCACTCTGGTTTCATGTCAAGGTCCACCACAAAATCTATTTTCCTATTAGACAATTGATGGAGAAATATAGAGAGAGGAGTAAGTATCTCCACATGGTCCACATGAGAGAGTTCTTGATTACTGTAGGCTTGCACTAGGGGTTGGCATTGACCCTATACCTTTTCACATTGGTTATGAAAGAGTTAACAAGGCATTTCCAAGAAGAGATCCCATGGTGTAGGTTGTTTGCAGATGCAATAGTTTTGATTGACAATACAATGGAGGGTGTAAACACAAAGTTAGATTTACAGAGGGGTGCTTTAGAATCCAAAGGATTTAAAATTAGTTAAGAGTAAAACAGAGAATATGAAGTGCAATTTTGTAACAATAGGAGTGGGAATGAGGAATTAGTAAAGATTGTTGACCAGGAAGTTTCCCAAAATGACACTTCTGATATTTTGGGTTGGTAATTCATAAGAGTGGAGGGATTGAGAAGTATGTTGCCCATAGAATTCAAGCGGGGTGGAAGAAATGGGAGATGTGCCTCCGGATTTTTATGTCATCGTCGTGTACCACTCAAACTAAAAGGGGAAATTTATAGGATGGATACAAATCAGCCTACTTTACAGGACAAAATGTTGGTCAGTTTAGGAACAACATGTGCATAGGATGAGTGTAGCTAAAATGAAGATTTTTAGATGGATGAGTGGTAAGACAAGGAATGATAGATTTAGAAATGAATGCATTCGAGGGAACTTAGGAATAATGCTAGTAGGTAGGAAATGAGGGAAAGTAGACTTAGATGGTTTGGTCATGTGCAATGGAGACAGGAACTAAGCTGATTAAACTGAAGGGGAGATTTTATGTGATCGTCGCATACCAATCAAACTGAAGGGGAGATTTTATAGGGTAACAGGAGGATAGCCCAAAAGGTGTGGGTGGAGGTGGGTAGAAAAAAATTGATGGGCAATGGTATAACTGAGGATTGTTCGTCAA
This sequence comes from Magnolia kwangsiensis, assembly GCA_037074715.1. Lineage (NCBI taxonomy): Eukaryota > Viridiplantae > Streptophyta > Magnoliopsida > Magnoliales > Magnoliaceae > Magnolia > Magnolia kwangsiensis. The sequence goes on from CM073571.1 coordinate 171,571,084, forward strand.
TTGAGTGGATGGCAGAACAAGAGTCGTGTAGTGTGCCCCAGTTAGTTTGGATAGGGCTTAGATGTTGATGATGAATTTTATTTATTTATTTTATTGATTTTTATCTTAGTTTTATTCATAAAAGGGCCAGTGTTGCTTGATTAGCATTCCCCACAATTCACTACGCTGTGACAACTTATCCACCATGCATGTGATGAACAAACATGCCAATCTAGACCGTCCACATCATGGGCCTCATTGGAGATGGAACATAGCCCAAAAATCTCACTGACTTGTTCTTAACCGACCTATGGCTGTCAAATTTGGACCACTTCCTATTTTTAGCATCCATTAGAAAGCTGCCTATTGGATGGTTAGGATTATCTACGCAGTGTCTTTCTCCACGATGGTGCTCATGATGTGGATGGTCTGGATTGATGTGAATCATGCATCATGCACAGTAAATGCCTACAGAGTCCAGAAAACACACACAGTAGTCTATTCCTTATGAACCATCTTTCAAAAAAAAAAAAAAAACCAGTCCTAACAGATGCGATTAGCAGCTTCAGGCTGCAGGAGAAAAAAAAGAGCATTTTAATCTCTTAAATAGTGCTAACATTTTTTGCACTCATGCATGGTTGAAAGGTACTAACTTGGTTTGTTTCCCATAATTTTGCTTTATTCTATCATGCAAGAAACTGGAAATATGATCAGATGTCTATATTATGCAGTGGCTATGGAATTGCTGCACAGGCATTGACTGCTGTAGTGAGGGCTCACGATGGCCGTGGTCCTCAGACAATGCTTACGAGTCATATCATGCATGCACTTCGGCTTCCTTCACCAGATGAACTCATTGGGTACTTTCCTCTTTATTCTTAATAAGAAAGAATAGCTGGCCTTCGTATGGTTTTGAATATTGTTTTGGTGTGTGACTTGCCTAGGGACTGAAACTGGTACGACTGGTTGCAACTCAGTCAATTATAAGGATGTTTTGGAGGGGCAACTCGTTTCCTTCTCTATCAAGACTGAGTTAACTCAACCAAGTCACACACCGATCCATAGCTCAAGTGGTAGACTGAGTGAAGATAACCTTGTTTCAACACTGAGGTCTTGGTATCGATTCCCAAGTGGGGTGTGTGTACTAACCTGTTAACCAATAAAAAAAATTCAACGAAGTCAAATTGGTTCCAGCTGATATTTAAAACCATGGGCATTCTCCTTTTTTTTTTGCAGCTGCATCCAAATTATATGCAACATAATAGTTGGCTAGATGTTTACCATGCTTATTCTTTCGATGGATAGGAACTAACTATGTGATCCTCAACTGAGTATGTGTATAGCACCTTTGGGTCCTTGGTCTCTACAAGTGGGGCCCATGGCTGGGTGTTCTAGACATTGGTTGGATGTGACCCATAGTGTATGGACCATGGCCCAAAAGTCCCCTATTTGAGACCCTAATTCCTAAGCGTAACATTGGTGGCCTGCAAATAGACAATCAAGTAAAGAAATCCAACAATAGTACCTATTCAGTTGAAACTAAACATGGGCGGATAAGATCTTCCAACCTGGGAGATTTTCTGGGGCATGCTGTATACATGTTTTTGACCATCTTATCAGTCTAGATCACTGAGAAATGGGCCCCTCTTGTATGAATGGCTTAGCTTCTTCTTCTTTTGAGAGTTTAATATCAGCAGTTATCTTGATATGCGTGTGTGTTAGCTCATCGAGAGAGATGGAATCCAAAGGTAAACAAAACCGGATTCCCTTGGGCTGTTTGGATAGATGGATTCCGCAAAAGGGAGGGAGGTGGTATTCAAAGGGAAATAGAACTGGATTCCTTTGTGCCGTTTGGAGAGATGGATTCCGCAAAGTAATCATTGGCGTTATCCACAACCATGATTCTCTTCTGCAAGATATGAGGTTACTGATTCTAATGAATCTAGGATTTCCGCCCTCTATCAAAACAGGACCCTTAAAATGGAATCTTGTTTTTCAACAATGTTGACCGGAAAAATCATCACTTTCCATGCTTACTTTGTTCTTCTGCATTGCATGATTGTGTGGTCAAATAGACTTCATCGATGCATTAAGATAGGATGTTGAGCTTTAACAATCAGTTTTTGTTGTTGTTTTTTCTCATTGGAATTTAGGTGGACCTATGCAGATCCATCTTGGGCACGTATTGCGGCCCTTGTTCCTGTGGTCATGTCTTGTGCTGAATTGGGTGATCAAGTTGCAAATAAAATTTTACGAGATTCTGTCCAAGAGTTGGCTATAAGCGTGAAAGCTGTTGTTCAAAGACTTGGCTTGTGTGGCGAAGGTGCATTTTCATTCAACTACAAATACTCGAAAGTGCATATGATTTACTTGCCAAGAATCTGACTACTTGATATAGCATTCCAAATCCTACTCTCCCCAGTCCCCATCCATTCAAATGTGGCAAGGCTGTAGATGCCAGGCCAATCATCAGGTGGGCCCCACCATGTATGTGTCGTGCCCCAAAGATAAGGCCAGTTTGGTCATCGGGTGGTCCACTTGTGTACTTCGAGTGTGGACCGTGGTGGGGCCCACCTGAACAATGGTCCAGATTTCTCACACATGCTGCATTGGTTTGTCTTGTGAGAGAAGGATTGGAAATCCTACTCTCTCAAGCAGACATGACATTTCTTTGCAACATAATTTAAGGGGTTGGTTTAGGGTGTGTTTATGTGATGCAATTTTATGTAGATATGGTCTCATACGTTTACAAACCATTTTCCTATTAATTTAAAGACGGTCTTGTGCACTGGTCTTAAATGTTGATGTTGTTCCATAGAGAGGAATTATGGAGCCTTGATGCATCATATGTGAATAGTTTCCTGGTGTGCGCATTTTGTACTAGTCAGGCCCTTAAGTGTCTATTTGAGCTGGTCCCTGATCAAAGGGCTAAGAACCTCTAGTCTGGGAGATTTTTGATAAATCCCCCATCCACAATTCATACCATAAAATCAACAGTCTAGGTGACTGAACCATGGGTCACTCCTAGTTGTTCATAATGGTGCATCATGATGCTCCATTCCCGAATGCATCAGGGGATGCTCTCATATAACATGTGCAGCTGTTTCAACAAGTCCGTAAGATCAAAGTAAATGCCAGAAGAATGGAGGAAAGTTATTGTGGTACCCATTTATAAGAATAAAATGAAACTTTGGGAAAGAGTGATTGAGCAAAGACTAAGGTATGAGATGAATGTATCAGAAAATCAGTTTGGTTTCATGCCAGGGAAGTCTACCACAGAATCTATTTTTCGGCTTAGCCAATTGATGGAGAATATAGGGAGAGAGTAAGGATCTCTACATCATCTTTATTGACTTAGAGAAAGCTTACAATAGGGCCCATAAAGAGTTAATCTGGTGGGTGTTGGGAAGAAATGAATGTTAAGAGGATATATTGACATGATTGAGGATATGTATAAGGGAGCAGTAACAAATGTAAGGACCATTAGTGGAGCGACAAGTGAGTTTCCAATTATTGCAGGCTTGCACCAAGGTTGGCATTGAGCTTGTACCTTTTTGCACTGGTTGGTAGGGAGGTCTACCACAGAATCTATTTTTTGACTTAGCCAATTGATGGAGAATATAGGGAGAGAGGAAGGATCTCTACATTGTCTTTATTGACTTAGAGAAAGCTTACAATAGGGCCCCTAAAGAGTTAATCTGGTGGATGTTGGGAAGAAATGAATTTTAAGAGGATATATTGACATGATTGAGGATATGTATAAGGGAGCAGTAACAAATGTAAGGACTATTAGTGGAGAGACAAGTGAGTTTCCAATTATTGCAAGCTTGCACCAAGGTTGGCATTGAGCTTGTACCTTTTCACACTGGTTGGCAGGAAGGTCTACCACAAAATCTATTTTTTGACTTAGCCAATTGATGGAGAATATAGGGAGAGAGGAAGGATCTCTACATTGTCTTTATTAACTTAGAGAAAGCTTACAATAGGGCCCCTAAAGAGTTAATCTGGTGGACGTTGGGAAGAAATGAATTTTAAGAGGATATATTAACATGATTGAGGATATGTGTATAAGGGAGCAATAACAAATGTAAGGACTATTAGTGGAGAGACAAGTGAGTTCCAATTATTGTCGGCTTGCACCAAGGTTGGCATTGAACTTGTACCTTTTCGCACTGGTTATGGATGAGTTAACAAGGCATTTTCAGGAAGAGATCCTATGGTGTATGTTGTTTGTAGATGACTTAGTTTTGATTGACAATACAAGGGTGGGTGTGAACACAAAACTAGATTTATAGAAGGGCACTTTAGAATCTTAAGGATTAGAAATTAGTCAAGAGTAAAACAGAGAATATAGAGTGCAATTTTGAAACAATAGGAGTGGGAACCAGGAATTAGTAAAGATTGTTGACCAAGAAGTTTCTCAGAATGACACTTCCCATATCTTGGGTTGATAATTCATAAGAGTGGAGGGATTGAGAAATATGTTGCCCATAGAATTCAAGCGGGGTGGAAGAAATGGAGATGTGCCTCTGGAGTTTTATATAGTTGTCGTGTACCACTCAAACTGAAAAGGTAATTTATAGGATGGCTATAAGACTAGCTGTGCTTTATGGGACAAAATGCTGGGTAGTTAAGGAACAACATGTGATGTAGGATGAGGTTTTGTAACTTAAGACGATAACAAATTCAGATTTCAGGTTTTGTGAACAATAAACGTAAAATTCAGCGACCTCATATCAATTCAAACAATAATCAAATAACAAATACGTAAAGCCCTTAGCTACCATTTGCTTGAAATATGAACTATTAAAATATTATCACCATATGTCCCAATGGAATTAAGGAATTCCACAATTAACATAGGGTTAGTCTAACAATCAAAATGAATTATTTGAATCTAAAAGGGATTTAACAAAAATTAGGGTTTAAGATGAGTTTTGAGAAAAAAAGAAAAGAAAAGGGGAAAACCTGAAAATTAGGGTTAGGGTTTTGGTCGAATGATAGGGGCAAAGAGGGGAAACCAAACACATGCAGGGGGGGGGGGGGGGGGGGGGGGGGGGGGTGTGGCCATATGGCTGCTCGTAGTGGATGGGCTTGTTCTCACACGCGCGGGTTGGGTTATGGGATGGCTAGGTTTTGGGATGTAAGGGTTTGAGGAAAAGTTAGGATGGAGAAAAGATGAGAAAAGGTAAAAGAGAAGAAGATGCAAAGAGTAGGGTTAGAGAGATAACTTGTAATGAGAAAAGAGAGGGAGAAGAAAAGAGCTTGGATTCACACCAAATAGTAAACTCTTGGAATCACACCAAGAGAAGGCTTCACACCTTGAAGATCCCTAAGCACACAAGCAAAGAGGAGAAAACTCAAATTTTTTATTCCTCAATCACGCACAATAAGAGGGAACATCCAAGCTTTATAGCCTATTTGGGCTACAAAGTATAAAAATGTTCCCTCAGTTCTATTTTGTTCCCAACATGGCCTACTCATAAAATAAATGTACAAAAAGCTTTGGAATTTAAAACTAAACACTTAAACCACTAAATAACATAAAATAAAATAATCCTAAAATAACATAATGTCCTTGGATGAAGATGGTCCACGATCAATGGTTTGATCATGTGCACTATGTGATTGGATGATCCGATCGTTGCGTCCATTTAATCTAACGGTCCAAATATCTCCCTCTACTAGCCCACATGCATCTTCCCGGTGTGGGGTCTTCCAGATGCTCCTACATGCTATGTGGGGTCTTCAACATGGGTACTTGCCCAGCCACAGAGAGATCGGTACCCGCCGCCTCCTCTGATATGTGCGTAAAGATGTGCGTGATGTTATGTCCCCATCAACATGTCCATAGGATGAGTGTGGATGAAATGAGGATGTTGAGATGGACAAGTGGAAAGACAAGGAAAGATAGAAATAGAAATGAATGCATTCGAAGGAATTTAAGATGTGCACTAATAGGTAACAAGATGAGGTAAAGTAGAGCTAGATGGTTTGGTCACGTGCAATAAAGACCAAGCATTGCATTGGTTAGGAGTGAGTTCGTACAAGTTGAAGGTTCAAAAGGGCGAGGTAGTAAGGAAAGAGTTGATGACCTATGGTCTAACTGAAGTTATGACCCTTTGTAGAGTGGAATGGCGGAAATTATTCATCTAGCCAACCCCACATTAGTTGGCATAAGGCTTAGATGATGATGATTGGTTGGTTATGAAGCACAGCCAAGGTCGGCTAAACCGGGACTACGTTGAGTTGGCTCGGTTCGACTTAGTTAAGCCAATTCAACTATATAAAAAACTCAATTCAGTCAAGATTCGATGGACTCAATTTGATTGATTCATCTAGACCCTGCTGAGTTTGGTCCTGTTTTCTTCTTAAAAATTATCCTTTTTAACCTAGAAAAGGGTTTCTTTCGGGAAAATAAAACTTAAAAAAAAAAATCTTAAACAAAGAGGTTTCAGTTTTGCTGAGTTGATCCAAACAGAGTTGTGGGCAAATCAAGTTTTTCTTCTTCTTATTTTTCAAGTCTTCATTGAGTTGTTAGTCTCCTGCTTGTTAGATGAGCTGGCAGAGATAGTGTAGTGTGTGTCAGTGATCTAGGGTTCAATCCCTTGTAGTGTGACCTTTCAGAAAAGAAGAAGAAGAAGAAAGAAAAAAAGAAAAAGGAAATCTGCTCTCTGATAAAAATACAAGAGAGAGAGAGAACCGCTCGAGTTATGTCAACTTGGTCAAGTCGGATCTTTTTTCTTTTTTCTATGTTTTGAATTTTTAAACTATGGTATTGAGGTTGTCATGTCCTCTTGAGTAAGTTGTGTTTACATTTCAATTGGCTTCTAAATCTAAACGCAGCCTTAGAATTGAATGTGCTGATGAACTGCAGACAGACAGAGTTCTTTCCCACTCGTTATGGTTGGAGGTGTTCTCGAAGCCAATAAGAGGTGGGATATTGGGAAAGAAGTCATTAAATGCATCTCCAAGGACTACCCTGGCACTTGCCCAATTCGACCTAAGGTTAGTATGCTTTGGCCATTTTCAAATTTGACCCCTTGTCCTATGTAGGACTGTCTATGGACCTAGCTGGCCCATTGGGCTTTCGGGCTTGGCCTGACATATGAGTCCCAAGGTGACTTGGTCCTCCAATTTAAGCCTGTCTATAAATTGGGTTAGGCTCAGGCTGCATATAGTCTGCCAGCCAGGCCCATTTTTGGTTTCAAGGGAAATTTTGTCAATATCGTGCATGAGTACGGAAAACGAACAACCCAGATGATGCACAAAAGTAGGTGGCTGAGCTTGGGCTTGGGCTGGACTTGGACCTTGGCCATGTGTAATCATCGTGGCCCAGGCTTGGGCCTGTTTGTTTTGCTCAGGCTGATTCAGGCCTGGGTTTTACTTTGCCGGCTAGGCCTGGTCCGACCCGGACCATGGACAGCCCATATCATATGTAACAGTGAGAAATGTGAATGAGCCCACACAAGGGGACTCAGCCTTCCACACAGTGGACTTGCAATAGCATAAAATTCAGGTGGGTCCCAATCATCAGGTGCACCCGGATGCCCTGTAGAGGAATGGATGGTTAAGAAGAGTTTCACCAACAGTAGTCCACAGTGGACTTGCAATAGCATAAAATTCATGTGGGTCCCAATCATCAGGTGCACCTGGCAGCCCTGTAAAGAGGAATGGATGGTTAAGAAGAGTTTCACCAGCAGGGCACTATGCTTCCTCATCTGTGTTTGGAATGTCTAACTAGAGTCTTGTTATTTGCTTGCTGTTTTGCAGGTGGAGCCCGCTGTGGGAGCAGCTTTGCTGGCCTGGAATTTCTTCATGAAAGAATCAGAAGGCTGCCGAAGAAGCTGACACTGCCTGATTTCAAACCCCCATCTTGGATGAAAATGTTGATTTGTACAGTGTGAAGTCAGCAGGAACAGAAAAATCATCAGTGTATATAGTACACAATGCCATCAGTTTTTTTTTTTTTACAAGTGAGGCCTGTGGTTCAGTGATCCAAACCATCTATCTAATTTGCTTGATAGCCCATGCACCAAATCTGTAAGTCAGGAGGTCCTGAGGATTGAACCGAGGCCCAACTATCACTGTGTTTCTTTCTTAACTGTCTATTTTCTGTTCACCAATTGTAGGGTGAATATTTGCCTTCCTGGGAGATTTTTGGTGGATGGCCCGTCCAGAATGGGACTGATGAGATTGATGGTTTGGATCAAAAATAAAAAAAATAAAAAATGCTATTGCAATGTTGAATCCGTTGGCATGAGCATTGTCATATACACCTCAAGGTGTATTCGTGGTTGCAACTTGTATTTGGTTTTCAACAATGGTCCTGTTTTATCATGTAAAGGAAAATGTAAGAAAGCCCATGTGTTTCTCGGGCAGTGTTTTTTTTTGAAATTTTAATTTTATCAAGTCGGCATTTCCACCATTTAGGTTGTGTTTGGATGTTCAATTGAATTGGATTACTATAGCTCATGAATGGCCAATGGCAAAATGCAATTGCTATGGTTCATCTTGTATATCTGCCAAATCAAAATTTAGGGTTTGCTTATTATGAACCGCATTGACGGGTTTCTTTTGTGAAGTGGGTAAAACTTTGGTATGTCAAATGTCATTGCTGGAAACAGTTCGAACTGGGGCAGGCTGGTGTCCAAGATCAATGGACACAGTTTGGACGAGCCAAGATGAACTCGGATGTCGGTTGTTGATGGCCCTTGTGGTGGGCCTGTTTCGTACCTTGTTCATGACAATTGGTAAAAATGCTCTCATTTTGAAAGCTAGAAGGCAGTATAGTAAGCAAATGGCTGGCAATTTGAATTCGGTCAAGCTAAATGGGCCACACCTGGGTTGTTTTTGCTCTGGATTTTGAACTGTTATGGTATGGCTTATTGGAAATTATGAATCAGTTGTGCAGCCCTTCACTGGCCCATTTAAACCCATAAGTTAATCTGGGATGATATCATGCTGCAGACTGGCACATGGCAGCACGTGCCAATGAACAGGTGGGATTTTGTGGATGAAATGGGGCCCACCATGGACTGCCAGAAAAAAAATAAATAATCAAGCAGCCCTCTCATTAGCAGACAACTTATAATTGAAGATGGACCAAGTATTCCTGTACCTCAAGTGTAGGTGAGTGTGGGCTCAGCAAGCTCCTATATTTGGGCCTATGTTTCAACGATTTAGACCATTGGCCTGTTTGGCACTGGTTAGTTGGGCCATGCTTGTTGATAGGATGGACCTGACCTTTCAATTTGTAGCCTTAAGATGGCCGTTAAGAAGACTTAAGTAGAATGATGATCCAGGTCAAGCTGAAAACAGGCCTAAGGTTGATGCAAGGAGCTTCTGATCCTATTGTTTTGTCCAAATACATTCGGTGGGGCTCAACACAGATGGTCTAAATTGCCGAACTACGGGTCCTATATATAAGGAACATATATTCCATATGTACAATGTGGATCACCACGGTCCTCCAGAGTACCGATGACAGGCAGCAATCAACATCCGAAAAGAAACAAATAATTCAAATAGAGAGCTGCAGGCATCATCAAACATACCGACGTTTGATAATCATACCCATTGCGTCTCTGCATGCTGAGATAGACACAACAATGATGCAGATCATCAGGTGGGCCCCACCGTGAACATGCCCGGCTCAAATATATGTGCGTCTGGCGTGGAAACAATGGATGGTCACAGCCAACTGTCCAAATCCATCATACACAAATGGCCTGGATGAGTCTACCAGTCTGAATTTGTTTCGAGCCATCTACATATCGGGGCTCACCTAACTAATGAATGGTTGAAAATGCATCAAGGATATATAAAACACAGTTGTAGCAGGATGATGGAGATTACAGCCCCCTCCAAAATCTTCTTCCATTGGGAAGAAACAACAAAGAAAACACAGTTGCAGGATGATGGAGATTACAGCCCCCTCCAAAATCTTCTTCCATTGGGAAGAAACAAAAAAGAAAAGAACTTTTATTTAAAAGATATCATGGTGCTTTACAACCTCAAAAACAGCCTTATATAGGCTTGGAAAAGGCTGATTGTGGAAAAGAGTATATTGCCCCCATGAAATTCACCACCTATATGACTTCTTAATTTGAAAGTAACTCTTTCAAACAGCATCAGAATCGAGTGATCTTGGGCTCGTTTGAAAACTCATTCAATATGTTATCAAATGGTACAAATTTCGTGTCATTCTAACATCGTCTAATGCCCCAAAGTGGTAAAAAGTGTAACAAATTACAAAAGAAAACTTATTAAATACTCAATCTGATTTAGGAAAGAAGAAAATCCAATGAAATTAAGAACCATCTGTATTGACCTCACAGCTGTACATCATAAACCGATCTTCATGGTAATCATCAGACAATGGATCTGGTCCAGATCATCAACGAAGATAATCTGAACAGTGGGATTCTTCGGATCTTCAATAAATCTACTTGTTTGGCCATTTCGTTGCATCAAAGCATCATTAACAAACATGCAAGAAAGGATGTTAATAAGTTTAAATACAAAACCATATAGTATGGTAAGCAACAAATGATATACAATTTAAACTGGAAATAAAGAAGGAAACCTTGCATCAAAAAAGGAGAAACACACCCGATTAATATAAACTGTCCGATTGAGTTCGTGGTGTTGGGAATCTGCAGACCAGCATGGGGTTGGTGGCAACCAAACAATTGCCATACCTCGGTTTTTCTTTTCTCCAAGCCGATGAACAAAATGATTTGGGGATATGTATCAGGCCCCAAAGAGATGAAAGTTACTGCATCAGTGCCATCATGCCATTGGATGTGATATCATGAGAAGCTATTGTTCTTTTCCATGGCGTTGTTAAAGGTGCTGACCTGGAAATGCTTTCTTCTTTGGGATGCTGAAAACGGCAAAGAAATCAAGGTGGGGTTCGCTTGCGAATAATGGTTTGCAACATATCCATTTAAGCAGAAATAAAAAACAAAGCAGAAAATAGGAGCATGAGGGCAAGTAACCCTGTCAATAATCCGATGCGCTGGCATAGTATAATGATCCACATGCATGCATATGCACATGTAACTTCACCTCAAATCAAACCGTCCAAACCAAGGGCCCCACTGTATTAAGATCACTGGACACTATTCTTAAAATAAAAAAAGAAAAAAAAATCCAGACTGTTAACTACTTTTTAATTGAGATAAGGCTTAGATGATAATGATGATGAGATGGTGACCACTGGACAGGATTCCCATTTCAGTGTGATTTTGGACCATGAAAATATACATTGGAGCCTTCAATTTGTTAAGATGTGATTGAAATACATGAATGGCACATGGGCATGTCTACCTATGGACTGCATAAATTAGCCTCTTGAGCATAAAAGGGAAATGTTAATCACCTTCTGAACAACTGGTTTAGTAGTTTCTCCATTTAATTCCCTTCTGACCAATTTCAGAACCTCCATAATCTGAAAGAAGAGGAAAGCTTCATAAATACAATGCCCGTTTGCAGATTATCGAAATGAAACATGTGGAGAAGATAACAAAAAAGAACTTGGAATTACTAAAAGTTGAAGACAGAAAAAAAAAAAGAAAAAAGGAGAGCTCTGCCAGCCCACATGTACCTCTTTGCATGCGGCTGACAGTATGGAACATATGAAAATAGGTGGGCCCCACTGTGTAGATAACCTGGCCCCAAAGCCAGGCTGGTTTATCACAAGGGGGCATACACACGAAAACAATGGAGTCAGAAAAATAGCCAACGAGTCCTTACCCATGGCTCAGTGGTAGACATGAGTTTCAACATAGAGGTTATGGGTTCAAGTTCCCATTGTGGTGTGTGTGGGTGTGTGTAAGAAAAAAAAAAAAGGGTCTGCTTTCAATGCACACGTGGTCATGTGGAGAAGATAACAAAAAAGAATTGGGGTTGTATAAACCCCATTACATGCGGGATTAGGGAATTCTAACGTTGTGCTAGAGAGAACTAGGGTTCTGAGAAGGGGAAATTCGTCTTTGGAGACGAGGGTTTCGAATCTGTAAGTTGCCCATCTCTTGTAATTCTCGATTCATGGTGGATTGTTTGTCGGTTGGTGCCGTGGTTTTTTTTCCCAGAAGCGTTTTTCCACGTAAAATCATTGTGTTTCTCCGTGATTGCTTTATTTTTTTTATTTTTTTATTCTATTAGTGTGTTTGATTCATTTTAAAGTTGCTTCCGTGCCTAATGTGTGGCAGCTGCGCACAATAGTGTCAAAACTTGACCCGACCTACCAACCCTACCCGGACCCAACCCAGAAAGTTAGGGTTTAGGTCTATCCATTTCCCACATGGGTTGGGTTCAAATCATTGTTCGAAGTATCCACAATATTATAGAAATATTTCTGATATTATCTGTATCTCTAGCTCGGCAATACCGATAACATTGGCAATGATACTAGTAACACTGGTAGTATAAAAAAAATCCAAGTATCAATAGTGTATTGCTACATATCGCTAATTTATCGCCGATATTTTTCACTGTGTAAATTCCAGGTGTCGCTTGTATTGCTAATGTATAGATATTACCAATGTATCATCAATATTTTCAGTTGTGTAGATTTCAGGTGTCGCTTGTATCGCCAGTGTATCGGGGATATTTCTATAATATTGCCAATGTATCGATATCACAAAAATCTATTTATTAAAAAAAAATTCATTTCAAATTTTTTTATGAGCGCATGATTGTATGCAATGTTTTAAACATCGACAATATCTGCCGATATATCCCACAATATATCTTGCATCCAACTCGTGCGATACGAAACGCACAGTTAGTGCCGATATATCACACATGTTCGATCCGGTGAGCATCTTCAATTTCTAATCTTTTTTTTTTTTAGAAATTATGTTAAATCAGTGTCAAATGGTTATGAATCCATTGGTTCTTCAAGTTTTGCATGAAAAATTATGGCGTTGGATCTTTGATTTTGATATCCATTAGTTTTTCATGTTCACCATTTTTTTTTTCTTTTGTTTATTATTATTATTATTATTTATAAATTTTCCTTCAACTAGCTGTCAATTGAGACTAATTTCAAAGTATTTAGGAGTATTTGATTAAATGATTATCACATACACTCTAATTTCGAAATTTGAGTGTAGGTAGTCCGATTTGGAAAAAATTGGAGAAATTTTAAAATTTTTCCAATTTCTCCGAAATTGCTTGCAATGTTGCACTCCAAACATGAAATCAAGCATGTATGAGGGGCGGGCTGATCTACTGATTTGTCAAGTCCTTGTCAATTTTTGAAAAATAAATATAATTTTTAATTAAAATATTAAAATAAGTTATTATTTGTTTGAAATTTCTCTTCAACCATCTATCAATTGAGACTAATTTCGAAATATTTAGGAGTATTTGATGAACCGATTATCACATATACTCTAAATGTTATGCATTCAATTTGAATATAGTTGCATCAGTTCAATCAAACAACACATATCTTAGGACCCTATACAAAGGAAACCTATTATGTGTACTTCTTTTATGAGACATGATGATTTAAAAGTGTGTATTAAGGTCTTTTTTAACAATCCATGAAGTTTTATTGAAAATTCAATCATTTTCCCAATGTTTCCCCATGTTTCCCAAAAAGTATAATAAATTACTCGATACAAACGATATATCCGATGAGATAACCGATACGTATCTTTATCCCGAGGGTGCGATACGTAACGCGATACTGATATTTCGAACATTGAATACACACTTATAAATCAAAACATTACAAAAAACAAATGCGTATAATAGGTTTTCTTTGTATGGGGTACTAATCTATGCGTTGTCTAACTAAATTGATGCAAGTATATTCAGAGTCTATTCATATAATTTATAAATGTAAGAAGTGTGGGAACACAAGAAATACATTCAAAAGCAAAGGAAGAATCACCTGATCAGGTTACATGATTGTTTTTATATTTGGACACAGATTGCAACCGATTTGTGAGAAATTGATTTTTTTTTTTTCAATATTCCACAACCCCCCCAATCCAAAACATAAAAAATCATGGATTTGAAACAATTTGACACTAATTTAACATGATTAGTCAAAAATTGAAAACGCTCACCGGATCAAACATGTGGGATATATAACACTAGTTGTGTGTTTCATATCGCACAAGTGGGATACAAGTTATATCGTGGGATTTATCGGCTGATATCGTCGATATTTAAAACACTGGTCGTCGCAACATGAGCGATACCAAGACCACAATCTTTCATTTCCTTTCCAATTGTAGATGATTTCTTGATGAAAAATCGTGTTGTCAATATTCTTAAGTATTAATGGATAGGATGGAAGGTTGGATCGTTGGATGGATGGCTGGATGGATAGATGGGATTAATGGGATGGTACCACATACTTTTAAGCCCCCATTAAATGGAAACTTATTATGTGTGCATTCTTTTGCAATTTTTTTTTATTTTTTTTTATCCCTAAATATGCATGTGTATTTTAACATATTTTGAAGTTTCGCTGAAAAATTCTACCGTTTTTCCCATGTTTTCCCAATGTTTCCCCGCATTTCAGGTTATCGGCGATATCAATATTGTTTTCGCATCCTCGACTAAACTCATAGCGATACCCATACTCTGAACACTGGTTCGAATTATGTTTTTTGTCAACCTGCAATTAAATAGGCTGGGTTCGGATTTGTTAGGTTGGACTTTGCGGGTCATGAATATGGTCCTTATTGCGTCCTCACTAAATGCTAACGGTACTATGTATTATATAATATAACGTAAAATATGTAAGTATAAAAAACCCTATGTGGATATGAAGGTTGTAATTTGGATTATAGTACGAGTTTGATTTCATATTCATGAGAGTTACTGCATATGTGGTTGATATTTTTATATTTTTTAATACATAATGACATTTATTTTTTATATTTTTTAATCAAATGGGTCAGATGGGTTGGGTTTGGGTTGACCCATTCATAGACGATTTCCGTTGGGGTTGAGATTTGCAACCCGTTTAATAAATGCATTGGACCTATCCTTGTTATGACCAAAGCATAAACTATCCCGCCCCATGCCATTTGCAATGGGCCAGGCATGGGCCTGGATTTGGAATTGGTCTGGTTGGGTCTTCAAGCTAGCCTATTTAAAATTTTGATTTTGTCAGGCCCAAGCCCAGCCCCTTGGCAGCCTTACTAATTCCATCCCATAGGGCTATATCATCCACCTTGAAATGCATTTTCCATCCAACACTTCCAATCTTAACATTCAAAAAAATCCCACAGAAATCAATATCACTAATTTCCTATTGCCAATATTGACTAATTATGAAAGAAACACATGCTTTACGTGATACTAAATGAAAGAAAAATCAATCATGGTTGAAACAGAAAATAAACTTACTCCAGGATAATGTTGCAATATGATTGAGTAATGATCAAGTGCTATGTATATCTTTGAAAGAAGACTTAGAAGTGCATCCACCTCATCCCCTAACAGATCAACCTGAGGTCAAAAAAATTCCAGTAAGAATTAAGTCAAAATAAGATTTGAAGATTTGGCTAACAATACAAGAGCCATATTTTCAATAAACATATAACAAAGGTTAGACCAATGATAGCGGTATTGATATTATCGAGTAACAAGCAATAAGAT
This sequence comes from Magnolia kwangsiensis, assembly GCA_037074715.1. Lineage (NCBI taxonomy): Eukaryota > Viridiplantae > Streptophyta > Magnoliopsida > Magnoliales > Magnoliaceae > Magnolia > Magnolia kwangsiensis. The sequence goes on from CM073571.1 coordinate 171,586,699, forward strand.
AATAGCAGGGAGTTATAAAACTCCCAGGTATCGACAATAATATCATCGATATATTACAATATACCGCAGACATAGCAAATATATCACACAATATCAGACTGCCCCGAGTCATGTATTGGCAATAAGTGTCCCTTTCTCCCCAAAAACCAACCCAAAAAAAAAATTCAAATTTTGCAAAAAATGCCAACTTTTTCTCTAATTTCTTTGTTTGGATCTGTTCTAGAGTAGATTTAGGTAACTAATTTTGAGTTGTTGTGAAAGAAATCACCTGTTTGGGCAGGAAATGAGGATAGAATCGGGAGAAGGCCGGAAGCCCATTCAGTAAAATATTGAGTTTTTCTTTGTTTTTCACTAAATTTCTTGCTCATAACTTGTTCAAACATGCTTGTAATCCATGATTATGAATGATTGGATGCAATACAATGGATTTTAAGCTCCAATTTTTAATTTGGGAAAAGTAAAAGAAATTGGGGAAAATCCCAAATCTTTCATTTTCACACATTTAAATTGAAACTGTGATGTAAAAAAATCACAAAACTTAAGTTGAAAGCCAATCTACAGATTGGCAACAGTTTCCGTAGCTTTTGGGGAAAATAAAATATTATTAAAAAAGGGTTTATCCCCACTATCATGGGGACATTAGCAACATCCCCAAACCTTTACATATCACATGGGCTAACCTATTGTCGATCTTAATTCTGATGGGGACGTCACGTGCACACGCACGCCCCCTACGCATGTATGCAAGGAGGAAGAGGGCTCGGGAGGGCCTCCTAGTTAGAGGACTGCATTTTGGTCCCTCGGAGTGGACCTAATTGTCATGTGAATCCCACCATGGGTTCTCATGATCGTGGCCTACTATTCTAAATGATCTAATACTTTGAGTTTTGGTTATTTTTGTTATTAGGAATGTTATAGACGGTTTAGATTGCTTTGATTAGTTGTTATTTATGATTACTTCATCTCTAAGTAATAGGTTTCACACGTAGCGTAAGTTTTGGGGTATACGATTTTATTATAAATAGGCACCCCTTGTAGTCTTTTTTCTCATTGAAGATTATTAATAAAATTATGCGTTTTCCCACTTCTCTAATTCTTTGAATTGTGAAAACCTAATTGGGTACAAAACCCTCCCTTCTTCAAAGGGCTAACTACCGTGGTACAAAGCCACACTCATCCCAAATCGCCCCCATCTCCTACCCTCCATATTCCTCATCTCCTACAGCCATCCCCTCATCAAATCCACCCACGTTTGCAACCAATCTTTCCCCCACAACAGATTTATAGAATCTGGCCCTGCAAGAGGGCTGAAACTTCGACAGAGCACCATGTTCAAACCGATCATCCGTTTGGCCTAAAATTTGGAGGGAAGGTGACCCATCCCTGGTCGATTCTAGATTCGTGGGCCCCACGCACGTGCGGGCCGCCATCCACGCACGTGCGTCAAGCCGGTTTGCTGTCCACACGTGCAGGCTGATCACAGGTTCCATTTCATCTCTATTTCACTCCTCTTTTGCCTTATTTCCATAACCCTAACCCTATATCATCTCAAATCCCCAAGTTCTATTCCACTTTTGAAACCCTAGGTTTTCCCGAATTGAAACGTGGGAAACCCTTGCATTGGAAAATAATCTTTTGCATGTGTGGATGAATCTGCTATCCTTTGAGCATTGTTTGATCTACAATTTTTAATTGATTCAGCCCTAACATGTGTAGACTTGGACCCTCGTAGATTTCCCTCATTGAATGCTTGACTTTATGTGAGATGTGGAATTATTATGATTGTTTTTAAATTATTATGATCTAAAGCCTGAAATCTTGCACATCATATCTAATTTTCATGTCTTGCATCAAATTTGGTATCAAAGCTTAGATTTTTCTTAGGGGATTGCATTACATGTTTAAGATTTAATCCATTCGCGTTTATTTTACATTAAATTTCATCATATAGGGCTGTTTAGGACCAATCATTCACAACATAGACTGTTGAATTTTCTATTGTCAGAAATTCCCATATTTTCATTGCTGAATTTTCTGTTAACAAACTGTTTGGACAGTTATGTTGCTGGAATTTTAGGAGCGTTGTGTAGTTTCTCTCATATAGAGTCCTATAGAGACATTTAGTCCCATTTGGACGCATATAGTTGCATTACAGGACCTTTGAGTTGAGTGGGTAGTTATATGCCCACACGTACTAGTCACGGTTTTGGGTTGCACCCGACACTAAACATAGAGCAATTACAAGAGTCAATGAACAACATAACCCGGCAATTTGAGTCTTTGGGTAGGTGCTTGAAACAACGTATTGACCAACGCTGAGATCAGCTTAATGTGCACGTTACCCAACTAGAAACCTCCGCCTGGGCAAACCCCGCCATTAGAGAAAATGCCCAATCTCAGACAGGTGGTCAAGAGGATAGACAATGGAATGAGTGGCCAAAAAAACAGACATGAGCGCGCACCCGTGCACCCACCCCGCGAGGGGCATCATGATCATTATGACCCAGATGCGCAACTCCTCAAGGAAGTCAGAATAGAAGCCCCTACGTTTAATGGCCACTTGAGCCCTAAAGCTGTTCTATATTGGTTGGCGGATATGGACCACTATTTTGAGTAATACGACATGTCGGATGCTCATCGAGTCCAATTTGCCAAGATGAAGCTTGTGGGCCAAGTAACGAGGTTTTGGGCTACTGTGGAGCGAAAGAAAGAGAAGTTGAGAGAACCCCCAATAGTCTATTGGGGAGAAATGAAAAAAACTCTTAAGGAAAAAATACCTCCATTTCTCTTATAACTTGAGGTTGGTCAAGGAATCGAAGTCCAAGTCTAAGCATCTCCATATTCTAAATACCAAAGACTTTGAGCGAGAGACTACGTCAGACTCGATGGTGTACGCCCTTGTGGATAGGGAAAGTGCATCAAAGGCTAGTGCAGAGTTACCCACCGAGGCCATTTCCGTAGTAGATGAGTTTCGTGATGTCTTTCCCGATGATCTATCGGATGAGCTTCCCCTTATGAGGGATATACAACACGCCATTGATTTAGTCTATGGGGCAACCCTATAAAATCTATTTGAGGTGGTTAATAGGAGTCTGAGAAATTTGCTCAGGTGTTTAGTGGGGGAGCACACCAGGACGTGGGACTTTGCACTACCTATCGCCGAGTTTGCATTTAATAGTTCTGTCAATAGATCCACAGGTTTAAGTCCTGTTGAAGTCATTACTGGTTATAAACCTAGGAAGCCTATTGATCTTGTCCTTATGTCCTTGTCCCATAGGCCGTCAGAGTCTGCAGAGTCCTTTGCACATCACATTCATTCATCGCATCAAGAAATCAAGCGAAAGATCAATACTAGTAATGAACTTTACAAAAATTTTGCTGACTAACATAAACGATTTAAGGAATTCAATGTAGAGGACTCTGTGATGGTTTGCATCAAGTCAGAGTAGTACCCTCAGCGAGCTGTTCATAAATTATACACGCGTTGCGCTGGACCATTCAAAGTTATAAAACGAAACGGTCTTAATGCGTATGTGGTGGTTCTTCCACCTTCCATGAGAATTAGTTCCACATTTGATGTGGAGGATCTAGTTGCATTTCAGAGGACTACTGATACATTGTCCAGCCTGTCCCCTAACCATCCTGATTCCCCATACCTTTCCCTTGATCCATGGCTCCCTCCCGACCCATCTTCTCAGCCTCTACCTCCCATACCTACCCTTCCCACACCCAGAGAGGTGATAGAGAATATTTTGGACTATCAGATAATATTGACGTCAGACGGATTTCAAAAGTTCCTGATCAAGTGGAAGTTATGCCCAGCTTCAGACAATATGTGACTCACTGAGGAGGAGCTTCAAAAACTTGATCCTGACATCTTGGAGTGGTTCAGGAGTTTTGTTTCACCAGTGGCGAAATCTTCATAGCTAGAGAGAGTTGATGGGGACATCTCATGCACACGCATGCTCCCCTTACGCACGTATGCAAGGAGGGCCCCACCTTCGATTTGGATCGATGACGACATCCAGGGAGGGCCTCCTAATTAGAGGACCATGTTTTGGTTCCTTTGGGTGGACCTGATCATCATGTGGATCCCATCATTGGATCTCATGATCATGACCCACTACCCTAGGTGACCTAGGACTTTGAGTTTTGCTTATTATTTTTATTAGGAATATCATGGACGGTTTAGATTACTTTGATTAGTTGTTATTTTATTACTTTGTCTCCAAGTAATAGGGTGCGCACATGGCGCAAGTTTTGTGATATAGGATTTTCTTATAAATATGCACCCATTGTAGGGTTTTTTTTATAAAAAAATAAAAATTGAAGATGATTAATAAAATTCTGCATTTTCTTGCTTCTCTAATTCTCTGATTTGTGAAAACCTAATTGGGTGCGAAACCCTCCTTTCTTCGAACGACTAACTACCATGGTGCGAAGCCGCACCCATCCTAAATCGCCCCCATTTCCTACCCTTCATATTCCTCATCTCCTACAGCCATCCCCTCATCAAATCCACCCACGTTGGTAGCAAATCTTTTTCATACAACAGATTTCCAAAATCTGGCTCTGCAGGAGGGCTGAAACTTCGGCGAAGCACCGTGTTCAAACTAATCATCCGTTTGGCCTGAAATTTAGAGGGAAGGCGGCCCATCCCTGGCCGACCAGGCCCTAGCTGGCCGATTCCAAATTCGTGGGCCCCACACACGTGCGGGCCACCATCTACGCACGTGCATCAGGCCGGTTTGCTGTCCACACGTGCGGGCTGATCACAAGTTCCCTCTCGTCTCTATTTCACTCCTCTTTCGCTTTGTTTCCATAACCCTAACCCTAGATCATCTCAAATCCCCAAGTTCTATTCCACTTTTGAAACCCTAGGTTTTCTCGAATTGAAATGTGAGAATCTCTTGCATTGGGAAATAATCTTTTGCATGTGTGGATGAATCTACTATCCTTCGAGCATTGTTTGGTCTATAATTTTTAATTGATTCAGCCTTAACATGTGTAGGCTTGGACCCTTGTTGAACGCTTGACTTTATGTGAGACCTGAAATTATTGTTATTGTTTCTAAATTATTATGATCTAAAGCCTGAAATCTTGCACATCATATCTAATTTTCATGTCCTGTATCAAATTTGGTATCAAAGCTTAGGTTTTTCATAAGGGATTGCATTGTATGTTTAGGGTTTAGTCTACTCGCGTTTATTTTGCACTAAATTTCATCATATAGGGCTGTTTAGGAACCCATCATTCACAATATACACTGCTGAATTTTCTATTGTCAGAAATTCCTCAATTTTCATTGCTGATTTTTTTTGTTAACAAACTGTTTGGACAATTATGTTGCTGGAATTTTAGGAGTGTTGCGTACTTTCCCTCATATAGTCCTATAAGAACATTTTGTCCTATTTAGACGCATATAGTTGCATTAGAGGACCTTTGAGTTGAGTGGGTAGTTGCATGCCCACACGTATTGGTCGCAGTTTTGGGTTGCACCTGGCACTAAACATGGAGCAATTACAAGAGTTAATAGACAACATAACCCGACAATTTGAGTCTTTAGGTAGGCGCTTGGAACAACGTATTGACCAACACTGGGATCAGCTTAATGTTCGAGTTACCCAACTAGATACATCCACCTAGGCAAACATTGCTATTGGAGAAGATGCCCAATCTCAGGCAGGTGGTCAGGAGGATAGATAAGGGAATAAGGGTGGCCAAAGAAACAGACATGGGGGGGCACCCGTGCGCCCACCCCGTGAGGGGCATCATGATCATTTTGACCCAGATGCGCAACTCCTCAAGGAAGTTAGAGTAGATGCCCCTACGTTTAATTGTCACTTGGGCCCTAAAGCCTTTCTATATTGGTTGGCAGATATAGACCACTATTTTGAGTAGTAGGACATGTTTAATGCTCGTCGAGTTCGATTTGCCAAGATGAAGCTTGTGAGCCAAGCAAAGAGGTTTTGGGCTACTGTGGAGCGAAAGAAAGAGAGGTTGAGGGAACCCCAATAGTCCATTGGGGAGAAATGAAAAAAAAAAAAACTCTTAAGAAAAAATACCTCCCTTTTTCTTATTACTTGAGGTTGGTTAAGGAATCAAAGTCCAAGTCTAAGCCTCTCCATATTCTAAATACCAAAGACTTTGAGCGAGAGACTGAGTCGGACTCGATGGTGTATGCCCTTGTGGCTAGGCAAAGTGCACCAGAAGCTAGTGCAGAGTTACCTACTGAGGCCATTCTAGTAGTAGATGCGTTTCGTAATGTCTTTCCTGATGATCTACCGGATGAGCTCCCCCCTATGAGGGATATACAACACGCCATTGATTTAGTCCTTGGAGTAACTCTACCAAACCTGTCTGAGGTAATCAATAGAAGTGGGAAATTTGCTTAGGTGTTTAGTGGGGGACCACACTAGGACGTGGGACATTGCATTACATATCGCCGAGTTTGCATTTAATAGTTCTGTCAATAGATCCACAGGTTTAAGTCCCGTTGAAGTCGTTACTTGTTATAAACCTAGGAAGCCTATTGATCTTGTCCCTACGTCCCTGTCCCATAGGCCATCAGAGTTTGCAGAGTCCTTTGCACATCACATTCATTCATTGCATCAAGAAATCAGGTGAAAGATCAATAATAGTACTGAACTTTACAAAATTTCTACTGACCAACATAAACGATTTAAAGAATTCAATGTAGGGGACTGTGATGCTCCGCATCAAGCCAGAGTGGTACCCTCAGGGAGCCATTCTTAAATTACAAGCGCGTAGCGCTGGACCATTCAAAATTATAAAACGAAACGGTCTCAATGCGTATGTGGTAGTTCTTCCACCTTCCATGGGAATTAGTTCCACATTCAATGTGGAGAATCTAGTTGCATTTCAAGGGACCACTGATACATTATCCAGCCTATCACCTAACCATCCAATTCCCCAGACCTTTCCCTTGATCCATGGCCCCCTCCCGACCCATCTTCTCAGTCTCTACCTCTCATACATACCCTTCCCACACCCAGAGAGGAGATAAAGGATGTTCTAGACCATCAGATAATATCAACGTCAGACGACGAATTTCAAAAGTTCTTAGTCAAGTGGAAGTCATACCCAGCTTCAGACAATACGTGGCTCACTGAGGAGGAGCTTCAAAGACTTGATCTTGATATCTTGGAGCGGTTTAGGAGTTTTGTTTCGCTAGTGGCAAAATCTTCGCAACCGGAGAGAATTGATGGGAACATCTCACGCACACGCACGCCCCCTTTACGCACGTACGCAAAGAGGGCCCTACCTTCAATCTGGATTGATGACGATGTCCAGGGAGGGCCTCCTAGTTGAAGGACTATTTTGGTTCCTTTGGGTGGACCTGATCATCATGTGGATCCCATCATTGGATCTCATGATCGTGGCCCACTACCCTACGTGACCTAGGACTTTGAGTTTTGCTTATTATTGTTATTAGGAATATCATGGACGGTTTATATTGCTTTGATTAGTTGTTATTTTTTATTACATCATCTCCAAGTAATAGGGTGTGCACATGGCGTGAGTTTTGGGGTATAGGATTTTTGTATAAATAGGTACCCCTTGTAGGTTTTTTGAAAATTAAAGATGACTAATAAAATTCTGCATTTTCTTGCTTCTCTAATTCTCTGAGTTGTGGAAATCTAATTGGGTGCAAAACCTTCCCTTCTTCTAAGGACTAACTACCGTGATGCGAAGCTGCACCCGTCCTAAATCGTCCCCATTTCCTACCCTCCATATTCCTCATCTCCTACAGTCATCCCCTCATCAAATTCACCCACATTTGCAGCTAATCTTTCCCCTACAAGCAGATTTTCAGAATCTGGCCCTGTAGGAAAGACAAAACTTCGATAGAGCACTGTGTTCAAACCGATCATCCGTTTGGCTTGAAATTTAGAGGGAAGGTGGCCCATCCCTGGCCGACTAGGCCCTAGCTGGCCGATTCCAGATTCGTGGGCCCCACACACGTGCGGGCTGCCATCCATGCACGTGCGTTAGGCCGGTTTGCTGTCCACACGTGCGGGCTGATCACAAGTTCCCTCTCATCTTTATTTCACTCATCTTTCTCCTTATTTCCATAACCCTAACCCTAGTTCAAGGTGTTTCGTAACGGTAAAGGTGGTCGTAACAGCCACCACCGTGACCTTTACGATACGGGGCATAATGGTTGTTATGGCCCCGTAACAGCCATTACGGTCTCTCTTATTTATTTACTTATTTATTGAAAAAACCCCCGAAAAGCCTATATCTACCTCGTAATGTTGATTAAAAAGTATGAAAAATCTATATTTGTCTCGTGATAGACCATTATGGGGCTATTATAGCCTTTATAGGGGACATAATGTGTCTTTAACGGCAATTACAGGTCATTTTTTTCGATAATGGCTGTTAGGCCGTTACGACCCCGTAACGTGTAATGGTTGCCACCGTTACCTTTACGTAACGGCCTTTACAGCCCCGTAATGGCCTTTACAGCAAACTATGCCCTAGATCATCTCAAATCCCCAAGTTCTATTCCACTTTTGAAACTCTAGGTTTTCCCGAATTGAAATGTGAGAATCCCTTGGATTGGAAAATAATCCTTTGCATGTGTGGATGAATCTACTATCCTTTGAACATTGTTTAGTTTATAATTTTTAATTGATTCAGCCTTAACATGTGTAGGCTTGGACCCTCATAGATTCCCCTTGTTGAATGCTTGACTTTATGTGGAATGTGGAATTATTGTGATCTAAAGCCTGAAATCTTGCACGTCATATCTAATTTTCATGTCTAATCCTTTGCATGTGTGGATGAATCTACTATCCTTTGAGCATTGTTTGATATATAATTTTTAATTGATTCAGCCCCAACATGTGTAGGCTTGTACCCTCGTAAGCTCCCCTTGTTGAATGCTTGACTTTATGTGGGATGTGGAATTATTGTGATTGTTTCTAAATTATTATGATCTAAAGCCTGAAATCTTGCACATCATATCTAATTTTCATGTCCTGCATCAAATTCCGAACCATTCATTCATTCATACTATGAGAAAGCCATGGTGCAAAAATCATGCCAATCAACAGACCTTAAGCTTCCAATCAACAGTCAAGATTGACGCAGACACAAAATAGGTCCAATCATTATCTTAAAACATCTACTAGATAAATCCCACTTTGTATTTCTTATGATTCTAAAACAACACTTTGATTTGATGATTCTATGTAATTTATGGCTTGTAAACAACAAGCTGTTATAAGAAATTGGCCCCAAAGGGTTAGGATAATCTAATTGGCGTGATTCTTGCACCATGGCTTGCTCCTAGTTGTATGTTTTAGATAGACGATAGTAAGTTAACAAAACCCTTATAGCAAAAATAATTTTATTTTATTTTTAATATACTAATTTATCATTCTAGGTTGATCTATACGCAAGTTAAAGAGTGTAGGCTGTTGAGAGTTTTTAGTTACATTTTGTGATTATTTATGAAAATAACAATATATTTTAATTAAGAATTATTTAAAAAAATAAATTATCTTTAAAAAATATACTTAATACAGATTAACCGTAGTTGATTTAGTGAGTGAGTATAAGTGTGTAACATATATTAGTGCATTAGATAAATATTAATGGAATATTTATAGATGAAAATCCAAAATTTTTTAAACTATTTTGAAAATCAATAAAATGATGCTTCTAACACTTTGTTATTATTATTTTTTATTGCAGTTATGCAGGTAAAAAATGAGTGCAAAAAGCAACTACACATTGGTTGGTAGCACAAGGGCTTGCTTCCTGATAATTAGTTCGAGTTAAAACACAAATATTACAGGCACGTTGATGCATGAAATGAAATTTTAAACATGATATGCGTGATTCCAGGCTTTAGATCATACTAGTTCAAACCAATCACACAAAATTCCACATCCCACATAAAGTCAAGCACTCAATCAAGGGGAATCTATGTAGGTCCAAGCCTACACATGTTAAGGCTGGATCAATTAAAATTATAGACCAAACAATACTCAAAGGAGAGTAAATTCAGCCACACATGCACAGGAATAATTTCCCCAATCCAAGGGATTCACAAGTTTCAATTCAGGAAACCCTAAGGTTGAAAAAGGGGCAAAGAAATTGAGAGTTTAAGATAATCTAGGGTTAAGGTTAGGTAAATCAGGTAAGAGATGAGTGAAAGAGAGGAAAGAGTGAACCTGAAGACTGCTTGCGTGTGTGGACAACAGGTCATGCTTGACGCACGTGTTGAGGGCAATCCGCACGTGCGTGGGGCCCACGAACCCAAAAAACCCTCCTTAGGGCAGGTCGGCTAGAGTTGGACTACAATCCCCCCAAGTTTCGGTCCGATCCGACATACAGTCCGTGGAGAAGATGAATATGGATGGTAGAAGGTGGGGGCGAATCGGGATGGGTGTGGCTTCGCACCATAGTAGTTAGCCCTTCGAAGAAGGGAGGGTATCGCACCCAATTGGATTTTCACAACTCGAGCAGGAAAACGCAAGATTTTTTTTAATTCAATCATCAGTGAGAAAAACAACCTACCAGAGGTGCTTATTTATAACAAAACCCTATACCCCAAAACTCGCGCCATGTGCGCAACCTATTACTTAGAGATGAAGTAACCACAATTAATAACTAATCAAAGCAATCTAAACCGCACATGATGTTCCTAATAACAAAAATAACCAAAACTCAAAATACTATATCGTTTAGAATAGTGGGCCACGATCATGAGAACCTATGGTGGGATTCACATGATGATCGGGTCTACTCCAAGGGACCAAAACGCAGTCCTCCAACTAGGAGGTCCTCCCTGGACGTCATCATCGATCCAGATGGATGGTGGGGTCCTCCTTGCGTACGTGCGTGTGCACGTGATGTCTCCCATCAACTCTCCTCGGCTACCAAGATTTCGCCACTGGCGAAACAAAACTTCTAAACCGCTCCAAGATGTCAGGATCAAGTCTCTGCAGCTTCTCCTCAGTGAGTCACGTACTATCTGAAGCTGGGCGTGACTTCCACTTGACCAGGAACTTTTAAATCCGTCATCTGTCGTCGATACTATCTGATGGTCCAGGATATCCTCTATCTCCTCTCTGGGTGTGGGAAGGGTTACGTATACGAGGTAGAAGCTAGGAAGATGGGTCGGGACGGGTAGGTATGAGAGGTAGAGGCTGGGAAAATGGGTCGGGAAGGGTGGGTATGGGAGGTAGAAGCTGGGAAGATGGGTAGGGACGGGTAGGTATGGGAGGTACAGGCTGGAAAAATGGGTCGGGAATGGTACGTATGGGAGGTAGAAGCTGGGAAGATGGGTCGAGACGAGTAGGTATGAGAGATAGAGGCTGAAAAAATGGATCGAGAATGGTAGGTATAAGACGTAGTATCTACGAAGATGGGTCAGGACAGGTAGGTATGGGAGGTAAAGGTTGGAAAAATAGGACGGGAAGGGTAGGTATGTGACGTAGAGGCTGGGAAAATAGGTCGGGAAATGGCCATGGATCAAGGGAAAAGTCTGGGGAATCAGGGTGGTTAGGCGAAATGCTGGACAATGTATCAGTGGCCCCCTGAAATGCAACCAGATCCTCCACATTGAATATGGAACTAATTCCCATGGAGAGTAGAAGATCTACCACATACACATTGAGACCGTTTCGTTTTATAATTTTGAATGGTCCAGCGCTACTCGCGTGTATTTTACGAACGACTCTCTGAGGATACTGCTATGGCCTGATGTGGACCATCACAGTCCCTTTCGTTGAGTTCTTTGAAACGATTATGTTGGTCTGGAGAAAGTGTGTAACGTTCATTACTAGTCGTGATCTTCTGCCTGATTTCTTGATCCAATGTATGAATGTGATGCGCAAAGGACTTTGCAGACTCTGATGGCCTATGGGATATTGACATAGGGACAAGATCGATAGGCTTGCTAAGAACAACATCACACCAAATTGTCGCTTTATATGACCCAAACTGAATAGGAACAACACAATGGTGTCAATCATCGGTGTTATTTGCTTGTGTAAAGGCGCGACGCACAACTGCAAGGGTCGCAGACTCTTGCGCTCTCTTCCTCATCATTAAGGGCTTCTATTGGTTCATATTCTTCCCCCTCACCGTCACTTTCTAGGTGCACTACTTCTACTTGCCCATCAATAAGGAACACCTAGGTGCCCTCTCTCATGCCACACTGGTGGGCAAAGTGACCAAACCCCTGACACCTAAAACACCTAGTTGCCTCGCTTCTGCGCGAGCTAAACCCGACAACCTCTTTACCCTCATCATCCTTAGGCCTAGACTGAGAACTGCTAGAAGGTTTGTCTTGATATCCAATGCTAGGCTTAGCCCCAGAAGGGTTGGCCTTAGTACTAGAATCGTGAAAATCAAACCGCCTTCCCACAGATGCTTCAAGGTATATTGCTTGACCTCCAACACTACTTAATACATCTATTCAAGAGTGTCTATATCCTTGGCGAGCAACTCTCTCCTAATGTCAAAACGGAGGCCCGTTTTAAATCGAGCAAGAGTGAGTACGGGATCTTCGTCAACTTCGCAATAGGTCAAGTACTCTTCAAACTTCTCAATGTATTCCGCCACACTCATGGAACCTTATCGAAGAGACTGTCATTCCTCAATCAACCATAAGCGATAAGAGAAAGGGAGGTACTTCTCCTTAAGAGTTCCTTTCATTTCTCCCCAATGGACTATTGGGGGCTCCCTCGCCCACTTTTTCTTTCGCTCAACAGTAGCCCAAAACCTCTTTGCTTGGCCCACAAGCTTCATCTTGGCGAATCGGACCCAACGAGCATTTGATGTCATACTACTCAGAATAGTAGTCCATATCCGCCAACCAATTTAGAAAAGCTTTAGGGTTCAAGTGACCATCAAACGAAGGGGCATCTACTCTAACTCCCTTGAGGAGTTGCGCATCTAGGTTATAATGATTATGATGTCCCTCACGGGGTGGGTGCACGGGTGCGCGCCCGTGACCAATTCCTTGGCCACTCTATTCCTTAGTCTAATCTCATGATCACCTGCCTGAGATTGGGCATCTTCCCCAATGGTGAGGTTTGCCCGGGCAGAGGTTTCTAGTTGGGTAACGCGCACATTAAGCTGCTCACAGTGCTGGTCCATACGTTGTTCAAAGCGCCTACCCAAAGACTCAAACTGCTGAGTCATTTTGTTCATTGACTCTTGCAATTGCTCCATGTTTAGTGTAGGGTGCAAGCCAAAACCACGACCCATACGTGTGGGCATACAACTACTAACTCAACTTAAGGACCTTCTACTACAACTATGTGCCTAGATGGGACAAAATGCTCTTATAGGACTATATGGGGGAAACGACACAATACTACTCAATTTCCAGCAACTTATCCGCCCAAAGAATCTGTTAACAGAAAATCTAGGAAAGAGATATGGGGATTTTCTGATAGCAGAAATTCAGCAGCTTATATCAAGAATTATGGACCTTTAAACAGATCTATATGATGATACTTGATGCATAATGGACACAAATAAACTAAACCCTAAACATGCAATGCATTCCCCTACAAGAACCCTAGGCTCTGATACCAAATTTGATGCAGTACATAAAATTTAAACATGATATGCGTGATTCCAGACTTTAGATCATACTAGTTCAAAACAATCACACAAAATTCCACATCCCACGTAAAGTCAAGCACTCAATCAAGGGGAATCTATGCGAGTCCAAGCCTATACATGCTAGGGCTGGATCAATTAAAATTATAGACCAAACAATACCCAAAGGAGAGTAGATTCAGCCACACATGCACAGGAATAATTTCCCCAATCCAAGGGATTCACAAGTTTCAATTCAGGAAATCCTATGGTTGGAAAAAGGGCAAAGAAATTGGGAGTTTAAGACAATATAGGGTTAGGGTTAGAGAAATCAGGTAAGAAAGGAGAGAGTGAACTTGCAGACTAGCCGCGCGTGTGGACAGCAGACCACGCCTGATGCACTTGCGTTGAGGGCAGTCCGCACGTGCGTGGGGCTCACGAACCCAAAAACCCCCTCCTTGGGGCAGGTCGGCTAGGATTGGACTACAATCCCCCTAAGTTTCGGTCCAATCCAATGGACAGTCCGTGCGTGGTGCTCCACCGAAGTTTCAACCCTCCCGCAGGGCCAGATTCCAAAAATCTGCTATAGAGAAGGAATGACTGCAAAATAACGACGGATTTGCAGGTGGAATGATTGTAGGAGGAGGAATATGGATGGTAATAGGTGGGGGCGAATTGGGATGGGTGTGACTTCGCACCACGATAATTAGCCTTTCAAAGAAGGGTTTCGCACGTAATTGGATTTTCACAACTCGGAGAGGAGCAGGAAAACACAGGATTTTTTTTTAATTCAATCATCAGTGAGAAAAACAACCTACCAGAGGTGCTCATTTATAACAAAACCCTATACCCCAAAACTTGCACTATGTGCACAACCTATTACTTAGAGATGAAGTGACCACAATTAACAACTAATCAAAGCAATCTAAACCGTCCATGATGTTCCTAATAACAAAAATAACCAAAATTCAAAGTACTAGATTGTTTAAAATAGTGGGCCACGATCATGAGAACTCATGGTGGAATTCACATAACGATCGGGTCCACTGTAAGGGACCAAAATGCAGTCCTCTAGCTAGAAGGTCCTCCCTGTATGTCGTCATCGATCCAGATCGACGGTGGGGTCCTCCTTGCGTACGTGCGTGTGCGCGTGATGTCCCCATCACACATGTTGAGTGGTGAATTGTCTCGTTTGAAGGAACCAGGTGGGCATCTGTATATTGTTGATTGCCCTAGTGTTCCAAAGGAGGTGAGTTAATTGATGAAGTACTAAAGAAAGGAGGAAATGCGAGGTATAAACGGGAGTGTGAGATAGAGTACAGGGAGGAGCTAACACCTCTTATAAGGAATCTAGGGAGAGTAGAGGGGAGAATGATGATCCCTAGCATAGACAGCCTCCAAGCGTCTTTAGGAGATGAACTAGAGGAGGCGATGGGAGTTGAGTAGGTTTATTTTCTAGGGGTCCACATGAGAAGTTTGTAGGAGTGGGGTGGAGGGTGGCAAGGGAGGTCAGGGTATACACTACTCACAGAGTGTGACGATCCCAGACCCACTGTCAAATCCAACAGTTTATGGTGAAGTAGGAGGGACATAGAAGTAGTTGAAGGACATGCTATCTGGAAAGGATTTAAGGAAGATGATACGTAAGTATATAGCCTAGTGGTTTATTTATAACCATGTGCTTCCTCATAGTGGAGCCCACACTTCAACAACATGATTGTTGAGGAACAACGTGTGGGATCATGTGTGAAGGCTCCTTCCTCACGTAAAACTATGGGCACATACTTGAAGGCTGAGGTGGTAGAGATGGGGCAATACATTGATAAATTAAGGCCATCTTGGGATCAATATAAGGTCACATTGATGTGTGATGGATAGACAAAGTTGGCTCAGATGTCCCTTATAAATTTTATGGTCTACTGTAGGGGAATAACCATCTTCCTCAAGTCCATTGATGCAGCAAATGTGATTAAGAATGCAAATTATATATGCAAGTTGATTAAAGATGTGATGAGGGAGGTGGGGAAGAAGAATGTTGTCTAGATCGTCACAGACAATGGGAGAGCGTTCGTGAATGCAGAGAAATTTATGATGAAGTAAAATGTGTACTTGACTCCATGTGTTGCCCATTGCATAGATTCGATATTAGAGGCAATAAAAGAGAGGCCAACTATTAGGAGTGTGATTGTAAATGGGAGAGCAATCACGAACTTCATTTACAATAACACCTCGCTTCTTGTTGAGATGCAAAAGTGTAATCGTGACATAGTGCAACCTAGGGGGGCATCATTAGCTACTAATTTCATTACCTTAAACACCATAAAAAAACATAAGCAATGACTCAAACGTCTATTCTCCTCCATTAAATGGGGTGAATGGTATAAGATTGACACTATTATGGGGAGGAGAGCTTCGGGATTGTCTTGAGTGAAACATTTTGGGATCACATCAATGATGTGCCGAGGATCCTAGAGCCCATTAACACAATGTTAAGGACTGTTGATAATGAGACATCCATTGATAGGTTTTATGTACGAGTTGATGCTCTTTATGAAAGATGCGATTAAAGAAAAAGCCCCCAAGTTGTATAAATGGGTGCACACGATCATCGATGATCGGTGGGAGAGGACTCTTTCATACCCTCTTCATGTGGTGGATGAGTATGTAGGTTTAATTTTCTAGTTATGTCATTGCTTCACTACTTTTTTGCATGTTACTTTGATTAGAATTATTCATTGATAATAATTTAGTCAATGGGATTGAACATACTTTATGAACCCCAGTTACAGTAGGAGGTTGGGAGACAACGATGACTTAAAGAGGGAGGTACATAACATATATGAGAAGCTATTCTTGAAGTGTCTGAGGAAAGCAAACTTTATGAATGGAGTATAGAGTCTTGTATTCGTTTGTTATTAAGTTGTGTGATTTTGTATTATATAAATACTTGACAAATTATGATCATTTTATTGAAGAAAATGTGATTTTCCAAAATGAGAGGGGCCTATTTCGGAAAGAATATGCAATTATGTCTAGGATGATTTCTGTGGAAATGAAGGTGCCGAATTCGTACTGGGCAGAAGCTGCATTCGCAGCTCCTGCATATCTTCTCAATCGCACCCCTACTCCTGTGACAGAGAATGTCTCTCCACTCGGGGGCTCTGTCCTCACGGGAAACCTTCTTTCGATCGAAGACCTAACTAACGTGGCGGGTCCTCTCTCAGAAAGGCAATGTGGTAACTCAAAAGAGGGACTCGATGATGCCATGCGAGTTTAGCATCATGTAGCTAGTTTTCTTGTTTCTCAATTATCTAGTAGGCACATGTCAATGGTAAAAATCAATTTGTAGGAAAAATGGTTGTTTTACGGGAGCAATTGTCCAACCCTACAGTGCTTGGTGGTCCTCATACTCGCATAGACAGTGTCATCATCCTTGTAGAACAAAACTAAGCATGTTCTTGCTTCTTCGCACAAATAAATGGAATGGACCGAGGTACAAGACACTCCAAAATCTTGTTTTCTACCACTACAACATTAAGCTAGTGGAGATGCAACTACCAATAAATGAAAATGGAGTTACAGATAAGGACTTACTCGACTTGTTGATGATTGTACACTGCGCACATCTTGAGGAGGAGAGGTGGGAGGACCCACTTTATGAGTGGATTAAGTCAGTTGACCTAAATGGTGCCGATGGACATCCTGATCTGAGGATAGCTAGTGTGACAGCATTGTAAGGAATTGATGAAGATGTTGTCTCAAAATTGGCAAACATTGCCCCCAGGAGCATGATTTTGTTGATGTGAGGAGATAGCCAAACATCACAATCGCATGGCATGCATGGCGGGATCACTCTCAACGACACTGGCCCATTTAACAATGGTGATGATGGTGACAATGGTGGTGGCTACATAGGTGGTGGTGGTGACGATGGTGGTAGAGATGGTCCATTCACTAGGGAGAGTTTAACCATGCCACCAAGGATGAAGACCATGGTTTTCGTCCTGTCCTAGCACGGACTTCTCAACCAATGAAGTGCTATTGTTGCAGCAAGAAGTAACTAAGTAGTGAAGAGAATGAGTAATTCACGTAGTGTAGGGTCCATAGATGTCAGTGGTGGGCATCGGCATCAGTGGTGAGTAAGACAGCTCCAGTTCTATGCCACAGTATGGATATGGAGATAGATCATAGGGATGCAGTTAGGCTCCTCTTGAATAAGGGAAAAGCGACTTTAATAGCTATGACATACTGTCGCAGACATTCAACTACAGATATGGGCAGGAGTATGCCTATGGATATGGACAACAAGGACATGGACATCCAAGTTTTTCTTCCGATGATGATGTGGTGTCCCCGCCCCATTTTTTAGGTGAGACTACTCCCTGCGGATACACGCAATCACTTGCAACCACATGCATCGGGTAATGCTGGAGAGCAGAATCGAACCCATGTCTGTGGGGAGCAAACCCATGATGTTGGCCGTTCACCCAAACCACGTCAAGTGGACAAGGATATCCATGATATGACTATGGCCAAATATATTCAAGAGTAACATACATGCTTGGTCCATTTGTAGCTCCAAATCCATATCAGCCACAAATGATAATGATTACGCAATACCCACGGATGGGCATACTCATCCAGTTCAGAGAGGATAAGTACCAATTATGCTCGAGAGAGTACTTGAGTTGGTACCATTCTACCACGACCTAGGTACAATATTGCTGATTCCGGGAATAATAGTACTATGCTCGTCCTAGTGGAGACAATGGTGATGACTTTGAGCGTCTTGTAACTCCATGTGGGTATGAGGCAGAGATGTAGTGGGAGGTGGGAATAGAGATATATATTGCTTCCTTTTTTCACTTTTAGATGTATTGGTTGTATTTTGGTATTTGTATTATATGGTTTATGAATAGTATGAACTCATTTTGCATAGAACTGCATTGCTTTTATCAAACAACACATGGTTTAGGACCCTATACATAGGAAACTTCTTATACATAATTTTTTTTGTGGTGTTTTGAGCTCCAAGTGTGTAATCATGTCTCTTTTAACATCTCCTAAAGTTTCATTTCAACATTTCATCATTTTCCCAATGTTCCCTCAAACAGTGATACAGTCCCCAATTCATGCAATATTTCCCTTGCAATACCAACATGTTTTTGTACCCCAACGGTGCAATAAATGCATCCATACTGATACTATGAACACTGGGTAAGGCTTGGAATTCCATAATAACAATGCATCAACATTGTAAAGCACTATAGCTACATGAAATCCATTAAAATTTATATTAAGTCCACTTATGCTCCAATAAAACTCGGTTTTTATGACAAACATAATTAAGTATAGAAATACATCACAAAAAATTAAAGATGGTTGTAGCCAACATTTAATCAAAGTATCATAATGATTGGGACTTGAAACACCCAACTTTTCACGAGATCCAACAAGTAATCATCGATAATCTAATGATCACGTGTGATCGAGAGAATCCACGAAAAAAATGAAAAACAAAATCCAAGAAAAAAAAAAAAAAAAGTGAAAAAGAACTCACTGACTCTGAAATCAAAGCTCTTCAAAAATGCATCTGATATGAGCAAAGGGAATCATAGTAAAAAGCTTATGATCTTAAAAAATTCATTTTCTCTATTAACTGAAGGAATCACTGTAAAAGCTTATGCCAATGGAGCCATATCACCACTAATCCACAAGGGCAAAAAATGCATGGGTATTTCACTTCATATAATCAGTCTGAAAAAGAAAAGACATTTTCCAACAGATGTAAGTGTTTCAAGCCACCAAACAGAATCTAGTTTTCCAGGTACTGCTATATCAGGATTCTGTGAATGGATACCTAAAACCTATCTCAGAATATGCTCAAAGAGTCGTGCAATATATCATATTTACCTTGAGCATAATCATTTCAAGGCACATTTTCATAAACTTGCTTAACTCGACATGAATGCTATAAGTAAATTTTAATATTAAAAAACAAGCAGAGCCTGAATTTTCTTATACCTCTTTTTCAGCCATTTGAAGGTCGGAGCATCGTCGTTCAAGCCTCTGTTTGTACACTAACCCCTTTCCCTTAAGTAAAGCAGCTTGCTGTACAAGCGGACTGCATTGTTGAATCACCATCTCCAACCTGCAAAACCATGCAAGAAAACATATTTCAGATTTATTTATTTTTTCTTTTTTTCTTTTACTTCAAAAGATGGAACCCAAGAGACAACTCTCGTTTCTGAGAAGTAATAAAGTAGAAAAAAAAAAAAAAAACTTTTTTTTTTTTTTGCACAAGCAAACTGCATTGATGAATCAACATCTCCAACCTGAAAAATGATGCAAGAAACCATATTTCTGTTTTTTTTTCATCTCAAAAGATGGAACCCAAGAGACTACTTTCTTTTCTGAGAGGTAATAAAGTAGTAAAAAATAATTCTGGAGGATCAACATAAAAAGAAAGAAAAAATTAGGGAGCTGTTTGTTTGCCATGGCTTGAGGAAACATAAAGAAAATGCACGTCTCATAAGACTCCTCTACACAGATCTATCGTTCGAATTGAAAACGGCAAAAACTGTCCAATGAGCAAATCAAAAATTCTGGAATTTCTCGATCGAATCGACAGCTAGCCACTATAAATCCGTTGGAGCACTTTTTATATATATTTGGCATCCGGATCTTTGCAAAGGTGATGAAATTTGGTATTTTAGAAGCTCTAGTGTATCCCAAGCAAGGTGTCCCGTATCGGTATCGGTTGGCGTAACGGTGCCCTCTGAAACCGATACGGATACGGGGGCGTAACGGCGATACGGGGGCGTAACGGCCCATAACGGCGCAAAATTTTTTTTTTGCCAAAAAAATATGAAAAAATATGGATTAAATCCGAAATATTCTAAGCATTCCAAATATGCATTCATTTATAAATTGGAACATGTTTATGGTGGTGTAACGGTCCACTCTTTGGTCAGAAGTTGTATCGGACTGTCTGATGAATTTATGAACCAGATAACCTGAATTTGACTACAAAATTCATGTATTTAATTTTCTAACTATCTACTATCAATGATAGATATATTAGAATGAATGTAATATGAAAATATCTTACATTTAGGTGTTTGCAATTATTTTTGAGGGCCAAAATTCATGCATAAATAGAAAAAAATGTAAAAATAAAAAATAAAATGGCACCCCAAATATATAAAATGCACATTAACATGTTCTACTATGATTAACACATCACATGGCATCATTAAAACAGCAAAAGAATCATTAAAAAATGATTTTTTAAATTTTCAAAAAAAGGGTCAAAATAAATGCGTAAATAGAAAAAAATATTAAAAAAAATATAAAATGGCACCCCAAATCTGTAAAATGCACATTAACATGTTCTACTATGATTAACATATCATATGACATCATTAAAACAGCAAAAGAATCATTAAAAAATGATTTTTTGAATTTTCAAAAAAATGGCCAAAATAAATGCGTAAATAGAAAAAAATATAAAAAAAAATATAAAATGGCACCCCAAATCTATAAAATGCACATTAACATGTTCTACTATAATTAACACATCATATGGCATGATTAAAACAACAAAACAACTATTAAAAATTGATTTTTCGAATTTAAAAAAAAAGGGCCAAAATTCATGCGTAAATAGAAAAAAATATAAAAATATATATAAAATGGTACCCCAAATCTGTAAAATGCACATTAACATGTTCTACTATGATTAACACATCATATAGCATCATTAAAACAGCAAAAGAATCATTAAAAAATGATTTTTCGAATTTTCAAAAAAAGGGCCAAAATAAATGCGTAAATAGAAAAAATATAAAAAAAAATATAAAATGGCACCCAAAATCTGTAAAATGCACATTAACATGTCCTACTATGATTAACACATCAAATGGAATAATTAAAACAACAATACAACCATTAAAAATTGATTTTTCAAATTTTAAAAAAAGGGGCCAAAATTCATGCGTAAATAGAAAAAAATATAAAAAAAATATTAAATGACACCCAAAATCTGTAAAATGCACATTAACATGTTTTACTATGATTAACACATCATATGGTATGATTAAAACAACAAAACGTATTAAAAATATATAAATACATATTTTTGACAAATTTCTGAAAAATGGCCCATCGAGCTTTGATTCAAGAAAATTCATAATATAATGTGTTTTTATCTCAAATACTCAGCCAAAGTTGGTCGAAATTAGTAGTAAAAGGAGTAAGAAACAGTTTGGAAGCAAGAGGTTTCAAAAAAACAGCAAAAACAAAGCTTAAAATGGAAAAAGGTCGATACGGGCCTGTAACGGCCCGTAACGGGCCCGTATCGGCCGATACGGCTACAAAAAACCGTATCGGCCGATACGACCCCGTAACGTGTAACGGTCACCACCGTTTCCGTTACGTATCGGCCGTATCGGCCGATACGTAACCGATTTGGCATTCCTTGATCCCAAGCCTTACCATTGCTCCTAGGCTCCATACCAAAGAGATTCATGCCTTCTTCTTGGTGATTCTTCACTCTAATAAGCATTTCAAGCTCCATTTGAAGAAGAACATAGTATCTTGCATTCTCTAGATATTAGACATCCTTATATCTATCATCCGCTAGAATGCCCATCTAAGTGAGTCCCTAATTGGAACCAACTCATAGTTGTAGGAGATTCAACCCCTCTCCCATTACCTTAGCATCTCAATAAGAAGATCGTTGCCGATAGCTGATTCAAGGAAGCAGAAGAAAATCAACTTCAAAGATTGAGGGAACACAAGAGAAGTGGATTCAAGATTGAAGAAGCAATCTCTAGAAAGGCACAACAACAAGGCTCAATCCTACCAAGTGTTATTGTTTAGAGTCCATGATATACTCTTTTCCTGTGTGGAATTGAGTATAGAGTTTGTGACCCGAACTCAAATTCACTAGACATTGGTGTGTACATATTAGTTTCCGTGGGAGCCACCGACACGGGTGGAAACATGGTCCACCGACATGGGGGTGTACATGTTCCACCAACACACGTGCATATGTGTAGGTTCTTGTCTAGGACTGAAGGTTTGTGGTGAACTTATTAAAAGCCATTGTAAATGTTAGTAGTAAACCTATTAAAAACCATTGAGATAACGAAATCTGGTACACTTGAGTTTGAGTGCGTCCACAGGGAGTGGAGTAGGTACTTGACCGAACCACTATATATCGTTGTGCTTGTGATTGTCATGTAGATGCATTTCTATTCTTGTTTATGATTGGATTTGTTAATTCATATGAATAAATAATTCGAATGTATGCTAGGCACTTAATGTGTTGCACATACACAATTGATATTTCATATCTTACCTCATAGACTAGTTGCTCAAATAGTTAAATCTTTTGTAGTCTATGATCTTGGACCATTTGGCCTTTGTGGCTTAATTGTATTAATTGGTAAATAATTTTAAAATGTCCTATCGACCCCCCAGGGCTTAGCCATAATTTTGACCTCAGCAAGCTTCCACGTGTCGTGGTATCGTGTTAGATAATTTACGCAATTTCACAAGTGCTTCACGATGATATAATGTAAATAAATAAGATCACCCAATTTAAGAGCTCAAAAAATGATAACAAATAGCTTGGTATGAGTTTTATGCAATAATGGAAAAAATAGAGGAAATAAACATTTCCAAAGGTCTGTAACATCAAATCCAGTTGCATTCCTAGTCAAATGATCTTCAAATAATAGCTATCAACGCCCTGCATTCAAATGGCCACATCGAACCAATGTTCACGATCTGGACCGTTAATCAGGTTGGTCAAACAATGGATGGACCACTCTCTGCAAATCATACATATAGAACAATGCCACCCATCTGATTGGTGGGTAATTTCCTGGCCAATTATGGCTCTTGGAAATTTCTTGTTTACCGTCAATATGTAGGTCACCAGTTGCATGATTATCATTGAACGGCTGGAAATTTTCCATGGCCGATCTACGGCAGGACCTACCTTATGAAGGGCCCAGATCTTGGATTTATCTACCACTTGTCCAGTTTTTTGTGAAGATCATAATATGGAGCACCATGCATGGCGCAACCAATGGATAACGTCTAAATAATATTCCTTATTTTTAATCACCCCAAATGGAGTTCTATATTCTTTTGATTACATCACCAGCTCTGAAAACTAATTCCCAGGTTTTAGGTATTATGAGTTATAGTTCTCAACTGTCAATAAATCAATGAATCAATGTTGATGAATATTATCAATTTTCGGGAATGCCTATTCATGCTGCAACTTCCTAGTCATGGTGCAAGGTTCATGTTGAGATCACATTCAATCCCAACTTGCTAACAAATGCCAATCCAACCATAGCAAGAGCTGGCAGAGAACCTGGACACAACATCATTTTGAGTTCCCGTCTTTTGACAGAGTTTTGCCATGCCAAACAAACCTCAATACTCAACAATGTGTGCTAACTTCTTGGAACGTGTGATACATCTAATCCTTGCAAAAGGTGGGCCCCACAATGCAGATCAACTGGCCCAGGGTTAGGTTGTTCCACTTATCAGGCAGGCCACATGCATGTTGGATGTGAACTGCAGACAATTTGGATACCATCCATTGTATGAATTGTTTTCATATGTGGGGCCAACCTCATGGGTTTTCCACTCCTGTCCATGTCATCTACATGGTAGGTCCCACCTAGTGCACAGATTCAATTCCCCACATGAGATAGGTTGGCACAAGGCCAAATGTAGAGGTGCATGCAAACTTAGCAACACTCCGGACACTAACCACATGCTTGCATATGCCAAGAGATAAAAACAGAATAGACCCAAGGGCCCGAGGAAACAAAATATGTAGTGGTGGCATTTGTCGTATTAATTTTTAAGTTGAATCATGTTGGAAATACTTGTACGCTGATGGGATTTGGCCCAACTAGAGAAACTGTGCTTGATTTGACATTTCTCACGAACAACCAACAGAATATAAACCAACATTTTTGTCTGTAAGTCAATAACCGAACATAATTGCGGGGACATACTGATAAAAAATAAACAAGAAATATAAAAAATCAATATGTAATTACCTGGAATTGTTCTGCATGATGTTCTCTGTTACTCTGCATTCAAAATCAGCCATTAATTTTGACAGTTCTTGAACAGAAGCAAATATGGATTCTGTTTTCTTCCTTTGCTTCACTTCATTTGCTACGGCTGCCGATATCATATTTTGCTTCTCTTGAATAATGCCTTGAAGTACGCTTCTTTCTCCCTCTGCTTCCCTCAAGCCATTTGTAACTACTTGTAGTTTCTGATCTACTTTGGTTATTTCTATTTTGTACAGACCACTTTCCTCCAAAGCCTCATCCAATCTACTCTTTACCAAATCCAATTCCCTGTTCTTCTCATCAACTAATATATCATGCTGTTTTACCTGGTCCCTTAGCTTGTTTAGTTCTTGACAAACTAGTTCAAAATGCTCCCTCTGTTCTGTCAATGTGGACCTCATTTCTGACACTGACTTCTCTTCCTGCTCCACCACTGCTGAGAGAGACGATTTTTCTTCCTTCAACCTCCCATTATCTTCGATTACTGAACGCAAAGCATTTTCGTTTTCCAACAGTTTTTCTCCAAGGCGAACTGTCCTTTCCTTTTCTTTGTTATAGTTCATCATCAAGAGACTGACAGTGGCCTCGGCATCTCTCACAGCTTCTCTGAAAATAATTGCACATGTCTCATGCACAAAGATAGCCTGAATGTCTGAATCTTCCATATTGCATTTGATTTGGCTGGTTAACTCTCCGAGGACACACTTACATATGTCTTCTTTAATGAAACTTTCTATATTCAAATCTTCCACATCACATTCAAGCTTCTTTATCTGCTTCCTGAAGTTGGCCTCTACAATCAAATGATGTGACAGTTCCTCAGTTGCATCAGACAGCTGCAAAGAGAAGGATTCAACCTCCTTTCTTTTATTTATAAGCGTGTCTTGCAAACAACGGTTTTCAGAAAGCAAACTATTGACCCTATCCTTCAAAATGCAGATATTCTCGTAATCATCACAAGACGCAGATGACTTCTCATTTTCCACAAGGATATCATCCAACTTTAGAATCACCTCTGGGATTTTTTTCCTCAGGGCATCAAAGTCCTTGTCTTTCCTTGAGTTGGAAGATCCTTTTTCTTTGAGGAACTCACGCCTGAGGCTGAAATGCTCTTCAGTCATATATTGCACTTTCAACTCATGGTCTCTCTTCATATCGGTCATTTTGGTCTTGAAATAGTTTATAATCTCTTCCTTCGACATGTGCTTCAGTTGGAGACATTCCATTACCTCAGGTGTCGTGTTTTTAGATTCCTTTGAGTTCTCTAGAGAAGTCGTGCCATTTTCATCTTGAAGGTAAGAGGATGGTGAAAGGTGACTTCCAAATAGCTTCCCATGAATTCGATCTTTCCTTTCATTAGTCCATTCCTCAACAACTTCAAGGGACCCATGAGATGACAGCTTCGATGGTTCTGGACCAAACAAAGAGCTGGAAATGGCAGTGAGATCTTGGCGTATGCTTGAGAGTTCATCCACCTTCATAAGCAGATTTTTGTTTGGGTGACCAGATAAATGGCTTCTTTGTTCAAGAGACTTCTCTTGAAAATCCTCATGTAGGGTCTTAACGGCACTCTGAAACACAATACCATCAACTTCTTTTTGAAAGTCTCGCTCCCAATTCCATTCATTAAGTGATGCCTCAGACATCAAAGGTATTTTGTCAATCTGTTCATACACCACTCTTAGTATACTTTTCAAACCATCAAGGCCTTTCTCCATGTCCATGAGTGTCTCTGACATCTGCCCCATTTGAAAAGAAAAACCCTTTACATCTTCAACTTTATTTTTAAGCCGCTGAAACTGCTCTTCTGCTGCTATCTTTAGATTGCCCAAATCCTCCTCCACGCGATTCTGTTCAACACCCAAATCTAGCAAGCTTGGCTGTACCTTGAATTTCATTCTTTTGGGTTCATCTACAGCCAACAAGGAGAGTTTACTATCTATATGTGCATTTGACTCGTATAAATGTAATCTTTTTTGCAACAATGCCACCTCTGCTTCTTTCAAGGCGATATTCTCTGCAGCCTCTTCTGAGACAGCATTCACCATGCCCTTGATAACAGAATCACTTACCATCCTTGAGATTGTCAGTCGATTGTTAATATCCTCGAAATATAAATCCAAATCTTCCATGAAGATTTGCTCCTGGAAGGCCGAATAATCAATGGAATTCTCAGTTCCATCCAAATTGCTACTTGATTGCAAGGATGAGTCGAGTAACGAGCTAACTTTTGTATGTGGAACCTCTGAATTCTCCATAGATGCTTTTGGTAAGTCCGAAAGACTAAGAAAATTGGAAAGCCTCACCAACAAAAATGCTGACCAATCTAACCAAACTGTTATGAAGCTCTACAAATATATTAAGCCGCTTTCAATCAACTCAAAACCTACAACCAAATACCAAAGTCAAAAGTAAAGAAAAAAAATTTAAAAAAAAAAAAAAAAAAAAAAAAAAAAGAAGGAATCATCTACAAGAGGCAAAGCAAATCCACAAATTTAAAACCCTATAGTAATCTTTTTCTTATTCAACATCAAATTTTCAAAATTTTCAAGGAAGATAGAAATATCCAAAACACAAAAGATTGAAAAAAATAAAAATACAAACCCAAACACTGTAAATTCCGTAAGAACAAAACCCATAAAATCATTGATATTCAACTTCAAACACAAACGGGGAAAAATAGCATGTGCTAAAATTTCAATCAAGCATCAGATAACTGCTCAATAACCAAAAAAGAAAAAGAAAAAGAAAAAAAAATGATCTGAAAAATCAAATTGCAACCCGAAAATAGTTGATTTCAGTAAAAGAAAAACCTATGAAATTCACTGAAATTCATCTCCTACATTTGTTCGAAATGGCTAGAGAGAGAGAGAGAGAGAGAGAGAGAGAGATTACATATACAAAATCAAATCCATTTCCAGGCTTATGGTGTTCGTGGGAGTGAAAAAGACAAAAAAGCCGTTGATATCTTTAAATCTGGCGGGACGGCCGTTGGAATCCTCGGATCTCCGGCTAATCTTCGACGGAAACTGCAGATACGGATTTTTTAAGGTTTTCACAGAGAGAGAGAGAGAGAATAGAAGCAAACAGAAGAAAAACGGAATATGAGTTGAGCGGGAGAAATGAGCTTCCAAAACGCAATGAGTTGTTTTCTGATGTTGCCATTTCAGTCTGTCTCGATGGGGGAGGGGCTTGAAAGCCTATCAATGACAGTCTATCGCCGTTCTGAAAATGGTGGTGGATCATTTGGATTCGAATCATCCCCAACTATTTGGGACCCACCATGTTATATATGTCGAATCCACTCCGCCTATCAGGTTCATTCTTAAATTTTAGGTGGTAATATAAGAAATAAGATAGATCCATAACTCAAATAGACGACATTACATAGAACAATGGGAATGGTATGCCAAACCCGTTAATCAGGTGTAAATCACCGGGATGGAGAGCAGATGCAAAAATCGACCTGATATAAAACTTAGGTGGGTCCCACCATGTGAGCTTATTGGTTTGGGGAGCAGGTTTACATTGTTCCCGATGGTGTAGGACTCGGCTTCAGTGGTGACGGCTCTCGTACAGTGCAGTAAAAGACCCACTATGATATATTTGTCTTATCCACTCCGTCCATCTATTTTTTCATCTCATTTTATATCATCGTCCAAAAACTCAAGCAGATATATATCTCAGGTAGACCACACCACAGGAAAGAGTGGTGATTGAACACCAACCATTGAAAATTACTTACGTCCCACCGTAATGTTTATTTTCCATCCAGCCGGTTGATTAGGTCACAAAATTCTAGACGAAGGGAAAACAAAAAATATCAGCTTGTTACAAAACTTTCGTGTCCCCATGAAGTATTTAATGGTGACCGTTCAATTACCGCTGTTCATATGGTGCGGTCCACCTATAATTTGGATCTACCTTAATTTTGAGCTCATACCCTAAAATGATATGAAAAAATGAATGGAAGGCGTAGATAAAACACATGCATCATGGTGGGTCCACAGAGCTTTTTCCATCACAGACTACTACCGAGCTGGGTACTGTAGGGTAACTACCGAATCCGAGTCCGAACGGGGATTAGCCCAAATGAGTTTTTAATCGGACTTGGATTTTGTATTAACGGCACAAAAAATGATTTTCACTTTGATGAAAGAGCATGGTGTAAGTCGATGAGCCGAAAACAGGTTTTGTAGACCATTTGGGTCTTGGATCTTCATGCACCTAATGTACAGCTATCCATACCATCCAGCTTATAGGGAACATTGTGGGTGAATCATATCTGTAATGTCACAATGATTAAGCAATCCTAACCATTCAATCTAAGGATATCAATTCGATGATTATATAAAATAGGGAGTGGTTAAGTTTCAAGGGTAATGTTTCAGTTACTTCCTATCTACAACTGAGTTAGCTATTCCAACGGTTTGGATTGCTGTACAACCACTCCCTCTCGATCTTTGAAGAGTCACCACCATTCTTTAGACGGCGGCCAACTACCACTGGAGTTAGTCCACTCGGCTACTCAAGTAGCTTTTGAAGATGCATTCGCCTCGCGCGTGGTGACAAGGCAACACGTGTGCGAAATCTGATCCGTTCAGCCGCTGTGCCCACTGTTGACAATAAGATGAGCCGTATATGTGTGGGCCATCTGATGTTCAGATGATATGAGTCTCTGATCAATGGATATTTGTTTGTCGAATTCGGATCATTGATTACTTTCGATTCTAACCGTCTATGTCCAACGGTCTGCTAGATAGCCCGTTAATTTATGCCCGATGTGGGATCCTGCATGTGGACGGTTTTGATTCGAGATAATGTTCTGGGCTTGGGCTTGCTGTAACCTGGCCTGACTTGGCCCATTGCAAGCCTACTTGGACATACACACGGGCCTCTTGTATGGATCTGAGCCGCTCATCATCAAGTCGCAATACATACTGGCATTCCTATCACATAAATGCCCTAATAATCCTATTCTGGCCCCCAAAATTGTGGGCCCACCATGCCCGTAGAGCAAAATCCACTGATTATATGATCAGCGACTGTCTGATTTTGCTTGTTGAATCTAAACCCAGTGATTATTTTCTTTCAAACCGTTCATTTGTTCATCGCCATTTGGATGGTTACGATGGTCATATTGGTGAATTTTGACCTTAATTTGCTCAATCTTTTATTATTGGTTGACGCTGGAATGAACGTGATGAGGTCAATCACCGTCTTCCTCAAAGATAACTACTCCGAATCCACGGAGCTTCTCTGAACTTCCCACAGAGATTTCTTGAATCCACTATGAGAGAAAGTAGAAAAATAAAAATAAATTCTAAAAATATTTAAAATTAATTAATGAATAAATAAAAATAAATTCCCAACCTTTTAAATAAGGGTACCAAGCAATAAGAAAAAAATTATAATCAAACTACAACTAAAACTTTTAGAATCCGCGACTTACTAACGTTCGTGATGTCTACTAGTGCGCAAGGTTTTCAGTTAAAAATAGCAAGTGCTCTATTTGGCTTCATCAAACTGTTTTCCTAATTATTCTAAGCACTTTTCATGTGGACACAACTCTTAAAGCTCAATGGATGAAGAGTTATAATTAAACTAAAACCTACTATTTATAATAAAAACGAAAATAAAATAGGAAACCGATTGTCAATCAGGGGTTTTTCGTAAATTCAGGCTGTGCAATCCGGCATAGTCAGGTTGGTTGGCTAAAATACCTCGTTCTACCTCAAAATCATATATTTTACATCAGATAATTCATTCTGAATTGTGAGATATGCCCGATCTAAGGTCCGACGGTCCAGATCACTTCTGTCGTCGATCGGGCCTTTTCTAATCCATTTTGGCCATGAAACTGTATGCGACTCGTCCTACATCATTGGCCCACCATATATACGGTTGGATGAGTTTCAATAAAGGGGAGAACTGAAAGAGAGAGAGAGACCTTTCCTTGCATCCGCACGTATGTACAAAAGCACACGTATGTTCTGTCCGCGTGTGGCGACACGTGAAAAGAAATACATGCCTAGGTAACAAGCAAGGTTGATCAAATCAAGAATCCACTAATTGATAATTAAAAAGGATGCAATCTCAACCGTTGATCATTATTTTTTATTCCTTCCTTTCCTCTCCTTCGTAGATGACAAAGCAAAGCCCTTTTAGGGACATCTTTTAAATCCAACCATCAAAGCAACACTGAAAAGCAATAGGATTCCTTTCTTCTTTCAATGGAGGTAGTGATATTCTGGCCATGTGATGGCTCATACCCACGAAGTGAAAATTACACACGTGTCATATAAGTTACTCAGGTTAAGCCGTCTAAATTGTGGGACCCACTTAGATGGAAGCGGGTTCATTGTTGGAGTTCAACTTCTGATTGTTGGATCTTTGTCAGTTGAGCTCAGAACGTTTCCTACTTTGCAGTTAGCTGTCCAATACGTGTCAACCTTTAGGTTATTTAGGCGTCCATAGAACCATCTTTTTTACCAATCTGAAGTGGGCCGCACTAATTGGAGAGTTTATTTTGAGTTATATATGTTGATGTTAAAATTTGGTCGACCCTCTCTCCACGTCGCCCTTTACATGTTGTCCCTGAAACCTGCACCAACAAAATGGGCAAAGGTGACCCTGGCTAAGCCGGGGGACCCTCCGATGCCTAAATCAGGACAAGAGAATCGGAGTCTAGGTAGAGAGTAGAGGAGGAGAGCTAGATATCGCGTACCTGTAGATATGATGTTGTGTGGTATTTATACTCGCCTGTGGGGTGGTCTGGTCTCGATAATCTCGGCACGATCAGGGGGATTCCTGGATCGTGGAGATACCACCCATAATCTGTTGATCGTGTAGCGTATCCAGCGAATAGTGCGTATCCGCGAGCGACGTTATCGGCCACATTTGGTTATGGTAGTTTCCATGTTTAGCGAGTGAGATATGCGCATCTGAAGGCCTGCTTGGCTCGGCTCGTTAGACCATAGTAAAGAACACTCTCTAACTCAAACGACGTCCGACCCGACCCGTCATGGCGAATCCGATGCAGCTGGCTTGAGCAGATCGTGGTTGGAGAATAACAGGTTATCCGATCAGATTGTTAAGACCCCTCCGAGTTGACCCTTACCCAAAGATGCTCGCGTGTCCTTGTTACGATGCTAGGGTCTGGTCAGATGGGTCGTGCAGGTGTCTCGGCTCGGACTTACAGCCGGATTGATGTTCTACCATGGGCTCGGATCTCCCCATAACAGAAGCTCCCTACTCTTCGAGTTTGCTTGCAGGCTCAGAGAGTACTTATGTAGAAAATCTCTCGCCCTTATTGCAATGATGATGGGTCTCGAATTACGGGCGTGCTGGTCGCCTTGGTTAACGCGTGGCGATGGTTACGATCCTGAATCTCCTTCCAGCCTATAGGAGGTTGCCACGCAGGCCTAAGGAGGCGTGTACGTAACGGCTCCGACTGCTGGGGCGTCGCTTCGCATATCAAGGTACATTGCCCGATGTCAGAGTCGTACTAACGGTTCAGTGCTCCTCCAATGTGGTGCGGCCATGTGTGCTCGGAGATCGGCTCGTGACGATTCGGCTGTTGCCATTAAGGCTCACCATCAATGCAGAATTCCTTCGTTGCCTATATAAGGCACCCCGAATTTTTGTTTGCCACTTTTACATTATGAATTAGAAGAGCATACCGGAGGAGGCGATTTCCGACGAGGCGATTCCGGCCGAATTCGAAGTTTCCGGTAGAAGGCGATTTCCAGCAGTCACCCGGTGAGTCCTGTTGATCTTCACCCTTCTTTCTGCCATGTCTTTCAACCTCGAGATGGTTCGTGAATACGCCGATGACTCCAAGCCGGGGAGTTCTGAGAGTGGGAGTGGGTCTTCTGAAGGCCCTTTCTAGACCACTCTCCTATACCCCCTGCCTCGGAAACAAAAGACGTTGGGCTCTAAAACCAAGAAGCTCAGCAAGAAGACGGCCATCCGAGCCCGCCGAGTTGAGACCACTGTCACCACCGAAATGCCTGCGAGTTTACGCACCGCAGAAATAGTCCCAGGAAGCTCTGTCATGTCGGAATCTCAGATGGAGTAGATCCGTTCAGAATTCCAAATCCCTGACTCCGTTCAGATAAGGGCCCCTGGGCCTTTGGACGTAGCTGGCGCTCCTGCCAAGGGAGAAGTAGCCATCTTCCTTTGTGTGCTGCAGTGCGGGGTACGGCTCCCACTACACCCCTTTATCAAGAAGGTTGCAGCTTACCATGGATTGGCTCTCGGGCAGTTTACTCTGAATGCCTGAAGAGTGATGATTTCCGCCTTCATTATCTGGAGACAAGTTGGAAACTCCGAGCTAACCCCAGAGGAGTTGCTGAGCATGCACCTAGTCAAGCATGACAACAACGATCCATGGTACTATTTTGTCACTCGGGAGAGTAAGGGGTCGGGATTGGTGATGCACCTGCCGTCCTCCAACAAGGACTGGAAAAATAAGTGGTTTTAGGAAGCAGGTGAATGGGAGGCACCAGCGGCTGAGCTTAGGACTTCAACAGCTCGTATTCCGACCCATTTCACGAAACCAGGTCGGACTTCATTTTACATCCGGGTTGCTACCTTAGTTTTCACCTGTTTCAATTGAAGTAAGATTTCTTTTTTTCTTTTGCAGCTTTCCTAAAGGGGTTGCCGCTCCTCGACTCAGACCAGAAAAATCGCATTGCAAAGGCTAGAGCGCGATCGGAGACGCTTCGTTCCTGTGCTGATCTGATCACCGCGGCCAACCTTCACTGGTCTGGGCTTTACAAATCTCAGCCTTTGCCCACATCCCTCAGTAAGCTGTCCTGATCTCTTCGATGGGCTTTCTTTCGGTCACTTAGTAACTAACATCGTTTTTTCTTTCACATACATGGCCGAGGCGTACTGAGCTCGAAAAAGAAAAGCAGCTTCGACAGCGGCGGAATTGCTGAAGGAAGCCCCCCGAGTGAAGATCACTCGGAAGAAGCCAGTTCCCCCTCGTATGGGGGAATCTTCCGCTGCGCCGACCTCAACTACCCTAGCTCCGAGACCAGTTGGCTCTTCCTCTGCGGTGCCGACCCCGGCGGGCCCTAGTACTGCCGCGGCTCCTTCGACGGTCTTGCGCCCGGTGGTATCTCCTCCTCCAGGGCTCGTCCGAACGACCGTGGCCAACACCCCGATCGTTCCAAGCCCTATTGCTCCTCGTGCTCTTGCTGTCGTCGTTTCCCCCACCGCGGAGGCTCCTGTCGCAATCCCCGAGCTCCTCGTCGTTATCCTTTCTTCCTCCGAACGGGAGGAAACCATTAGAATGACCGACAATATGCTTTCCCTCCCCCTCCCCCCAAGGTCGGAGGAGATATCCGCGCCGAGGGTCAAAACTCGGCCGGCAGCGGGGTAGGGGCCGAGGGGGCTTTGGCCTCGCCCCAGGAGGGCACGAGAGATGAGAGGTTCGAGCCGGGCTATCATATGGCGTGCTTGGTTTCATGGGCTGCCAAGCATGCTAAGGAGGAGGATATTGCTCGGAACCTTGACCGGTCGGAAGGTGGCTTTCTGAACGACTTTGCCTCTGTGTACTACATGGTATATCTCCGAGAGGATTCTCCATTTATTTCATATCGTTATATATATATATATATATATATATATATATATATATATATATATATATATATTAGATTCTAATCTTTATTTCTTGTTCAGGCTGTCCCGGTGTTGCTTTCAATTCGGGAGAGAGTGGGGGAGCATCGGAAGAGGGAGGCAGAGTTCGAAGCTCTCCAGGCTGAGATGGCGGTCGTGAAGTCTGAGCAGACCGAACTGCGTCGGCAGCTTTCGGGCGAGATGGCCAGGGTGAGCCGACTGCAGGGAGTCGTCATCGACCCGGAGGCCAGGGAGCTGCACCTACATGAGAGGGCGGATAATCTTAAGGCGAGTTGCGATACAGTGGCCGCCGAGCTGACCCGTGTCAGGGCCCACGCGGACTCTTTGGCCATGAAAACTACTCGACTAGGCGAAGACCTGAAACCCGCCAAGGCCGAAGCTACTGAAGATCGGACCTGAGCCGTGAATTATGCCGTAGAGGCTCAGTGGGCTAAAGACGAGGCCTCTCTGGCCGTAGCGGTTGCCGCCGCAGTTGAAGATTTCAAGACCTCAAAGGATAGGGACGCTGAAGCTACGACATTCTACAACAGCGGCTTCGATGCTTATCTCGAGACAGTCCTGGGTTTATACCCAGACCTCGATCTTGACCCTCTTCTTCCTGAGGACTCTGAGGACGCTCCCGTTGAAGTTGCCCACTCGGATCAAGCCCCTGACGTCCAGGCTCCTCTTTTAGCATAAGGGCATATTTTATTATTATTTTTTTTTTAGAAACAATCAATGTATTTTTTGCCCCTCCGAGGGGATTCAATGAAAAATATTTTTTTGGTATTGCGTTAACTTGTTCTGAGATGTAGTCGAGCAGGCCTCTTTACAGACCCGGTCCCTTCATTCCGTTATATTGTCGAGCCGAGTACTCCAATGGAGGGTCGGGTCATTATTAAGTTTTTTCCCTCGGAAGGGATGCCTTGTCGATCTTTCGTAAGATTAGGCTCCGATCCCTTAAAGAATTGGAGCATTTGATTCGTGCTTGTATTGATAAGACAATCGTGCACGCATCCAAAGTAAATTTTAACTTTTATTAAGAGCCTTAAAGGCTAGCCGCTCGGAGGCATACATTTTATTACGAGCCTTAAAGGCTAGTTCCTCATGAGTAGTAGATCTTCAAGTGCTCGGCATTCCAAGGATGAGGGGGATGACGGCCCTCGAGGTCTTCCAGGTGATATGAGCCTGCTTTGGCAAACCTGACCACACGATATGGTCCTTCTCAGTTGGGTCCATTCGCTCCTGCCCCTGGCTTAGCCGTGTTCTGGAAGACTCGTCGAAGGACTAAGTCCCTTAGACGGAAGCGCCTAACTTTGACCTTTGAATTGTAAAAGCGCGCTACCTACTGATGCCGAGCCGCTGTTCGGAGGTTCGAAACCTCTCTGAGTTTTTCGACAAATCCAAATTAGCAGCGATCTACTCAGAGTTTTAATTTTCTTAAAAGCTTCTTACCCACACCGTTGGGAGTCTGATTTTCACTGGCACCATTGCCTCCGAGCCATAGGACAACAAAAATGGGGTTTATCCCGTCGAACTCTGGGCTGTGGTCCTATAAGCCCAGAGGACGAAGGGGAACTCCTCGGCCCAATTTCTCTTTGCTTTTTCCAGCTTCGTCTTAAGATGGTGCTTAATGACCTTGTTGATCGCCTCTACCTGTCCATTCGACTGCGGGTGCTGAGGCGATAAGTAAGCATTCACAATGACAAGCCCTCGACACATACTACGAAACTTGTCATTATCGAATTGGCGACAGTTATCAGAGACGATGGTTCGTGGGATTCCGAACCGGCAGATGATATTTTTTCACACAAAGTCGATTACTTTTTGCTCAGTGATCTTCGCGACTGGCTTGGCCTCAGCTCACTTAGTGAAGTAGTCGACTGCAACTATAGCGAACTTGACTTGTCCCTTCCCAATGAGCAAGAAACTGATGATGTCGATCCCTAATTGGGCGAACGGCCACGGCCCGCTCATGGAGGTCATTTCTTCTGTCGGTTGCCTCGGCACGGCAGCAAAACGCTGACACTTGTCAAAATTCCGAACAAAGTCCTTAGAGTCTTGCTTAAGAGTCGGCCAGAAATACCCTTGACGAAGTATCTTCATGGCCAAGGCACGACTGCCAGAATAGTTTTCGCAGATTCCCTCGTGAATCTCCCGAATCACCTAGTCGGCCTCGTCCGGTCGGAGGCAACTAAGGTAAGGCTGAGAATGCCCCTTCTTATACAACACTCCATCCAATATAGCGTACCGGGCCACTCTGACCCTAAGTCGCCTCGCCTCTAGTTTGTCCAAAGGAGTTTCGTCGGATGACAGATAATTGAAGATCGGGTCCATCCAACTAGGAATAGACTGGACGGGATTGACTTTCTCTGACTAGCTGATACTCGGGTGCTTAATGAACTCGATAGGAATGAAACGCGGGATCTTTCCTTTGGAGGTCGAGGCGAGTCTTGCTAAGGCATCGGCATATGAGTTCTCGGCTCTGGGGATCTGCCGGATGACATAACTCCAAAATCTCTCGATTAATTTCCTTGCTTCCTCGAGGTAGGCGATCATCCTAACTTCTTTAGCTTCGTACTCCGAAGAGATGTGGTTCACTACCAGCTGCGAGTTGCAACGGACTTGTAGGGTCTGAACGCCTAGGCTCGCTGCTAGCCTGAGCCCAGCTAACAACGCTTCGTACTCGGCCTCGTTGTTTGAAGCTTTGAATCCGAGTCTGATTGCGTATTGGATTGTCATTGAATCAGGTGCAACCAGGACAATACCGGCTCCTGCCCCTTTAATATTGGAAGACCCATCAACATAAAGGACTCACCCTAGATCCGATGCTACCTCTTGGTCGCTCAACGGGACAAGTGGTGTCATTTCGACTTCCTTACTGACTTGCTCCTCATCCGGAGTTGTGAACTCGGCGATAAAGTCGGCTACAGCTTGACCCTTGAGTGTCATCTTGGGGCGAAATTGAATGTCAAACTCTCCGAGCTCTACGGCCCACTTGGTCATCCGACCCGATACTTCGGGTCTTTGGAGGACCTGCCTCAGAGGAGAGTCTGTTAGCACAACTATGGAGTGGGCCTGAAGTATGGCCGCAGTCTTCTGGCCGAGACGATGAGGCAGAGCGCCAGTTTTTTCAAGGACTAGTACCTTATTTCAGCTGGTACCATGGCTTTGCTTATATAGTACACGGGGTACTGCTTGCTTCCGACCTCTCTGATAAGAGTCGAACTGACAGCTGAAGCCGAGACTGTAAGGTAGAGGAACAAAGGCTCCCCTTCTTCAGGCTTGGACAATAGAGGCGGTGAACCCAAGTATTGTTTTAATTATTGGAAGGCATGTTCACACTCTGGCGTCCACTCCGCCTTCTTATGGCCCTTCAGCTGCTGGAAGAAGGGAAGACATTTATCTATAGCCCTGGATATGAAGCGTCCAAGGGCGGCAATTCTTCCCGTGAGACACTGTATCTCCTTCAGAATCCGAGGCGAGTTCATGTCAAGGAGAGCCTTGATCTTATCTGGATTGGCCTCGATACCTCGCTGACTGACTTGAAAGCTAAGAAACTTCCCTGACTCAACCCCGAATGCACACTTAGCGGGATTCAATTTCATCTGATATTCTCGGAGGACGCTAAATGTTTCTCCGAGGTCAGCAAGGTGGTTAGAGGCTTAGGTACTTTTTACTAACATGTTGTCCACATACACCTCCATGGTGTGCCCAATATGACTAGCAAACATCTGATTCACCAGCCTCTGATATATTGTCCCAGCGTTTTTCAGGCCAAATGGCATGACCCGGCAACAGTAGAGCCCTCTGTCCATGACAAAGGTAGTCTTTTGCCTGTCTGGGGTATACATAGCGATCTGGTTGTACCTGGAATAAGCGTCCAGAAACGAGAGTAACTCATGTCCGGCCGTGCTGTCCACTAGTTGGTCGATCCGAGGCAACAGGAAGCTGTCTTTGGGATATGCTTTATTCAGATCAGAATAGTCTACACAGACCCGCTACTTCCCGTTGGATTTCCTGACGAGCACTACATTTGCTATCCAGTCAGGATAGTGCACTTCTTCTATAAAATCTGCATCGAGCAGGACTGAGACCTCCTCGGCAATGATTCATATCGTTTGGCATCGAACGGTCTTATTTTTTGCTTAACTGGCCGGTGATCTGAGTTCATGTTCAGCCTGTGGACCAGCAAATCAGGTGAGATCCCGACATATCTACGTGCGACCATGCGAAGATGTTTCGGTGTTGCTTCAAGTAGGCCAATAACTCGTTCCTCCGCTCAGGATTCAGTGATGATCCGAGCTGAACAGTTTTGCTCGGGTCTGATTCATCGAGCGGTATTCTTACCAAATATTCGACTGAGGAGCTTTCCGTCGGTCCTCGAGGATCCAAGGCGTTCATTACGAGCGTTTGTTTGGCGGCTCCTTTTCTCACGGCTATCGCATAACACCTCCGGGCCTCGCGTTGATCGCCTCGAAGATAACCAATCCCACCTTCAGGTGGGAACTTCGTCATTAGATGGTAAGTTAAGACGACCGCTCTCATTGCGTTGAGGGATGGTCGGCCCAGGATCACGTTGTGGACAGATGGAACATTGACAACTAAAAAGTCTACCAAAAGTGTGACTTGATGTTGCCCTTCTCCTACTATTACTGGGAGGGAGATGGCTCCTTCAGAGATGACTCTCTCTCTGGTAAAGCCGTGCAAGGGAGTCTTCACGGGTCAGAGCCGGGACCGTGAAATTCTCATCTTTTCGAATGCTTCAGAATACATAACATCAGCTGAACTCCCGGTGTCGACGAAGATGCGGTACACTTTGTGATTCTCTATGGTCATGGTAACCATTAGCGCGTCATCGTGCGGATGCTGGATCCCACACGCATCACCTTCCGTGAAAGTCAGGCTACACGGATCGACTCGGAGTTCCTTGCTGGGACGTTCCGTCAAGTGAATGTGGTGTACCAGCTCGGATCTCTGGAAATGGGCTTTTCGAGCCCTGTTTGAATCCCCTCCTCCGGCTGAACCCTCGAAGATGGTGCGAATTTCAGGAGGTTTCTCTGGGGGTTACTCAGCTGTTCTCGCGGCCGTTCCTCTCTCCAAGCGAACTTCTCTTTTTTGGTGTAACGACGTAGATGTCCCTTGCGAATGAGGGACTTAATCTCGTCTTTCAGATCCACGCAGTCGTCCGTGTTGTGACCATGGTCCCAGTGAAAACGACAGAATTTTCGCTTGTCCCGGTGCTCTGGGTCAGCCCTCATGCAGACCGGCCAATTAAGTAGTTTGTCTCCTCGGATATCCAGCAGGATCTGCTCGGTGGATGTATTAAGCGGGGTATAGGAACGAAATTTTCCTCTGGCCTGCGGCTCGGTCGACGATCGCAGGAAGCACGGTCATCCGCCCCTTTGCTAGTCGGTTGAGAGTCTTCATTCCAAGGTCTCTTCCCTTTGTTCGTCGAGTCGGGTACTTGTGTGCCTTTTCGAGCGTTAGTGAACTCCTCGGCGTTAGTATACTTCTGAGCTTTCGCCATGAAGTCCGCTAGCGTCTTTGGCGGACTCTTTCTGATAGAGAAGATGAGTTTTCCTTCCTTCAATCCGCTAAGAATGGCAGCGAGAGACATCTTGTCATCATAGTCCTCGACATGCAATGTTTCTTCATTAAAGCGGGCGATGTAATCCTTTAACGACTCTTTCGGAGCCTGCTTGATGGTGAGCAAGTGAGTGTTGGATTTCCGACTTCTCTTACCGCTTATAAACTGCGTAAGAAATAGTCGACTTAGTTCCGCGAAAGAATCCACGGAGTTAGGTTTGAGCTGACGATACCAAATCCGAGCAGACCCTGTGAGGGTGATAGAAAATTCCCTACACATCATTGCATCCGTTGTAGTATGGATCTGCATCCATGATCGGTAGGACTCCAGGTGTTCGGATGGATCCCCAGATCCTGAATACTGGATGACAGGAGGCATCCGAAACCTCTGCGGCATCACTTCAGCCATGATGGTCGGGGTGAAGGGAGGCTCGGTCTTTTTCATCATCGCCTGGATCGTAGCTGGAACTGTCGATTGTTGTTGCTTCTTCTCCAATGTCAGGAACTTGTCCTTCAACTCCTCAAATCGTATCTCTCATAGGTCCATATTTTTCACGACGACCTCTGGGGCATCCTCGACCTCCAGTGTTCTCCTTTCTCTCCTCCGTTCTAACTGATGACGGAGGTACGTGGGCGGCAGGACGGAAGTGGCTGAATGGATGGTTGTGGGGGCCTGAGTGGTGGCATTTCACATGGATACCTCGGCTTATATCGTAAGAGGATTTTGACTCGAATGCGGCACCCCCGAGTGTCTGGGGGCTTCAGGTCTCGCACTCCTTGGTACAGAGCGAGTTTCCATGAACAACCCCACTGGCTCGAGAATGAGTTGTTCCTGAGCCGGGCGTAGCTCTGACTCTCTCTGCTGTTTCATTCGGTTTATCTCGTCGCGCAGGGCCTGGATCTCATTTTGCATGGCGCGATACTTACTTGACTGATTGCACGAATGTTGGGAAGGCCCTGGTGCGGACTCGGCATGAAGCGGTGATGACGACCGAGTCTGCTCATTAGGTTGGAGCTGCACCACTGCAGCTTTCTTCTTCCTCGCCATTGCTTGAGAAAATGAGAACCTGACTTCTAGTTTCAGGTTCCCACAGACGGCGCCAAAAAATGTTGATGTTAAAATCTGGTCAGCCCTCTCTCCATGTCGCCCTCTACATGTTGTCCCTGAAACATGCACCAAGAAAATGGGCAAAGGTAACCCTGGCTAAGCCGGGGGACCCTCCGATGCCTAAGTCAGGACAAGAGAATCGGGGTCTAGGTAGAGAGTAGAGGAGGAGAGCTCGATATCGCGTACCTGTAGATATAACGCTGTGTGGTATTTATACTCGCCTGTGGGGCGGTCTGGTCTCGATAATCTAGGCACGATCAGGGGGATTCTCGGATCGTAGAGATACCACCCGCAATCTGTTGATCGTGTAGCGTATCTAGCGAATAGTACGTATCCGCGAGTGACGTTATCGGTCACGTTTGGTTATGGCAATTTCTATGTTTAGCGAGTGGGATATGCGCATCTGAAGGCTTGCTCGACTCGGTTCGTCAGACCATAGTAAAGAACACTCTCTAACTCAGACGACGTCCGACCCGACCCGTCATGCCGAATCTGATGCGGCTGGCTTGAGCAGATCGTGGTTGGGGAATAACAGGTTATCCGATCGGATTGTTAAGACCCCTCCGAGTTGACCCTTACCCAAAGATGCTCGCGTGTCCTTGTTGCGATACTGGGGTCTGTTCAGATGGGTCGTGCCTCGGGTGCCTCGGCTCAGACTTACAACCGGATTGATATTCTACCATGGGCTCGGATCTCCCCATAACAATATACATTGCAAATATATATATATATATATATATATATATATATATATATATATAGTGCATGCGTACGAAGCATCATGCTCTGCCAGAGTATCAAAGCATTTCTCGTGCCAAAAGGAAGAAGGTTGCATAAAGTAGGGGTGTACATCGAGTCAAACCGAGTCGAGCTGGGCTTAAACAGTGGCTGACCTCAGTTTGAACTCGACTCGGCTCGGTCCTTGAACCTAACTGGCCAGCTTGGCTCGGTTTAGTCAGTAGGTTGGGGAGCTAAGATCGAGCTGAGTTCACCATTGAGGCATTTCCACAAACACCTTAACCGCAACTTCAAAATCCCACTAATTTACAAACAGAAGTAATGGTTTTACAGGTATTTTTTCAAACGCCTTCTAAATAATATAAAAAACAAAAAAAACCACATAGAAAAAAGGTATTTGTTTCATGTACATACCTTCCTTGCCATCGGCCAAACCATCCTTGCCACCTTGCCACCTTGGCCCCAGCTAGTTAAACCTTCCTTGCCACCTTGCCACGAGCCAAACCTTCCTTGCCACCAACCACATTTCGTTGAATCATTTTATCAAACAGTTGGTGAGCAACATCAATGGCAAAGTAACCGAGTTACCGAACTAGTTCGATTTGAGTTGAATTCGATCCGAGTTGAGTCGAGTTGGGGCCTGCTCAAACTCGGATCGAACTCATTTTCGAGCTCAAAAAATCAGCTCGACTTGGCTCGAACTCAGCTTCGAACCAAGTCAAATCGAGCTTTTTCGAGTCGAGTTGAGTAAGCTAACCGAGCTAGCTCGGTTCATGTACACCCCTATAGAGAGGTAAGAGTTGTTGTGGGGCTTAGGGGAATGTGTGACAAAATATTGCACATGCATGAGATACAGACCCGTTCATCAGTTTGGAACCATAGTAAGCATGCATTCGTCCAAAAAAATCAACGGTTCTTATCATCAAGCAGGCTACACGTGCATGCTAAATTTATACCGTTGGGCATCTATTTTCTAGATATCTTCCTTTCTAATAAGTGTGTGGCCCACTGAATGAGTCTAGCAGACTGATCATTTGTCCATGACATGTTGGCAACGGGTCTAACTTGTTTAATGGTCCAAATCTTACAGACATGTCTTGCATATTTTTAACTTAGACAGAAGAAGCACGCACGTGCAAAATCTGGGACATGTACCAAATGGGTCATGCCATGTCCAGAGTCTAGTTCTCCCATTCATGAGGTGGTCACAAATGTTTGAAAATACACTCCCACCTTTGATTTGTTGAAAAAATGTCTTAAATCTTTTTTTTTCCGTGCTGCTCGACCAGTCGAGAGAGGCCTGCTCGACTTGAAGTCCAGCGAGCACTATTTTTTGGAGATTCGAGTTGCTTGACCAATCGAGGGACAAGCTCAACTGCTCGAGGGTGCACTTCGACCAATCGAGACCCTGGCTCGACTAGTCGAGGTTACGCAGATTTTACGCAGATTTTATGTGGACCGTGTAAATTTGAGGCGGTTTCGTAGAGGTGAGGAAGAGGAGTTTCCTAAACTATAAATAGGGGTCCCTAGGGCTATTTTAGGGCATGCTAAGGCTTTCTAAAGGGGTTTCAATGGTTCCTAAAAGGGTTTTAAAGTTTCTAAAGGGTGTAGCAAGGGTGAGATTCGAGGTTGTTCGAATCGAGTAAGTCCTTTCTCTTTGTAATTTATGCTTTCATAGTAGAATTTTGTCACATTGTACTGTGGTTTGTTTTTGACAAGGTTTTTCACATTAAATCTGTGTGTTCTCTTGTGTTTGCTTGGTGTCATTGGATTGCTATCGTAGATCCATATCTATGTGATTCCGTAGCACAAATCCCCAACAAGTGGCATTGAGCAATCGTTCGGGCACAGATCTGAATATGAGGGATTAATAATAATGGCAAGCACTAGGTATGATATTGAGAAGTACTCATGAAAAAATAATTTTGAATTGTGGAAGATCAAGATGATCAGTTCCTTAATCAAGCAAGGCGAAGATAGTGCTCTTGAGGAGCGAAAGTCTACTATGACTGATGATGAATGGAATACTTTTGATGAGAAGGCTTTATCATCGATCCGTTTATGTCTCACGGATGAGGTGCTCTACAATATCATGAGGGAGAAAACTGCAGCTAAGTTATGGGCGAAGTTAGAGGATGTCTATGCGAAAAAATCTCTGAAAATCGCCTACACTTGAAGCGGCAGTGGTATAACTTCAAGATGGCAGATGGTGGAGTCTGGAGGCTCACATCAGCAACTTTAATAAATTAGTTTGCAAATTGCTGGATATGGAAAAAGTGATGAAAGATTAAGAACAAACATGTATGTTGTTGAATTCTCTTCTTGCGTCTTATGAGTCATTCAAGAACACAATGTGCTTCACGAATAAAACCTTGAGTGTCGAAACTGTTATCTTAGCCTTTCAAGGGAAGGTTGTGAGAAAGCTTAACATCGACATGGAGATATTTTCTGATGCATTGCTTACAAGGGGTAAGAATTCTGAACAAGGTACAGATTCTTCAAGTTCTAGGTCCAAATCCAAGGGCAAGGGCAAAGGAAAGGTAAAGTACCGGAATTGTGGGATGAAAGGACATGTAAAGAAGGATTGTATAAATTCTAAATCTAAGAGAGAAGATTCTGAGGCTTCATACATGAAAGCCAATGCTGCCACGTCAGATGGATCGAGTGGATGTGATAGTGATGTTTTGTCTGTGTGTACGATTAGACGACCATACGATGATCATAAGGGTGAGTGGATTCTAGACACAGGGACATCCTTTCACATGACTCCTCATCGGAATTGGTTCACCAACTACAGGGAGTGCGATGAGCAATGATAGTGGCTGTTAGTACGGTGCATATCAATATGTTTAATGGGATGTAGCGTACTCTAACTGATGTAAGACACGTTCCTGACATGAAGAAGAATCTGATTTCTCTTGGTGTACTTAAGGCAATGGGCTGTAGGTTCACGGGTATTGATAGTGTCCTTTAAGTATCTAGGGGGCACGGGTAATCATGAAAGCGTAATGACTTGGTAACATGTATAGGTTGATTGGGAGCACTTCAAAAGGTGGAGCTGCAATGGCTATAGCGGAATCCACCTCTGCACGTGTGTGGCATGTTTGACATGATCATATAAGAGGGCAGGGCAGGAAGGCTAAGACGCGCGGACAAAGATA
This sequence comes from Magnolia kwangsiensis, assembly GCA_037074715.1. Classification (NCBI taxonomy): domain Eukaryota; kingdom Viridiplantae; phylum Streptophyta; class Magnoliopsida; order Magnoliales; family Magnoliaceae; genus Magnolia; species Magnolia kwangsiensis. The sequence continues at coordinate 171,631,632 of CM073571.1, forward strand.
CAGAGCAGGTGGAGCAGCAATCTATGAGAAGAATTACACTGTATAATCACAATATATCGGCAAGATATATGGACGACTCTAATATCGTAGGGGATCCGTCTTCTCTTCAAATGGCTCTAAGTGGGCCTAATGCTGAAAAGTGAAAGGTGACTATGGGGATGTGATGGACTTGTTGTATCAAATCGACACATGAGAGTTGGTAGAGCTACCAGTTGGCCATAAAGTGGTTGGATGTAGGTGGATTTTCAGGAGGATACAACATAAATGCAGAGCGAGGTTGGTAGCGAATGGTTATGCTCAGAGATAAGGGATCAGTTTCTTAGAGATATTCACGTCGATGGTATAAAAGGTGTGTCATGCCCCAAACCCAAAAATCAGATTCACAAGAATCTCGATCGCCGAATCCGGTGCCGACAGCCTCCGTAGTACCCCATTCTCGGCTCCCAGCGCAACATACCCCAGATTCCGATCCTGGGATCCTACAAGGAGGATTTTTCGAACGTACACTTGTCTTGTAATAAGCATAACCACAAGTTTACCCAAATTATAAAGGAAACATCATCATCACATATCCACTAATATAATCATTTGAGTACAATGCTGAAAGGGAATACATAAATAAAGAAAAATCAACCTCAAGAAGACCACTGCATGCTCCAAGCTCAACACTGCTGCAACCTAACATCACCTGCACGCATCTATCATGCATAAGCTTATAGAAAGCTTAGAGGGTGGTGTAAGTGTGTGCACAAGGTAAGTATCAAATGTTCAATACAATACCATCATCATACAATACTGAAATTATTAGTAATTCATAAATCGTACATTATCGGAATAACCTGAAATACTGACAAGATCATAAATCATACAATGACAGAGTAAGCGAAAGTATGGACAAGTTCATAAGTTAGTCAATTATCAGAAACGTAATATAAAACAGATATGCACTAAGGAGTCATAAAGAGTCAAATATCAGATGCCGAGGATGTAATGCAATATACAAATCTTGCTAAGTCTGTCTAAGCCATATAAGTACAAAAATATAGCAACACAAAATGTCATATGCCTGCAGATGTAATGCAATATGCGATGCGAATGAAACGACCATGCTGGAGTGTGAAGTCGGGATGATAGTACATAGTATCGCAGGCTACGGGGTCCACCACAAAGACTTCTATCCAAACCAGTCCCATACCTAAATTTGGATAGTCAGACTCAATGTGGTAGACTCCTGATCTCAGGTTAGTCATGCGCCCAACCGAAATTCTTGCCATAACGAAGGTATACAACAATTAATTACGCACCACCAGCCCGAGTGGATAGTGAATGAACGAATGAATGAATGAACATGTAATTCCTACTCAATAAGTCCACATATTAGTACGGCTTCTCTCTGAAAAATCACCGGAGTCTATTACACTCCATACCAGATTGCCGCCCCATCGCGCGCAATAAGGTGAGTGGAAGAGACCTCACTATCCGCCTGCCAATATCGGGTCCGACTCGTCAATAGCAGACCCATTTTTCGAGCTGGTCAGACTTAGCCTAGCATTGCCCCCTCCTCTCGGGCAGGTAAGGCTACACCCCCTTCCAACCGACTGTGACACAGTGGAGAGCGCACCCATCTGGTAATCGGCACTCGGCGCCCATCTACCCACTCGGTATAGACGTTGGAGCATCCTCTGGAACCAAGAGGGTTTAGGGACTTTCACCCAGGGATATCTATAGCACCCCATGTAGAACAGATTTTCGGTGTCTCATCTGGCCATCCACGATATGCCTGTGGAGGCTACGACCCTGATGTCGCTAGGGCATACAGTAATCACAGCACACAATGCAAGATGCATGAGTCATACAATCCAATCATGCATCAATCCTACGCAAACCGTGCACCCATGTGAGACAATCTCTGCCTATCAGGGAGTCTCGTAACAACCAGCACTATGACATATGCAATGGTCAATCATATCTCATAACATACATGCAGATGATGCGTATGGGCATGGATCATGATGCTATGTAGTCACATACTCATAATTGGTATCAATATCTGGCATCAACAATCGACCTCGACAATGTGGACATCTAACCAACATTGCCCCAAGAAGTGACCCTCACAGATCCAAACATATAATGGGCCCACGGCCTCACACAAGGGCCTAATATACAACACAATAGGCCTTACTCAAGGGTTACATGTACACAGCAGGTGGGCTGCATCAAGGAGCCGCACTAATGGGCCTCATACACATTAAGTGAGTCGCATCAATGGGGCGCACTAATGGGCCACAAGTATATCAAAGTGGACCTTATCACCTAAGCCCGACATGTACCACATTAGTCCTCACATAAGGCCACATGTAACATTATAATGGTCCCCATATACAGGCCGCATGTACAGTATAATGGACCATATCCATAGGCCCCGAACACATCGTAATGGGCCACATCCCTTAGGTCTCTCATACATAACATCAGGTCTTGCCATCTGGGCCGAAGATACATCACAATCCACAGGCCCCAATACTTAATGGGTGGGCCCTACACCTGAGCCTAATATACGTCACAGGTGGGCCCTGCACATGGGCATCATACACAAAGAGTTAGGCCTATCAGTAGGCCCTAGGGAGAGTGATAATGCGGACATTTAACCAACATTAATCTTACAATGTGGACGTCAAACCATCATTGCTCCCAAGGCTCGGTTCGCCTTAAATATCATTAAATAAATCATGGCGGAATCACACATTGCAATGTACCTTAGGTACATCTCATTGGGCCTCAAATACATCAAATGGGTTGTATCTCATGGGCCTTATATTCATCAAGTGAGCCACCTCAATGGGCCTCACCAATGGACCTTAGGTACTTTGCAATGGGCCATCACCCATGGGCCTTAAAATGCATTAAAATGAGCCCAATCACATAAGCTTTATGTGCATCAAATGGGCCTAATCACATAGGCCTTATATATACCAAAGTGGGCCTCAACATTAGGCCACAAATACATCAAATGGGCCTACACACATGGGCCCATATATAACAAAGTGGGCCTCAACATTGGCCTTAAAATGATCTCAAAATGGTTAGACGGTTTGGATGAAACTCATGCATCATGGTAGACTCCCATGTGGGCCCACTATGACATTTATTTTCCATCCAATCCTGTTGTTAAGGTCGTGTGGCAAGGGCCCCATCAAAATGTTTATTTTACATCCCACCTGTTGATAAGGCCATGTAGCAAGGGGCCCACCAAAATGTTTATTTTCCATTCAAACCTGTTGATAAGGTCATATAGACCCAGGGCCCACCGTAATGTATATTTTCTACCCAACCTGGGTCCACTGTACTATTTATTTGCATACAAACTGTTCATAGAATCACATGGCCTAGGGCCCACTGTAATGTTTATTGTCATCCAAACCTGTCCATAACGTCACGTGGCCAGGGGCCCACGTGATGGACGGCGTGGACACAATACATACATTTGAGTGGGGGCCACCGTCCACTGCCGTGGACGGACGGCGTGAGTGAAACACTTGCATCACAGTGGGTGTCACTACCCACTGTTTTGACGGTGCGGTAAGCCACACATACCACAATGGGTCCCATGCAGGACCCACCAAAGTGTTTATTTGCAATCCAACCCGTCCATTACGTGTGTCCCACCTGTTTGAGGGTTCACACCAAATTTCAACCACATTAAAAATTCAGGTAGGCCCCACCAAGTGTTTTTATATGATTTAGACATGTCTTCACATGATTTGGATGGTATGGCCCACCTGAGTTCAGTTTGTGGATGATTTTTGGAGTCAACGCACCATTCAAGGGGACCTATTAAATGAATGGTATAGATGTAAAACATACATCATGGTGGAGTCTACAAGTGGGCCAATGCGGCCACGCTTTTTAACGTGGACGTCTCTGGACGTCATGGCACAAAGTCATGCCAAAAAAGAAAATTATTTTTTTAATTTCCTAGGTGGGACCCACATTAAACAGATCTACCCCGTCCATTGCATGTGTCTCACAAAATTAAGGGTACAAACCAAGTTTCAACCACGTCCAAATTTTAGATAGGCCCCACCAAATGCTTTTGTATGTTTCAGGCATGTCTTCACATGATTTTAGATGGTATGGCCCACCTGAGTTCCGAATTGGTCCCAAATTTTGGCTCAACGCCTAAATTAATCTGAGGAAGATGGTGGAAGGCTTGGATTAAATACATGCATTAAGTTGGGGCTTGCAAGAGTGGCCCACCATTTCCCTTCTTTTCCTTTCTTTCTCTGGACGTCAAGTAGGCAAATGCATGCATGGATTTTCTTTATTTTTGTTTTCCTAGGTGGGACCCACATTAAACAGATCTACCCCGTCCATTGCACGTGTTCCACAAAATTAGGCGTCCAAACTAAGTTTCAGGTGGGTCCAAGCTTCTGGTGGACCCCAGAAATCATTCTTCCAAGTTTTCAACGGAAAATACTACCATTCTTAATACCACGGCCCGCCAGATGATTGGATCGGTCTCATTTTTCGGCTCAACGCCTAAAATGATATGAAAAATGGAATGGACGGCGTGGATTGCATACATACATCAAAGTGGCGCCTGCATGCAAGGTCCACCCCAAAGCAACCCCTTTTTCTTTTCTTTTCTTTTTTCTTTCTTGTCAGTACACGCCCATGCCGCCTGTACACATATTCCATGATGGCCAACACGCCCGTCCAGCGTCCAGGGACGCTGCACGGCATGGATAAATACATCATCATAGTGGGTCCCACATATACATGGCCCACCATATACATATATATATATATGTGTAATATTAATATATATATATATATATATATATATATATATATATATATATATATATATATATATATATATATATATATATATATATATACACGTATCATATCACCTAAAGTGTGGTGGGCTACACCATTTGATGAATGGAGTAGATTTATCATGAATTGGTGGGGCCCACTTCATTTTAGGAAAAGGATAAGGAGAGAGAAAGAGAGAGAGAGAGAGAAAACAATAGACGGTGATGGTGGGGCCCCCGCCACTATGAGCCCCACATAATACAAATCATATATAAAAAAATGGGTCCCACCAATAAGTGGTCCCTAAAAAGAATTTAACGGTGGATCACCCACCTCTAAGCCTCCTCCTTGCTCCCTTGGCCTTCAATGCTCCTTGCCTTCGCCTTGGACGGTGGATGATGGACCTTTGATGGTGTGGATGAGAGATGAGAGGGTGAGCCACATTTGACTTTTGGAAAAGCTTGGGAATGCTTGGACGTGTGAAATTTTTTCTTGGAGAGATTTTTTTTTTGAGAATGAATGAGAGAGAGAGGGGAGTAATGGGTGAAAAAGGGTGATGGAGTGATGTGTGATGGGTTTGGTGATGGATGAAGTGATGTGAGAGTGGACTTTGGGTTGCTTGTGTAATAGAAAGGTATGGGCATGACATGGGTTAGTTGTACTTGGGTATGGAGTGACTTGACTTATACTTGACATGAGTGATTGATTGATTGATGGGACATCTCTTAGAGATTCCCTCGTAATCCGCAACGCGTGGTGTTTTCTCGAACTGAACGCGGGCCCACATCTCCTGGCCTAGGTATCGCCTCGGCGCGTGAGACGCGGCATCGAAACCGCGGCGACAGCGCGGTCGCACTGGTACAAGTCTCATGTCGAACTGACTCAGACCGACAGAATCCGTTTCAGGATTTCGCGCAACGCCGGTTACGGATCGCGAGTCGCCGAAAATCGATCGGAATGACCGCGAAAGTCTAAGGAACAGTACGAATTAGGATACGGGTTTTACAAGGTGTCTATTAGATTCGTGATTAGCACTGGTTGGCCAATGTGATCTTGAGCTGGAAGGATGGATGTGGAGTCTGCACTTCTATAAGAGAAATTAAAAGAGCAGATCTACATGAAGCAACCAGAGTAGTTTGAAGTTTAAAGGGGCTGAGAAAAAAGCTTTGCAAGAGGTCGTGGTGTGACCTGTCGCCTAGGTAAATGGTTTGATTCCTTCATGGTGAGTCCGGAATTGTATGTTGATGACATATATATTGCTAATTATGACATGTCCGAGATCAATGTACTGAAGACTCGGTTAAGTGGGATATTTAGGACGAAGGATCGGGGGCTGCAAAGATGATTTTCAGCATTGAGACTAGAAAAGGAGCAGGTTTTGGTAATCATGGGCAGAATACCTTGGGTAGGTATTGATCAAGTAAGTGATGGACCAGGAAAAATCAGAGAGCGTTCCCTACGTGTCTCTCCTCAAAGTTTTCCTTAAGACATGTCCCAAAATAGATGAGAAAAAATAAGATATATCTCATAAGCCTTATTCGAATGTGGTTGACAGTGCATGTCATGGTTTGGATTAGACCGATTATTTTACAAGCTATTAATGTTGTAAGCAAATACCCCGGCAAACAATATTGGATAGCGGTGAGATAATAAGAAGACCACGTCTTTCCTTTTGAGAAGACATGAGCAAAGGTGGTTGGGCATATGGATTCTAATCCGGTAGACATGCTCATCTAGAATATTCTTGTAGAAAAGTTCAAGTTCTGTGCAACTTCTTTGGGCTTGGCGATGGCGAAAAAGAAAGACGGAGTGTGCATGAGAAATAATGATGTGATGTAGAGATAAGAGAAGAGGTCGAGAAGATACATGGTTAAAGATTGAAGACATGGTGGAGATTGTTGCAAAAAGATGTCTTAAATCTTACTTTTCATTGCGCTGCTTGACCAGTTGAGAGGCCTGTTCGACCGGTTGAGGCCCGCTCGACTCGAAGTCCAGCGAGTGCTGTTTTTTGGAGATTCGAGTTGCTCGACCAGTCGAGGGATAGGCTCGACCGGTCAAGAGTGCATTTCAACTAGTCGAGGCCCTGACTCAATTAGTCGAGGGTTTCGCAGATTCTGCACAGACTGCATAAATTTGAGATGGTTTCGCAGAGGTGCGAAATCCTAAACTATAAATATGGGTCCTTAGGGCTATTTTAGGGCATGCAAAAGTTTTCTAAAGGGGTTCCAAGGGTTCTTAAAAGGGTTTTAGGGTTTTTAAAAGGTTTAGCAAGGGTGAGATTCGAGGTTGTTCGAATCGAGTGTGTCCTTTCTCTTTGTAATATATGCTTTCATAGTAAAATTCTGTCGCTTTGTGTCTTGATTTTTCCCGAAAGGATTTTCCACATTAAATTTGTGTTTTCTCTTGTGTTTGCTTGGTGTCATTAGATTGCTATTCTAGATCCATATCTGTGTGATTTCGTAGCACAAATCCCCAACAAGATTAACTTTTAAATTGTTCATTTTTATTATAAAACTGCGGTCCATTTGATGTGTGTTTTAGAGGGCGTAGTAGGCGAGGAGTGGATTAGGTGGGGCATACCTTGAGTTAGAGTTATGTAGTCTGTATTAATTAAGGCCATCCATTTTGAAAGATCATTTTAATGCATGAGTGAAAAGATAAAAAAGATCAAAATCTCAGGTGAACCATACTATGATAATTAAAAACCCATCTAATGACTTGGCCTTACCTAGTGCGTGTTCTCTGTTGACATGATAGTTTCCCTCTAAGAGAAACGCACCCAACAAGGGAAACATATTTACTGTTGATGTCACTAAGTTATGTGATCCCACTACAACTTATGTTTTTTATAAAATGAATTTAGTACATGATATAAAAAATGAGACAGATCCAAAGATCAAGTGGGTAGATTAAATGCCTCTCATTAAAAACTTCTTAGGGAATACATGAGTTTTTGATCAAAATGATATTTGTGTTTTCCCTTCATTAAGGTCTGTGTAGACTTATGAACAGGATGTCAAATAAACATCATGGTAGGCATTAGGAAGGTTTTAACGGTGGTCATCATTGTCACATTGCCTTTTGAGGTCTAGTACTTAAGCTTTGGATCCCTCTTAAATTTTGGGCTCATGCCCTAAAATAATTTTACAAAATGGAAAGATGGTGTGATATAACAATGGGGCTAACCAAACTTGGTGACATCAACTGTCACGCCCCAAACTCAGAAACTGGGCTCATAAAATTTCCGATCGCCGAATCTGGCGCCTACAGCCTCCGTAGAACCCCATTCTCGGTTCCCAGCTCCCATTCGCCACGTTCCGATCCTGGGATGCTACGAGGAGGATTTTCAACGTCAGTTTGATTCGTAATAAGCATAACCAAAGGCATAACTTACAAACAACAACCAAGAACTCCATTACATTTCCACTATGATCAAAAGCTTTATAAGTACAATGAGCATAAAGGGAAATACAATGGTAAGGAACAAAAACTCCAAAAATGATCTGCAAGTGCTCCAGCCTCAGCGCTGTTGCGCCCCAACGTCACCTGCATGCAACGGTCTTGCATAAGCTTATAGAAAGCTTAGAGGGTCGTGAAAGTGTGTGCGCAAGGTAGTAATATGATCATGCAATATCAGAGTAATGCGAAATATGCAGATGGATCCATAATATCATGAGCCGTACCAAGGCTATGCGATGCAAGATGTAAGTCAAGCATACAAACCTCATCTAAGTCCACATGTCAATACAGCTCAAATCTGAAATATCACCGGGGTCTAGTACACTTTAAACCAAATCGCAGCCACATCACGCGCAATAAAGAAAGTGGAAGAGACCTCACTATCCGTCTGCCAATATCGAGCTCGATTCGTCGATAGCGGACCCATTCCTCGAACTGGTCAAACTCAGCCTAGCATTGCCCCCTACTCTCGGGCGGGTAAGGCTGCACCCCCTTCCAACCGACAATGACATAGTGGAGAGCACAACCATCTGGTAATCGGTACTCAACGCTCATCTACCCACTCGGTCTAGACGTTGGAGCAACCTCTTGGTACCATAAGGGTTTAGGGACTTTCATCCAAGGATATCTATAGCACCCCATGTAGAATAAAATTTTCGGTATCCAATCCTGCCAACCACGATACGTCTGTGGAGGCCACAACCCTGATGTTACTAGGGTGTAGAGTAATCATATCACACAATGCGAAATGCATGAATCACGCTATCCAGTCATGCAATAAATCCTGCGCGTATCGTGCGCTCATGTAGGGCAACACCGCCTAACCGGGAGCCCATAAACAACCTGTCCGAAGGCATATGCTATGATCAGTCACCTCTCATATCAAGCATACATATGATGCGTATGATTATGAGTCATGGAACTATACTAAACATGTTATACTGAAATGAACTATCCTTACCATGCGGATGGGCCTGAACGGCCTATACACAACAAGTACGGGCCTAATAACGGGCCCTAAGGAGAGTCGTAATATGGACATCCAACCAGCAATACGCTCGCAATGTGGACGTCAAACCAACATTGCTCCCAAGGCATGATTGTCGCAAACATCGTTACATAATCAGTGTTGGGATCACACATTGCAATGGACCTCAAGTACATCCCATTGAGCCTTAAATACATCCAATGGGCCATGTCATATGAGCCTTTTATTCATCAAATGCGCCACACCAATGGGTCTTATGTGCATTGCAATGGGTTATAACCCGTGGGCCGTAGATTGCATCAAATGGGCATAATCTTATGAGCTTCATAAAAATCAAATGGGCCTAATCCTATGAGCTTTATACAAATCAAATGGGCCTAAACTCCTAGGCATTATATAAATCAAATGGGCCTAAATCCATAGGCCTAATATATCGTATGGGCCTAAATCCATAGGCCTTATATAAATCAAATGGGCCTAAACCCATAGGCCTTACATCCACATCAAAGTGGGCCCCAATGAACTACCACAAATACATAAAAATGGGCCTCAAAGCATACCCAGGTGGGGTCCACTTAGACTTATGGATCTGACTCATTCTTTATGCCCATGCCATAAAATAGGCTTTCCAAAAGGATGGATGGATTGGATGCAACTCATACATCATTGTGGGGGCCCATATGAAGGCCCACCATCATGTACATTATAAATAATATAATACATAAATTACATAATATATATATATATATATATATATATATATATATATATATATATATAGTATATACAATATTATATATAATATAATATATATATACATATATATATATATATTATATACACACACACACATGCTACACACACACAGAAAACACACACACGTGCACGCATGTGGATGCGTGTATAAAACACATACATAAGGTGGGCTCCACCGTCCAGCGGACGGTGGAAGCAAAACAGGTACATCACTGTGGGCTCCATGTGGGGCCCACTCTAATGTTTAAATGCCATCCAAACCGTTCATAAGGTCACTCAGACCTGGATGAAGGGTAAATACAAATTTCAACTTGATTCTAAACTTAGGTGGGCCCAACAATGGGTTTCAATGATAGAGGTTCAATCCCACTGTTTCCTACAGTGTGGGCCACTCGAGCCATGGATGGGGCTGCAATTCGGAGAGGGCCCACCTGAGGATGGGGTCCACCAAATGAATGGATTAGATGGAAGATACACATCAAGGTGCGGCCCACATGTGGGGCCGTGGGCCCCTGGCATCTGCCCGGTTCACGCACGCTGCAACGTGCTGCTGTGTCAGAGGCAGCAGGCGCTGCCTCTGATGCAGTTTATATATATATATTTTTTAAAATCACAATCCTGTGGTTTTTCACAGGTGGGACCCTCATCAAGCAAATCCAATCCGTTCATTACCTTCTATGGCTCGATACAAGAGCAATGAGTCCAATATTGGATACATTTCGGCCTGTAGCAAGATTAAAAATGAATTTAATTGATGAGAATCGCTGTCTTGAGAAGTATGGCCCGCCCAATGAGCAGATTAGCTTCATTCCTTGGTTCAACGCCTAAAATGATATGGGAAAGGGAATGGACGGCTTGGATTGAATGTATACATCAAGGTGGGGCCTAGGTGAGTGGGTCATCCAAAAGCTTGGAAACAAGCTTATATTTGTGCTTCCCCAACCTACGTCCAGCGTACGCTGGACATGCATGAAACTTATTCATTAGAGGTGGGCCCCGCTTAGGTGGGCCACCTCATGGAGTATGGCGTGGATACCACACAACAAAATGGGCCCCACTAGAAGATGGTTGGTTAGCATTCATGCCTCGTGATGGGGTCCATTCAAGTGGGCCACACAAACACAATATGATCAAAAAAAGAAAATGAAGTAGAGAGAGAAAGATAGAGGTGGGACACGCTTGTGATGGAGGGCTCCGCCACTATGAGCCCTCCCTTGTAAGAGATCATACAATAGAATGAGTCCTTCTACACATGGGACTAACAAAAATTGGATTCAACAGTGGAGATCCTTTCTCCACCAATATGGACGGTCTAGATGACCTTTAAATGTAATGAAATAAACATCATGATGGGGTCCATGGAGAATGGCTCTATCATGGAATGATCATGATGATCCTAGTAGGCTATCGGCCACATCTTAGGGTCCCAAGTGAGATCCAAACTATTGATCGGTTGGCCTCACTTGGCCCATCTTAAAAGCATGAAAAACTACCATTAACTAGCACCCACCGTCCGATCTTCTTGCTCCTATGGGACCCTTAGCTCCTTAGCTTCGATTTCAATGGAGGAGATGAGGAATGGATGACTAGGATTGAAGATCTAGGGATAGGGAGGTGGGCCACACTTGGAGTTTTTTTGAAAGGGAGGGAGAAGCTTGGAGAGCTTCATAAGTATGGATTTCTCTTTGCTTGAGAAAATGAGATGAGAAATGAGAAAGAGATAGAGTGTTGTAAAGAGAGAGATGGGTGATGGATGGATGGATGAATGATGGGTGTGTAAGAAAACCTTGACTTTGGTGGCCTTTTGTGTAAGAAAGGCATGGGAGGTGTAAGAGATTCTTGACTTTTGAGGCATTTTGTGTAAGAGAGGTATGGGCTTTGTAAGGAAATCTTGACTTTTGTGGTTGCTTGGGAATGGGTGAAAGGTGATGTGTACTTGACATGTGATGGATTGATGGATTGATTGATTGATGGGATTGATGTGACACATCGTAGAGATTCTCTTGGGTTTCACAACGCGCGACATTTTTCTCGCACCGAACGTTGGCCCACATCTCTAGACCAGGGTATCGCCTCGGCGCCCAAGTCGCGGCATCGGAACCGCAGCGATGGCGCAGTTGCTATGATAATGGTCTTGGTTTGATTTGATACGGGTTGACGACATTCGAATAAGAGTCGCACGTAAATATGGGTTAAGGGTCGAAGGTTACCGGAATTCGACCGGTAAGACCGCGAAAGTCTACGGAACGGTACGAACTAAGATACGCGTCTTATATCAACACACCACTGAGGTCGGTGCTGTGGCACACCACGCAGTTTGCTTCCATGATGCATCAGAGAGGGACCACTAGAGCTATACACGAGTTGAACCAATTCGAGCTTGGCACAGCTTGGCTCGGTTAATAGCTAACCCTAGCTCGAACTCAGCTTGGCTCAATTCTCGAGCTTGATTGGCTAGTTTGGCCTGGTTCGGTCAGTAGCTCAGGCCAATTCGAGTCAAGTTCAAGCCTATGCAACTTTTTCTCATACACATATAGTGCATTTTCAATTTCTCACATAATACAAAACAATAGCAATAGTTTTACAGGTATTTCATCAAACACTCGGTGGACAACATCAAGATAAAGATATGAGGGTAGTTTTATAATGTATTATTATTTGTATTATTTTATAGTGATTTGTTTCGTATATATTCCTTGTCACTAGTTGATCCTATGGAGAATGTTTGAACCCAAAACAACACTTCGTTGAATTATTTTATCAAACACTCAGTGAGAAACATCAATAACAAAATAATTGAGTCACTGAGTCGATTTGAGTTGAGGTCACCGAGTTGATTCAATCCGAGTCAATTTGAGTTGAGGTTGGTTCTAGGAGTTGAGTTCGGGCAAGCGCGAAGTTGGCTTGAAATTTTTTTAAGCTCACCAAACCAACTCAACTTGGTCCGGCTTGAATTTCAAGCTAAGCCAAGTTGAACTTTTCTAAGCTGAGTGGTGCTGGCTGAGCGAGCTAACTTTGACTCGTGTACAGCTCTAGGGACCACAACATGCTGCTACACGACGAGAGGGGGGGGGGGGGGGGGGGGGGGAGGGGGTGAGTGCAACCTCCACTGAAGGTTGGGGGATCCAATGCGTTTCTTTTCGAGAAAGTAGAGCCGTCCAATCAAACACCCTCTTTTTGACTTTTTGCTGGGTGGCTTTCCCTACGTGCGGCTATAAGAAATGAAAGATAATGACCACATACAGCTGATCTATCTAAAGCATACATCCATTTCTTCCCGGCTGATGCATCAATTTTACGTGCGTAGAATATCTGATAACGCAAAAGGTGGGTCACATCACGATGATCAGTTGTTATGCAAAATCAATCTGACCTCGGATCAATCCGAACACAGCTTTGTTCAAATCGATGGACTGCTGATGGTATGGCTCAATTTACTTTTGTGGCTAACCCAATGAGTGGATTGGCCAGACTTTGATCTCAAGTCATCATCATGGCATGAGCCTCCTTTTGCACGGATTGGATATTTTAGACAGCACGGTTGGCAGGAAAGAAACGATCATATGTAGTCATTTCTCACAAAGTAAAAAGGTAAAACTTCGATGCCCTGAGAAGTGTGATGCTCAATAATGCTGGTGCACATGGATCAATTAGGTGACATATTTGTGTTTATAACCTATGTCTAACATCGCTGGATTGACCGCTAAAAATCCGACATGCGGGAGAACCTTCCTATGCAAAATTATGACAAAATCCTTACAACTGATACGATCGGACGAAGGAAATGATGATCTTTCCATGGTGCATGGTGGAACATGATTGGCCCAATGCTTCTAGAAGTCGGTTGATTATGTGAAGACTTAGAAGAATTGTTTCAAGATAGAAGTTTAATTAGCTATGCTTACTAGATAGTTGACTGGCTGAAAAGAGGTCATGAAGAATCATCTTAAGTTAGGTTTAATTAGTTACATTAGCTAATTGGCCAATTAATTTTGAGAAAATTATAGAGATCAGTTCCAAATCTGAGTCTTTAGAAATTGCCTTACATACTCATAAATTCAATTAAGAATAAAGAGCTCGGGGCCCACACTACTTCAACACAACACTACACTTTCAGCATAATACTGTCTACTCTTCATCCATTATAAACACTTACATTAGTTTTATTTAATCTAATTCTTCCACTATCAGTTAGCATAATGTTACAAACCAATTTGGATGGGTTATGTTAGAACTAGTTAGCTCGATATCTTATGTTCACGATCATACAACTAGACCTCTAGAGGTATCTTCAAGTTTCAAATTGAAGCTTAATGGGGCTTTCTTGCATAAGTGTTTAAAGATTCTATTGACTATCTTACCACTAGGTTCAACTTAAGCCATAAATAGACTAATATTAACCATAATTGTCTTGAGACAAAGTTCAATTTGAATGACAAATAGATTGTTGAATCACAACAATCTTGCCTATGCACTGAGGTCCATACTATGATTATCTTGCCTACAAAGTTTGGTTCCAAGTGACATAAATTATTACCCACCAACCTCCTCACCAACAAAGTATGTGATTGAACAATTGATTGTCTAAACATGATCATTTCACTGTCGAAACTCAACCATAAAGGGTAACGAATAGATTATCATTTCTAACAATTGTCTCACTCATGAAGCCTAACTATGAGAGGAACATATTGTCAAAGATATGCCCATCATTGATAATCTTACCATAGAACTTGGTCTCGAGTAACAAATATGCAGTCGCCTTTGACGTCTACCCTGCCATGAAGCCAATGAGCAACATACAAACAATAATTCCTGTGAACCATAATTGTCTTTCTTAATGAAGTTAAACCATGCGACAAATAGATAGTCATTTCTGGCAACCTTCTTATATACAAATCTAGCCAAGTATGCATACTAACTTTTATGCATGACAATAATCTTACCTAAAAAGTCTAAGTATTTTATTTCTTATTTATTTACCTTTTAGGCAATTATAATTACACCGAGGTCCTGGTATCGATTCTCTAGAGGGGGCGGCTAACAGTGAAGCGTGAACTGAAAGTGGGTGTACTAACAAGCTAACAAAAAAAGAAAAAAGAACGTGGATTATAATTATGTATATAACAATATTTATGTTATTAGTTTTGTCTCATTTTTACTTTTAATATATAGACTTATCATTACAGATACCATACACTTGATTGAAAGTTACTGTGTCCAAAGGACAAAACCGTTATTAGAAAGATGAATCATCTCCTTTATGAATAGCTTAATTTTAGCATTTTTGGCCAAAAGGCATTTGGTTCAATACAAGCTGTATTTGGCTTTGATACACACATCTAATGAGTGGACCATTATGGATTGCCGACCACAAAGTTACGTTAGGCGTTATCACTAGTCGATGGTGGATGGACATCTGATGGACGGTTAAAATGGAAAATCGTCAGCGGTCCAAATTCAACAAGAAAATGTCCCCTGATCAAAGACCTAAAGTCGGTCCCACTATTTAAGACACATGTAAGCTACTTGTACAATCTCCGCACCACGCATAAGAGGATCTTTTACCAGGCCAGTCCATGGTGCATGGGTTGGGCCCACTTAGCTAATGGAGGGATGATCTTTGGCGCCCAGTTGGTGAAGGAAGCGAATTGCGAATTGCCTTCCTGTGATCAGAACCAATGTGGGGGTCGCAGAAATGCCCATGGAAAATTCACTCCGTCCATCAGTTTCTCAAGTCACAATAGGACAGAATATAAAAAATTAGTTAGATCCAAGACTCAGATGGGCCACACCATATGAAAAAACAGGGATTGAGTGCCCACTATTAGAAACTTTGTGGGGGCCACAGAAATTTTTGTAACAGGATGATACTTAGGCCTATAGTTTATCTGAGTGGTAATAACCCTATGAACGGTTGGGATGACCTATAAACATCATGATCGGCTCCAGGAAGGTTTCAAAGGTGGACATTGGACATTTTCGTTCTCGCTGTTGTGTGGTGTGGTGTAGCTCACCTGAGTATTGAATCTGCCTGATTTTTGGATTCCTAACCTATTATGATCTTGAAAAACTGATGGACGGAGTGGATTTGCCACGGGAATCTCTGCGGGCCCCAAAGCTTCCGTTCACAGGAACTTGCCGTGGGCGGGGAACAGGCAATTCACGTTGGTTGATGAGCCATGTGGGGGATTAGAGCGTGCACAAATATCGCACGATTGGACAATCTCATCCGTTTGCTTAATAAGAAAGACGGTTAGGAAAAAATCATCAACCCTAACCCCACGAAACGGTCGACCAATGTAGACGTTTGGCTACCGTACAACTGGGCCTTAGGATTCGGGTGCCCGTGGGGCCATGATTCACTGATCTGGACCGTTATCTAATTGGGCTAGTACTCAAGAATGCCCATAAAACATCTTGGGTTCCTAACCATTTGATCGTTGGCTATTTACTGCGGAATGTAGGCCGTTGCTGTACAGAATCTTACTAGAGGGTCGAATCCCTAGACCGTGGTTCCAAAATCAGATTGCGTACTGATTAACTCAGTATGCTTTTATCATAGTGAGTAAACTCTCTTGGGACTACCATGAATGTATGTGGTTTATCCACGCCGTCCATCTGTTTTTCAAGCTCATTTTAGGGGTTGAGCCAAAATTGAAGCATATTCAATGCTCAAGTGGACCACAACAGAAAGCAGTAGGAATAACGATTTCCACCGTCGAAACCTTCCGAGGGCCCACATTGATGTTTATTTATCATCCAACATGTTCATGAGATCACACGGACATGGATGAATGGTACAAAGAAATATCAGCTTTATCCAAAACTTCTGTGGTCCCAAGAATATTTCAACAACGGAGATTCAATTCACACTGTTTCCTGTGTGTGTGGTCCACGTGAGCTTTGGAAATGCTTCATATTTGGGATATAAGGTTAAAATTATCTGAAAAAATGGATAGACGGACTGGATAGAATAAATAAATCACGGTGAACACCACAGAGTTTACTCAGTACGGAATTCGCTTCATTGGGTTCCAAATGTACATGGACGTGGATTGTGTAGTAACTCGAGCGCGGTGAGTAAACTGTGGGGCCCAAAATAATTTATTGTCATTATCCATGCCATCCATAAGTTTTAAAAGCTCATTTTAGAGCATGAGGCCAAAATTGAAACATATCCAAATCTCAAGTGGACCACACCACAGAAAACAGTGGAGATAACGACGTCCACTATTTGCACGTTCCTATGGCCCACACTGATGTTTATTTATCACCCAATCTATTCATAAAGTCACACAGACATGGATGAATGGAAAATATCAGCTTGATCCAAAACTTATGGCCCCCATGAAGTTTTCAACAGAAGGCATTCATCAATTCCCACTATTTCCTTTGGTGTGGTTCACTTGAACTTTGGATATGCTTCAATTTTTCCCTCATGCCCTAAAATGAGCAGCAAAAAAAGGATGGACAGCATGGATAGAACACAAACATCACAGTAGGCCACACAGTTTACTGGCGTGGTGAGTTAATACACAATCCGAGTCCTATTTAGCAGGCTTCCGTACGGCTTCGGATAGTGTGGTAAGTAACTCACCAGAGTAAACTCTGTGGGGCCACTGCGATGTATGGGTTTTGTCCATGCTATCATAAGCATATCCAAAGCTCAAGAGGACCCCACCCCAGGAAACAGTGGTAATTGAATGCCCTACGTTGAAAACTTACTGGGGGCAACACAAGCTGACACTTGATAGTCGAAATAGATTGTAGATAATATTATAATGGGCCCAAACGAGCCAAGATCGATCCCCTGTTCACACGCAATATATATATATATACACAACAGACACACACACACACACACACAAGTGGACTGAGTTCACTACCTGACCATACGGTCCATTCGGTTGTTCAAGTCATCTCATTTATGTACAGTGAGAAAAGCATTGATATTCTTGCTGAGTGTGCGGGTTGATACACAGTCACTAAGAAACTGTACACAAGCCACACAAGCTCAAAGGGTTGAAATTCAAACTAACCACCAAATGGCCCACCCCATACACGAAGCCACCGAACACAGCCCTTTGGAGACCTCGCAAAGAAAGACTTCTGCAGAAAACACCGTGTCCAAAACAAGGATAGTTTCATGATCAACAAGCAAGTCATGAAGAACTTGAGATATATATATATATATATATATATATATATATATATATATATATATATATATATATATATATATATATATATATATATATATATATATGAACTGTATATATTAGCCCCTTGAGATTGAAAGGAAATGCTAATCACCTTCCGAACAACTGGTTTAATTAGTTTTCCTTTTTAATTCCCTCCTGATTAAGTTCAGAACCTCCATGATCTGAAAGAAGCAAAAACTCGATAAATACAATACCTGCTTACAGATTGTAGTAAATGAAACATGTGAAGAAGATAACAAAAAAGAACTTGGAATTACTTAAAGATGGAAATAGCTGACAGGTCTGCATTCAATGCACACATGGCTCATCTGAGGGGTAGACCAGGGGCTAGACCTGATTTTCCTAACCCTCCAATGAGAGACTAATATATTAGCGAGGCATATTTGCTGTTCTCGAGATTCGAACGTAAAACCTTCCGCTCTAATACCATGTCAAACAACCATTTACTCTGAAAGCTTAAGTTGTCAGAGTATGGTGTATCAATGTATATCAAGGGACTTTATCACTCCAACATCAAATTCCTTTGCCCTCTCAAATATAAATAAGAGTTGGGTTCTCAATCCAACACCAGAGCTAAAGCCCCATCAGTAATTTGATTCCACAGTAATGCCGTCGCAGATAGGTAAGCCATCTCTATCAGTAATTCCGCAAATCAGCCACAAATCAGATATAACAACATGATGTGAATTACTGTCTGCGCCCAATGTTCCCCATACCAGCAATATTATCCATTGCAGGTTTGCTCAAAAAGTGTGGGGTTGGTAAGAAGGGGAAGGTGGTGTGTGGGCTGATGTTAATGGTAGTCCTTTGGGTTATTTATGGAGTGAGGAACAGCCGTTGTTTCCGGATTAAGAAGATCAGATGTTGAGGTGGTAAGAAGAACTAAGAGGAATGTTGTTGATTGGGCTTCTTGTTTAAAGTCCATAGATGTTTGTATTTTAATTTCTACTTTTGGTTTATGGCTATTCCCCACTGTCTAAGGCCTTCTTAGATGGTGGTTTTTGTTACCTACCAAAATAAATAAATATCGGTATAGCCTAGTTAGCAATTTAAGAATTTTCAAATATCATCAATACTTTCAATGATATACGCGATATCAGCAATATTAACAATATTTTGAGAAGAATCCCTTAGAACACAAAATTTGAGAAATGTTTCAAAAATTCAAAAAAAAAAAAAAAAAACTCCATATCCATTTAGTTGAATTCAATCATTCTTGGCTTTTATTGAATCAAAGTTCGGGTTTGGGGAGAAATCTCAACTTAAAACGAAGATGGGTTGGCACTTAAAGGCAACGAAAAATTCATGAAAACTTTGTTTTATTTTTTTATTTTTTTTATTTTTTACTTTAGCATAAATTTTAATGGAAATCTATGTCTACCCATGATTCTCATGCATTGACATGGATTTGTGGCAAAAATAAAATAAAATTAACATTTAATAAAAAAGGGGGGATATTGATGAAATCCTTTTTTTTTTTTTTTAAATAAATTTATATTGGAAAATATGTATTTTTCACTGTTTATTAATGTGAAAGTTTTGTATATTAATGTGTTGGCTTATCTATTAATTGGCAACAAATTTTATGCTTTAATTTTATATTGGAAAAAATGGTAGGCCATGGAGCTCTTGATTTTGATGGGGCCCACTGCAACGTTTATGTAAGATCCACTCTGAGTATTAGATATTTAGTATCATATTAGGTCTAGAGACAAAAAAAGAGGTTGACTTGTGATTTTGGTGGGCCACACCAAATGAAGCTATTAGTAGACAGACGCTTGACCTTGATTTTTACAGGGCCCACTGATAATTATATGAAATCAACTTCAACCATTAGATTCCACATTAAAATATAGGCCTATGGACCAACAATTATAACCCTCCATGTTTTACATGGGCTACACTAATGGAAATAATTTGGAAGGTGAAGTTTGCCCTCTACAATGTTTCAAATCATGTGGCCCACCTGAATCACGAATGGAGCTGATTTTTGATCCTATAGCCTAACATGTGCTGACACACTTGATGGTCGGTGTTGATTTTAAATAAACATCACGACAGGGCCCACCCAAACCAGTGACCCAATTGCTCCCATGGCTACCGTGATGGAAAGCACTAGAATTATAATTATATCCATTGATGAGGTACTGGAATGTAAATTCTAAATTAATTAGGTAGTATTTTGTAAAATTCCTTAAATTTAAAAACATAGTAAGGGTTTAATTTCATATTCATTGAGTGCTTGGAATATGAATATGTGGTTGATAATATATATATATATATATATATATATATATATATATATATATATATATATATATATATATATATATATATATATATATATATATTATAACATAAACTGCCATATTTATTTATTTATTCTAATTGAATGAGTGATGTTGGTTGGTTGACACATTCCATAGATGGATTAAGTTGGGGTTGAGATTTTCAACCCATTTAATAAATGGGTTGGACCCATTCTTGTTTAGACCCGAGCCCAACCCATCATGTCCGATCATCATCCCTAATTCCTAGGCGTGGCAAGGGGCAGGACCCCAGCCTGGATTTTTGAACTGGCCTAGCAGGCCTAGCCCATTGCTAGCCGTACTAATTCTATTCCATTGAGCTATCATCGACCTTGAAATACCTTTTCCATCCAACAACTTCCATGTTGACATTTATAGAAATCCCAGGGAAATCAATCTCTAATTTCCTATTGCCAATATTCACTAAATATAAGAAACACATGTTTGATGTGATCATAAATGAAAGAAAAATCAATCATTGTTGCAACAGAAAATGAACTTACTCCAGGATAATTTTGCAATATCAGTGAGTAACGGTCAAGTGCTGTGTATATCTTTGAAAGAAGACTTAGAAGCACATCCACCTTATCTGCTAACAAATCAACCTGAGGTCCAAAAATTCCAATAAAAATATGTCAAAATAAGATTTGAAGATTTGGGTAACAATACAAGAACCATAATTTTAATAAACATATAATAAAGGTTAGACCAGTTATTGCAAAATTGATAATATCAGGTAACTAGTGATACATTAATACCAGAGAGTTATAAAACTCCTTGTATCAACAATCATACCTTTGATATATTGCGATATATTGCACGATATCAGACCACTCACATTACTTTGTCCTTCTAGAACTAGGTAATCCTTGAAGGAAATCCCTTAATCCCATAGAGTAAAAACTGTACTTTGGTACGAGCGGAGAAAGGTGCCCAACCCCTTCATTCTCCGTCACCAAGGCCCTTACCCGGAATCCCCAGCTGCAGACCAACCACAAAAATCATTCAAGTTGGGAAGTCTTTAATTCCCCTCGTAGTGATTCCATGATGTCTAGTGACAGTAGATTTCTGGCTTCATTGGTTAGTGGTGACTCCAAGTCATTCATACCATCTATTAAGCCAACACCACCCTCAATCAAGCGAACAGAAATTTGCATGCGAAAGCATGCCGCCCGGGCACAAGCATTCACAGATGCATCCAAGATTGACATACACAGCTAGTTTCTTTGTAGATCTAGATGCATATTAGTCACAAGCAGTGACAATTACGTAGTAACCATGGATTTGTGCACCCATTCAGTTTGGAGAGGATAAGTACCAACGATGCTTGAGAGAGTACTTGAGTTGGTGCCATTCTACCATGACCTAGACGCAATATTGCTGATTTGTGGAGCAGCAATACTATGATAGTCCTACTGAAGACAGACGATGATTTTGAGCTGCCTTGTAAATCTATGCATGTCTAAGGCATGGTGTATGCTGTGGGCACAAATGTATTTTTGTTTCCTTATAAAAAAAAAATAATAATAATAAAAAACTTTTAAGTGCCTTTGTTGTGTTTTTGTATTTCTATTGTATGGTTTATGAATAGTATGAACTCAATTTGGATGTAACTACATTGCTTTTATCAGACAGTGCATAGTTTAGGACCATATACAAAGGACACTTCTTGTGCATCCTTGTTTTTTTATGATGTTTTGGGCTCTTTAAGTGTGTAATCATATCTCTTTTAGCATCTCCTGAAGTTTCATTTTAAAATTCCGTCATTTTCCCATTGTTTCCCTCAAACGTCAATATATTCCCTGATACATGCAGTATATCCCTTGTGATACCAATATGTTTTTGTATCCCAAGGGTACGATGCATGCATCGATAGTGATATTGCGAACACTAGGTTAGAATTCTTGGAATTCAATAGTTAACAATGCATCAGCATTGTAAAGCATTGTTGCTATGCGAAGTCCATCAAAATTCACTTTAAGGCGCCTTCTGCTCCAACAAAATTTTGTTTTTAAGACAAACAGATCTAATTATAAGAAACCTGTCACAGAAAATTAAAGATGGTTGCAGCCAACACAATTAAGTCGAAGTTTTAGAAGATTAGGATTTAAAAACCCCAACTTTTCACGAGATCCACCAAGTAATCATCCATATCCTGATGATCATGTATGATGAAGGAGAGAACCACATAAAAATAAAAAATAAAAAAAAAAACTAAAAAGCCAAAAGTTGGAGAGAACCCAACGCCACTGAAATCAAAGGTCTTCAGAAATGCATTTGATATGAGAAAAAGGAATCATAGTAAAAGCTTATGATATTCAAAAACGCATTTGCTCTTTTAGCCAAAAGAACTGCTGTAAAAGCTTATGCCAATGAAGCCATGTCACCACTAATCCACAAGGGAAAAAGCATATGGTTATCTTACTTCATATAAACAGTGAAAAAGAAAAGACATTTTTTAAACATATTTAAGTGTTTCCAGCCATTAAACAGCATCTAGTTTTCGAGGTACTACTATATCAAGATTCTACTCTTCAAAAAAAAAAAAAAAAAACTATATCGGACTTCCGTGAATGTGTACTTAAAACATATCTCAGAATGTTCAAAGTGTCATGCAAAATATCATAATTACTTTGGGCATAATCATTTGAAGTCACAGTTTCATAAACTTGACTAACTCGACATGAATGCTACAAATAAAATTTCATATTAAAAGACTAGCAGAGCCTGAATTTTCTTATACCTCCTTTTCAGCCATTTGAAGGTCAGAACATTGTCGTTCAAGCTTCTGTTTGTACTCTAACCCTTTTCTTTTAAGTAACTTGGCTTTCTGAGCAAACGGCCTGCATTTTAGGTCCAACATGTCCAACCTGCAAAATGATGCAAGATATTTCAGATTTTTTCCTTTTTCTTTTTTAATTTCAAAATATGGAACTGAAGAGAAACTTTCTTTTCTGAGAGTAAATAAAATAGGGGAAAAATCATTTCTTTTTTAGATGTTCAACATAAAAAGAAAGAAAGAATTCGCACCGTGTTTGCATTGGCTTGAGGAATATATAAAGAAAATGCATGTTTCCCAAGTTTTAGGTATTAATAGGAGTTATAGTTCTCAATTCTCAATTAATCAATGAGCCAATATTGATGAATATTATCAGCTTTTCTGGAATGACTCTTCATACTGCAACTTCCTATTCACAATGCAAGGGTCATGTTGTGGTCAGATTACTAAAAAAAACAAAAAAGAGAGATTTTTTTAAGGTTAAGAGATGAAAGGTCTTTGCCAATCCACCCATACAATGAGCTGGGCAGAGAACATGGACACAACTTCATTTTGTGCTCCCATCTTCTGTCAGAATTTCGCTATGCCAAAAAAACCTCAATACTCAACAACGTGTGCTAACTTGGAAAATGTGTGATACATCTAACCCATGCAACAGGTGGGCCCCATAATGGAGATCAACTGGCCTAGGATTAGGTTGGCCCACTTATCAAGCAGACCAAATGTATATTGGATGTGAACTGCAGGTACTTTTGGAAATCGTCCATTGTAAGAATTTTTTCAAATGTGGGAAAACCTCATGGGTTTCCCCCTCTTGGCCATGTCATCTACATGCTAGTGCCCATCTAGTGCACGGGTTTGATTTCCCGCATGTTGGAAATACTTGTATGCTGATGGGATTTGGTCTAACTAGAGACACTGTTTGATTTGAAATCTCTCAAGAACAAACAACAGAATACAAACCAAGATTTTTGTCCGTAAGTCGATAACCGAACATAATTGTGGGGAAATTCTAACAAAAAATAACCAAGACATGTAAGAAATCAATACATACCTGGAACAATTCTGCATGATTTTCTCTGTTACTCTGCATTCAAAATCATCCATTGATTTTGCCAGTCCTTGGATTGAAGCAAAACTAGATTCCAATTTCTTCCTTTGCTCCCCATCATTTGCTACGGCTACCCATATCATATTTTGCATCTCTTGAATAACGCCTTGAAGTGAACTTCTTTCTATCTTTGCTTCCCGCAAGTCGTTTGCAGCTACTTTTAGTTTCTGATCTAGTTTGGTTACATCTGCTTCATACAGAACAATTCTCTCAAAAGCCTCATCCAATCTACTATTTATCAAATTCGTTTCCCTGTTTAGTTCTTGACGAACTAGCTCAAAATGCTTCCTCTGTTCTGTCAATCTGAACCCCATTTCTGACATTGACTTCTCTTTCTCCTCTAATTGTAAAGACAGAAATGCCTTTTCTTTCTTAAAAGCATCTTCATTTTTCAACAGTTTTTCTTCAAGGTGATCTCCCCTTTCCTTTTCTTCTTTATATTTCGTTGTCAAGAGATTGACAGTGGCCTCAGCTTCCCCCACATTTTCTCTGAAAGTAATTGGACACGTCTCATGCACGAGGATATCCTGAATGTCCGAATCTTCCACAGTGCATTTGATTTGGCTGATTAAGTCTCTGAGGACACACTTATATATGTCTTCTCTAATGAGACTTTCCATATTCGCATCTTCCGTATCGCATTCAAGCTTCTTTATATGCTTCAATAAGTTGGCCTCTGCCATTGAATGATGTGACAGTTTAGTGGCCGCATCAGAAAGCTGTAAAGAAAGAGATTCGACCTCCTTTGTTTTATATATAAGCATGTCTTGCAGATTTTGGTTGTCAGGAAGTATACTGTCTTCCACATCGCATTTGATTTCGCCAATAAACTCTCTGAGGACACATTTATATATGTCTTCTGTGAGGAAGCTTTCTATATTCACATCTTCCATATCACATTCAAGCTTCTTTATCTGCTTCAAGAAGTTAGCCTCTGCCATTGAATGATGTAACAGTTTTGCAGCTGCACAAGAAAGATTCAAAGAAAGAGATTTGACCTCCCTTTCTTCAGCTACAAGCATGTCCATTAAACAACGGTTCGCAGAAAGCAAACTATTGACCCTATCCTTTAAACTGCAGATATTCTCATAATCATCACGTGATGTAGGCGATTTCTCATTTTCCACCAGTATATTATCCAACTTTCGAATCACCTCTGGGATTTTTTTCCTCGGGGCTTCAATGTCATTGTCTTTCCTTAAGTTAGAAGATATTTGTTCTTTCATCTCATGCTCTCTCTTCATATCAGTCATTTTGGTCTTGAAATAGTTTATAATCTCTTCCTTTGTCATGTCCTTCAGTTGGGGACATTCACAAAGTGACGCCTCTGACATCATAGCTATTTTGTTAAACTGTTCATAGGCCTCTCTTAGTATGCCTCTAACATCAAGGCCTTTCTCCATGTCCACTAGTGTCTCTTAGCATCTGATCAGTTGAAATCCTTCACTTCTTTTGTAAGCCTCTGAAACACAAAAATGAAAGGTTAGAAGAAACACAAATTGCAAAAATTAGCAACAATCAAAACAAGATCCAAAAGTGAAAATTCCATGGAACTATTTTCTCTTCACTAACTACAAAAATTTCAATCAAATTGGGAAAATCCGAAGCCAAAATGATTAAAAATCTCATACCCAAAATTTGTAAACTCCACTAATAGAATACCCATTAAATTACTGATATTATACTTCAATGCGCACATCAAATTGATCTTGTTTCTGTTTTCCTTGACAGAAAATCTACAACCAAATACCAAAATCATAAATCTAAAAAGAATTCACATGCTGAAGATTAGCATGAAGTAAAACAAAGCCAAAAGATTAAAATTGTGCAAATTTCTTTTTCTTACCCAATAAAAGATTTCAAGAACTTCAGTAAAAGAGAATAACCCAAGACCAAAAGGACCAATTGTAAAAATTCAAACTCAAAAGTGTTACTCTACCTACACAAAACTCATACAATTATTGCAGTAACTTCAATTTACATCTCAAAACAAACTTGTTTACATCACATTTCCTACAAAACTCAATGCTAAAATTGACACGCAGAAGGGAGGGAAACAATGAGAAGATCACCGTCTTCCTCAAGTAGGCAAAGCCCTGAATCCGTAAGATAATAAAAGGGGTAGAAATTCGAAATTGTATTGAGAGATTGATTAGGACATTTGAGCATCATACCGGAGGAGGACGACTGAGCCAGTTTCCTTATGGCTAGACGACCATTAAATGGGGCCTACTTGGCTCAATTCACAATCCTAACCACATTGAAGACACCATGTGAATGTTCATGCATATTTGAAGACCCCACTGTAAGACCCGTATCTTGGTCCGTACATTTCCGTACACTTCCGCGGTCTTACCGGTCGAATTCCGGCAACTTTCGACCCTTAACTAGTATCGACGCGCGACCTGGATTCATGTACCGATAACCCGAGTCGACTCAACCCGAAACCAATACCATAGCGACCGCGCCGTCGTTGCGGTTCCGATACCGCGACTCACGCGCCAAGGCGATACCCTGATCAAGAGATATGAGCCAACGTTCGGTGCGAGAAAACGCCGCGCGTTGCGAAAACCAAGGGAATCTCAACGATGTGTCACATCAATCACATCAATCCCATCAATCAATCACCCATCAAGCCATCACATGTCAAGTACACATCACTTCCATCCCTTTTTCCCAAGCAACCACAAAAGTCTCCCAAACCCATACCTCTCTTACACAAAAGCCAACAAAGTCTTCTCAACCCATACCTTTCTTACACAAAAAGCCACAAAAGTCAAATTTCTCTTACACCACCATCACTCACCCATCCATCCATCACTCTCTCTCTCTCCCTTTACATCACTCTCTCTCTCTCTCTCTCTTTCTCATTTCAAAATTTCCAAGCAACAACAATTCCAAAGGGCTCCCACGTATGGAATTTCCCATGTCCCTCTAAGCTTCAAGTGGCCCACCTTCCTACCCCCAAAATCCCCCATCTCAACCCTCCATTCTTCATCCTAACCGTTGAAGTTGAAGCCAAGGTGCCAAGGAACCCCTAGGAGCGAGAAGATCGGACGGTGGGTGCTTCTATAGGGTAGATTTTCTTGATTTTATGGTGGACCAAGTGAGGCCCACCGATCAATGGTGTGGATCTCACTTGGGACCCTAATATGTGGCCGATGGACCACTTGGATCATCATGATCGTTCCATGATGGGGCCATTCTCCATGGACCCCATCATGATGTTTATTTTCATTTAGAAAGGTCATCTAGACCGTCCATATCGGTGGAGAATGGATCTCCACCGTTGATTTACGTTTTTAACGGTCCCATGTGCAAGGAATCCATTTATTGTATGTTTCATTGCAAGGGAGGGCCCATAATGACGGGGTCCCTCCATCACAAGCCGTGTCCCACTCTCCATGTCTCTCTCTCTCTATTTTATTTCATTTTATTTTATTTTATTTTATTTTGTTTATTGCAAAAGGATGGTGTGGCCCACTTGGATGGATCCCACCTTGATATAATTATTTTATTCAAGTGGGGCCCACCTTAGACGTTGGACCTATGGCACCCATCAGTGGTGGCCCACTTCATCAGGGCCCACCATCTTCATAAGAGAGAAAAAAAAAAAAAAAAATATATTTTTAAAACCGTCCAGCGTCCCAGACGCTGGACGTTTCATTGAAGAGAAAAGGAAAGAAAAGAA
Source organism: Magnolia kwangsiensis (assembly GCA_037074715.1). Taxonomy (NCBI): domain Eukaryota; kingdom Viridiplantae; phylum Streptophyta; class Magnoliopsida; order Magnoliales; family Magnoliaceae; genus Magnolia; species Magnolia kwangsiensis. The sequence goes on from CM073571.1 coordinate 171,659,774, forward strand.
AAGTTTTTTTTTGGGTGGCTCCCTTGTATAGGCCCCACCCTGATGTATATGTTTGATCCGAGCCGCCCATCCCCTTACTCACTTCGATTCAACCGTCAAGAAAAGGAATGAGACTGATCCGAATATCTTGTGGGCCACAGTATGGGAAACATGGACGGTTACCATTGAAATTTTTTTTCTAGTGTTTCTAGGCATCAAAAAAATTCGAACTCCGGACTCTATTTGTCGGTATCGAGCCGGTGGAGCCAATGGACGGGTTGGATTTCCTGATGGTGGGCCCTACCTGCGAAAAACCTCAGATTTTCTTTTTTCAAAAGAAAACAAAATTTTAAAAAAATGAGGCAGTGCCTCTGCCTTGACCGTGCACGGCAGCAGCGCCTGCACGGTCGGCCGTGCAGTCACCCACGACTGCTGCCGTGGGCCCCACATGATGTATATGTTTATTCTACACCGTCCATTAGGTGGGTCCCCTTCTCAGGTGGGCCCCCTCCAAATTTCAGGTCAATCCAAACTCTAGGTGGGCCACATCACAAGAAACAGTGTGAATGGGCACCCACCATTGAAACTCTTCCTGGGGTCCACAGAAGTGTTGGATCAAGCTGAAATTTTATGTTTTCCCTTCATCCAGGTTGAGTGACCTTATGAACGGGTTGGATTTCAAATAAACATCACGGTGGGCCACATACATGGGACCCATAGTGATTATGTATTTCATTCACACCGTCCACTGTCCGTGGACGGTGATGCCCACGGTGATCCTTGCTGAATCCACACCGTCCCCACTGGACGGTGGGGCCCACATATATATGTTATTATATTATATATATATCACATATATATATTATTATATTATATATATATTACATATAATATTGTATATATTACATATATTATATGTAGTTATATATTATATAATATATATATGATTGTACGCTTTCATGTGGGTCCCACCATTGTCATAGGCGGTGCATCCAGACCGTCCATCCACTTGAAAGGATCATGTTAGGCCTATGGGCTAGGCCCATTGGAATTTCAAAAGGGGCATGGGCTAGGCCCATTTGGTTTTGTGAAATGCTTATGGGCTGGGCCCATTGGGTTCATTTTAGGCCTAGAGACTAGGCCCATTTGATGTACTTCAAGGCCCATGTAATTGGACCCCTTTTGTTGAAATTTAAAGTCCATGGAAGTAAACCATTTGATATATTGTAAGGTCCATGGGACTGAACCCATTCGATTATAAAAGGGTCCATAGGATTAGGCCCACTTGGATATGCATGTAAGCTCATGGATTAGGCCCATTTGAATCATTTAAGGCCTAGGGATTTAGGCCCATTCGACTCATATAAGGCCTCTGGGTTGAGGCCCAGTTGATATGCATTTGGGGGCCCAATTGGTGTGGCCCATGTGATACATATTGGACTCATATGACTAGGTCCAATTGGTGCAATCCAAGGCCCACGGGTTTAACCCATTGCAATGCACTTAAGGCCCATTGGTTTGGCCCATTTCTGTGGCCCATCTAATGAATAAGAGCCCATAAGCTATGGCCCATTTGATATATATGTAAGGCCCAGTGGGAGGAACAAAAGGTCCATTGCAATGTGTAAACCCAATACCGATTATGTAGCGGTGTTTTAAGAAGATTGTGCCTGGGAAGCAATGCTGGTTTGACGTCCACATTGCGAGTGTAATGTTGGTTGGATGTCCACATTACGACTCTCCTTAGGGCCCATTACTGGACCATGTTTATCGTATTTAGGCCGTTCAGGCTCATCTGCATTGTAAGATAATGCATTTTATTATAACATGTTTAGTATAGTTTCATGACCCATGATCATACGCATCATATGCATGCTTGATATGAGGATTGACTGATCATGGCATATGCCTTCGGGCAGGTTGTTTATGGGCTCCCGGTTAGGCAGTGTTGCCCTACATGAGCGCACGGTATGCGCAGGATTGGTTGCATGACTGGATAGCGTGATTCATGCATTCCGCATTTGTGTGACATGGTTGTTGTACACCCTAGCGACATCAGGGCCGTAGCCTCCACAGACGCATCGTGGTTGGCAGGATTGGATACCGGAAATACTTGTTCTACATGGGGTACTATAGATATCCCTGGGTGAAAGTCCCTAAACCCTTATGGTACTAAGAGGTTGCTCCAACGTCTAGACCGAGTGGGTAGATGAGCGTTGAGTGCCGATTACCAGACGGTTACGCTCTCCACTGTGTCGTGGTCGGTTGGAAGGGGGTACGGCCTTACCCGCCCGAGTGTAGGGGGCAATGCTAGGCTGAGTTTGACTAGCTCGAGGAATGGGTCCGCTATCGACGAGTCGCGCCCGATATTGGCAGACGGATAGTGTGGTCTCTTCCACTTACCTTATTGCGCGCGATGTGGCGGCAATCTGGTTTAGAGTGTACTAGACCCCGGTGATATTCCATACTTTGAGCTGTACTGATATGTGGACATTGATGAGGATCTGTATGCTTGAGTTGCATTGCATATTGCATGGCCTTGGGATGGCCGATACCATTCATGTCTTGCATTGCATAGCCTTGGTACGGCCCATGACGTTTTGGTTCCATCTGCATATTCCGCATTACTCTGACATTGCATTCATATTACTACCTTGCGCACACACTTTCACCACCCTCTAAGCTTTCTGTAAGCTTATGCACGACCGTTGCGTGCAGGTGACGTTGGACTGCAGCAGCGTTGAGGCAGGAGCGCGTTGCTGATCATTTTGGAGTTTTCTGTTATTTGCCATTGTATTTCCCTTTATGCTCATTGTACTTGTAAAAATTTTTTTGATCATAGTGGAAATGTAATGGAGTGCTTGGTTGTTGTTTGTGGGTTATGCCTTTGGTTATGCTTATTACGAAACAAACTGGTATTTGAAATCCTCCTCGTAGCATCCCAGGATCGGAACCTGGCGAATGGGAGCTAGGTGCCGAGAATGGGGTTCTACGGAGGCTGTCGGCGCCGGATTCGGCGATCGGGAATTTTGTGAGCCCGGTTTCCGAGTTTGGGGCGTGACACCCACACTGACAAGATGCACGTGGGCTGCATACAGGAGCTTGATGGACACATCGGACCATTGGATCAAGTAGACATTATAATTGGATCGTTGTATCATCATCATTGGACATCTTAATCGTGGACCCCCATGGGCCATGAAATAGTTTAGTTGTTTAGATTGTTAACATGCTTCGTTATTTTTTATATAGCTTATATTTATATTGAGATTATGGAGTTAGAAACAACTTTTAATTTATTAAGTGTCTTTATGTTGAGAATCTTATCTAAGAGCGCCTTTTTGCAAAAGATCTTTTCTGAGACTATAAATGAACAATGGGAGTGTGTGGAGCACTAATGCCATTATTATTATTATTATTATTATTATTATTTTAAAAAGATCTTTGGGTTTTCTCTTCTTCATGTGATTTAAAGAATACAACATGTGATTTGGAGCTTGGGTGTGGTTTGATTCTATTTCCCATTCAACAGAAGTGCAAGGCTTTCATCTATCATCTTCATTCCCTTTTCCTTTCTATAAAAAAGAGGTATTTTCGCCAAAACTCCATCTCTCATTTTCCCTTCTTATCCAAAACCATCCAAATCTTCTTGTTCTTCAACTTTTCATCATCCGACTTCAACTCCAATTGAAATCAACCAATGAGGATCCCAAAACCCTATCCAACGATTCACACGTGTGAGCCCGAATACTGATTGCACGAGCAACCCCTCAATTCCTTGATTTCTCCTTGCTTCCTCCATCAAAATCCTTTGGTTCCCCATCCCTAACTCTACCTATAAACCATAACCCTAGCCCTAAATTCTCGAATTCCCTAATTTTCCCAATTTCACAAACCCTAAATCTCTAATTTCCTTAATTGACCCAAAATCCCCAACTTTCCTTCATCCAAAACCTTATTTCCCCTCTACCAATACCTAAATCCATCAATCCCCTTACTCAATGCACTCAATTTAGCCCTACTTTCATATTTTCCATAAATTAAAAAATACCCTTATTTAAAAATCCTTAATTCCCATGAACCCTAATTTTCCAAATTTATGATTTTCCCAATCCTAACCCTAATTATAGAACCTACAAGTCAGTATCTTGAGTATATAACGTGCCTATGCTAAATTGGAAGTTTCATCATTCCATTGGGCCTAGTTTTAATTGATTTATGAGATTTCTTAGCATGTGGGCATGTGATTCTGGTCAAATCAGATTTTATTTCCTATCGTTTATGGTTAATTACGTGGTGGGTTAGCATCTTTTGTTAATTTAATTTCTTTATGGACTCTTTCATAATCTCCGCATTGTATGCTAGCATTAAATCATGTGTCCTGCATCAAATTTGGCATCAGAGACATATGTTTAGCATAGGATTTTTGTGTTGCACTCACGATAGATTCATATTTAGGGTAGAATTTACATCTAGGGTTGTTAGAACATAAATTACATATATAATTGTTGAGGGTCAAATATTGCATATTAGACCCCAGTTATTACCTAGATTTACGAGCATGATATTGTTTAATGGTCCGTTTTATCGTGTTTGTGTTGCAAGGTGTAATTACAAGCTTGGACTGAAATTGGGTATTAAAAGTATGGTTTTAGCGCTCAAGATTCACTAAGGCAAGGGACGGATCCCAGGGGACCAAGATCAGTGGATTTACACGCCAGAGACTCGAGAAAATCAAGCCGTTCACATTAAAAAGGCTTGAAAAGTGTCTAGAATGCAAGATAGATAAGTTCCCACCATCCGTTCAGTTTCAAAATTCATACATGACCTGAATGCAATTACTTAACCGCACATGTCAAAAATCAGCGTGCAAGTGGTCCAACTGGCAAATTAGCCCATAATTCTCAATCTGGGGGCCCACCTGTTTCCTAGATATGCTCCAGTTTTGGTCCTAACCGCTTAAATAAGACGAGGAAAGAGATGGCCGGATCAGATTTCTCATAGACATTATACTGGACCCCACAAGGGAAAGATGTGTGTGCAGTCATCGTGCACTGGACGTGCACCGGACCAACAACCCATTCAAAAGGAGGCTGACCCAACTCCGTGCGAAAGAACGGACAACGTCCTTCGCTGTCCGTCCATTTTTTTCATAGTGGACCCCACACATCATCCAATCAGATGATCCAAGCCGTTCACTCGTCCCAGGAGGTGTCCACGAGCCTCTCCAAGATGGAATTTTCTTCCCATGCAAGCATCCACACATTCTGAGACGTTAAACATAGGATGGACGACGAAGCAGAAAGATTGGTGGACCACACTTAAATCGATCAAAAATCGTCCATATCTAGACGGTTTTTCAAAACTAATCCAATGGTTGGAATGAATTTCTTATCCAACATCAATCATGGCCCCAACAAACATGATAGAAGACACATGCGAAGGCTCTGTTCGCAACAGGGCCTGCGTACAGACACGGGTGGGCCACCATATTTGATCAATTGGAAAATCCAAGCCATCCATCTTGTTTCACATCCAAAACCGACCGTCCCATGGGACGCTTCTTGATTTCCTCAGAGGTTATGTGTACATGAAGGATTAGACGAAGGACGGATGACAACAAAGAAGATTCGAGAGGCCGCACCGAAACATACCAAGAACCATCCATCTCCAGTCGAAATTGCGAGCTGAAGACAATGGACGGGGTAGATTTAACCAAAAACATCACTGTAGGACCCACTGAATGCTTCAGCGCAATCACGTGCGCAGGCTCTGCGTCCGTGAAAACCGGCCGTTGTGGGCCATAGGGTGATCAAATACACGGTTTGATTGATGATCCAGACCGTCCAAATGCTGGAGAGGAGGGTTGTTACCCTTCCTAAGCAGTCGGAATCCACGGAATGGATGGTTGTTCGTCTTAGATGCAGTCAAAACGCAAGGAGTTGTGCGTTTCTGCTGCGCAGAAATAGTGGTTCGCGGATCACTTCTGTTGCGAATTGGATCGCATAAAGAGCGTCGGTTCTCCGACTCCAGGGAGGTCTTGAGCCAACCGACCTCTTCCACCGACCTATGAGTGCTATAAAAGGGAGCTTTGGACGTGCAGCTAGGGGGGGATTGAATTGCAGATCTTGGACTGTGGGTGGACGTGGACAGAGGAACAGAGAGAGAGAGGAAGAGTTTTTCCTTTTCTTTTAAGGTTATATTTTATTTTATTTATTTTTTCTGTGAGATCTGAGTTCTAGCTCACTCATGTGTGGCTAAACCTCCTAGCTAGGGCTAGGAGGTGAAGCTTGTAGTGAGATGAGGGGTTTTATTTTATGTTTTTAATATAGTTTTAATTTATGAATTGACGTTGATTATTATGGGAGTGTTTTTAAGTCTTTAATGGTCTGTTGTGACTGAAATTACAGTGAGTCTGCAATGACTTTGAATATTTCCTTCTCTTTTATGTTTATGACGTCAGGAAGCCTTGTTGTTCACCATAGTCTCCTGGGCATGGTCGGATGTCGGTACCCTTCCTAACCTTCATACATATGATTGGTTGGTAGTTAGTTTAATTCTATTGTTTGCCATAGTCTCTTAGGCATGGTTTGGTGATGGAATCCATTCTAATTCATATACCTTTCATCTCCTTGAAAACTAGATCAACGACAGTTCAGTAAATTCCATAATTCTTAAAGCAGGCATAAGATCTTTCTGATCTCTACAAGTGGATCCTTTGAATCCTTAGTTTCCTTTCCTCTGAAGTTCTTAAGTTTTAGATTCAGTATTCCACCATTATTCCTCAAATTACATTCAGTTTAGATTTCATCTTAGCCTATTTCTAGTTCTAGTTAACTTTAGAAAATGTACAAGTTTTAGTCCCTTGGGATTCGACCTCGGTCTTACCGAGTTATTACTACATCACAACCTTGCACTTGGGGAGTGAACAATAATCTGTGTTCATCTTGCTGAATTTTTTTCTTAGTTTAGAATGTCCCATTGCTAAATTTTCAGCTTGCGTTCTCCACATTACCATTGTTGAATTTCAACATAGTAATGTCAGGTTGTCTGTTGGGGATTTTGACCTGTGGAATCACATAGATCTAGATCTATGATAGCAATTCAATGGCACCAAGCACACACAAGAGAACTCAGATTTAACATGGAAAACCCTTGCGGAAAAAAACCACGGCACAAAGTGACAGATCTCCACTATGAAAAACAGAAATTATAAAGAGAGAGAACTTACCCGATTCGAACAACCTCAAATCTCACCCTTGCTACACCCTTTATTTTTCCTAGAACTCCTTTAGAAAGCTTTCCCATACCCTAGAAAAATCCTAAGAACACCTATTTATAGTTTAGGCAACTTCCCTTCCGCATCCCGGTTGCGAAAGGACATAGATTTCCGTAATCCGCAAAATCGCGGAACAAATCTGCGTAACCTACGACTGGTCGAAGGGAAGCTACGACTGGTCGTACAACGACTTGTTGAACAATCCCTATGACCGGTCGAAGGTGGTGAAGAATTTTTCCTCAACAATCTCCACCAAGTCTTCACCCTTTAACCGTGTAGCACCTTGACCTCTTCTTTTATTTTTGTATCACATCATAACTTCTTGTGCACACTCCGTCTTCCTTTTACGCCATCGCCAAGCCCAGAGAAATTACACAGAACTTGAACTTCTCTGCAGGAACGATCTAAGAGAGCATATTCGTCGGATCAAAATCCACGTGCTCAACCATCTTTGCTCCTGTCTTCTCACAAAGAAAGACGTAGTCTTTTTACCATCTCACCGCTATCCAATATTGCTTGCTGGGGTACTTGCTCACAACACTGATAACCTGTGAAATAACCGGTCTAATGCAGACCATGGCATACACTGCCAACCGCATTTGAATAAGGCTCATGAGATATCCTGCTTTTCCTCATCTATTTTGAGACAAATCCTGAGGAAAACTTGAGGAGAGATACGTAGGGAACACTCTCTAGCTTTACTCGGCCCATCACATCCTTGATCAATATCTACACACAAGGTATTCCTCCTGTGATTACCAAAGCCTATTCCTCCTTCAGTCTCAATGCCAAGAACCATCTTTGAAGCCCCCTGATCCTTCATCCTAAATGTCCCACTTAACCGAGTCTTCAGTACATTGATTTTAAACATATCATAATTGAGTTCTACATATCATCAATTCCTAACTCACCATGAAGGAATCAAATCACTGCCTAGGTGACAGATCGAACCACGACCTCCTGCAAAGTCTTTTCTCAGCCCCTTTAACTTCGAACCGCTCTGGTTGCTTCATGTATATCTGGTCTTCACTTTTCCTTACAGAAGTGCAGGCTCCACATCCATCTTTTCAGCTCAAGATCACATTGGTCAACCAGCGCCAATCACGGATCTAATAGACACCTGCTATACCGTCGTCGTGAATATTTCTGAGAAGTCGATCCATTCTCTCTGAGCATAACCCTTCGCTACCAACCTCGCCCTGTATTTACGCTGTATCATCCTGAAGGTCCACCCACATCCAACTGCTTCCGGCCCACTGGAAGCTCCACCCGCTCCCATATGTCAGTTTGGTACAATGAATTCATCACATCGCTCATAGTCACCTTTCACTTCTCAGCACCAGGCTCACCTAGAGCCATCTGAATAGAAGATGAATCCTCCAGCGATATTGGAGTCTCCACCTGCTCTGTATCCCTGTCCGCACGTCTCAGCCTTCCTGCCCTGCTCGCTCATGTGGCCATGCCCAGCAGGCCACACACGTGCAGAGGTAGAATTCGCTACATTCACTACAGCTCCACCTTTTGAAGTGCTCCCGATCAACTTGTATAAGTTACCGAGTCGTTGCGCTTTCATGATTACCCGTGCCCCCTTAGATACTTTAAGAGCACCATCAATACCTGTGTACTTGCATCCTTTTGCCTCAAGCACACCAAGAGAAATCAGATTTTGCTTCAAATCAGGAACGTGCCTTACATCTGTCAAGGTATGCTCCACCCCATCAAACATCCTGATGTTGAGGGTCAAATAGTGCATATTAGACCCCAAATATTGTCCGGATTTACGAGCATAATAGTGTTTAACGGCTGATTTAATCGTGTTGATGTTGCAGGTTGATTTTACAAGCTTGGATCGGAATAGGATACTAAATGCATGGATTTAACGCTCCAAATTCACCAAAGCATGGGACGCACTCCAGGGGACCAAGATCGACTGAAATTACATGCCAGAAATCCGAGAAAACTAAGAAACTGAAGTTCAAGTGGCTTAAAACTCATCCAGAATGCAAGATCATGGGATTCCCAATATCGGTTCGGCTCGAAACTTCATACGTGGCCTGAGGACCATAAATTAACGTACACGTCAAAAATCATCCATTGGATCATTGCGGAAGTGGCCTAACGGGCAGATCAGCCCATCAATCTTCAATTTGGGGCCCACCCGCCAGCTGGATATGCTTGATAATTGTTCTCAACGGGTAAAATAATGTGAGGAACAGAATGGGCGGATTGGATTTCTTGAAAGCTTCACAGTGGACCCTGTATGTACAGCGTGTGTACATAGTGTACACACGCCCGCCGTGCACGAGATTTCCCAAAAGTTGATCAGCGCAGCTGACCGACGTTTCCGGCTACAATTAAAAAAAAAACGTGCAGCGGATGCACGGCCGCTGGCCATTTTCACGGATGTTATTGGGCCCCACACAAGCTCCGTACGTCTGATCCAAGCCGTCCATCTTGTAGAGGGCTTCGAGAGCTACAAAATCATGTTGTCACTTTTCACCCATGCGTGCACACGTGTGAGATACAGAGGCCACAAAAGGGCTGTTCGGTAGCGTTCAAATCTGATCTTTTAATTATTTCTTCTCTGGGACACGTCCATGGACGTTCAAAACTATCTATTCTTGACTGAAATTTCGTTCTGAATCCAATGGACGGGGTGGATTTTTCAAAAAATGCTTCCGTGGGGCTCACCGACCATAACAGCGAAATGGTGCGAAAGGTTTCGCACATCCGCGAAAACTGACTTTTTCAGGCAATTTTGGCCCACCATCTTTGATCATATGGCAGATCTGAACCGTCTATCATGTAGAGAACCCAAGAAAGTACTAAGGGACGGTGTTTCTTTGAAATTTGAGCGAGGAAAGTGGCGTGTTTCGAGGCACCGAACTTGGCTGCGAAAATTGCACTCCGTGTCCTTCTACAACTCTGTCACAGACTCCAGCCTTCCAGCAGCTATAAAAGGAGGTTTTGGACGTGGGGAGCATGCATTCAGGTATAGGAAGGAAGAAAAAGAGAGACGTGGAGGCTCGGGCAGGGACGTGAAGTCGAAGAAAAAAAAGAGTATTTTCTTTTTATTTTTTTAGTTTATTTCAATTGTGGAGATTTAGCCATCCATGTCTGGCTAAACCTCTTAGCTAGGGCTAAGAGGTGAAGCTTGTAGTGAGATGGGAGATTTTATTTTATTTAAATTTTAATGCATGAATTGACGTTGATTTTAGTTGAATATTATGAGAATGTTTTAGGTTTTTAATGGTCTGTTGTGACTGAAATTACAATGGGTCTGCAATGGCTTTGATCATGTCCTTCTTCCTTTATGTTTATGACGTCAGGAAGCACTGTTGTTCACCATAGTCTCTTGGACATGGTTGGATGTCAGTACCCTTCCTAACCTTCATGCATGTGATTGGTTGGTAATTAGTTTAATTCTGTTGTTTTCCATAGCCTCCTGGGCATGGTTTGGTGATGGAATCCATTCTAGTTCATACACCTTTCATCTCTTTAAAAACTAGATCAATGGCAGTTCAGTAATTTCCATGATTTTTGATGAAAGCATAAGTTCTCCCTGATCTCTACAAGTGGATCCTCTGAATCCCTAGTTTCCTTTCCTCTGATTTTTATAAATTTTAGATTAATATTTTCACCATTATTCCTCAAATTACATTCAGTTTAGATTTCATCTTACCTTAGTTCTAGTTCTAGTTAGTTTTAGATAACGTACAAGTTTCAGTCCCTTGGGATTCGACCTCGGTCTTACCGAGTTATTACTACATCACAACCCTACACTTAGGGAGTGAACAAGTTTTTGGCGCCGTTGCCGGGGACTGTCGGATACGTTTTTCTGAAATTAATTAGTTTTAGGATTAGTTTAGGATTAAATTTTCTTTTTAAAAAATTTTAATTCTAGGTTTAGAAGCTTAATTATTTTCCTTATTAGAAATTTTTCCTAACTTTAGAAACTTCTTATTCTTCCTTCTATCTGATTTTTAGAACTAACTCAATTTTTCTGTTTTGTAGGAAGCTTCTAAGCTCTTTCTAATTCTTCTTTCTTTGGAATTTCTTCTTTTCCCTAGAAATTAATTTACTTTTAATTAAGACTTTCTATTCTTAGAAGCTAACTTATTTTATTTTGTTTTGCAGATTCTTAACCTAGGACTCTAAATTTGGTAACTTCTTTCCATCTTTTCCTTTTATTTTCTAGATTTCTTCTTCCTTTCTCTTAAGTTTAAGTTAGAATTTGAGGGCTGAGTGTGTTTTATGCCCCAGTGGGCACGCGACAACACTCGACGTCTCGTGACTGAAGGAGGATTAGTTGAGGGGTTGACTGTCCATCGCAGGACTAGAAACCACTTTAATTCTCCTGAGTTAGAAGACGTTATGGGTGAAAATCAACCTCAAGCACTACCCCAACCAAGGGTTGAGGAAGTACATGATGAGAATGAAGTGCATCAGGCACCCCCGCCTCATACTTTACGAGATTATTTACAACCAGCGGGGGTGAGTAGGCCCTCATGCATGATTTTTTCTGAGAATACAGGACATATGGACATCAAGCCTGGGGTTATCCAACTCCTTCCTAAGTTTCATGGGCTTGAGTCTGAAGAACCATACTTGCATCTGAAAGAGTTCGATGAAATCATAGGCACCTTATACTTTCCTAATGTATCTGAGGATACTATTAGGTTGAAACTCTTTCCATTTTCCTTGAAAGAAAAAGCCAAGACGTGGTTACATTCACTGCGTCCTAGGTCCATTGGCACATGGAATGATTTGCAGAGAGAATTTATAAAGAAAATTTTCCCACATCATAAGACAATTACCCTCAGGAGAGCAATCATGAACTTTGCCCAAAAGGAAGATGAAACATTCTTCCAATGTTGGGAAAGGTTCAAGGATCTGGTTAATGCATGCCCACAACATGGCTTTGAAATATGGCGCATTACAAATTTTTTCTATGATGGGCTAACATCTTCCATGCGTCAAATGGTCGAGACAATGTGTAACGGAGAATTCATCAATAAAAATGTCGACGAGATATGGGATTACTTCGATAGTCTTGCTGAAAAAACACAATCATGGGACTATTATCCAAGGACGAACACTACGTCTAGGCCGACTCATTCAAGGGAAAAAGGAGGAATATATCTCCTGAAAGAGGATAATGATCTTAACGCTAAGGTGGCCAATCTGTAAGACCCGTATCTTGGTCCGTACCTTTCCGTATACTTCCGCGATCTTACCGGTCGAATTCCGCCAACCTTCGACCCTTAAACGATATCGACGCGCGACCCTGATTTATGTACTGACAACCCGAGTCGACTCAACCCGAGACTGATACCATAACGACCGCACCGTCGCCGCGGTTCCGATACTGCGACTCGCGCGCCAAGGCGATGCCCTGGTCAAGAGTTATGGGCCAACGTTCGGTGCGAGAAAACGCCGCGCGTTGCGAAAACCAAGGGAATCTCTACGATGTGTCACATCAATCACATCAATCCCATCAATCAATCACCCATCAATCCATCACATGTCAAGTACACATCACTTCCATCCCTTTTCCCAAGCAACCACAAAAGTTTTCACCACCGATACCTCTCTTACACAAAAAGCCACAAAAATCTTCACCACCCATATCTTTCTTACACAAAAGCCACAAAAGTCAAGTTTTTCTTACACAACCATCACTCACCCATCCATCCATCACTCTCTCTCTCTCCCTTACATCACTCTCTCTCCTTCTCTCTTTCTCATTTCAAATTTCCAAGCAACAAATGAGCTCTAAGAGACTCCATACGTATGGAATTTCTCCAAATTCCTAAGCTCCAAGTGGCCCACCTTCCTACCCCAAAATCTCCCATCTAAACCCTCCATTCTTTATCTTAACCATTGAAGTTGAAGCTAAGGTGCCAAGGGACCCCTAGGAGCAAGAAGATCGGACGGTGGGTGCCTCTATAGGGTAGTTTTACTTATTTTTATGGTGGACCAAGTGAGGCCCACCGATCAATGGTGTGGATCTCACTTGGGACCCTAAAATGTGGCCGATGGACCACTTGGATCATCATGATCATTCCATGATGGGGCCATTCTCCATGGACCCCATCATGATATTTATTTTCATTTAGATAGGTCATCTAGACCGCCCATATCGGTGGAGAATGGATCTCCACCGTTGATTTACATTTTCAATGGTCCCATATGCAAGGGATCCATTTATTGTAAAATTTTCTTGTAAGGGAGGGCCCATAATGTCGGGGTCCCTCCATCACAAGCCATGTCCCACTCTCCATGTCTCTCTCTCTCTCTTTTATTGCTTTCATTTCATTTTATTTTATTTTATTTTATTATTATTTTTTTTTATGCTATAGGATGGTGGCCCACTTGAATGGATCCCATCTTGATGTATTTATTTTATTCAAGTGGGGCCCACCTTAGACGTTATTCCCATGCCGCCCATCATGTGGTGGCCCACTTCATCAGGGCCCACCATTAAAAAAAAAAATATTATGAACCGTCCAGCGTCTGGAACACTGGACGTTGTAAAGAAAATTAGAAAAAGAAAAGAAAAGAAAGAAGGGCTTTGGTGGCCCACTTGTATAGGCCCCACCGTGTTGTACCCAGATAATCCAAGCCGTCTACCCTCTTACTTACAGAGTTTTAACCGTTGGGTAGAGGTTTGGGGTTGATTGGAAGACCTGGTGGGCCATAGCATCAAATAATGCACCTCGACCATTCAAGGATCCATTTTCTTATTTTATTCATTTTCTAGTGTCAAAAAAATCCACACTCTGGACTCATTTGGACGGCCTCGGGCCACTGATCGCTATAGCTGGAGTGGATTTTCAGAAAGCGGGCCCCACACATATTTTTTTGTCAAAAAATTAAAATTCAAGAGAGAGAGAAGAGTGAGGCAGCAGGATGCTGCTGCGTCAGGCGCTGGCAGCGCCTGCACGGCTGCCAGGCGACGGGCGGGCGGACGCCGTGGACCCACGGCTCCAGCCGTGGGCCCCACCTTGATGTTTATATGACATTCAAACCGTTCATCGGGTGGGCCACCCTCTAAAGTGGCCCCCCTCCAAAAATGGGACAGATCAAAAACTCAGGTGGCCCACACCACGTGAAACAGTAGAATTGAGTGTTGCCATTGAAAATTTTCCTGGGGCCCACAGAAGTATTGGATTAAGCTGAAATTTATGTCTTCCCTTCATCCCGGTCCAAGTGACCTTATGAACGGGTTGGATGACATCTAAACATTTGGATGGGCCCCACATGGGACCCACAATGTAGCGTGCCTTAAGACCACCGTCCAGTGGACGGTGGCGCCCACCTTGATGTTCCAGCGTCTCCACCGTCCAACGGATGGTGTAGCCTTCCTTGTTGCGTGTGCCCCGCCTAGCCGGCGGTAGTGGGACCCACCATGATGTCTCTTGTGCATCCAGACCATCCGTCCATTTGATGAGATCATTTTAAGGCTTGAACTAGTGGTGAGATGGACCATTTATATATGGGCTAGGCCTATTTGATTTATGAAATGTTTATGGGCTAGGCCCATTTGATTCATCTAAGGCCTATGAACTTGGGCCCACCTGATATGTAAAGCCTATGAGCTTAGGCTAACTTGACATTTAAGGCTCAAGAACTTAGGCCCACTTGATATGTAAAGCTTATGGGCTTAACTTGATATTTAAGGCCTATGGGTCTAGGCCCAATGGATATGATCACCATGTGACTAGGCCATTTGATGTACTTCTAGGCCCATAAAATTGGACCTATTTGTTGCATTCTTAAAGCCCATGGAAGTGGACCCATTTGTTATATTGTAAGACCCATGGGACTACACCCATTTGATTAAGAAAGGGGCCATGGGATTAGGCCCACTTTGATATGCATGCAAGCTCATGGATTAGGCCCATTTGATATACATTTGGGGGCCCAATTGGTGTGGCCCATTTGATACATATTAGACTCATGTGACTAGGTCCAATTGATGCAATCCAAGGCCCACGGATTTTGACCCATTGCAATGCACATAAGACCCATTGGTGTGGCTCATTTATGTGGCCCATCTGACGAATAAAAGGCCCATAAGCTATGGCCCATTTGATATATATGTAGGGCCCAATGGGAGGAACCTAAGGTCCATTGCAATGTGTAAACCCAATACCGATTATGTAGCGGTGTTTTAAGAAGATCGTACCTGGGATGCAGTGTCGGTTTGACGTCCACAGTGCGAGTGTAATGTTGGTTGAATGTTCACATTACGACTCTCCTTAGAGTCCATTACTGGGCCGTACTTATTATGTATATGCCATCCAGGTCCATCTACATTGTGAGATAGTTCATTTTATTACATCATGTTTAGTACAGTTTCATGACTCATGATCATACGCATCATATGTATGCTTGACGTGAGAATTGTCTGATCATAGCATTTGCCTTCGGGCAGGTTGTTTATGGGCTCCCAGTTAGGCGGTGTTGCCCTACATGAGCGCACGATATGCGCAAGATTTGTTGCATGACTGGATAGTGTGAATCATGCATTTCGCATTTGTGTGACATGGTTATTGTACGCCCTAGCGACATCAGGGCCGTAGCCTTCACAGACGCATCGTGGTTGGCAGGATTGGATACCGAAAATCTTGTTCTACATGGGGTACTATTGATATCCCTGGGTGAAAGTCCCTAAACCCTTATGGTACCAAGAGGTTGCTCCAACGTCTAGACCGAGTGGGTAGATGAGCGTTGAGTGCCGAATATCAGACGGTTACGCTCTCCACTGTGTCGTGGTCGGTTGGAAGGGGGTGCGGCCTTACCCGCCCGAGAGTAGGGGGTAATGCTAGGCTGAGTTTGACCAGCTTGAGGAATGGGTCTGCTATCGACGAGTCGCGCCCGATATTGGCAGACGGATAGTGAGGTCTCTTCCACTTACCTTATTGCGCGCGATGTGGCGGCAATCTGGTTTAGAGTGTACTAGACCCCGGTGATATTACATATTTTGAGCTGTATTGATGTGTGGACATAGATGAGGACCTGTATGCTTGAGTTGCATTGCACATCGCATGGCCTTGGGATGGCCGATACTATTCATGTCTTGCATCACATAGCCTTGTTACGGCTCATGATATTATAGATCCATCTGCATATTCCGCTTTACTCTGACATTGCATGTTCATATTACTACCTTGCGCACACACTTTCATCACCCTCTAAGCTTTCTGTAAGCTTATGCACGACCGTTGCGTGCAGGTGACGTTGGATCGCAGCAGCGTTGAGGCAGGAGCACGTTGCAGAGCGTTTGGAGTTTTTGGTTCTTTACTATTGTATTTCCCTTTATGCTCATTGTACTTGTAAAGTTTTTGATCATAGTGGAAATGTAATGGAGTTCTTAGCTGTTGTTTGTGGGTTATGCCTTTGGTTATGCTTATCACGAATCAGACTGACATTGAAAATCCTCCTCGTAGCATCCCAGGATCGGAACCTGACGAATGGGAGCTAAGAGCCGAGAATGGGATTCTACGGAGGCTGTCGGCGCCAGATTCGGCGATCGAAAATTCTGTGAGCCTGGTTTCTGAGTTTGGGGCGTGACACAATCTCAGTAGAAAATTTGAGGCCATGGAAGGAAGGAAGGAAAAGGTTAATGAAAGTATTTGCGGCATCTGTGATTGCAACATTCATACTACTGAAAATTGTCCTTCAATACCTGCCTTTCGAGAAGTATTGAATGAACAATCTAATGCCGTAAATAACTATCAAAGACCTTTCAATGGACCACCCTCTAATACGTACAATTCTGGCTAAAAAAATCATCCAAATTTTAGTTGGAGGAACGGACAAACTGCTACCCCTCAAGGTTTTTTCAATCAAAATCCAAATCAGGGGAAATCTCAAGAAGAATCGGTTCAAATTTTCATACAAGAACTGGCTCGGACAATGCAAGGAATTTCAGATTTTATGCAAAAAATAGATTCACGTATGACGGCTATGAAAAAAGGGATGCTCCCTGCACAATTACCCCCTAATCCGAAACCGCAATACGAGACAGGTGATCCCAGCTCTTCAAATCAAATGGGGCACGCTAAATCCATCACCACTCTTAGGAGTGGGAAGGTTATTGATAAAACCCTTCCGGTTAGGCCCGAAAAGCCTCAAGAACCAGAAGAGGACAACAATGATGGATCTAGTGGCGCCCTACAAAAATTTGAACCGGAACCTCTAGAAAAGCCAGTTGCTCCATTTCCCCAACGGTTGGTTGAACCAAAACGTCTATCTAACTCTCAGGATATCCTAGAGGTGTTGAAACAAGTGAAAGTCAACATTCCTCTGCTTGACGTTGTAAAACAGATTCCTTTATATGCTAAATTTCTAAAGGATTTATGCACTACTAAACGACGGAAAAGTGTTCAAAAGAAGATCTCCTTGACTGAGAAAGTGAGTGCCATCCTGAAACAAGATGTGCCGCAAAAATTCAAAGATCTCGGTTGCCCAACCATATCATGTATAATCGGGAACTATCGAATTGATCACGCACTTCTTGACTTAGGAGCAAGCGTCAATCTGATTCCCTACTCGGTATACCAACAGTTAGGTTTGGGTGAATTAAAACCCACTCGAACCACACTACAACTTGCTGATTGTTCTGTTCATATACCAAGAGGGATCATCGAGGATGTGTTGGTCCAGGTTGATAGATTCTACTACCCCGTTGATTTTATCATCTTGGACACCGAACCCATCAATGACACGAGCACTCAGATTCCCGTCATTCTTGGTCGCCCATTCCTGTCCACTTCAAATGCAATTATCAACTGCAGAAATGGTGTCATGACTATGTCCTTTGAAAATTTGACATTGGAATCGAATATCTTTTTCAATAACGGCAGTAACTCAGAGGATGATGACGATTTCCACGATGTTAACATGATTGATTCTTTTGTGGAAGATAGAACATCTCTCACCTTATCCTCTGATCTTCTAGAGACGTGCCTGGCCCACTCCCATGATCTTGATGATGATATAATTAGGGAGACGTATACCATGCTTGATACTGCACCGGTACTTGAAGTTAACCGGTGGAGGCCACACATTGAAGAATTGCCCCAAACTAATGTAGTGCCTCTACCGTCTAACCTCAAGCCATCGAAGCTTGACCTAAAACCTTTGCCCTCTGATTTAAAATATGTCTATTTAGGTCAAGATGAGACATACCCGGTGGTGATCTCTGCCCACCTGGAGAAAGAACAGGAGAGTATGCTGATATCTACTCTCATTGAGCATAAGGGAGCTCTTGGATGGACGATAGCGGACCTCAAGGGAATTAACCCATCGATTTGTACTCACCGTATATATCTTGAGGATAATGCAAAGGCTATTCGGCAATCACAACGTAGACTAAATCCAAACATGAAGGAAGTGGTTAAGGCCGAGGTTCTCAAACTATTGGAAGTGAGGATCATTTACCCCATATCCGATAGTCAATGGGTGAGTCCAACTCAGGTGGTTCCTAAGAAGTCCGGGATCACCATCGTAGCCAATGCCAATAATGAACTCGTGCCGACCAGAGTTACTACTGGTTGGAGAATGTGCATTGACTACAGAAAGCTGAATACCGTCATAAGGAAAGACCACTTTCCTTTGCCCTTCATTGATCAAATCCTGGAAAGGCTAGCTGGTCATTCCTATTATTGTTTCCTTGACAGGTATTCAGGTTATAATCAGATTGAAATTGCCCCTGAGGATCAGGAAAAGACCACATTTACATGTCCCTATGGTACCTTTGCTTACAGAAAGATGCCATTCGGGTTATGTAATGCCCCTGCCACCTTTCAGCGATGCATGATGAGTATCTTTTCTGACATGGTGGGGAAATATTTAGAGGTCTTTATGGACGATTTCTCTGTTTTCGGTTTATCTTTCAGCGAGTGCTTAGTAAGTCTTAAATGTGTGCTGAAAAGATGTGAAGAAAAAAATTTGGTACTTAACTGGGAGAAGTGCCATTTCATGGTTCAAAAGGGAATTGTCCTTGGACATATCATCTCGTCCAAAGGAATCGAGGTAGATAAGGTAAAAATCGATCTTATCTCTAACCTACCTCCACCCAAGAACATCAGAGATGTGCGATCCTTCTTAGGACACACAGGCTTTTACAGACGATTCATAAAGGACTTTAGTCTCCTCTCTCGTCCTTTATGTAATCTTCTTCAAAAGGATACACCATACGAGTGGACTGAGCAGTGCCAAGAAGCTTTCACTAAGCTTAAGGGCATGTTAACCACTGCACTTATCATGCAGCCACCCGACTGGAGTCTTCCTTTTGAACTTATGTGCGACGCCTCTGATTATGCTCTTGGAGCAGTTATAGGCCAGAGAAAAGATAAGCGGCCTTACATTATTCACTATGCAAGTAGGACTCTAAATCCTGCCCAAGTGAACTACTCGACTACGGAAAAGGAACTCTTAGCCGTAGTGTTCGCTTTGGACAAATTTAGATCTTACCTGATCGAATCTAAGATCATCATTTACACAGACCATGCAACACTTAAGTATCTTCTTTCTAAGAATGATTCTAAGCCCCGCTTGATACGATGGATCCTTTTACTCCAAGAATTTGATTTAGAAATCAAAGATAAAAAGGGAGTAAAGAACGTAGTGGCCGATCATCTTTCTCGCCTTAATACCTCTGATTCCCTTGAGGCGACCCATATCAATGACATGTTCCCTGATGAACAACTGTTTAGAGTCTCCCATTCACCTTGGTTTGCTGATATTGCTAATTATCTTGCTAAAGGTGCCATACCGACACACTGGACGTCACAAGATAAGAAGAAATTCTTTACCAAGGTGCATAACTTTTTCTGGGATGATCCATATTTGTTTAAATATTGTCCAAACCAAATCTTAAGGAGATGTGTACCAGACGATGAGCATCAGAGTGTCATCTCCTTCTGTCACTTACAGGCCTGTGGTGGTCACTTTTCTGCTAAAAAGACCATGGCCAAGATTCTACAGTGTGGCTTTTACTAGCCCACTATGTTCAGGGACACTCATGAGTTTTGCAAAGCTTGTGAGCGTTGTCAAAAATTGGGAGCATTGTCCCGTCGAAATATGATGCCTTTGAATCCCATCCTTATCATTGAAGCATTTGATTGCTGGTGCATTGATTTCATGGGACCATTCCCCCAATCATTTAGAAATCTGTATATTTTGCTCGCCGTAGACTAGTCACTAAATGGGTCGAAGCAATTCCGTGCCGCAAAAATGACCATCGCATGGTCATTAAATTTTTGAAAGAAAATATCCTGTCGCGGTTCGGCACGCCTCGAGCCATCATTAGTGACGGGGGCTTACACTTCTGCAATAAACCATTTGAGAGCTTAATGAAGAAATACGGTATCTCTCATAAGGTGAGCACCCCATACCATCCACAAACAAGTGGGCAAGCTGAGATTTTCAATAGAGAGATCAAACATATCTTAGAGAAAACGGTTAACCCTGATCGTAAGGACTGGTCAATCCGATTGACATATGCCTTATGGGCATACCGTACTGCTTTTAAAACTCCTATTGGAATATCTCCCTTTAGACTTGTCTACGGAAAGACTTGTCATTTGCCTGTGGAATTGGAACATAAAGCATACTGGGCGATCAAAAATCTGAATTTCAATCTGGACAATGCTGGCTCGCTACGCAAACTTCAGTTAAATGAACTTGAAGAAATTCGGAACGATGCATATGAAAACTCGAGAATTTATAAGGACAAGATGAAGGCGTTTCATGATCATCATATTCTACGAAAATCATTCACGCCAGGTTAGAAAGTCCTTTTGTACGATTCTCGACTGCATCTCTTTCCGGGTAAGCTTCGATCTCGTTAGACCGGCCCTTACATTGTTGTCACTGCTTATCCTCATGGGGCCGTCGAAATAAGAGATCCCGACAATGGCAAGGAGTTTAAAGTAAATGGACATCAATTAAAGCCATTTGTCGAGACATTTGATTCAGAGGACATGTCCATGCCTCTGATTGCTCCTGTTTACTAGGACTGATCTCCTAGTCTGATGGAGGTATAGGTAGGTTTATCGCTTTCATAGGTCTAGGATAGTTGTTTTATTTGTCTGGCTGAAGACGGTAAATTTAGCGCTCCTGGGAGGCAACCCAGCTTTTTTTTTATTCCTTTTCATTCTTTAGTAGATGATTCAATGTTTGTGGGGAACATTACTGCAAACCCTCACGAGACTACAACTTGTCCACTAGGGGTAACCTAGGGGTTTAAAGGCTTGTTGCATACGGTAAATGCAATCGAGAGCACCTGCGAAAGTGGTATAGGTAGGATTTTATTTTCGTTATTTTTATTTTTCTTTTTCTCTCGTGCTAACCAGTTTCCATACTGTGAGCTCGTGAAAAATCTCTCTTGATTCGTTATCCAGGTACTATCTTCCCATCACTTTACTTTCTTTGTCCAATGTGCATTGCATGTTTATATATTTTACATTGAGGACAATGTAGATTTTAGGTTGGGGGTGGGAGATTAGGCTTCCTAAGGCTTCCTAATCAGTATTTTCTTGGTCTTGAGCAAAAATTATGAAAAAAATTATGAAAATTGTGAAAATTTTTAAAATTTTTCTGACATTTCTTGTAAATTCAACGTGATTTTGACATCTATCTTTGATTTAGAATTACGAGATACGTGATGTTGGTAATTTATGACTCTTGGATTTAGCTACTTGATAGATTCCACAGTTGAGTTTGAATTATCAATCCATGATTAGAGATTTTAAACATTGATTGAATCATGGTTTCCGGACACGTCTTGCTTACACATTAAGATTTCAGTTCCATATCGAAGGATTAACTTAGTAATCATTGAGCATGAAAGGAACCAGCCTGAAGTATCTTGCCATCATGGTATAAAAATTGAAAAGGTTGGATAATTAATCTTCACCATAGGTTTGCTCCCTATAGGTGTAGAGTTAATTCCCCATGAATGATATGTGAAAAAGAGTCAGGTGTACGGTCTTCACCATAGGTTTGCTCCCTATAGGTGAGGATTTGATTCCCCTTCTTGGCATTACTATTAATAAAATAAATAAATAACTCTGTGAGGTAAGTTTTGGTCATCATGAATTCTCTCGTTGATTACCAATGACATCTTGAAATAGAGAATTGAATCTTGGTATTGATAAGCCGAGAGTACACCATATGCTCATGGATCTTAATGTTTAGAAATTTTCTAATTAGTGGATTGATATTGTGAACTGGACTAGGAAGTTTACCATGCACTCGAGTCCAGGAGAGAGTAATGTCCAACATTCATGAATCTTGGAATCCTGATATCTGAATCGTTTTTCAAGAAATCACTCGAGTTCATAGAAATTGTCTTGTAATTATCAACTTATTTTTCACATATTTTGCTCGGGACTAGCAAAATGCTGGTCGGGAGTTGTGTCAAATAGTACATATTAGACCCCAAATATTGTCCGGATTTACGAGCATAATAGTGTTTAACGACTGATTTAATCGTGTTGATGTTGCAGGTTGATTTTACAAGCTTGGATCGGAATAGGATACTAAATGCATGGATTTAACGCTCCAAATTCACCAAGCATGGGAGGCACTCCAAGGGACCAAGATCGACTGAAATTACAAGCCAGAAATCCGAGAAAACTAAGAAACTGAAGTTCAAGTGACTTAAAACTCATCCAGAATGCAAGATCATGGGGTTCCCAATATCGGTTCGGCTCGAAACTTCATACGTGGCCTGAGGACCATAAATTAACTGTACACGTCAAAAATCATCCATTAGATCATTACGGAAGTGGCCTAACGGGCAGATCAGCCCATCAATCTTCAATTTGGGGCCCACCCACCAGCTGGATATGCTTGATAATTGTTCTCAACGGGTAAAATAATGTGAGGAACAGAATGGGCGGATTGGATTTCTTGAAAGCTTCACAGTGGACCCTATATGTACAGCGTGTGTACATAGTGTACACACGCCCGCCGTGCACGAGATTTCCCAAAACTCGGTCAGCGACGTTTTCGGCTTCAATTCAAAAAAAACATGCAGCGGATGCACGGCCGTTGGCCGTTTTCACGGACGTTATTGGGCCCCACACAAGCTCCGTACGTCTGATCCAAGCCGTCCATCTTGTAGAGGGCTTCGAGAGCTACAAAACCATGTTGTCACTTTTCACCCATGCGTGCACACGTGTGAGATACAGAGGCCACAAAAGGGCTATCCGGTAGCGTTCAAATCTGATCTTTTAATTATTTCTTCTCTGGGACACGTCAATGGACGTTCAAAACTACCCATTCTTGACTGAAATTTCGTTCTGAATCCAATGGACGGGGTGAATTTTCTAAAAAATGCTTCTGTGGGGCTCACCGACCACAACAGCAAAATGGTACGAAAGGTTTCACACATCCGCGAAAATTGACTTTTTCAGGTGGTTTTGGCCCACCATCTTTGATCATATGGCAGATCTGAATCGTCTATCATGTAGAGAACCCAAGAAAGTACTAAGGGACGGTGTTTCTTTAAAATTTGAGCGAGGAAAGTGGCGTGTTTCGAGGCACCGAACTTGGTTGCGAAAATTACACTCCGTGTCCTGCTACAACTCTGTCACAGACTCCAGCCTTCCAGCAGCTATAAAAGGAGGTTTTGGACGTGGGGAGCATTCATTCAAGTATAGGAAGGAAGAAAAAGAGAGACGTGGAGGCTCGGGAAGGGACGTGAAGTAGAAGAAAAAAAAGAGTATTTTCTTTTTATTTTTTTAGTTTATTTCAATTGTGGAGATTTAGCCATCCATGTCTGGCTAAACCTCTTAGCTAGGGCTAAGAGGTGAAGCTTGTTGTGAGATGAGAGATTTTATTTTATTTTAATTTTAATGCATGAATTGACGTTGATTTTAGTTGAATATTATGAGAATGTTTTAGGTTTTTAATGGTCTGTTGTGACTGAAATTACAATGAGTCTACAATGGCTTTGATCATGTCCTTCTTCCTTTATGTTTATGACGTCAGGAAGCACTGTTGTTCACCATAGTCTCCTGGGCATGGTTGGATGTCAGTACCCTTCCTAACCTTCATGCATGTGATTGGTTGGTAATTAGTTTAATTCTGTTATTTTCCATAGCCTCCTGGGCATGGTTTGGTGATGGAATCCATTCTAATTCATACACCTTTCATCTCTTTGAAAACTAGATCAATGGCAGTTCAGTAATTTTCATGATTTTTGATGCAAGCATAAGTTCTCCCTGATCTCTACAAGTGGATCCTCTGAATCTCTAGTTTCCTTTCCTCTGGTTTTTATAAATTTTAGATTAATATTTTCACCATTATTCCTCAAATTACATTCAGTTTAGATTTCATCTTACCTTAGTTCTAGTTCTAGTTAGTTTTAGATAACGTACAAGTTTCAGTCCCTTGGGATTTGACCTCGGTCTTACCGAGTTATTAGTACATCACAACTCTGCACTTGGGGAGTGAACACCTGATGAGCACAGAACCAACAGCAACAACATTACAGGCAATGTCATTGCCCATAAACGCCTGTCCATCATCGCACTCCCTGTAACTGGTGAACCAACTCCGATGAGGAGTCACGTGAAAAGATGCCCCTATGTCTAGCATCCACTCGTTCTTACGATCATCGTATGACCATCTGAGCGAAGACACAGATAAAACATCACCATCACATCCATCTGACGTGGCAACATTGGCTTCCCTGCATGAAGCCTCAGAATCTTCCCTCTTCGATTTAGGATTTTTACAATCCTTCTTCACATGTCCTTCCTTCGCACAATTCCAGCACTTTACTTTTCCTTTGCCCTTGCCCTTGAATTTGGATCTAGAACCTGAAGAACTTGTACCTTGTCCAGAATTCCTACCCACTGTAAACAGTGCATCAAAAAATGTCCCCATGTCGCTGTTCAGTTGTCTCATAGCCTTCCCTTGAAGGGCTGAGATAACGGTGTCGACACTCAGGGTTTTATTCATGCTGCACATAGTGTCCTTGAATGACTCATAAGATGCCGTAAAAGAATTTAGCAACATACATGCTTGTTCTTCATCTTTCATTACTTCCTCCATATCCAACAATTTGCAAACTAATTATTAAAGTTGCTGATGTGAGCCTCCAGATCTTCGCCCTCTGCCATTTTAAAGTAATACCACTGCCGCTTCAAGTGCAGACGATTTTCAGAGGATTTTTATGCATTAACATCCTCTAACTTCGCCCGTAACTCTGCTGCAGTTTTCTCCCTCATGACGTTATAGAGAACCTCATCCGTGAGACATAAACGGATAGATGATAAAGCCTTCTTATCAAGAGTGTTCCACTCAGCATCAGTCATAGTAGACTTTCGCTCCTCAAGAGCACCATCTTCGCCTTACTTGATTAATGAACTCATCATCTTGATTTTCCATAACTCAAAATTATTTTTTTCTGAGTACTTCTCAATCTCATACTTAGCACTCGCAATTATTACTAGTCCCCCAGATTCAGATCTGTGCCCCAACGATCGCTCTGATACCAGTTGTTGGGAATTTTGACCTGCGAAATCACACAGATCTAGATCTAGGATAGCAATTCAATGGCACCAAGCACACACAAGAGAACTTAGATTTAACGTGGAAAATCCTTGCAGGAAAAAACCATGACACAAAGCTATAGATTTCCACTATGAAAAACAGAAATTACAAAGAGAGAAAACTTACTTGATTCAAACAACTTCGAATCTCACCCTTGCTACACCCTTTAATTTCCCTAGAACCCCTTTAAAAAGCTTTTCCATATCCTAGAAAAACCCTAGGAACACCTATTTATAGTTTAGGCAACTTCCCTTTCGCATCCCGGTTGCGAAAGGATAGATTTCCACAATCCGCAAAATCGCAGAATGAATCTGCATAACCTACGACTGGTCGAAGGGAAGCTATGACTGGTCATACTACGACTGGTCGAACAATCCCTACGACTGGTCGAAGGACCCCTTCGACCGGTAGTGCAGTCCCTACGACCGGTCAAAAGCGGTGAAGACTTTTTCCTCAACATTGTCGACTTGCTGAATTTTCAGTTCGTAGTTTTCATATTATACTCTTGCTGAATTTTCAGCTTGAGACTCTCAGATTGCTATCTTGCTGAATTTTCAGTGTAGAATTTTAAGTTAACGGCTTTCTGAATTTTCAGATTAGTGTCCCTAGTATCTCCATCTAGACTTTTAAGTTGGTTTTGTCTTTGTCATAACATTACCCTACTGTTTAGGTTTTCCCCTAAAAGTTACCTTGTGTATGCCCCTTGATTTTGGACGTGGTTTTGGTCTACATCTAAGTATGAATTTAGAACAGATTTTCGAGGCCCTTAATGCTATCAACAATTATCTGACGGCCATTGAAGTGCACAATAGGACTACTACAACTCAATTGATTGCGATCAATGCGTATGTCAATCAGCTTGAAGCCTCCCTTAAGGCAAACCCCAACATTGAGGAAGATGTCCAATCATAAGCTAGGGATCAAATTGAAGGAGTGGAGACCGCACCATTAGCAATTGTTAGTCGCGCCTTAATCCAGATTGTAAAAAGTGATGATTGGCGCATGAATTCAATTTCTCACGCTAATGCCATGTGTGGTGGTAAAAACTACAAGGTGATCACTGATAGTGACAGTTACACTAATGTGGTCTCTGCTGGTATCGTGGACCGCTTAGGTATGCTAGTCGTTCATTACCCTTTACCCTATTGACTCGCAAGGGTTGATGCATCTTTGATTTCGATTTCTCAATATTGTCCTATTCCCATCCAGTTTGGCTCCTAGACGGACATGTTGTGTTGTAATGTTTTTCCTATGGATATAGGCCACATCATTTTGGGAAGACTGTGGTTGTATGATAGGGACGCAAAACTATTCGGTCCCTCGAATACGAGTTCATTTTTGTATGAAGACAAAAGAATTGTCCTAAGGCCTCTCCTGCCCAAAAGCACCCCGGAAAAGGAAGACGTCAAGAAACGTGGTCCTGAAGATGTGACGAAACACCAGCTTAAGTCTCTTCCTATAGTTAATGCCAAAGAGTTTGAAAGAGAGCCTAAAATTTATTTGACAGTATATGCCCATGTGGCAAATGATATCACGCTAGGGTTATTATGGAGATTCCAGAGGACAAACCGGATGAGCTTACACCTGTGCAAGACATTCACGTTTTGACTCTGCCAAACCTTAGTCATGATCAAATGAGTCCTAGGGAGGAAGTGGATTTGGAGGGACAAGTATATGAGCCTAAGACCCCTAGAGATTACATACACATGTCAGTGCTCCATGGGATTTCAGAGTCAGTACATGCATCTATACGACATATGCATGACTTGCATGTGGAGATTAAAAAAAAAATCAATATAAGTAATGAAACATACAAAATGGTTGCTGACTTACACCATTGGTTTAAAGAGTTTGTTGTGGGTGATGAAGTCATGATTAGAATATGTCCAAAAAGGTTTCCATGAGGAACCATAAAAAAATTACAAGCTCGAAGAGCTGGACCATATAAAATTTTGAAAAGACTTGGTTTGAATGCTTACTTACTAGATCTTCCGCCTAACATGTGTATCAGTTGCACATTTAATGTGGAAGATCTTGTAACGTTTCATGGACCTTCCCCTAACCCTCACGTGAACTTTGATGGTGATGCCCCTGACTTGTCCTATAACTCATGGCCATTACTTGATGAGACCTTTACACGACATGTATATTACCAGGAGTACCAAATCAAGTGGAAGGGGAGACCAAATTTAGAGAGTATGTGGATCATAGATGCAGAGCTTCAGCGATAAGATGTGGATCTCCTCGAGCATCACTGCAACTTTATTTTGCTAGAGGCGAAATCTCCTCTACTGAGGGGAATTGATGAGGACATTCGAGCACCATACCGGAGGAGTGTTGGGCAAGTCTCCTTATAGCTTATATGAGAATTACATGGGGCCCACTTGGCCCAATTCACATTCTTTACCACATTGAAGATTCCACGTGCATGTTCGTGCATATTTGAATACCCAACACTGGGAAGATTCATGTAGGCTGCTTATAGGAACTTGATGGACACGTCGGACCATTGGATACAATGGACATGATGATCGGACTATTGGATCATCATCATCGGACATCTTGATTGTGGACTCCCATGGGCCACGAAATAGTTTAGTTGGTTACATTGTTTACATACTTCGTTATTTCTGGTATACCTTATATTTGTGTTAAATTTATGGAGTTAGGAACAACTTTTAATATAACAAGCGTCTTTATGTTGAAAATTTTATCTGATAGCGCTTTTTTGTAAAAGATCTTTTCTGAGACTATAAGAGAGAAATGAGAGTGTATGGAGCCCTAAAGCCATTATTTTTAGAAAAAAATGGTTTTTCTCTTCTTCATGTGATTTGAAGAATACTCCATATGATTTGGAGTTTAGGTGTGGTGCGATTCCATTCCCCATTCAATAGAGGTGTGAGGTTTTCATCTATTATCTTCATTCTCTCTTCCTTTCAATCCAAAAGGTATTTTCTCATAAACTTTATCTCTCTTCTTCCCTTCCTATCCAAAATCATCCAAATCAACTTGTTCTTCAACTTTTCATCATCTAACTTCAACCCCAACCAAAATCCACTATTGAGGACCACAAATCCCTAGCTAACGACCCACACGTGAGAGCCCCTATGCTGACCGTACGAACAACCCTTCAATTCCTTGATTTCTCCTTGATTCCCTCATCAAAACCCTTTGATTCCCCATCCCTAACTCTACCAATAAAACTTAACCTTAATCTTAGATTTTCTAATTCCCTAATTTCCCCAATTTCCCAAACCCTAAATCTCTAATTTCCTTAATTGACCCAAAATGCTTAACTTCCTTTCATCCAAAACCTTAATTCCCCTCTACCAATACCTAAATTTATCAATCCCCTTAACTAATTCACCTAAGTTACTTTTAACTTTTCCCCAAATAAAAAAAAAACCTTAATTTCAAAATCCTCAATTCCCATAAACCCTAATTTTTTAAAATTTTTATTTTTCCCTTCCTAACCCTACTCATAAAGCCTACAAGTCAGTCCATTGAGTGTGGAACATGCCAACGCTAAATTGGAAGTTTTATCCTCTTATCGGGCTCAATTTTAATTGATTTATGCGATTTCTTAGCATGCGGGCATATGATTTACGTTAAATCAGATTTTATTTCCTATTATTTACCCTTAATTACATGGTGGGTTAGCATCTTTAGTTTCATGAAATAGCAAAATTATTCTAAAGCCTAATTTGCCAAAAATAAAAAGTGCAGATAAACCTTAAAGGAATATTCCAAGCA
This sequence comes from Magnolia kwangsiensis, assembly GCA_037074715.1. Lineage (NCBI taxonomy): Eukaryota > Viridiplantae > Streptophyta > Magnoliopsida > Magnoliales > Magnoliaceae > Magnolia > Magnolia kwangsiensis. The sequence continues at coordinate 171,689,367 of CM073571.1, forward strand.
TTATTACAAGCAACTTCTAAAAAGAGAAAAATTCCTAAAACTTAAATAAAAAAATAGAAATTTCTAAAAATAATAAATTTCATAAGGGTGAGCTTTCTCACGAAATGGACGGACGCGACTTGCTACAAGAGTCAGTTGACCCTGAATGGTCCACTACATAAAGATCGATAGGTCGGGCATTTTGTGATGAAGCTCGGATCAAAATTTACGATTGATTAACAGTTCAGACTTCGAATGGCAATTTCTCCCTATCCTAAATGAATTTCTTGAAACTGAAAATATCTGGGCCCAGTTACATGACTAGGCCCAAATTTGACGGACTACTTTTGCTTTTGTTTGAGCTTTTCTTGGTTTAACCATGTTAAGAATTATTTGAGGCCCACTCTACATTATAGTGTGAGGATGGAGCTTCTTCAAGTATTGGTGGGGGGTAATTGTTCAAGACAAATATGGACCATAACCACATCACCTTCCGCAAATTCAACAAAGCAATACCCTGTATCTGTATGTTGCTTATAACTATTATTACTTGCAGCGATATTGCGTTGAACTTTGTTATGCACTTGTTGCATATGGTGGATGAAATCATTAGCTTCTACGGTTGGTATCGACTCTACGGGTAGAGGAACCAAATTAGAAGACACAGTCGTATACTAGTTACTACTTCGAAAGTTAATATCCTAATGGACCTGTTGACTGGGTTATTATAAGTAAATTTAGCAATGGGTATTACTAGGACCCATGTATCTATATGATCACAGACAAGACACCGTAATAACTTGCACAAGCAAAGGTAGACCACTTCCATTTGACCATTGGTCTGAGAGTGGTAGGCACTAGAGAACTAAAGCTTGATTTTTTGTTGTTGCCTAAAGAGTTTTCCAGAAATAACTTATAAACTTGGTATTGCGATCAAACACAATTGTCTTCAGAATCCCATGAAGACAAACAATCTCTCGAAAGAATAATTGAGCAATCTTGAGAGCATCAGTTGTATTCGAGCATAGTATGAAATGAGTAATCTTTGAAAATCAATCAACCACCACAAATATTGAATCAACTTTCTGAGTGACATTAGGCAAACCCACGACGAAGTCCATGCTGAAATCTTCCCATGGAGCATGTAGGATTGACAGTGATTGATACAATCCAATGTTTTTCTTTTGACCCTTAGCAAGCTGGCAAACCTTGCATGACTAATAGATCCTTACAACATCTGATTTAGGCCAAAAGTATCCATCTCTAATGAGTGCTAGGGTCTTATCATTGCCCAAGTGTCCACTACACCCACCTGTGTGTAACTCCCTTACAACATACTCAAGGATGGACGTATTGGGTAGACAAAATTGCATTCCTTAGAACAAGTAGCAATCACGAATGCTAAAATGTGAGTGTCTTGCATTCTCTTCACTAACGACGCTTGTATAATTATGTTTGAAATCTTTGTTGTTAACATAATCACTTAAAATCCCATAACAGTGATCGACATCGATGATAATAGGTACGAGTGAGGTTTAATGAATCAGCAACCTGATTGTCTTTGGTAGTCTCATGACGGATAATGAAAGAAAACTCCTAAAGGAAAAAGCTCCACTTAACACGACGAACACTCATCTTTTGCTGAGAATTTAGGTAGTTGAATGCTTTATGATCAGAATATAGGACAAACTCCTTACTAACCAAATAGTGACGTTAATGCTATAAAGTACAAACAACGCCATAAATCTCCAAGTCATGAGTGGAGTACCGCTGCTTTGCATCAGAGAGCTTTTCGTTGAAAAAGATATTGGATGCCCCTCCTAACTAAGAACTCCACCGATGTTGACATTGAAAGCATCACAACTCACCTCAAATACCAATTATCAAAGTCTGGAAAGCACGACCTCCTGCTGAAGCCCAAGTTCGTTCATCATTCCTCGCAATCAAACACCTTTCTTGAATGCTTTTTTTGAGGGTCAAATATTGCATATCAGACCCTAGTTACTACCTAGATTTATGAACATGATACTATTTAACAGTCTATTTTAATCGTGTTTGTGTTGCAAGGTGACTTTAGGAGCTTGGACTGAAACAGGGTGCTAAAAGCTAAGATTTAAAGCTCAGAATTCATCAAAGCATAAGACAGACCCCAGGAGACCAAGATCGACAGAGTTGCACGCTAGGGATCCAAGAAAATCAAGAAACTAAAACTCAAGTAGCCCGAAAGACGTCTAGAATGCAAGATCATAGGGTTTCCACCATGCGTTCAGATCAAACTCTATATGTGGTCTGAGGATCATAAATTAACCGTAAAAGTCAAAAATCATCCATTGGATCTTTGTGGAAGTGGCTCAACAGACAGATCAGCCCCTTAAATCCTTAAGTGGGGCCCACCTGATATCTGGATATGCTTGAATTTTGGTCTCAACTCCTTAAAAATGGTGACAAAACGAATGTACGGAGAAGATTTAGTAGATACATCACAAAGTACCTCACGTGTACATTACATGTACATGGTGTATACGTGCACTGGATGTGCACTGGACGGTCAGCCCGGTCAAACACGGGGCTGACCCGTCCCTTCTCCCTCACACGTCCAGTGAGAGATGTTGTCCGACGCTGAAATAGCTAGTGGGCCCCACTCATCGTCCATATGGATGATCCAGACCGTCCATTGTGTCTTTGGGGTAGTTTTGACCCTCGCCTAGGTGACCTATTAGCCCCTTACACGTGTATGCACATGGATCGTTAAAAAATACACGTGTATGCACATGGATCGTTAAAAAATGAGTGGCCCCTTTGAAACCTTTAAGAGATGATCAAACTGAGTGAATTTACACCCAATTGCCTTATAATCTCCCAGAGAGATTAAATTCTTCTATAGATCATGAACGAGTCTTACATTTGTCAGAATGCGTTTCATCCCATCACACATCTTAATGCGCACCGATCTGATTCCAACGACCTTACAAGCAATATCATTGCCCATAAATACCTGACAACATTTACGCTTGTTGTATGTGGTGAACCAATCCCGATGCGAGATCATGTGGTATGACGCGCCCACATTCAAAATCCACTCATCGCTGAGATAGCTGGATTTGGATGCAGTCAGAACATCACTAGTGTCCACATCCTCACTCGATTCCGCTACGTTGGCCTCCTTAGGTGCTTCATCTGCTTTACCCTTTCGGGCTTTAGGATTCCGACAATCCTTCTTCATACGCCCTTGTCTTCCACAATTCTAACACTTCATCTTTTCCTTGACCTTAGACTTGGGCCATGAATGCGATGAATTTCCCTTCTCCTGCTCCGAATTCCTTCTTTAACCACCAATGCATCCGTAGAGGAACCTGTGTTGATGTCCTTTCTCAATACCCTTGACCAAAGGGCCAAGATGATAGTCTCAACATCAATGGTCTCTCTACCGTGGCATGTCGTGTCTACGAAGCTATCGTAAGACTGTGGAACAAAGTTCAACAGAGTTAGGGCTTGATCTTCCTCGCCCATCTTCACTTCTACGCTCGTCAATTTGTAAAGGATTTGATTGAATGCGCTGTGCTAATGAGCTAAGATTTTAGACTTTAATAGATTGGAATAGACTAGATTAGGATTGTTAATGGTTTGGAATTTTAGACTTTAATAGATTGGAATAGACTAGATTAGGATTGTTAATGGTTTGGAATTTTAGACTTTAATAGATTGGAATAGACTAGATTAGGATTGTTAATGGTTTGGAATTTTAGACTTTAATTGATTGTATTGGGGATTGGATTTGGAACCGAATTTTGGGGTTCTGATGGGTTGGAATAGGGCTGATTTTTTATTTTTTTAAAAAAATTTTTAATGGGGCTGGAATGAGGCCGATTTTGGGTTTTTAATGGGCTAGAATATGGCTAATTTGGGAGGTTTTTAAATGGGCTGGAATATGGCTGAATTTTGGAGGTGTTAATGTAGCTAGAATGGGGTTGATTATGGGGTTTTAAATTGGATGGAAACAAGCCAGAAATTGTTGATTCAACTAGCAGAAGACTGAATGGATGATTCTTGCCACAATCAAAATATAAAAGGAAAAGAAGAAAAGTAAACTAATAAAAATCAACAAGAACTTACAAAAATGAAAGCCCCATACTTTCTCATCTTGAACCAAAACTGTTTAAGAATTTCAGCCCAATAAGAAGAAAGTGTATGATACCCAGACAAAGTATAATTATAGATCATACAAAGAGATCGCAACTTAGGAACACCAACACGTACTGTCCCTTCTGATGGCCCAATGCCAAGATGGTGGATAAGCTCAGAAGCGTCCATCCTAAGGATGGTATTTTGATTAGCCTATGATCCAATAATCATGCTAAAAAAATGATCCTGACCATTGAGTTATTGAGTTGAATGTGAGCCAGTAAAAGCTTCCTTTTCAGTTGTCAACATTTAGCTACACAAATGCACATGCACACGACACAGATATAGCCATATCCATCGTTCAAAATGGTATTGGTTATGGACATTACACGTTAAGGGGGTGAACCGGTCCATTAAGAAAAATAAGGGACTGATACAAGGCCATTATGGTTGACATATGTTGTTACAGCGAGCATGGACCATATGCCCACAAAGTCCTCGTTTTGAAAATTTTATTTTCAAAATTTGACTCATTTTATCATTTATTTCTTCATTTCAACCAAGAAGTAAACTTAGAAACTAATTTTAGACTAGATCTAGGCCTATTTTAAGAATCAGAACATTAAATTTGCGTGTAGTTCAAAGAATCAAAGTGGAACGAATCATTTTGGAAAATATCGGAAGGAGGGATAAACCATTACTTTTTTTCTTTGTTTCTTTCATCTTCTTTTTGTTGTATTCATATGTAATGGGTTCTAATCCCACTGAATTATGCTTGATTTGTGTCCAACTGGGACCTATTTGGTTGCTTTCAATGGGTCGAGCTGACAAACAGCATTCTCATCAACGAATGGTCTGCCATTGAATCCATGGTGTGCAGGGCAAAAAAAACAGGTAGATTCGTGATTCAGGTGAGCCACGCCAACGGAAACAGTTGGAGGGCGATGCCCACCCTTTTTTTTTTAAATTTTTATTTATTTATTATTTTTTTTTATAAAAGGGTCTGCCATGATGTATATGTACAATCCACTCCACCATCACCTGTCATTCATTGTTAGGCCCCGAGCCCAAAAATGAAGCTGATCCATGATTCAGGTGGGCCATACCAAAGGAAACAATTGGGTGAGGGACGCCCACCGTTGACTTTTTAATAGGCCCATCTTGATGATTATATGATATCCACTTCTTGTAAATTTTATTTTCAAATATGGGGCCACTATGATTAGGCCTATCCATGATGTTTCCGCTTGTGTGGTCCACTTGAATCTTGAATGTGGCTATTTTTGGGCCTTGAGCCTAACATGGACCGAGGCATCTAATTGTGGAAGTGGATTTCAAGTATACATCACGGTGGGGCCTGCCTAAACCAACCTTGCCTGCTTCCCATGAGATTATAGGCCCCACCATGACGTCTGTTGGACACCCACACCGTGCATTCGGTGGGTCCCCTATAGGTTATGGGATGTCCCAGAAATTAGCCATATTCAAGACTCAGGTGAGCTATACAATCTGAAACTATGTGAAGTCATGCCTAGAACATTTAAAAGCATTTGGTAGGACCTACCACAGTTTTGGAATGACCTGAAATTTGATGCAACCGCTCGTCCATTGGATGGGTTGTATGTTTGAACCACATCTATGTGGGCCATAAAAACAATTAGGAAGGTTTCAATGGGTGGGCATCCACTCTCAACTATTGCCTATAGTGTGGCTCACTTAAGTTGTGAATTGTCATGGTGTTTTAGGTCCATGTCCCATCATCGAAGGATGCATCTAATTGATGGTGTCGATGTTTGACGCACGTTACTGTGGGGCCCACATAACTCAATCTCATGGGAAGCTCCCATGAGGTCAACCGCATGGTAACTTTTTCTTGTGTAAATACATGTATATGAGGTGAACCTCGTGGGAGATTCCCTTAAGATCAAGCTCTATGAGGCTCACTGTGATGTGTGTCAGACATCCACACTGTGCATTTGGTGGGTCCCCTCTATGTCGTGGGATGTCCCAAAAACCAGCTTAGTCTGGAACTCAGGTGGGCCATAACATCTAAAATCATGCTTAAAATCTAAAAGCACGTGGTAGGGCCCACCTGATTTTGGTAATGGCCTTGAATTTGGTGTGACCCTTCATCCAAGTGGTACACGCACAATGGATGGGTTGGATGTCTGAACCACATCGTTGTGGGCCCTTGTAAGTGCTTATATTTAAGGCACACTTAGTGTTGTCAAATTTCGTAGTTCCGGATGGATTGCATGCACACTCCAATATTCTTCGGCAACTCATGAAAACCACTTAAAGATAGACTCAACATCTCAAGGTCGACTCAACATTTCAAGCCTTAAAGACTTTGCATGGTTCAAGACTAACGCACTATGTCAACCATCAGGTGGTATAACTTTAGAATGACCCTAGGTTATGTGTTTGTAAATAATGGCCGTAAATATAATGTAGACAATGTAAAAACAATAAAGTTCGGCTAGCCCAACTTGAGGTTCAGCCAGCCTAACTAAATTCGGTTAACCCAACATAATCCAAGCAAGTTTACAGCAATTATCAAATTTTCCGTGGCAAGTTTGGCCAACCAGACTCTGGATTCTGCCAGTCGATCATGACATTTGGTCAACCCGAGTTTTGTTCGATTAAATTTCCAGCAATGCAACTTTTTGAATTTCAGGAAAATTCAAGTAGCCAAATTGGAGATTCGACCAGCCGAATTTTGGCTATGGCCAGCTAGAATTTGATTTCTCTTATACCGTGAAATCCGAAAGCCGTTGGTTAGCAATCTTTGAAATCCGGCCAGCCGAACTAAAAATTCGGCTAACTGAATTTTCAAATCGTTTGGCTATAAATAGAGGTCTTTTCTTATTCATTCAAAGAACGAAAATTTGTAAATAATCTATTCAAGTAAAGAGAGAAATTCAAACCCTCCTTAAGTTATTTGTGTGGTAATTTAAGCTTTATTTTAGCTTATTTTATTTTCTTTCTCAAGTTAGTTTTAATAATTTTTAATAGAGTAATTCATACTCTACTTAAGAATTAGATAATTGAATTTACACCATTAGAGTTTTCTTTTATTACATTGAAAATACATTAGATCCCTTTATTATTTTGGGTGAATATATATTGCTACATCAAATCTATAGAAAGAAGATCGCTGCAATCAAGCTTCGGTTACATCTTCCACTCTAGAAGATAAATAACTTGTAATCCTTTTATTTATTTTATTTGAGTATTTTTGAGATTTTCCAGAAATCTTAGCGGATTGTTTTGTGATGAGCTCGTGAAAATCACCAAGTGAGTTTTATTATGATAACCCGTGAAAATCACAAGAACTGTATCAGGTTGTTAAGGTAATCCTGTAAAAACTTTGAAATAGTGAAAGCCAAAATTATGAGGGTAGTAATTTTGAGAGTCGAGTAGGTATGGATTTAGGCATCGAACCTTTATAACTATTTGTAACTCCGTACGCATTGATTACTTCATTTATTATAAATGCTTTATTTATTTTATCTCTTTAAATTTTGAAAGATTGATCTCCAAGCCGTTGTGAAATAAGGTTATCATGGCTAATTCTTTTAAGTGAAGGTTGTCCAACGAATTATTATCATTGTTTCAATACTCTAAGCATTTGATATCAATTGTTCATTTATTCCGGATTATATCATAAAATTTGATGTTGTCCTATTCACTCCCCCTCTAAGACATCGATAGCTCATCTTTGCAGCCCTATAAACGATCCTTCTATATTTCAATGAGCGGCTATCAACTCTCAACTTTTATCTCTAGTGTGATCCAGCTAAGTCATGGATTGGCTTGAGTTTTTGGCTCATGGCACACCATAGAAGGGTGCATTTGATTGATGATATGGATGTTGGATACAAAATGGCAAGGCCCACAAAGCTCGACCTCATTGTACCTTGTGTATAAATGCTCACATACAACTAGTTGGACTAGTTTACCTAATTTAAAATTAATTAATGTTAATAACTGTTTGGAGAGAGTTATTTTACCTCACTTTGGAAAAGAGGTCACGACTCAGGTGGGTGCCACCGTGGTGTTAATGTGAAATCCACCCCGAAAATCAGGCGTGTCACCCCATTTTAGAGCCAGGGCCTAAAAAACAGCCCAATTCGTGCTTCAGACGGACCACGGGATTGGAAACAATGTAGTGTAAAGAGCTCACCCTCCAAACTGTTTCCCTTGGTGTGACCCACTTGAATTACTTATGAGATTGATTTTTGGGTCCCAAGCTTAGCGTTGTGTGACATCTAATGGTTAGAGTGGATTTCATATACTCATCATGGTGGGCCCTGTAAAAATCAAGGATGGATGTATCTCTTCCAATTGATTGCATTTGTGTGGCTCACCTGAATCATAGGTCAGCCTGATTTTTTCATCACTGGGCCCGGCATGGGATTGACATCTAATGGTCAGAGATGATCTCACATACACATAACGGTGGGCCCCATAAAAAGTCAAAGGTGGGCGTATGTCTCGCACCAGTTCTAATAAAACAGTGATATATTCCAAAATAAAGTTCTTAATCCCAACCGGTTGGACAATAAGTTACAGTCCTCCCATATGATAACATGCAAAGTATAAATGCACGTGACATCAAGCCTTCCAAAAGGTTGGCCCCACCATGACTATCGTCCAGCGCAATGGTCAGTAGTATATACACATCAAGTGGTTCACAACATATGAAACAATGTTCAGACATTGGTAAATAGTTAAACACAAGTCCTATCCACTCAATTAGTGGCTATTGCAGAGTTTTCCAAACGGTGATGCTTATGATGGCCTAACCTATTAGCCGGCTTGGATTTCACGAACACATGAAAGGTTGGAAGTTATCTGCTGGTTGGACATTTGGCCTTTAATCATATCATAACGTATCATCCAGCCCGTTGGATCTAGACGACCTCATTAGACAAGGAAATTTTACTAGAAGCTCGCCTTGATTTTTGAAAGGGTCCACCGTGATGTGTCCGTGAGATCCACTTCGACCATTAGATGTATAATCCCATGATGGGTCCAAAGCAAGAAAATCGAGCTGACCATGTGGGACACACCATGGGAAATAGTTCGAAGAGAAACATCCTTCCTTGATTTTTTATAAGGCCCACCGTGATGATTATACAAAATCCACTCCAACCATTAGATGTCATACTAAAACTTAGTCTTGAAGCCCAAAAATCAGGCTCACATGTGATTCAAGTGGACCACACCAAGGGAAATAGTTTGGAGAATGGGCTTTTCCTCAACACTATTTCCAATCGTGTGGTCTACCTAAATCATGGATGAGGCTAATTTTCAGGCCGCGGGTTTGCGATTGTTTGTGTGTGTGTTTGGTGTGTATGTGTGTGTGTGTTTGGGGGGTGGGGGTGGGGGAAGGTTCTATCAGGTTGACCCCCTTGGGAGCTTTCCAAAAGGTGGAGCTCTATGGGCTTTATCGTTGCAGTTAGTAAGTCCACTCAAGGCATGGGTCCCACCGTGTGAGTATTGGAATGCCCTGAAATTTGGCCCCTCATCTAAATGAGACTCACACAATGGATGGGTTAGATGTCTAAACTACATCCTAGTGGACCCTATAAATAACCACGAAGGTTTCAATGAGTGGGCATCCACTTCTATTGTTGTCTATGGTGTGGCCCACCTTAGTCATGGATTGGCCTGACTTTTAAGCCCATTGCCCACCATAGAAGGATGCATCTAATTGATGTTAGAGATGTTTGACATGCATGATCATGGTGGAGGGCACAAAGCTCAACCTCCTGGGAAGTTCCCATGAGGTTCACCTCATAGTACCTATCGCTATGTATATGTATACACGTGTATACATAGGGAAAAGGTACTACTAGGTAGACCTCATGTGGACTTCCTATGAGGCTGGGCTTTGCAGGCTCCATCGTGATGCATGTTGGACATCCACACCATGCGTTTGGAGGATCCATTTAGGTTACGAAATGTTTAAATCAGCCATAATTAAAACTCGAGTGGGCCACACAATCTGAATCATGTAAAATCATGCCTAAAACATCTAAAAGCACTTGGTGGGGCCCACCTAAGTTTTGGAATGGCCTGGAATTTTGTGACCACTAATCCAAGTGAGACACACACAATGGATGGGTTAGATGTCTAAACCACTTCTTTGTAAGCCCTAAAACAATCAAGGAGGGTTTAAGTGGGTGGGCATTCATTCTCAATTGTTATTTATGGTGTGGCCCACCTAAGTCATAGATTAGTTGATTTTTAGGTCCATGGCCCACTATGGAATGATGCATCTAATTAATAGTGTGGATGTCCAACACACTTTATAGTGGCACCTAAAACATCTAAAAGCACTTGGTGGGACCCACTCAGTGTTCGAGTATTGGTATTGTTACAAGTTTCACTAGACCTGGATACAGAAGTAATATCAATATTGTCGATAATATCGCTGTTAATCAGAAATGTAAGAAAAAATGGTACAACTAGTAGAATTTTTAGTGAAACTTTAGGAGATGCTAAAATACACATTTGCATATTTATAAATTAAAAATTTGTAAAAAAAAATGTATACACAATAAGTTTCCGGTTAATGGGGACTTAAAAGCATGTGTTGTTATAAGAAACAATCTAACCATCTCATCCATCCCATCTAACCATCAAATCACCTATCCAACTTTCCATCCAAACATCCATTGATATTGCAGAATACTTAAAACTCACAATAGTTTGCCAATAAATCATTAACAATTGGAAATAAAATGAAAGATTGTGACTCTTGATATCGCGCGCATGTTGCAATAACAATAATATTGAGATATGATCAATGTTAGCAATGACAAATTGAAAACTGCATAGAATAATGTGTTGATAAAAAAAAAATTCAAATAGATTTTTTTTAATAAACAAACTTTTTGTGATATTTCTACGTTGGCGATATTATTGAAATATCGCCAATACACTTGTGATACAAGTGTCACCTAGAATTTTTACAGTAAAAAATATTGACGAAACATTGACAATATCGATACGTTGGGGCAATATAAGCGATGTTTGGAATTTACACAATTGAAAATATTAGCAATATCGATATGTTGGCGATACTTAGCAATACATTGTTGATGCCTGGAATTTCCAATACTACCTATGTTATCGGTATCGCTACTAGTGTTATCGGTAACACCAGGGTGGAGATAATGATAATATCGGAGATATTTCGATAATATCAGAGATAATTCAAACAATGGGCCCACTTGAGTTATGGAAAGGCTCAAAAATTTAATGTGACCCTCATCCAAGTGGGACACACAGAATGGATGGTTGGATGTCTGAACCACTTCTTTTGTGAACCCTATAAACAACTAGGAAGGTTTCAATGTGTGGTCATCCATTCTCAACTCTTGCCTATGGTGTGGCTCTCCCAAGTCATGGATTGGCTTGATTTTTAGGCCCATGGCCGACTATGGAAGGGTGGATCTAATTGATAGTGGATACTTAACACTCATTACAGCGGGGCCCACTATAGAAGGGTTGATCTAATTGATAGTGGATACTTGACACTCATTACAGCAGGCCCACATAGCCTGACCTCATGGGAAGCTCCCATGAGTTGACCTTAAGAACCTTTTCCCTATATGTGTGTGTATGAGAAAAGGTACCATGAGGTTGAGCTATGTGGGCCCCACAACTCAACCTCATGGGAAGTTCCCATGAGGACGACCTTATAGCACCATTTCCCATATATATAAATACACACACACACACACCCACCAATTCGCATGGAACTGGTGTGAACTTCTTTGAGAACCCATCATACGTGATGTGGATCCGAAATCTGAACCGTTCATGTGAAGCAGCACCTCGTGAAACCCCTGGGCCCAAGTTTTACTTTGATCTAAACTTTGATAGGCCATGAAAAATGAAAATACTTTCCTCCCTTGATTTGCATTTCTCTTTGCTTTGGCCCACCAGAATTTTAGATCATGGTGAAAATTTGTCACACGGGGTTTCATGGGATTCCACATCACATGAACTGTTCAGATTAGACACCCATAACACGTGTAGAAAGGTGCGCGTGAGCGTAGGTGCGCAAGTGGGCATGACTCTCTCTCTCTCTCTCTCTCTCTCTCTCTCTCTCTCTCTCTCTCTCTCTCTCTCTCTCTATATATATATATATATATATATATATATGGAAATTGTACTATGAGGTTGACCTAATGGGAGCTTCCCATGATGTCGAGTTGTGTGGGCTCCACCGTGATGTGTGTCGAACATCTTCCCCACCAGTTAGATGCACCATTCCATAGTGTGCCATGTGTTAAAAAATCAAGTCAATCCATGACTTGGGTGGGCCACACCATATACAATAGTTGAGAGGGGTACTCTCCCATTAAAACATTCATAATCATTTATTGGGCCCACCAAAATGTGGTTCACAAATCTAGCCCATCCATTGTGTGTCCCACTTGGATGAGGGGTCAGCCTAAGTTTCAGCCACATCCAAATTTCAAGTGGGCCCCATCAAGTGCTTTTATAAGTTTTAGGCATGTCTTCACATGGTTTTTAGATGGTATGGCCCACCTGAGTTCCTGCTAATTTTCAAGATTTCCCAAAAACTAAAGGGGACCCATCAAATGCAGTGATATTACACGGTGGGAGACCTCATGGGAAGTACCCATGAGGTTGACCTTATGGTACCATTTCCCATATGTATATATATATAGAGAGAGAGAGACGTGAGGTCAAGCTGTGTGGGCCCCACCGTTATGTTTGTCAAACATCTATCCCATCAGTCAGATGCATCATTCCAAGGTGAGCCACGGGCTTAAAAATTAAGTCAATCCATGAATTGGGTGGGCCACACCACATAGAACAGTTGAGAGGGGTTACCCTCCCATTAAAACATTCATAATCATTTATTGGGTCCACATAGATGTGGTTCACAAATCCAACCCATCCATTTTGTGTGTCCCACGTGGACGAGGGGTCATACCAAGTTTCAGCCGCATCGAAAACTCATGTGGGCCCCACCAAGTGCTTTTATATGTTTTAGGCATATATTCACATGATTTTGAAAATTTTACAACTGTACGACCCATTTATGGCCCATTTACGAGACTAAGCCCACATCATTTTCCCTGGCAAGAATACGCCCCAGCTGTACGGATACCTTGCCAAAGGTTGAAAATGCCCCCTGCTTTTTCCTTCAAGTGGATCGGCTACTGCTCCAAGACGAGCACTGACACTCCTCGAACTCCGAATTATACGAACAACTCAGAAGATATCAAAGTTACATGCCCCACAGTTACGTATTTATTATATCCACAACGTTCATCCATATTTTGAGATAATTTCGGACCGTTATTCGAAAAAAAAAAATCATATACAAAGATCAATTGGACCACACCACGGAGAACAACAGAAAATTAATTTTCACAAACTTTTGTAGGGCCCACCGTAACATTTATTTTCCATCCAATCTATTCATAAGGTCACAAAGACCTGGATGAAGAGGAAAAACAAATTTAGTAATGATCCAAAACTTCCATATCCCCTAAAAGGGTTTCAACGGCAGACGTTCAATCCTCCACTGCCTTTTATAGTGTGGTCCACTTGATAGCTAAATCTGTCTTATTTTTCTTCTCAAGACTTATAACGAGTTCACCAAATAGATGGACGGTTTGGATATAACACATACCTCATAAAAGGACCCACAAAGGCGGTAGGGATTGCAACAAGGAAAAAAAAAAGGTAGCCTGGAATCTATGGCTACGGATATAATCCGTATCCATAGTTGCAGCCAATGCTTTTTCGATATGTCCTTTACTATGTATCGAAGGTCTTTCGATTAATAAAAAAAGGTTCAGAACTGTCCAGCGACTTTGCATAAAAAATCCTGTAATTTTCAATACATATCAAAGTATACTCAATATTATCGAAGATATAGCTACGGATTATAGTCGTAGCCATAACTGCAGTCTGTAAAAGTCTATGTAATTTTTTTTTTAATTTTTTAATTTTTAATATTTTATTTTTTACATGGAGAATTTTATTCTACTTACAATTTTCTCTAATACATATTTATATAAATATGTATATATAAGCATATAAAAAAAAATTTCTCTCTTTTTTTCATTTATTTTTTTATTCATTTAACAAGAACATCTTCTAAACCAAAATTAGTTATTTGATGTACCCTATATGATTTTGGGGTAGGAGAAGCTACTTTAGCCAACTAACTAGTTATTTTTCAAGATTCCATCAGGTCGAAGATCGAAAATCGATTTCATATTCACTTTGTGGTCAATTTTAATCAGTTTGCGGTCAATTTCATTTATTTCATTTACTTCATGGTCATTTTCATGCATATCACGGTCATTCCCGCCTATTCCGTGTTGATTCACGATCCTTTCGGTGCATTTTACGGTCAATTCCCTTCACTTCACGGTCATTTGCATGCATTTCACGGTCAATTCGCTTCAATTCGTGATCACTTTCATGCATTTCACGGTCATCCGAAACAATTTCGTGTTGATTCACGGTCATTTCGAGGCATTTCGCAGTTAATTCCCTTCACTTCACAGTCATTTCCATGCATTTCACGGTCAATTCGCTTCACTTCACGGTCATTTTCATGCATTTCACGGTCAATCCCAGCGATTCCGTATTGATTCACGGTCATTTCCATGCATTTCACGGTCATTTCCCTTCACTTCATGGTCATTTCCATGCATTTCACGGTCAATTCTCTTCACTTCACGGTCATTTTCATGCATTTCACTGTCAATCCCGGCGATTCCGTTTTGATTCACGGTCATTTCCATGCATTTCACGGTCAATTCCCTTCACTTCACGGTAATTTTCATATATTTCACGGTCAATTCGCTTCACTTTACGGTCATTTCCATGCATTTCACGGTCATTCCCACCTATTCCGTGTTGATTCACTGTCATTTTGACGCATTTCACGGTGAAGTATAGCGATTGGACCGTGAAATGCACGGAAATGACTATGAAATGAAGGGGCATGACCGTGAAATGCGCCGAAATGACCATGATTCAACACGGAATAGGCGGGAATGACTGTGAAATGCATGGAAATGACCGTGAAGTGAAGCGAATTGACCATGAAATGCGTGGAAATGACCGTGAAGTGAAGGGAATTAACCGTGAAGTGCATCGAAATGGCCATTAATCTAAACGAAATCGCTGAAAATGATCGTGAAATGCATGAAAATGACGGTGAAGTGAAGTGAATTGACCGTGAAATGTGTGGAAATGATCGTGAAGTGAAGGGAATTGACCGTGAAATGCTTGGAAATGATGGTGAAGTGAAGTGAATTGACCGTGAAGTGCATCGAATTGACCGTGAATCAACACGGAACTGCCGGGAATGACCGTGAAATGCATGGAAATGGGCGTGAAGTGAAGTGAATTGACCGCGAAGTGCGTGGAAATGGCCGTGAGGTGAATTGAATTGACCGTGAAGTGCGTCGAATTTGTTGAGGGTCAAATATTGCATGTTAGACCCTAGATATTGTTTGGATTTGCGAATATAATGCTGTCTAATGGCTCGTTTTCTCATTCTTGTGTGGCAAAGTGATTTTATGAGCATGGATGGAAAAAGGACGTTAAAAGTTGAGATTTAACGATCTGATGACGCCAAAGGCAAGGGACACTCCAGGGGACCAAGATTGACAAATATACACGGTCAGAAATCTGAGAAAAGTTAGAAATTGAAGCTCAAGTGGCCTGAAGAACGTCCAGAATGCAAGATCACGAGGTTCCCACCATCCGTTCGGCTCGAAACTTCATACGTCGCCTGAGGACCATAAATTAACCGTACATATAAAATTTCAGCCATTGAAGATCTCGGGAAGTGCCCCAACTAACAGATCAGCCCATAAACCGTTGATTCTGGGCCCACCTGATATCTGGAACTGTCTCAAAATTATTATTGACGCCTTAAATGAGGAGTCAAAACAGATGGACGGTGCAGATTTCTCCTAAACAGTGCAATGGACCCCATATGAGATGAGTGTGTACAGTGCACATGTGCACTCGTCGTGCACCAAACGAGTTAAGTCGGTCAGCAAGACGCTGACCGACTTTCTTCTTAAAAAAAAAAAAAAAAAAAAAAAAAAAAATCGCACAGCGGACGCACGGCCGCTGGGCATTTTTGTGAACGGTAGTGGGCCCCACCCATTGCTCGTTTGGCCAATCTGATCCGTCCACCGTGTAGAAGGCTTCGAGAACTACAAAATCATGCTGACCTTTTGCACCCATGCGTGCACACGTGTGAGATATAGAGGCCACAAAAGGGCTGCCCGGTAGCGTTCAAATCTGATCTTTAGTTATTTCTTCTCTGGGACACGTCAATGAACGTTCAAAACTACCCATTCTTGACTGAAATTTCATTCTGAATCCAATGAACGGAGTGGATTTTCTAGAAAATGCTTCTGTGGGGCCCACCGATCACAACAGCGAAATGGTACGAAAGGTTTCGCACATCCGCGAAAACTGACTTTTCCGGACAGTTTTGGCCCACCATCTTTGATCATATGGCAGATCTGAACCGTCTATCATGTAGAGGACCCAAGAAAGTACTAAGGGACGGTGTTTCTTTAGAATTTGAGTGAGGAAAGTGACGTGTTTCATGGTACCGAACTTGGCTGCGAAAATTGCACTCCGTGTCCTGCTACAACTCTGTCACTGACTCCAGCCTTCCAGCAGCTATAAAAAGAGGTTTTTGGACGTGGGGAGCATTCATTCAGGGTCTGGGGAGGAAGAACAGAGGGCTAAAGCTTGGGTTTCAACGTGGGCAGAGGAGAGAGAGAGGAGCTTGGTTTTTTCTTTCCCTTTTCTTTTCCTTTTCTTTTTCTCTTTATTTATTTGGATTGAGCCCATCCATGGCAGGCTAAATCCTCCTAGCTAGGGCTAAGAGGTGAAGCTTGTAGTGAGATGGGAGATTTGATTTTTATTTAAATTTTAATGCATGAATTGACGTTGATTTTAGTTAATTAATATGGGAATGTTTTAGGTTTTTAATGGTCTATTGTGACTGAAATTACAATGGGTCTGTAATGGCTTTGAATATTTCCGTTTTCTTTAATGTTTATGATGTCAAGAAGCCTTGTTGTTCACCATAGTCTCCTGGGCATGGTTGGATGTCGGTACCCTTCCTAACTTGCATACATGTGATTGGGTGGTAATTAGTTTAATTCTGTTGTTTGCCATAGTCTTTGGGCATGGTTTGGTGATGGAACCCATTCTAATTTATCTACCTTTCATCTCTTTGAAAACTAGATCAACGGCAGTTCAGTAATTTCCATGATTTTTGATGCAAGCATAAGTTCTCCTTGATCTCTACAAGTGGATCCTCTGAATCCCTAGTTTCCCATCTCTGATTTTTCCTAAGTTTTAGATTAATATTTCATAATCATTCTTCAAATTACAACTCAATTTAGATTTCATCTTATTCTAGTTCTATTTCCAGTTAGTTTCAGATAACGTACAAGTTTCAGTCCCTTGGGATTCGACCTCGGTCTTACCGAGTTATTACTACATCACAACCCTGCACTTGGGGAGTGAACAGAATTGACCATGAATGAACACGGAATCGCTAGGAATGACCGTGAAATGCATGGAAATGACGGTGAAGTAAAGTGAATTGACCGCGAAGTGCATGGAAATGACCGTGAAGTGAAGTGACCGTGAAGTGCGTCGAATTGACCGTGAATCAACACGGAATAACCAGGAATGACCGTGAAATGCATGAAAATGATGGTGAAGTTAAGTGAATTGACCACGAAGTGCGTGGAAATGACCGTGAAGTGAAGTGAATTGACCGTGAAGTGTGTTGAATTGACCGTGAATCAACACGAAATTACTGGGAATGACCGTGAAATGCATGGAAATGGGCGTGAAGTGAAGTGAATTGACTGCGAAGTGCATGGAAATGGCCGTGAGGTGAATTGAATTGACCGTGAAGTGCATCGAATTGATCGTGAATGAACATGGAATCGCTGGGAATGACCGTGAAATGCATGGAAATGATGGTGAAGTGAAGTGAATTGACCGCGAAGTGCGTGGAAATGGTCGTGAAGTGAAGTGAATTGACCGTGACGTGTGTCGAATTGACTGTGAATCAACACGGAATGACCGGGAAAGACCGTGAAATGCATGAAAATGACTGTGAAGTTAAGTGAATTGACCACGAAGTGCGTGAAAATGATCGTGAAGTGAAGTGAATTAACCATGAAGTGCGTCGAATTGATCGTGAATCAACACGGAATTGCCGGGAATGACCGTGAAATGCATGGAAATGGGTGTGAAGTGAAGTGAATTGACCGTGAAGTGCATGAAAATGGCCGTGGGGTGAAGTGAATTGATCGTGAAGTGCGTCGAATTGACCGTGAATGAACACGGAATCACCGGGAATGACCGTGAAATGCATGGAAATGACGGTGAAGTGAAGTGAATTGACCACGAATTGTGTGGAAATGGTCGTGAAGTGAAGTGAATTGACCGTGAATTGCGTCGAATTGACCGTGAATCAACACGGAATCGCCGGGAATGACCGTGAAATGCACATCATGGTCAATTCACTTCACTTCACGGCCATTTTCATGCACTTCATGGTCAATTCACTTCACTTCACACCCATTTCCATGCATTTCACAGTCATTCTTGACAATTCCGTGTTGATTCACGGTCAATTCGACGCACTTCACGGTCAATTCACTTCACTTCACGATCATTTCCACGCACTTCGCGGTCATTTCAATTAACTTCACCGTCATTTCCATGCATTTCACAGTCATTTCCGGCGATTCCGTGTAGATTCATGATCAATTCGACGCACTTCACGCCCAATTCACTTCACTTCACGGCCATTTCCATGCACTTTGCGGTCAATTCACTTCACTTCACCGTCATTTCCATGCATTTCACAGTCATTCCCGGTGATTCCGTGTTCATTCACGGTCAATTCGACGCACTTCATGGTCAATTCACTTCACCTCACGACCATTTCCACGCACTTCGCGGTCAATTCACTTCACTTCACGCCCATTTCCATGCATTTCATAGTCATTCTCGGCAATTCCGTGTTGATTCACGGTCAATTTGACGCACTTCACGGTCAATTCACTTCACTTCACAGTCATTTCCACGCACTTCGCAGTCAATTCACTTAACTTCACCGTCATTTCCATGCATTTCACGGTCATTCCCGGTGATTCCGTGTTGATTCACGGTCAATTCGACTCGCTTCACGTCAATTCACTTCACTTCACGGCCATTTCCATGCACTTCGCGGTCAATCCACTTCACTTCACCATCATTTCCATGCATTTCACGGTCATTCCCTGTGATTCCATGTTCATTCACGATCAATTCGACGCACTTCACGGTCAATTCAATTCACCTCATGGCCATTTCCACGCACTTCACGGTCAATTCACTTCACTTCACGCCCATTTTCATGCATTTCACGTTCATTCCTGGTAATTCCGTGTTGATTCACGGTCAATTCGACGCACTTCACGGTCAATTCACTTCACTTCACGGTCATTTTCACGCACTTCGCGGTCAATTCACTTAACTTCACCGTCATTTTCATGCATTTCAGGGTCATTCCCGGTGATTCCGTGTTGATTCACGGTCATTCCCGGTGACCGTGAAATGCATGCAAATGACCGTGAAGTGAAGGGAATTAACCGCGAAATGCCTCGAAATGACCGTGAATCAACATGGAATTGTTTCGGACGACCGTGAAATGCATGAAAGTGATCATGAATTGAAGCGAATTGACCGTGAAATGCATGCAAATGACCGTGAAGTGAAGGGAATTAACCGTGAAATGCTTCGAAATGACCGTGAATCAACATGGAATTGTTTCAGATGATCGTGAAATGCATGGAAGTGATCATGAATTGAAGCATATTGACCGTGAAATGCATGCAAATGACTGTGAAGTAAAGGGAATTGACCGCGAAATGCTTCGAAATGACCGTGAATCAACACAGAATTGTTTCGGATAACCGTGAAATGGATGAAAGTGATCATGAATTGAAGCGAATTGACCGTGAAATGCATGCAAATGACAGTGAAGTGAAGGGAATTGACCGTGAAATGCCTCGAAATGACCGTGAATCAACACGGAATTGTTTTGGATGACCGTGAAATGCATGGAAGTGATCATGACCGTTAAATGCATGCAAATGACCATGAAGTGAAGGGAATTGACTGTGAAATGCGCCAAAAGGACCGTGAATCAACACAGAATAGCCGGGAATGACAGTGATATGCATGAAAATGACCATGAAGTAAATGAAATGAATGAAATTGACCGCGAACTGATTAAAATTTATCACAAAGTGAATATGAAATCGATTTTCGACCTTCGACCTGATGGAATCTTGAAAAATAACTAGGTTAGTTG
Organism: Magnolia kwangsiensis; assembly: GCA_037074715.1. Classification (NCBI taxonomy): domain Eukaryota; kingdom Viridiplantae; phylum Streptophyta; class Magnoliopsida; order Magnoliales; family Magnoliaceae; genus Magnolia; species Magnolia kwangsiensis. The sequence goes on from CM073571.1 coordinate 171,709,903, forward strand.
GCTAAAGTAGCTTCTCATACCTCAAAATCATATAGGGTACATCAAGTAACTAATTTTGATTTAGAAGATGTTCTTATTAAATGAATAAAGAAAGAAATGAAAAAAAGAGAGATTTTTTTTTTTATATGCTTATATATACATATTTATATAAATATGTATTAGAGAAAATTGTAGGTAAAATAAAGTTTTTCATGTAAAAATTAAAAATTAAAAATTAAAAATTAAAAAATTAAAATAAATTGCATAGACTTTTACGGACTGCAGTTATGCCTACGGCTATAATCCGTAGCTATATCTTCGATAATATCGAGTACACTTCGATATATATCGAAAATTACAGGATTTTTTATGCAAAGTCGCTAGACCGTTCTGGACCTTTTTTGATTAATCGAAAGACTTTCGATACATAGCAAAGGACATATAAAAAAAGCATGGGCTACAGTTATGATTACGAATTATATCCGTAGCCATAGATTCCAGGCTTTCTTTTTTTTTTTTCCTTATTGTAATCCCTACCGCCTTTGTGGGTCCTTTTATGAAGTATGTGTTATATCCAAACCGTTCATCTATTTGGTGAGCTCGTTATAAGTCTTGAGAAGAAAAATAAGACAGATTTAGCTATCAAGTGGACCACACTGTAAAAGGCAGCGGAGGATTGAACGTATGCCGCTGAAACCCTTTTTGAGGACACGAAAGTTTTGGATCATTATGAAATTTATTTTTCCTCTTCATTCAGGTCTTTGTGACCTTATGAATAGATTGGATAGAAAATAAATGTTACGGTGGGCCCTACAAAAGTTTCAACGGTAAAAATTATTTTTATGCTACTCTTTGTGGTGTGGTAAGTTTCAACGGTGAAAATTAATTTTCTGATACTCTTTGTGATGTGGTCCAGTTGATCTTTGGATATGAATCTTTTTTTGAATAACGGTCCGAAGTGATCTCGAAATATGGATGAACGTTGTGGATATAATAAATACGTAACTGTGGGGCCGTTGTAACTTTAATATCTTTTGAGCTGTTCGTACAATTTGGAGTTCGAGGAGTGTCAGCGCTCGTCTTCGAGCAGCGGCCGATCCGCTTGAAGGAAATAGCAGGGGGCAATTTCGACCTTTGGCAAGGTGTCCGTACAGCTGGGGCGTATTCTTGAAATGGAAAATGAGGTGGGCTTAGTCTCATAAATGGGCCATAAATGGGTTGTACAGGCATAAATTTCTTCATAATTTTAGATGGTATTGTCCAACTGAAATCCTTATATGGCTGATTTTTGGGATATCTCATGTCTATAAAAAAACCCATCAAATGCGCGATGTTAATTTTCAACACATCACAATAGAGCCCACACAACTTGATCTCTTGGGAAGTACCATTTCCCACACACACAAATATATAGACACAAAGAGTAATACTCACACACAGCATCTCATTTTCAAGGAGAGAGAGAGAGATGCTCTCCTTAAACGTTTTCTCACGGGAATTTCATGAGAAACTTTGACACACGATGCAGGCACAAAATCCCGACACTTCACTAAACGAGTCACCTCATGAAACCTTCAGACTAACTTTTTAGCCTAATCTAAAAAATTAATGGGCGATGGTAAAGTGATAAGCAAATCAATGGCTTAGCAATTTTCACTTTGCTATGGCTCACCAAAATTTTGAATCAGGCTAAGAAGTTAGCCAAGGGGCTTTCATGAAGTGACTCATCTAATGGACCATCCTGATCGTGCCCATATCACCTGTCAAGAGTTCTCATGAAAATCCCACCAGAACCAGTTCCCATGAGAGCATATTTTTACATGTGTATATATAACGATGTTTTACATTCCATTAATTTTTCAAGATATCCTGTGGGAAAAAAAACTAAAAATCTAGACTAATACACCATGTAAAGTATCATTTATGGGGCTACACCCACTAATACCATTATTCAAAACCTTGTGTATAACTATCTCAATTCCAAGTTAAGAGCCCACCGTGGATGGACCACACCCAAAATCACAGCTAAGATGATTCCAACCATCCAACTGATGCAATTTTGCTAATTGATTTTGAATCACTAATGGCTGTTCCTCTTAACCGTCCATTTGACGGCCAACCAGATGGTGAGGATCTTCCAGACAGCGAAAACAATAGGTTATGCTCCATCCATGTTTGGCCCACCATTTGGAGTACCTAGATTGAGTTACGTTCATGCATGGCATACAACGACTGCTTGCATGCATACAATCCATCATGGATTGCCAGAGTATCAAATACTTCCTCTTTAAGAAAAGAGGAAATCTGGTACGTTCGAGCAATCAAAGTGCTCAGTCAGACAAACTTGCAAGAGCGCACCACCTTTTGCTCTTGGTGACGGACCCGTTCATCTGGTTAGACCCATGATGGATGGGAATTGGGAAATGGACTTAATACTTCCCCCATTAGATGGTTTGGACCTGAATGCTTCGCCCATCGGATGATCCTAACCATCCGATTAGGACCCTGCTAAATCAGAGTGCATCTGATAGGCGATGTACCAGGCATCGTCCAGCCAACGTTGGGCTAGCAGATGAACGTCTCAGATTAGCAAGCCGTAAACTGCACCAACGGAGTCGAGGAAAAGAAATAGCAAACAAGTATCAGATAAAAACTAAAAAATGAAACAAAATGATCTGAAAAATCCAATTCCAACATGAAAATCATTGATTTCAGTGAAAGCAAAACCCATGAAAAACACTGAAATTAACTTCATCTACTACTTTGGATCGAAATATGTAGAGAGAGAGAGAGACCTTACAGATACAAAATCAAATTCAAGTCCAGGCTTTTGTTGCTCGTGGGAGTGAAAAAAAGCCGTTGGTATCTTCGAAACTGGCGGGACGACCGTTGGAATCCTTGTATTCCCGCCAAATCTTCGACGGAAACTGCAGTACGAATGTTTTAGGGTTGAGAGAGAGAGAGAGAGAGAGAGAGAGAGAGAGAGAGAGAGAGAGAGGAAGTCGAGCGGGAGAGAAGAGTTTTCGAAACAAAACCCCCTATCGGCTGTTGGGGTTTGGCTGTCTTTATCGATGGTTTTCCGTCGATATTATGAAAATGGTGGTGGATCAGGACGCGGATTTCCTGCAAAAAGAAGTTCCTGGGAACTTAGGTGGGGGCCTACCGTGATGTTTGTGAGAAATCCACCCCGTCCATCCGTTTTTTGAGATAAGTTTAGGACATGAGGCAAAATATGAGCCGGATCCAATACTTAAAGTGGGCCTAAAACGTAAGGATTGAACGCACACAGTTGAAATATTCTGTAGAGCCACGGAAGTTTTTAATCAGGCTAATACTTGTGTTTTCAGCTCATCCAAGTAGGAATGCCGTTATTAACGGTATGGATGGCACGTAAATATCATTGTAGACTCTAGGGAGGTTTCTACGGTAGTAATTTTCCTACCGACCTTTTCCTTTAGTGCGGCCCATTTGAGTTTTGGATCCTGATCAATTTTGTTCTCAGTACTAAAATGATCTTACAAAACGGATGTACGGGGTGAATTTCTCAAAAATATCACGTTGTACCCACCTAGGCTTCCAGCGCAGGAATCCTACCAGGAAATCCGCATCCTAGTGGATAATTGGACTCGAACCACCCCCAAGTCTGTGGGGCCCACTATATTGTATATGTGAAATCCACTCCTTCTATCAAGTTCTATCGAAATATTTATATTTTTGGGTCAGAAATCAACTATATCCACAGCTCATTGGACCACACCGCTTGAAACAACGGAGATGGATTCCAAACGTTGGTGGGGCCACCATGATGTGTATCTTTTTTCAAAACGATTAATTCAGGTGTAAATCACCAGGAAGGAGAGCAGATAAAATAATAGGCCTGATATAAAACTCAGGTGGGCCACGCCATGTGATCTTTATCGGTTTTGGGAGCAATTTTACATTGTTCCATTGGTGTGTCCCACATGAGATTTTAATCATGCTCAAATTTTTTATTGATGGTCCAAATATTATCCGTCACCTCAAGAACTGAGTGGATTTTACATGGTGGATTCTCTGGGTGTTTTCGAGAAGAGAAACTCAAGTCCGACTGTTGGAAGTCCAACCGAAAACTTTTAAGATAGCTATTAATTAATTAATAGGGTAATTAATGTTAATAGATACAGTGAGAAAAGGAAAAGAGTGGCCGGCTCGAGTGGGCCCATTGTAGTATTTATGTGAAATCCACCCATACCCCCATATGGGTCACCCCATGGTATGCTAAGGGGAAAAAAAATCAGTCGCATCGGTGATTAAGTGAACCACACTATCAGAGATAGCATACAGGACAATACTTACCCTCCAAATTTTATTTTATTTTTTTTCCTTTGATGTGGCGCAAATGATATATGGATGAGCATGATTTTTGGTAATCATACGTAATTTTGCATTTTTCATCTAATGAGTGGAGTGGATTGCATATAATCATTACGTGGGCCCTATAATTTTAATGGTAGACGTTTTTCACCAAACTGTTTCCTTTTTGATAGTCCACCTAAATCACGGGTCACTCTTGTTTTCTTACTCTGAACCTAGCATGAGATTATACTTCTAATTACGCCAGTGGATCTTGCATAAATATCTCGTGAGCCCTTAAAAACAAAGGAATGTGTCCCTCTTCACCTGTTTCTCCTGGTATGCTTAAAAAAGAGTTCGAAGTCTAACTGTCTAGAGGGTTCATATCCTTGCCTCAGTGGTAGATTCCTAGGAATTTCAACACTAGGGTTCGATACCCATAGGTGGTGAAAGCCCACCTGTGGCTGCGTGTAAAAAAAACAAAAAAAAAAAATATCAAGTGATCGCCGTATAAAGCAACGGTCCGGATGCTATAGTTCACCCATATTATAATTTTTAAAGTATTAAGTGCAGGTCACATGGGATATTTTAGTGCAATGGTTCATCCTACCTGCCAATCAAGTGATCGCCGTATAAACCAACTTCTACGCATTGGTAAATAGTGAAACATAAATGCGGTCCACTTAATAAGTGAAATTTTGAAATGGTGATGATCATTATGGGGCCAACCTATTAAACGGGTTGGATGTAGTATTCATAGGAAAGGTTGGAAGTTATCAGCCGGGTGGACCTTAACGATTGTCAGTCGATTGGACTTGAATATTCTCCGTAACAAAAAAACACCTGTCCACACACCCTTAAGTTTTATCGGCCCACCCTGATTTGTACACGAGATCCACTCCAACAATTAGATGCTTAATCCCATGTTAGTAGAAGACTCAAAATATCAGGCTGATCATTATTCAGGTGGGCCACACCATGAGAAAAAATTGCATACACTTTCAATTTTTAGAGTCATCCATGATTCAAGTGTACCGTACCAAGAAAAAAGTTTGGAGGGTGAGTGTTGTTCTAAATAGTGTTTCTAAAAGTGTGATATATCACCCCTTTTCATTCTCTCTTAAGTATTTATTAACATTAATTAATAACTATTTTCAAAACTCACTGAGAGGCAGATTAGGGTCAGTTTGGGCGGTTGGATTAGACGGGATTCAGTGGGAAAGGATTCAAAAAACATTACTGATACACATGGCAGGGATTGTCCCCTGTTGCCATGGGATTAAATTAATGCCCTGCTTTGTTGATAGTACAGTGGTATATTGAATGGATATACCCACCATCATTTGAAATTATTGAGAATAACACACATGTTTTATCTAAAGTGTTCATTTGTTTTGTAACTTCATTTGATGGTATGGGCCTAAAAATGAAGTAGATCCAAAACTTATGTAGCCCCAAAGAAGTTTTCAATGGTAAGTATTCAATCCATGTTATTTTCTATGGTGGAGTCCACTTGAGCTTTAGATTTACTTGATTTTTTGACCCATGCTCTAAAATAATCTCAATAAATAGATGGACAAAGTGGATATAGCCAACACAACATATTGAGAACTACACAACTTCCCAAATATTAAGTGAAATTTGCACGAGAATCAATGTAATTGCATTTAATGTAACTCAAAGCTTTTCGATTTGTTTGTATCCCATCCCACCTAATCCCTTCTAATCCCCTGGATTAGAAGGGATTAGGTGGGATGGGATTCCAAAAAACATAATTATTACCCATATAAGGGATTGTCCCTATTTACATGGGATAAAATTAATGCCATGTTTTCTTGATAATATGGTGGTACATTGAATGGATATACCCACCATCATTTATAATTATTGAGAATAACCTGAATGTTTATATCTAAACCCTTCATTTGTTTTGTAACTTCATTTTATGACATATGCCTAAAAATAAGGTAGATCCAAAACTTATGTAGCCTCAAAGAAGTTTTCAACGGTGAGTTTTCAATCCCTGTTACTTTCTATGGTGGGGTCCACTTGAGCTTTAGGTTTACGTGATTTTTTGACCCATGCTCTAAAATAATCTCGATAAATGGGTGGATGGTGTAGATATAGCCCACACATCATGTTGGGACCCACACAACTTCTGAAACATTGAGGAAAATTAACACGAACCCAATGCAATTCCATTTAATGTAATTCCAAGCTTTACCATTCTTCCCAAACATGGAGTGGAATTGGCACAGGACGAGATGAATCCCATCCCACCTAATCCCTTCTAATCCCACCGCCCAAACTGACCCTTAGGGTACTACCCTTACCTATACCAAGCCGGTCACAGGAAGGGGCTTTAAGTGGCCATTGTAATGTATGAATTTTATCTACACAGTCCATTCAGTTTACCACATTAGTTCAGGGTAGAGTTTGTAGACACCCCACCCCTAGGCCAACAAGCTGATTGCATTAAACCAAGACTCTAAGCCCTATAAGCTTAAGCCATGGAGTCTTGAAACTCGACTTTCGGAGTTAGCTCATTAAGTCAACTTATTGAGCCATGCTGAGTTGACTCGTTAAGTCGAAATCCAGTCAACTCACCTAGTCAAACCAACTTAAACCAACCCAAAACCAAGTCCAATCCTAAATGTAACGTCCTATAAAATTCCGTGAAACTCTAATTTATCCATGAATGGAACTATCAGAATGTCATACTAGCTCAACTAAATACCTTAATTTTACTAAAATTGATGGATCATTTATGATAATTAGAGTCGAATACCCAATTCCACTAATTGCGAATGGATAGTGTCATGAACTTAGCTGATCCCAACACTAGTTAACACCCATGAGAAATCCCGAGGTTTAACTTATTCCAGAAATGGTATGATTAACTGAATTAGGTCTAGACTACGCGTTTGTAGTCCACTAACCTCGAAACTATAGAACAACATCCGTCTTATTAGGCTTGGTGTCTGTCGTGAATATTAAGCCGAGAGAAAGCGTTTAAGATCGCTCAACTCCGGCCCGCAAGTGGAGTACATAAAATGTGCGAGTGCCTTACGTTATAACCTGAACTTAAAGTGAAATTATCACCTTTCACTCTTTGTCGAAGCTGTAGTTTTTAGATCATTAGATGGTGACCAAATTTAGAGGATCGATCTATATTATTACCTTATGAACATCCGTATAATTGTAACCCTAATCGACACTCGGTGATCGTCGATCTGAGTTAAGACCTTCCCAATTGATTGGCATGTTTGATCCTTAAATGGTTGTATCCAAACATATATCTCTTAGTGGGACACCTATCTAATGGCTTAGGTTGACACATACACCTCCCATTAGGTCCCATTTGTTAGAAACAACCTTCCACATGGTTAATATAATGAAAAATGGTACATTGGGGCCATTTGCACACATTATGACATTATAAATAACATTTTATTTCACACCCTCTCTCCTCGTACGATTTTCGTGCCCTAATATTGGAAGAGAGAGAAAGAGGAGAAGAAGAAGTGAGTGAGAGAGAGAGAGAGAGAGAGAGAGAGAGATTATTGGGGATTTACCTCCCTCTCCTTTGATCAATGTTTTAGCCACTCCCATACCATTCATCGGAGTCTTTTCGCTAACAATTGAAGGTAAGGTTTGAGTCTTATTTTTAAAATTTAGATCTTTTGGGTGAAAATTTTTCAAATCTTACGAAAACTTATGTGATTTTCTTAGTTCTAATAATCTTTCCCTAAACACTAACCCTAAGAGCGCCCTAAGTTAGGTGAACCATTACAAGGTGTAAATATTTACTCTTAAGTTACCTTTTATCGACCTTTGAGGGTCTACTAAGTTAATGATCATTTGTTGTAAATAGCTTATCGTATGACTACATCTTTATTATGACTACAATTCTCGTTATTACTTGTTTATGATTGTTCACATGCTCGATGAAATACATGAATGAACAAGCTTACTGATTTTAGGATTTATGCATATATAATCTCGGTATGATTGTTTAGTGATTATTTGGTTATTAGTTTGATTATTAGAATTGTCCTTAATGTTGGGTCAGTCAACAATTCATCCAAATTAAGGAGTGACACTTATTAAGTCGGCCATCCTAGGCTTGTTTGATTGATCGGGGTCAAATATGGATGACCAACAATAGCTAGATTACGTGAGATGTTTTGCACTCAATGTCGATTGTGTTGAGGTTCTCCCACGTCAATCAGATTAGTCTAATGTCTGACTGATCATCTTAAGTTTATAATGTATGATAACTAGCAATTGAACTTAAGATACCCTAATTTTCATTGAATGAGTCTGCTTATAACCATTAGTGCTATGATCCTACAAGACTCATAAACAAAGCATGGTTGTATGAGACACCACATTTAAGTTATCGGCCTACGTTGGGATGACCAGCTTTTGTGTAGTATTCGTTGAGTAATGATAATGATAAGTTGCCTTCCATATGTGATTGATTATGGTGACAGCCCAAAACGGATCAAGAGACATAGGTGAAGAGTTGTTACGGCCACTCTGAGCCTATTAATCCGGTTGAGACTAGTGATACAATAGAGGTACTCTAGCTTTCCCAATATGCTGAATAAATATGACTTAATAACTACCTGTCTATTCATGCATGTCAATCGCATCATACTAGAATAAGTTGTTATGATTTGGCGTTGGAGTCACGTGATGAGGAAGTGTTACTATTCACAAAATAGGCGTTGAAGTCACTTGCGAGGGAGTACTAGAATGTAAGGATCATACATCATTTTATAATGACATCGTACACTTAACAAGAGTAGTTAGGAAGTGTTTATTTACACGTTCTATCATTACTTGTGTTGATTGAGTTGATAATATGTGTAAGTTAAAATTAATGAAACCACTGAGTCGATCACTCACTTCCATTCTGGGACGATGTTTTAAAACATCAATCAAACCTTACTATAGATGCAAAAGTTATTGAGGCATATGCATTAGAGGACGAGTGGATGGACCCAAATGAGGATTTCTCCTAGTTCTAGCTATCAGACAAGTCATTGTAGCTGGCTCGCTACTTGATTGGATACGATAAATATTTTATGATGGACGAACCTTATCTTTGACTCATTTTGATTTACTTTTGGAACTGTATATTGGGTCCTCATATTTTATATAGATGTGCATTGCATATTTTATTATGTTGCTTATTTTAAATACATTTATTTTTCGAGTAGATTGCACTGTTTAGCTTAGTTTTATGATTTTCTAGATATCAAGTTAAAAACACCGTTAATTCACGCTTTCGTAAAAGCATAAGTGACACCTGAAATATCAAGGATTGAGTTCGTACTCGACTCTTAAAATTTAAGGTATTACACCGAACTCATAGGCCCTTCAAAGGTCCAAAGCAACTCTAACAAGTAAACCCTGAGGAAATTAGAGCTCCCACACACTTGTGAGAGACCACCTCCCAAAGCAGGAGATAGGTCATGGCCTAGGCCGCGAGTTACCCACTGCCTACCATGTGGCACACCTCTCGCCTTAGCAGGAGGTTTAAAATAGATGTGAGGTCTCCTTGCCAACTAGTAGTATGTGGGGGTTGTGGAAAGTCCTTTGTACCCCTCATTGAGCCCAAAATTATCATTTTATTGGCCGATCCAACCATCCAAACTGCACCATATAACAATATGAAATTCCAGACATTAAACGCTACTTCAACCTTGAGCTTGCCAAGAATTATCAAAAAATGGGTTTGAGGCCTATAAATAGCCCCCTCTCATTCTCATTTCCATCATCTAATAGAGTCAATCATCCCTCACTACCCAACACACCTCTCCATCCCAGAAGATGTAGATCATGCAGGAACCTCAAAAAATGTAGAGGATTCAATAGAGTCAGAAGCTCCTTAGCTTCTCCCCTTAGCCACTTTCATCCCTCTACTAAGGAGAGGTGAGAGCAATAGGAAATGAGTCTAGCCCATGCCAAGCCCAATCAAGCCCATTCTCTAGCCTCCTGAGCAACAAATACCCTAATTCAAACCACTTAACCCAATCCTTACGGCGCTACCGTCCACCCAATCATCCAAATCTTTGATCAGCTTCATTTATTCTGACATTAACATTGTGTAACGCCTATTCCCTTCTTAACCCTCTTGCTTATCTGTCACGCCCCAAACTCGAAAACCGGGCTCACAAAATTCCCGATCGTCGAATCCGGCGCCGACAGCCTCCGTAGAACCCCATTCTCGGCTCCTAGCTCCCATTCGCCAGGTTCCGATCCTGAGATGCTACGAGGAGAATTTTCAACGTCAGTTTGATTCGTAATAAGCATAACCAAAGGCATATCCCACAAACAACAACCAAGAACTCCATTACATTTTCACTATGATAAAAAACTTTACAAGTACAATGAGTATAAAGGAAAATACAATAGTAAAGAATAAAAATTTCAAAATGATCTGCAACGTGCTCCTGCCTCAGCGCTGTTGCACCCCAACGTCACCTGCACGCAACGGTCGTGCATAATCTTATAGAAAGCTTAGAGGGTGGTGAAAGTGTGTGCGCAAGATAGTCATATGATCATGCAATATCAGAGTAATGCGGAATATGCAGATGGATCCATAATATCATGAGTCATACCAAGGCTATGCGATACAAGACATGAATGATATCGGTCATCCCAAGGCCATGCGATGTGAAATGCAACTCAAGCATACAGATCCTCATCTATGTCCATACATCAATACAGCTCAAATCTAGGATATCACCGGGGTCTAGTACACTCTAAACCAAATCGTCCCCTCATAGGGCGCAATAAGGTCAGTGGAAGAGACCTCACTATCCGTCTGCCAATATCGGGCTCGACTTATCGATAGCGGACCCATTCCTCGAGATGATCAGATTCAGCCTAGCATCGCCTCTACACTTGGGCGGGTAAGGCCGTACCCCCTTCCAACCGACCACGACACAGTGGAGAGCACAACCGTCTGGTAATCGGCACTCAACGCTCATCTGCCCACTCGGTCTAGATGTTGGAGCAACCTCTTGGTACCATAAGAGTTTAGGGACTTTCACCCAGGGATATCTATAGCACCCCATGCAGAATAAGATTTTCGATATCCAATCTTACTAACCACGATACGTCTGTGGAGGCTACATCCCCGATGTCGTTAGGGCGTACAGTAACCATATCACATAATGCGAGATGCATGAATCACAATATCCAATCATGTAGCAAATCTTTGCACGTATCGTGCGCTCATGCAGGGCAACACCGCCTAATCGGGGTCCCATAAACAATCTGCCCGAAGGCATATGATATGATCAGTCACTTCTCATATCAAGCATACATATGATGCGTATGATCATGAGTCATGGAACTATACTAAACATTTTATAATGAGATGAACTATCCTTACAATGCAGATGTGCCTGGACGGCCTATACATAATAAGTATGGGCCTTTCAATGGGCCCTAAGGAGAGTCGTAATGTGGACATCCAACCAATATTACACTCGTAATGTGGACGTCAAACCAACATTGCTCCCAAGACGTTACCCATAGTAAATATCATGAACTAGGTTGGGATCACACATTGCAATGGGCCTCAGGTATATCCCATTGGGCCTTAAATACATCAAATGGGCCATATCATATGGGCCTTCCATTCGTCAAGCGGGCCACATCAATGGGCTGCACCAATGGACCTTAAGTATATTGCAATGGGTCATAATCCGTTGGGCCTTGAATTGCATCAATTGGGCCTAAACCCGTAGGCCTTATGCAAATCAAATGGGCCTAACCCATAGGCCCTAATACATCTCAATGGGCCTTAATCCATGGGCCCCTAAAATATCAAATGAGCCTAATCTCATAAGCCTTGGAATACATCGTTCTGATTCAATCCCATTAGCCTTTAAATATATCAAAGGGGCCTCGACCCATGGGCCTTACAAAATATTTATTTCCATCCAAACTATTCATAGGGACACATGGCCTAGGGCCCACTGTAATATTTATTTGCAATCCATTTTATTCAAAAGGTCATATGGACCTTGGGCCCACATATATAATATGTATAGTAGTATACATACATTATAACCACAATAGCAATTTATATATTAAGGGCACGTATGTATATAAAATATACATATCTATATATACATAACTGTTGCTGCAGCTCTTTAAGCATTTTAAAAGGGAACAGAGGTGGGTCCCATGTAGGGCCCACCACTATATACATATTACAAGATATATAATATAGACTATATAACATATAACATATAATATATATATATATATATATATATATATATATATATATATATATATATATTATAATAGTGGGACCCACAGAACTTGCTGTTACTAGGGGACAGTGGGCCTCACCATCAAAATAGATGGACGGCAAGGACCGAGGCACGTGCGTCACCGTGGGCTCCATCATCCATTTGGACGGTGAAAATAGTACACATACATCACTGTGGGTCCTATGTGGGGCCCACCTCAATGTTTATATGCCATCCAAACCGCTAATAAGGTCACATAGCCCTGGGAGAAAGGGGAAAACAAATTTCATCTTGATCCAAAACTTCTGGGGCCCACAAAAGGAGTTTCAATGGCAGAGGTTCAATCTCACTGTTTCGTGTGGTGTGGGCCACCTGGGCATTGGATCGGCCTCATTTTTGGAGGAGACCTGCCTAAGGGGGGAACCCTCCATATGAACGGCGTGGATAAGACATATACATCATGGTGGGGCCCACGGCAGCAGCCGTGGGTGGCTGCTGGGACGCCCGCCCGTGCGTCAACCGCAGGCGCGCTGCCTGGGCTGGCAGCAGCAGCAGCGCTGCTGCAAAGTCTCCCTTTTTTTTTTTTTTGAAAACACTGATTTTCTAGCTTTTTCGCAGGTGGGGTCCACTTCAGAGAAATCCATACCGTCCATTGGATTCTACGACTCGAATCAGGGTAAATGAGACCAATGTTTGAAATTTTTCGGGCGTATAAACACATTAGGAGAGTTTTCAAGGGTAAACCATACTATTTTCTAGACTATGGCCCGCTTGAGAGTCAGATTGACCTCATTTTTCGACTCAACGCCTAATATGGTCCGCTGAATGGGATGGATGGCATGGATTGAATATATATATCAAGGTGGGGCCTACATGCGCCGGCCACCAAAAAGTTTTTTTTTTTTTTTTCTCTTTTCATTACTGACGTGAGTATACCCACGTCAGTACACATACCATGCTAGCCACCCCCACAGGGATCCATACCAGGACCCCAGCGTTGAAACAGGGGTATCTTTCACTCGGTCGGCCACTTGAGCTATGGATCAGGGTATAGGGCCCCACATGCACACCTGGGTGGGCCACCTCCTGGTGAGGATGGACGGTTGAGATACCATATAAAGATCATGGTGTGTCCCATATGGATGGGATCCACCAATGGACGGCTTGGATGTAAGCATCATGGTAGCCACACATCTTATCATCATCACAACCATACAAGACGAAAAGATAGAGGAAAAAAAAGAAAAAGAAAAGAGAGATCGGATGGTGGTGGAGGGACCCCGCCACTATGGGCCCTCCATGATCATAATACAAACACAAAAAAAAGAGACCCATCACAAGTGGACCTTGTAATAACAAATTAACAGTGGATCACCCACCTTAGATCTTTTCTTCTTGGCTCCAATGACTTCTTTGCTCCTTAGTTTTAGCTTCAATAGATGAGATGAGGAATGGATGGCTAGGATGGGAGATGATGGGGTAGAAAAGTGGGTCACCTTGGAGTTTTTTTGAAAGGGAGGGAGAGGCTTGAAGAGCTCTCATACGTATGGAATTTTCTTGGAGAATGAGATGAGAAAATGAGAAAGAGAGAGAGTGTTGTAGAGAGATATGGGTGATGGATGGATGTGGTGAATGATGGTTGTGTAAGAAAACCTTGACTTTTGTGGCCTTTTGTGTAAGAAAGGCATGGGAGGTGTAAGAACTTTTTGACTTTAGAGGCTTTTTGTGTAAGAGAGGTATGGGTCTTGTAAGAAATTCTTGACTTTTGTGGTTGCTTGGGAATGGGTGAAAGGTGATGTGTACTTGACATGTGATGGGTTGATTGATTGATGGATTGATGGATTGATGTGACATCTCGTAGAGATTCTCTTGGGTTTCGCAACGCGCGGTATTTTCTTCGCACCGAACGTCGGCCTACAACTCTTGACCAGAGTATCGCCTCGACGCGCGAGTCGCGGCATCGGAACTGCAGCGACGGCGGGGTCGCTAGGGTATTGGTCTTGGGTTGAGTCGATACAGGTTGACGACATATGAATCAGGGTCGCGCGTCGATATCAGTTAAGGGAAAAGGTTGCCGAAATTCGACCGGTATGACCGCAGAAGTCTACGGAACGGTACGGACTAAGATACGGGTCTTACATTATCTCATTCCTTAACACTACATAACACTCAATACCTAGTCAATACAAAAGTATGCCATACGACTTGTGGACATAGTTGGATCCTGCCCATCAGAAACTTTGACTAATTGGCTAATTGCTTCGGCAAGTGGAGAAGTTAGGGTATATTTATCCAGCTTAAACCAAAGCTTGTCATGTGCATTGCATTTGACACATCATTACACATACTATTGCATCATCATTGTAATAGTATGGGAGCAAGGGGGCTGCCCCTAATAGCCATTTTATAGCATAAAAGTGATGTAAATGGCCATAATGGCTAAGTTTTAGGTATACTAATCATATGAAATATTATTTCTAACTGTTGGGGTTCATTGGGAGATGTGCGATTCAATCTACTCCATAGGATAGTTGCCCTAAGTGGTGATCTAAGTAGAGCTTCGATCGGCCTGCAAATCGGACACACCGATTAACAATTATGATCAAAAGTTAGTTTGATGGTTACCAATCATCGATCGGGTTCGCGACTATATGGATATGTGTAGAACATTATTCTAGGTTAGCATCGTAAGTTTGGTTGTGGTCTAATCGCCCAAAAGTCATAATTTGGTAAAAGAACGAAGGTGGATAATTAACTTAAGTTTTTGGTGATTTCCGTCTAGCCTCACACAACACATGTGTTTTCATTCGACTCAAAATTGAACGATTCTACGCAATGCCTCGACACAACGTACACGATAGACATCAAGCCCAACAAGACAAACGTCTTTCTACAGTTTCGGGTTTAATGGACCACTAACGGGTTGTCTGGATCTAGTTCGGTTAATCTAGGCATTTTTAAAACATGTTAAGTAACGAGATTTCTCGTATAGGGCGATTAGGGTTTGGATTAGCTAAATTCATAGTGTGATCTATTTGTAGTTACCGGAAACAAATATTTGACTCTAATCAACCTAATAAAAAACCCTAATTGAACTATACTAGAGGTACCTGAATTAATAAAATACACTAAAGGTAGAAAAATCTAATTTAATTATATATGATGATTCCTATAATGATTATAAGTAAATCTGTGAAGATACTGAATATAAAAATTCTAAAATGAAAAATATATGTATAATCCATCGACAATGTGCAATTGCTGAAATTTTCAGTTTTAATAGGTCTATTGATTATAATGTTTTTGGTACTTTAGTTAATAGATTATTTTTTATAATTTTCGTGTAATTCATCATCAAATCTAGTGTAGCCCCATAAAATTTCATTTTATTTCAAGTTTTAAAAAATTTCTTAAAATTCTAGAAGTACCAGCTACTTGAAACTAATGATTTTTTATATAGTTTCTAAAACGTCCTAAAATCAACCTTCTTTGAATTTACTTTTTTTTTTTCTTAAAAAAAAAAAACTAAACTAAACTTATCAAATTTCAATTTAGCTTTTAAATTACCTTAATAAGATTTGTAAAACAAAATATATGAAAATTTGAAGCCAGCACATTGAATTTGCCACTTGCTGAACATTGCTGTTTATTATTGAATAGAGGATGGCGGTAGCACTGGGGGTTTGAGGATGACACCTTCGTTTGCTGTCCAAATTAGGTTTATCAAAAAACTTATTATTATTAATTTTTAATGGTGGCACCGTGGAATGCATAGTGGCACAGTAGAATGTTTTCCACCCTTTGCTAATTTCAAAATTTCACTTGGTTAGGAGGTTTTAGTGGATTTAAAATCTCTCATTTTGATCCCAAACACATACAAATGCATACACAAATATGTACTTAAATCGAGAAATTAAAGATAATGCTCAAGAATATTTAATTCCCATGTTAGCAAAATTTTGAGACGTCAACCCAACATCATGTAGTTCAAAATTAGGCAAATTCAAGACTTAAGTGGACTACACCACAAGAAGCGGCACCAATGATGACAAGTACAGTTAATGCTTTCTCAGGGCCCATACATCCTAATGGCCACTGGTTTTGGCAGCGATCCCATCGCCAGCCACCTAGCCTTGTCAAAGTTCCGTGAGCCTCGCCATGATGTATTTGGTATCCACGCTATCCATCTAAATTTTCAGCTCATTTCATGGAACGAGCCCAAAAATTTGGCAATCCAAATCTCAGGTGGACCACGCTAGAGGAAACATGGAAGTAAACACTTGCCGTAGAAAACTTTTTAGGTCACAGAAGTTTTGAATCAAGCTAACATTTGTATTTTTCTTTCATTTAAGTTTATGTGACTTTATCAATAAGTTGTGTGGCAAATAAACATTTCAGTGGGCCTAGGAAGATTTTAATGGTGGGCAGCCAGTTAACACTATTTTTCTGTGGTGTGGTTCACCCGTGATTTGGAACTATCTCATTTTTTGGCTCATACCCTAAAATAAACTGGAAAATTGAATGAACGGCGTCATGTGTGTGTGTATATATAAATCGTGCTGGAGCCGACAGAGCTTTGACACAGCTAGCCGGCTGCTGGTGTTGGGGTCACCGGCCAAAAGAGTCTCTTTACAAAGCACCCTGCCTTGGAAGGTTTTTGTAGAGGATTCGGGTCCTGGATCTTCCCAGCACTAATGCACAGGTATCCAGGTTGCTGTGGGAAGTGTGGGTAAATCATAACTATGTACACTGATTAAGAAATCCTAACCATCAAATCATATTTAATGGACATCAGTTAGATGGTTAATTTAAAATACCCATTGGTTCAAGTTTCAAGGGCTGTGTTTCGGTTATCGTCTATATACAATTGTGGCAGCGGTTCCAACGGTTTGGATTGCCTTGCAACCAGTCCAGTGGATCATCGAAGAGTCACTACCATTCTTTAGCTGGTGGCCGACTGCTACTGGGGTTAGTCCACTCGAGCTTTTAGATGCATTTGCCTGGCGCGTGGAGACAAGGCAACACGTGAGCAAAATCTGATCCCCTCAGCAGGCGGGCCCCATTGTTTACATACCGTGGTACAAACATCAGGCACTCGGATTCCGTAGTGGCCCTCCGGTATGGAGGTTGGCACTCCTCAGGTGTTGTGGGCCCCACAATGATGTATTTCTTTTATCCATGCTGCCCATCCATTTTTTCAGCTCATTTTAGATCATTAAAGAAAAAAGGAGGCATATTAAAATCTCAGCTGCACCACACGAAAAGAAAAAGTTGTGATGGATGCTCACCATTAAAATTTTCTAAGGCACAGGAATTTTCGATCAAGCTGATATTTGTGTTTTCCCTGCATCCAGACCGGTGTGACCTAATCAACAGGTTGGACGGAAAACAAATATTTATGTGAGCCCTAAGAAGATTTGAACCGTTGGCGTTCAATTAATATTGTTTCCTGTGGTGTGGTTCATCGAGATTTGGATCTATCTCATTTTTATTTTTATTTTTGCTTATACCCTAAAAGACCTGGAAAAGGGATGGACGGCATAGATAAAACACATAAATTGTGGTGGGGCCACAGCACCGACCTCGGGTCTACATGTACGTAGAATATGGCTTTTGGAGCTTGTTGCTCGATTTCTCTCGGCCGTTCATTTATTCTGTACATGAGTGGTCCATCCGTTGATCGTAACAGCCGGATATCCAAGACATGGAATCTACCCGACGGGGATTGCCTGATGTGAGGGCTTCGGATATAAATAGTTATTTGATACTCTATCAAAGGATGATAGTTCATACGCATGATGCAACGCATGCAATACAATGGTGGTTCGTACGCATGTAGATAAAATATGGCTTCTGGACTTGCCTCCAATACATCTGATCAATGGACATTTGTTTGTTGAATTCGGACCATTGATTACTTTACATTGCGATAGTAGATAGACCCTTCATTTAAGTGTGATTTTGATTTATGCCCCACCCAGCATTTGGACGGTTTTGATTCGAGATGGCTCATGATTTTTATCAAACCTGGGCCACCATGATTTTTATTTGCCATCCAACCTGTTCATAAGGTCAACAGTCATCCATCAGCTTGATAAAAACTTTTTGTGGCCACCAAGAGGTTTTAACGGTGGGTATTCAATCACCAAATTTTATTATGGTGTGGTCAATTTGAGCTTTGAATCTACTTCATTTTTGGGCTTATTGAGTAAAATGAGCTAGAAAAATTAATGGACTGTGTGGATGAAATGGCTGCATCATGGTGGGCCCACTGAGGGGTCACTACTGATTGGGAGACATACAAAAGCACACGTATTATACCGCACAGTGTGTCCACATGTGAAAAGAAATCGTATACTTAAGTCCGAAGCCAGGTCCTTTTCGATCAAATTAAAAACCCACAAATTGGGCTGTAATCTCAACCGTTGATCATTGTCCTTTTGATTCTTACTTCCTCTTTATCATAAACGAAAAAGCAGGTCCCTTCCGAAAGGTCCTTTGAATCCAATCATCAAAGTCAGCACCCAAAAGCATTGTGATTCCTTTCTTCCTTCTGAGAAGATATTGATACTCTGGCGGGGTAATAGTTATTCATACACACGAAGTCAAAATTGTACACGTGTTATATGCATTACCGTTCAAATTGTGGGACCCAATCTAAGTCATAAACCTGAAATCGGATTGTCCATGTATGATCCATGGAGACCAAGTTCTGTGGGGCCCACTGTGATGAATGTGTTTTATCCATGCCATGATCGCCATCCATCCGTTTTCCCCTGTCATTTTTATGGTATAAACCCAAAAATGAGGCGTATCTAAACCTCAAATGGACGACACCATACACTGATAGAACACTTACCATTGAAAGCTTCCTTGGGGCCACAGAAACCATATTTGTGTTTCCCTTTCATCCAAGTCTCTCCGTGACCTTATGAACAGTCTCTGTGACCTTATGAACAGGTTGGATGGCCAGTAAATGTCACTGTGGACTCTGATCATTTGTCCATGGCATGTTGGCTATAGGTCCACCTGGTTAATGCCCAAATCTTACAGACGTCTTATGGATTGTTAACAGTACAGAGGAAGCAGGCACGTGTGAGATGTGGGACATGTAAAAGTGGGTCATGCCATGTCTAAAGTCCACTCCTCCGATTCATGCGGTGGGCTACAAATGTTTGAAGATACACAACCCGCTTTTATGTATTTTTTTAATTCTCCAATTTTATCATGAAACCTGGCTTACATAATGTGTAGAGGTGTTTGGAGGGTATGAAATTTTGGACTTAGAGAAGTTCATGCAGGCAAGGCATGGTGTGATTTTATTGGATGAGAGGCATGCCATCCAATCAAAACCTACTTACACACATAGCCATGCTCACGTGGGCACCTGCACACCTTTGCTCATGTGTCATGTGCGTCTAATCCGAATGGTCTATGCGATGTGGAATTCCATGAAATCCCAATGGACCAATTTTCACCCTGATCTAAAACTCTATTGGTCCATGGAAAAGAAAGATGCAAATCAAGGGAGGAAAATGATTGATTTTTATTATTATTATTATTATTATTTTTTTTTTTTTATGGTCCACCAAAGTTTTGGAGCAAAGTAAGAGTTAGGCCATGGGGTTTCATGGGGTGTTGAATCACCTGAAATGTTCTGATTTTGGACTCTAATCACGTATGATGAGTTCTCAAAAAGTTCACATGAGTTCAGTGTGAATTGGTGGCAGTTCACTTGTGCATAAGTTCTCACCAAAACTTATGAAATTTTTTTGAGAACTTATCACTTATGATATGAGTACGAGATCTGAATTGTCCATGTGAAGCATCCCCCTCAAACCCTAGGGCCCAACTTCTACCCTAATACAATACTTTGGTTGGATATGGTAAAGGAGAGAGGCAAATTAAGGGAGGAAATTGTTTCATTTTTACATAACCCACTAAAGTTTTGGATCATTGTAAAAGTTGGCCTAAGGGAGTCTCACATGCACAATTTAGATCTTGCACATATATCACGAGAAATCACGGGAGATGAGTTCTCAAAAAATTCTCACGTTCGTTCTCGTGAGAACAGATGCACAGCGAGCACTCCTGTGCACACACGTGCTATTCATTCATTTTGCTAACTCATTTTAGGGCATAATCCCAATAACGAAGCACGTAGAAATCTAATGTGCACCACACCATTGGAAACAATGTCGATTGAATGCCCATCATTGAAAACTTCACAGTGCCGCCATAATTCGAATTGTAATGTTTATTTACCATCTTACCTGCTGAAAAAACTCACATAGATCTAAACGGAGGTTTAAAAAAATAAAAAGAAGCTTGATCCATAACTTTCGTGGTCCAAAACAAGTTTTTTAGGGTCGATCACCACTATTAATTTTATGTGGTGTCGTTTGTTTAGAATTTGGATTTACTTCAAATTTTTAGCTAGTGTTCTAATATGAATTGACAAAATAGATGAACAATGTGGATATATAATACATACATCAAGGTGGGCCACACCTTCAGGGCCCCAACTCTCCCTTCGTTCCTATTTAGATAGCCCATTATGATAATATTGCAATGTGACAGTGGCATCATTATGATTTTTTAATGTTTATTTTAAATAAGTAATTTGGTAAAAATTGGGTAGTTAAAAGCAAATATAACGGAGATTGATAAAAGAATTTGTAATTGTTAAAAATTTATAAGTTTTCTATTTAAATAAAGAATTAGTGTATTTTTTTATTAATTTAATATTTTAACAATATAAAAATATCATTATTGTACTTTTGTCCTATTTATCTAAACACGAAAATTCTCAAACAAATTATCAGCTGACCAACATGGAAGTATTTTAATTTGTAATCATTACACTTTACTATCCATTTGGAATGTAAGTCACCATCCAAAAAGTTCGGTTGGAAGTCTATTTAATAACTTTTTTTAGCACTTATCATTAAAATTTAATATTTATAGTAATTTTCACTAGTTCAAATTATTTGGTGAATTTAATTTATTAATTGTTTAGATTAATCTTCAATTTTTTGTTTTAAAATTTCGAAAGTAGCAGCTGCTTGAAACCAATGATTTTTTTTATAGTTTCTAAAACATCGTAAAATCAACCTCCTTTAAATTTACTTTATATTTATATATATATATATATATATATATATATATATATATATATATATATATATATATATATATATATATATATATATATATATATATATATATAGGGAAAAGGTACTATACGCTCGACCGTATTGTATCTTCCATAAGGTCGAGTGCTGACAGCATGTTATTCGTCGGCTGATGAGGAAATTTTATAAGGAACTACATAAACAAAATTGCAAGAAATTTATGCGCGAGCCTTTTCGTTTGTGGAAGATCATGTGCTAGAATTCTGTATGAGGCCTACTATAATGTTTGTGATAAATCCAACCCGTCCATCCGCTTTTTCAAAACTAACTTACGACATGCAACCAAAAATGAGCAGGATCCAAAAATTAAATGGGACACATGAAAGGAAACAATGGGGGTTTAGTTACCACCATTGAAACATTCGTATGGCTACAAAAGTTTTGTATTGATTTATATTCATGGTTTTTTCATTTCATATCAGTGAAAATAACCTTATAAACGGTTTAAATGAAATATAAACACCAAAGTGAAGCCTAGGAAGGTTTCAACGGTAAGCATTCTTTTTTGCTGTGTTTTATCTCGTATGGCCTACTTGAATTTTGGATCCTCCTCATTTTCGGTATAATGTCCTAAAATGATATCTAAAAACGAATGGACGGGTTGGATTTCACACAAAGATTACAGTGGGCCCCATGCAGAATCCCTTGGTTGAAGGCTTTAGTAGGAAATCCGCTCCCCTTGGTTGGCGGGTTGGCGTAATGGCTACTCCCCTGCAACCGGGGAATGGCGGGTGGTCGGTGCTATATGGGCCCTGCCATGCTATATGTGTTTCATCTATGTCGTTTATATATTTTTCTAGATCATTTTGTGGTAATGAGACAAAAAATGGGGTATATCCCAATCTCAAGTAGACCACATTACAGGAAACAGTGTTGAATAGGTGTTGACAATTAAATTTTTTTGGGGGGCCATAAAAGTTTTGGATCAAGTTGATCTTTGTTTTTTTTCCTTCACATGGGTTCGCATGACCTAATCAATAGTTTCGATGTCAAATAAACAATACAGTAGGCCTTAGGATGATTTTAAGCATGAGCATTACTCTCCACACTTTTTTCTGTGGTGGGGTCCACTAGAGCTTTTGGTCTTCCTCATTCTTTGGATAATGCCATAATATGATCTCTCAAAGTGGATGAACGGTGTGGATATAATACATACATCAAGCTACGACCCACAAAACTTGTTGACGTGACTTCAGCTATATTACAGCGGGTTTGGCCTGCAGACGCGAATTAGCTGGTGACGGGTTGAGTAACCAAACTTGCTGCAGCAGTCACATCACCAAATTTTGTGGGCTCACCACAATGTGTTGTATCCACACCGTGCATCCATTTGGAGAGATTATTTTAGGGCATGATCCAAAGAATGAGGAAGATCAAAAGCTCGAGTGGACCCACCATAGAACACAATGGGGATAGTGACGACCACCGTTGAAACCTTCCTAAGGTCTATCATGATGTTTATTTGAGATCCAACCTGTTCATGTGTTAATGCAGAAATGAAATACAGAAAGTTTAAATATTAGCTTGATCTAAAACTTTTGTAACGCTTGGAAGTTTTTAACGGTGGATGTCACTCTTTCCACTATTATCAGTGGTGGTCCACTTAAGCTTTTGATCTAACTCATTCTCGGGATCATGTCATAATATGATCTCTTCAAATTGATGGATAGAGTGGATGCACAATATACATCATGATGAGGCTCACAAAACTTAGTTACGTAACTTCAGTAGCAAGTCCCGCTACCCGACCTGTCAGTAGCTAATCCGCGTCCGTTTCCTAAAAAATTTCTTGCGATTTTGTTTACTTAGTTTCCTTATAAAATTTCCTCACCCGCCGACGAATAACGTGATGCCACCACTCGACCTTATGAAAGGTATAATACGGTCGAGCGTATACTACCTTTTCCCATATATATATATATATATATATATATATATATATATATATATATATACTTATTAAGTTTCAATTTAGCTTCTGAATTGCTTCAATAAGATTTGTAAAACAAAATATATGAAAATTCAAAGTCCGCGCATTGAATTTGCCAGTTGTTGAACATTGCTGTTTATTGTTGAACAGAGGATGGCAGTAGCTTCGGTGGTTTGACGATGACACCTTCTATTGCTGTCCAAATTTTGGCAGTGGTATTGTCGGGCTGATGGTGGTACCACCAGGGTTTATCAAAAAATTTTCTTTATTTATTTTTTTATGGTGGCACTGTTGAATGCATAGTGGCACCGTAGAATGTTATCCACTCTTTGTTGATTTCAAAATTTCACTCGGTTAGGTCTTATTGGACCTAAAATCACTCATTTTGGTCCCAAACACGTGCGAATGCATGCACGGGCATGCACTTAAATTGAGAAATTAAAGGTAATGCCCAATGACATTTAATTTCCTAATTAGCAAAATTTTGAGACATCAGTCCAATATCCATGTAGTCCAAAATTAGGTAAATTCAAGACTTAAGTAGACTACACCATACGAAGCAACAACGATGATGACAAGTACAATTAATACTTTCTTAGGGCCCAAACATCCTAATGGCCACCCAGAGCGATGGGATGTGGTTTTTCCAATGATCCCAACCCCACCCACCTAGCCGTGTCAAAGCTCTGTGAGCCTCACCTTGATGTATTTGGTTTATCCATGCTATCCATCCATTTTTTTAGCTCATTTCATGAAAGGAGCCCAAAATTTTGGCAATCCAAATCTCAGGTGAACCACGCTATAGAAAACATGGGAAGTAAACACTTAACGTTGAAAACTTTTTAAGGTTACAGAAGTTTTGGATCAAGCGGATATTTGTGTTTTTCCTTCATTCAGGTTTATATGACCTTATTAATAGGTTGTGTGGCAAATAAACATTACAGTGGGCCTTAAGAAGATTTTAATGGTGAGCAGTCAGTTAACATTATTTTTCTGTGGTGTGGTCCACCTGCAATTTGGAACTACCTCAGTTTTTGGCACATACCCTAAAATAAGCTGGAAAAATGGATGAACGGCATGGATAATATATATATATATATATATATATATATATATATATATATATATATATATATATATATATATATATATATATATATATATATATCGTGCTGGAGCCGACAGAGCTTTGACACAGGTAGCTTGCTGCTGGTGCTGTGTCACCGGCTAAAAGAGTCCCTTCACAAAGCACCCTGCCTTGACGGTTTGTGTAGACGATTCGGGTCCTAGATCTTCCCAGCACTAATGCACAGATATCCAGGTTACTGTGGAAAGTGTGGGTAAATCGTAACTATATACGGTGATTAAGAAATCCTAACCATTAAATCATATTTAATGGACACCAGTTAGATGGTTAATTTAAAATACCGAGTGGTTCAAGTTTAAGGGCTGTGTTTCGGTTATGGAGGCGGATTGCGTCCTGCATTACCGTCCAGGCAGGGCTCTGTAGGGCCCACCGTGATGTAAGTTTTTTATCCACGCCGTTTCATCATTTTTATAAGATCATTTTAAAGGATGATCCAAAAATTGAGGAAGTTCCACAGATTCAGTGGACCACACCAAAAGAAGCTGCAGTGAAAATGACAACCACCGTTGAAACCTTTCTAAGGGCCACCGTTATGTTTTTTTACCATCCAACGTATTCATAAGGTCACGTAGACGTGGATGAAGTGAAAACACAAATATCATCTTGATCCGAAACTTCTCCATTCCCAAGAAGTTTTTAATGGTGGACGTTCAATCCCCACCTTGTGGTCCACTTAAGCCTTGGACCTAACTCATTTTTTAGATAATAACTTAAAATGATCTGATAAAAATGATGAACGGCATGAATAAAATACTTACATCACAGTGGGCCCCACAGAGCCCTGACCGGACGGAGGGTAGGACGCAATCCACGGTTATTATCTATCTACGATTGTGGCCGCGGTTCCAACGGTTTGGATTGCCTTGCAACCAGTCCATGTGTGGATAGTCGAAGAGTCACCTCCATTCTTTAGCTGGTGGCGACTATTACGAGTTAGTCCACTCGAGTGCACTTTCGTCTTTCAGATGCATTTGCTTGGCGCGTGGAGACAAGAAAACACGTGAGCAAAATCTGATCCATTCAGCAGGCGGGCCCCACTGTTTAGATTCTGTGTTACAAACATCAGGCCAATCTGGCAATAAGACGAGGCATTCGGATTTTGTAGTGGCCATACGGTACGGAGGTCGGCACTGATTAGGTGTTGTGCAGCCCACAATGATGTATGTGTTTTATCCCTGCTGTCCATCCATTTTTTTCAGCTCATTTTAGTTTGTTAAGGGAAAAATGAGGCATATCAAAATCTCAGATGGACCACCCCGCATGAAAAAGTTGTGATTGAACTTCCATCATTAAAATTTTTTGGGGCATGGAAGTTTTGGATCAAGCTTGATATTTGTGTTTTCCTTGCATCCAGGTCACCTGATCAACAGGTTGGATGGAAAATAAACATTTATGTGCGCCATAGGAAGTTTTTAATGTTGGGCGTGCAATTACCATTGTTTTCTATGGGGTGGTCAGCCGAGATTTGGATCTGTTGATGCAAAAAACTAGTGCGCCCTCCCTCGTCCTTGTACCTTCACAAGGAAGAAACAAAGAAGATCCTGGTTAGAGTCGGGGACCCTTCGATGCTTAAGTCAGCGATGAGACTGTGAGAAGGGTTTTTGAGAAGAGTTTTCTACGTACCTTTCAACATGGAGGTCTCTTGTATTTATAGGAATGAGAGGGTACCGGCGTGCAAGGATTCTCTTCCTCATATCCCGGAGATACGATTTGGTTGTAATCTGTTTATGTTTCTGCCCGATCCTGAGATCTTCAAGGTTGGGAATCCTTTCACAAGATTTTCGGGATAGTATTTCTATTTACACCGTCTCTCCCTTGGTTGGCTCGGCCTTAACCGACTCTGATAATAATTGAGTCTCGGCCGGCTGCAAGAATAAGCTTTTTGCATTCTGTCGCATGAAATAGAGTCGGTCTATAGCTGATATCCTTTCTTAATCCGATGACTTATAATAACCAACCTAATATGGGGCGGTTTTATAGTCGGCCCGGTGG
This sequence comes from Magnolia kwangsiensis, assembly GCA_037074715.1. Classification (NCBI taxonomy): domain Eukaryota; kingdom Viridiplantae; phylum Streptophyta; class Magnoliopsida; order Magnoliales; family Magnoliaceae; genus Magnolia; species Magnolia kwangsiensis. The sequence continues at coordinate 171,736,759 of CM073571.1, forward strand.
CTTCTACCGTTCGGACTTTAATCGGTTCCTTTAAACGTTGTTGACTCAGTATTCGAGTCAACTTTATGAATCTTACATATTTTGCTTATGATTCATGACTCTATAAATCTCGACCGGGATTCATTTTCTGCTGTCTGAGCTAAGTCTCTCCTTAGGCATCTGATTCTTTTACCTCGGTCGGGCTTATAACATCGAAATCACGGGCAGTGTCAATAGAGTTGGTCTATCCATATTTGGGTCTTCGGACTTGTCATATTTTTCCCAACAGTAAGCCCCCTTACTCCTTGTGTCAACGTGTTGATGCAGAGGAGTAGAGTTTCTGAGTCGATTTGAACTTGAGACTGTAGTTATGATGGAGCATTTAATGCTTCTTGCGTCGTCCGTAATGCGCGTCGGTTCGTTGATCGAGGTCGCATGAGCGGATAGCCGTCAAAGTGTTTTTCCGACTTATAAGCGTTGGACGCATGGCAAGGATGGTTCATTCGTCAGTCGGCATGCGCCAAGTGTCGGGTGGGGGAGTCGAAACAGTCATTGATTCGACTCCTCCTTGAATGCCTCTACTATGTGTCATGACTATAAAAGGAGGAGAGGGACGCCCATCTTCATTTTCGCACGCCTGCTCACTTCTCTCCCAATCCTGTTTTCACCGTTCCGGTTTTCTCTGCCATTTCCATCTCCATTTTCATTTCTGCATCCACATTCACGTGCTCCTCTCCTCTCTGGTGAGTTTTAACTCTCTCCCTCCCCTTCGTTTTTACTTTTCTCAGTAATGCAAGGTTCTCATAGCCCCTGGGAGGGAGCATCCGGTGATGAGGGCGAAACGAGATATTTTTGGAATGTCTCGGAATTACCCTCGTTGCTGGCGGAGATGGAGATTGGTGTCAATGAAGCTTTTCAGTTCTCTGAGAGAATATCTGGGACTTCAGCGGAGCCTCCTTTTTCGGAAGGTCCTTTTCATGGAGGTATGTCGCTAGTGACTACCCCTGGGAGGCTTAGTCCTCCTAGGAAGACATGGAGGTGGAGGATGAGGAGACTGAGGGAACCACTAGGTTGGTTCCCGCTAGTAGGTTGACACAGGCTGCTAACTCAGCTGCCGAGGGAGGAGAGGCTGCCGAGGGAAGAGAGGCTGGAGACGAGCAGAGGGGTCCAGTCCCTTTGGTCTTAACTGAGGCGGACTTGGACAGAATTCGAGTCACGTATCATGTCCTGGACTCGGTTATTCTCCATCTCCCTCTGCCGAGTGAATTATCCGACTATCCTCCTGCTGAGATGGTCGTGATTTTTCAAGTTTCTTTACAGTGTGGCTTGCATTTATCCCTCTATAGCATTGCTAGGGATTTACTTTCCCGACTCCAGGTAGTGTCAGAGCAGATAGTTCCAAACAGATGAAGGAACTTGCTCGGATGCTCGGTGTTATGGGCTGAGACTGAACAGCCCCCACTGACCATTGACGAGTTTATCAACCTGTACCAAATACGACCGAATATACATCAGCCTGGTTGGTACTTTCTGTGTGCTTGGCGGAACAAGGGCGGACCTTTGATAACTGCCCCTCCTTCCTCCAACAAACATTGGAGAGATAGATGGTTCTGGGCATATGATCGCTGGGAAACTGCCGAGTTAGGACTCTTCGAACCTCGCGTTCCCCAGGTGTTGTCGGAAGCAGGTGACTTGGCGTGTCCTTTCTCTACCTTTTCTTACTGTGATATTTTTGAGTCTGACTGAATGTGTCTTGTAGATATCTCCAAGAAAAGGCCGAAGCTGGGAGCTGGTGCCCTAGCTGGGATCAAGGATCTGAGGGAGCTAAGTCTAGAGGATCAGTCTTGGAAGACACTTCTTCCATCAAAGTGTCTTCTTCTCGCGGGTTTAGACTTGGCCGTGACAGGTAACTCCTGAAGATCTCGTTGCGTTTTTCTCGAATTATTTTTAACGCGTATTGCTTTTCCTGATGTAGATATGACTGAGGCAAGGCCTATTCTCTGTCTACCTTCCAAAATAAAAGCTCCTCTGAGGTCGGAGACTCGTCCCGAGGCTCGTCCTTCAAAGAGACCGAAAATGGTCTAAAGGCTAAGGGGCAAGCCACACCGGCCGTACCGGCCGAGGTCCCAACCATATATTTGGAGGAAGGGGTGGAAGTGGCAGACGCGGTGGCGGAAGTGGTAGCTTCCGAGTCTCAGGCTCATGCGGCTCTCGAGTCAAGACCTGTTGCTGAGGAGGCCCTGGAACAAGGGGATGTGCTGACAGGGAAGTCCTCTAGAGGGGAGATGACTCAACAGGGGACATCGATCTTCCGGCGAGCCATGTCCGACATGGTCCCTTGGGCCATTTCTAATGGGAGCGAGAAAGAATTTACTTCCCTCTTTGAAACTCCCGAGAGTCGGATTCTCTCTTACGCTGTGAAAATCTTGCTTGAGGTAAGACTCGGAGTTCTCGCTCGTCTTGTTGCCTCCTTCAATCTTGATCTAACCGTCTTTTTCTTTTGCAGTTTGCCCCTTGCTTGCTCAGGGCCAGCATAGATCTGGCCGAGGCTCAAAGTTGAGTAGCGGATGTTATAGCAGCTCGAAAATGGGCAATGAAGGTGGAAGCACAACTCGAAGCTACCATGGCTTGGGTTGGTCGGCTGACTGGTAAGCCAGGGCTTGCTCAGAAGGCCGACGAGGATGCCAAGGCCGAGTGTGCTCACTTGACCTCGCTATTGAAAGAGGCCCAGGAAGAGAGTCGGTTGAACCGCCTGGCCCGCAACTCTTCTGAGGAGAAATTGGCTCGGCTTAAGGCTGAGACTCGAGCTATCCTTGAGGCGGCCAAAGAAGAGGCCGAGGACAAGGCCGTAAAGGCCTTTCTTGAGTCCTAAGAGTATCTAGAGGAACGAGATTGCTTGTTTTAGGATGGCTACACCAAATGTATAGTAGTAATGAAGGAAGCCTTCCTCGACCTTGATCTTTAAGGATTTGACGAAGGTGCCTCTGGGTCCAAAGGTCTGGAGGCCAAGCCTATCGGGCCTGTTGATGCTGCGGCTGGTATCGAGGTCAAGCCTAAAGCAGCTCCTGAGACGGCACCAAAGGTTGCTCCAAGCGGCGGCAACAGTTGAATTCGAGCCACCTCCTGTGTTAGTTCTTGGTGAACCTTGGGGCTTAGTATGATGTTAGGCATCTCAAGCACACCAAGCTTCTAGCATTTTAAGCACACCAGGCGGGCCCGAGAGTATCTGCAATTGAGTGGGGATTCAATGTATTTCGGTTGACTCTTTTAGTTTTTATCCAGCAATGTAATTCCATAGTAGATAATCATGTAATCCGATGTAAAAGTCAGTTGATGAATGAATATACTTTGTCTTTTTTTTCATTTGACTCAGCTTACAAGTTTTTCTTTTTCTGCTTCACCGAGTCTTCAGAAATGCTCAACGACCGATCTATGGATAATAGAACTTTAGATGTTCGACATTTCAAGGATGTGGCAATATTTGCTTGGTTGGGTCTTCCAACTGATATGTTCCAGGTCGGATGGTGCTCGAGACAACATAGGGTCCTTCCCAATTAGGACCCAATGTGTACGCACTAATTTCCTTTGTATTTAGGAACATTTTTCGGAGGACCATGTCTCCTACTCGAAAATTTCGAACCTTGACTCGGACATTATAAAACTGAGCTACTGGGCGTTGTCAGGCCATCATCCGTTGCCGACCTTTTTCTCTTTGTTCTTCCACTAGGTCGAGTCCAAGAGCGAGGAGTTCTTCATTAAACGAACTGACTCGGGCTGAAGGTAACCCAATCTCGACTGGGGTAACAGCCTCCTAACCATACGCGAGGGAGAAGGGAGTTTCACCTGTGGCCGTTCGAACTGTAGTTCAGCATGCCCATAGAATCTTAGGGAGCTTTTTAACCCATACTCCTTTAGCTCGGTCGAGTTTGGTCTGGAGATGCTGTTTGATGATCTTATTGACTACCTCGACCTATCCATTCGTCTGAGGATGATGAGGGGAGGAATAGACGTTTCTGATCCTGAGATTGCTGCACATCTCTCGGTATCACCTATTATCGAATTGCTTCCCATTGTCGGTAATAATGGTCCGAAGTATCCCGAATCGGCAGATAATATTTTTTCATACAAAGTTTGTGATCTTCTGTTCAGTTATCTTCGCCAATGGTTCGGCTTCAGCCCACTTTGTAAAGTAGTCTACTGCCACAACAACAAATTTGGTCTAGCCTTTCCCCAAAGGGAGTGGTCCAACGATGCCGATGCCCCATTGCGTGAAGGGCCAAAGACTAGTCATTGGAGTCAACTCCTTAGGGGGTTATCTCGGAATAGCCGCGAATCATTAGCATTTGTCGCATATCTGGACGAGCTTATGAGCGTCGTGCTGGATGGTCGACGAGTAATACCCCTGACATAAGACCTTGTGCGCGAGTGACCGTCCTCCCGAGTGATTTCCACAGATCCCTTCGTGGATCTCTCGTAGTGCGTAGTTGGCTTCATCGGGATTTAGACATCGTAACAATGGAGCATAAAAACCTTTCTTATATAATGTCCCGTTGAGTATGGTGTAACGGGAGTCTCAGATCTTCAATCGTCGGGCCTTAACATGATCCTTGGGTAACTTTCTACTACTGAGGTACTGGACAATCGGGTCAAGCTAAGTGGGTTCCGAATCGACTGTGTGCACGATCGAGCTAACCGGATCATTGACACACGGCTTAACATAGTACTTGATTGGAACGGATCTGGGTATGTCGTCTTCATCGGCAGAGACAAGTTTTGTTAATAGGTCAGCCTTAGTATTTTTTGTTCGAGGGATCTGAGTGACAACACAAAGTTGAAAACCGTCGGTCAATTCTTTGGCTTTCTCCATGTATGCTTTCAGTTACTCTTTTTGTGTTTGATACATGCTGGTGACTTGATTAACAACCAACTGTGAGTCGTTGAAGACGTTGAGATGAGTAACACCCAAACTGGCTGTGAGTAGGAGGCCGAGCAGTAAAGCTTCATATTCCGTCATATTGTTCGAGGCCTAAAATCCAAGTCTTAAGGGATATTGCATGTAAGTTTGATCGGGAGTTTCCAGGACGACTCCTACCCCGCTTGCCTTAGAGTTGGATGAGCCATCAACATATCGCTTCCATGGTATAGGGCCGGGCGATGACTCGAGAGAAGCGGTTTTCGATTCTTCGCTTCCATGCTCGATAAATGCATGGTTTGTGGAGTAACTTCAACGATGAAGTCGGCCACACCTTGTCCTTTTATTGCTACTCTCAGCTTATACTGAATATTGAATTCACTAAGCTCAATCGCGTACTTTGTCAATCGGTCGGATGCTTCCGATTTCTGAAGGATCTGACGCAGTGGGAGGTTGGTCATGACGAAAATTGTATGAGCTTGAAAGTATGGTCGGAGTCGTCGCGAGGAGACTTTTAGGACTAGGATCACATTTTTCAAAGTTGGATATCTTGTTTCTGCGGGTAACAATTCTTTGCTGACACAATAAACTGGTAGTTGCTTTTCCTTTGTGCTCGCGTATTAGGGTTGAGTTAACCGCTGCGTCGGACACTGCGAGATACAACAACAGAGTTTCCCTAGACTCGAGTTTCAACAAGAGGGGTGGAGATCCGAGATAAGACTTCAATTGCTGAAACGCTGCTTCGCACTCTTCCGTCCAATATACCATTTGTAGTCCCTTCAATTTCTTGAAGAATGAGAGGCATTTGTCAGTAGCTCGGGAGATGAAGTGAATGAGTACGGCTACTCGTTCGGTCAGCCTTTGTATATCTTTGATTATTTTCGGGGACTCCATGTGGAGCAATGCTTTGATTTTCTCTGGGTTCGCCTTAATTCCTCGTTAGTTGACTAAGAATTTGAGAAACTTACCCGAGCTTACGCCAAAGGCACACATGCTCGGATTTAATTTCATCTGATATTTTCGAAGGCTGAAAAACATCTCTTCTAGGTCGGCTATATGGTTGGCCACGTGTATACTTTTGATGAGCATGTCATCAATGTATAATTCCATGGTTAGGTCGATCTATCGAGCGAACATTTTGTTCACTAATCGTTGATAAGTTGCTACAACATTCTTTAAACTAAACGGCATCACACGATAACAATAAAGGCCTTTGTCAGTGACAAAGGTACTCTTAGATTTATTTGATTGATGCATTACAATTTGATTATATCCGGAATAAGCATCCATAAAACTAACGAGTTCATGCCACGCTGTGCTATCTACTAGCTGATCGATCCTTGGAAGAGGGAAGCTATCCTACGAGCAGGCTTTGTTTAGGTTGGTATAGTCAATACAGACTCGTCACTTCCCATTGGCTTTCTTCACGAGTACGACATTAACAACTCACTCTAGGTAGTATATCTCCTTAATGAATTTTGCTTTAAGGAGCTTACTCACATCTTCTTTAATGATAGCATATCTCTTAGGGCCGAGCGGTCATCGCTTCTGTCGGATCGGCCGGTAGGTCGGATCGATATTGAGTTGATGAGTCATTACCGAGGGATCGATCCCTAGCATGTCTCCATGGCTCCATGCGAACATATTAGCGTATTGTCAGAGTAGAGCTATCAGCTTGTCCTTCAGGGGTGACTGCAGAGATGAGCCAATTTGCACCGTTTTAGACTCATCTGTCTCGGCCAAGGGTACTGAGATAAGGTCCTCTACTAGTCATCCTCGTTCGTGAGTCTCAGCCCGAGGATCCAACAACTCGATCATGGATACCTCAGCAGGAGCCTTTACGGCTATTGCGTAGCAACGTCTTGCATCCTGTTGGTTTCCTTTGACGACTCCTACTCTCGACTCAGTCAGAAATTTTATGGAGAGGTAGTATATCGATACCATGGCTTGGAGAAGACATAGAGAGGGTCAACCGAGTATAGCATTATAGGCTGATGATTGTTCGATTATTAGAAAGTCGACCATTACCGTTACCTGATGTGAAGGGTTTCCAACTGTCATTGGTAATGAGATGATCCCTTCGGGGAGTATCTGTCTTCATGAGAATCCGATCAATGAGGTACGAACTGGACGTAATTTCGATCGTTCAACACCCATTTTGTTCAACGCTTGAGTGAACAACACATCCGTAGACGATCCCGTGTCAACGAGGATGCGAAACACCTTACGGTTTGCAATGGTGAGGGTGACAACTAATGCATCATCATGGGAGTGGTGAATACCTTGAGCATCTTCGTTAGTGAACGAGATGCAGTACTTCTCTCTTTTCTTTTCCTTCGAAGGTCGAGCTAAGATCAGGATCTCGGACTCGGGTCGATTGTTGCTTCTAGCATAATTCTTCCGAGCATTGTTTAAGTTGCCCCCGCTTCCGTAACCACCGACAATGGTTCAGATTTCCTCTCTGGGTCAGTTGTCTCCCAGACGTTCTTTTATTATCCCGGTTCTCTTGATGTGTTCTCCGAGATGGCTTTCTCGGATGAATCTTTCGATCTCTTCCTTCAGATGATAACAATCACTCATGTTGTGCCCATGATCGGGATAGTAATGGCAATACTTGTTCTTGCTCCGTCGGTTGGGATTGCTTCGAAGCCTATCTGGCCAGTTGATAAATCCTTCACCCTTGATTTCCATGAGAACCTGCTCTTGAGGCTTATTAAGCGGGGTATAAGTTGAAAAATTCCGATCGAGTCGCTTACCCGACTTGCGTTCATCGTGCGTTCGGTCGTCCTTATGCTTTTTCCCTCCGGCCGAGTCAACTTCTTTTTTAGTTGACTCTATGGTTGGGGCTTTTGCATTCTAGGCGACTTCGTGCATGATTCGTGTTTCCTCAGCATTCATGTATTTATTCGAGTGAGCTATAAACTCAGCCAGAGTCATGGGTAGATTCTTGTCTAAGGATGCCAGAAATGACTTATTCCTAACACCTTGTATGATCGAGTTGAGAGCTGTCTCCTCCGAATGTTTCCGAACTTGGAGTGATTCGAAATTGAGCACTTGATATAGTCTTTCAATAACTCTCCCTCCTTCTGAACTATGTTGTTCAGATGTGCGGGTGGCTTCAACTTTTTCTTTCCAACAACGAAGTTGGTGAGGAAGGCATCACTGAGTTCTGCAAATAAGCTAATGGACTTCGGTTTCAACTGTTTGAACCAGATTCGAGCTACATTGGCTAAGGAGAGGGAGAAGGCTCGGCACAGTACGACGTCCGAGGCATCATGTAACTCCATATACGTCCGAAAGGACTCGATGTGCTCGGTTGCGTCGGTTTTACCGGTGAAGGGTGTAATCTGCGGAAGATGGAACCGTTCTGGTAACCGAGCTTACATTATTTCTTCTACGAATGGGGATGCCTTTATCTCGGGCCTGGTCTGATGTACATCCCGACTCTGCTTCATGTCCACAATTTCTTCATGTACTTCTCTCCTGAAGTCCTGAAGGTCAGTTTTTCATGGTACGTCACTTTCTGCCGTTCTCTCAACCGGAGGCCTGCTGCACCTCTTCCGATCTATTTCGTGTTGAAGATCGGTGTCAGGTAGCAGGGCAGTCACAGAATGAGCAGGAGCCGGCTCGGACGGACCGTGGTGCTGATCCTGTAGAGGGACAGACCGCGGAGCAACAGGCTAAGGGTCGACATATTGCTGTGGGGCGTTAGTCGCCTGACCGTGATGGGGCTGTTGAACTTGTTGGCAATGCATCTGTTCCAACATTTACTTCATGACATTTATATAAGATCTGAGTTCGTAGACCTCCCTGTCCAACCGTCCATTACCTCGGTTCCGCTAGGTATTCCTAGTCGCGGCAGAGCCTGCTGGATGAGCCGTGGAACCCTGTTAGTTGTCAGGCTGATTCTGAGCTCCCTGGGCCCCATCCGGACTTGACAGTCCAGTGATATCGGCCTCATTTGGCTCATCTTGAACAGTTCTCCTGGTTCTTGCCTTTGAAACTCATTTGAAGCTTCCGGATAGAGCTTGGAAAATGACTTTTTGTACCGTTTCCCACAGACGATGTCAATCTGTTGATGCAAAAAAAACTGGTGCACCCTCCCTCGTCCTTCTACCTGTACAAGGAAGAAACAAAGGAGATCCTGACTAGAGCCGGGGACCCTCTGATGCTTAAGTCAGCGATGGGACTGCGAGAAGGGTTTTTTAGAAGAGTTTTCTACGTACCTTTCAACATGGAGGTCTCTTGTATTTATAGGAATGGGAGGGTCCTGGCATGCAGGGATTCTCTTCTTGATATCCTGGAGATACGATTTAGTTGTAATCTGTTTATGGATTCTGCCTGATCCCGAGATCTTCGAGGTCGGGAATCCTTTCATAAGATTTTCGGGACGGTATTTGTGTTTACACCGTCTCTCCCTTGCTTGGCTCGACTTTAACCGATTCTAATAATAATTGAGTCTCGGCCAGCTGCAAGAATAAGCTTTTTGCCCTCTGTCGGATGAAATAGAGTCGGTCTGTAGCCGATATCCTTTCTTAATCTGATGGCTAACTATAACCGACCTAATATGGGGCGGTTTTATAGTCGGCCTGGTGGCTTCTAGTGTTTGGACTTTAATCGGTCCCTTTAAATGTTGCTGGTTCAGTATCCGAGTCAACTTTATGAGTCTTACATATTTTGCCTATGGTTCATGACTCTATAAATCTCGTTCAGGATTCATTTTCTGCTGTCCGAACCAAGTCTCTCCTTAAGTATTTGACTCTTTTATCTCGGTCGGGCTTATAGCATCGGAATCACGGGCAGTGTCAATAGAGTTGTTCTATTTTATATCCGGGTCTCTGGACTTGTCATATTTTTCCCTAACAGGATCTACCTCAGTTTTTTTTTTTTTTTTTTTTTGCTTCTGCCTTAAAATGAGATGGAAAAGGGATGGACAGCATGGATAAAACACACATAAATTGTGGTGGGCCCACATCACCGACCTCGGGTCTACATGTACGTAGAATATGGCTTTTGGAGCTCGTTGCCCGATTTCTCTTGGCCGTTCATTTATTCTGTACATGAGTGGCCCATCCCCTCATCATAACTGCCGGATATCCAAGACATGACATCTACCAGGCGGGGATTGCCTGATGAGGGCCTCAGATATAACCCAGGAGTCGTGCATAGTTATTTCATACTCTATCAAAGGATGATAGTTCATACGCATGATGCAACGCATGCACTCCAATGATGGTTCGTACACATGTAGATAGAATATGGCTTCTGGACTTGCATCGTCCGAGACATCTGATCAATTGACATTTGTTTGTTGAATTCGGACCATTGATTACTTTCCATTACGACAGTAGTAGCCCGTTAATTTTGCGTGATTTCGATTTATGCCCGTTTGGGACCCAGCATTTGGACGGTCTTGATTCAAGATGCATGTTCCGAGCTCATGATTTTTATCAAACCTGGGCCACCATGATTTTTATTTGCCATCTAACCTGTTCATAAGGTCAACAGACCTGGATGAAGACATCAGCTTGATCAAAACTTTCTGTGGCAATCAAGAGGTATTAACGGTGAGTATTCAATCACCAAATTTTCTTTTGGTGTGGTCCATTTGAGTTTTGAATCTACCTAATTTTCGGGCTTAATTATATACTAAAATGAGCTAGAAAAATTAATGGACGGTGTGGATAAAACGGCTGCATCATGGTGGGGCCCACAGAGGGGTTACTACTGAATCCGAGTCAAGGGGAGACTTACAAAAGCACACGTATTGTACTGCACAGTGTGTGTCCACATGTGAAAAGAAACGTATACTTAAGTCCGAAGCAAGGTCCTTCTCTATCGAATAAAAAACCCACTAATTGGGGTTGCAATCTTAACCGTTGATCATTGTCCTTTTGATTCTCTCTTCCTCTTTTATCATAAATGAAAAGGCAGGTCCCTTCCGAGAGATCTTTTGAATCCCATCATCAAAGTCAGGACCCAAAAGCATTGTGATTCCTTTCTTCCTCACGAGAAGATATTGTTACTCTGGCGGTGTGATAGTTCATACACACGATCATATACATTACTCAGCTTAAACCGTTCAAATTGTGGGATCCAATCTAAGTCATAAACCCCAAATCGGATCGTCCACGTATGATCCATGGAGACGAAGTTCTGTGGGGCCCACTGTCATTTATGTGTTTTATCCATGCCATGATTGCCATCCATCTGTTTTCCCTGGTCATTTTTTTGGTATAAACCAAAAAATGAGGCATATCTAAACCTCAAATGGATGACACCATAGAAAACAGTGTGGATTGAACACTTACCATTGAAAGCTTCCTTGGGGCCACAGAAAACATATTTGTGTTTTCCTTTCATCCAAGTCTCTCCGTGACCTTATGAGCAGTCTCTGTGACCTTATGAACAGGTTGGATGGCTAATAAATGTCACCGTGGACTCTAATCATTTGTCCATGGCATGTTGGCTATAGGTCCACCTGATTAACGGCCAAATCTTACAGACGTCTTATGAATTGTTAACAGTATAGAGGAAGCAAGCACGTGTCAGATGTGGGACAGGTACAGGTGGGTCATGCCATGTCTAAAGTCCACTTCTCCCATTCATGAGGTGGGCTACAAATGTTTGAAGATACGCACCTGCTTGTATGTATTTTTTTTAATTCTCCATTTTTATCACGGAAACATTATGTGTAGAGGGGTTTGGAGGGCATGGAATTTTGGACATAGAGAAGTTCATGCAAGCAAGGCATGGTGTGATTTTATCGGATGAGAGGCATGACCTCCAATCAAAACCTACTTACACATTGGCATTCTCACGTGCGCACCTACGTACCTTTGCTCACGTGTCATGTGTGTCTAATATGAATGGTCCATGCGATGCGGAATTCCATGAAACTCCAATGGATCAATTTTCATCCTGATCTAAAACTCTACTAGTCCATAGAAAAGAGAGATGCAAATCAAGGTAGGAAAATTTTTTCTTCTTTTATGGCCCACCAAAGTTTTGGATCAAATAAGAGTTGGGCCTGGCGGGTTTCATGGGGTGTTGAGTCACTTGAACTGTTCAAATTTTGGACCCACATCACGTATGATGAGTTCTCAAAAAATTCACATGACTTCTGTGTGAATTGGTGGCAGTTCACTTGTGCATCAATTCTCACCACAACTTATGAAAATTTTTTGAGAACTTATCACTTAAGTACAGGATTTGGATTTGAACTGTCAATGTGATGCATCCCCCTGAAACCCTATGCCCAACTTCTACCCTAATACATTACTTTGGTTGGCTATGGCAAAAGAGAGGGAAATTAAGGGAGGAAACTGTTTCATTTTTCCATAACCCACTAAAGTTCTGGATCATGGTAAAAGTTGGCTCAAGGGAATTTCATGGGGTGCTTTATCACATGGACAATTCAGATCTTACACTCATATCACAAGAGATCATGGGAGATAGTTCTCAAAAAATTCTCACGTTCTCGTGAGAACGGACGCACAACTAGCACCCCTACACAAGTGCTATTCATTAATTTTGCTAATTCATTTTAGGGCATAAAACCAAGGATAAAGGACGTCCAAATCTCATGTGCCATAAGAAACAATGGTGATTGAATGCCAATCATTGAAAACTTCACAGCAACACCTTAATGCCCATTGTAATCTTTATTTCCCATCTAACCTGTTGAAAAACCTCATACAGATCTAAATGGAGGTTTAAAAAAAAAAGGCTTGGTCCAAAACTTTCGTGGTCCGAAACATGTTTTTTAGGGTCGATCACCACTATATCATGTGGTGTGGTTTGTTTAGAATTTGGATTTACTTCATTTTTATCTTGTTTTAGCTCGTGTTCTAATACAAATTGACAAAATAAATGAACAACGTGGATATATAATACATACATCAAGGTGGGCCCCACCTAATCCACTCCCTTTGTGCCTGTTTAGATAGCCCATTATGATAATATTGCGACATGATAGTGGCATCATTATGATTTTTTAATGTTTATTTTAAATAAGTAATTTGGTAAAAATTGGGTAGTCAAATGCAAATATAATGGAGATTGATAAAAGAATTTGTAATTGTTACTAATTTATAAGTTTTCTATTTAAATAAATAATTAGTGTATTTTTCTTTATTAATTTAATATTTTAACAATATAAAAATATCATTATTGTACTTTTGTCATGTTTATCTAAACACAAAAATTCTCAAACAAATTATCGGCGGACAAGGAAGCAGTTATTTTAATTTGTAATCATTACACTTTTACCATCAATTTGGATTCTAAGTCACTATCCAAAAATGTTGGTTGGAAGTCTATTTAATAACTTTTTTTTTTTAGCACTTATCATTCAAATTTAATATTTATAGTAATTTTCACTAATTTAAATTATTTGGTGAATTTAATTTATTAATTGTTTAGATTAATCTTCAATGAAAATATGAGTTTTTCTTTTCCCTTCACCTAATGCCGTTGCAATTCAGCACTTAAACATCATTTGATCTTTCACATGTATTTCCCTCCGGCATGTTACGTTCATCCTTTAGTATCTCCTTCGGCCAGGAGAAACGCCCCCTTTCAACGTACAGGAAAAGGGCGACCACTACATGCACTGCTAAAAGATGATACTTTGAGCGGAATTTGGGACGGTGGGCCCTACATGGCCACTGAGCTAAAGTGGGCCACTTTATGGGATCCAATGCGTACGTCTTCTTCTTTTTCTTCTGCTTTTTTTTTGGGAGAAAGTAGAGCCGTGCAATCAAACCCCACTTTCGGCCTTTCCGCCTTTGATGTCAAGCTTAGTGACTTTCCCTACATGCAGCTGATGTATCTAAGTTTAGCATACAGCCATTTCTACCCCTCTGGTGCCTCACTTTTCGTGTGTGTGGAATATCTGATCCAGCAAAAAGGTGGGCCACTCACTATGATAAGTTGTTATGCAAATCAATTAGATCCACGGATCAACCCAAACACAGCGTTCAAATCAATGGACTGATGATGGTATGACCCAATTTCCTTTTGTGGCCTACCCAATGAGTGGACTGGATTCATTTTGATAAATAGTAAGCATCATGGTATGGCCCACCTTTTGGACGGATGGGATACACGATAGGCGAGAAAGAAATGGCTGTGTACGTGGTCATTTCTCACCGAATAAAAGAAGAGTAAAACTTTGATGCTCTTGCAGTTTGCAATGCTCCATGCTCATGCACGTAAATCAATCACGTGCATATGTGAAACCGTTGAGAAAAATTACAGAAATAATGATTTTCTGTAAAATTATGGAACCGAAAAATCAAAATGATCTAAAAATAAGGATAGGCTTAAACACGTTTGGAATGTTGTTCTTAAAGCGTTATTTGTCCATAATCAAGTAAATTGAGTATATTGAAAAGGTTACGTACAAATTGCTTATACGATACGATGAGTCTGGTGTGGGTCTGCGTTCAGCAAATACGAAGACCCACCAATGAAACTCTGTTACGCAGTACCAGGCAGAAAATAAAAAAGGAAAAATCCCAGTAAAGAAAGAAAGAAGAAGAATTGTGAATTAAACCACTGCACTGGTCGGTTCTTTAGCTAATGGTTCAGATGAACTGTTCTAGACCACACTGCTAGTCTGATCTTCAGGCAATGGTTCAGATGAACCTTGCTATTTTGCTGGAATCTCTGGTCTATAGGAGTGAAGTTGCTATGGTTCGTATGAGTTATGCTAGAGTGAGTTGTGATGGATTGAAAATCCATCTAGGCCCTGTTTATATAGACAATGGTGGCTGAGGGTTATGGTTTAGGGAAATAAATCTCATTGACTGTTTTCTAGTTGTTGGAGAAAATAAATTGCATGAGGAGTTACACCTCCCTATAATAGTCATATTTCCAGCCTCTATATGTACTGAGGAACCTCATTCAGTCCTCTAGTCTTCCAGCCAACTATCTGCCTAAGCTCTTAGGCGCACTGCGACTCGCACATGTCTTGCATCGGTTCACGTAAGATCACAAATGAGTGACCCTCTACAACACGATGCGGACGTGCGAAGTGCAAAGCGCGCCATTAGCGCCTCTACAGCCACACACCCACACACCCACACTACCTTACATGCCCATGCCTTCGCACCTAGCCGGTGATCGAGACTAAGATTAAACCCGAGCTCGCACTGGAATACCCAAGCCCGATTCTACTCGGAGTAGGTGGGTAAACATTACAATACTCCACCATCCTCATTTAAACCAAAAAATCTTCTTCTCCTTTTCCAATGTGGAACTTTTCCTAAAAGCCATGAAAAAAGTATTTTTGTAAACATTATTTGTATATATTATATAATTATTTTTTATTAAAATATATTAAGAATCAATATATTACAACAATCCCCCACTTGATTTTTAAAATATATTTTTTTGAAAAAAATATTTCTGCTAGAATAAACAACTTATATGCATAAAGAAAGATATCTTTCGATTTGAATCTTCCCTTAGTGTAAGTATTTCAGAGCTTTATTGAAATGACTGGTAGCCGTACCATTGAACTAGTTATTCCTAGATAACAGATTTGGAGAAACCACACACATATTCACTATGTGTTTTAAGAGTTCCCACAATCTTTCTCAGCATGATTAATAGCCATGTGCTCATCTTATTTCATGAATAATCTCAAGAGAAAACTCCAACTCTCATGAGAGACAATACCATATTTACGTTCGCATAGATGACACAGCCGATATAGGCTTTATACAAAAAGAGATTTTAATAAAAGATCTCTAAGCCGCTTAGCCTCTTTGTCTGTTGCAGCCAGGGTTATGAATTCAGATTCCTTAGTCGAGTGCATTATACAGGTCTATTTCTTGGATCCCCAAGATACAGCTGTGTTGAGGCTAAAATGTTGCATATTAGACCCTATTTATTACTTGGTTTTATGAACATGAACATGCTTAATGTTATATTTTAATAATGTTTATGTTGCAAGGTGAATTCAAGAGCTTAGATTGAAAAAGATGTTAAAAGCATGAATTCAACACTTAAGAATAGTAAAGCCAAGATTGGATCTGATGAAACCAAGAATGAAGAATGCACATACTAAAGATCCAAGAAAACCAAGTCAAGAATGAAGAAAATCGGAGTTTTGAAGTGAAATTCGGTGATTCTCGACTAGTCCTGGCTCCGGCTCTACCAGTCTTGTCCTTGGCTCGACCAGTTTAGGCTATGCATGACCAGTCCAGGCTCTACTCGACCGGTTGAAGGTGTCTCGACTCGAACTCCAGCGTGTAAAACTTCTAAATCTTCGTGTTGCTCAACTAGTCGAAGGAGACCCTCGACCAATCGAGGGTGGCGCATGACCAGTCGAGGGTTACACAATTTTTGCGCGGACTACGTAAGTTTGAGACAATTTTTGAAAATTTTCACTCAGTAGGAAAGTTTAAGACCTAAAACTATAAATAGGGGTCCCTAAAGCACCCCTAGGCATCATCTAGGATTTGAGGAGTGGAGCAAAAGTATGGAGAAGCCGTTTCTAAGAGTTTTTCTTCATTTTTCTTAGTTATTTTTATATTTTTCTTAAGAGATTCTAGTGCAATCATGTCTATGGTTGGTTAAACCTTTTAGCTAGGGCTAAGAGGTGAAGCTTGTAGCGTGATGATATGTTTTCATTACTTTGATTCATGTTTATATTGAACTCTCATTGATTCTAGTTTGATTATAAGGAATACTTTCAGTTTTTAATGGTTTGTTGTGACTTAAATTACAATAGATTTGCGATAGCTTTGAGTATGTTCTTTTCATTAAGAATGTGAAATTAGAAAATTCTGTTGTTCTCTATCGTCCCTTGGGCATGGTTGGATGATGGAATCCTTCCTAACTTTCCCAATTCTCCCACATTGGTTATGGAATTGGTATATCCTATTGTTTGCCTTATCTCCTGAGCATGGTTTTGTGATGGAATCACTTTCAGTTTTTTCACCTCTCATCCATTGAAAACTAGGTCAAAGAAAGTTCAGATTTGATTTTATTAAGATATCTTCCGATTAGATAGGATAAGACTCCAATTCTAATCGCGTGACTTGAATCAAGCATAGATCTCCCTGATCTTTACAAGTGGATCCTTGTAAACCCTAGTTTTCTACCTTTGAATTTCTTAAGTTTTCATTAAATTTCTCACAATTACTCTCAAATATTTCAGATTTAGGTTTTCATCTTTTTCTTATTCTTCTACTTGCTTTCAGAAAACACACGAGATTAGTCCATGTGGATTCGACCTTGGTCTCACCGAGATTATTACTACATTGCGACCCTACACTTGGGGTTGTGAACAAGTTTTTGGCGCCGTTGTCGGGGACTAACAATTGCGCTTTTATGAGAATAGCTAGTTTTTGAATTAGTTTAAGATTAGGATTTTTCTGTTTTCTATTTTTATGATTATGGTTTTTCTGTTTTATTTTAGAAACTAAGCTTTTTAATTATAGGTTTAGAAACTTTCTATTTTTTGTTTTTAAAAACTTTTTTTTTTCATTTTTAAAAACTAATTTACTTTCCTAAACAGTTTTTAACATTTTAATTTAAGAATTTCTGTTTTTAGAAACTGACTTGTTTTGTTTTGTTTTGTAGGATTTTAATTAGGAACTTCTAATTTCTTTCTATTTTTAGATTTCTATTTCCTTTCTCTTTTTTAGATTTAGGTTAGAATCTGAAATTGAGGGCTGAGAGTGTTTCATGCACAAGTGGGTCCGTGACAACACTCGACGTCTTTTGAGTAAATGAGAATTGGTTGAGGGGTTATCTATCCATCACAAGATTAGACACCACTCGAGATCCTCAGAGTAAGTTGAAGTGATGACTGCAAATCAATCGGTCAATGAATAGGGAAGACAACCTCAACCTCAAGTTAAGGAAGTCCAGGATGAGAATAAGGTGCATCAAGCACCCTTGCCTCGTACTTTGCGTGATTATTTACAACCTGCGAGGGTGAGCATACCCTTATGCATGGTTTTTCTAGAAAATACGAGACACATAGATATTAAGCCAGGGGTGATCCAACTCCTAAAATTCTATGGACTTGAATATGAAAGTCCATATCTACACTTCAAAGAGTTTGATGGGATCATAACCACTTTATATTTTCCTAACATGTCTAAAGACACGGTTAGACTGAAACTCTTTCCCTTTTCTTTGAAAGAGAAAGCTACGTCTCAGATTTATTGGCACATAGAATGACATGATAATGGAGTTCATAATTTTTTTTTTCCACATCATAAAACGAATACCCTTAGAAAGTCAATCATGAACTTCGCCCAAAAGGAGGATGAAACATTCTTCCAATGTTGGGAGTGGTTCAAGGATCCTGTTAGTTTATACCCACAACACAGTTTTGAAACGTGGTGCATTACACACTTTTTCTATGATGGACTGACATCTTCTATACGCTAATTGGTCGAGACAATGTGTAATGAGGAATTCATTAAGAAAAATGTCGGTGATGTGTGAGACTACTTGGATAGACTTGCTGAAAACGCACAATCATGAAAAACTTATCCAAAATCAAGCATCACTTCTAGGCCCACTCAATCAAAGGAGATGGGTGGATTATACCTTCTGAAAGAGGTTGATGATATCAATACTAAAGTGTCTAATCTCATAAGAAAATTTGAGGCAATGAAACTAAAGAAGGATAAGGTTAAGGAAACTGTTTGCGGTATTTGTGCATGCAAAGTTCACACAACTGAAAATTATCCAACAATACCTTCCTTTCAAGAGGTGTTGAATGAGCAATCCAATGCCGTGAACAATTACCAAAGACCTTTCAATGGATCTACCTCCAATGCATACAATCTTAGTTGGAGAAATCATCCAAACTTCAATTGGAGGAATGAACAAACTGCTACTCCTGAAGGTTTCTTCAATCAAATTTCATATCAAGGGAGACCTTAAGAAGATTCGGTCAGGAAACATATTCAAAACCAAGAGCTTATCACTCAGGGTATATTGAAAACCCTTTAAGATATTTCAAAGGCCATACAAGGGCGTGAGACAAAAAATTCAATTGGGAAAAAAAGGATTCTTCTAGCCTAACCTGTCCCTAATCTTAAACCACAATATGAAATAAGTGATCCAAGCTCTTCAAATCAAATGAAGAAAGCTATTTCTATCACCACTGTTAGGAGTGGGAAGATAATTGACAAATCTATTCTGGTAAGGGCTGAAAACCTAAGGACCTGGAAGAGGACAACGGTGATAGACCTGGTACTACCCCATAAGAATTGGAACTGGAACTTCAAGGCAAGCCGATTGCCCCATTCCCCTAACGGTTGGTTGCACCAAAACCTCTCTCTAACTCTCGGGACATTCTAGAGGTGTTAAAATAAGTGAAGGTCAATATTCCTTTATTCGATGTAGTTAAATAAATACCTTCATATGCCAAATTTATGAAAGACTTGTGTACGACCAAAAGACGGCAAAATATTCAAAAGAAAATCTTCTTCACTGAAAAGGTGAGTGTTATCCTAAAGCAAGATGTGCCACAGAAATTCAAAGATCCCGGTAGCCCAACCGTCACTTGTGTAATTGGGAACTATTGGATTGAGTGTAAAACCCGTATCCTAATCTGTACCGTTTCGTAAGCTTCCGTGCTCCTTCTGATCGAATTTTGTTAACCCTCGACCCATATTCGATGTTTATGCGCGATCCTAAGCCGAGTCCTGCATACCAAAGTCGTCTCGAACCAAAACTTGTATCTTAATGACCGTGCCGTCGCCGCGACTCGCGCACCAAATCGATACCCTGGCCAGGAGATATGGGCCCACGTTCATGCCGAAGAAACGTTGTGCATTGCGAATTTCAAGAAAATCTTTACAACATGTCCCATCAATCAAGTCAAGTACACCCCATACCTTAAGTACAAGTATCCATCCCTCATTTTCACAAGTCAACTCTCTCTCTCCCCTACCTATACCTTAAGTACACCCCATACCTTAAGTACAAGTATCCATCCCTCATTTTTCCACAAGTCAACTCTCTGTCTCCCCTACCCATACCTTAAGTACACCTCATACCTTAAGTACAAGTATCCATACCTTAAGTACAAGTATCCATCCCTCTTTTACAAATTTCAAACAAATCCTTACCTCTCCATCTCCTTTCCTTACAACCACCACTCCATCCATCCCTTCATCCATTATTTCTCTCTCTCTCTCTCTCTCTCTCTCTCATTCTTTAGCAACTTCCTAAATCCCATGAGAAATATCCAAGAACCAAGCTCTCTCCCAAAAACTAAGTGTGGCGCACCCTCTCATCTCACATGTCAACCATTGTAACACTCTGGATTTTTTCCAACCTGAGATTAGACGTCCTTATGCAATGGGTCAATTAAAATACCTGGAAAATCGCTTAGAACCCAATTCCATAGCTAAAGAAATCACTTAGGATTAATTCCTTTAGAAACTAGGCATAAGTTAGCTAGCGCAACGCTAGAGTAGCTGGGAAATAGTCCCTGATCACTTTAAATACGTTCTACAAGGCCCAAAGCGAGTAGAACCAATGACGTTATAATACTCTAAAACCTCGGATCAAACTCTAAACCGGTTTGTTCTCTGGACCTCTTTGAAACTTTGTATTGGATCTAGACCGCGCGTCGAAAGTCCAATACCTACAATCTTAGACCGTTAAAGCCGCCTAGCTGGACTTGACAATCATTTCAAAAATCAAGTCCAACCGACATTCGCAGGCTATTTCATTAAGCCTGGACTGAAGAGAGTGAGAATAAGGTTAGATTTGAAATTTAAAATTCAAATCTGGCATACGACTTGACGCGTCAGTATTAAGCGTTTTGACCGTCAGATTTCAGCCAAATTACACCCTCGGATCAGGAAAAATTTTTATTTCATATCATGAGATTTGCAGACCTGATCTACGTGCGGTGACCACTGAACTGAAACTGGACCGCCACGTGCGATCTACGAACACTGATGGTCTGAAAACGGGATGTGAGCGACATCCGACATGTATGAACTTAAGTCAGATCGCGTTCGGCCAGGGGACCACCAGAAATGGTCTTTTGGTTCGGAACAGTCCCGATTTGGATATAACTTAAGTATACCTTGACCTGAAGCCTGTTTTGGGCATGTTTGGGCTTATAAAAGGGCTTGAAATCCTCACTCGTCTCACCCATCCGAATTTGCTAGAAACCCTAGCAAGAGTGAGAGAGAAAGTGAGAGTTTGTGAGAGAGAGTGGAAGGGAATTTCCTGCTGCTTGTGCCACGTGTTGCACGTGCTTAAGCAACGCGCCTCAATCACTTTGTCGGTGATTTCACCGCAATTCTAGGTAAGCAAATACCCTAAACACTTGCTGTTTTGTTGTTCCCTCATTTCCATAGCGAAGTAGCTTATGGATCTTGTGTATTAGGTTGCCTATTCGCCATAGACGAAGCATATACGCTCCGTTCGAATTAATACACCTATAGGAGAAAAGGTGCGGATTTTAGACGCTTTGATTGACTGTTTCCAACACTTTCAATGTCGTTTAATAGTAGATTATCGACGGCAACACCGTTTGACATGTACAACATGCCGTCCGTTTCCTGTTTCGTAAGCAGACGAAGAATATGAGATTTAGGGCATTTTAGTCATTTGTAGAAAATACTGTTTTCATCCATAATTTGCTGATGTGATTAACATGGCTTCTTGTCACATTAGGATATTAGGAATGCGTACATAATTAGTTTGACGAAGAGATTCGCCTAAATGCGCACTTTGAGTCGACATACTATATGTAGACTTAAGTGTGTAGTTTAAGTGTTTGTATAAATGCTTGTATTAGTATGTATTGAATTAAATGGTGTTATGAATTAGTTTGAGATTGAATTCTCAAATGATATGCTGATGTAAATGATTTTCTATATGTTGGCTATATGCATAATTTCATTATATGTATGAAAGGCATGTGTTAGATGATTCACTTAAGTTGTATGTTATAACATGTGTTAACATGCTCACATTGTTGTATTTCATTTCCAATACTCTTATATGATTGCTGATGTGGATTCATAATTGTTTGGGACTATACCTAGTCCAGGCAGTCGGCAACTGAGTAAATTCTTGGTTAGCTTATCTTTGCCACGAACGACGCGTCGATGAACGCGAGCCGTGTTTTGGAGTTGGCGGCAGTGGTTAGGCCACACGAGGTGTTTTACGCACTTCATGTCGTTCGACTTGAGATGCGCTCGTACTAGTCGAGCCCGTCAAGTAACCCGACTGGCCTTTGTATGTTCACCCTTATGAGTCATAACTGCTTGAACCTAGGGTACTGAACTTACCATTGTAAACCCTGTCGACCATGGTACCTTGATCCATAAAGACTCATGAGCCGGGCATGGTGGTATGGGACACCGTGGTAGAGCTGTCGGCCTACACTGGGGCCACAAACCTCCCTGTAGTGACCAGTGAGCACCTATGACTCGTGAGCAGATTATGGTGGTATGGGACACTATATTCTTGCTGTCGGCCTACACTGATCAGGCAACGAGTCCTTTGTAGTGACCGCGAGTGTATTCTGAGTCTACGGAAGGCGACGACCCTTCCATAGCAGTGAGAGTACAGTAGGCCTATATTGATAAGGTGATGGGGGAGCGGTGCAATGAGTGCGAGCAACAGCCCTGGAAACCCTTGCAGCGACCTACAAAATATACATCGTATGAGATTACTAGGAGTGACGACCCTAGACAGGATCTGTTTTGGGATTGATATAAGGGAAGTACCTTAGTTTCCCAATCCTTCTGTTTGAATGGACTAATAATAACTCGGTAATCATATCACCATCACATTGCATGTGCCTGGAAGATGTGGAGCACTGTGGGATGATTACATGCCGCGGGTGTAAGATGGTGCCGTATGAGGGAGATCGTCGGTGAGGGCATCCATCACGTCATGTCATATTGCATTAACAATAGTATTATGAATGTTTGATTTACTGCTTTACTATTATCGCATGATTGATTTGAGAACATGTTAATCCTTGCTCTATTATTCCACTGAGTTAGCTACTCATTCCCACGTTTCGAGATAGTGTTTGCAACACCCACCAGACCCTGTCTTAAATGCAGGTGAGGCAGCGATTCAGGATGCAGAGCCGGACTATGATGAGGACCAGGACGAGTTCTCATATATGCAATACCATGATGGCGTTGCTTAGGTGGCCTGGATTGACGGGACTTCTCAGTGGGACTACTTTTGACATTTTGATTTTGTTTATTTACATGTATATGAGACTCAGTGATGTATTCATACTTTAGAGACAGTCGAGATCTACTTTGTTTTCCATACAGTGATTTATATATTCTTTAGTCTTCCGCTTGCTTTTATCACTGGATCTGGAGTATGAATTGCAGTTTTGGTATACTTTTACTCATGTGAATGCTTTAACTCAGACAACATTGAATCATAAGCATTTTTGTTGCATAAGTGACGGTCTGGAACTCGGGAGTTGAGTTTATACACGACCCCCGATTTTCAGGGTGTTACAACCATTCATTCATCATCTACCTCCATCAACATTGAAGGCAAAGAGCTAAGGATGCTAAGGGATCAAGGAGGAGTGTAATAGGTGGGTGATCCACCGTTAATTTCAAATTTTAAGGGCCCACTTATTGTGGGGCACACTTGATGTACACATTGTATTTGGGAGGACCCAATAGTGGCGGGGTCCCTCCCCTTCACGTCTCTCTCTCTCTCTCTCTCTCTCTCTCTCTCTCTCTCTCTCTCTCTCTCTCTCCCTAAGATGGAATGGGCCCCACCGTTATGTGTCAAATCTCCATTCATCAGACGGTGTGGCCCACCACATCTCAGGAGATCTACAGTCCACTATTGGGATGGTGGGAAGTCCCATACGTTGGACATATCACCCTCCCCTTTCGTATTTTTTAAAAATATACATATGATATATATATATATATATATATATATATATATATATATATATATATATATATATATAAAATATAATATAATATATAAGATAAACTATAATATATGTATGGTGAGCCACCACGTGGTCCCACCTTGATTGTGAATGGATTGGATATCCAGACCGTCTAGCGTCCCTGCTGCTGGACGCTGGACTGGTTGATATATATCATATATTATATTTATATTATATTAATATATTATATAATATATATATATATATATATGCATGGTGGGCCACTCCCACATGGGGCCCACTTTTACTATGTAAACCATCACCGTCATCTGGACGATGGCCCCTGATACATTGGATCTCCATCCAGACCGTTCGTAGAAAGTTAGGACGTGGGCCCCTTGCAAAAAATGCTGCTAAGTCGTTAAATCCACACCGTCTGTCCAAACATGGGTTTGGACAGTGATCCATAGAGAGAGAGAGGAGTGGGTGGCCCACCTACGTGGGATCCACCCTGGTGTATGTATTTGTATACCCATGCCGTTCATCTATCTGGCGGGGTCCACCATAGTGTATGTGTTTCATTTCACTGTCCATTTGGACGGTGCCATGTGTGCCCCACCATGATGGATATCTTCCATCCAAACCGTTCATCCACTTGACTATATCTGACCGTCCATCTGCTGGACAGTCAGCGCCCTACCACGATGAATATTTTCCATCCAAATCGTCCATACATTTGGTGGGCTTGTTCCTGTGTTTGAGAAGAAAAATAAGACTAATCTAACTATCAAGTGGACCACACTGCCATAACGGCGGGGATTGAGCGTCCAACACTATAACCTTTTGGGTCCAGAAGTTTTGGACCAATATGAAATTTGTCTTTCCTCCTATTCAGGTCTTTATGACCGTATGAATAGTCTGGATAGCAAACAAATGTTATGGTGGCCCCCATGTAATTTTCTAAACAGTGAAAATCACTATCTCCACTGTTATTTGTGATGCGATTCAAATGATATTTTGATCATTATCACCGCTGTTATTGTGGTAAGGTCTAGATGATCCTTTGGATATGATTCATTTTTTATATAATGCTCTAAAATAATCCCTAACTATGGATGAACGGTGTATTTGATCGGCCCATTCGACCTGGCTCATTTGACCGACCCATTTGACTCGGCCCATTTGAATCGGCCCATTTAATTTGGCTCATTGATTTGGCCCATTTGATTCGGACCATTCGATTCAGCCCATTTGATTTATATGAGGCCCAATGAAATGTATGTGAGGCCTTTGTGAGGGCCGAATGCGATGTGAGATTCCACCATGATGTTTTAATGGTCGTGCCTTGGGAGCAATGATGGTTTGACGTCCACATTGTGAGAACAATGATGGTTAAATGTCTGCATTGTAACTCTCCCTAGGGCCCATTGATAGGCTCATACTTATAGTGTGTAGGCCGTCTAGGCCCACCTTCGTTATGAACAAAGTCCATTGTCATATAACATGTTTAGTATGGTTTCATGATTCATGCTCATACGCATCATATGTATGCTTGATATGAGGAGTGACTGATCATAGCATACGCCTTCGGGCAGATTGTTTATGGGCTCCTTGATAGGCAGAGTTGCCCTACATGAGTGCACGGTACGCGCATGATTGTTGCATGACTGGTAGTGTGATTAATGCACTTCACACTTATATGACATGATTACTGCATGTCCTAACAACATCAGGGTTGTGGCCTCCACAGGCACATCGTGGATGGCAGGATCGGACATTGGAAATACTGTTTCTAACATCGGGGTGCCATAGATGTCCTTGGGTAAAAATCTCTAAACTTGATGGTACTAGAGGATGACTCCAACGTTAAGACCGAATGGATATATGAGTACACGAGGGCCGAATACTATGAGGCCACGTCTCCCACTATGTCATGGTCGGTTGGAAAGGGGTGTGGCTTTACTCGTCCTAGGGTAGGGGGTATTGCTAGGCTGAGTTTAACCAGCTCGTGAATGAGTTTGCTATCGATATGCCGGATAAATATTAATAGACTATTGGCCAGAAAGATAGTGAGGTTTCTTACACTCACTTGGACTGCGCACCTGAGAAAGGGGTAGTGCCATTTGGAGGGTACTAAACCCCGATGATTATCCTGAATGAGAACTGTACTGATATTTGATGAGCTATATAAGGATTGGGATGAGGATTGTCATGCTTGAGTTGCATCTCGCATGCATGGTCTCGATATAGCTGATAACATTCATATCTGGCATCGCATAGCCTTGGTACGGCTGATTGCATTCATGTACTCATCAGCATGATTCCACATTACTCTGACCTTGCATTTTAAGCACGCTCATATTGTGCTTACACTTACACAGCCCTTTAAGCTTTGTATAAGCTTATGCATGATTGATGCGTGCAGGTGACGCCGGGACGTAGCCCTAGCCTCGTCATAGTTGGAGCGTGCAGTCAAGGTTTTTTTTTATAGTTTCTGTTATTATCATTATCTTGTATTTCCCTTCATACATATTGTATTCGAAGTTTTTGATCATAATAGATTTTGTGATGGTGTTCTTGTGGTTATTATTTGTGGATTATGCTTATGATTATGCTCATTACGAATCAGATTGATGTTAAAAATCCTTCTTGTAAGATTCCAGGAATGAAACCTGGTGTATAGGTGCTGGGAGCCGAGAATGGGGTATGTGGAAGCTGTTGGCATTAGTTCGGCAATCAAAAATTTTATGAGCTCGGTTTCTGAGTTTGGAGCATGACAGAAGTTGGTATCAGATCATAACTTAGGAACAACTCAGAACAACATCACATATCTAGTATGAGTTTAGGTCAATTAGGTTCCGAGTGCGTAACCTTTCGATTTAGTCCCTTAACGTGCCTTTGGGAGTTTTCATGGATTGATAAGCGTCTTTGTTCTTTTCTATAGGACATGTCACGTAGGAGAGTGACCCGATTGACTCCCACTCCTCCACCTTAGGCTCTCGCTTTATCACCTGTGGCTCCCATTTCACCCCCAGAGATCTCTACTCCCCAGCCTAAGGATGTCATTCTTCTATTTGAGATCGGTGTGGATTCAACCGTACCCATGAGTACCTCTCAGTTACAGCAGATGTTACAGGCTGTGATGGTTGTGCTTCAAGGACAGGGTAGGCACCCAGTTGTTTCGCCAGCCCAGGCAGAGTAGGAGCACGCGAGCGCCCTTCTTTGAGAATTCAGACAGCTCAACCCTCCACGTTCCAGGGCGAGCCAGATCCGACTGCAACCGAGAGGTGGCACTCCGATGTGGAGAAGATTTTTGATACTATAACATGTTCGACCTAGAAGCAAGTCCGGTTGACCGTATTTCTTCTCCAGGGAGAGGCCGAGCAGTGGTGGACCTCCGTTACCCATGTTGCAGGACCTGATTATGTTTGGACATGGGAGGATTTCATTGATCAATTTGAGCAGCAGTACTTCCCTGATCACGTTCGTTGTCAAAGAGCACTGGAGTTCGAGACCTTGGTGCAGGGAGACATGTCTGTGGCACAATACGTGGCCTATTTTGCGGCACTATCGAGGTTTACGCCATATTTAGTTGATGACGAGGGCAGAAGGCCCTTCATTTCAAGAATGACTTGTGTTACGGTCTTTGAGGTTGTGTTATTGGGCATGAGCTCCCGACTTTTCAGGCGGTAGTGCGGAGGGCTCAGATTTATGAGACTGAGTGGGCTGGTGGGTAGAGCGATTGAGATCAGAGGAGCGGTCGAAAGAGGCAAGCGCCCTCCAGTAGCACCTAGCAATATCGATGGCCATAGAGGCACAGTATCTACTCATCTGCTAGAGCACCAATAGCACCTCCAACGCCACCCCAGTAGCCATTTTCAGGGACCTGTTTTGGATGTGGTGGGATAAGGCACCGCATTCATGAGTACCTCCACGCTTATCTACAACAGCCGAGAGGACCACAGCAGCCTCCAGCGTTGAAGTGACTGCAGCAGCAGCCTCCAGCGCAGCAGTGACCCCATCAGCAACGACCGCAGCCACCTTAACCATCGAGGCCTCAGCAACAGCAGAGACAGGAGTACAGGCCACCATAGAGGCATCGACAACATCCTTCGAGGGAACAAGCACCTTCCCAGCCAGCTCAGGCTAGATTCTATACGGCTCAGTAGGACCCGTAGTCATCCGGAGGAGTCGTTAAGGGTATACTTTCACTCTTTGCATGCATCGCCCGAGTACTATTTGATTTCGATGCTTCGCACCCATTCATGTCTGAGGATTTTTACTGATCGACTGGATTACCAACAAAGTCTTCTAGTGAGGGATTGACCATATCAACGCCCTTGGAGAAGATTACAGTATTAGGTCACTTCTGTTCATCTTGCCCTGTATTAGTTGGAGAGATTTTCTTACCCGCCGACTTGTATGTGCTGCCGATGTCAGACTTTGATGTTATCTTAGACATGTATTGGCTTGCCGAGTACCACGCCATCTTGGACTGTTCCACGTTGATAGTCATGTTTCGCATACTAGGCTTGCCGCAGTTCCAGTTCGTTGCCGAGTCCCGAGGAGAGCCAGTGTCTTACTTGATGTCCTGTGCCGTTGAGGAGCCTATTGCCGCTTGTATTGATCAGTTGTCGATTATCTATGACTTCCCTGACGTATTTCAGGAGATTTCAGGATTTCCGTCGTGCCATCATATTGTGTTTCAGATTGATCTTGTGCCCGGTACCACACCTATCTCGAAGGCCCCATACCGTATGGCACCGATGAAGTTGCGTGAGCTGTAATGATAGTTGGACGAGTTACGTGAGCTGTAGCGATAGTTGGACGAGTTACGTGAGTTGGGATTCATTCGTCCGAGTAGTTTACCTTGGGGAGTGTAACATCCCGAAAATCGGGGGGTCGAGTAAAAACTCCACTCCCGAGTTCCAAAATATTATTTATGCAACATAGATATGTATGATTGAATGTTGTCTGTGATAATGTATCAAACATGAGTGAGATTAAGCTAGAACAGTATATCATACTCCAGAGACAGTTAAATTAACAAGCGGAAGACTGTGATAGTACGTATAACATATATAAACTGTTGTATGTCTCCAGAGTGTGAACATGTTACCAGGTTATATACATACATGTATGCTCCAAAGGTAAACCAAAAGGATATACATGAGTGTTCTAAAAATATAAAATGACAAGTGTCAAGGTATCTAATCAACCTCCCTGTAATCCCGTCAATCAGATCATGCATAAAGGAGAGATCCTCCTCATCATCATTAAGTCCAGCACCGCCTCGCAGGCCGCGCCATCATCTGCAATCACAATAGGGACTGGTGGGTGTCCGGAAATACCATCCCGTAACGTGGGAGTGAGTGATCAACTCAGTGGGATAAGAGAGCAGAGATTAGCATGTTATCAAATCAATCATGCGATAATAGTAAAGCAGTAAATCAAACAATCCTAATACTGTTGTTAATGCAATATGACATGACGTGATGTATGCCCTCACCGACGATCTCCCTCATACGGTAACATCTTACGACCGTGGCATGCCACACTCCCTAGAGTGCTCCACATCTTCCAGGCACATGCAATGCTATGGTGATATGATTTTTGAGTTGTTATTAGTCCATTCAAACAGCAGGATTGGAAAACTAAGGTACTTCCCTTGTATCAATCCCAACACAGATCCTGTCTAGGGTCGTCACTCCTAGTAATCACATACGATGTATATTTTGTAGGTCGCTGCAAGGGCTGCCAGGGCTGTTGCACGCACTCGTTACTCCGCTCCCCCATCACCTTATCAATACAGGCCTACTGTACTCTACTGCTACTGAAGGGTCGTCGCCTCCCGTAGACTCAGAATACGCTCGCGGTCACTACAAAGGGCTGCCAGGGCTGTTGCTCGCACTCGTTGCACCGCTCCCCCATCACCTTATCAATATAGGCCGACAGCAAGAATATAGTATCCCATACCACCATAATCTGCTCACGAGTCTAGGTGCTCACTGGTCACTACGGGGAGGTTTGTGGCCCCAGCGTAGGCCAACAGCTCGACCACGGTGTCCCATACCACCATGCCCGGCTCATGAGTCTTTGTGGATCAAGGTACCATGGTTAACAGGGTTTACAATGGTAAGTTCAGTACCCTAGGTTTAAGCAGTTATGACTCATACAAGGTGAACATACACCGGCCAGTCGGGTTGCTTGATGGGCTCGACTAGCACGATCGCATCTCAAGTCGAACAACATGAAGTACGTAAAACACTTCGCGTGGCCTAACCACTGCCGCCAACTTCAAACACGACTCGCGTTCATCGACGCGTCCTTCGTGGCCAAGATAAGTTAACCACGAATTCGCTCGGTTGCTGACTGCCTAGACTACGTATAGTCCCAAACACATATGAATCCACGTCAGCGATCATGTGAGAGTATTGGAAATGAAACACAACCATGTGAGCATGTTAACACATGTTATATTGTACAACTTAAGTAAATCATCTAACACATGCCTTTCGTACATATAATGAACTTATGCATATCGCCAACATATAGGAAATCATTTCCATCAGCATATTAATTGAGAATTCAATCTCAAACTAAATCAAAATGAAATCATCAAGCACATGTTATAACATACAGCTTAAGCGAATTGTCAAGCACATGCATTTCATTCATATTATGAAATCATGCATATGGCTAACATATAGGAAACCATTTACACCAGCATATTAATTGAGAAATCAATTTCAAACTAATTCATAACACCATTTAATTCAATACATACTAATACAAGCATTTATACAAACACATACACTACACACTTAAGTCTACATATAGTATGTCGACCTGAAGTGCGCAATTAGGCGAATCTCTTCACCAAACTAATTATGCACGCATTCCTAATATCCTAATGCGACAAAAAGCCATGTCAATCACGTCAGCAAAATATGAATGAAAACAGTACTTCCTACAAATGACTAAAATGCCCTAAATCTCATATTCTTCGTTGGTTTACGAAACAGGAAACGGACAGCATGTTGTACATGTCAAACGGCGTTGCCGTCAAGAATCTACTATTAAACGACATTGAAAGCTTTGGAAATAATCAATCAAAGCGTCTAAAATCCGTACCTTTTTCCTTATAGGTGAAGTGATTCGAACGGAGCGTATACGCTTCGTCTACGGCGATCAGACAACCTGATACACATGTACATCAGCTACTATTCTATTTGAATCGAAGAAATCCCCAAATCAGCAAGTGGTTAGGGTTTTCCTTACCTAGAAGTGCGTTGGAATCACCGAGAAAGTGATCGGAGTGCATCGCCTAAGCACGTGCAGCAGCAGCAGCAGGTGGCAGGAAAATCACTCCCACTCTCTCTCACAAACTCTCACCTTTTCTCTCTCCCAATCTAGGGCTTTTTGCAATTTCGGATGGGAGAGAGGAGTGAGGGTTTCAACCCCTTTTATAAGCTTAAAAACGCCCGAAATAGGCTCGGGGACGAAGTTTACTTAGTGCATATCTAATTCGGGGCAGTTTCGGTCCAAAAGATGCTTTCTGGTGGTCCCCTGGCCGAATGCGATCGGACTTAAGCTCACGCGTACCAGATCTAGCACGTATTAAGTTTTCAGTCCGGCTGGGTCAGCAGATCGCACGTGGCGGACCAGTTTCAGTTCAGCGGTCACTGCACGTAGATCAGGGCTGAAAGTCTCATGATATAAAATAAAAATTTTTCCTGATCCGAGGGTGTAATCTGGCTGAATTCTGACGGCCAGAACGCTCAATACTGACGCATCAAGTCGTGTGCCAGATTTGAATTTGAAATTTTAATTCTGTCCCTATTCGCACTCTCTTCGGTCCGGGCTCAATGAAATGGCCTGTGATTATCGGTTTGACTTGATTTTCGAAATGAGTGTCAAGTCCAGCTAGGCGGTTCTAACGATTTGGGTATCGGACTTTCGACGCGTGGTCTAGATCCAATACAAAATTTCAAAGCGGTCCAGAGAACAAACCGGTTTAGAGTTTGATCCCAGGTTAAAGAGTATTATAGAGTCATTGGTTTTACTCGATTTGGGTCTTGTAGAACGTATTTAAAGTGATCAGGGACTGTTTCCCAGCCACTCCAGCGTCGCGCTAGCTAACTTGTGCTTAGTTTCTAAAGGAATTAATCCTAAGTGATTTCTTTGGCTATGGAATTGGGTTCTAAGCGATTTCTCAGGTGTTTTAGTTAACCCATTGCCTAAGGACGTCTAATCCCAGATGAGCCAAAATCCGGGGTGTTACAGGGAGCGTCGGTACTCTTCGCTAGGAAGAAGGATGGCTCGTTGAGGCTCTACGTGGATTACCGCAAGCTCAACCTGGTCATGATCAAGAACAAATGCCCACTCCCGAGGATAAATGATTTATTTGATCAGCTACAGGGTGCACAGTTCTTTTTGAAGATTGACCTGCGTTCCAATTATAATTAGATTCGGGTTCGAGATGAGGACATCCCAAAGACGTCTTTAAGGACGCATTATGGTCATTTTGAGTTTCAGGTCATGTTCTTCAGACTGACCAATGCACCCGTGGTGTTCATGCAGTTGATGAATAAGGTCTTTCATCCGTATTTCGATCAGTTTATTTTGGTCTTCATCAACAACATTCTGATATATTCGAGGACATGTGAAGATCATATGCAGTATCTGGAGATCGCATTGCCGACGCTCTGTGCCCACCAGTTGTATGCGAAGCTGGAGAAGTGCGAGTTCTGATAGGAGGAGGTGAAGTTCCTCGGTCACGTGGTGATGAGGGAGGGTTTGCAGTGGACACCTCGAAGGTTGAGGCAGTGCATCAGTGGGGCCAGCCCACTAGTGCGTCCAAAATCTGTAGTTTCCTTAGTTTAGCGGGATACTATCGGTGTTTTATTGAGGGTTTCTCCCGTATTACAGCCCCACTGACCAGGTTGACTCGAAAGGGTGCATATTTTGTTTAGACTGACGCATATGAGTAAACATTCGTGGAGCTAAAGGACCATCTGACTTCCCCTCCTGTCCTCACTCTTCCCTCTGAGAGTGATGGATTTGTTGTATTTACTGATGCCTCATGTATTGGTTTAGGTGTTGTCCTGATGCAGCACAGGAAACCAGTGGCTTATGCGTCTCGCCATCTCAAGGTCCATCAGCTAAATACCCCACGCATTATTTAGACCTGGCAGCAGTCGTCTTTGCACTGAAGGTGTGGAGACACTATCTCTATAGGTTCAGGTTCGGGCTCTTCTCCGACCACAAGAGCTTGAAGTATTTATTTTCTCAGTCTGAGCTGAACATGAGGCAGAGGCATTGGATAGAACTCTTGAAGGACTATGATTTTAATCTCAAGTACCACCCAGGCAAGGCAAACGTGGTGGCGGATACGCTCAGTCATTAGCCACGAGGCCTGATGGCACATATGATGATTCAGAAGTGGAGGATGCTCGAGGATATAGTAGAGTATGACTTCGATTTTGGTCTGCAATCTTCTATCGTTCAGCTATCGAGCCTGTCGATTCAACCCTCTCTTGTTGTGAGGGTGATAGAGGCTCAGCAGACAGACGAGTCATTACAGGATTACCAAGCAGAGATAGCATCCGAGAGTCAGACAAATTGACAATTCGTTCTGATGGTGGACTTCACTTCAGAGGCCAATTGTGTGTCCCAGATATTCCTGAGTTGCCAGAGATCTTATGACTGAGGCACATCGATCGTGGTTTTTTATTCACCCTGACTCGACGAAAATGTATCGTGATATGAGGAGACAGTATTTTTGGACGGGGATGAAGCGCCAGATAGCCAGTTTTGTGGCCGAGTGTGACACATGGCAATGTGTCATGGCCGATCATCAGAGACTCCCTAGTCCATTGCAACCGTTGAGTATCCTGACGTGGAAGTGGGAGCACGTGTCGACAGATTCTATCATGGGCTTGCCGAGGACTCAGCCCAGTCACGATGCCATCTGGGTTGTCATTTATTGTCTGATGAAGTCGGCACATTTTCTTGCGATTCGTGCGACTTGGCCTTTGGATCGGCTTATGAGATTATTCGTTGAGGAGATTGTGAGACTGCACGACGTTCCAGTCTCGATCATTTCTGACCGGGACCCGAGGTTTACGTCTCAGTTTTGGAGGAGCTTTTAGAGAGCGATGAGGTCTGTTTTGCAGCTTAGCACTGCGTACCATCCGCAGACTGATGACCAGACCAAGAGGATCAATCAGATCCTTGAGGACATGCTTCAGACTTGCGCGATTGATTTCATAGGTAGCTAGAATGAGCATCTGCAATTGGTTGAGTTTACATACAACAACAGCTATCAGGCGACCATTGACATAACTCCTTTTGAGGCATTACATCCGTGCAGATCTCTGAGTTGTTAGACCGAGGTCGAAGAGCGGTGGCTGCTAGGTCCAGAGCTTGTGTAGCAAACGTCAGAGGTTATTGATATCATCGGCGGAGGATGCGCACAGCTCAGAGCCTCCTGAAGAGTTTTGCTTATCACCGGCGTCATCCCTTGGAGTTTGCTGTAGGGGACCATGTGTATCTCAAGGTCTGGTCCATGAAGGGCATAGTTCGATTTGGAGTGAAAGGCAAGCTTGTCCCGAGATTCGTTGGACCTTTCGAGATCACTGAACGCATTGGCACTGTGGCCTATTGGCTTGCCTTACCATCTTAGTTATATGGCGTCCATAATATTTTTCATATCTCCATGTTGAGGAAGTATGGGTCAGACATAGTTCTTGTTATTGATTAGCATCCATTGGAGGTTCGTGAGGACGCTTCTTACATTGAGCAGTCAGTTCGTATCCTTGATCGGAAGGAGTAGGTCCTTCAGACCAAGGTCATTCCCTTGGTGAAAGTTCAGTGGGGTCACCATTCTATTGATGAGACATCTTGGGAGCACGAGGCTAAAATTTGAGATCGTTATTCCCATCTCTTTAATGATTAATTGTATGTTGTATCATGTATATTGTCTCCGATTTTATATGATGATGCTATGTTTTCACTTCCTTATGAGTTATGTCTAGTTGCGATGATTGTGTAAATTTTGATGATGAAATTTTTATTTAGAGGGAAGAGATGTCAGACTTGTATCCTAATCCATACCGTTTTGTAGGCTTCCATGGTCCTTCCGGTTTACGCGTGATCCTAAGCTGAGTCCTACACACCAAATCCGACGTTTACGCGTGATCCTAAGCTAAGTCCTACACACCAAAGTCAGCTTGACCCGAAACTTGTATCTTAGTAACCGCGTCGTCACCGTGATTCTAATGCCGTGACTCGTGCACCGAACCGATACTCAGGCCAGGAGATATGGGCCCGCGTTCATTCCGAAGAAAAGCCGCGCGTTGTAAATTTTGAGAAAATCTGTACAGTATGTCCCATCAATCAATCAAGTTAAGTACACCCCATACCTCGAGTACAAGCATTCATCTCTCCTTTTTCCACAAGTCAACTCTCTCCCCCCTACCCATCCCTCTTTTATAAATTTCAAACAAATCCTTACCTCTCCATCTTCTTTCCTTACAACCACCACTCCATCCATCCCTTCATCTATTGTTCTCTCTCTCTCTCTCTCTCTCTCTCTCTCTCTCTCTCTCTCTCTCTCATTCTTTAGTAACTTCCCAAATCCCATGAGAAATATCCAAGAACCAAGCTCTCTCCCAAAAACTAAGTGTGGCCCACCCTCTCATCTCACATCTTGACCATTCATTCATCATCTACCTCCATTGACATTGAAAGCAAGGAGCTAAGGATGCTAAGGGATAAAGAAGGACTGTAATAGGTGGGGGATCCACCGTTAATTTCAAAATTTAAGGGCCCACTTATTGTGGGGCCCACTTGATGTACACATTGTATTTGGGAGGACCCAATAGTGGTGGGGTCCCTCCCCTTCACGTCTCTCTCTCTCTCTCTCCCCCTAAGATGGAATGGGCCCCACCATTCTGTGTCAAATCTCCATTCATCAGACGGTGTGGCCCACCACATTTCAGGAGATGCACCATCCACTATTGGGACGGTGGGAAGTCCCATACGCTGGAAAAATCACCCTCCCCCTTTGTATTTTTTTTTTATAAAATAAACATATAATATATATATATATATATAATATAATATAATATAATATATATACTATAATATATGTATGGTGGGCCACCTCGTGGTCCCACCTTGATTGTGAATGGATTGGATATCCAAACCGTCCAGTGTCCCTGTTGTTGGACGCTGGACTGGTTGATATATATCATATATTATATTTATATTATAATAATATTATATATATATATATATATATATATATATATATATATATATATATATATATATATATATATATATATATATATATATATATATATATATATATGCATGGTGGGCCACTCCCATGTGGGACCTACCTTTACTATGTAAACCATCACCGTCGTTTGGATGGTGGCCCCTGATGCATTGGATCTACATCCAGACCGTTCGTAAAAAGTTAGGACGTGGGCCCCTTGCAGAAAATGCTGCTGAGCCATTAAATCCACACCGTCCATCCAGACATGGGTCTGGACGGTGATCCATTTCAAAAAAAAAAAATGTAATATAATAATTAATATATATAATATATTATAATATATAGAGAGGAGTGGGAGGCCCACCTACGTGGGACCCACCCTGGTGTATGTATTTGTATACCCACGCTGTTCATCTATCTGGTGGGGTCCACCATAGTGTATGTGTTTCATTTGCACAGTCCATCTGGACCGTGCCATGTGCACCCCACCATGATGGATATCTTCCATCCAAACCGTCCATCCACTTGACTATATCTGACCGTCCATCTGCTGGACGATTAGCGCCCCACCACGATGGATATTTTTCATCCAAACTGTCCATGCATTTGGTGGGCTCATTCCTGGGTTTGAGAAGAAAAATAAGAGTGATCTAACTATCAAGTGGACCACACTGCCATAATAGTGGGGATTGAGCGTCTAACACTATAGCCTTTTGGGTCACAGAAGTTTTAGACCAATATGAAATTTGTCTTTCCTCCTATTCAGGTCTTTATGACCGTATGAATAGTCTGGATAACAAACAAATGTTATGGTGGCCCCCATGTAATTTTCTAAAGAGTGAAAATCACTATCTCCACTGCTATTTGTGATGCGGTTCAAATGATATTTTGATAATTATCAACGCTATTATTGTGGTAAGGTCCAAATGATCCTTTGGATATGATTCATTTTTTATATAATGCTTTAAAATAATCCCTAACTATGGATGAACGGTGTATTTGATCGGCCCATTCAACCTGGGCCATTTGACCGACCCATTTGACTCGGCTCATTTGAATTAGCCCATTAATTCGGCCCATTTGTATCGGCCCATTTGTATTGGCCCATTTGATTCGGCCTATTTGATCGGCTCATTCAATTCGGCCCATTCGATTCGACCCATTTTATTCGGCCCATTTGATCGGCCCATTTGATTTATATGAGGCCCAATGAGACGTATGTGAGGCCTTTGTGAGGGCCGAATGCAATGTGAGATTCCACCATGATGCACGTAATGATGTTTTGACAGCCGTGCCTTGTGAGCAATGATGGTTTGACGTCCACATTGTGAGAACAATGATGATTAAATGTTTGCATTGTAACTCTCCCTAGGGCACATTGATAGGCCTATACTTGTAGTGTGTAGGCCGTATAAGCCCACCTTCGTTATGAACGGAGTCCATTACCATATAACATGTTTTGTATAGTTCCATAATTCATGCTCATACGCATCATATGTATGCTTAATATGAGGAGTGACTGATCATATCATATGCCTTTAGGCAGATTGTTTATGGGTTCCCTGATAAGCAGAGTTGCCCTACATGAGCGCGCGGTACGTGTAAGATTGCTACATGACTGGTAGTGTGATTTATGCACTTCGTATTTGTATGACATGATTACTGCATGCCCTAGTGATATCAGGGTTGTGGCCTCCACAGGCACATCGTGAATGGCAGGATCGAACACCGAAAATATTGTTTCTAGCATCGGTGCGTCATAGATGTCCCTGCATGAAAATACCTAAACCCGATGGTACCAGAGGATGACTTCAACGTCGAGACTGAGTGGATATATGAGTGCACCAGTGCTGAAACCAAGAGGCCGTGTCTCTCATTATGTCGTGATCGGTTGGAAAGGGGTGTGGCCTTACTCATCCAAGGGTATGGGCAATACTAGACTGAGTTTGACCAGCTCATGAATGAGTCTGCTATCGACGTGCCAGATAGATTTGTAAAATTATTGGCCAGGTGGATAGTGAGGTTTCTTACGCTCATTTGGACTGCGTGCCTGGGAAAGGAGCAGTGTTATTTGGAGGGTACTAAACCCCGGTGATTATCCTGAATGAGAATTGTACTAATATTTGATGTGTTGTATAAGGATTGAGATGAGGCTTGTCATGCTTGAGTTGCATCTCGCATCGCATGGTCTTGATATAGCCGATAACATTCATATCTTACACCGCATAGCCTTAGTACAGATGATTGCATTCATGTACTCATCAGCATGATTCCACATTACTTTGACCTTGCATTCTGAGCACGCTCATATTGCGCACACACTTACACCACCCTTTAAGCTTTCTATAAGCTTATGCACAATTGATGTGTGCAGGTGACGCCGGGATGTAGCCATAGCCTCGTCACAGTTGGAACATGCAGTCGAGCTTTTTTTTTTAGAGTTTCTGTTATTATCATTATCTTGTATTTCCCTTCAAACACATTGTATTCAAAGTTTTTTATCATAGTGAATTTTGTGATGATGTTCTTGTGGTTATTGTTTGTGGGTTATGCTTATTACGAATCAGATTGATGTTAAAAATCCTCCTTGTACGATTCCAGGATTGGAACCTGGTGTATGGGTGCCGAGAGCCGAGAATAGGGTGCTGCGGAGGCTGTCATCGCCGGATTCGGTAATCAAAAATTTTGTGAGCCCGATTTCTGAGTTTGCGGCGTGACATTGAACACGTACTTCTTGACTTAGGAGTGAGTGTAAATCTGATTCCTTATTCAATTTATGAATTGAAACCCACCCGAACTACTTTACAACTTGCCGATCGCTCAGTTTGTGCACGGAGAGGGATAATTGAGGACGTTTTGGTCCAGGTTGACAGATTCTATTACCCGATAGATTTTATCATCCTGGATACTCAACTTATCATGGACATGAACACTCAAATTTCCATCATTCTTGGTCGTCCATTCCTTGCCACTTCAAACGCAATCATTAATTGCAGGAATGGAGTCATAAGTATGTCTTTTGGGAATATGTCATTGGAGTTGAATATTTTTTCCACACAGGCAAATAGTTAGAGGATGAAGATGATTTTCATGATATTAACATGATTGATTCTTTCGTGAAAAATAGAACACTTCTGACCTTATCCTCTGACCCCCTAGAGACATGCTTGGCCCACTCCCATGATTTAGATGATGATACGATTAGGGAGACGAGTGCCATACTTGATGATGTGTTGGTACTTGAAGTTAACCGGTGGAGGCCACAATTTGAAAAATTACCTTAAACTGATGTAGTGCCTCTACCATCTAACCTCAAAGCACTGAAGCTTAGGGCTGTACATCGAGCCGAGTCAAGTCGAGGTGGGCCAAGCTTGGCTTGGCTTGTCCATGCTCTTCTCAAGTTCGAGCTCGAGCTCGAGCTCAGCTTCAAGCTTACTATTGAAGCTTGGCTTATTTGCCAAAACTTTCGAATTGAGCTCGAGGCAAGCTAGTGGATCGAGTCAAGGTGAGCTTACCTCTAGTTGAGTCGAGCTTGCTCCCAACCTGACCCAAACCCCAACCCACACCTGACTCTACCCAGCAACCCGACCCAATTGACCCAATCCCCAAATCAAATATTTAATTAATAATATACACAAATATATAATATTAGATAAAGCCATAGAGGGTACCTTGTTGTTGGTGCTAAGAAAGAAAGAGAGAGAGAGAGAGAGAGAGAGAGAGAGAGAGAGGAGAGCTCGGGTGAGTGTAGGCCGTACAACTGAGACAAGTCGGGTAGATGCTGAGTCAAGCTCGGGCGAGTGGTTGAGTGGAGAGAGAGAGAGTGTGTGTTGAGGGTCAAATATTGCATATTAGACCCCAGATATTGTCTGAATTTACGAATATAATGCTGTCTAATGGCTCGTTTTCTCATTCTTGTGTTGCAAGGTGATTTTATGAGCATGGATGAAAAAAGGATGTTAAAAGTTAAGATTTAACGATCTGATGACACCAAAGGTAAGGGACGGACTTCAGAGGACCAAGATTGACGGATATACACGGTTAGAAATCTGAGAAAACTAAGAAACTGAAGCTCAAGTGGCTTGAAACGCATCCAGAATGCAAGATCACATGGTTCCCGACATCTGATCGATTCGAAACTTTATACATGAGATAAGGGCCATAAATGAACCGTACATTTCAAATTTCAGCTCTTGGATTACTATAAAAGTGCTTCAACTGACAGATCAGCTTATAAACCGTCGATTTTGGGCCCACCTGATATCTGAAATTGCCTCGAATTTGGTATCAACGCCTTAAATGAGGAGACCAATCAGATGGTTGGATCAGATTTTGCAAAAACATCATAGTGGACCCCACTTTAGATTGAGTGTGCATAGTGCACATGTGCACTAGCCTTGCACGAGATTTTTTCCTTCTCCGATTCAAAAACAAAAAAAAACGCAAGTTTACGTGCCGTGTAACCGGCCGCTGGCCATTTTTACGGACCTCTGTGGGACCCACACGTCACTCGTACGGAAAATCTGACCCGTTCACCGTGTAGAGGGGCTCGAATACTACAAAAACATGTTGACTCTTTTCATTCATGCATACACACGTGTGCGTTACAGAGGCCACAAAAGGGCTGTCCTGCAACGTTCAAAACTGATCCTTTTGTGATTTCTTCTCTGGGCACGTCAATGGACGTTCAAAACCACCCATTTTTGACTGAAATTTCATTCTGAATCCAATGGATGGGGTGGATTTTTTAGAAAATGCTTCTGTGGGGCCCACCGATCACAACAGCGAAATGGTGCGAAAGGTTTCGCACATCCGTGAAAATTGACTTTTCCAGGCGGTTTTAGCCCACCATCTTTGATCATATGGCAGATCTGAACCGTTTATCATGTAAAGGACCCAAGAAAGTACTAAGGGACGGTGTTTCTTTGGAATTTAAGTGAGGAAAGTAGCGTGTTTCGAGGCACCAAACTTGGCTGCGAAAAAACTTTCACTAGGCATGCATAGCTTTCCAAATTCGATTCAAATCCGATTTTCACCACTCCAACAGTTATTTAAGGAGATTTTGGACGTGGGGAGCATTCATTCAGACCTGGGGAGGAAGATCCTTGGCTTGGAGGGGAGAAATGTGGAGCAGTCCTGGTCGTGGAAGCTAAGCAGGAGAGAGAGTTGGTTTTTTTTCCTTTTTATTTTGGTTTAATTTTATTTTATGGTTAGCCTAATTATGATTATGTGTGGCTAAACCTCTTAGCTAGGGCTAAGAGGCGAAGCTTGTAGTGTAATGAGAGACGTTTAATTATGCCTTTTGTTTAATATTGAACTGATTTTGATTTAATTTTATTTTGGGAATATTTTTAGTTCTTAATGGTCTGTTGTGACTGAAATTACAATGGGTCTGCGATGCTTTTAATATTTCTATTTCCTTTTCATGTATATGATGTTAGGAAACCCTGTTGTTCACCATAGTCTCCTGGGCATGGTTGGATGTCGGTACCCTTCCTAACCTTCATACATGTGATGGGTTGGTAATTAGTTTAATTCTATTGTTTGCCATAGTCTTTTGGGCATGGTTTGGTGATGGAATCCATTCTAATTCATATACCTTTCATCTCTTGAAAACTAGATCAATGACAGTTCAGTGAATTTTCATGAAACATGCATAAGATCTCCCTGATCTCTACAAGTGGATCCTCTGAATCCCTAGTTTCCTTTCCTCTGATTTCTATAAATTTTAGATTAATATTTTCACCATTATTCCTCAAATTATATTCAGTTTAGATTTCATCTTAGTCTAGTTATAATTCTAGTTAGTTTTAGATAACGTACAAATTTCAGTCCCTTGGGATTCGACCTCGGTCTTACCGAGTTATTACTACATCACAACCCTGCACTTGGGGAGTGAACAAGTTTTTTGGCTCCATTGCCGGGGACTGTTGGATACGTTTTTCTGAAATTAATTAGTTTTAGGATTAGTTTAGGATTAGATTTTCTTTTTAGAAATTTTTAATTCTAGGTTTAGAAGCTTAGTTATTTTCCTTATTAGAAATTTTTCCTAACTTTAGAGACTTGTTATTCTTCCTTTCTATTCTAGATTTAGATTAAGATTTATTTCTTCTTTTTATTGAGATTCTAATTCTAATTCTTTTTAGGAATCCTAACCTTGTTTCTTGTTTTAGAATTTTTCTATAAGTTTTTGTTTAGAATTAACCCTTCTTTTGTAAGATTTTACGATAGAAATTTCTAATTCAGTAAGCTCTTTCTAATCCTTCTTTCTTTGGAATTTCTTCTTTTCTCTAGAAATTAGTTTACTCTTAATTAGGACTTTCTATTCCTATAACCTAACTTATTTTATTTTGTTTTGCAGATTCTTAACCTAGGACTCCAAATTTGGTAACTTCTTTCCATCTTTCCCTTTTATTTTCTAGATTTCTTCTTCCTTTTTCTTAGGTTTAAGTTAGAATTTGAGGGCTGAGTGTGTTTTATGCCCCAGTGGGCACGCGACAACACTCGACGTCTCGTGACTGAAGGAGGATTAGTTGAGGGGTTGACTGTCCATCGCAGGACTAGACACCACTTGAATTCTCCTGAGACAGAGGAGGTTATGGCTGAAAATCAACCTCAAGCA
This sequence comes from Magnolia kwangsiensis, assembly GCA_037074715.1. Lineage (NCBI taxonomy): Eukaryota > Viridiplantae > Streptophyta > Magnoliopsida > Magnoliales > Magnoliaceae > Magnolia > Magnolia kwangsiensis. The sequence continues at coordinate 171,779,459 of CM073571.1, forward strand.
CTACCCCAACCTAGGGTTGAGGAAGTACATGATGAGAATGAGGTACACCACGCACCCCCGCCTCGTACTTTATAAGATTATTTACAACCGGCGGGGGTGAGTACGCCCTCATGCATGATTTTTCCTGCGAATACAAGACATATGGACATCAAGCCAGGGGTCATCCAACTCCTTCCCAAGTTCCATGGGCATGAATCTGAAGAACCATACTTGCATCTGAAAGAGTTCGACGAAATCATAGGCACCTTATATTTTCCTAATGTATCTGAAGATACAATTAGGCTGAAACTCTTCCCATTTTCCTTGAAAGAAAAAGCCAAGACGTGGTTACATTCACTGCGTCCTAGGTCCATTGGCACATGGAATGATATGTAAAGGGAATTTATAAAGAAATTTTTCCCACATCATAAGACAATTACCCTCAGGAGAGCAATCATGAACTTTGCCCAGAAGGAAGATGAAACATTCTTCCAATGTTGGGAAAGGTTCAAGGATCTGGTTAATGCATGCCCACAACATGGCTTTAAAATATGACGCATTACGAATTTTTTCTATGATGGGCTAACAACTTCCATGCGCCAAATGGTCGAGACAATGTGTAACGGAGATTTCATCAATAAAAATGTCGACGAGGTATGGGATTACCTCGATAGTCTCGCTGAAAAAACACAATCATAGGACTATTATCCAAGGATGAACACTACGTCTAGGCCGACTCATTCAAGGGAAAAAGGAGGAATATATCTCCTGAAAGAGGATGATGATCTTAATGCTAAGGTGGTCAATCTCACCAGAAAATTTGAGGCCATGGAAAGAAAGAAGGAAAAGGTTAATGAAAGTGTTTGCGGCATCTGTGATTACAACATTCATACTACTGAAAATTATCCTTCAATACCCGCCTTTCGAGAAGTATTGAATGAACAATCTAATGCCATAAATAACTATCAAAGACTTTTCAATGGACCACCCTCTAATACATATAATCCTGGTTGAAAAAATTATCCAAATTTCAATTGGAGGAATGGACCAACGGCTACACCTCAAGGTTTCCTAAACCAAAATACAACTCAAGAGAAACCTCAAGAGGATTTGGTTCTAAAACATTTTCAAAAGCAAGAGCTTTTCAATCAGGGTATGATGCAAGCCTTTCAAGACCTTACGAAAGCAATACATGAACTTAAGGCTGAAAATACAATTGGAAACAAGGGGAGCTTCCCAGCTCAACCTCTTCTCAATCCTAAACCGCATTATGAAGTTAGTGATCCCAGCTCTTCAAATCAAATGGGCACGCTAAATCCATCACCACTCTTAGGAGTGGGAAGGTTATTGATAAAACCCTTCCGGTTAGGCCCGAAAAGCCTCAAGAACCAGAAGAGGACAACAATGATGGATCTGGTGACGCCCCACAAAAATTTGAACCGGAACCTCTAGAGAAGCCAGTTGCTCCATTTCCCCAACGGTTGGTTGAACCAAAACGTCTATCTAACTCTCAGGATATCCTAGAGGTGTTGAAACAAGTGAAAGTCAATATTCCTCTGCTTGATGTTGTAAAACAGATACCTTTATATGCTAAATTTCTAAAAGACTTATGCACTACCAAACGATGGAAAAGTGTTCAAAAGAAGATCTCCTTGACTGAGAAAGTGAGTGCCATCCTAAAACAAGATGTGCCGCAAAAATTTAAAGATCCCGGTTGCCCAACCATATCATGTGTAATCGGGAACTATCGAATTGATTACGCACTTCTTGACTTAGGAGCGAGCATCAATCTAATTCCCTATTCGGTATACCAACAGTTAGGTTTAGGTGAATTAAAACTCACCTGAACCACAATACAACTTACTGATCGTTCTGTTCGTATACCAAGAGGGATCATCGAGGATGTGTTGGTCCAAGTTGATAGATTCTACTACCCTTTTGATTTTATCATCTTGGACACCGAACCCATCAATGACACGAGCACTCAGATTCTCGTCATCCTTGGTCGCCCATTCTTGTCCACTTCAAATGCAATTATCAATTGCAGGAATGGTGTTATGACTATGTCCTTTGAAAATTTGACTGTGGAATCGAATATCTTTTTCAATAACGGCAGAAACTCAGAGGATGATGACGATTTCTACGATGTTAACATGATTGATTCTTTTGTGGAAGATACAACACCTCTCACCTTATCCTCTGATCCTCTAGAGACGTGCCTGGCCCACTCCCATGATCTTGATGATGATATAATTAGGGAGACGTGTGCCATGCTTGATACTGCACCGATACTTGAAGTTAACCGGTGGAGGCCACAAATTGAAGAGTTACCCCAAACTGATGTGGTGCCTCTATCGTCTAACCTCAAGCCACCGAAGCTTGACCTAAAACCTTTACCCTCTGATTTAAAATATGTCTATTTAGGTCAAGATGAGACATATCCGGTGGTGATCTCTGCCCACCTAGAGAAGGAACAAGAGAGTATGCTCATATCTACTCTCATTGAGCATAAGGGAGCTCTTGGATGGACGATAGCGGACCTCAAGGGAATTAACACATCGATTTGTACTCACCGCATATATCTTGAAGATAATACAAAGACTGTTTGACAATCACAGCGTAGACTAAATCCAAACATGAAGGAAGTGGTTAAGGCCAAGGTTCTCAAACTATTGGAAGTGGGGATCATTTACCCCATATCCGATAGTCAATGGGTGAGTCCAACTCAGGTGATTCCTAAGAAGTCCGGGATCACTATCGTAGCCAATGCCAATAATGAACTCGTGCTAACTAGAGTTACTACTGGTTGGAGAATGTGCATTGACTACAGGAAGCTGAATACCGTCACTAGGAAGGACCACTTTCCTTTGCCCTTTATAGATCAGATCTTGAAAAGGTTAGCTGGTCATTCCTATTACTGTTTCCTTGACGGGTATTCAGGTTATAATCAGATTGAAATCGCCCCTGAAGATCAGGAAAAGACCACATTTACATGTCCTTATGGCACCTTTGCTTACAGAAGGATGTCATTCGGGTTATGTAATGCCCCTTCCACCTTTCAGCCATGCATGATGAGTATCTTTTCTGACATGGTGGGAAAATATTTAGAGGTCTTCATGGACGATTTCTCTGTTTTCGGTTCATCTTTCAGCGAGTGCTTAGCAAGTCTTAAATGTGTGCTGAAAAGATGTGAAGAAAAAAATTTGGTACTTAACTGGGAGAAGTGTCATTTTATGGTTCAAAAGGGAATTGTCCTTGGGCATATCATCTCGTCCAAAGGAATCGAGGTAGATAAGGCAAAAATTGATCTTATCTCTAACCTACCTCCACCCAAGAATATCAAAGACGTGCGATCCTTCTTAGGACACGCAGGCTTTTACAGACGATTCATAAAGGACTTTAGTCTCCTCTCTCGTCCTTTATGTAATCTTCTTCAAAAGGATACACCATACGAGTGGACTGAGCAGTGCCAAGAAGATTTCACTAAGCTTAAGGGAATGTTAACCACTGCACCTATCATGCAGCCACTCAACTGGAGTCTTCCTTTTGAACTTATGTGCGACGCCTCTGATTATGCTCTTGGAGCGGTTCTAGGCCAGAGAAAAGATAAGCGGCCTTACGTTATTCACTACGCAAGTAGGACTCTAAATCCTGTCCAAGTGAACTACTCGACTATGGAAAAGGAACTCTTAGCCGTAGTGTTCGCTTTGGACAAATTTCGGTCCTACCTGATCGGATCCAAGATCATTATTTATACGGATCATGCGGCACTTAAGTATCTTCTTTCCAAGAATGATTCTAAGCCCCGCCTAATACGATGGATCCTTCTACTCTAAGAATTTGATTTAGAAATTAAAGACAAAAAGGGAGTAGAGAACGTAGTGGCTGATCACCTTTCTTGCCTTAATACCTCTGATTCCCTTGAGGCGACCCATATCAATGATATGTTCCCTGATGAACAACTGTTTAGAGTCTCTCATTCACCTTAGTTCGCTGATATTGCTAATTATCTTGCTACAGGTGCCATACCGACACACTGGACGTCGCAAGATAAGAAGAAATTCTTTACCAAGGTGTGTAACTTTTTCTGGGATGATCCATATTTGTTTAAATATTGCCCAAACCAAATCTTAAAGAGATGTGTGCCAGACGATGAGCATCAGAGTGTCATCTCCTTCTGTCACTCATAGGCCTGTAGTGGTCACTTTTCTGCTAAAAAGACCACGGCTAAGATTCTACAGTGTGGCTTTTACTGGCCCACTATGTTCAGGGACACTCATGAGTTTTTCAAAGCTTGTTAGCATTGTCAAAAATTGGGAGCATTGTCCCGTCGAAATATGATGCCTTTGAATCTCATCCTTATCATTGAAGCATTTGATTGTTGGGGCATTGATTTCATGGGACCATTCCCCCAATCATTTGGAAATCTGTATATTTTGCTCGCCGTAGACTATGTCACTAAATGGGTCGAAGCAATTCCGTGCCGCAAAAATGACCATCGCACGGTCATTAAATTTTTGAAAGAAAATATCCTGTCGCGGTTCGGAACGCCTCGAGCCATCATTAGTGACTGGGCCTCACACTTCTGCAATAGACTATTCGAGAGTTTAATGAAGAAATACGGTATCTCGCATAAGGTGAATACCCCATACCATCCACAAACAAGTGGACAAGCTGAGATTTCCAATAGAGAGATCAAACATATCCTAGAGAAAATGGTTAACCCTGATCGTAAGGACTAGTCAATTCGATTGACCGATACCTTATGGGCATACCGTACTGCTTTTAAAACTCCTATTGGAACATCTCCCTTTATACTTGTCTACGGAAAGGCTTGTCATTTGCCTGTGGAATTGGAACATAAAGCATACTGGGCGATCAAAAATCTGAATTTTAATCTGGATAACGCTGGCTCGCTACGCAAACTTCAATTAAATGAACTTGAAGAAATCAGGAATGATACGTACGAAAACTCAAGAATTTACAAGGACAGGATGAAGGCGTTTCATGATCAACATATTCTATAAAAATCATTCACGCCAGGTCAAAAAGTCCTCTTGTATGACTCTCGACTACATCTCTTTCCGGGTAAGCTTCGATCTCGTTGGACCAGCCCTTACATTGTTGTTACTACTTATCCTCATGGGGCCGTCGAGATAAGAGATCCCGACAATGGCAAGGAGTTTAAAGTAAATGGACATCGATTAAAGCCATTTGTCGAGACATTTGATTCAGAGGACATGTCCATGCCTCTGATTGCTCCTGTTTACCAGGACTGATCTCCTAGTCTGATGGAGGTATAGGTAGGTTTATCGCTTTCATAGGACTAGGATTGTTGCTTTATTTGTCTGGCTAAAGACGGTAAATTTAGCGCTCCTGGGAGGCAACCCAGCTTTTCATTTCATTTTTTTAGTTAGATGATCGATTCAATGTTTGTGGGTAACATCACTGCAAACCCTCACGAGACTACAACTCGTCCACTAGGGGTTTAAAGGCTTGTTGCATACGCTAAATGCAATCGAGAACACCTGCGAAAGTGGTATAGGTAGGATTTTCTTTTTATGATTTTATTTTTGTTATTTTGTTTTGTTGATTTCTCTCTTATGCTGACTCGCTTGTACGTTGATATTTTTAGAAAAAGCCTTCTGATTCTCTGTTCCAGGTACTATCCTCCCATCACTTCTCATTTACTTTTGTTGTTCCATGTTTAGATCTTTTACATTGAGGACAATGTAGATTTTAGGTTGGGGGTGGGAGATTAGGCTTCCTAATCAGTATTTTCTTGGTCTTGAGCAAAAATTGTGAAAATTGTGAAAAATTTTTAAAATTTTTTTGACATTTCTTGAAAATTCAATGTGATTTTGACATCTATCTTTGATTTAGAATTACGAGATACGTGATGTTGGTAATTTATGACTCTTGGATTTAGCTACTTGATAGATTCCACAGTTGAGTTTGAATTATCAATCCATGATTAGAGATTTTAAACATTGATTGAATCATGATTTCAGGACACGTCTTGCTTACACATTAAGATTTCAGTTCCATATCGAAGGATTAACTTGGTAATCACTAAGCACGAAAGGAACCAGCCTGAAATATCTTGCCATCATGGTATAAAAATTGGAAAGGTTGGATAATTAATCTTCACCATAGGTTTGCTCCCTATAGGTGTAGAGTTAATTCCCCATGAATGATATGTGAAAAAGAGTCAGGTGTACGATCTTCACCATAGGTTTTCTCCCTATAGGTGAGGATTTGATTCCCCTTCCTTGGCATTACTTTGAATAGAAAAATCAGAGAGAGAGAGAGAGAGAGAGAGAGAGAGAGAGAGGAGCTCGAGCGCGACGAATAAGGTAAGGGAAAGGGTAAGAGAGGGAAGGACAGGCAGGGTACGGTTTATGTTTTATTTTTTTTTAATTTTAAAATATAATATTATATATATATTCAAGTCGAGTCGAGCTCGAGCTTCAAGCCAAGCCGAGTTCGAGTCGAGTCGAGTCAAACTTCCCCATATTTGAACTTGGCTTGTTTTCAAAACGAGCTAGGTCATATAAAGTTTGGCTCGCCTTGAGTAATTGCTTAGGTCGAGTCAAGTCGAGCTAGATCAAGCCAAGCCGAGTGAGCCTTTCGAGCTAGCTTGGCTCGTGTACATCCCTACTGAAGCTTGACCTAAAATCTTTGCCCTCTGATTTGAAATATGTCTATTTAGGTCAAGATGAGATATACCCGGTGGTGATTTCTTCCCATCTTGAGCAAGAACAGGTGAGTATGTTCATCTCTACTCTCATTGAGCACAAAAGAGCCCTTAGATGGTCGATTGCGGACCTTAAGGGAATTGACCATTCGATTTGTACTCACCGCATTTATCTTGAGAAAAATGCGAAGACCTCTTGGCAATCACAACGTAGATTAAATCCAAACATGAAGAAAGTGGTTAAGGCCGAGGTTCTTAAACTATTGGATGTAGGTATTATATACCCAATATTCGATAGCCAATGGGTGAGTCCAACTCAGGTAGTTCCTAAGAAGTTCGGAATCATCATCGTAGCCAATGCCAATAATGAACTCGTGCTAACTAGAGTTACTATTGGTTGGAGAATGTGCATTGACTACAAGAAATTGAATACCGTCACAAGGAAGGAACACTTCCCTTTGCCCTTCATTGATCAAATCTTAGAAAGGTTAGCTGGTCAGTCATACTATTGCTTCCTCGACAGTTATTCGGGCTTCAACCAGATAGAGATAACCCCTGAGGATTAGGAAAAGACCACGTTTACATATCCTTTTACGACCTTTTCTTACCAAAGGATGCCATTTAGACTGTGTAATGCCCCCACCACCTTTCAGCGATGCATGATGAGTATTTTTTCTGACATGGTGGAACAATATCTAGAGGTCTTCATGGACGACTTCTCTGTCTTTGGTCCATCTTTCAGCGATTGCTTAGAGAATCTTAAATGTGTGCTAAAAAGATGTGAAGAAAAGAATTTGGTACTCAATTGAGAGATGTGTCATTTTATGGTGGGAATTACCTTTGGACATATCATCTCGTCCAAGGGAATTGAGGTAAATAAGGCTAAAATTGATCTTATCTCTAACCTACCTCCACCCAAGAACATATGAGACATGCGATCCTTCCTAGGACACGCCGGTTTTTACAGGAGATTCATAAAGGACTTTAGTCACCTCTCTCATCCTTTATGTAATCTACTTCAAAAGGATGCACCATTTGAGTGGACCGAACAATGCCAGGAACTTTTACAAAGCTCAAGGGTATGTTAACCACTGTACCTATCATGCAACCACCCGATTGGATCATTCCTTTTGAACTTATATGTGACGCGTCTGACTATGCTCTTGGGCCGATCCTATGCCAAAGAAAAGATAAGAAGCCCTATGTTAAACATTACGCAAGTAAAAACCTAAATCTTGCCCAAGTGAATTATTCAACTCTGGAGAAGGAATTCTTAGCCGTAGTGTTCTCTTTTGACAAATTTAGGTCATATTTGATTGGATCTAAGATCGTCATTTACATAGATCATGCGGTGCTTAAGTATCTTTTTTCTAAGAATGATGCTAAGCTCCACCTGATAAGATGTATCATCCTACTCCGAGAATTTGATTTGTAAATAAAAGATAAAAAGAGAGTAGAGAACGTAGTATCTGACCATCTTTTCCGCCTTGATCTCTCTGATTCACTTGAGACGACACATATAAATGACATGTTCCCTGATAAACAATTGTTCAAAGTCTCCCATTCACCTTGGTTTACTAATATTGCAAATTATCTTGCCACAGGTTTCACACCGGCACATTGGTCTGTGCAAGATAAGAAAAAATTCTTTGCTGAGGTACGTAAGTTCTTCTGGGATGATCTATATTTGTTTAAATATTATCCAGACCAAATTTTAAGGAGATGTGTGCCAGACAATGAACACAAAAGTGTCATCTCCTTCTGTCACTTTCAGGCCTATGGTGGTCACTTTTTTGCTAAAAAGACCAAGGCCAAGATTCTGTAGTATGGCTTTTATTGACCCACTATGTTCAGGGATACTCATGAGTTTTGTCAAGCTTGTAAAGCTGCCTCTCATGGGGTGAATAGCTACCTTGTAGTAGACTTGTTGTCCCCTGCACTTGATATCAAGCTCGCATTGGTATATCCTTCTAATACGACAGGAAACTTTGAATAAAATAACCATAAGTTTTTGGTTGCTTTTAAGTAACCAAGGAATTTATTGATTGCATTCCAGTGTTCAGTACTGAAGTTACTAGTAAACCTACTAAGTTTACTCACAGTATATGTGATATCAGGTCTAGTGCATTGCATAACATACATAAGACTCCCTATAGCACTCACATATTCCAATTGTGCAACTATTCTTCCGTTATTCTCTTTTAGCTTGATAATTGGATCAAATGAGGTTTTTATTTCTTTTATATTCAGATGGTTAAACTTATTTAGTATCTTCTTAATATAATGAGATTGACACAAAGCATTACCCCCACAATATTTTTTTTAACATTGATACCTAGGATGATATCTACTTATCCAAGATCTTTCATTTTAAATATGGAAGATAAAAACCTATTTGTTTCAGTCATACCTTCCATTTATTACTAATTATTAACATGTTATCAACATACAGATAAATAATAATAATACAGTTACTATCTACTTTAGAATATATGTATTTATTAGCTACATTATGTATAAAACCATGAGATAGTATTTTGGAATTAAACTTCTCATACCATTATTTTGGTGCTTGTTTTAATCCATATAGAATTTGATTAATGTACATACTTTGTTTTCATTTCCTTGTAGAACGAATCCTTCAGGTTGTTCCACGTATACCTCTTCATTGAGGTCACCATTCAAAAATGTGATCTTTACATCCATTTGGTGGATGTGAAGATGATGTATGGAAGCTAGTGTAAATAATATCCTAATGGATGTTATCGTAGATGCGAGAGAATATGTGTCAAATAATCTCTTTTTTGTCCAAAACCCTTAGTACTAGTCGAGCTTTAAAGTTTGGATAGTCCCATCAGTGTGATATTTCTTCCTAAATACCCACCAGCAACCTATGAGTCTAGAACCTGGAAGTAAGTTTACTAGTTTCCATATTTGATTTGATATTATAGATTCCACTTCATTATTAATAGCTTCTTTCTAAAAAGCTGAGTGTCTAGAGGATACAACCTCTTTATATGTTTAAGATCATCTTCTATAGTTATTACTATAGGTATTTTTCTTATAACATTTTCTATATCTCCTTCTACAAGATGGAAAAAGATGCGTTGAGAGTCTATATAGTCATCATCTAGACTCTTTTATATTTCTGTCCTTTGACTCTTACGAGGTTCAATAGGAGCTTCCACTACTTGTGGATTTATATTATCTGGTTCTCTATCAGAAGTTTGGACTTCATTATCCTTTGACTCTAAGGATAGTAAGTTCTCAAAGAACTCAACGTCTCTTAATTCTATTATGGTATTAGACTCTAGATCTAGAAGTCTATACGCTTTACTATTTTATGCATACCCTACGAAGGCACACTTAATAGCTCTAGGTCCTAACTTAGTTATTTTTGGATCTGTAGTTCTATAATATGCAAGACACCCCTCATACTTTAAGATAATGTAGGTTACGTTTTTTATCTTTTCATGTTTCATATGGAGATGTTTTATATTTTTTAGATGGAATTCTGTTTAATATATGGCATGCTACAAGCAGTGCCTCACCCCATAGACTGAGTGGAAACTTTGCTCTGATTAGCATTGAGTTGACCATCTCTACTAATGTTCTATTTTTTCTTTCTGTTATTCCGTTTTGTTGAGGTGCGTATAGCGCAATACATTGATATATTAGTTCATGTTTTTCACAGAAGTTATCGAATTCATTAGAGAAGTATTCTCCTTCTCTATTGCTACGGAGAATTTTTATCTTTTTTTTTAGTTGATTTTCTACTTCTGCTTTATATATCTTAAACATGTTCAATGCTTCGTCTTTGCTCTTTAACAGGTATACATACGCATATTTAGAGCAATCATTAATAAAGGTTATAAAGTACTTTTTACCTCCACGAGTAAGAATGTCATTTAACTCACAGATATCACTGTGCACAAGATCCAATACTTGAGATGATCTCTTAACACTTGGAAAAGGTTTCTTTGTCATTTTAGATCGTATGCACGCTTCACACTTATCAGTTTCATTTTCTGTGTATGAGATTAAACCATTGTTAGCCATGAACTTTAAGGTACTATACCCTATATGGGCTAGTCTATCATGCCATAGTCTGACAGATTCAACCATATACGTAAAAGTGGTACTTTCATTCAGAGAAAACTTGACTATACCGTTACAAGCATATCCCTTTCTAACAAAATTCTCATTCTTAGATAAAATCAGTTTTCCTGACTCGTACACCACCCTTATTCTTAGTTTGCCCAGAAGATCCATAGAAACTAAGTTTCGTCTCATGTATGGGACGTGCATGAGATTTGTCAGAATCACTTTCTTTCTAGAGGTGAATATCAATTCGACGGTTCATTTACCGACAACCTTCGATCGGACTTCATTTCCCATTTGGACTTCTTAACCATTGGTCAATTCCTTATAGGTTTTGAAGGTTGATCTGTCCTAGCACACATGTATGGTAGCGGCAGTATCGTACCACTAACCAGGAACCTTTCCTTGGATGGTATTGATCACCTCAATGATTATCGCCACAATATCGCCTTCTTCTACTGCACTTACTTCTTTTTTAGATTTACGATATCGCCAAACTCAAGCATAGTGCCCATTTTTTCCACAGACATGACGTGGACTTTTGAACTTTCCATTCTTCTTTTGCGTGTTTTTCTTAAATTTTCCTTTATTGGGTTTCAGAGAATAGTCCTTCTTGGGATTCTTATTATTTGTATTTTCTACTGCATGCACTTTGGATGAGGAATTCCTGTTGTCATTCTTTTTATCGTGGTTGCGGGATTCTTCTTCAATTCTAAGATGTTTAGGGATTTGTTCTAATGTGTAGTTCTCAGTCTTATGCAACAACTTCTTTCTATAGTCTTTTCACATTGGGGGTAATTTAGCGATAATAGCTTCGACTTGGAATGATTCAGGAAAATTAATTTTTATGGCTTTAATTTTGTTAACTATTAGCTGCAGTTCTTGGATTCAAGCTAGCAGCGGTTTATTATCTTCCATGTTATAGTCGAAGTACCTGACAATCAGAAACTTATTGGTACCTTCTTCTTCGGCCTTATATTTGAACTCCAGAACGGTCCAGATTTCTTTTGCTAATGATGTTTTTGTGTATAGATCGTACAGATAATCGAAGAGCGCATTCAGAATGTGTCCACGGCATAGGAGCTCGTCTTCAGCTCATTTGGTGTGGGCAGCAACCTGTTCAGGCGCGTCTTTGTCAAATGCTTTAGGTAGCTATTACAGAGTTGGATTTAAAATGTAATAGATCTTCAGCACCGTCAGAAGAAACTTGAGTTTGTCTTGTTATCTAGTAAAATTAGTTCCATCGAACCGGTCAAAATGAATCAAGTCCTGATTCATTAACTTGATAGATGATACACTATTGGCTTCCATCACAAATAACTCTTTAAGATTGTTGAGAAAAATTATAGAAATAATGATTTACTATAAAATTATGGAAACCGAAAAATCAAAATGATTTAGAACTAAGGACAGGCTGACGCAAGTTTGGAACACTGTCCTAAAAGCGTTATTTGCCCCTACGCAAGTAAATTGAATATGCTGAAAAGGTTACAGGCAAATTGCTTATAGAATACGCCGAGCTTGGTGAGGGTCTGCATTCAGCAAACAAGAAAACCCACCAATGGAACTTTGTTTAACAGTATCTGACATAAAATAAAAAAGGAAAAATTCCAGTAAAGAAAGAAGTAGTGTGAATTAGACCACTTCACTGGTCTGTTCTTCAGCTAATGGTTCAAATGAACCGTTCTAGACCACACTGCTGGTCTAATCTTTTGGCAATGGTTCAAATGAACCTTGCTATCTTGCTGGAATCTATGTTCTATAGGAGTGGAGTGGCTATGGTTCGTATGAGTTATGCTGGAGTGAGTTGTGATGGATTGGAAACTTATCCAGGCCCTGTTTATATAGACAATGGTGGCTGGGGGTTATGGTTCAGGGAAATAAATCTCATGACCGTTTTCTAGCTGTTGGATAAACTAACAGTTATTGACAGTTTCTAGCTGTTGTGCATGTGCCATAACAGCTGTTGCATGCTGACTGTTGTGAGATATTGGCTAGCCGTTTATAGGACTAGCCGCATGCAGTAGTTTCTGCATTATTTGCAATGAATTGTATGAGGAGTTACACCTTGCCGCAACAGTCATATTTCCAGCCTTGACACGATGCAGACGTGTGAAGTGCGACATTAACACCTCTACAACCACACTGCCTCACATGCCCACGCCCTCACACCGAGCTTGTGCCCGAGCGCATGTGCGGGTGTTCTGTGCAAGCCCGAATCTCCTTAGACCAGGTGGGTAAACATTACAATACTCCACCATCCTCATTTAAACCAAAAAAATCTTCCTCTCATTTTTCAATGTGGGACTATTCCTAAAACCCATGAAAAAGATATTTTTGCAAATAATTTATATATATATATATAATATTTTTTATTAAAATATATTAAAAATCAATATATTACAACGGAACCTAGATGAGGCATCCAAAGAGTGGACCCCACTACGGATTGCTCACGCCGCAAAAGTTACATTGGAGGGGTTTTCATGAGTCTGTGATTGTTGGACATATGATGGATGGTTAAAATAAAAAATCCTCAGCTGTCCAAATTCGACCAGCAAATGTCCGCTGATCAAAGGCCTAAGTCGGTCCCAGTATTTAGGCCCTTTAATTTGGACGGGGATTGGGTGGATCCGGTGGTTCCTTAACTGGGGGGCCCACTTTAATGTATATGTTTTGTATGCAAGCCGTCCATCCGTTTATCTAGATCATTTTAGGACAGAAGCCCAAAAATAAAGCAGATCCAAATTTCAAGTGGATCACACCAACGAAACAGTGGTAATTGAATGTCTATAGTTAAAAACTTCTTTGGCCACAAAAGTTTTGGACCAAGCTGATAAATGTTTTTTCCCCTTCATCCAGATCAAGGTGACCTTGTCAACAGGTTGGATGGCATAAAAAATAAAAAATAAAAAAAATAAAATAAAACATACGGTGGACCCTAGGAAGTTTTTAACGGTGGATGTTCAATCACCACTGTTTCCTGTTTTGTGGTCCACCTGATATTTGGATATGCTTCGTTTTTGGTTTTAGGTTCCAAAATAAGTTGGAAAAATGGATGGAAGGTGTGGATATATAAAAAAAATACATCAAAGTAGGCCCCACAGTCACTTTTCCACCGAGGATCCATGGATCTCGGCGGTTCCCAGGATCCACAGAATCCGCCGCGTTTAACTTCAGCACTTGCATTTACAAGGCCAATGCATGATGGTGTATGAGCTGGGCCCACTTGGCTAACGAAGGGATGATCTTTAGCGCCCAGTTGATGAGCCCTGTAGTGGATTAGTGCCTGGATAAATATCACACGGATTGGAAAATCTCATCCGTCTGCTTAATAACGTTCTAATAGACGGTTAAGAAAAATCATCGACCCCAGACACACGAAACGGTTGGCCAGTATGGACGTTTGGCTAGGGTACAATACGGCCTTAGGATTCGGTGCCCGTGGTGCCCATGGTTCAGTGTTCTGGACGATTATCCTGTTGTCCTATGTACTCCAATATGCCCAGAAAATATACTGGTTTCCTGACCCTTCGATCGTTGGCTATTTTCTGTTGAATGTGGGCCGTTGCCGTACAGAATCTTACTACAGGGTCGAATCACTGGATCATGGAATCCATATGCAAGGAAGCCTTTAGCATGAAGTTCCTGAGCTGGAAGCCTAGGTGGGGCCCACCGTGATGTTTGTGAGAAATCCACTCCGTCCATCCGTTTTTTGACCTCATTTTAATAATTGAGACTAAAATTGAGGAGTATACAAGACTAAAGTGGGCCGCGCTAAAGGAAAAGGTGGATAGGGAAATTCCTTCCGTTGAAACCTCGCTGGGTGAACAGTGATGTTTAAATCGCAACCATACCGTTCATAACGTCATTCCTACTGGGATGAACTGAAAAAACAGATATTAGCCTGACTCAAAAATTATATGGCCCCACGAATATTTCAACTGTGGAAGCTCAATCCTCACATTTGATCCGGCTCATTAATGGTCTCATGTCATAAAATGAGCTCACAGTACGGAAGGACGGGTAGATTTCTCACAAACATAACGATAGGCCCCACCTAGGCACTCAGTGAACGAACTTCTCCACGGAAGCCTGCTAAAATTTTCCTGATGAGTGGGACCCACAAGTCTTCTCCTCAGCCGTTTAGCTAAGGATGGCTGGGTTGGGTGGGCCTGCAGGCCTAGTCCCCTGTCGTCAGGTAAACGTGGGTTTGGGCCTACCAAGATCCGACCTACTCGTATACGTTGTCAACGGGCTAGGACGCATGACCCGGCCCAAACCCGACCCGACTTAAAAACCTTCCCAAATAATAGAAGCCAATAATATATTCGTATATACGATGTGGGGCGCGATTGAGTGGTACGGGTACACCACCTTAAGCTACGGTGGTAGTGGGCTGATGTGGGTCCCGCGATGCATGCACGAAATCCAATCCATCCATCAGATGCTCAGCGCATACTACTCTCGAATGCCGAAAATCAGGTTAATTCCTGAAACAGGTGGGCCACAACATGGGTTAAAAGTTTGGAGGGAATGCTCACCCTTGATTTGTGTGGAGAGCCCACCATGTTGTATATATGGAATCTAGGCCGTTCAGACCCTTCGTCTTGCCAAGGGATCGGACCAAAACTCAGGTTGTTCTTCAATTCAGGTGGGCCACCTTTCAAATCAAGGGTGGACGTCCTCTCTGACACTATTCCCTGTGTTGTTGGATCACTAAGTGTTGGATTGGGATGATTTTTGCCATTTGAGGGTAACGTGAGATGGCGTGTCTGGTAGATGGGTTGGATGGCCTGAATACATCAGGGATGAGTTTAGATGGGTCGGGTCAGAACTTACAAGTAAAAAAGAATAACCATCTTTAAGATGAACTATAGGTTAACTTGTGCATAGGATGTAAATTGTATCCCCGAACATTGATCCAAACGGTCAATCTCATGGGTCCCACCACTAATGGGAATGCCCAATGAGAGAACGTGGCCACCAAATCTGTGGCCTTTCTCATGGACCGATGCCACTTTAGAATCTTTGTAACACTTGGAATTTTAGGAGTAAATTATAAAATCGATTTATGATATTTTGGATGTCACTGGTACTTTGCGGAAGAATGAATTAACTGTACTTTTAACATGATATTTGAACAATCTTAAAACTAAGCTAAATAATTAAGTATACTTTAAAATAAATGTATCTAGAACAAAATAACAATCCAAAATATAAAATATACATCCATCCAGAGTATATGGTCTACAACTGTGGTTCAATATATAGTTCCAAAATAAATAGAAAATGTGTCATAATCATAATATATCCAACAAAAAGAATATCTACCAAGTTCAGCCATAGGGTGAGTTGGCTATAACTGCGTGCCATAAGTAAAAGAAAAATAAACTACCTAACCTTACTTCACACGTTCAAAGCCCTAAGTAGGCAAATAAAAATAGAATGTAGATAGGGAAGAAGAATCACATATGTTAATGCCAAAATCTGGTCAGCCCTCCTTCCACGTCGACCACCACGTATAATCCCTATAACCTGCATCAGGAAAGCAGACAAAGGTGACCCTGGCTAAGCCGGGAGACCCTCCGATGCCTAAGTCAGGATAAGGGAATCAGGGTGTGAGTAGAGAGTATAGGAGAGCTCGATTTTTTGTACCTGTAGATATGGCGATGCGTACTATTTATACCTGCCTATGAGGCGGTCTGACTCCGATAATCTCGACACGATCAAAGGGATTTTAGGATCATGGAGATATTGCCCGCAATCTACTGATCGCGCAGCGTATCTGGTGGATCGTGCGCTCCTGCGAGCGAAGTTACCGGCTACGTCTCGATATGGCAGTTTCCATATTGAACAAGTGGGATGTTCCACCATGGTTGGCAGGGCTGACTTCAATAAGCGGTGTGGTTAAGGCGTCTGAAGTCATCCGATCGGAGTATGATTCCGAGTCGCGCACTAACCGTGTCGTCTGCTCGGATGGATCACGTCCCGAAGCAGGTCAGATGGATCATGCCTCGGCTCGGACGGGCGCTTGGGGCAGTGTTGTATCGTGAGCTCGAATTTCCTATAACAGAAGCCCCCTACTCTTCGAGCTTGCTCGCGGGCTCGGAGAGTACTTAGGCAGGAAATCTCCCACCCTCATCGTAATGATGGCAGATATTGAATCACGCGTGTGCTCGTCACTTCGGTTAACGCGTGGCGACGGTTACGATCCCGCATCCCTTCTCAGCCTGTGAGAAGCCGCCACGTAGACCTGAGAAGGCGTGCCCATAATGCTCCGACTGCTGTGGCGCTGCTTCACGTATCAAGGCGCACTGCCCGATGTCAGGCGCCGTACCGACGGTTCGGTACGCGTCCAATGCGGTGTTGCCATGTGTGCTCAGAGATAGGCTCGTGCCGATTCGGCTGCTGCCATTAAGGTTTGCCATCAATGCGGAAATCGTTCGCAGCCTATATAAGGGCGCCACAGACCTTCGCATAGCAGTTTACATTCCGTTTCATAAGAGCATACCGGAGAGGCGATTTTCGACGAGAGACGATTCCAGCCGACTTCGAAGTTTCCGTCAGTAGGCGATTTTCGGCAACCACCCGGTGAGTCTCGCTGACCTTTGCTCTTTTTTCTACCATGTCTTTCGATCTGGAAATGGTCCGTGGATACGGTGATGATTCCGAGCCGGGGACTACTGAAAGCGAGAGTGGGTCATCCAAAGGCCCTTTCGAGAACACTTTACCGTATCCCCCACCTTTGAAGCAAAAAATATTAGCTTCTAAGACCAAGCAGCCCAGTAAGAAGACAACCTCCCGACCCCGTCGAGTAGAGACAGCTACCG
The DNA here is from genome assembly GCA_037074715.1 of Magnolia kwangsiensis. NCBI lineage: Eukaryota > Viridiplantae > Streptophyta > Magnoliopsida > Magnoliales > Magnoliaceae > Magnolia > Magnolia kwangsiensis. The sequence goes on from CM073571.1 coordinate 171,797,069, forward strand.
CCACTGAGATGCCTGCGAATCTTCGTACTGCAAAGGTAGTCCCCGGGGGTTCTGTCATGTCAGAATCCCAAATGGAGTGGATCCGCTCGGAGTTCCAGATCCCAGACTCCGTTCAGATAAGGGCTCTCGGTCCCTTGGACGTTGCCGGCGCTCCAGCTAAGGGAGAGGTGGCCATCTTCCTATGCACACTGCAGTGCGAGGTTCGACTACCACTACTTCCCTTCATCCGGAAGGTAGCGACCTACCTGGAGTTGGCCCCTGGACAGTTCGCTCCGAATGCATGGAGGGTGATGATCTCAGCTTACATAATTTAGAAGCAAGTTGGGAACCCCGAGCTGACCCCAGAGGAGCTGCTGAGCCTGTACATAGTCAAGCATAATAGCAACGACCCATGGTACTATTTTCTGACTCGGGGGAGCAAAGGGTCGGGGTTGGTAATGCACCTGCCATCTTCCAACAAAGACTGAAAGAACAGGTAGTTCTGGGCGGCAGGTGATTGGGAGGCATCGGCGGCTGAGTTCAGGACCCCAACTGCCCGGGTTCCGACTCATTTTACAAAGTCAGGTCGGACTTCATTTTGCATCCGAGTTATTACTTTGATTTTTACTTCAATCGAAGTAACATTTCCTCCTTTTGCAGTTTTTGAAAAGGGGTTGCCGCTCCTCGACTCGGACCAGAAAAATCAGGTTGCAAAGGCAAGGGCGCGGTAGAGTCGCTTCGCTCCTGGGCCGATCTGATCACTGCAACCAACCTCCACTGGTCTGGGGTTTACAAATCCCAGCCTCTGCTTTCATCCCTTAGTAAGTTGCATTGATCTTTTCGATGAGCTTTTTTTTTGTTATTTAGTAGTTGACATGAAATTTTTTTTTTTTGCAGGTATGACCGAGGCGTACGGGGCTCAGAAGAGGAAAGCAGCTCCGACGGCGGCGGAGTTGCTCAAAGAAGCCCCCCGAGTGAAAATCACTCGGAAGAAGCCGGCCCTCCCCCACGTGGGGGAATCTTCTGCTGCACCAACTCCATCAGCCCCAACCGTGGGAAAATCTTCTGCTGCACCAACTCCATCAGCCCTAACACTGAAGCCAGTTGGCTCGTCCTCCGTACCACCTGTAAGACCCGTATCTTGGTCCGTACCTTTCCGTACACTTCCGCGGTCGTACCGGTCGAATTTCGGCAACTTTCGACCCTTAAACAATATCGACGCGCGACCTGGATTCATGTACCGACAACCCGAGTCGACTCAACCCGAGACCTATACCATAGCGACCGCGCCGTCGTTGCGGTTCCGATACCGCGACTCGTGCGCCAAGGCGATACCCTGATCAAGAGATATGAGCCAACGTTCGGTGCGAGAAAACGCCGCGCGTTGCGAAAACCAAGAGAATCTCAACGATGTGTCACATCAATCACATCAATCCCATCAATCAATCACCCATCAACCCATCACATGTCAAGTACACATCACCTCCATCCCTTTTCCCAAGCAACCACAAAAGTCTCCACATCCCATACCTCTCTTACACAAAAAGCCACAAAAGTCTTCTTAACCCATACTTCTCTTACACAAAAGCCACAAAAGTCAAATTTTTCTTACACAACCATCACTCACCCATCCATCCATCACTCTCTCTCTCTCCCTTTACATCACTCTCTCTCTTACTCTCCCTCATTCCAAAAATATCCAAGCAACAAAAATTGCAAGGAGCTCCCACGTATGAGAATTTCCAACCTCCCTCTAAGCTTCAAGTGGCCCACCTTCCTACCCCAAAATCCCCCATCTCAACCCTCCATCCTTCATCTTAGCCATTGAAGTTGAAGATAAGGTGCCAAGGAACCCCTAGGAGCGAGAAGATCGGACGGTGGGTGCTTCCATAGGGTAGTTTTTATTATTTTTTTTATGGTGGACCAAGTGAGTCCCACCGATCAATGGTGTGGATCTCACTTGGGACCCCAAAATGTGGCCGATGGACCACTTGGATCATCATGATCGTTCCATGATGGGGCCATTCTCCATGGACCCCACCATGATGGTTATTTTCATTGCAAAAAGGTCATCTAGACCGTCCATAACGGTGGAGAATGGATCTCCACCGTTGATTTCTAATTTTGATGGTCCCATGATCAAAGGGGTCCATTTGTTGTATATTTCATTGCAAGGGAGGGCCCATAAGGACGGGGACCCTCCATCACAAGCCGTGTCCCACTCTCCATTCTCTCTCTCTTTTATTGCTTTTATTTCATTTTATTTTATTTTATTTTATTTTATTTTTGCTAGAGGTGTGTGGCCCACTTGAATGGATCCCACCTTAATATTTATTCTATCCAAATTTTATTCAAGTGGGGCCCACCTTAGACGTTGTACTGGGGTCACCCATCAATGGTGGTCCACTCCATCAAGGCAAAAAAAAAAAAAGGAGAAGAAGAAAAATCGTCCAGCGTCTCACGCTGGACGTTTCAGAAAAAGAGAACCAAAAAGGGAGTTGGTGGGCTGTTTTCTTTGTAGGCCCCACCTTGATGTATTTGTCCCATCCAGGCCGTCCATCCTCTCTCCCTCATCATTTTAAGCGTTGAGCCAAAGTATGGGTTCAATCCGGTGATCATGCGGGCCATGCCAGAGAAAATGATGCTTTTACCCTTCTAAGACTTTTAGGGCCCATTTTGTCGTCTCTACACGCCAATTAAATGTCAACCCTTGGATTTTCACGGCATGTTGGGGCCCTAGAATTCATTGGGCGGAGTGGATCATCTGTGTGTGGGCCCCACATTTGAGTTTTTCAAAAAAAAAAAAAAAAAAAAAAGAAGAAAGGTGGCAGCGCTGCTGCCACCGTCTGAAGCAGCAGATGCTGCCTGCGCAGCGGAAGCGGACGGACGTAAGGGGCCCCACGGCCCTGCGTGTGGGCCCCACCATGATGTTTATTTGTCATCCGGCCTATTTATGAGGTGGGCCACTCCAGTGGTGGCCCCCCCCCTTCCAAAAATGAGTCAGATCCAAAACTCAGGCGGCCCACACCACTTAAAACAGTGTGAATTAAAATCTACCGTTGAAAAATTTCTGGGGCCCACAGAAGTGTTGGATCAAGCTGAAATTTTGTGTTTTCCCTTCATCCAGGTTGAGTGACCTTATGAACGGGTTGGATTTCAAATAAACATCACGGTGGGCCACATACATGGGACCCATAGTGATTTATGTATTTTATTCACACCGTCCACGGTCCGTGGACGGTGATGCCCACGGTGATCCTTGCTGAATCCACACCGTCCCCACTGAACGGTGGGGCCCACATATATATGTTATTATATTATATATATATCACATATATATATTATTATATTATATATATATTACATATAATATTGTATATATTACATATATTATATTATATGTAGTTATATATATTATATAATATATATATGATTGTACGCCTTCATGTGGGTCCCACCATCGTCATAGGCGGTGCATCCAGACCGTCCATCCACTTGGAAAGGATCATGTTAGGCCTATGGGCTAGGCCCATTGGAATTTCAAAAGGGGCATGGGCTAGGCCCATTTGGTTTTGTGAAATGCTTATGGGCTGGGCCCATTGGGTTCATTTTAGGCCTAGAGACTAGGCCCATTTGATGTACTTCAAGACCCATGTAATTGGACCCCTTTTTGTTGAAATCTAAAGTCCATGGAAGTAAACCATTTGATATATTGTAAGGTCCATGGGACTGAACCCATTCGATTGTAAAAGGGTCCATAGGATTAGGCCCACTTTGATATGTATGCAAACTCATGGATTAGGCCCATTTGACTCATATAAGGCCTCTGGGTTGAGGCCCATTGGATACACATTTGGGGGTCCAATTAGTGTGGCCCATTTGATACATATTAGATTCATGTAACTAGGTCCAATTGGTGCAATCCAAGGCCCACGGGTTTACGCCATTGCAATGCACTTAAGGCCCATTGGTTTGGCCCATTTATGTGGCCCATCTGATGAATAAGAGCCCATAGACTATGGCCCATTTGATATATATATATATAAGGTCCAATGGGGACAACCTACGGTCCATTGATATGAGTAAATTCATTTTAGACTAAGTACTAAGGTTTATGAAGATCGTACCTGTGATGCAATGTTGGTTTGACGTCCACATTGCGAGTGTAATGTTGGTTGGATGTCCACATTACGACTCTCCTTAGGGCCCATTATTGGGCCATACTTATTGTGTATAGGCCGTCCAGGTCCATCTGCATCGTAAGATAATTCCTTTTATTATAACATGTTTAGTATAGTTTCATGGTCCATGATCATACGCATCATATGTATGCTTGATATGAGTAATGATTGATCATAGCATTTGCCTCCGGGCAGGTTGTTTATGGGCTCCCGGTTAGGCGGTGTTGCCCTACATGAGCGCACGATATGCGCAGGATTGGTTGCATGACTGGATAGCGTGATTCATGCATTCCGCATTTGTGTGACATGGTTATTATACGCCCTAGCGACATCGGGGCCGTAGCCTCCACAGACGTATCGTGGTTGGCAGGATTGGATACTGGAAATACTTGTTCTACATGGGGTACTATAGATATCCCTGGGTGAAAGTCCCTAAACCCTTATGGTACCAAGAGGTTGCTCCAACGTCTAGACCGAGTGGGTAGATGAGCGTTGAGTGCCGATTACCAGACGGTTACGCTCTCCACTGTGTCGTGGTCGGTTGGAAGGGGGTACGGCCTTACCCGCCCGAGTGTAGGGGGCAATGCTAGGCTGAGTTTGACCAGCTCGAGGAATGGGTCCGCTATCGACGAGTCGCGCCCGATATTGGCAGACGGATAGTGAGGTCTCTTCCACTTACCTTATTGCGCGCGATGTGGCGGCAATCTGGTTTAGAGTGTACTAGACCCCGGTGATATTCCATACTTTGAGCTGTACTGATATGTGGGCATTGATGAGTATCTGTATGCTTGAGTTGCATTGTACATTGCATGGCCTTGGGATGGCCGATACCATTCACGTCTTGCATTGCATAGCCTTGGTACGGCTCATGACGTTTTGGTTCCATCTGCATATTCCGCATTACTCTGACATTGCATTTATATTACTACCTTGCGCACACACTTTCACCACCCTCTAAGCTTTCTGTAAGCTTATGCACGACCGTTGCGTGCAGGTGACGTTGGACTGCAGCAGCGTTGAGGCAGGAGCGCGTTGCTGATCATTTTGGAGTTTTCTGTTATTTACCATTGTATTTCCCTTTATGCTCATTGTACTTGTAAAATTTTTGATCATAGTGGAAATGTAATGGAGTGCTTGGTTGTTGTCTGTGGGTTATGCCTTTGGTTATGCTTATTACGAAACAAACTGGTATTTAAAATCCTCCTCGTAGCATCCCAGGATCGGAACCTGGCGAATGGGAGCTAGGAGCCGAGAATGGGGTTCTACGGAGGCTGTCGGCGCCGGATTCGGCGATCGGGAATTTTGTGAGCCCGGTTCCCGAGTTTGGGGCGTGACACCACCAACTCCGGGCGCGCCCCGGCACCGTCGCGGTTCCCTCGGTAGTCTTGCGCCCAATGGTACGTCTTCCGCCTGGGCTCGTCCAGACGACTGTGGTCGGCACCCCTGTCATGCCGAGCACTGTTGCTCCTCGATCTCCCGCCGCCGTCGTTCCCCCCACAATGGAGGTGCCTGCCGCGGTCCCTGAGGCCCCTATCGCTGTGCCTTCCTCCTCCGAACGGGAGGAGGTTAATAAAATAGCTGATAATGCGCTTCTCCCCCCTTCGTTCGGAGGAGGCCAATAAAATAGCTGATAATGCGCTTCTCCCCCCCTCCCCCCCCCCCCCCCCCCCCCCGAGGTTGGGGGGAGGTCCGCACCGAGGGTCAAAACTCGGCCGGCAGTAGGGTAGGGGCCGAGGGGGCTGAGGCTTCGGCCCAGGCGAGAACGAGCAGCGGGAGGTTTGAGCCCAGTTATCATATGGCTTGCTTGGCTCCGTGGGCTGTCAAGCATGCTAAGGAGGAGGATATCGCTCAGACTCTTGAGCGGTCGGAGGGCGGCTTCTTGAACTACTTCGCCTCCGTGTGCTACATGGTATGTCTCCAAGAAGACCCTCTTTTTTTTTTCTTTTGTTGTTATGCACTGTAGATTCTGATATTTATTTTCTGTTCAGGTCGTCCCGATGCTGCTTCCATTTGTCAGAGAGTGCGGGAGCGCAAGGAGACGAAGGCAGAGTTGGAGGCCCTACAGGCTGAGGCAGCGGCCATGAAGGCCGAGCAGACCAGACTGTGCCAACAGCTCGTGCCAACAGCTCGCAGGTGAGAGGGCTAAGGTTAGGCGGCTGAAAGGTGTTATCATTGGCTTGGAGGCCAGGGAGCTGCAGCTGCAGGACAAGGCAGATGACTTCAAGAAGACTGGCGATGCGGCGACCGTTGAGCTGACCCATGTCAGGGCCCACACGAACTCCTTAGCCATGGAGACCGCTCGGCTCGGGGAAGCTCTGAACCGCACCAAGGCCAAGGCGACTGATGAACGGACACGAGCCGTGAATCAAGCCGTGGAAGCCCAGTGAGTGAAGGATGAGGCTTCTTTGGCCGCAGCGGTTGCTGCTGCTGTCGAAAGCTTCAAGACTTCAAAGGAGAGGGACGCTGAAGCTGCAACGTTCTATAATCGCGGCTTCGACGCTTGTCTTGAGGCAGTCCTGGATTTATACCCAGACCTTGACCTAGATTCCCTCCTGCCTAACGACTTTGAGGATGCCCCAGTCGAAGTCGTTCGTTCGGATCCAGCTCCTGACGCCCAAGCTCCTGATGCCCAAGCTCCTCCTCCGGCCTGAAGATTATCATTTTGCTTGTTTTTTTTTTTTTGAAACTATCAATGTACTTTCAACCATGTACTTTTGTCCCTCCGAGGGGATTTAATGAAGAACATTCTTTTTACATTGTCTATTTATATGTCGAGATGGTTTCTTTATGGGTTTAGTCAGCTTCCATTTAGTTAGTTTTTAGGGTCGGTTGTCTGAGCCTTCTCGGCCTAAGTTTTAGTTGAGTCCGATCTCTTTGGATGCCTATCTCGTCGCCTTTGTTTTGTTGTATGCCGAGCCGAACACTTAACCGGAGGGTCGAGTTATTATTAGGCTTTTTCCCTTGGAGGGGTGCCTTATCGATCTTTCGTTAGGTTAGGTTCTGATTCCTTAAGGGATCGGACCATTTATTAGGCTTTTTTCCCTTGGAGGGATGCCTTGTCGATATTTTATTAAGAGCCTTAAAGGCCAGTCGCTCGGAGGCATACATTTTATTATGAGCCTTAAAGGTTATTTCCTCACGGGTAGTAGATCTTCAAGTGCTCGGCGTTCCAAGGATGAGGGAGATGACGGCCTTCGAGGTCTTCCAGGTGGTACGAGCCCGGTTTGGAAGATCTAACCACACGATATGGACCTTCCCAATTGGGTCCGAGCGCTCATACCCCTGGCTCGGCCATGTTCTGGAAAATCTACCGGAGGACTAAGTCCCCTGGTCGGAAGCGTCTGACTTTGACTTTGGAATTATAGAAGCGCCCAACCTGTTGGTGTCGAGCCTCTGTTCGGAGCTTGAAAATTTCTCTGAGTTTTTCGAGCAAATCCAAATTAGTCGTCATCTGCTCGGAGTTCTGACTTTCTTCGAAACCCTTAACCCGTGCCGTAGGGAGTCCGATTTCCACCGGCACCATTGCCTCCGAGCCGTAGGATAACGAAAATGAGGTTTTGCCCGTCGAAGTCTGGGCTGTAGTCCTGTAGGCCCAGAGGACGAAGGGGAGCTCTTCGGCCCAATTTTCTTTTGCTTTTTCCAACCTCATCTTGAGATGGTGTTTGATAATCTTGTTGACCGCCTCTACCTGTCCGTTCGACTGTGGGTGCCAAGGTGATGAGTAGGCGTTCACAATGCCAAACCCTTGACACATTCTGCGAAACTTATCATTGTCGAATTGGAGGCCGTTATCAGAAACGATGTTTCTCGGAATCCCAAACCCGCAGATGATATTTTTTCACACAAAATCGATTACTTTCTGCTCGGTGATCTTTGTAACTGACTCGGCCTCGGCCCACTTGGTGAAGTAGTCAACCACGACTATAGCGAACTTGACCTGTCCCTTCCCAGTGGGCAAGGGACCGATGACGTCTATCTCCCATTGAGCAAATGGCCATGGCCCACTCATGGGGGTCAGTTCTTCTGCCAATTGCCTTGGCACAGCAGCAAAACGCTGGCACTTGTCGCACTTCCGAATAAAATCTTTGGAGTCTTGATTAAGGGTTGGCCAGAAATACCCTTGACGAAGTATCTTCATGGCCAACGCGCGACTCCTAGAATGGTTTCCGCAGATTTCCTCGTGAATCTCCCGAATCACGTACTCGGCTTCATCCGGTCGGAGACATGTAAGGTAAGGCTGAGAATGTCCTTTTTTGTACAGCACTCCATCCAATATGGTGTACTGAGCCGCTCGGACCCTAAGTCGCCTAGCCTCTAATTTATCCGAGGGGGCCTCACCGGTTGATAGGTAATTGAAAATCGGGTCCATCCAACTAGGAATGGACTGGACGGGGTTAACTTTCTCTGACTGGCTAATGCTTGGGTGTTCAATAAACTTGACCAGAACAAAGCGTGGGACCTTCCCCTCGTAGGCCGAGGCGAGCCTCGCTAGGGCATCGGCCCATGAGTTCTCGGCTCTGGGGATTTGCCGGATGGTGCAACTCCAAAACTTTCCAATCAATTTTCTCGCTTCTTCAAGGTAGGCGATCATTCTTGCTTCCTTAACTTCATACTCCGAGGAGATGTGGTTCACTACCAACTGTGAGTCACAGCGGACTTGCAGAGTTTGAACGCCTAGGCTCGTTGCCAACCTAAGCTCGGCTAACAGTGCCTCGTACTCGGCCTCGTTATTTAAAGCTTTAAACCCGAGCCTGATGGCGTATTAGATTGTTGTTGAATCAGGTGCAACCAGGACGACACCGGATCCAGCACCTTTAATGTTGGAAGATCCGTCAACATAAAGGACCCGCCCCGGATCCGACGCTGCTTCTTGATTGTTCAGCGGGACAGACGGTGTCATTTCAACTTCCTTTCTGACTTTCTCTTCATTCGAAGTTGTGAATTCGGCGATAAAGTCGACTACGGCTTGACCCTTGAGTGTTGTCCTGGGTCGAAATTGGATATCAAACTCTCCGAGTTCTACGGCCCATTTGGTCATCCGACCTGACACTTCGGGTCTCTGGAGGATCTGCCTCAGAGGAGAGTCTTTTAGCACAACTATGGAATGGGCTTGGAAATATGGCCGCAGTCTTCTGGCTGAGACGACGAGGCACAACACCAATTTCTCCAAAGACTGGTACCTTGTTTCGACTGGTACCATGGCTTTGCTTATATAATAGACGGGGTACTGCTTGCCTACGACTTCTCTGATCAGAGCCGAACTGACAGCTAAGGCCGAGACGGCGAGGTAAAGGAACAAAGGTTTCCCTTCTTCAGGATTGGTCAGTAGGGGTGGTGAACCCAAGTATTGTTTTAATTGCTGAAAGGCTTGCTCGCATTCCTGCATCCACTCCACCCTCTTGTGACCCTTCAGCTGCTGGAAGAAGGGAAGATATTTATCCGTAGCCCTAAATATGAAGCGTCCGAGAGCTTCGACTCTTCCCGTGAGACACTGTATTTCCTTGAGAGTCCGAGGCGAGTTCATGTCCAGGAGGGCTTTGATCTTTTCTGGGTTCGCCTCGATACCCCGCTGGCTGACCTAGAAGCCCAGGAATTTTCCTGACTCAACCCCGAACGCGCACTTGGCGGGGTTAAGCTTTATCTGGTATTCCCGGAGGACGTTGAATGTTTCTTCGAGATCAACAAGGTAGTCGGAGGCTTTGATACTCTTCACCAGCATGTCATCCACATACACCTCCATAGTGTGTCCGATCTGTTTGGCGAACATTTGATTCACCAGTTTCTGATACGTTGTCCCAGCATTTTTCAGGTCAAATGGCATGCCCGATAACAGTAGAGTCCCCTGTCCGTGACAAAGGTGGTCTTCTGCCTATCTGGGGGATGCATGGCGATCTGATTGTATCCGGAGTCAGCGTCCAGAAACGAGAGTAACTTGTGTCCGGCCGTGCTGTCCACCAATTGGTCGATCCGAGGTAACGGGAAGCTGTCTTTGGGACACGCCTTATTCAGATCGGAGTAGTCTACGCAGACCCGCCACTTCCCGTTTGACTTCCTGACGAGCACAACATTTGCTATCCAGTCAGGGTAGTATACTTCTTCTATGAAGCCCGCATCGAGCAGGACGGAGACCTCCTCGGCAATGGCTTCATATCGTCCGGCATCGAACGACCTTCTTTTTTGCTTAACTGGCCGGTGGTTTGGGTCCACGTTCAGCCTGTGAACTTGCACATCGGGTGAGATCCCCGACATATCTGCATGTGACCATGCGAAGACGTCTCGGTATTGTCTCAAGAAGGCCAATAAATCGTTCCTCCGCTCAGGATTCAGTGATGATCCGAACTAAACAGTTTCACTCGGATCTGATTCATCGAGCGGCACTCTTATCAGATCTTCGACTGAGGAACTTTCTTATGTCGATCCCCGAGGGTCCAAGGCATCCACTACGAGCGTTTGTTTGGCGGCCCCTTTCCTTACGGCTATCGCATAATACCTCCAGGCCTCGCGTTGGTCGCCTCGAAGATAAAAGATCCTACCTTCGGCTGGAAACTTCATCATCAGATGATAAGTTGAGACGATCGCCCTCATCGCATTGAGGGAGGGTCGGCCCAGAATCACGTTGTGGACTGATGGAACATTGACAACTAAAAAGTCAACGAAAAGCGTAACTTGATGTTGTCCTTCTCCCACTCTTAATGGGAGGGAGATGACTCCTTCGAAGATGACTCTCTCTCCGGTAAAGCCGTGTAAGGGAGTCTTCACAGGTCGGAGCTTGGACCGTAAAATTTCCATCTTCTCGAAAGCCTTAGAATACATGACGTCAGCCGAACTCCCAGTGTCGACCAAGATGCGGTACACTTTGTGATTGGCTATGGTTATAGTGACCACTAGCGCATCATCGTGCAGATGCTGGATCCCGCGTGCATCATCTTCTGTGAAGGTCAGGCTGCACGGAGCGACACGGAGTTCCTTACTTGGACGTTTCGTCAGGTGAATGTGGTGTTCCGACTCGGAGCTCCGGGAATGAGCTTTCTGTGACCTGTTCGAATCCCCTCCCCCAACTGAGCCCCCGAAGATGGTGCGAATTTCGGCGGGCTCCTCTGAGAGGTTGTTCGACTACTCTTGCGGTCGTTCTTCTCTTCGAACGGATTTCTCCTTTTTGGCATAACGACGTAGATGTCCTTTGCGGATGAGGGTCTCAATCTCGTCCTTTAGATCCACACAGTCGTCCGTGTTGTGACCATGGTCCCGGTGGAAGCGGCAGAATTTTTGCTTGTCCCTGTGATCTGGATCAGCCCTCATGCAAACTGGCCAATTGAGTAGCCTTTCTCCTCGGATGTCTAGCAGGATCTGCTCGGTGGATGTATTGAGCGGAGTGTAGGAACGGAATTTTCCTTCAGGCCTACGGTTCGGACGACGATCGGGAGAAGCATGGTCATTCGTCCCTTTGCTAGCCGGCTGAGAGTCTTCTTTCCGGGGTCTCTTCCCCTTGTTCATCGAGTCAAACACCTGTGTACCCTTTCGGGCATTGGTGAACTCCTCTGCGTTAGTGTACTTCTGAGCTTTCTCCATGAAGTCCGCTAGTGTCTTCGGTAGATTCTTCCCGATGGAGAAGGTAAACTTTCCTTCTTTCAGTCCGCTCAGAATGGCGACGAGGGCTATCTTATCATCGTAGTCTTCGACATGCAATGCTTCTTCGTTAAAGCGGGTGATGTAATCCTTCAACGACTCCTTCGGGGTCTGCTTAATAGTGAGCAGGTGGGTGTTGGGCTTCCGACTTCTCTTACCGCTTATGAATTGTGTGAGGAATAGTTGACTCAGTTCCGCAAATGAGCCTACGGAATTTGATTTCAGCTGGCGATACCAAATTCGAGCGAATTCGGTGAGGGTGATAGAGAACCCTCTATACATCATCGCATCCGTTGTAGTCTGGATCTGCATCCATGATCTGTAGGACTCCAAGTGTTCTGATGGGTCCCCAGATCCTGAATACTGGATGACGGGAGGCATCCGAAACCTCTGCGGCATCACTTCAGCCATGATGGCCGAGGTGAAGGGAGGCTCAGTCTCTTCCATCATCGCCTGGATCGTGGTCGGAACTGTCGATTGTTCTTGCTTTTTCTCCAATATCAGGAACTTATCCTTCAGTTCCGCAAAGCGCGCTTCCCAGGGATCCTTATTTTAAGCGACGACCTCTAGCGCATGTTCCACCTACGACATTTCTCTCTCTCTCCTTTGTTCCAGTTGATGACGAAAATCCGAGGGTGGTAGGACAAATGTTGCTGAATGAACGGTCTTCAGAGCCCGAGTAGTGGGCTTCCGCGCGAATACCTCCGCACGTGCCGTAGAAAGATTTTGACCCGAATACGGTACCCCCGAGTGTTGGGGGGCTTCGGGCCTCACACTCCTCAATACGGAGAGAGTTTTCATGAACAGCCCTATTGGCTCGAGGACGGGTTGTTCTTGAGCAGGGCATGGCTCTGGCTCTCTCTGTTTCATTCTATTTATCTCGTCGCGCAGGACCTGGATCTCGTTCTGCATGGTGCGATACTTACTCGACCGATTACGCGAACACTGGGAAGGCCCTGGTGCGGAGTCGGCATGAAGCGATGATGATGACCGAGTCTGGTCATTGGGTTGCGACTGCACCGCTGCAGTTTTCTTCTTCTTTGTCATTGCTTGGGAAAATGAGAACCTGACTTCTAGTTTCAGGTTCCCACAGACGGCGCTAAAAAATGTTGATGCCAAAATCCGGTCGGCCCTCCCTCCACGTCGACCACCACGTATAATTTCTGGAACCTGCACCAGAAAAGCAGACAAAGGTGACCCTGGCTAAGCCGGGGGACCCTCCGATGCCTAAGTCAAGACAAGGGAATCAGGGTCTGAGTAGAGAGTAGAGGAGAGCTCGATTTTTTGTACCTGTAGATATGGCGATGCGTACTATTTATACCTGCATATGAGGTGGTCTGAGTCCGATAATCTCGGCACGATCAGAGGGATTCTAGGATCATGGAAATATTGCCCGCAATCTACTGATCGCGCAGCGTATCTGGTGGATCGTGTGCTCCTGCGAGCGAAGTTACCGGCCACATCTCGATATGGCAGTTTCCATATTGAACGAGTGGGATATGCACGTCGGAGAGTCTGCTCGGCTCGGCTTATCTAAGGATACCACCAGTCCGATCCGCCTGGTCGGCTCAGTTGGTTCCACCATGGTTGGTAGGGCTGACTTCAATAAGCAGTGTGATTAAGGCGTCGGAAGTCATCCGATCGGAGTATGATTCCGAGTCGCGCACCAACCGTGTCGTCTGCTCGGATGGATCACGTCCCGAAGCAGGTCAGATGGATCATGCCTCGGCTCGGACGGGAGCTTGGGGCAGTGTTGTACCGTGAGCTCGGATTTCCCATAACAACATAGATAAAATAAAAAATTGAGTGAGTGTTGTTGACGTTCTTGAAATGTGTAGAGTGAATTGAATATAGATTTGATACGTGAGAAAGAAAATGAGAGTCTAAACACCATTTTTCTGTAAAAGAGATAATTGGATATCCCTGATTCTAACCTTACTCTCATATCTTTAGCGGCGTCTTTGATTGAAAATCGTATTCTGATTTGGACAAAGTTTCGATGTAGTCGGGACCTTGTGCAAGCATTATACGTGCACCATATACACCAAAAACCCTATAATAACCCTGCATGGCTTATTCGATCTCTACCTCATTACTCTCTTAACCGCCCTTTGCTTGTGGTTTCTTTGCCTCAAGCGTTCACTGTGGTGCAATTTAAATAGACTTATGTAGGCAACCATAGAAGGGTTGACGGTTAGGTAAAGAGGGCCTGTGGCCAAGGGGTAACTATTTTGAATAGGCTGTCATTGAAGGGTTGTTTGTAGGTTATAGGCTTATTTTTTCCCTTCTATCGACTTTGACAGACAGGTAAATGACTCTTTTGGATAGGTAGCCCTAAATGGATCTTCTATTAGTTTCGTTCTTTTTTACATATTAGTTTTGTTCTTTCACGATCTATTTTTCACCAAATTTGGTACCGGCCAATTGAATTCGGTGGTTGTCTTTGAGAGCCACCGAGGAATCTTTCGACTTTATTTTTTGAATTTTCTTACCTTAGGAGTCTTAATGTGGCTTGCTTGAGCCTGCACAGGGCCGAGGTTTCTTGGTATTTTGGATGGTTAGCCAATGTCTAAATTTATTAAGTTGCGGTCTCACCAATCTAGTCTGTTAATCATTTATGAGTTGGGGCAAAGAACCTTTTCTAACTGATACACCAAGATTTTTAAGGCCTAGGATTGGTTGGAGATGATTTTATCGGATTGGTTCATTTTTTGAGTCTTCAAAAGATCCAGGCGATTTGATCAAGATTGGATTAGTTGGGCCTCTAATTTGTTGTTCTAGTCCGTTGGTCCTTTTTATGACCCGTTAAAAATGTATTTTGTCTGACTTGCATGATTTTTCAATGGGTCTCGTTTTTCCTGGAGATAATTTAATAGGAGCCTGGCAAAAAGTCAAAGAGTAATTTATTTTTATTTTGCGTGAGGTGTCTATACTGTGAAGGAGGCATTTATAGGCTTGTGGGGCTCTATTTTCCTAGTTTATAGAGGCAGTTGATTTTTTGGGACCTGTATGCCTATATTAGTAGTTGATGACGAAGTGATCTTTATGCATTGAGAAATAATACCTTTGGGTGGCCCTCTCCGTAGTCATAGTAAGATGTCATCAGTCTACGTAGGCTAAATGATGGTTACTTGAAATGACATAATTATAGCCTTGGATGCGTGAAGGCTTGTTTTGGCTAAGTACAGAAAATCAGGTGTTGACAAGCATAGGCTCATCACGAAATTAATGACATAATGCATAACTCATCCCATCCCTAGTCCCTCATCTAAGACTAAGCGCACACAACCTTGAGACCAACTACATTCATGACCTAATTTTTTGCGTTAGCGCGCAAGCATACTCAATGGTCATCCAACGCCTTGCTATTTATATGGCTATTTGATGCCATCACCTCTCATAGATAGACTATGATGCTAACCCTAGCTATATGGAATGCTTGATACCCACGGATTATGGGAAACATCTGACACTCTAATGGCTAAAGAGACACCATGATGCCCTCAAATAATCTTAATTAACAAATAAACATTTTATTATCAACGCTCAGGTAGGCCAAAGAGTAGGTAACCACATTGGAAGGAATGCCCACCCTTAACTTGCACTAGGGCCACATAAATTATGAGACCACCTAATATTTGGACTGACCATTCACCACTACCAGATGCATAGGCTTCGTGACCTGGATTCAACATACACAACATAGTACAGGCCTTACACAAATCAACACTGAGTGTCTCCTTTTAATTTGGGGTCGGTGCGATTTTTGAGCCCCGAGTACATCTGATGGATGGGTTGAATGTTTTGCTAACATTATTTAGAAAAACTGTCGATGTAGTATACTAAGGAGAAGATTTTGAAGATGAAACTATTAAATCTACCCGGTTCAAGGGTTAACTTGAATAGCCAATATCTCAAGATAGATTTGCTCCTATTTATATTCCAACGAGTACAAAAGGAAGATGATAAATTATCTCAAGATTTGAAATCATAAATCCTTATTTCAACGCAAAAACTTGAACTTCAAAGTATTGGTCGGATCTCCAGTTTTAACACTAATATGCCTCACAAAATGTTACTAGGAAAAATAATTACAAAGGAGTATAGATTTGAGAGCACTGGACTGTGAATGGCTTGATCTAGGATTGAGTGTTGTTTTTCTAGATAAGGTATCCATAATATATAAAAATTGAAGGGACATGATGCCCTTCTTAGAGGGACACTTTTGTGCCTCTTCAGGAAATCTATACCCGTTCACAACAATAATCAGTCTTCTATGAATGAACATGACTCTGCCTTATGACAGTTATTTCTGTTACTTTTGGACAAATGCAATTATTTAACAATATAAAATTATTACCACATGTGATACAGATCCTAGTCAAAACAATTGTACATTAACGTCTCACCTCTTACTAGACCTGGGTTCACTCTTAATTGCACCATGGCTTAGATGAGTTCAAGCCCAGTGTGGAAAAAGAAAATAAAGCTCATTGTAAATTGTGCCTAATAAAGCACTTGGTGGTATGAAAGTTTCCACATATATATATATATATATATATATATATATATATATATATATATATATATATATATATATATATATATATATGGAAATGGTTCTATGCGGCCAACTTCATAGGAAGTTGAGTTGTGTGGGCCCCACCATGATGTGTGTCGAACATCTACCCCATCAGTCACATGTACCATTCCATGATAGGCTTCGGGCTTAAAAATCAAGTCAAACTATGACTTGTGTGGGCCACACCACATGCAAAAGTTGAGAGGGGTTACCCTCCCATTAAAACATTGATAATCATTTGTTGGGCCCACCGAGATGTGGTTCACAAATCCAGCCCATCCATTATTTGTGTCCCACTTGGATGAGTGATCAGACCAAGTTTCAAATGCATTGAAGTTTCAGGTGGGCTCCACCAAGTGCTTTTATATGTTTAGGCATGTCTTTACATGATTTTATATGATATAGCGCACCTAAGTTCCATTTATGGCTGATTTTTTAGATATCCCATAATTTAAAGGGGACCCATCAAATGCACGGTGTTGGCGTTAGACACACATCATGGTGGGGCCCACACAGCTCAACCTCATGGGAAGTTCCCATGAGGTCGACTGCATAGAACCATTTCCAATACACACACACACTTTTAAAATTTATTTTTATAATAAAAACACATACATCTCTTGTGCCCCTCATCTTTTGGCACCACATTAGCTTATAGCTAGAGATGTACACAAACTGAGCTAGCTTGACTCGACTCGAAAAAGCTCGATTTGACTCGGTTTGAAGTTGAGTTCGGGCTGAGTTGAGCTGATTTTTTTAGCTTGAAAATGAATTTGAGCCGAGTATGAGCTGGCCCAGCTCGACTCGACTTGGATCGAACTCAGATCAAACTAGTTTGGTGATGCGGTTACTTTGATGTTAATGTTGCTCACCAAGTGTTTGATGAAATGACTTTAAGAAGTGTGGTGGGTGACAAGGAAGGTATGTATATGAAACCAACACTCTTTTTTTCTTAATGTTTATGTTGCTTAGAAGGTGTTTGATAAAATATTTGTAAAACCATTGCGGTTGTCTCAAATACAGTGAGATTTTAAAGGTGCAACCTAGGTGTTTGTGCAAATACTACAATGACGAACTCAGCTTGAACTGGCCCAAGCTGCTGACGGAATTGAGCCGAGCTGGCCAGTCAAGCTTGAGAACCAAGCCGAGCCGAGTTGGAGCTTAGGTCGGAGCTTAGGTCAGCTAGTGGCCGAGCCGAGTTGAGCTGAGGCCAGCTCGACTCGGTTGGACTCCATGTACACCCCTACTTACAGCTTATGGTGGTTATTAACACATTGGAGGGCACCCCCCCGGATTTTGTATTGGCCTCGTTGTTTACTTTAGAGTGACTCATGTGATGGAACAGGTTGGATGTTGTGGAAACATACATCCAACATCTACGGTTGTCAATGGGCTGGGCCAAGTTGTGTCCAAGCTGACTCGCATTATTTTTCTCAATCCCAAACCCAGCCTGGTCATAACGGGCCAAATAGTCTAGCCCAAGCCCAGCTCGTAATTGTTATATGAGGCTTGACTTGATCCCAGCCCAAGACGATGAGGCTCTTACCACTCCCAGCTTTTAGAAGGGAGCCGATTAGGTGTGGCCCACCTTGATGTATTTATTCTACATCCACATCGTCCATCAGTTTTTCCATATCATTTTAGGGCATGAGCTGAAAACTAAATCAGATCTAAATCTCAAGTGGACCATACCATAGGAAAATGTGTTGACTTACCATTAAAAACTTCCAATGGACTGTTTTGGATATATACACACACACACACCTTTAGTTCGGTTTTTTGTGACATTATCAAAAGGTTTGATGGCAATAAACATTAGGGTGGGCCCTGGAACATTTTTAATGGTTGGACATTCAACCAAATTTGTTACTTATGCTATGGTCTACCTTAGATTTTTATCATTTCATTTTTTGGGCTTAAGCCCTAAAATGATCCGTCACCACATATGGATAGTGTGGATGTAGAATAAATTCGTCAAGGTGGGCCCCACAGTTAGGCGATGCACCTAATCTTGCTGTAAAGTTTTTTCAAAAAAAAAAACAAAGCCAAGGCAAACCCTTAATTTTTGTGGCCCACTATGATATGTATGTAAGATTTACTCTTACCATTTGATGTGTAATCCTAGGTTAGGCCTTGGATGAAAAAATTCTAACTAACCTGTGATTCAGGTGGACCATACCAAAGGAAACAGTTGTAAGAGAGACCTCCACCCTTGATTATTACAGGGATCACCATGATGATCAGATAAAATCCACTCTAATC
This sequence comes from Magnolia kwangsiensis, assembly GCA_037074715.1. Taxonomy (NCBI): domain Eukaryota; kingdom Viridiplantae; phylum Streptophyta; class Magnoliopsida; order Magnoliales; family Magnoliaceae; genus Magnolia; species Magnolia kwangsiensis. Next base: position 171,815,699 of record CM073571.1, read on the forward strand.
ATTAGATGCCACACTACTATTTAGTCATAGGGCCTAAAAATCATGTCCAACCATTATTCAGGTGGGCCACACTAAGAGAAACTGTGAGGGTGAGCATAGTCTTTTATACTATTTCAAATCGAGGGGCCCACTTGAATCCCTGCTAGGGCATCTTTTTGGGCTAAAAGCCTGTCAAGGTGTCTTTTTATGGTTGGGGTGGATTTCACATTAAAGCCAAGCTGAAGCCTACCCAACCTCCGACCCACTTTCTCAAAAATAACACAAAAATGTCTCCTCAGGATGCCTACCCTTGTTGCTCTTTGTGGCTTGTGTTATTTATTTTTTAGGGGACTTGCCATGCTGTTTATGTGAGATCCACTGCAACCATTAGATGTGTAATCCTATGTAATGCCTTAGGTTTAAAAAAAGCCTAGGATGACCTGTGAATTAGGTGGGCCACACCAAGTAAAATAGTTGGGAGAGAGACATCCCCTAATCATTAAAATTCACTCAAACCATAAGATACCACACCAAAACTTAGGCCTAACGCCCAAGCATGAATCCTATCTAATATTCAGGTGGGCCACAAAGAGGGAAACAGTTTAGAGGGTGATTGTTGCCTGTACATTGTTTATAATCATGTGGTCCACCTACAATACGGACTGGGTTGAATTTTGGGCCATTCTAACCTGCAAGCTTTTAGTTATCTGAAAATAAAAAAACATTTTCCTGTTTGGATTTGAAATTGAAATTTCAAACTCCTTTGAAATTATCTTTTAAACTCAAACTGGCCGGGTCAGATACTCCAGCCCAAGCACAGAGGCCCAGGCCTACTCTACTAGCAGGGATAGGTGTGGCCCAACATCACCAAGATGGTGCATCCCTTACCGTAGGGCCCACCTTGATGTATGTATTCTATATTCGCACCGTCCATTCAATTTGCTAGATGATCATTACAGGGCTTGAGCTAAAAAATGAAACAATCCAAATCTTATGTGAAGCATACCACAAGAAACAATGGTGATTAACGAACCATTAAAAACTTTGTGAGCCACATAAGTTTTGGATCAAGCATATATTTATTTTTTCTCTTCATCCATATTTATGTGACATTATCAACGGGTTGGATGGCAAGTAAACATTACAGGGGGGCCTAGGAAGCTTTTAATGGTGGGAGGTGATTGATCACCTCTGTTTGTCGTATGGTCCACCTGAGATTTGAATATATACATCAGGGTGGGCCCCATGGTAAGGACCGTACTGTCTTGAGTGAGGGTGGGGCCACACCTAATCCGCTCCGTCCGCTCAGGGCGGGTTTGGGTGGATCTCTGGATCCAACAAGGTCGGTGGATCCCTAACTGTGGGGCCCACTATGATGTATGTGCCTTGTATCCACACCGTTCATCCATTTTGATTGCTAATGTTAGGACTTGATCAAAAAATGAAGCAGATCCGAATGCGTAGGTGGACTAAGCTGAGTGAATCCCCATCATTACAAAGCCAGTGGGGCGGTGGGACTTTGGATAGCGTTGGTGCCATAAGCCCACCATGATGTATGTGTTCTATCCATGTTATCTATCCATTTGTCCAACTCATTTTATGGATTGATCCAAAAAAATGAGGCAAATCCAGATCTCATATGGACCACACCATAGGAAAAGAATGATGATTGGACACCACCATTAAAAACAGTTTAAAGCCCACTGTAATGTTTATTTTCCATCCAACCTAATGATTAATTAGGTCAAAGAATTAGATGAAGGGACCATACAAGTATCAGCTCAATCCAAAACTTTTGGCTCATGAAAAGTTTTTACTGCTCAATTACCACTATTTCCTTATAACGGTTCACCCTAGGGTTAGATATGCTTCTTTTTTTTGAATCATACCCTAAAATGAGATTTCAAAATGGATGGACTGCTTGAATATAAGGCACATACATCACGCCCTACGCTCAGGATCAAACTCATCTTGTGATCCGGGATCCACCGAAACCAAAGCGGATTGTGTACTCAGCACGCGCACTACTGAGTAAACTCTTTGGGTCCATGTGATTTATATATTTTAACCACTCCCAATCATTTTACCAAATAAATTTACTCCTATCCATTTTAATAAATTTAGGTCCTGGCCCAAAAATTAATCATTTTGAAAGCTCAAATGGACTACACCACATGAAATGGTGTGAACTGAACATCTACCGGTGAAAAAATCTTAGGGGCCATGGAAGTTTTTGATCCCTTCATCCATGTTTTTTTAATGAAATGAACAAGTTGGAGGACAAATAAACATCACTGTGTCACCTAACGGTGGAAATTATTACTCACATTGTTTCCTAAGATGTGGTCCACTTGAGCTTTGGATATGCTTTGATTTTAGATATAAACCCTAAAATGAGCTGGAAAAATGGATAGACAGTGTGGATAAACCACATACATTCACAGCCGGCTCAATAGAGTCTACTGAGTACGTTAAAACCTTACGAAGCAACTCCAATTAGATTTCCACAAAAGCCGCGCCCCTTGTTTCTTATTGTTGGTTATAACAATGCTGGTACGTACAAACAATGTTTGAAGTAACAATATCATATTATATAATATTGCATCCTTGGAATGCAGATATGTATCAATATATCATTTGTATGGAGTGATTTATTACACTTTTTGAAAAATATTAGAAAATTATTAAATTTTTAATGAAATTATATAGATTGTTTAAAAGTACTTTAATACACACTTTTAAATCATAAATGTCATAAAAGAAGTGCACATAATAAGTTTCCTTTGTATAAGATTATAAGCTTTGACTGAACTAATACAATTATATTCAAATTGAATACATAAAATTTAGAGTGTCCGTAATTATTATTTCAACAAACACTTCTAAATGCTTCGAAGTCTCAGCTAATAGAGGACTATGAGGTTCCGAGGATCCCTCGTTAGAACCATGTTTCATTTTCTGTTTCCATTATATCTACATACATGTCATGAGATTACAAAATTAATATTTTTATTGTTTTCAAAAGATTTCGACGGTTCAAAATCATCAAGAGTAATCCTCAAATATAAGCATCCCAGGACTATTTCTATGGCCTCTATCCGTTGAATTGAAATTTGATGGAAATTGAAATTGAAACAGACTCGTTTAGGATGGAAATTTGATGCATTTGAATTGAAATTCTAATTGGTTGCAAAATATACTCATATTAACAAATTGTTTTACATAAAACAATTCATGAATAAAAACAAATATCAGGCAAACCTATCAATTCATTTGATTTAAGCTTTCAACTGAACTATCTAGGATGAAGATGGACCTAAACATTCGATCCTAACGAGAATCGGTTACATCCTCATCACTCCTCCTATGAGAAATAGTGGTAATATGCAAGTGACACTCCTGAACATGAAGCTAAACAATGTTAATTATATAGATCTAATACACTCAAGACTTGCGGGTAAGATAGATCTTTTAGCTTTACATTATAAGCAACATTTACTCCACTTCGTTCATGCTTCTACCAAACGGTGATTGTTCGTGTTTTGGTTATCGTTTGCATGAAATGTGAACGCAACTAAATGCAATCTTTTAATTGAATTCACAATATCATAAGTCTTGATTCGTTAAAATTTTCACCGATTGAGGTGGTGGCTAACACAACTAAATTCAATTTCATATATTTTTTTAAAAAAATTAGGATTTAGGATTGCAATTTAAATCCTACTCTCAGCGGATTAAATATAAATCAGTTTGATTTGGCTCACAAGGCAGTTGATACTGATCTTTGAGAAAATGAGGAGCTTTAAAGAGAAATAGACGGATAGGTTTCACCTCCCTCCTTCCAATAGTCTATATCAACTCCTAAAGGATGGGTAATGGGCTCATAATAGGGTTGATTCAAGAGTCTGTGTGTACTTGACATTCGGATAACAATCTAGATAGAATGTTTACCTATATTAGATGGACATTAAAGTCCTTGTTAATTAGGGCCACAAAGTAGACCCTATGGATCTAATACTTTAAGTGTCCACACGATTAAAGGTCTAAATGTTCAAGTATTCTCCTTGTGAATAATCAGATTATACACTTATTTTAAACTAAATAGACGGTTCAAATGTAAGTAATTGAGCCAAAAAATTGGCCTGAGAGAGAAGGCCCCATATAAATAAGCTCTAAATGAGCAACCAACATAAACTTGAAATTGGGCTAAAAATATGGGCTTGGCCCAAATAGGAGCCTCCTAAAGGTCAGCCACTGGGAATAAAATGAGTACATGATCAACTGAAGTAGGCCCACAAGGTGGTCCCTAGGCTTATGATGGTCTTATAAGTGGGTTGGATTAAGTCTAAACCCAAATGAAAGATCACCTTGTACCAAAAGCCTGAACCAGGCCTTAAACACATGGCCCACTGGAATTGTCGGCCTTCTGATATTGTCCACTCCAGAATCAGAATTATGGAGAGGCTTGACAACATGAAGCACTTCATATAATACAGATAGGCCCTGGAAGCCCACTGGACGGTTAGATGGGGTGCAGGCCCAGTACAGGCCCAATAAGAAAAAACATACCCTCAAGGCCTTCCCATTCAAACAGATAATGGAAAAGAAAATAACCCCATCTCTTCTATCTCTTCTGAGACCACCGACCAACTGGTTATCCAGCCACCACCGCCTACCCTCACTTAGATGTGATGACCGCCCATTGAAGTTGGTTGGTGCAGATGATGAATCCAGCCATCTGGAAGCAACGCTGGTGGTTGGAAATTGATCACGAAAAAGCGGCATTCGACGATATATGGCTGCCATGACAGAAGTCTCAAAGGGTTTGAAGAAACCCATCTACCATTAGTGGTTGCATCGTCCTCCATCATCAACCGCGACAACGGAGATGCTAGGCAATGACCGACTTCACCATCTCATCGAGAGGAGAGCTTCTGCTGTTGGCAATGGCTGCCGGTAATAGCCATGGTACATAGCCCTTTACTAGTTCACATTAATGGCAGCCACCGCCACTCTCTTCTCCTTGATTTTGAATTTGGAGATACGAGAATGTAAATCGTTCCTAATGACTGGATGAGATTCAAAAGAAAAGGAAAAAATAAAAATAAAAAAAATCCTGATTTCTGATTTGGAAATCGAATCCCAGATATTTGATTTGGGAATCGAAATCCGAAATTACTAATTTAGGGATTGAAATCCCTAATTTGAGATTTGGGGATGGCAATCCCTAATTCATGAAGCAGCGAATGAATGCCTTAATTGCTGGATTTAGGAATCGAATTCCCTAATTGATATCGTGATTCCCAATTCCAGATGTGGGAATTCGAAAATCCCTAATTATCTAGATTTGGGAATTCGAAGAACTCCCTAATTGCTGGATTTAGGTATTCGAAACTCCCCAAATTTGGGAATCCGAATCCCTAATTTCTGAATTGGTAATTTGAATCCCTAATTACCAATTCGATCCTCCATACCTGATGCATAGTGGCTCTGATACCAACTGTAAGTCCATATGCGGAATAGCATCGGATATGGAGATCGGAAGGGAAGATTAGATGATGAGCTCTTCCTCTCCTTACACCCTTTAGAGAAGCTGCGATAGGGTTGGAACTACTGTTGGGGACCCAGCCTAGTTTTATAGTTACAGAGGGTAGAAGAGTTTGAAACCCATCAAAACTCCTCTCCCTATGGCTCCACACGAATTTGACAATCCTAGTTCCTCTGAAAGACCGTGTCTGTATAACAGTTGTAGCACTCCACCCCTTACACGAATTTCTGAATGTATCACAACTTAGTGGGGCCCACTGGTATACCTGACCACATTATCCAACCCTTAGGACAATCCAGACCATTGATCAATAAGGCCCACCTTAGAGAAATCTTACAACACAGGCACTAAGAAACTGTACACAAACCACACAGGAAAGGGTTGAAATTCAAACTAACCACCAAATGGCCCACCCTATACACGAAGCCACCGGACGCAGCCTTTTGGGGACCTCACAAAGGAAGAGTTCTGCGGAAAACACCATGTCCAAAACAAGGAGAGTTTCATGATCAACAAGCAAGTCATGAAGATCTTGAGATATTGAGATAGAAGGGAAATCCTAATCACCTTCTGAACAACTGGTTTAATTACTTTCTCTTTTTAATTCCCTCCTGACCAAGTTCAGAACCTCCATGATCTGAAAGAAGTGAAAACTCGATAAATACAATACCCACTTGCAGATTGTAGTAAATGAAACATGTGGAGAAGATAACAAAAAAGAACTTAGAATTACTTGAAAAAATAAGCGGATCTTTTCTAGCTCACATGTACATCTTCACATGCAGATGAGGGTGTGGAACATACGAAAATCAGTTGGCCCCACTGTATAGATAACCTGGCCCAAAAACCAGGCTGGTTATCTCACAAGGGGGCGTACACACACGAAAACAATGGAGAAGAATAGCCAACATGTCTGCATTCAATGCACACATGGCTCATCTGATGAGCGGACCAGCTTGTGGTCTTCTAAATAACAGGGCCCACCTGATGCACACATCAGATGTCCCATATGTGTGTGTGGGTTAAATAGAAATCCAAATGAGTAGGATGTTTTGTTCAGTTCCATGGTGGGTTCCAACAGACATGATCTGAATTACTGTCTGGGCACAATGTTCCCAATACCGGCAATATTATCCATTGCAAGTTTGCTCAAAAAGTGTGGGGTTGGTAAGAAAGGGTAGGTGGTGTGTAGGTTGATGTTAATGGTAGTCCTTTGGGCTATTTATGGAGCGAGGAAACAGCCATTGTTTCCGGATTAAGAAGATCAGCTGCTGAGGTGGTAAGAAGAACTAAGAGGGATGTTGTGGATTGGGCTTCTTGTTTAAAGTCCATAGATGTTTGTATTTTAATTTCTACTTTTGGTTTATGGCTATTCCCCACAGTCTAAGGCCTTCTTTGATGGTGGTTTTTGTTACCTACCAAAAAAACAAATATCGGTATTGCCTGGTTAGCAATACCGAAACTGCTAGCAATTTAAGAATTTTCAAATATCATCGATAGTTTCAATGATATATGTGATATCATCGATATTAACAATATTTTGAGAAGAATCAAAATTCGAGAAATTTTTCAAAAAAAAAAAAAAAAAAACTCCATTTCCATCTATTTTTTTGAAAAAAAAAAAATTGTTCCTTAGGTGATTTCAATCATTCTTGGCTTTTATTGAATCAAAGTTTGGGTTTGGGGAGAAATCTCGACTTGAAACAAAGATGGGTTGGCACTTAAAGGCAATGAAAAATTCATAAACTTCGTTTTTTTTTTTTCAAACTTTTGCATAAATTGTAATGGAAATCCATGTCTGTGCATGATTCTCATGCATTGACATGGATTTGTGGCCAAAAAAAAAAAAAAAAACATTTAATAAAAAAAGGGGGGATATTGATGATATCCTTTTTTTTTAAAAAAAATAAAAATTTTATATTGGAAAATATGTATTTTTCACTGTTTATTAATGTGAAAGTTTTGTATATTAATGTGTTGGCTTATCTATTAATTGGCTACAAATTTTATACCCTTATTTTATACTGATTTTTTTGACAACACATAGTTAGGCCCATACACACATTCCATTAATTGGAAACTTACTGTGTATAGTTGTTTTCTTTTTAATATTTTTGATTTCTGATTACCCAACAGTTGGAGTTTCATATTCCGACTTGGACCCCATGTGTGCAAACCAAGAGACCAAGGATACTGCATGTATCCTTGAGGAACATATAGTTCGTCATATTCACTTAGGCCTCTATGGAAGTAATGTGAAATCAGGTTGGTTCCAGATTTGAGGGAGGAATCCATCCACCTCACATTTGGGGTGGCAAAGGAAATGGAAACTGCATTGGATGGGATTTTCTCAGTGTTTCCACCTCACATCAATATTGTATCACAAAACCAATGCTAATTTGTGTAGAGTACATGCATCTGTGGAGGAGCAGAATATGACCCTCAAATACATAATATTAAAAGACATGAGTATGAGATGTTTGAGCTTGAGTAAATGAAATAAAGACTAACTGGGTGTTGTCTCATACAAATGATTCCTATATTTTTAGTCAACCATGCTATGTTATTTTTTAGAACTACTTCAAGATGGATGACATCTTAAATGCATTTAAGAAACTATTATTACATGCATGTGTCCATAAATAAATCCGACAATGCAATGTTAGTCAAGAAAATTTTAATAAATCAAACACCACAGAATATTACCCTAGAAACTTAAACCCCACAGATCATCATTCCATTTACGGGTGGCAAAACCTGACCAAGACAAGGCCCCACTGGACCGAACGAGAAAGTTAGGATTCAGGTCTACTCATTTCCCATATGGGTTGGGTGCAAATTATGTTTTGTCAAACCCGAAACTAAATGGGCTGGGTTCAGATTTGTTAGGCTGGACCAGACAAGGTCATGAGTATGGTAAGCTTATTGAATTCACTGATGTTTATGTAAAATCCACCCCAAACACTGTGCAGCACCTCATGTTAGGTAAAGGGCCCAAAAATCACTTCCATCCGTGATAGAAGTGGACCACATGATTGGAAACAATGTATAGGGCAACGATCAACCTCCAAACTGTTTCCCTTGATATGGCTCGCCTGAATCATGGATGGGCCTTAGTTTTAGGATACATTCTTAAATTTTAGTATGGCATCTAATTGTTGGAGTGGATTCCCTATAAAAATGAAGGGTGGATGTCTCTCCCCCAACTACTTGTTTTGGTGTGGCCCACTTGAATCACCAGTCAGTCAGATTTTTGGGCTCTTGGCCAAAACTGGGATTTCCCATCTAATGGTCTGAGTGGATTTCACATGCATCACGGTGGTCCATGCTAAAAATAAAGTCTTGGCATCCTTGCAGAACTGTACTGAGAGAATATTTAGGAAAAGAGAAAATGGTACGCCATGGAGCTCTTGATTTTGATGGGGCCCACTGCGATGTTTATGTAAGATCCACTCCAGAGTATTAGATATTTAGTGTCATATTAGGTCTAGAGATAAAAAAAGAGGTTGACTTGTGATTTTGGTGGGCCACACCAAATGAAGCTATTTGGAGACAGACGCCGGCCTTGATTTTTACATGGCCCACTGTGATAATTCTAGGAAATCAACTTCAACCATTAGATTCCACATAAAAATTTAGGCCGATGGACCAAAAATTATAACCCTCCATGTTTTACATGGGCTACACTAATGGAAATAATTTGGAAGGTGAAGTTTGCCCTCTATAATGTTTCCAATCATGTGGCCCACCTGAATCACAAATGGAGCTGATTTTTGGTCCCATAGCCTAACATGTGCTGACACACTTGATGGTCGGTGTTGATTTTAAATAAACATCACGACAGGGCCCACCCAAACCAGTGACCCAATTGCTCTCATGGCTACCGTGATGGAAAGTAGTGGAATTATAATTATATCCATTCATGAGGTACTGGAATGTAAATTCTAAATTAATTAGGTAGTATTTTGTAAAATTCCCTAAATTTAAGAAGCATAGTAAGGGTTTAATTTCATATTCATTAAGTGCTTGGAATATGAATATGTGGTTGATATATATATATATATATATATATATATATATATATATATATATATATATATATATAAAATATAAACTGTCATATTTATTTTTTTATTCTAATTGAATGAGTGAGGTGGGTGGGGCCTGGGTTGACATATTCATAGATGGATTAGGTTGGGGTTGATATTTTCAACCCATTTAATAAATGGGTTGGACCTATCCTTGTTTAGACCTGAGCCCAACCCATCATGTCCCATTATCATCCCTAATTCCTAGGTGTGGCAATGGCAGGACCCCAGCCTGGATTTTGAACTGGCCTAGCAGGCCTAGCCCATTGCTTTGCTAGCCGTACTAATTCTATTCCATAGAGCTATCATCGACCTTGAAATGCCTTTTCCATCCAACAACTTCAATGTTGACATTTATAGAAATCCCAAGGAAATCAATCTCTAGTTTCCTATTGCCAATATTCACTAAATATAAGAAACACATGTTTTATGTGGTCATAAATGAACGAAAAATCAATCACTGTTGCAACAGAAAATGAACTTACTCTGGGATAATTTTGCAATATTAGTGAGTAACCGTCAAGTGCTGTGTATATCTTTGAAAGAAGACTTAGAAGCACATCCACCTTATCTGCTAACAAATCAACCTGAGGTCCAAAAATTCCAATAAAAATATGTCAAAATAAGATTTGAAGATTTGGGTAACAATACAAGAACCATATTTTTAATAAACATATAATAAAGGTTAGACCAGTTATTGCAAAATTGATAATATCAGGTAACTAGTGATACATTAATACCGGAGAGTTATAAAACTCCTTGGTATCAACAATCATACCTTTGATATATTGCGATATATTGAACGATATCAGACCACTCACATTACTTTGTCCTTCTAGAACTAGGTAATCCTCGAAGGAAATCCCTTAATCCCATACAGTAAAAACTGTACTTTGGTACGAGCGGAAAAAGGTGCCTAAGCCCTTCATTCTCCGTCACCGAGGCCCTTACCCGGAATCCCCAGCTGCAGACCAACCACAAAAATCATTCAAGTTGGGAAGTCTTCAATGCCCCTCGTAGTGATTCTACAATGTCTAGCTGGCGGTAGATTTCGAGCTTCATTGGCTAGTGGCAACTCCAAGTCAATCATACCATCTATTAAGCCAACACCACCCTCAATCAAGCGAACAGAAATCCGCACGAGAAAGCACGCTGCCGGGGCGCAAGCGTTCACAGATGCATCCAAGAGTGACATACATAGCTAGTTTCTTTGTAGCTGTAGATGCATATTAGTCACAAACAGTGACAATTATATAGTAACCATGGATGGGTGTACTAATTCAGTTTGGAGAGTATAAGTACCAACGATGCTTGAGAGAGTACTTGAGTTGGTACCATTCTACCATGACCTAGGCACAATATTGCTGATTCGTGGAGCAGCAGTCCTACTGAAGACAGATAATAAATTTGAGCAGCCTTGTAAATCTATGCGTGTCTAAGGCAAACATGTCGTATGCTGTGGGCACAGATGTATTTTTGTTTCCTTTAAAAATAAAAAACTTTTAAGTGCATTTTTTGTGTTTTTGTATTTCTAATGTATGGTTCATGAATAGTATGAACTCAATTTGGATATAACTACATCACTTTTATCAGACAGTGCATAGTTTAGGACCATATACAAAGGAAACTTCTTGTGCATCCTTCTTTTTTATGATGTTTTGGGCTCTTTAAGTGTGTAATCATATCTCTTGTAACATCTCCTGAAGTTTCATTTTAAAATTCCGTCATTTTCCCAATGTTTCCCTCAAACATCAATACATTTCCTTATACATGCAATATATCCCTTGTTATTTATACCAATATGTTTCTGTATCCCGAGGATATGATGCATGCATCGATACTGATATTGTGATACTAGTTTAGACTCCTTGGAATTCAATAGTTAACAATTCATCAGCATTGTAAAGCATTGTAGCTATGTGAAATCCATCAAAATTCACATTAAGTCGCCTTATGCTCTAACAAAATTCTGTTTTTAAGACAAACAGATCTAATTATAAGAAACCCGTCACAGAAAATTAAAGATGGTTGCAGCCAACAAAATTAAGCCGAAGTATTAGAAGATCAGGATTTAAAAACCCCAACTTTTCACGAGATCCACCAAGTAATGATCCATATCCTGATGATCATGTATGATGAAGAAGAACCCACTGCCTCTGAAATCAAAGGTCTTCAGAAATGCATTTGATATGAGCAAAAGGAATCATAGTAAAAGCCTATGATCTTCAAAAACGCATTTGCTCTTTTAGCCAAAAGAACTGCTGTAAAAGCTTATGCCAATGAAGCCATGTCACCACTAATCCACAAGGGAAAAAGCATATGGTTATCTTACTTCATATAAACAGTCTGAAAAAAGAAAAGACATTTTATAACAGATTTAAGTGTTTCAAGCCATTAAACAGCATCTAGTTTTCGAGGTACTACTATATCAAGATTCTACTCTTCAAAAAAAAAAAAAAAAACTATATCAGGTTTCTGTGAATGTGTACTTAAAACCTATCTCAGAATGTTTAAAGAGTCATGCAAAATATCATATTTACTTTGAGCATAATCATTTGAAGTCACAGTTTCATAATCTTGACTAACTCGACATGAATGCTACAGGTAAAATTTCATATTAAAAGACAAGCAGAGCCTGAATTTTCTTATACCTCCTTTTCAGCCATTTGAAGGTCAGAACATCGTCGTTCAAGCTTCCGTTTGTACTCTAACCCTTTTCTTTCAAGTAAATTGGCTTGCTGAGCAAATGGCCTGCATTTTTGATCCAACATGTCCAACCTGCAAAATGATGCAAGATATTTCAGATTTTTTCCTTTTTCTTTTTTTAATCTCAAAATATGGAACTGAAGAGAAACTTTCTTTTCTGAGAGGAAATAAAATAGGGGAAAAATCATTTCTTTTCTAGATGTTCCACATAAAAAGAAAGAAAGAATTCAGTGTGTTTGCATTGGCTTGAGGAATATATAAATAAAATGCATGTTTCCCAAGTTTTAGGTATTAATAGGAGTTATAGTTCTCAATTCTCAATTAATCAATGACTCAATATTGATGAATATTATCAGCTTTTCTGGAATGATTCTTCATTCTGCAACTTCCTATTCACAATGCAATTGTGGTCACATTACTAAAAAAAAAACAAAGAGAGAGAGAGAGTGATTTTTTAAAGGTTAAGAGATGAAAGGTCTTTGCCAATCCACCCATACAATGAGCTGGGCAGAGAACATGGACACAACATCATTTTGTGCTCCCATCTTCTGTCAGAATTTCGCTATGCCAAAACAAACCTCAATACTCAACAACGTGCGCTAACATGGAAAATGTGTGATACATCTAACCCATGCAACAGGTGGGTCCCACAATGCAGATCAACTGGCCCAGGATTAGGTTGGCCCACTTATCAAGCAGACCAAATTTATGTTGGATGTGAACTGCAGGTAATTTTGGAAATGGTCCATTGTAAGATTTTTTTCATATGTGGGAAAACCTCATGAGTTTTCCCCTCCTGGCCATGTCATCTACATGCTACGGCCCATCTAGTGCACGGGTTTGATTTCCTGCACGTTGGAAATACTTGTATGCTGATGGGATTTGGTCTAACTAGAGACACTGTTTGATTTGAAATCTCTCAAGAACAACTAACAGAATACAAACCAAGAATTTTGTCTGTAAGTCGATAACGGAACATAAATGCATTAAAATACTAACGAAAATTAACCAAGACATGTAAGAAATCAATACATACCTGGAACAATTCTGCATGATTATCTCTGTTACTCTGCATTCAAAATCAGCCATTGATTTTTCCAGTCCTTGGATTGAAGCAAAACTAGATTCCATTTTCTTCCTTTGCTCCCCTTCATTTGCTATGGCTGCCCATATTATATTTTGCTTCTCTTGACAAACTAGCTCAAGATGCTTCCTCTGTTCTGTCAAACTGGACCCCATTTCTGACATTGACTTCTCTTTCTCCTCCAATTGTGCAGACAGAAATGCCTTTTCTTTCTTAAAAGCATCTTCATTTTTCAACAGTTCTCTTCAAGGTGATCTCTCCTTTCCTTTTCTTTGTTATAGTTCGTCATCAAGAGATTGACAGTGGCCTCAGCATCCCTCACAGCATGATCAGCATCCCTCACATATTCTGTCAATCTGGACCCCATTTCTGACATTGACTTCTCTTTCTCCTCCAATAGTGCAGACAGATATGCCTTTTCTTTCTTAAAAGCATCTTCATTTTTCAACAGTTTTTCTTCAAGGTGATCTCCCCTTTCCTTTTCTTCGTTATAGTTCGTCGTCAAGAGATTGACGAGGATATCCTGAATGTCTGAATCTTCCACGGCGCATTTGATTTGGCTGGTTAAGTCTCTGAGGACACACTTATATATGTCTTCTCTAATGAAACTTTCTATATTCGTATCTTCCGTATCACATTCAAGCTTCTTTATCTGCTTCAAGAAGTTGGCCTCTGCCATCGAATGATGTGACAGTTTAGTGGCTGCATCAAAAAGCTGTAAAAAGAGAGTTCCGACCACCTTTGTTATATATATAAGCATGTCTTGCAGATTTTGGTTTTCAGAAAGGATACTGTCTTCCATATCACATTTGATTTGGCCAGTAAACTCTCTGAGGACACACTTATATATGTCTTCTGTAAGGAAGCTTTCTATATTCACATCTTCCATATCACATTCAAGCTTCTTTATCTGCTTCAAGAAGTTTGCCTCTGCCATCAAATGATGTGTCAGTTTAGTGGCTGCATCAGAAAGCTGTAAAGAAAGAGATTCGACCTCCTGTGTTTTATATATTAGCATGTATTGCAGATTTTGGTTTTTAGAAAGTATACTGTCTTCCACATCACATTTGATTTGGCCAGTAAACTCTCTGAGGACACACTTATATATGTCTTCTGTAAGGAAGCTTTCTATATTCACATCTTCCATATCACATTCAAGCTTCTTTATCTGCTTCAAGAAGTTGGCCTTTGCCATCAAATGATGTGACAGTTTAGTGGCTGCATCAGAAAGCTGTAAAGAAAGAGATTCGACCTCCTTTGTTTTATATATAAGCATGTCTTGCAGATTTTGGTTTTCAGAAAGTATACTTTCTTCCAGATTGCATTTGATTTGGCCAATAAACTCTCTGAGGACACACTTATACATGTCTTCTGTAAGGAAGCTTTCTATATTCACATCTTCCATATCACATTCAAGCTTCTTTATCTGCTTCAAGAAGTTAGCCTCTGCAACCGACTGATGTGACAGTTTAGCGGCTGCATCAGAAAGCTGCAAAGAGAGAGATTTCACCTCCCTTTTTTCAGCTATATGCATGTCTTGTAAACAACAGTTTTCACAAGATGCAGGCGATTTCTCATTTTCCACTAGGATATTATCCAACTTTAGAATCACCTCTGGGATTTTTTTCCTCAAGGCTTCAATGTCATTGTCTTTCCTCAAGTTGGAAGATCTTTGTTCTTTCATGAATTCACGTTTGAAGGTGTAATACTCTTCAGTCATCTCTTGCACTTTCATCTCATGCTCTATCTTCATATCGGACATTTTGGTCTTGAAATGGTTTATAATCTCTTCGTTCGTCATGTGCTTCAGTTGGGGACATTCCATAACCTCAGACATCGTATTTTCAGATTCCTTCGAGTTCTCTAGAGCAGTCCTATTTTTGTCTTGAACGCAAGAGGATGGTGAAAGATGACTGCACAATACCTTCCCATGAATTCCATCTTTCCTTTCATTAGGTGATTCCTCAACACCTTCGAGGGACCCATGAGATGACAGCTTTGGTAGTTCTGCACTGAATAAAGACCTAGAAATGGCATTGAGATCTTTGCGTAAGCTCGAGAATTCAATCGCCTTCTCTAGAAAATTCTCACGTTTGGTATTGATGAGGCTTTGTAACACAATACCATCGACTTCTTTTTGACACAGCTGCTCCCACTGCCATTCATCACGTAGGGTCTTGATGAGGCTCTGAAACACAATACCATCAACTTCCTTTTGAAACTCCTGCTCCCACTGCCATTCATCACGTAGGGTCTTGATGAGGCTCTGAAACACAATATCATCAACTTCTTTTTGAAACTCCCACTCCCACTGCCATTCACAAAGTGACGCCTCTGACATCATAGCTATTTTGTCAATCTGTTCATAGGCCTCTCTTAGTATGCCTCTAACATCAAGGCCTCTCTGATCTTGTTTCTGTTTTCATTAACAGAAAATCTACAACCAAATATCAAAATCATAAATCTAAAAAGAATTCACATGGTGAAAATTAGCATGAAGTAAAACAAAGCCAAAAGATCAAAATTGTGCAAATTTCTTTTTCTTACCCAATAAAAGATTTCAAGAACTTCACTAAAAGAGAATAACCCAAGACCAAGAGGACCAATTGTAAAAATTCAAACTCAAAAGTGTTACTCTACCAACACAAAACTCATACAATTATTGCAGTTAACTTCAATTTACATCTCAAAACAAACTTGTTTACATCACATTTCCTACAAAACTCGATACTAAAATTGACACGTAGAAGGGCAGGAAACAATGAGAAGATAACCGTCTTCCTCAAGTAGGCAAAGCCTTGAATCTACAAGATAAAAAAAGGGAGAGAAATTCGAAATTGTATTGAGAGATTGATTAGGACATTTGAGCACCATACTGGAGGAGGACGGCTGAGCCAGTTTCCCCGTGGCTAGACGACCATTAAATAGAGCCTACTTGGCCCAATTAACAATCCTAACCACATTGAAGACACCACGTGAATGTTCGTGTATATTTGAAGACCCCACACTGACAAGATGCACGTGGGCTGCATATAGGAGCTTGATGGACACATCGAACCATTGGATTAGGTAGACATTATGATCGGATCGTTGGATCATCATCATCGGACATCTTAATCATGGACCCCCATGGGCCACGAAATAGTTTAGTTGTTTAGATTGTTTACATGCTTCGTTATTTTTTATATAACTTATATGTGTTGAGATTATGGAGTTAGAAACAACTTTTAATTTATTAAGTGTCTGTATGTTGAGAATCTTATCTGAGTGCCTTTTTGTAAAAGATCTTTTCTGACACTAAAAGAGAAATGGGAGTGTGTGGAGCCCTAATGCCATTATTAAAAAAAGAAAAAGAAAAGATCTTTGGGTTTTCTTTCCTTCATGTGATTTGAAGAATACAACATGTGATTTGGAGCTTGGGTGTGGTGTGATTCCATTTCCCATTCAACAGAGGTCCGAGGCTTTCATCTATTTTCTTCATTCCCTCTTCCTGTATTAAAAAAAAGAAGAAGGTATTTTCCCCATAACTCCATCTCTCATTTTCCCTTATTATCCAAAACCATCCAAATCTTCTTGTTCTTCAACTTTTCATCATCCAAGTTCAACTCTAACTGAAATCAACCATTGAGGACTCCAAAACCCTATCCAACGATTCACACGTGCGAGCTCGAATACTGATTGTACGAGCAACCCTCAATTCCTTGATTTCCCCTTGCTTCCCCTAATAAAATCCTTTGGTTCCCTATCCCTATACCTATAAACCATAACCCTAGCCCTAAATTCTCTAATTCCCTAATTTTCCCAATTTCACTAACCCTAAATCTCTAATTTCCTTAATTGACCCAAAATCCTTAATTTCCCTTCATCCAAAACCTTAATTCCCCTCTACAAATACCTAAATCCATCAATCCCCTTAATCAATGCACTCAATTTAGCCTTAATTTCATCTTTTCCCCAAATTGAAAAATACCCTAATTTGAAAATCCTCAATTCCCATGAATCCTAATTTTCCAAATTTCTGATTTTCCCAATCCTAACCCTAATCAGAGAACATATAAGTCAGTCCCTTGAGTATGGAACGTGCCTATGCTAAATTGGAAGTTCAATCATTCCATCGGGCCTAGTTTTAATTGATTTATGAGATTTCTTAGCATGGGCATGTGATTCCAGTCAAATTAGATTTTATTTCCTATTGTTTACACTTAATTACGTGGTGGGTTAGCATCTTTTATAAATCAAATTACTTTATGTACTTTTTCATAATCTCCGCATTGTATGCTAGCATTAAATCATGTGTCCTGCATCAAATTTGGCATCAGAGACATAGGCTTAGCATAGGATTTTTGTGTTGCACTTGCGATAGATTCATATTTAGGGTAGAATTTACATCTAAGGTTGTTAGAACATAAATTACATATACAATCTACGTTCATCTTGCTGAATTTTGTTCTTAGTTTGGCATGTCCCATTGCTGAATTTTCAGCTTGTGTTCTCCACATTACCATTGCTGAATTTTTAGCGTAAAAATCTCAGGTTGTCGAATTGCTGAATTTTCAGTTTGTAGTTTTCATATTACACTCTTGTTGAATTTTCAGCTTGGGACTCTCAGATTGCTATCTTGCTGAATTTTCAGTGTAGAATTTTAGGTTAACGGCTTTCTGATTTTTCATAGCATTACCTTACCGTTTAGGTTTTCCCCTTAAAGTTACCTTGTGTATGCCCATTGATTCTGGATGTAGTTTTGGTCTACATCACTATGAATTTAGAACAGATTGCAGAGGCCCTTAACGCTATCAACAACCAGCTAACGGCCATTAAAGTGCACAATAGGACCACTATGACTCAATTGACCGCGATCAATGCACATGTCAGTTAGCTGAAGCCTCCCTTCAGGCGAACCCCAACACTGAGGAAGATGTCCAATTACAAGCTAGGGATCAAATTAAGGAATTGAGACTGTGCCAATCGCAATTGTTAGTTGTGCCTTAATCTAGATTGTAAAAAGTGACGATTGGTGCATGAATTCAATTTCTCACGCTTATGCCATGTGTGGTGGTAAAAACTACAAGGTGATCAATGATAGTGATAGTTATACCAATGTGGTCTCTGCTGGTACCGTGGACTGCTTAGGTATACTAGTCGTTCATCACCCTTTACCCTATTAACTCTCAAGGGTTGATGCGTCTTCGATTTCGGTTTCTCAACGTTATCCCGTTCTCATCCAGTTTGACTCCTAGATGGACATGTTGTGTTGTGATGTTTTGCCTATGGATATAGGCCACATCATTTTGGGCAGGCTTTGGTTGTATGATAGGGACGCAACACTATTCGGTCCCTCGAATACGAGTTCGTTTTTATATGAAGGCAAAAGAAATGTCTTAAGGCCTCTCCTGCCCAAAAGCACCTTGGAAAAGGAGGACGTCAAGAAACGTGGTCCTGAAGATGTGGCGAAACTCCAGCTTAAGTCTCTTCCTATAGTTAATGCCAAAGAGTTTGAAAGAGAGACTAAAATTTATTTGACAGTATATGCCCATGTGGTAAATGAGATCACGCTAGGGTTATTATGGAGATTCCAAAGGACATACCGGATGAGCTTACACCTGTGCAAGACATTCACGCGTTGACTCTACCAAAGCTTAGTCATGATCAAATGAGCCCCAAGGAGGAAGTGGATCTGGAAGGACAAGTATATGAGCCTAAGACCCCTATAGATTTGCATACGCATGTCAGTGCTCCATGGGTTTTCAGAGTTGGTACATACATCTATACAATAAATGCATGACTTGCATGTGGAGATTACACCTGTGCAAGACATTCACACGTTGACTCTACCAAAGCTTAGTCATGATCAAATGAGCCCCAAGGAGGAAGTGGATCTGGAAGGACAAGTATATGAGCCTAAGACCCCTATAGATTTGCATACACATGTCAGTGCTCCATGGGTTTTCAGAGTTGGTACTTACATCTATACAACAAATGCATGACTTGCATGTGGAGATTAGAAAAGAGAATTGATATAAGTAATGAAACATACGAAATGATTGTTGACTCACACCATAGGTTTAAAGAGTTTGTTGCGGGTGATGAAGTCATGATTAGAATATGTCCAAAAAGGTTTTCACAAGGAACCATAAAAAAATTATAAATTCATATTGTTAGACCGTGTAAAATTTTGAAAAGACTAGGTTTGAATGCTTGCTTACATTTAATGTGGAAGATCTTGTAATGTTTCATGCACCTTCGCCTAACTCTCACATAAACTTTGATGGTTATGCCCCTGACCTGTCCTATAACCCATGGCCATTACTTGATCCCTTTTCTCAACCTTCACACAACATGTATGTTTCTAGGAGTACCTTATCAAGTGGAAGGGGAGATCAAATTTAGAGAGTACATGGATCATAGAGGCAAAGCTTCAGTGATAAGACATGGATCTCCTCGAGCATCAGTGCAACTTTATTTTACTAGAGGCGAAATCTCCTCTGCTGAGGGGAATTGATGAGGAGTGTTAGGCTAGTCTCCTTACACCTATACGACAATTACCTGGGGCCCACTTGGCCCAATTCACATTCTTAACCATGTTGAAGACTCCACGTGCATGTTCGTGCATATTTGAATACCCCATATTGGGAAGATTCACTTGGGCTGCTTATATGAGCTTGATGGACACATCGGACCATTGGATAGAGTGGACACGATGATCGGACCGTTGGATCATCATCATTGGACATCTTGATTGTGGACTCCCATGGGCCACAAAATAGTTTAGTTGTTTAGATTGTTTACATGCTTTGTGTTAAATGTATGGAGTTAGGAACGACTTTTAATATATTAAGCATTTTTATGTTGAGAATCTTTTTTTTTTGGTTAGCTTGTTAGTACACCCACTCTCAGTTTACACTTCACTTCTAATATATTAAGCATTTTTTGTTAGCTTGTTAGTACACCCACTAGGGAATCGATACCAAGACCTCAGTGTTGAGGTATGGATCTGGGTTATGTTGAGAATCTTATCTGATAACGCTTTTTTGTAAAAGATCTTTTCTGAGACTATAAAAGAGAAATGAGAGTGTGTGGAGCCCTGAAGCCATTATTTTTAGAAAAAAATGCTTTTTCTCTTCTTCATGTGATTTGAAGAATACTCCATGTGATTTGGAGCTTAGGTGTGGTGCGATTCCATTCCCTATTCAATAGAGGTGCGAGGTTTTCATCTATTATCTTCATTCTCTCTTCCTTTCAGTCCAAAAGGAGGTATTTTCTCATCAACTTTATCTCTCTTCTTCCCTTCCTATCCAAGACCATCCAAATCAAATTGTTCTTCAACTTTTCATCATCTAACTTCAACCCCAACCAAAATCAACTATTGAGGACCGCAAATCCCCAGTTAGCGACCCACACGTGCGAGCCCCTAGGCTGACCGTATGAACAAGCCTTCAATCCCTTTATTTCTCCTTGCTTCCCTCATCAAAACCCTTCGATTCCCTATCCCTAACTCTTCCAATAAAACTTAACCTTAACCCTAGATTTTCTAATTCCCTAATTTTCTCAATTTCCCAAACCCTAAATTTCTAATTTCCCTAATTGACCCAAAATCCTCAACTTCCTTTCATCCAAAACCTTAATTCCCCTTTGCCAATACCTAAATCTATCAATCCCCTAATTCACCCAAGTTACTTTTAACTTTTTCCCATTTTTTTTTTTTTTTAAAACTTAATTTCAAAATCCTTAATTCCCATAAACCCTAATTTTCCAAAATTTTTATTTTTCCCTTCCTAACCCTAATCATAAAACCTACAAGTCAGTCCCTTGAGTGTGGAATATGCCTATGCTAAATTGGAATTTTTATCCTCTTATGGGCCCTAGTTTTAATTGATTTATGCGATTTTTTAGCATACGGGCATGTGATTTACGTTAAATCAGATTTTATTTCCTATTATTTACCCTTAATTACGTGGTGGGTTAGCACCTTTGGTTTCCCAAAATAGAAAATTTATTCTAAAGCCTAATTTGCCAAAAATCGAAAGTGTAGATAAACCTTAAAGGAATATTCCAAGCATTATTAGAAGCAAATTCTAAAAAGAGGAAAATTCCTAAAACTTGTTATTTAAAAAATAGAAATTTCTAAAAAGAGTAAATTTCATAAAGGTGCGCTTGCTCACGAAACGGAGGGACGCAACCTGCTACTAGAGTCAGTTGACCCCGGATGGTCCATTACATAAAGATCGATAGGTCGAGCATTTCATGACGAAGCTCGGATCAAAATTACGATGGATTAACGGTTCAGACTTAAAATGGCAATTTCTCCCTATCCGAAATGAATTTCTCGAAATCGAAAACATTTGGGCCTAGTTACATCATGTCCTACTTAGGACTAGGCCCAAATCTTACGGACTATTGCTTTTGTTTGAGCTTTTCTTGGTTTAACCGTGTTAAGAATGTATTTGAAGCCCACTCTACATCATAGTGTGAGGACGAAGCTTCTTTAAAGAATTGGTGGGGGTTAATTGTTCAAGACAAATACGGACCATAACCACATCACCTTCCACAAATTCAACAAAGCAACGCCTTGTTTCTATATATTGCTTATAACTATTATTACTTGCAACGATATTGTGTTAAACTTTGTTATGCACTTGCTGCATATGGTGGATGAAATCATTAGCTTCTGCAGTTGGTCTCGACTCTACAGGTAGAGGAACCAAACTAGAAGACACGGTCGTAAACTAGTTACTACTTCGAAAGTTAACATCCTAGTGGACCTGTTGACTGAGTTATTATAAGTAAATTTAGCAATGGGTATTACTACGACCCATGTATTTATATGATCATAGACAAGACACCGTAATAATTTGCGCAAGCAAAGGTTGACCACTTCCGTTTGACCATTGGTTTGAGAGTGGTAGGCACTAGAGAACTAAAGCTTGGTTTTTTGTTGCTGCCTAAAGAGTTTTCCAGAAATAAGTTATAAACTTGGTATCGCGATCAAACACAATTGTCTTCAGAAGCCGATGAAGACGAACAATCTCTCTAAAGAATAATTGAGCAATCTTGAGAGTGTCAGTTGTATTCGAGCATAGTACGAAATGAGTCATCTTTGAAAATCGATCAACCACTACAAATAGTGAATCAACTTTCCGAGTGGTATTCGGGACACCGAGGAAGTCCATGCTGAAATCTTTCCATGGAGCATGTAGGATCGACAGTGATTGATACAATCCATTGTTTTTCTTTCGACTCTTCGCAAGCTTGCAAACCCTGCATGACAAATAGATCTTTGCAACATCTGATTTTATATGAGGCCAAAAGTATCTATTTCCAGTGAGTATTAGGGTCTTATCACTGCCCAAGTGTCGACTACACCCACCTGTGTGTAACTCCCTTACAACATACGTAAGGATGGACGTATTGAGTAGACAAAGTTGCATTCCTCAGAACAACTATAAATACCCCCTTCCCTCTCATCATTTTCAAATCATCTTTCATCTTTCATTCACCATCCCTTATCCTCCACCACTCATTCTCCTAAGCCACCCATCCACCAAGAAGAGAAGACCGTGAAGGAGAGGAAGCCCTCAAACCTTAAGTCAACCCAACTAAGATTAAATCCTAGCCACCTAAGCCACAGAAAGGCCGATCCAGTCCACTCCAATCAATCCTTTCAACAACCCATCCACCCACTTGCTTAACTCATATCAGTATCATTCTCATTTGCATCAGCATTGTGCATCATCATTTCCACTCTCGACCACCTTACTCATCTAGTTAGTTTGAGTGTATGCTTTATGGCTTGCTAGGATACCGGATCTTGCACATCAAAAACTCGGATTGAGTACATTTCGACCGCTTCTCCAAGTCTTTTGCAGCCCATTCCTTGAAGTAAGCATTGCATCACCAGACTACATTCTACACACTACATCATCTATGACGAAGAACTACCCTAATCCCTTGTATTTTGTTGAGTCTTGTGAAGTAGAGACTGTACTTTTGTATGAGCAGAGAGAGTGCCTGACACTTTCCCTCTTTATCAACGTGGTCCCTTACATAGAATCCTAATTCACGGATCCAAAGTCATTTTAAGTCGGAGAATCCTCTAATCTTCTAGCTTAACGTTGCTACAGGGTCTAGTCGACTATGTAAATTTGTTCAATTGGCTAGTGGCGACTCCAAGTCAAACGTACAACTCCTTAAAGTCACAAATATAACATAATGCCTGAAATGGCCCTGTGAGCGTGATCCACCGGCGATCTAGCATTCACAACTACCCTTGCGAATAGTTCGGTGATGCAATAATTTGATTGTTAATCGGTAAGCATCCCTCGATAGATGTTACCAATACGAGTAGACATCATGACTTTAGAAAGTAATGGAGTGAATATATAGTGGTTTCTAGTTTAGAACAGAAGATTGCTAATGAGCTGAGATTTTAGACTTTAATAGATTGGAATAGACTAGATTAGGATTGTTGATGGTTTGGGATTTTGGACTTTAATTGATTGTATTGGGGATTGGATTTGGAACGGAATTTTGGGCTTCTAATGGGCTAGAATAGGGCTGATTTTTTATTTATTTTTTATTTTTTAAAATTTTAATGGAGCTGGAATGAGGCTGATTTTGGGGTTTTAATGGGCTAGAATATGGCTGATTTGGGGGGTTTTTTAATGGGCTGGAATATGGTTGAATGTTGGAGGTTTTAATGGAGCTAGAATGGGGCTGATTATGGGATGGAATGGAAACAAGCCAAAAATTGTTGATTCAGCTAGCAGAAGACTGAAAGGATGATTCTTGCCACAATCAAAATATAGAAGGAAAAGACAAAAAGGAAACCAAAAAAAATCAACAAGAACTTGCAAAAATGAAAGCCCCATAATTTCTCTTCTGGAACTAAAACTGTTTAAGAATTTCAAACCAATAAGAAGTGTATGATACCCAAACAAGGTATAATGGATCATAGAAAGAGATTGCAACTTAGGAACACCAGCACGTACCGTCTCATCAGATAGCCCAATGCAAAGATGGTAGATAAGCTCAGAAGCGTCCATCCTAAGGATGCTATTTTGAATAGCCTATGATCCAATAATCATGCTAAAAAAATGATCCTGACCATTGAGTTATTGAGTTGAATGTGAGCCAGTAAAAGCTTCCTTTTCAACCATGAACTAAGCTCAGAAACTTATTTTAGACTAGATCTAGGCCTATTTTGAGAATCAAAACATAAAATTGGAGTGTAATTGGAAGATCAAAGTGGAATGAAGCATTTTGAAAAATTTCAGGAGGGATAACCATTACTTTTTTTTCTTTATTTCTTTTATCTTCTTTTTGTTGTATTCATATGTAATGGGTTCTAATCCCACTGAATTATGCTTGATTTGTGTCCGATTGGGACCTATTTGGTTGCATTCAATGGGTCGAGCTGACAAACAGCATTCTCATCAATGAATGGTCTGCCATTAAATCCATGGTGTGTAGGGCCAAAAAACCCAGGTAGATTCATGATTCAGGTGAGCCAGGCCAAGGGAAACAGTTGGAGGGCGATGCCCACACTTGGTTTTTTTTTTTTTTAAAAATATATTTTAAAACAGGGTCTACCATGATGTATATGTACAATCCACTCCACCATCAACTGTGTCATTCATTGTTAAGCCCAGAGCCCAAAAATCAAGCTGACCCATGATCCAGGTGCGCCATACCAAAGGAAACAACTGGGAGAAGGACGCCTACCCTTGACTTTTTACAAGGCCCATCTTGATGATTGTATGATATCCACTCCAACCTTTAGTTACCTCGTGAATATGGGGCCACTATGATTAGGCCCATCCATGATGTTTCTGCTTGTGTGGTCCACTTGAATCTTGAATGTGGTTATTTTTGGGCCTTGAACCTAACATGACTGAGGCAGCAAAGGGTGGAGATGGATTTGTATATGGTGGGGCCTGGCTAAGCCACCCTTGTTTGCTTCCCATGAGGTAGAGCTCTTTGGGCCCCACCATGATGTGTGTTGGACATCCACACAGTGCATTTGGTGAGTCCCCCATCGGTTATGGGATGTCCCAAAAATCAGCCATATTGGAAACTCAGGTGGGCCATACAATCTGAAACCATGTGAAATTATGCCTAGAACATCTAAAAGCATTTGGTGGGACCTACCATAGTTTTGGATTGACCTGAAATTTGATGCAACTGCTCATCCAAGTGGGACACACAATGGATGAGTTATGTGTTTGAACCACATCCATGTGGCCTCTAAAAACAATTAGGAAGGTTTCAATGGGTGGGCATCCACTCTCAACTATTGTCTATAGTGTGGCTCACTCATGTCGTGAATTAGCATGGTTTTTAGGTCCATGTCCCACCATGGAAGGATGCATCTAATTGATGGTGTCGATGTTTGACACACATTACTGTGGGGCCCCCATAACTTAATCTCATGGGAAGCTCCCATGAGGTCAACCTCATAATAACTTTTTCTTAGGTAAATACATGTATATGAGGTGAACCTCGTGGGAGATTCCCATAAGATCAAGCTTTATGAGCCTCACCATGATGTGTGTCGAGCATCCATACCGTGCATTTTGTGGGTCTCCTCAAGGTCGTGGGATGTCCCAAAAATCAGCCGAGTCTATAACTTGGGTGGGCCACAATATCTGAAATCATGCCTAAAATCTAAGAGCACATGGTGGGGCCCACTTGAGTTTGGTAATGGCCTGGACTTTGGTGTCACCCTTCATCCAAGTGGCACACACAATGGATGGGTTGGATGCCTGAACCACATCGTTGTGGGCCCTTGTAAGTACTTATATTTAAGACATACTTAGTGTTGTCAAATTTCGTAGTTTAAGATGGATCGCAAGCATACTTCAGTATTCTCTGGCAACTTATAAAAATCCCTTAAAGACAGACTCAACATCTCAAGGTTGACTCAGCATTTCAAGCCTTAAAAACTTTGCATGGTTCAAGACTAAAGAACTCAGTATATGTCAACTATCAGGTGATATAACTTTAGAATGACTCTAGGGTAGGTGTTTTTAAATTATGGTTGTAAATATAATGTATACAATGTAAAAGCACTGAAGTTCGGCTAGCCCAACTTTAGGTTCAGCAAGCCTAACAATATTCGGCTTGTTAGGGATTTCTGCTGCAGAATCACACAGATCTAGATCTGGGATAGCAATCCAAGAGCACTAAGTAAATACAAGAGAACACAGATTTAATATGGAAAACCCTTTAAAAAAAAAACCATGGCACAAAGCGACAGATCTTCACCATGAAAATAAAAATTACAAAGAGAGTAGACTTACTTGATTCGAACAATTTCAAATCTCATCCTTGCTATATCCTTTAGAAACCCTAAAACCCTTTAAGGAACCCTTGGAAACCCTTTAGGAAGCCTTAACATACCCTAGAACAGCCCTAAGGACCTCATATTTATAGTTTGAGAAACTCCACTTACTTTAGAATAGCCCTAGGGACCCCTTGTGCATTTGTTGTGATTGATTATTTCATTTATTGTGAATGCTTTATTTATTTTATCTCTTGAAAGTTTAAAAAATAAGTCTCAAAGACGTTGTGAAATAAGGTTGTCCTGCCTAAATCTTTTTGGTGAAGATTATCCGACTAATTATTTGGAATCAAGGTGTCAATACTCTAAGCAATTGAAATCTAAATTGTTCATTTATTCCGCATTATATAGAAATATTTGGTATTGTCATATTCACTCATCCCCTTTAGAACATCGATAACTCGTCTATTCAGCCTTAAACAATCCTTCCATGTTGCAATGGGTGGGCATCAACTCTCAACTTTAGTCTCTGATGTGACCCAACTAAGTCATGGATTGGCTTGAGTTTTTGGCTCATGGCACACCATGGAAGGGTGCATTTGATTGATGATATGGATGTTGGATACAAAATGTCAAGGCCCACAAAGCTCGGCCTCATGAGGTGGACCTCATAGTACAATGTGTATAAACGCTCACACACAACTAGTTGGACTAGTTCACCGAATTTAAAATTAATTAATGTTAATAAATGTCTAGAGAGTCGGTTATTTCACCTCACTTTGTAAGAGAGGTCAGGGCCCAGGTGGGTGCCATTGTGGTGTTAATGTGAAATCCACCCCAACAATCAGGTGTGCCGCCCCATTTTAGAGCCAGGGCCTAAAAGACAGCCGTCTTCGTGCTTCAGACAAACCACGGGATTGGAAACAATGTAGAGTGAAAAGCTCACCCTCCAAACTATTTTCCTTGTTGTGGCTCACTTGAATTAATTACTTACAAGCCCAATTTTTGGGTTCCACGCTTAGCTCTGTGTGACATCTAATGGTTACAGTGGATTTCATATACTCATCATGGTGGGCCCAGTAAAAATCAAGGGTGGATGTATCTCATCCAACTGTTTCATTTGTATGGCTCACCTGAAGCATAGGTCAACCTGATTTTTTCCTCATTGGGCACAGCATGGGATTTACATCTAATGGTTAGAGTTGATCTCATGTACACATAATGGTGGCCCCGTAAAAAGTCAAAGGTGGGCGATGTCTCGTAAAACAGTGATATATTCCAAAATAAAGTTCTTAATTCCAACTGGTTGGACCATAAGCTATAGTCCACCCATATTATAACATGCAAAGTATAAATGCACGTGACATCAAGCCTTCCAAAAGGTTGGCTCCACCACGAGTATTGTCCAGCGCAATGGTCAATAGCATCAACACATCAAGTGGTCCACACCATATGAAACAATTTTCAGACATTGGTAAATAGTGAAACACAAGTCCTGTCCATTCAATGAGTGGCCATTGTGGAGTTTTCCAAAAGTGATGCTTATGATGCCCTAACCTTTAGGCAGCTTGGATTTTGCAAACACATTAAAAGTTGGAAGTTATCTGGCCTTTAATGTATTGTCCAGCCGGTTGGATCTAGACGTTCTCATTAGACAAGAAAATTTTACTAGAAGCCCGCCCTTGACTTTTGAAAGGGTCCACCGTGAAGTGTCTATGAGATCCACTTCCACATTCGATGTATAATCCCATGATGGGTCCAACGCATGAAAATTGAGCTGACCATGTGGGACACACCAAGGGAAATGGTTCGAAGAGAAACATCCATCCTTGATTTTTACAAGGCCCACCATGATGATTATACAAAATCCACTCCAACCATTAGATGTCACACTAAAACTTAGCCTTGAAGCCCAAAAATCAGGCCCACGTGTGATTCAAGTGGGTGTGTGTGTGTGCGCGCGCGCACGGGGAGGGGTTTCGGAGGTTCTATTAGGTTGACCCCTCGGTAGCTTTCCAAAAGGTGGAGCTCTATGGGCCCTATCGTGATCTATGTTAGACATCCACACAATGCAATTGGTAAGTCCGCTCTAGGTATGGGCCCAACGTGTGAGTTTTGGAATGCCCTGAAATTTGGCCCCTCATCTAAATGGGACACACAATGTATGGGTTGGATGTCTAAACTACATCCTAGTGGACCCTATAAACAACCAGGAAGGTTTCAATGGGTGGGCATTCACCTCTATTGTTGTCGATGGTGTGGCCCACCTTAGTAATGGATTGGCCTGACTTGTAGGCCCATTGCCAACCATTGCCAACCATAGAAGGATGCATCTAATTCATGATGGAGATGTTTGACATGCATCATGGTGGAGCCCACAAAGCTCAACCTCTTCGGAAGTTCCCATGAGTTTCAACTCATAGTACCTTTTCGCTATGTATATGTATACACGTGTATAAATAGAGAAAAGGTGCAATTTGGTTGACCTCATGTGGACTTCCTATGAGGTTGGGCTTTGTGTGCTCCATCGTAATGCAGGACATCCACGCCATGCCTTTGGTGAACCCCATTTAGGTTATGGGATGTCTAAATCAGCCATGTTTAAAACTTGAGTGGGCCAAACAATCCAAACCACGTACAATCATGCCTAAAACATTTAAAAGCACTCGGTGGGGCCCACCTAAGTTTTGGAATGTCCTAGAATTTTGTGACCACTAAGTGGGACACACACAAGGGATGGGTTAGATGTCTAAACCACTTCTCTGTAAGCCCTAAAACAATCAAGGAAGGTTTCAATGGGTGGGCATTCATTCTCGATTGTTATTTATGGTGTGGTCCACTAAGTCATGGATTGGCTGATTTTTAGGCCCATGGCCCACTATGGAATGATGCATCTAATTGATAGTGTGGATGTCCAACACACTTTATAGTGGCACCTAAAACATATAAAAGCACCTAGTTGGGCCCACTTAGTGTTCGAAGTATCAGTATTGCTACAAGTTTCGCTAACCGAGGATACAGAAACAATATTGATATTGTCGATAATATTGCTAATAACTGGAAATGTAGGAAAAAATGGTGCAAATGGTAAAAATTTTAGTGAAACTTAGGAGATGCTAAAATACACATATACATTTAAAAATTAAAAATTTGCAAAAAGAATGTATACACAATAAGTTTCCATTTAATTTGGACTTAAAAGCATGTGTCATCATAAGAAACAATCTAACCATCAAATCACCCATCCAACTTTCCATCCAAACATCCATTGATATTGTAAAATATTTAAAACTCAAGATATTTTGCCAAGAAATCATCAATAATTAGAAAGGAAACGAAAGATTATGACCCTTGATATCGCGCATGTTGCAATAACAATAATATTGAGATATAATTAATATTAGCAATGATAAATTGAAAACTGCATATAACAATGAGCTGATTAAAAAAAATAAAATAGAATTTTTTTAATAAACAAACTTTCTGTGATATCTTTACATTGGCGATATTATTGAAATATAGCCGATACACTTGTGATACAAGTGTCACCTAGAATTTTTACAGTAAAAAATATTAACGATACATTGACAATATCGATACATTGGCAATACAAGCGATGTCTAGAATTTACACAATTGAAAATATTGGCAATATCGATATGTTGCCAGTACTTAGCAATACATTGTTATGCCTAGAATTTCCAATACTACCAGTGTTATTAGTGTCGCTACTAGTATTATCGGTATCACCAAGCTTTAGATAATGATAATATCAGAGATATTTCGATAATATATAATTCAAACAATGGGGCCACTTAAATTTTGGAAAGACCCAAAATTTGGTGTGACCCCTTCATCCAAGTGGGACAGACACAATGGATGGTTGGATGTTTGAACCACATCTTTTGTGAACACTATAAACAACTAGGAAGGTTTCAATGTGTGGTCATCTATTCTTAACTCTTGCCTATGATGTGGCTCTCCTAAGTCATGGATTGGCTTGATTTTTAGGCCCATGGCCCACCATGGAAGGGTGGATCTAACTGATGGTAGATACTTGACACTCATTACAGCGGGGCTCACTATGGAAGGGTTGATCTAATTGATAGTGGATACTTGACACTCATTACAGCAGGCCCACAAAGCCCGACCTCATGGGAAGCTCCCATGAGTTGACAATCAAAAACCTTTTCCCAGTATGTGTGTGTATGGGAAAAGGTACCATGAGGTCAAGCTATGTGGGCCCCATCATGATCTCAGTTGGACATCCACCCCATCAGTTAGATGCACCTTTCTATGGTGGGTGATAGACCTAAAAATCAGGTCAATACATGATTTAGCTGGGCCACATCATAGACAATAGTTTAGAGTGGATACTCACCCATTGAAACTTTCATTATCATTTTTAGGGCCCACAGAGAGGCGGTTCACACATCCAGACCATCCATTGTGTGTTTTCCTAGTTGGATGAGGGGTCCTAGCAAGTTTTAACCGTATCCAAAACACAAGTGGGCCTCATCAAGTGCTTTTAGATATTTTAGGTATGATTTCACACTATTCCAAATGGTATGGCCCACTTAAGTTTAGAATACAGCTGATTTTTGGGATGTCCCTTAACATAGAGGGTACCCACCAAATGCACGACGTGGATGTCTGACATAAATCGTGGTGGGGCCCATAGAGTTCGATCTCATGAGAAGCTCCCATGAGGTTGAGTTGTGTGGGCCCCACTGTGATGTGTGTCGAACATCTACCCCATCAGTCAAATGCACCATTCCATAGTGGGTCATGGATTTAAAAATCAAGTCAATCCGTGACTTGCGTGGGCCACACCACATACAACAATTGAGAGGGGTACCCTCCTATTAAAACATTCATAATAATTTATTGGGCCCACCGAGATGTGGTTCACAAATCCAGCCCATCCATTGTGTGTCCCACTTAGATGGCGGTCAGCCTAAGTTTCAGCCGCATCCAAATTTCAGGTGGGCCCCATCAAGTGCTTTTATATGTTTTAGGCATGTCTTCACATGGTTTTAGATGGTATGGCTCACTTGAGTTCCATATAAGGCTGATTTTTGGGATACCCTATAAGCTAAAGGGGACCTATCAAATGCACAGTGATATTAGATACACATCACGGTGGGGTCCACATAGCTTGACCTCAAGGGAAGTATCCATGAGGTCGAGCTGTGTGGGCCCCACCGTAATGTTTATTGAACATCAACACCGTGCATTTGATGGGTCCCCTTTACTTTATGGGATATCCCAAAAATCCGCCATATACGGAACTCATGTGGGTCATACCATCTAAAACCATATGAAGATAAGCCTAAAACATATAAAATCACTTGGTGGGGCCCAATCGAGTTTTGGATGTGGCTGAAACTTGCTCTAACTCCTCATCCAAATGAGACACAAACAATGGATGGGCTGGATTTGTGAACTACATCTCTGTGGGCCCAATAAATGATTATGAATGTTTTAATGGGAGGGTAACCCCTCTCAACTGTTATAGGTGGTGTGGCTCACCCAAGTCATGGATTCACTTGATTTTTAAGCCCGTGGCCCATCATGGAATGGTGCATCTGACTAATTGAGTAGATGTCTGACACACATCATGGTGGAGCCCACACAGCTCGACCTCAAGGAAAGTTGCCATGAGGTTGGCCTCATATATATATATATATATATATATATATATATATATATATATATATATATATATATATATACATACATACATACATATAGAGAGAGAGAGAGAGAGAGAGAGAGAGAGAGAGAGAGAGTCATGTTCCCCTGCTCACCTAGCACATGCCCACCTTTGCACACGTGCCATGAGTGTCTAATCTGAACGGTCCATGTGATGCGGAATCCCATGAAACTCCATGTGACAAATTTTCACCCCGATCTAAAATTGTGATGGGCCATAGCAAAGAGAAATGCAAATCAAGTACGAACTGATTCGCAGGTGAGCGTTTCGATGTATATATATATATATATATATATATATATATATATATATATATATATATATATATATATATATATATATATGTATTATATTATATGTATGTATTATATTATATTATATTATATTCCCATCAGGTCAAGTAGTGTGGGCCTCACCGTTATGTGTGTCAAACATCTACTCCATCAGTTAGATGCATCATTCCATGGGGGGCCACAGGCTTAAAAATCAAGTCAATCCATGATTTGGGTGGGCCACACCACGTACAATAGTTGAGAGGGGTTATCCTCCCATTAAAACATTCGTAATCATTTATTGGGCTCACCGAGATGTGGTTCACAAATCCAACCCATTCATTTTATGTGTCCCACGTGGATGAGGGGTCATACTAAGTTTCAGCCGCATTGAAAACTCATGTGGGCCCCACAAAGTGCTTTTATATGTTTTACGCATGTCTTTACATGATTTTAGATGGTATGGCCCAATTGAATTCCTTATAGGGCTGATTTTTGGAATATCCCACAACTAAAGGAGACCCATCAAATGCACGGTATTGATTTTCGACACACATCATAATGGGGCCCACAAAGCTTGACCTCATGGGAAGTACCATTTCTCATATATATATATATATATATGTGTGTGTGTGTGTGTGTGTGTGTGTGTGTAGACAGATAGAATGCTCATACACAAGTAGTTGTACGCTCAACTAGTTGGCACGTGGGCCCTACCATGGTGTTTGTATGGCATCTTACCCATCCATTAAGATTATCCCATCATGAAAATGAGATGCCCCCAAAATCAGGTTGATCCAACCATTAAGTGGGGTACACAATAGGAAACCATGAAACAAAACCTAAAAACTCCACATTCATGTAAAGTTTCTCATTTACATGGTTGGATCATCCTGATTTTTGTGGGTATACTATTTTTATGGTGGGACAACCTTGCTAGACATACAACATGTCATACAATCACCATGATGGCCACCACACACTAACTAGTTGGACTACAGTATGATGTTTCAAGCTCAAACAGATGGATCTACCGAGAGAGTTAACTAGATTCTTGAAAACATGCTTTGTGCCTGTACTATGGACATTAAGAAAAC
This sequence comes from Magnolia kwangsiensis, assembly GCA_037074715.1. NCBI lineage: Eukaryota > Viridiplantae > Streptophyta > Magnoliopsida > Magnoliales > Magnoliaceae > Magnolia > Magnolia kwangsiensis. The sequence goes on from CM073571.1 coordinate 171,849,464, forward strand.
TTGGGACAATTCATGATCTCTAGCAGAATTTGCATACAATAATAGTTATCATTATCAATCAAGCATTGATATGACTCCTTTCAAAGCACCATATAGTTGGTCATGTAGATATCTAAATTGTTTCCTAAGAGTGGGACAATGAGACTTGTTTAAGTCTGAGATGGTGGAAGAAGCAACAAGGAAGGTCGTTATTTTCGAAGAAAGGTTGTGCATTGCTTAAAGCTGACAAAAGATATATGCTGTCAACAGGAGGAGATTTGGAATTTGAAGTGGGTCACTATGAATTCTTGAAGACGTGGCTTATAAAGGGAGTAATGAGGTTTAGGAATAAAGGGAAGTTAGCCCCTCCAATAGGCTCTTTGAAATTTTAGAAATGATAGTAGTAGCAGCTTATTGTTTGGCTTTACCTCCATAGCTGGCAGCTATCCATAATGATTTTCATGTACTCATGTACGAAAGTATCTCATATCATTTATTTGCAATTCTGAGAGATTAGCGAGGATATGCCGTACATAGAGCAACTTGTTCGTATTCTCAACGAAGAGCACAAGTTCTGCGAATGAAGGTTATTCACGTGGTAAAGGTACAGTGGGGACACTATGGAGAAGAAGAAGCCTATTAAGAATGTGAAGCAGAAATTTGAGAAAAATATCCTATCTTTTTGTCGAATAAGGTGCGTAGAATTTGGGAATGAAATTCTTTTGAGGATAGTAGAATGTAATACCATGCAAATTTTAGGGGAGATATTAAAAAAAAAAAAACAAAACATAATGGGACCACATTAGACGGACGATCAAGGTCATCTCTTGTAATTTAGGAAGATTTGATCGTTAGATCTTCAATTCAAACTGTTATATCTTCAATCAAGGATCGTCTGTGATGATCTGATCATTGGATCATCGATCAGGACTATCTACCTTATATTATAATAAATTTGAACGTTGGATCTTCGATCAGGATTATTTGTCCTAACTCTGGACGATCTGACCGTTAGATTTTCGATCTAAACCATCTAAACTCAATATTTATCGTCAGATCATCAAAAGAACCATTAAAATTAAAATACAATGGACATATCTTCCAAATAAGGGAAGATGAGTTTTCTGTTCTTCGATCCTACCATTGATCCTTGTTTATTTTGATAAATTATTATGATTTTAGTATCTGATCATGCATATCTATTGATTAGAATGTAAAATGTTTGTTATTGGTTGTTTCTCAATCTAGATATATGATCTGAACCCTCTAGTATGTACCAGAGACTGAACTTTTGAATGAACAGTCAAGATGACCATTAGACCTCTTGAGTGGACATAATTAACGATGAATGTGTATACACTCTCAGCCCTTATCTATTTAAAATATGATTTTTGCCAAAGTAGTGGCTTAGAGAGATGGTTCTCTTCAAATTCGCTTAGTAGATGTATGTATTGAGAGATGCTCATCAATTCCGTATTATCAAAGTTAATGGAACATACTTGGATGGCCCACTTGAGAATGGCATGTATACCATTTATCTGTGTACCTTAAAAAACATCATACCTAGTTATTATCCATATTGATATTGAATTCGAATTTGGATGAGAGAGGGGAGGATTAACCTTTATCTTAAGAGGAGGTTAGACTCCTCCCTATATGGGTAAGTATAAATTAAACTCTATACATTTTAGTTACAAATTGACGGATGGCAGATTTGTGTATGCATTATTTTACTTCTGTGTTGCAGTTATCATCCCTAACAAATTAAATTGAATATCATGAAGTGAATTAGAAAGTGTATGGAAAATGGGAATTGATATTCTATATGAACACTTGACAACTCGAGGAATATGTTGTCCCTTAACAAATGGGAGGAGAGGTCCCAAGGTGCGAAACCTCTACTCTAGTTGGTACCAATAGGGCTTCCATTAAGGACTACGAGTCTAGCAAGGTAAGAGTCTAGCCAACTTGTAATGGTTACCCCATAGAGTTGGGCACGGGACGAGTCGACTGAGCAAAATTGACTCATCCAACTCATTCAAACCGGACTCAACCTGAACTGATTGGGTGAGTCAATTCGAACTGAGTAGACTTTGTCCAATCCGAACTCAAACCGATTTAAGTCCAAGTCACCTAGTAATTCAACTCGAATCGACCCGAAATTTGACTCGGTACTGACTCGACTCAATCTGAAACTCGACTCCACTCAAGTTCAGGTAGTGTGTGTGTGTGTGTGTATAAACTTAATCTAATCTAACCTACCCACCGCACCTGGCCCGATCTCTCCCTCCCCCGCCTCCTCTCCCGAGCCCAACAGCTACCCACCACCACTAAGCCACCCTCCTCTTCTCTCTCTCCTTCACTCCCTCCCTCGTCTTCCGCACCCGATGGTCCCGACCCGACAGACTCTAGCTCAGCCACTCATCTTGATTGAGTAGTTAGTCTACACCCACCTGACCCACCTGGTCACTATAGACTCTCGACAACCACCTAACTCTCCAGATCAACTAATTAAGGTAATTTTATGTTTGGAAAAACTTCTATTTCATAATTTTCATCTATTTTTGTGAAATACATCATGGTAGGGTATTCTAATTTGGGTTTTTTTTTTTTTTTAATGACATTGTGGTCGGGTAGGATTGAATGGACAAATTGGAATGGTTCGAGTGCTTGTATTTGGTCAGGGCTGGCTCGGTTGCATTCGGGCTAATTGGAGTGTGTTCAGATTGGCTCAGATACGACCGGGCTAGATCGGGTTGAGCCATTTCTAAACCCTAAATCCTAACGGTCAACAGGAAAAGAATGGTCAACTCGACCTGACTCAATCCTTGTGATCGGGTCAGACTCGGTCTAGGTTAGTCCAGGCTAGACCCGAACTTGGATTAAGTCCAGCATGCTGGACTCGGTACCGAGGTGGGTAGAGTTCGGGTCAGGTCTATTTCAAAATCAGATTGGGTCGGGTCAACCCTAACTCGGTCCATCTTGACTCGATGCCCAGCTCTATTACCCAATGAGGTTGCCCAGATGTGATAACCTAAGATGGGAGGAATGGTCAATACACGAGGCTGATACGACTAGTATGTGGATCATCACTCGAGTTAAGGTCAACTAGTGCTAGTCAGGTAGGTGTTGGTAGGCCGAGTTGAAATAGACTAGGCCTGGTGATTCAAATGATTAATTGTATAGATTTCGTGATAGAAACTCAAGCTAGTGGTCTAATCATGCATCGATATATATATATATATATATATGTTTTGAGAATACTGTGTGCGATGTTACCATGTCATGTATAAGTTACAAATGCATGCACTGTACTTACTGGGTTTAGATAGCTTACCGTGTTGAATACCAACCATCCAAGAAAAGGAATATGAGAGATGCTTGCACAAATTACCGGATGACATTCATAATATACACCTAGAAGAGAAAAAAACGTACCAGATCTATCATCACTATAACAAAATAGACTTTTTGCAATGATTTTTTTAGTGACAAGTTTAATTTCATTGGGAAATGTAATTTTTTACAACGACATTTTAAGTCGTTGCAAAAAATAGATTATTTACGATGACAGTTTAAATCATCAATAATAATTAACTTTTTTGCGACGAGCTTCAATAATCATCGCAAAACTTGTCACAAAAAGTTTTTATATGGATTTTTTACAACGATCTTAACCAGTCATCACTAATAGCCACTTTTTTGTGACAAATTAGGTGTCGTAAAAAAAAAATTTTTATGACGACACAAAAGTTGTCGTAAATAGTAGCTTTTGCAACGATTAGTTCAACTCATTGTAAAAAAATACCGAATTATACCTTTTGCGATGAATGTAGTTTGGTTGCGAAATGTTAGAGTATTTGTAATAACATGTAAATCATCGCAAATAGTCAACGTTTTTACGACGGACTATTATTATCGTCGCTAAAACGTTTTCCACCAATTTCTTCTGAAAAAATTATATGGCGGAAAAGACGTTTCACCACGCGTTTCTATGGTCATCGCTAATGTTCACTTTATGCGATGAATTGAGTGTCATGGAAAAATAATATTTTTTACCACGACACGAAAGTTGCTGTAAATAGTCTGTTTTAGCAACGACCAAGTTGACTCGTTGTGACAAATACAAACTGAAACTTTATACGACGAACGTAGTTTCATTGCAAAATGTTAGAGTATTTGTAACAACATTGTAAATCATCACAAATAGTTAACATTTTTGCGCGCATTATAATTATCGTCGCTAAAACGTTACCCACTAATCTCCTGAAAAAATTATATGGTGGAAAAGACATTTCGCCACGCGTTTTCATAGTCATCGCTCATGTCCACTTTATGAGACGAATTGAGTGTCGTGATAAAATATTATTTTTTGCAACGATACAAAAGTCGCTACAAATAGTTTGTTTTAGCGACGACTAAGTTAACTCGTTGCGACAGATACAAACTGAAGCTTTTTGCAACGAACATAGTTTCATTGCAAAATGTTAGAGTATTTGCAACAATATTTTAAATCATTACAAATAGTTAACGTTTTTACGATGAGCTATAATTATTGTCGCTAAAATATTTTCCATCAATTTCTCCCGAGAAAATTGTAGTGGGAAAGACGTTTCGCCACGTATTTCCATTGTCGTCACTAATGTCCACTTTATGCGACGAATTGAGTGGCGTGAAAAAATATTATTTTTTACAACAACACAAAAGTCGTTGCAAATAGTTTGTTTTAACGACGATAGGTTAACTCGTTGTGACAAATATCAACTGAATCTTTTTACGACGAATGTAGTTTCATTGCGAAAGGGTAGAGTATTTGCAATAACATCTTAAATTATCTGCACGTGTACTTTTATGAATAGTTTTTCTTCATCTGTCTGTGTGCTCATCAATTAAACAGTGGAAACCAATGTATATTGCCTCATTAAGTTCCTGATCGATTATCAAACAGTGCACATTACTGATGATCGGTCGATCAACTTCCTAATCAACAAATCAAATGACACAAAGTGTTGTTGAACATCTTATGAACCTCCAATTAATGATTGAATGGTACAAACCAACATAAATCTTGTTATCAATTTTCCTATTGACGATAAAATGGTGCACATCAATAATCACTTGATCAACCTCCAATCAACAATCGAACGATATATAGAACTTATTATTGACCATTCAATCAACCTCCAATCCTTTATCGGATGGTGGAAATCATTGTGCATGATCGCTTCATTAAGTCTCTAATCAACAATTGAATGTTGCAAATCACTGACAATCACAAGATCAACCATGTTTGATGGATAGATGGTATGGATGGATGGATGTTTTGATGATTAATGGAATGATCAGATGTATGAACGAGATGGTCGGATGTTGAATGGATGGATGGGTGGATATATGAATGAATGTTTGGATGACTGGATATATAGATGGATGGAATGATTGGATAGATGGATTGATGGATGTTTGGATGATTGTATGAGATGAATGGATTGGATGATTGTATGAGATGAATGAATGGTTTGATAGGGGATGCAATGGTTGGATGGGGGATGAGATGAATGAGGCTCAGATGGGCTATTAAGGGGACAATAAGATGTATGAATTTTATCCACACCGCCTGTCTTTGTACGACACATATCTATACACGAGCTGCAGGCTACAACTTACAGCCCGTAAGCTGCCGCAAATCGGATTGCGTACTGAGTTACTCAGTAGTCTGTACGCTCTCATCGTACTGAGTAAACTTAGTTGGGCCCACCTTGAATGTATGTAGTTCATCCACGGCGTCCATCTGTTTTTCCATCTAATTTAAATTGAAGCATATCCAATGATCAAGTGAGTCATACCACTTGAAACAGTGGAGATAATGATTTCCACCGTTGAAACCTTTTTAGGCTCACAATGATGTTTATTTGTCATCCAACCTATTCATAACATCATAAATACATGGACAAAGAGAAAACACAAATATAAGCTTGATCCAAAACTTCTGTGGACCTCAAGAATTTTTCAACGGTAGATGTTCAATTCAACTGTTTACTGTGGTGTGGTCCATTTGAATATTGGATATCTCTAATTTTTAGGCTCAAGCCTTGAAATTATTTTGTAAAATGAATGAACAGAGTAGATAAAATACATAAATCATGGTGGACCCCACAGATTTCACTTCGTACGCTAAGTGTAGTTAGTTGTTCACTACGCAATCTGCTTCCAAGCTGTTGTGCTGTGTTGACGACTTGATGTGCACATCACAAAATTTCTTAGTGGGCTCTTATCGTACTGAGTAAACTCTATTGGGGCCCATCGTGAATGCATGTGGTTTATCCATGCTGTCCATTCGTTTTTCCAAATCATTTTAGTGGTTGAACCCAAAATTGATGCATATCCAAAGCTCAAGTGGACTATACCACAGGAAAAAGTAAAAGTATTTATTTTCACCACTGGTAAATTTATAAGGCCCCAATGATGTTTATTTTTCATCCAACATGTTCATAAGATAAATATATGTGATAAATATTCATAAGAATAACTCCGGATCAGATTGGTTCAGTCCAGATCGGATTCATTCAGTTCAGATCAGTCCGGATTAACCATGATCTAAAATTGATTTGATGAATGGTCGGATCTGACTGATCCAACTCGAATAACACCGATCTAGGCCTTCAGATCGGTTCAGATCGGGTCGGATCCGGTAGATCGGGTCGGTTTGTGCCCAGCTCTAATCAACATGTCAAATGTGCCAATGCATGTCCTACACTACATGGCATTTCTTGTTCCAATATATCACATGTGTCATCATCCATCTTTATTAGTTCCGAATATGCTACATGTGCTAATGATGCTAAAGAGCATAAGTACTACATCTAACTTTAAGTGCTCAAATGTTAAATTTGTGATGCATATCTTACTCCACATGTGCCACCATACAACTTCAAGCAACTTACTCATAAAATGTATGTAGCAATTTGGCTTCATGTACCTACACATGACACTATGACATGTCTGTTATTATTCATTTCCAAGCATTCTACATTAGATGAACAAAAGATTTATAGCGATACGATCATAAGATGGACATCAAAAAAAAAAAAAAAAAAAACCATTCAAGATATTCGATTTCAAATGTTGCTAATTTGATGATCTGATCAATCTGATGTACATTATAAACTATTATGGGGTGCATAAGTTGGATGGTTGAATGTTATATACATTCCATGTGGCCTGATCAGTCTTAAACTTCACTACTTTTTAAATAAAAAATAAAGGTAAAATAAAGATTCCTCGAAAATTTATGGTAAAAAATCCTTCATTTTCAGGACTTTATTCGATTCTAGATCTTGCTTGAATAATTCGACTTAAATTAGATTGACAAAATTATGGAGCCTAATTTACTAAGTTATTGAACAATCCAAGCCTTTGATCCACAACCACTTGTTTGATGAAATAAGACAGTTGGATATTTTTTCATTTTTAACAGTCCAATTAATAATGTCCACCAATCTGACAATCAATAATTAACTATGAGTAGTGTTTTTTTCTTCTTCTTTGGCTACACCTAAACTTGTACTCCAAATGCAGATGGTTTAATTTGAATTATTTTTATGGCATTACAAAGAGAATGAGATAGATCTAAATTTCAAGTGGACCCACTATAGGATACCATGGGAGCCATCACACCCACTGTTGAAACATTTATAAGGCCCACAGTGATTTATTTTTAAGATCCATCATATTCACAAGTTAACATAGAGATAGACGAAGTGAAAACAAAAATATTAGCTTTATTAAAAACTACTGTGGCCCTCATTCTCTTTGTAATTTTATAAATAGATCTTTAAAAATGGTTGGACGGTATGGATACAACACACACATCATAGTGGGGTCCACAGAGCTTGGTGACATCACTTCAGTAGCGATTTGGCTACTAACTTGGTCAGTATCCAATCCACGCCCATATATGCGATAGAGAGGGGAAACGGATTGGCTACTCCCCTCGCCACCAGCCAATGGCTGGTGGTCGGTGCTCCGTGGGCCCCATTATGATGTACTTGTTTCATCCATGCCATCCATCTATTTTTCCAAATAATTTTATACTATAAGACCAAAAATGAGGTATATCCCAATCTCAACTGGACCACATTACAAGAAACAGAGTTGAATGAGCGTGGACCATTAAAAACCTTTTGGGGGCCATAAAAGTTTTGGATCAAGCCGATCTTTGGTTTTTCCCGTCATCTGGTCCTCTATGACCTAATCAATAGATTGGATGTCAAATAAACAGTACAATGGGCCTTAGGAGGATTTTAATGGTGGATATCTAATCACCATTGTTTTCCTGTGGTGTGGTCCACCTGAGATTTATATCCCTCTAATTTTTCGTATAAAATTCTAAAATAATCTATTAAAATGGATGAATGGAATGGATGAAACACGTACATCATAGTGGGCCCATGGAGCACCGACCAACAGCCACCGGGCTAGTGGCAGGGAGTAGCCAATCCGTTTCCCGTATAAATGGGACGTAGATTTCCTGCGAAAGCCTTTCAAAGTGTTCTAGTAAACTCTGTTGGGCCCACCATGAATACATGTGGTTTATCCACGCCGTCCATTCATTTTTCCAGATAATTTTAGAGGTTCAACCTAAAATTGATGCATGTACAATGATCAAGTGGACCATACCACAGGAAAAAGAAGAATTATTAATTTCCACCGTTGAAAACTTTTTAAGGCCCCGGTGATGTTTATTTGTCATCAAACCTGTTCATAAGATGATAAACACATGGATGAAAGGAAAACACAAATATCAGCTTGATCTAAAACTTCAGTTGGCCTCAAGAATTTTTCAACGGTAAATGTTCAATTCACTCTGTTTTTGGCGGTATGGTCCACTTAAGGTTTGGTTATGCTCCATTTTTGGGATAAATCCCTAAAATCATGTGGTAAAAGAGATGGACGGAGTGGATATAATACATGAATGATAGTGGGTGTAAGACCCGTGTCCTAGTCCGTACCATCCCATAGGCTTCCGCGATCGTACTGGTCGAAATCCGGCAATCCTCGACCCGTATCCAACGTTTTTGCGCGATCCTAAGCCGAGACTTGTATGCTAAAGTCGGCTAAAAATCGAAACTTATACCTTAGCGACCGCGTCGTCGCCACGGTTCTAATGCCTTGACTCACGCACCGACCCGATACCCAGGGTAAAAGATGTAGGCCCGCGTTCAATTCAAAGAAAACACCGCACGTTGCGAATTATGAGGGAATCTCTACGAGATGTCCCATCAATCAATCAATCACTCATGTCAAGTCAAGTCAAGACACTCCATACCCCAAGTACAACAACCCATACCCTATCCTTACCTCGCTCTTACACAAGCTAGCAAAGTCAACTCTCTCTCCTCTCACCATACCTCTTTAATTACAACCACCACATCACCCCATCACCTCTTATCAACCCATCACTTCTCTCTCTCTCATTTCTCAAAAAAATCTCTCCTAAGTAAAAATCCATACATCCAAGCTCTCTCCCTCTCCCAAGCACCAAGTGTGGCCCACTTTCCCTACCCTCTCTTCTCTCATCTCAACCGTTGATCCATCATCTACTACCATCAAAAGAGAAGGCAAGGAGCTAAGGAGGCTAAGGGAGCAAGAAGGAGTACAAGAGGTGGGTGATCTTTGAGTTTCTACCATTGATTTAATGATTTGAGGGCTCACTTGTTGGTGGGACCTGTTGTGATGTATGTGATGTATCAATGAGGGCCCATAGTGGCGGGGTCCCTTTATTGCACCGTGCATTTCTCTTTCTTTCTCTTTTTCTCATCTTAGAATGTAGTGGGCCCCACCAAATTACCTATTACATCCATTAGATGAGGGTGGCCCACCACATTTAGGAGATCTCATATTCCATACATATATATAATATTATATATTATATTATATATTATATTATATATTATATTATATATATAACATGGTGGGCCATGTCCATGTGGGACCCACCATGATGTTTGTGAATATCCGCGCCGTCCAGCGTCTCTAGACGTTGGACGCTGCAAGTGGCTAATGTGAAGTGTGAACTGACATGGATATACTATCAAGCTACCTATAATGGGTTTAGAAATGGGGTTCAAGTAGGCCCCACCTTGATATTTATGTATGATCCAAGCCGTCCATCCCAAGCCTTGCATCATTTTAGGCGTTGAGCTTAAAAATGAGACCTATCCAATTATCTGGCGAGCCGTGGCATTGAGAATGCTAGTATTTTCCGCTAAAATTTAGAAAAATGATTACTGGGGTCCACAAGAAGCTTGGACTCACCTGAAACTTATTTTGGACTCCTAATTTTGTGGGATACATGCAATGGACGAGATAGATCTGGTTAATATGGGTCCCACCTAGGAAAACAAAAATAAAATATATACATTGCATGCATTTGCTTCCTTACGTCCAGAGGAGTCTGGACGTCCAACATAAAAAAAAAGGGTGCTCCCATTAGCTCCAGTTGTGGACCCTACTATGATGTATGTTCTACATCTATGCTGTTCATTTAATAGGTCCCCTTGAATGATGCGTTGGCTCCAAAACTCAGCCATAAAAAGTCTTCGGATGGCTCACGCCATCACCATTCATGCGATGGCATGCCAAACCACGTAGAATCAAATGCTAGGGTCCACATGCAGCTTAGACCCACCTAAAACTCGGATTGGACCATTAAATTGGTGGGACACACATAATGAATAGGTTGGATTTTCCTAGGCGGACCCCACCTATCAAAAACCACCATATTATTGGTTTTCAAAAAAAATAAAAATAAAGGAAGGAGGGCAGCAGCTGGCGCTGCCGCTGTAGGTGGGCGGGCGGACGGACTGGCTGGGGCTTACGGCCCCAGCTGTGGGCCCCATGTGATGCGTTTCTAACATTCATGCCATTCATTAGGTGGCCCCTTAGGGTAGTAGGCCTCCTTCCAAAAATCAGCCGTATACGGAACTCAGGTGGGCCATACCATCTAAAATCATGTGAAGACATGCCTAAAACGTATAACATCACTTGGTGGGGCCTACCTGGAATTTGCATGTGGCTGATACTTGGTCAGAACCCTCAGCCAGGTGGGACTCACATAATGGGCGGTTTGGATTTGTGGACCACATCACTGTGGACCCCCTGACTGTGTGGTCTTATAAATAGGTTGGGTGGCAAACGAATATTACAGAGGGCCCCATGGCCCTGTGACCCTATCAACGGGTTGTTTGGAAAATAAGCATCACCGTGGGCCCCTGACCCACATAACCTTATGAACAGATTGGATGAAAATAAACATTGTGGTGGGCCCCTGGTTCACGTGCCCTCACCAACAGGTTGGTTGATAAATAAATATTACAGTGGGCCCTAAGCCTATGTGACCTTATGTACAAGTTGGAAAATAAACATTATAGTGGGCCCCTTCGTCCATGTGACCAAATCAATAAGTTGGCTGGAAAATAGACATTTTGGTGGGCCCCCTATTCATGTGACCTTATCAACAGATTGGATAGGAAAATAAACATTATGGCGGGCCTCACATGAGGGTCACTTTGGTGAATATGGGCCCATGTATTTAGGCTCATCTTAAGGTATTTTTAGGCCCATTATTGAGGCTCGCTTGGATGCATATGGACCTATGTATTTAGGCCCATCTTGACATGTATATAGGCCCAATGTTGAGGCCCACTTTGTTATATATGGGCCCATGTGTGTAGGCCCATTTGATGCATTTGTGGCCCATTGTTGAGGCCCACTTTGGTATATATAAGGCCTATGTGATTAGGCCCATTTGATTCACATAAAGCTCATGTGATTGGGCTCATTTTTAATGCATTCTAAGGCCCATGGGTGATGGCCCATTGTAAAGTACCTAAGGCCCATTGGTGAGGCTCATTGAGGTGACCCACTTGATGAATATAAGATCCATGAGATACGGCCCATTTGATGTATTTGAGGCCCAATGGGATGTACCTAAGGCGTATTGCAATGTGTGATTCTGCCATGATTTATTTAATGATATTTAAGGCGAGCCGAGCCTTGGGAGTAATGATGGTTAGATGCCCACATTGTCAGGATGATGTTGGTTAAATGTCCGCATTATCACTCTCCCTGAGGCCCATTGGTAGGCCCATACTTGTAGTGAGTAGGCCGTCGAGGCCCATCTTTGTTATACACAAAGCCCATCTTTATATATATGTTTAGTGTAGATCCATGATTCATGATCATATGCATCATATGTATGACTGATATGTGGAGTGACTGATCATAGCATATGCCTTCGGCAGAATGTTTATGGGCTCCCTGATAGGCGGAGTTGCTCTACATGAGTGCATGGTACACGTATGACTGTTGCATGACTGGTAGTGTGACTCATGCACTTGCATTTGTATGATTGTGATTATTATATGTCCTAGCGATATCAGGGCCATAGCCTCCATAGACGCATCGTGGGTGGCTGGATTGGATATCGAAAATGTTTGGTTCTAGCATACGGCCGTCATAGATGTCCCTGGGTGAAAATTTCTAAACCCAATGGTACTAGAGGATAACTCCAACGTCGAGACCGAGTGGATACACGAGCGCGCGAGGGCCGTATACCAATAGGCCGCATCTCCCACTGTGTCGTGGTAGGTTGGAAAGGGATGTGACCTTACCCGCCTGAGTGAGGAGGCAACTTCTAGGTTGAGTTTGACCAGCTTGAGGAATCGGTCTGCTATCGACGAGCCGAGCCCGATATTAGCAGGCGGATAGTGAGGTCTCTTCCTCTCTCCCAGTTGTGCGTTCGGATAGGGACGACAAGCTGGCGTAGAGTGTACTAGACCCCGGTGATTTTTCAGACTGAGAACCGTACTGACTTGATGCTCTAGTGAGGAGCTGCATTGATATGTGGATGAGGATTGACATGCTTGACTTGCATTCTGCATTGCATAGCCTGGATGTGACCGATCGCATTCATATCTTGCACCGCATAGCCTTGGTACGGCTGATTGTATTCATGTATTCATTAGCATGATTCCGCATTACTCTGATCTTGCATTCTGAGTACGCTTATAATGCGCACACACTTACACCACCCTCTAAACTTTCTATAAGCTTATGCACGATTGATGCGTGCAGGTAACGCAAGGACGCAGCCTTAGTCTTGCCACTGTTGAAGCGTGCAGCCGAGCTTCTGGAGTTTTTATTTTTATCACTATCTTGTATTTCCCTTTAGACGCATTCTACTCAAAAGTTTTTGATCATATTGAATTTTATGATGGTGTTCTTGTGTTTATTGTTCGTGGGTTATGCTTATGGTTATGCTCATTACAAATCAAATCATGTTTGAAATCCTCCTTGTAGCATCCCAAGATCGGAATCTGGTATATGGGTGCCGAGAGCCGAGAATGGGGTACTACGGAGGCTGTCGGCGCCGGATTCGGTGATTGAAAATTTTGTGAGCCCGATTTCCGAGTTCGGGGCGTGATAGTGGGGCCCATAGAGTTTACTCAGTACAGTTAGCATACTGTGTTACTCAGTACGCAATCCCCTTCCCCTGATATCGTGGATGCGGATTGCATCCTACCCCTGCCTGGATAGGGCAGGGCTCCCACAATGATGTAAGTGTTTTATCCATGCCGTTAATTGCATTTCTTAAATCATTTTAAGGTAAAAAATGAGACAGCTCCATGTCTCAAATGGACTACAAAGTGGAGATTGAACGTCTACCATTAAAAACTTCTTGGGAGCTGGAGAAGTTTCGGATCAAGACGATATTTGTGGTTTCACCTCATCCATGTCTACATAACCTTACAAATAGGTTGAATGGTAAAAAAACATCACGGTTGCCCTTAGAAAGGCTTTAACGGTGGGTGTCATTAATACACCAGCTTCATCCGGTATGGTCCATCGGAGCTATGTCCCTGCCTCATTTTTTGGTTCTTATCTTAAAATGATTTGATAAAAGCATTTAACGACATAGATAAAATACTTACATTACGGTGGGCCCCACAGATCCCTAACGCAATCCGTGTTCATGCACTGTCAAAGAGAGAAACTCTAATAGAAAGAGCATTAATGGTAAGGTAAGAGACTCTTCCGCTTCCCAAGTTTGAGTACACGTTATTCCTTATACTCCCTAAAATTAAAAATATCCATCAATTCTCCATCCTTCCTGAAATTAAAAATATCCATCCAACTCTCCATCCTCCTGTAAAGAAGATAAGAAGCTTTGAACAGTAGAGTGCAAAGAGAAGGCAACATCAAAGCAGTGGTCGGGTTCAATTGGTGATCTCTGTACGTGTTCCTCTTCTGAGTTAATATATATTTTGAGACAGGTATGTTCGCAATGGACCCCACTATATGAATAATTTGGCTCTTTTTTTTTTTTTTTTAAAAAAAAGAGATACCAATTTCATTTGGAGAGTAAAGGTTTAGTTAAACAAAGATCAAACACCATATGGAATGTAAAGATGCTAATATAGTAAGCAGTGAGTCTTCTATTACAATATGCCACAAGCAGTTAAAAGGAACAAAAAAGGAAGGAAAATGAAGAAGCACTCTAATTTCATCACAACCACTTTACCTCAGGAAAAAAGCTTAGATAACATTCACCCCTACATCCAGAAAATCCCAAAGGAATAGCAGCCTCAATGAGCGAATGCCATTAAAGCTACGTGGGGGCATGTATTGCATTACATCCGCTCCGTCAATGAGGTGAGCCTCCTCATAGCAGCCCACTAAATCTCAACCGTTAACAAATTCTTGTGCTCTACGGTTACTGCAGAAAGCTACTGATCAGATGGGTAGGGTCATCTGATTCATATGGGCTTTGAACCATTTGCCATCCATGGTAGGAACAACTACGTGGAGGGTCCCATTGGTACATCAGCCTGTCACGTGTACCATGGATGGATCTATCTATAAAAGGATGGTGCACTTGAGAGTGTGACATCAAGGTACGACTAATATCATCATGACCCACCATGGAGAAAACAGTGGGGAATGGAAATACCCACCCTTGATATTTGATATCTTCATGGGGTCCACCACATTGTCTTTGTGACATTCACTCCATCGATCAATAGTGGGAGATAGAAATGCCCACCGTTGATACTTTGATGGGGCCGCCTTGTTGGATCTAGTCAAATCCACTCTGTTTATCAATGGGTCGTGACCTATAAAAAAAACATGAGCCAAGGCTGAAACTCTAGTTATGGCCCACCATGTATTTGAGGCAGATCCAAAAGTTAAGTGGACCACCAGGAAGAAATAAAAATGTAGAGATTGAGTGGCCACTGTTTCGGAAGGGTGGTGGAGATTGACACAATTTCTAGATTTGGCTTGTTTCAGATGTTTGCGCGAGTTAAAATTGCGCGCACACAACCCCTTGCCAATCTTCACCCTGTTCAGCTGGACGTCATGGGCGAGCTTTTTACGATTTCTGCTCGGGCTGACTGTGTGGACAGTGGTCACCAGGCAGGTAAGGAGGAGTCATATGTCCCAAAGATGAGGGACCCTCCACCCGTTTGTGGAAATGCCTATATGCTTTAAGCTACCCACTCGGAGAAGGACTCCTCTACTGCGTCCACCTTCTCAGAACTGACGTCCCAATCTCATTTGCAGAAGCAGGGTGACACATCCACCATCTCAGATCTGGAGTCCCAATCTCATTTGCAAAGGCAGGAGAGAGTCCACCTTCACGGAACGATATTCCTTTGTCCAGTTGGGATCTCCAAAGCTTCCCACGCTGATGCTGGAAGCCGCAACGACCCCGTCCACGAGCTAGGCATGTATGAAAACGTCATCAGAGCCTCTCCCCATTCAGGTCCTTTCTGTCCACCCCCCTCCATGCTTTGTCTATTTCTGCTGGTAACTCTCCATACTGCTCGCCTTCCCTTGTGTTGGGTGATCGGGAACTCGACGAGATGGGCTCCCCTGTTTTCACCCCCCAGCCTGGCAGGAATTCTGCTAGACACTCTATCGCTCTCAAGGGATTGTCAAACGGCTGTGCGTCTGTCTACAGACAACTCGATCTCATTGTGGATCTGTCCCCATATAAGTTGTCGGATTACAAGACAGATTCTGTTGTGCATAATCTGTCTCTATCCGAAGGCAGATCCGGTAAAGGTCCCTTGCTGGAATGCAGGGTTGGCTACTTAGGCAACATTTTTGATGGATAAAATTCTGATTTGGAATGCACGGGGTCTGGCCAATGCTGCCGCTTCTTGGTCTATAAGAAGGCTCATCACATCCCATAACCCTTCCATCATTGCCATTCTTGAACCTATGGCTCATGACAGCCGCAGAAGTGCCGTAGGGCTTAAGCTTGGCTTTCATTCCTCTCTTTCAAATGCTTCTGAGGGGGGGAAATCTGATTATTCTATAGAGACTCTGTGAATCTGTCTGTCATTGGCTCTACCAACTAGCTCATTTCTGTTGATGTCATCTTACCCGGGAATGTTCTTTCTTTTAGGATTTCTTTTATTTATGCTAAATGCTCTATCGCTGCTGGGAGAGATCTTTGGTCCTCTTTGTCTCAGATAGTAGCATCCTCTCTGGGCCCGTGGGCTGTTTGCGGTGACTTTGACTCAGTCCTGGATCCTTTGGAAAGGCTCGGCTATCGAAACAGTAATGTGGATAGCTCATCGAAATTTCGGACTGCGGTGGATAATGCGGGGCTGATGGACGCTGGTTTCTCTGGAAACAAATTCACTTGGTGCAATAATCGTTCAGGGTCGGCCTGAGTTTGGGCGCGGCTCGATCGCCTCCTCTGCAACAGCGCCTGGCTCCATGTGTTTCCTCAATTCGCAATGAAGCATTTGCCCCGGGTGAATTTAGACCACGCCCTGATCCTTGTTTCGTTCCCTGTAGCTACCCCTTCCACCCCTCGTCCTTTCCACTTCCAACGGATGTGGCTTCTCCACGAGTCCTTCCACCAAACGGTCGTAGCTTCTTGGGCTGATACGCTGTGGTCCCACCCTTTGATTAATCTGATGCTGAAGCTCAAGAAGGTGAGGCAGTTGCTTGGAAGCTCGAACCGTGAGGTGTTTGGGGATGTTACCAAGAATGTCCTTCTAGCTGAGCAAGACCTTTCCTTTCTTGAATCTTACGCCCAGGCTGACCCTCAGGTTTCGGCAGTGGCTATTGCTGAAGCTAGGCTGAAGCTTTCGAAGATGGAGTTGGCTAAAGAGGTCTTCTGGAAGCAAAAGTCCTGGGTCTCCTGGAGGCGATAGGAACACGAGGTTTTTTCATCTCTCCATTATCGTCAAAGCATGCCGCATGGGCATTAATGAGCTTCGGCGTGATGATGGCAGCTGCATTTCTAACCCGGATGCTATTAAGAGGGAAACGATTTCCTTCCTTCAGTCGCTTCTTTCCGTGGACCCAGCCTCCTCCCCGTTTTTCCGTTCCAACCCCCTGTTCGACCTTATCCCGGAACTTGTCTCGGTGGCTGATAATGAGTCGTTACTAGCCCCCCTTCTCTGGAAGAGGTCCTCGCTGCCGTCTCCAAAATGCCTAAGGATGGTGCTCCCAGCCCCGATGGTTTCTCCGCTGCGTTCTTCTCAGGCTGTTGGTCGATTATTGGCAAGGACATTCATGTTGCGGTTGTGGATTTCTTTTGCTGCGTTGTGCTTCCGAGAGCCTTCTCTGCCACGTTGATTTGCTTGATCCCGAAGAAAGCCGGGGCAGTCTCTCTTTCTGATTATAGACCCATTTGTCTATGCAATGTCGTGTATAAGATTTTTGTAAATGTTTTGGCTAACAGATTGAATATCCTTCTACCTAAGCTAGTTTATCAGGAGTAGGGGGCTTTTGCTAAAGGCCGCTATATTGCTGAAAGTATCGTGCTGGCTCAGGAGGTATTTAGGGATATTGGAAAGAAGGTCCGTGGGGAAAATATTGTTCTGAAGCTGGATATGGAAAAGGCTTACGATAGGGTTGACTGAAATTTCCTCAAGCACGTCTTGATGCGTTTTGGATTTGCCGAGCGATGGATACACCTCCTTGAAGCCTGTTGGGGAGGCAACTGGTTCTCTGTCCTCGTCAATGGTACGAGCTGTGGTTTCTTCCCGTCTACTACGGGTCTTTGGCAAGGGGACCCCTTGTCCCCTTCCCTCTTTATTCTTGCCGCGGAGATCCTCAGTAGGGGGATCGCTAATCTTGTTTCCTATGGACATTGCATCCCTTATTAATTGAAGCAGGGTTGCATCCAGGTTTCCCATCTTCTCTACGCCGACAATTCGATCCTGTTTCTGAATGGGTTGAAGAGGTCACTTCAAGTCGTCACCTCTTTTCTCGCCCAATTCCAGGCTATCTCAGGCCAGCGGATCAACCTTCGTAAGAGCGCATTTTACTATTCTTCAAAGCTACCTACTTCCAGAATTCACACGATTTAGGCTATCCTGGGGATCGCCAAAGCCAGCGGAAACCTCACTTACCAGAGTGTCCCCATCATCATCGGGAAGAGTAGATGCTCCTTTTTTATGCCGCTACTGGCCAAAATTGCTTCCAGAATCAGCGGTTGGCGGTCTCGAATCCTCTCCCAGGCTGGTCGCCTCTGTTTAATCAAGCATGTGCTTAGTGGAATCATTATCCACACCCTTGCAACCTTAAACGTTCTGAATTAGGTATTTAAATCGATGGAGAGAATATTTTCTAATTTCTTTTGGGGTTATTCAAATGGGAAGATGAAATGTCACTGGCAAAAATGGGACTCCATATCTAAACCGGTTCTTGAAGGTGGTCTTGGGGTGAAGAAAATCAAGGAGGTAATGCGATCCCTCCATTTGAAGCTGGCGTGGGGTGTTAGGCTTGGGCGGAACAATAGTCTGTAGGGCACTTTCATGCATTCTAAATACCAGCATCCCATGTCCAGTGCGCAGTCGTCGGCTCCTCAGCTCGCATCCCCAATATGGAAGGTGCTGCTGCAGCTGTTCCCAGTGGTGGAGCGTCATGCTCAAGTCATCATTGGGCGGGGTGATTGTAGCATGTGGCACTCTAACTGGACCGGTCTCGGGTTGTTGCACAGCCAGCCTTCCATTGTCATTCCGACTGGTTCGGGTGCATCTCAGGTGGCTGATTTTATTGACCACAATGGGCTAAAGCAAGATCTGCCCTCTTCTTTCCCTGACTGGCTTTGTTGTCACAACTCCCGGGGGGACTACTGCACCACAGATTGTGAGGACAGGTATGTGTGGCCCTTTGAGCCTTCGGGCAGATTTTTGACTAAATCTACTTGGAACCTCCTTCGGCATCCTGATCTTTCTTTCCCCTGGTTCAAGTACGTGTGGCACTCAGCTGCTCCGCCCAAGATCTCCTTATTCACTTGGAGATTGATGAATCATGCAATTCCTACCGATACTCGCATCCAGGGAAAAGGCATCAATCTGGCGTCTAAGTGTTTGTGTTATTCGATTAGGTCTCAGGTGGAGACGATTTCCCATCTCTTCCTGCAGGGTGAGATGGCCTCTTCTGTTTGGAGTGTTGTAGCAGGTATATTTGGTATCCCCCTGTTTCACAGTACCTCCGTTCGACAACGTCTAATTTGGTGGTGGACCAGGCCATTGCCTCCCAAGGAATCTTCAATTCGGTTCCGTCTCGCCCCGGTTTACGTTGTATGGGAGGTTTGGAAAGCGAGGAACAGGTCCAGATATGATGGGCTTTCGACCTCAGTTTCTGCCATTGTCCCTAAGATTCGTTGGTGGCTTTCAGCGAATTCCCAGGCCTCCCTCGATGTTCCTCCCATTCGCAGTTCCCCTTAGCCCTCCTGCAGGTTCGTTTTAGTCAAATGGCTTCGTTCGAATGTAGGTTTTGTTAAACTCAATGTAGACGGGTCCTCCTTGTCTAATCCTGGCAAGGCAGGTGGTGGTGGGATTTGCCGTGACCATTCTAAGGGGATGTTGTTCGCTTTCTCGCACAGGTATGGGCCAGCCTCAAATAACATGTCGGAATTGCGGGCTCTGTATGATGGTATCAAGCGTTGCATCGATCATGACTGCCAAAACGTCATTGTGGAATCGGGTTCTGCATGGGCTGTCCAAGGTCTGCGACATCACTCCACCCCTTCCTGGAAGTGCGCCTACTGGCTCTCTAGAATCAGGCCTCTTTTGGCTTCGGGTTCCTTTTCTCTTAATCATATCCTTCGGGAAGCCAACGATCCGGCGGATAGTCTTGCTAAGCTTGGTAGCTCTCAGCAAATGGATAGAATTTTCTCCACTATGTCCTCTCTCCCGCGTTTCATAAGAGGACAGATTCTCCTGGATAAAACAGGGTTGGGTGCATTTCATCCGGTAAATTGACGAAAAATATAGTCGAGGTGGATCAGTTGGGGATCTCTTCATAGCTTCTAGTTTTTCCTTTGTTTCTTACGATAGGAGGGGTCTCCGAATTTTGTGGAGATTCCTCCCGAATGTGTATTTTCTCCTCTTTCAATGAAATACCTTAAAAAAAAAAAGAAGAGTGGCCACTGTTAAAACATTTGGAGCCCACCATGATAATTTTGAGAAATCCACTTTATCCATCTATTTTACCACCATATATTAGGACGTGACCTAAAAAATGAGGCGGATCCAAAAACTAAAGTGGACCACACAACTAAGAAACAGTGGAGATATAACACCCATCATTGAAACACTCTTAGGGGCAAAGAAGCTATGGATCAGGTTAGTATTTTTCATATTTTCGGTTCATCCAAGTGGGAATGACCTTATGACCAGTTTGGATGGCATAGAGACATGATAATGGACCCCAGGAAGCGTTGGTGCTACAATGTGGAGCCCAGTTCCAACAATTGGATGGAATGTGTGATTAATCTGGGTCCTTCAATATTAGGTAGTGCACAATGTCATGTAAGCCACAAATCGACGCTTGGACTTTCTTTTTCGTACAAATGGCCATTTTTCTTATACAACAGTTATCCTCTTGATTAGTAGGCGACTCCTATTTTTCTATCCACGACATGTTATTTGCATTGATGAATGGTACCGATCAAAAAATGCAGGACATGCATTCAATCAAAATAAAATCTGAGAGATAAACCCTACCAAGATCAAGTGGGCCACACGACATGAAACAGTAGGGAATGTACACCCACCGTTCAGATGTTTCATTATTTTTGTGCAATGATCCATCAATGAATGAATCCAGGATTTGAACGATTCAATCAAAAATATAAGATGAGTACAATATATATGAAAAGAAGATTTAAACAATTCACATTCAATGAAATAAATCATGAATAGTTAGAATCATGTTATCTACATGTGGGATGAAGCCCATGTACAAAATTGAAAAAAGAAAAAGACAAAATTGAAAATGATCACTTCTTTCAATCTTCCTTGTCAGTGTCGATAATGTCTGCCATAACCATGGTTACATCTGGTATAATGGGCGAATGCCATTAAAGATGAGATAATGTCCACTGTACTCGATAATTATTTTGGGTTGTTATAACACCAGTATTATAATTTTCATATATATATTTTTACTAAAATCGATTTAGGCAGAGGCTTTGTGGGACCTACAGTGATGTATTAGTTTTATCCACTTTGTTTTTCCACGTTTTCATAGAGTGTAATGGATGATGTCCCCAGCACTTAGAAATTGCATAGGTGGAAAAAATAGATTCATGTTAAATTGTCTGAATTATGGGTCCCATATTACAGGCATTGATTTTCTGCCTATCAGATTGGGTGGATATATATGGGACAGTTGATTATTGAGTTAAATAATTTGATTATTGAGTTAATGCCTGCCATGTATATAATTTTTGACAGTTGAGAATTTTAGTTGTAAAGGAAAAAAATGTTTGTCCATTGTGGACACGTGCCACAATCTCTCACTATCCATTCATTGGATAATGAATATCCTGTGAGAATAATTGGATTGGGAAGACTTTGTTCTCATTCACATTTGGTTAAACATATGTAGAATTCCATATATATATGGACTAATATATTTATTCAACTTGTGATAGGAACACAAACATGGATAAGAGTTGGATACAAATTAGAAATAGGGCTTCGAAAAAGTATATAGAAGGAATCGAGGAGTTCATGAAGGTGGCAAGACATTATATACGCGGACTTAATAGCACCCGATGTCCGTGTTGCAAGTGCATCAATTTGTACTACAAAGCTATAAACGAAGTGCATGTGCATTTATATGATAATGGGATGGATAGGACGTATACCCGGTGGTATCATCATGGTGAAATTGATGAAGCTCTAATGATTGAGGATGATAATGATGATGTGGCAGGAGATGAAAATACGTATTTTAATGCTATGCAGGACGTCATAGAAGACTTGCACACAGAAACATTTATGAATACTGTAGATGCGACAATAGGAGAAGGGGAAACAAATAAATTTACATACTTATTGAGAGATGCTGAGTGTGAACTGTATCCAGGTTGCCAGAAGTATATAAAGTTATCATGCTTGATAAAGTTGCTACATATGAAGAAAATAAATGGTTGGAGCAACAAATCATTCAACATGATGCTTGAGTTCATTAAGGATATACTTCCCAAAGGGGAAACATTACCAAAATCTCATTATGAAGCTAAGAAGGTTTTGCAGGAACTGGGACTCGGATATGAGTCCATACATGCCTGTAAGAATGACTGTATACTTTTTTGGAAGGAGCACGAAAATGATAATATATGTCCAAAATGCAAAGAGTCCAGATACAAACGAGTAAATGTTAGGGGTAAGAAAATCCCGCACAAGGTCCTGCGTTACTTTTCATTAAAACCAAGGCTGCAGAGATTAGTTATAAACGGGAAGACCGCTTTTGAGATGAGGTGGCATAAAGAGAAGCGCACTACGGACTCAAAGGAGAACGTATTAAGGCATCCAACAGATTCTGAAGCTTGGCAAGAATTTGACAAGAAGCACGGTTGGTTTGCCGACGAACCTTGAAATGTACGGCTTGGACAAGCCAGCGATGGTTTCAACTCATTTGGAAACACGAGTACCACTTATAGCATGTGGCTGGTTATACTTATTTCGTACAATCTACCACCTTGGAAGTGTATGAAAGAGTCATTTTATATGATGTCCTTTCTTACTCCTGGCCCAAAGTCTCCTGGAAATGACATTGACGTGTATTTGCGCCCATTGATAGATGAGTTAAAAGATTTGTGGGAAGATGGCGTAGAGACATATGATGCGTAGAAGAAAAAAAAATTTTCAATTGCATGCAACATTATTATGGACCATTAATGACTTTTCTGCTTATGAGAACTTGTCCAGGTGGAGTACAAAAGACAGGATGGTATGTTCGACATGTAACAAGGAAACAACTTCTTATTCATTATTGAATGAGAGAAAGATATGTTATATGGGCCATCGTCGCTTCCTCCCTTCGGAGCACAGTTGGCGGAAAAGATGTAAAGATTTTGATGGTAAACGGAAAATGTGGTTGGAACCTAAGCATCTATCCAGGGATGATATATTAAATCAAATGGAGGCAATTAAAGATGTAGAATTTGAAAAGAGACCAAATACTAAGAAAAGGAAGGTTACTGTAAACGACTTGAATTGGAGGAAGAAAAGCATTTTCTTTGAGTTGTCATATCGGCGAACACTGAAACTGATGCACAATCTAGATGTGATGCACATCGAGAAGAATATTTGTGAAAACGTCATAGGAACAATAATGAATATCGAAGGAAAAACAAAGGAAACCTCGAAGGCTCGCATGGACTTGCAGAATATGGGGATCAAGAATGAATTGTGGCTAGTTTCGAATGGTGATAAATGTATGGTACCACCAGCTTGCTACACACTATCTACGGATGAGAAAAAGAGTTTACGTCAATAGTTGAAGGATGTAAAGTTTTCAGATGGGTTCGCGTCAAACATCGTGCGATATGTAAATGTCAATGATTGTAAGGTATCGGGCATGAAAAATGATGATGGTCATATTCTTCTTCAACAACTATTGCCAATGGCAATTCGTGGGTTCAAGCATAAGGATGTCTCCAATGCATTAATTGAGCTGGGGGTTTTTTCAAGGAGTTGTGTTCCAAGACGATGAATTTGAGAATATTAGATCAAAAGATATTTCCTCCCGCATTCTTTGATGTCATGGTACATTTAGCTGTGCACCTTCCTCGTGAGGCGATCATTGTCGGACTTGTGTCATTTCGATGGATGTATCCCATTAAGAGGTAATATATAAATTTAAATTTAATTGTTAATCAATTGTTATATTAATAATGCTTGTATATTAATTATGTTTATGGGTCTGATGATGCATATTAATAGATTCTTATACACTTTGAATAAGTATGTGAGAAATAGAGCAAGGCCAGAAGGTTCCATAACAGAAACCCATATAAATAATGAGTGTATGAATTTTTGCTCGATGTATTTTGAAGATGTTGAGATAAGATTTAACCGAAAGAACGAAATTATGATATTGTTCAAGGAAGACAACATAAGGGACAGTACGTCTTTACGTAAAATGTACGCCCTTTAGGAGCTACAACACATGATGAGATGGGTGTAATTGAGCTCGCAAAAACATGAATGTACGTATTGAATAATTGTCTGGATATTAATAACAATCTAATGTAAATGAGCTATTTTGAATTTTACTCATATTTCATATGTTTTGCATTCAATTTATGACATTTATTCACTTTATATGTAGGGAACACAAACAATATATTGAGAAACAATGCACTACCAATGTGCAACAGAGACATGAGCAACAATTTTCAAATTGGTTTGAGGAACATGTAAGTGATCAACATAGTGTTTACTTGAATATTGTTATAAATATTTATAATTTTTTTATTATAATTTATTGATCTCTTTTACATTTGTTTTCAATAGATGAAACGATTACGCAAAGATAAATCGCTTGAAGCGACAGATGAACTGTATTCATTAGCATGAAAATAGTAAAACTCAAAATAATGGCGTGATTGTGAATGAAGATCATGAAGAAAACTTACATTTTGACTTTTTTAGTATATTATCAGACAACATTGTTTTAAACTAATGTGGAGGAAATCGGGTCTTCCTTTTCAAATGTGACTGGTGTGATGTTAGTAATAACAAAACGGGAATACAAAGAGACAATCATTTCACAAGAGTAAATTTCTCTCGTAAATGGTATAAGGATGACCTGTTTATACTGGTTGTTCAGGCTGAGCAAGTTTTTTACCTCAAGGACACTAAATTGAAAGACAATTGACATATCGTTCTAAGGGAACCTCCTAAAACTGGTATGATATTCTGAATTTGGAGGCAGATGTACAAGTTGAGGAGGAAGATGAAGATCCACTAACGTCATATAGGGTTGATGGTTTTATCCAAGATGACGATCATAGTGTCGACATGTTGCTTAGGGATGACATGGGCCCAGAGTATGTTGATGCCAATTTAATAAATGTTGAAGTAGATAAAAATTTCATCAATGATAATAAAAATGATAGTGGAGATGACTGTGATGACAATGTACAACTTCTATGTAGTGATTATAATACATGAAATGGTCATGTAAGTTTTTTACTTATATAATATTTTAAAATTATAAATAAAAGTTATTTTTTTCATGTTCAATCTTTTCTTCGTATGGTATCATTTTTTTATTTACGTACTTTGAATTGTATTATTTGTAATTTGAATCTCTATCAGCTATAGCATCCGGCAGTGGTATTAAGAGACGTAGACTATTCTCCTCCCTGTTATCCCTTATTGAGCCTTCCACTGTAGGACATTCCTTACCCCAGTTATGCTTGAACCAGACACCCATTGCCCAAACTCTCTCCTCCGAGCTTCTGTCCGTCTTTCCTCCGCCTAACAGTCACCATCAAATGTTGCAGGTAAGATTTACAGCTATTTTATTCTTATATTTATATTTAAAGACAATGTCGTATAGATGCTTAAGTTTTCGTTAAATTTTTTTTTTTAAAGAAATGCACTTTTAAAAGTATGTTTTTTCTATAGTTCAATGAAAACTTAAGTGTCTATAAGGCATTATCTCTTACATTTAATTAATGTTCGATTTGTATATATTAAACTGTATTATTTCCATTTTACAGATGAAACTTCCACCACATTTAGAAAAGGATATGGCCAGTCAAGGGGACTTGCTCTCGCTAAACATTTGGTGATAACAGGCGAGCGACCCTCTATCACTTTTCCATCAGGGAAGTATAAACCAATGAGGCCATGGACAACCATTTTCACAACCGAGGTGGGGGTGATATGTCGACAGTGAGCGCCTCTTACTTGTGAGTCTTGACAGTCCATGCCTGATATTGACAAGACAGTCATACGCAGTCGAATATTGGTAAATGAATACTAAGTTTCATTTTATTTTATTTTTTCTTTTAAATAATTATGTCATTAAATTTATTTATAATTTATTGATTCATGTAATATATTATTTATTAGGATAAATTTGACATTGACATTGAACTTAGTAATGTTAAAAAGGGGGTCAACATGTATTTGGGCAACCAGTTTAGGCAATATAAGAGTCGGTGTCATTCCTACTATAAAAAAAAATTGGAGTCGTGAGGAGACACGACAGCACCCTTACGATGGTATCTCCTTCAAAGATTGGGATAAAATTTGCAGTATTTTCGAGTCTGATGCATTCTTGGTGAGATCTAAATTTCATTCATGTTTAGTTTTCAATAACTTTGTTATAAGTATTGCAATAACTTGTTTATACTTTTAATATAGAAAATGAGTAAAATAAACACGGAGAATCGCTCCAAGCTTATGGTGAATCACACGGATGGTTTGAAGTCGTTTGTCCGACTTCGTAATAAGATGGTATAATTTACTTTATTTATCTTATACGTATTAATTTAATTTATTTATCATATTACTTATTAACATTGTAAATATAATATTTCTTGTTTAAATAGAATAGCGTGACCAGGAGACCCAGCAAGAGCCTGATCTCATTACTTTTTATAAAAACATACACATTAGGAAGATGACAGAAATTTGGGTGACTCCGCGTTGTGGGGAGCTATATGTGAGAATCATTTTAACTTATTTTAAAGTTGTTTTATTACTTATTCATTTCATACTAATAATATTTTATTAAAACTACAGAACGAAATGTTACAAATCCATACTCAATCTTAGTCGGAGGACACTACACCATTGACAGCAGACGAAGCATTTTTAGGACCCTTGGTTCTAGATCTGGTTACGTCCTTGGTCTTGGGCATGGGGAGGTGTGCTTGCATCAACCTATCGTATCCATATTGATTTTCATAAGGCTACGAGGAGGGCCGAGCAGGCAGAGACAACGTCGACTGAGATGCGAGAAATGATAAATGATATAAAGACACGACAGATTCAATTGGAGGAAATGTTGCATACCCTTATGTCATAACAGCTCCAATCACATCCTCAATGGTAAGTTGAATGCCATATTTAAATTATGCAAGTAGTATAAAATAGTCATTAATAATATTTTATTTTAATAATTTTGAAGATTTTTCTGTAGATTGGTGTTATCTTCCCAAGCCACACCACATTATCGATGACGCACATTTCTTTTTTTTATTATTCATTTTTACTGGACAATTTGGACATGTGTACTTTTTTTATGCTCTGGATAATTATAAATTTAATTATTTTGTTTGATCTCATTACTTTTTATATTTCAATGGATGATGATGAATATTGATTAATAGAGGTTATTTTGTTTGATTAAGTTGGTTCAAACAAAAAAAATTGATGCCATTTTGTGATATGTAATGGTGACGTGCTAGCTTATCGCTAATATTTTGTGACAAGTTGTTAGGTCATGGTAAATAATTAAATCATTAATAATTAAATCATTAGCGACGACTTGTTGTTTTTATCACTAAATAGAATTTATGACATCATATTTGTGATATAATTGACGACGACCAACAATCGTCGGCACAAAGGCTTTTGCAATGACTTTATGACTTCTTTAATAATAAGTGGCCGGACTCGTCGCAATACGTCTTTATTCGTGACGAGTTTTATGTTTAGCGACGTTTTACGATATGTAATGGCAACGTGTAAACTTGTCGTAAATAAGCTATATTTAGTGACAATTTATTAATTCATTGAAAATAATTAGTATTTGCAACAAAATTGGCGACAATCAATACTCATAGTAAAAAAGCTTTTGTGACAAGTGTGAGGTTATTAGTAACGATGAAGACTTGTCGCAAAACGTCTTTATTTGTAACGACTTTCATATATAACAATGTTTTACGATATGCAATAGCGACGTGTAAACTCGTCACAAATAAGTTTTATTTAGCGACGCTGTATTAAGTCGTCGTAAATAATTATTATTTGCAACAAAATTGGCGACAAGCAACACTCACCGCAAAAAACTTTTTATGATAAATTTGGGTTTGCTAGCAATGACGAGGACTCATCGCAACACGTCTTTATTCATAATGAGTCTCATATTTAATGATGTTTTACGATATGCAATAGCTACATGTAAACTCGTCGCAAATAAACATTATTTAGCAACAATGTATTTAGTCGTTGTAAATAATTATTATTTAAAACAAAATTGGCGACAAGCAATACTTGTCGCAAAAATTTTTTTGTGATAAATTTGAATTTTTTAGCGACGACGAGGACTCGTCGCAATACGTCTTTATTCGTGACGAGTCTTATATTTAGTGACA
The DNA here is from genome assembly GCA_037074715.1 of Magnolia kwangsiensis. Lineage (NCBI taxonomy): Eukaryota > Viridiplantae > Streptophyta > Magnoliopsida > Magnoliales > Magnoliaceae > Magnolia > Magnolia kwangsiensis. The sequence continues at coordinate 171,878,112 of CM073571.1, forward strand.
TTTTACAATATGCAATGCCAACGTGTCAACTCGTCGCTAATAAGCTTTATTTAACGACGATGTATTAAGTCGTCACAAATAGTTATTATTTGTTAAAAAATTGGCGACAAGCAACACTCTTTGCAAAAAATTTTTTGTGACAAATTTAGGTTTATTAGCGACGATGAGGACTCGTCGCAACACGTCTTTATTCACGACGAGTTTCATATTTAGTGACATTTTACGATATGCAATGACGATATGTCGACTCGTAACTAATTAACTATAATTTGTGACAAGCTATTAGGTCGTTGCAAATAGTTGAGTTATTGACGATGAGTTGCTGTTTTCATCGTTAAATAGAATTAGTGACGCCATATTTGCATTAAATGTGGCGACGAGCAACACTCATCGCTAAAAGTTTTTAGCGACGAGTTGACTTATCACGAAAAGACTGAATTGTTGTAGTACATGGAGGCATATGCACGTTGGGAGTGATGGCCAAGCAATGAATGAATGATTTTTTTTTTAGTCTAAGTGACCAGATGATTAGAAACATTTACTTCTTATCTAGGAAATTTAATTAGTTGATTTAACTCGAATAATAGAATGTGTAGGGAAATATCCTGTGAATAATTTTTTATTTTTATTTTTTAAATTTTTTATCTTTGATTAATTTATTTAGTTGGTATCTTTGATCTATGCCATGATTTCTGTAACGGAATGAATGCAATTATTTAGATTTTTCCCAAGCTACACCCTTGACTAGGTGACTAGGTCAAGAGGGCCCCAATTATGAAATTAGGGGTGTGACAATATATACTAATGTTTTACATTTTTTTTTCCTTTTTATCCATTATTTTTTGGAATTTTTACCAAAAATTTCCTGAGGAATCGATATTGCACAAAAATAATACCCCATGATTATAAATACCATGAGATGCTTTTTGAGTGATGAAATTATGAAAAAGATCTCATTTAATTTATGTTCTTTAAGTAGTTAAACTCTGGGGCCCAAGTGGTATGTGTATAATATCCATCCCATCCAACTTATGCACCACATCATAGTGATAAATTGACAAAACATCAGGTCAATCAGATCATCCAATGGCGTGCACTTGAATTGGGATATTTTCCTTGAGAAAATTTGGGGTAAAAATTCCCATATGCTATACTATGATGTTTTACATTTTTTGTTTATACCTTTTTACCACAAAATTCAAGAGGAATCCATATTTTACCAAATAATGCCTCCACGGTTACAAATTACACGGAGGAACACAACCTGATCCATAGCTCAAGTGGTAGACTGAGTGAAAGATACCTCGTTACAACAGTGAGGTCTTGGCATAGATGCCTGGTGGGGGCGACTAACAGTGAAGTGTCAACTGACAGTGGGGTGTACTAACAAGCTAACAAAAAAAATAAAAAAAAAATAAGAAAAATTACATGGAGGAACTTTTTGAGACATGAATACAAAATGACCTCATTTTTTTTTTTTTTTCCTTTGAAAAGTAGTGAAATTAAGTCAAGACTTGTGGGGCCCACATTGTATCTGAATAGCATCCAACCTGTTAAACTTATGCACCACAACATGGTGATAACACAGAAAAAACATCAGGTTAATCAGATCATTAGATAGGGTACATTTGAACTAGGGTATTTTCAATGGTATACATTAATTTTTATGGATTGGCCTACCTTAGGATTGGATCTGTGAACTTTTTTCTTCATCTAATAATAATATTGGTTTGCATTTGTTGGATGGTTTGGATGTGAGATACATGCTACATATGCTTCATAACTTTCAATTTTTCCCTCTGTTGTAAAGAAAAAGCAGTGGGCAATAATATAATTTCTCATTTTAAAAAACACTTGCTAGGGATATCGGTTAGTAAGCACTTTTTGATATATATATATATATATATATATATATATATATATATATAGAGAGAGAGAGAGAGAGAGAGAGAGAGAGAGAGAGAGAGAGATGTTCTCCTTAAACCGTTTCTCTCATGGGAATTTCACGGGAACTTTTGACACGAGATGTGGGCACAAAATCCGACAGTTCACTAAATGAGTCACCTCATGAAACTCTAAGGCTAACTTTTTAGCTTAATCTAAAAAATTAGTGGGACATGGCAAGGTGATAAGCAAATCAAAGGCTTAGCAATTTTCACTTAGCTATGGCTCAATAGATTTTTGGATCAGGCCAGAAAATTAGCTTAGGGGCTTTCATGAGGTGACTCGTCCAGTGGACCATCCAGATCTTGTGCCCACATCACCTGTCAAAAGTTCTCATGAAAATCCCACCTAAACGGGTTCCCATGAGAGTATATTTTTACATGCATGTGTATATATAATGATGTTTTACATTTCATTAATTTTTCAAGAAATCCTGTGGGATAAAAAAATAAAAAAGCCTAGGCCAATAAACCATGTAAAGTATCATTTATATGGCTAATACACCCACTAATATCAATATTCAAAACCTTGTGTACAACTATCTCAATTTCAAGTTATGAGCCCACTGTGGATGGACCACACCCAAAATCACAGCTAAGATGATTCCAACCATCCAAATGATGCAAATTTGCTAATTGATTTTGAACCACTAATGGTTGTTCCTCTTAACCGTCCATTTGATGGCCAACCAGTAGAGCTGTACACGAGTAGAGTAAGCTCGGTAGCTCGCTCGACTCGACTCGAAAAATCTCAACTCGACTTAGATTGAAGCTGAGTTTGAACCAAGTCAAGCTGATTTTTGGAGCTCGAATGAGTTCAAGCCGAGTTCAATCTCGCCCCAGCTCAACTCGAATAATACTCGAACTCGGCTCGACTTTGTATAGGGTATATATACCCTTTAAAAAAAAAAACCATACCTCACCTTTTCAAAAACGATCTCGCCCGACGCCCGCACGACCCTAACCCTTTCTTCCTAGTTCCTCCCTCTCTGTCAGTCTGGCGGCCGGTGAAGCTCCTCCCTCTCTTCTCTCTCTTTCTCTACTCTCTCCCTCATATTCCCTTACTCGCACCGCACGACTGCACCGATGCATGACCTCTCTTCCTTCCTGTATGTTAGTCCAGCTGACGAGCCTCTCTCTTTCTCTACTCTCTCCCTAATCCTTCCTTACCCACACGATACACCGATACACAGCCAGTCTTCCTTCCTCTCAAACTCGACTCCAAAACTCTACTCGAATTCGGCTCGAAATCTGCTCGGACAAGCCGAGCACGAGCTGGTGTTCCGAGCTTGAAGGCCGAGCCAAGCCGAGCACGAGTTGGGACTCGAGCAGTCCGAGTCGAGCAGTCGAGCACAAGCTGGGCAAAGCCCAGCTCAACTAGACTCTTGTACACCTCTACCAACCATTTGGAGTATCTAGATTGAGTTATGTGGATGGCATACAAGGACTTCTTGCATGCATACAATCCATCATAGATTGCCAGAGTATCATATACTTCCTCTTTACGAAAAAAGAAAATCTGGTACGTTCGATCAATCAAAGTGCTCAGTCAGACAAACTTGCATGAGCGCACCACCTTTTAGTGACGGACCGTTCATCTGGTCAGACCCATGATAGATGCGATTTGGGAAATGGATTGAATTCTTCCCCCATCAGATGGTTTGGGCCTGAATGATTCGCCCATCGGATGATCCTAACCATCCGATTAGGCCCCTGCTAAATCAGAGGGCATCTGATAAGCGATGTACCAAGCATAGTCCAACCAACGTCGGGCTAGCAGATGAACGTCTCAGATTAGCAAGCCGTAAACCGTATCAGCAGGGTCGAGGAAAAGAAATAGCAAATAAGTATCAGCTAAAAAATAAAAAATGAAACAAAATGATCTGAAAAATCCAATTCCAACATGAAAATCGTTGATTTCAGGGAAAGAAATACCCATGAAAAACACTGAAATTAACTTCATCTACTACTTTGGATCGAAATATATGTAGAGAGAGAGAGAGAGAGCTTACAGATACAAAATCAAATTCAAGTCCAGGCTTTTGTTGCTTGTGGGAGTGAAAAAAAGCCGTTGGTATCTTCGAAACTGGCGGGACGACCGATGGAATCCTTGTATTCCCGCCAAATCTTCGACGGAAACTGCAGTACGAATGTTTTAGGGTTTAGAGAGAGAGAGAGAGAGAGAGAGAGAGAGAGAGAGAGAGAGAGAGAAGGGAAGTTGAGCGGGAGAGGAGTTTTCGAAACAAAACCCCCTCTCGGCTGTTGGGGTTTGGCTGTCTTTATCGATGGTTTTCCGTCGATATTATGAAAATGGTGGTGGATCAGGACGCGGATTTCCTGCAAAAAGAAGTTCATGGGAACTTAGGTGGGGCCTACCGTGATGTTTGTGAGAAATCCACCCCGTCCATCCGTTTTTTGAGATAAGTTTAGGACATGAGGCAAAATATGAGCCGGATCCAATACTTAAAGTGGGCTAAAACGTAAGGATTGAACGCACACAGTTGAAATATTCTGTAGAGCCACGGAAGTTTTTAATCAGGCTAATACTTGTGTTTTCAGCTCATCCAAGTAGGAATGCCGTTATTAACGGTATGGATGGCACGTAAATATCATTGTAGACTCTAGGGAGGTTTCTACGGTAGTAATTTTCCTACCTACCTTTTCCTTTAGTGCGGCCCACTTGAGTTTTGGATCCTGATCAATTTTGTTCTCAAGTACTAAAATGATCTTACAAAACGGATGGACGGGGTGAATTTCCCAAAAATATCACGTTGTACCCACCTAGGTTTCCAGCGCAGGAATCCTGCCAAAGGCTTTGACAGGATATCCGCATCCTGGTGGATAATTGGACTCGAACCACCCCCAAGTCTGTGGGGCCCACTATATTGTATATGTGAAATCCACTCCGTCTATCAAGTTCTATCGAAATATTTATATATTAGGGTCAGAAATCAACTATATCCACAGCTCACTGGACCACACCGCTTGAAACAACGGAGATGGATTCCAAACGTTGGTGGGGCCACCATGATGTGTATCTTTTTTCAAAACGATTACTTCAGGTGTAAATCACCAGGAAGGAGAGCAGATAAAACAATAGGCCTGATATAAAACTCAGGTGGGCCACGCCATGTGATCTTTATCGGTTTTGGGAGCAATTTTACATTGTTCCATTGGTGTGGCCCACATGAGATTTTAATCATGCTCAAATTTTGTATTGATGGTCCAAATATTATCCGTCACCTCAAGAACTGAGTGGATTTTACATGGTGGATTCTCTGGGTGTTTTCGAGAAGAGAAACTCAAGTCCGACAGTTGGAAGTCCAACCGAAAACTTTTAAGATAGCTATTAATTAATTAATAGGGTAATTAATGTTAATAGATACAGTGAGAAAAGGAAAAGAGTGGCCGGCTCGAGTGGGCCCATTGTAGTATTTATGTGAAATCCACCCATACCCCCATATGGGTCACCCCATGGTATGCTAAGGGGAAAAAAAATCAGTCGCATCGGTGATTGAGTGAACCACAGTATCAGAGACAGCATACAGGACAATGCTTACCCACCAAATCTTTTTTCCTTTGACGTGGCCCACCTAATATATGGATGAGCATGATTTTTGGTAATCAAACTTTTATCCATGATGCAGGTGTACCACACCAAGGTAAAAGTTTGGAGGGTGAGTGTTGTTCTAAATAGTATTTCTTACCGTGTGATCATCCCTTTTCCTTCTCTCTTAAGTATTTATTAACATTAATTAATAACTATTTTCAAAACTCATTGAGAGGCAGATTAGGTTACTACCCTTACCTATCCCAAGCCGGTCACAAGAAGGGGCTTTAAGTGGCCATTGTAATGTATGGATTTTATCTACACAGTCCATCCAGTTTACCATATCAGTTTAGGGTATGGGTCAGTAGACACCCCACCCCTAGGCCAACAAGCTGATTGCATTAAACCGTCTCGATGGCTAATCAACCCCTAATTCAACCCATGATCCAAATACTAAACCCTTGTCCTAGCTCTAACCCAAGACTCTAAGCCTTATAAGCTTAAGCCATGGAGTCTTGAAACTCGACTTTCGGAGTTAGCTCATTAAGTCAACTCATTGAGTCATGCTGAGTTGACTCATTGAGTCGAAATCCAATCAACTCACATAGTCAAACCAACTTAAACCAACCCAGAACCAAGTCTAAGCTTAAAAGTAACGTCCTATAAAATTCCATGAAACTCTAATTTATCCATGAATGGAACTGTCAGAATGTCATACTAGCCCAACTAAATGCCTTAATTCTACTAAAATTGATGGATTTATGATAATTAGAGTCGAATACCCATTTCCACTAATTGCGAATGGATAGTGTCGTGAACTTAGTTGATCCCAACACTAGTTAACACCCATGATAAATCCCGGGGTTAACTTATTCTAGAAATGTTATGATTAACTGAATTAGGTTTAGACTATACGTTTGTATTCCACTAACCTCGAAACTATAGAACAACATCCGTCTTATTAGGTTTAGTGTCTGTCGTGGATATTAAGCCGAGAGAGAGTGTTTAAGATCGCTGAACTCTAGCCCGCAGGTCGATTGCATGAAATGTGTAAGTGCCTTACGTGATAACCTGAACTTAAGTGAAATTATCACCTTTCACTCTTTGTTGAAGCTGTAGTTTTTAGACCATTAGATTGTGACCAAATTTAAGGCATCGATATATATTATTACCCTACGAACATCCGTATAACTGTAACTCCAATCGAAACTCGGTGATCGTCGATCTAAGTTAGGACTTTTCCAATTGATTGACATATTCAATCATTAAATGGTTGTATCCAAACATAGATCTCTTAGTGAGACACCTATCTAATGGCTTAGGTTGATACGTACACCTCCCAGTGGGTCCCATTTGTTAGAAACAACCTCCCACATGGTTAATATAATGAAAAATGGGGCATTAGGGCCATTTGCACACATTATGACATTATAAATAACATTTTATTTCACACCCTCTCCCCGTACGATTTTTTTTCCTTAATATTTGAAGAGAGAGAGAGAGAAAGAGGAGAAGAAGTGAGAGAGAGAGAGAGAGAGAGAGAGAGAGAGAGAGATTGTTTGGGACTTACCTCCCTCCCCTTCGATCAATGTTCTAGCCAATCCTATACCCTTCATCGGAATCTTTTCACAACAATTAAAGGTAAGGTTTGAGTCTTATTTTTTAAATCTAGATCTTTTTGGTGAAAATTTCTCAAATCTTACGAAAACTTATGTGATTTTCTTAGTTCCAATGATCTTTCCCTAAGCATTAATCCTAAAAGCGCCCTAAGTTAGGTGAACCATTATAAGGTATAGATATTTACTCTTAAGTTACCTTTTATCGACCTTTGAGGGTATGAGTTAATGATCCTTTGTTGTAAATAACTTATCGTATGATAACATGACTACATCTCTATTATAACTACAATTATAGTTATTACTTGTTTATGATTATTCATATGCTCGATGAAATACATGAATGAACAAGCTTACCAATTTTAGTAGTTATGCATATATGATCTCAGTATGATTGCTTAGTGATTATCTGGTTATTATTTTGATTATTAGAATTGTCCTTGATGTTGAGTTAGTCGACAATTTATCCAAATTAAGGGGTGTGACACGTATTAAGTCGGTCACCCTAGGCTTGTTTGATTAACCAGGGTCGAATATGTATGGCCAACAATAGCTAAACTACATGGGATGCTTTGCACCCAATGTCGATTGTGTTGGGGTTCTCCCATGCCAATCAGATTACTCTAATGTCCGACTAATCATCTTATGTTTATAATGTATGAAAACTACCGATTGAACCTAGGATACCCCAATTTCCATTCAATGAGTCTGCTTATAATTATTAGCGCTACGATCCTACAAGACTCATAAATAGAGCATGGTTGTATGAGAAATCATGTTCAACTTATCAGCCTACGTTGGGATGACCAGCCTCCGTGTAGTGTTCGTTAAGCAATGATAATGATAACTTGCCTTCTATGTCTGATTGATTATGGTGACACCCCAAAACGGATCAAGGGACATAGGCGAAGAGTTGTTACGCCCGTTCTGAGCCTATTAATCCGGTCGAGACTAGTGATACAATAAAGGTGCTCAAGCTTTCCCAATATGATGAATAAATAAGACTTAATAACTACCCGTCTAATCATGCATGTCAATCTTATCATACTAGCATAGGTTGTTACGATTTGGTGTTGGAGTCACATGATGAGGAAGTGTTACCATTCGCAAGATAGGCATTGAAATCACTTGTGAGAGAGTACTGGAATGTAAGGATCATACATCATTTTATAATGACATCATACACTTAACAAGAGTAGTTAGGAAGTGTTTATTTACACGTTCTATCATTGCCCATGTTGATTGATTTGATAATATGAGTAACTTAAAATTAATGAAACTACTAAGTTGATCACTTACTCCCACTCTAGGACGATGTTTTAAAACATTAATCAAATCTTACTATAGATGCAAGAGTTATTGAGGCATATGCATTAGATGATGTGTGGATGGAACCAAATGAGGATTTCTCCTAGTTCTAGCTATCAGACAAGTCATTGTAGCTGGCTCGTTGCTCGATTGGATACGATAAATATTTTATGATGGACGAACCTTATCTTTGACACATTTTGATTTACTTTTGGAACTGTATATTGGGCCCCCACTGTGGCCCCCATACGTTGGATCGATGTGCATTGTATATTTTATTATGTTGCTTATTTTAAATACATTTATTTCAGAGTATGTTGCACTGTTTAGCTTAGTTTTATAATTGCTTAGATATCAAGTTTAAAACATCATTAATTCACGCTTTCATAAAAGTATAAGTGACACCTGAAATATCAAGAATTGAGTTCGTACTTGACTTCTAAAATTCAAGGTTTTATATCGAACTCATAGGCCCACCAAAGGTCCGAAGCAACTCTAACAAATAAACCCTGAGAAAATTAGAACTCTCACACACTTGTGAGAGACCACCTACCAAAGCAGGAGGTAGGCCGTGGCCTATGCTGCTAGTTACCCATGCCTACCATGTGGCACACCTCCTACCTTGGCAGGAGGTTTAAAATAGATGTGAGGTCTCCTTACCAACCACTAGTATGTGAGGGTTGTGGAAAGTCCTTTGTACCCCTCATTGAGCCCAAAATTACCATTTTATCAGCAGATCCAATCATCCAAATTGCACCATATGGCAATATAAAATTCCAGACATTAAACGCTAGTCCAACCTTAAGCTTGCCAAGAATTACCAAAAAATGGGTTTGGGGCCTATAAATAGGCCCCTCCCATTCTCATTTCCATCATCTAGTAGAGTCAATTATCCGTCACTACCTAACACACCTCTCCATCCCAGAAGATCTAGATCATCTAGTAATCTTAGAAAATGTAAAGGATCCAATAGAGTTAGAAGCTCCTTAGCTTCTCCCCTTAACCACTTTCATCCCTCCTCTAAGGAGAGGTGAGAGCAATAAGAAAGGAGTCTAGCCCAGGCCAAGCCCAATCAAGCCCATTCTCTAACCTCTTAAGCAACAAATACCCTAATTCAAACCACTTAATCCAATCCTTACGACGCTACCGTCCACCCAATCAACCAAATCTTCGATCAACTTTATTTATTCTAACATTAACATTATGTAATACCTATTCCCTTCTTAACCCTCTTGCTTATCTCATTCCTTAACACTACATAACACTTAATACCCAGTCAATAAAAAAGTATGCCATACGACTTGTCGACATAGTTGAATCCTGCCCATCAGAAACTTGGACTAATTAGCTAATCGCTTCGGCAAGTGGAGAAGTTATGGTATATTTATCCAGTTTGAACCGAAGCTTGTCATGTGCATTGCATTTGATACATCATTACGCACACTATTGCATCATCATTGCAATAGTATGAGAGCAGGTGGCTGCCCCTAATAGCCATTTTATAGCATAAAAAGTGATGTAAATGGCCATAATGGCTAAGTTTTAGGTATACTAATCATATAAAATATTATTTCTAACTATTGGGGTTCATTGGGAGATGTGCGATTCAATTTGCTCCATAGGATAGTTGCCTTAAGTAGTGATATAAGCAAATCTTTGATAGGCCTACAAATCGGATACACCGATTAACAATTATGATCAAAAGTTAGTTTGATGGTTACCAATCGTCGATCGAGGTCGTGACTATATGGATATGTATAGAACATTATTCTAGTTTAACATCCTAAGTTTGGTTGCGATCTAATCGCCCAAAAGTCATAATTTGATAAAAGATCGAAGGTGGATAATTAACTTAAGTTTCTGATGATTTTCATCTAGCCTCACACAATACATGTGTTGTCATTCGATTCAAAATTGAATGATTCTACGCAACGCTTGGACACAACGTACACGATAGACATCAAGCCCAATAAGATAAACGTCTTTCTATATTTCGGGTTTAGTGGACCACTAACGAGTTGTTTGGATCTAGTTTCATTAATCTGGACATTTTTAGAACATGTTAAGTAACGAGATTTCTCGTATAGGACGATTAGAGTTTGGATTATCTAAATTCATAGCGTGATCTATTTGTAATTACCAGAAATAAATATTTGACTCTAATCATCCTAATAAAAAATCCTAATTAAACTATACTAGAAGTACCTGAATTAATAAAATACACTAAAGATAGAAAAATCTAATTTAATTATATATAATGATTCCTATAATGATTATAAGCAACTTCGTGATGTATTTAATTTTGAGACATCAATCCAACGCCCATGCAGTTCAAACTTAGGCAAATTCTAGACTTAAGTGGACTACACCACAAGAAGCAGCAGCGATGATGACAAGTACAGTTAATACTTTCTTACGGCCCATACATCCTAATGGCCACTGATTTTGCCAGTGATCCCAACACCACCCACCTAGCGGTGTCAAAGTTATAAGTTCTGTGAGCCTCACCATGATATATTTGGTTTATCCACTCCATCCAAATTTTCAGCTCATTTCATGGAAGCGAGCCCAAAAATTTGGCAATCCAAATCTCAGGTGGACCACACTAGAGGAAACATGGGAAGTAAACACTCGCAGTTGAAAACTTTTTAGGGTCACTGAAGTTTTGGAACAAGCTGATATTTGTGGTTTTCTTTCATTTAGGTTTACGTGAGGTTGTATGGCAAATAAACATTACAGTGGGCCCTAGGAAGATTTTAATGGTGGGCAGTCACTTAACACTGTTTTTCTGTGGTGTGGTCCACTAGGAAGATTTTAATGGTGGACAGTCAATTAACACTGTTTTTCTGTGGTGTGGTCCACCTGCGATTTGAAACTATCTCATTTTTTGGCTCATACCCTAAAATAAACTGGAAAAATGGATAAACAGCATGGATAATATATATATATATATATATATATATATATATATATATATATATCGTGCTGGAGCCGACAGAGCTTTGACACACAGCTAGCTGGCTGATGATGTTGGGGTCACCGGCCAAAAGAGTCTCTTTACAAAGCACCCTGCCTTGGACGGCTTTTGTAGACGATTCGGGTCGTGGATCTTCTCAGCACTAATGCACAGATATCCAGGTTTCTGTGGAAAGTGTGGGTAAATCATAACTATGTATACTGATTAAGAAATCCTAACCCTTAAATCATATTTAATGGACATCAGTTAGATGGTTAATTTAAAATACCGAGTGGTTCAAGTTTCAAGGGCTGTGTTTCGGTTATTGTCTATATAGAATTGTGGCAGCGGTACAAACGGTTTGGATTGCCTTGCAACCAGTCCATGTGGATCGATCGAAGAGTCACCACCATTCCGTAGTGGTACAAACATCAGGCACTCGGATTCCGTAGTGGCCCTCCAGTATGGAGGTTGGCACTCCTCAGGTGCTGTGGGCCCCACAATGATGTATGTGTTTTATCCATGCTGTCCATCCATTTTTTCAGCTCATTTTAGGTCATTAAGAAAAAAATGAGGCATATCAAAATCTCATGTGGACCACACAACAAGAAAAAGTTGTGATTGAATGCTCACCATTAAAATTTTCTAAGGCACATAAATTTTGAATCCAGCTGATATTTTGTGTTTTCCCTGCATCCAGGTATGTGTGACCTAATCAACAGGTTGGATGTAAAATAAACATTTATGTGGGCCCTAGGAAGTTTTTAATGGTGGGCGTTCAAATACCATTGTTTCCTGTGGTGTGGTACACTGAGATTTGGATCTACGTCATTTTATTTTTCTTTGCTTATGACCTAAAATGAGCTGATAAAGGGATGGACGGCATAGCTAAAACACATAATTCCTGGTGGGCCACAGCACTGACATCGGGTCTACATGCACGTAGAATATGGCTTTTGGAGCTTGTTGCTCGATCTCTCTTGGCCGTTCATTTATTCTGTACATGAGTGGCCCATCCGTTGATCGTAACAGCCGGATATCCAAGACATGGCATCTACCAGACGGGGATTGCCTGATGAGGGCTTCAGATATAACCCACGAGTCCCGCATAGTTATTTGATACTCTATCAAAGGATGATAGTTCATACGCATGATGCAACGTATGCAATACGATGGTGGTTCGTACGCATTGCATGTAGATGGCAAATGGCTTCTGGACTTGCCTCCAACACAACTGATCAACGGACATAATTTGTTTGTTGAATTTGGACCATTGATTACTTTCCATTGCGACAGTAGATAGCCCGTTAATTTAAGGGTGATTTTGATTTATGCCCCATTTGGGACCCAGCATTTGGACGGTTTTGATTCGAGATGGCTCATGATTTTTATCAAACCTGGGCCACCATGATTTTTATTTGCCATCCAACCTGTTCATAAGGTCGATAGACCTGGATGAAGACATCAACTTGATCAAAACTTTTTGTGGCCACCAAGAGGTTTTAACAGGGGGTATTCAATCACCAAATTTTCTTATGGTGTGGTCACCAAGAGGTTTTAACGGGGTGTATTCAATCACCAAATTTTTGAGTTTTGAATCTACTTCATTTTTGAGCTTATCGAGTAAAATGAGTTAGAAAAATTAATGGACGGTGTGGATAAAACGGCTACATCATGGTGGGGCCATAGAGGGGTCACTACTGAATCCGAGTCAGGGGAGACATACAAAAGCACACGAATTATACTGCACAGTGTGCGTCCACATGTGAAAAGAAACGTATACTTGAGTCCGAAGCAAGGTCCTTTTCGATCAAATAAAAAACCCACTAATTGGGGTTGCAATCTCAAGCGTTGATCATTGTCCTTTTGATTCTTTCCTCTTTATCATAAACGAAAAAGCCGGTCCCTTCCAAGAGATCTTTTGAATCCAATCATCAAAGTCAGCACCCAAAAGCATTGTGATTCCTTTCTTCCTTCTGAGAAGATATTGATACTCTAGTGGGGTGATAGTTCATACACACGAAGTCAAAATTGTACACGTGTCATATACATTACTCAGCTTAAACCGTTCAAATTGTGGGACCCAATCTAAGTCATAAACCTGAAATCAGATCGTCCATGTATGATCCATGGAGACCAAGTTCTGTGCGGCCTACTGTGATGTATGTGTTTTGTCCTTGCCATGATTGCCATCCATCTGTTTTCCCGTCATTTTTACAGTATAAACCCAAAAATGAGGCGTATCTAAACCTTAAATAGACGACACCATACAAAACAGTGTGGATTGAACACTTACCATTGAAAGCTTCCTTGGGGCCACAGAAACACATTTGTGTTTTCCTTTCATCAAGTCTCTCTTTGTCGACCTTATGAACAAGTTGGATGACTAATAAATATCAATGTGGACTCTGATCATTTGTCCATGGCATGTTGGCTATAGGTCCACCTGATTAATGGCCAAATCTTACAATGGATTGTTAACAATACAGAGGAAGCAAGCACGTGTGAGATGTAGGACATGTACAAATGGGTCATGCCATGTCTAAAGTCCACTTCTCCCATTAATGAGGTGGGCTACAAATGTTTGAAGATACACACCCGCTTGTATGTATTTTTTTAATTCTCTATTTTTATCATGAAACCTGGCTTACATAATGTGTAGAGGGGTTTGCAAGGTATGGAATTTTGGACTTGGAGAAGTTCATGCAGGCAAGGCAGGGTGAGATTTTATTGGATGAGAGGCATGCCATCCAATCAAAACCTACTTACACACATAGCCATGCTCACGTGGGCACCTGCACACCTTTGCTCACGTGTCATGTGCGTCTAATCCGAATGGTCTATGTGATGCGGAATTCCATGAAATCTGGTCCATGTGATGCGGAATTCTATGAAATCCCAATGGACCAATTTTCAGATCTAAAACTATACTGGTCTATAGAAAAGAAAGATGCAAATCAAGGGAGGAAAATGTTTTCTTTTTTAATGGTCCACCAAAGTTTTCTATCAAAGTAAGAGTTAGGCCCTGGGGTTTCATGGGGTACTGAATCACCTGAACTGTTCTGATTTTAGATTCCAATCACGTATGATGAGTTCTCAAAAAGTTCACACGAGTTGTGAATTGGTGGCAGTTCACTTGTGCATCAGTTCTCACCAAAACTTATGAAAATTTTTTGAGAACTTATCACTTATGATATGAGTACGTGATCTGTCCGTGTGATGCATCCCCCTCCCCAAGGCCCAACTTCTACCCTAATACGATACTTTAATTGGATATGACAAAAGAGTGAGGCAAATTAAGGGAGGAAATTGTTTCATTTTTCCATAATCCACTAAAGTTTTAGATCATTGTAAAAGTTGGCTCAAGGGAGTTTCATGGGGTGCTTCATCACATGCACAATTCAGATCTTGCACTTATATCACGAGAAATCATGGGAGATGAGTTCTCAAAAAGTTCTCACGTTCTTATGTGAACAGATGCACAACGAGCACTCCTATGCACACACGTGCTATTCATTCATTTTGTTAACTCATTTTAGGACATAATTCCTGTTTCGACAAAGAAACAAATACATTTGAGTTGAAAAATTATCTTATTCAAACATAACAGAGAAAGAGTATTAAGAACATTCATCACATTTCATTAATACTAGGTTCATTTACATCCTCTTTATATCCCTTGATTCTAAGATAGATCATTTGGAAATAAATGACTTATGTTCTAAATATCAAGAATTCATTTCGATAGCCTTTCGACGCCTGCTTTGGTCATCTCCTAGGACTTAGGAGGAATGCCGATCTGATCGATGGATCTTCAACGAAATAGAGATTTCAGCAACATAACAATGCCTGTTTCAACCATCCCTAATACTTAGGGGAAATGTCGATTCGATTGACTAATCTTCCTCTCCCGAACTTGTCAATAGGAGAAGGCCGGAAGGAGAAAAGCCTTGCACAGACATTTCGGCAGCATGACAGCCCTTGAACTTCACAGACTACAAGGCAGCCTAGTTGCACAGTCCCGCACAACTGATATCGGTTGTGCAGGAGCTCTGCTTCTCTTGAAAATCTTCAATTACCCTTAATGAAGGAGGGGAAGGGGTATTTATAAACCTTCGTACGTGTGAAAATCTTGATCTTAGCGATGTGGGACAAATCTTTCAGTGCTTTAAATCATTCTAAAAAGGACCATTCCTACAGCCGGTTCCGGGGTCCCGCGCAACTGACATTTACGTTGCGCGGACGCTTGCAAGGCATATTGATTGAGCGGTTCCGCGCAGTGGACATTGGTTGCGCAGTCCTGTGCTAAAACCCCCTTTTAGAGCTATCTCTTCCTTCCTCTTTTTAAGTATTCTTTTCACCTCCTTATCTCTTCTTGTTGATTCTTTCATCATTTTTTTATGCCTCAACAGATGCTCCCTTGATCCTTTCTTTGTTTCCTCAAGAAACGAAAAAGATCAAAAATCTTTCTTTTCATCTTACTTGCATGGACCCCTGCAACTGGCTCGCGTTCATACTCGACCGTAACAGCCTATAAATACCACGCCCCCTTCATAATCTGCATTTCTCCCTTTCTGTGGTGAAAAAATTTTCTCTGACAATTTATCCGCGCAACCGATATCGATTGTGTGGACCCGCGCAACGTATTTTCCATCTGCACAAATCTCCCAAGTGTTGCGACACTCCGCGCTACTGCTTTTGATTACGCGGATCCGTGCAACAAGGACTTAGTGATTTTCCCAATTTTTCTGAACTCTTCGTGCAGTCACTCTTTGATTTCTTTTCCTTCATGGCCCGTACCAAGCGAACTTTCCTTCCTATCGCCCTAACCTGCCTGATACATCTTACTATCGCCCGTCTCCTTCTACTGATCAGCCACTAACCAAACGTACTAAAACTACTATTCAAACTCCCGCATACTTCAAAGAACCACTGCTCCCAACCTTTGACTTTACTGATCGTATTGAATCACTTCCCTCTCCTATTCATCGGGCCATAGTCATGGGGAACTTAGAACGTCCTCCGAAGCATGATCGTGACTATGATTGGGAGAAATGGCTAAAAACAACCGCCCACATCCGCATGGATAGTGACAGACCCCCTCCAAGAGAAGATACTCCCCCTACTTCACGTTCTAAGAAGACTCACCGAAACAAGGTGAAGGAGTTCGAAGAGAAGATAAAGCAGCATAATAAGAAGAAGCTCTAAAATTCTTGAGAATTCGTTCGAGTAATTGAGGGCGTTATGAAATTCGACAACCCTCATTTAGAAGGCATGACAGTAATTCCCATCAACGTCCATCGCCACCAATCCATTCTTGAATGTGAGCCCAAGGATTACATGGACGGAGAGAAGTTGATGTACACTAAATCGTGGGCGACACAAGAACCTCAAATTCTCGAGGGAAAACTGCAAGCGCAGAAACCGCGATAAATCATTGGAGAAGTTCATTCCATGATCTTTCTCACCCCTTTTTACAGTCCACATAATCTCTTTCTAACATACTTCTACGAGACCATCAAACAACGGTACAAAGACTGCAACTCTCTTTGGGGGTCAGCAGATTTTTGGACAAGAGGCTTGTTGACTTCTCGCCGCTATTATTCTGATTGGGCAGAGGCCATCCTGAAGAAACATGTGAACATTCTCACCAAAGTCGGCCTTTATGATGCGATAGAAGTCACATCTAAGTATCTCTACAAGGAACCCTCTGTGCTTAAAGGCTTCCTTGAATATTGGTCATAACTACCAATTCTCTTCACTTGCCATTTGGAGAAATGAGCGTAATGCTCTGGGATTTGCATCGCATAGCAGGTCTTCCATTAACAGGAAGATTTTATGATGAGTTCATCCCATCGAATG
Organism: Magnolia kwangsiensis; assembly: GCA_037074715.1. Lineage (NCBI taxonomy): Eukaryota > Viridiplantae > Streptophyta > Magnoliopsida > Magnoliales > Magnoliaceae > Magnolia > Magnolia kwangsiensis. The sequence continues at coordinate 171,895,347 of CM073571.1, forward strand.
CAGAGCCTGTAGACCTTCCATTTTTAAAACCACCGTTAAACTCTTTAGAGAAATGGGAAATTTTTTGAATTTTCACAAACTTTTCCCTCTGCAGTGGCTAGCTCATTTTTTCAGAACACTCAGGTATTCCAGACTCAGAAATTAGCACTTTTCTTTCTATCACATATTCCCTTGTACTAACCTTTTTCTTCATCCTGTAGATTCCGTGACAACCGATGCAAAGAACTGACGAATCTCCGCGATAATATGAAGGAAAGAGCAGATTATAGTTCCTTCGGGGAACTTGCAACTTTTCTGGCTACTGGCTAAGCATAGTAGCACTTCCTAGCTCCAAATGGGTTGATGCTATTCGCCCCACCACCTTCGTCATTGCTGGTGCCCTAGCGGAGGGTAAAAAATATTCCATTGCGTCTCCCGTACTATATTCCATCTACCGGGCCTTTGGAGAAATATCTATGCACATTAAGAACCCTACCCTAGGATCTTCCTCAGCATACACTGCCTGACACTATTTTACTGGATGGTTAGGAGTTTATTTCCCTTGGACCTTCGAAGCACCAGAGAAGGCATATGTCAACCCTTCCCATCTTCTGCTCTGATTTTTTCAGCAAAGGGCAATGGCCAGAAGGTCAAATGAATGAGTAATCAACAAGATCCAGGACTTCGACCAAATTGATTTCTTCTAGTTTCGTCTCCATTGCTACATTAAAGACACAGATATGGTGGACCAGGGAGCACTGACCGTAGCAGAAAGGGCTTTCTTTCTTTCCATCCGTTCCTGTAGTCTGCCTCTCAGAGAAGGGACGGAGTTATGGAGAGACCCCTAGTACCCTAGCCGCTTAGCTCGCCAATTCGACTATGACCAAGCCGTACCGGAAGACTGTGGGCTGATCACCAAGAGAATGCATTGCTACGAAGCAAGTCCTTTGAACTGGGCCATGATATGGAAGCAATTGTTGGGTGGTCGTGTCAATTCCTCTTTCATCATTCCTGACTGCGACCGGATAGTCTATACTTCCTATAGTTGGATGAGATGGTGGGACCATTAATCATTCCTGGTCAACAAACGCTTATCAGTGGACTCCCTTCTCTTTCTCCATCCACCTCGGCTCAGGGGTAAAAAACTTGACAATAGAATTAGTTTCATTCCAGAGAAGAGTCGTGCGCCTCATCATGGTGAAATTTGCAGAAAGATATCAACGGAAGAGCCGATTCGTGAGAGGAAGCCAATTAATACTTTAGATGGCTGGTTCGCTCATAGAGTTCTGGAGGAATTTGAACATGTCCCTCATGAATTTGGCGGCCGAGTTACAAAAAATGTCGAAGAAACATCCTCCCCCATTCCTGCAGAAACTTCCACGGTCCAGGAGAATTTGGCTCAAAGTGAACCTGCTCCTTCCTCGTAACCTCCCCCTTATAGCTCGTCGTCTCCGATGACTAGATCGCGAGCATGTTTGCAAGCATCATCGCCTATTCCCCAGGAAGAGACAAGGTAGACCTCCATATCTCCCTCGGTTCCGGTTAGCAGGAGATCTCCAAGAGAAAGCAACCAGCCCGTCTCTTACAAAGGAAAACAAGTTGTGATCACGGAAGTAGATGAAGAGGGTTCGGAAAACGAAAGTTCATCTTCTTCATCAGAAGATTTCACTTTCATGGGGTCCAAAAATGATGATGATGATGACGATGCAAGCGATGGAGCTCAAGATGACGACTTCGAAGAAGGAGAAGTTAATATAGATGAAGAGGAAAATATGACCGTCGAGAATATAGAGGAAGAACATCTCCTCCTAGCTCCTGAAATCTCCCCTGCCACCTCTGTTCCTGGCAAGCCACAGGCAGTAGCTGAAGAAAACGAAGAACCCTTGGATTATGGAGAATATGGGTATTCACTCGGTAAGGGAATCCGAATTCCTTAAATGTTCACATGCTTGTCTAGTGATAACTATCTTATCATCATTGTTACTTCCCTTTTCAGGTACGCATGTGGCTAACATTGAAACGAGCGATGCCTCCTCTTTGGATCTTCGTCCAGCTGCACTAATGACTTCACCACGGGTTCTTGTGGCTCCTCTAATGACACCAAAAAGGGTGGCCCATGAAATTGTATTTCCTGTAGAAGCCACTAATCTGCCTACTCCTACTACCAGAGATTCAAGCACAGAAGCAAGAGCACCTTCTCTTACCGACATGCTGGGAGCTGGTACCTCTGCAGCCCTGGGAAGTTCCCCCACTTGCCGGTCACACCTCTGTGGCAGGTATATATATCAATTTGAGGAACTGCATATCCTTCATCTTGCATTGCTTACTCTAACTTTATCTCTTATTCGTATTATAGGAATTCTTTCCTGTAGCGGGGTGGCCAGCTTCGAATCCATGGTCACAGTCTCTGAGCTACCATTTCTTTCAAAGATTCCTGTTCACAAAATGCTTTTAATGAAGAACTCTTTATCAGCAGTAGTCCACATCTTCAAAAATCCTAAACAATGGTCAGACCTAGATATCGCCATCGAGATCTAGAAAGCTCTGCAAGGGTGGTGAAGATTAATATTTCTGTTCTGTGTGACTCCCTCCTCAAATTCCGTGATTCGATAGCTTCTTTGGCATCAGAGAAAAATATCACGATTGCTCCCGAAGTTCTGGAGTACAGGAAGCAGTTGACTTTATCTTAGGAGAAGGCTTCCCTTATTGCTTCCACTATATCTGAACTAGATCAGGAGCAGTTAACTCTGCAAGAACAGCTGAAGACCCTCACTGATGACAGGGTACTTATTCAATATCGTATTGTGGCTTTGAGAGAAGAAATTTCACAACTAGAATTGAAGGGTCATGAGAAGGAACTGTCCATACAGGAGGTTAAAGAAAAACTCCATGTCAATATTCAATCTGCTGATGCTGGAAAGTCTGAATTACTCAGGAGCAAGGAAATGATCACATCCTTGGAAGACAAATTAGCTGGCTTTCCTGATCAAGCAAAGATTATTCTTGAAGAGAAGTCAAAGCATGATGCAACTCAGATTCAATTAAAGGAAGACTTGCAGCAATATATGAAGATAGTAGGCATTATGGAGGAACCTTAAGCATGCAATTCCTTTTTGTATATATGCCTTTGCTTCTTTCTTTCTTTCTCTTTTTCTTTTCTTTTAAACGCATGTTCCCTTTTGATTTTCAATAGCAACTTTCAATAACCTTTTGTATGCATTTCTACATTACGCATTATTCCAAACATATTATTTACGCAGTAATCTCAACATCATCATTTTTTTAAATGTTTGTTTATGAGATATAAATTTGCTGCATCTTGAATGTCGCACATAGTTTAATATGATATTTAATAAAACTAATTATAGAACACTCACATTTTATGGTTGTCAGTACAAGATTTCCTATATGACTTCACTTATTTATATTTTATTGGCGGTGCTAAGTTTCAATTCAGTCAGTTGCACACACAGTTTAAGCTCTTGAGTAGTGGAGTAAACTTATTTGGACTCTAGCTAGAGTCGGGTCTCACGTGATGGCCTCTGTAACTCTTAGGAGTTCGCTGGACTTCTCACTGCCTATGGAGTTCACAAACCACGATCCATCAGAGGGGCCCGGTGAAGCAACCAGGGCCGTGAACTCGGTTGGTTTTACGCACAGGGTTGGCCACGGTAACTCTCTAGAGTTCATAGAGTTTGCAAGGCTACCTTTAGGGTACCAAATCCATGCTTGTCAGTCTATCGATTAGTAGGTTTAAGCCCTTCTTCATGAGTTAGTACCAGAATCGAACCACAAATCTGGAGGGTCTTATGCATAGTTGGCCTATCTAAAGCTCGCACTGCAGCCCTCATTTTCTTTGTCTGCAAGGTCGGGCCCATTCACGGGAGGGCATTGTCCTCCATTCACCGTGACGCTGTCGGAAAGCTATACAAATGGCATGGTGGTTACGCTGACTGGCCATTTGAGGACTTCTGGCCCTTAGGCTTTTGGTCGACTTTTGGCTCTCAAGATTTTGGTCATTGGCTCCGTTAGCTACCCGCATGGGTATGTGTACGATGACCTTCACGGGCTTTTTAGGGCCACTGGCTTCTCACCGTTGCCCGAATGGTGATCTTGATAAATCTCATGCGTAGCGGGCCATTGGCTTGACTGGGCTGCATTTTTATAATCATAGGTCTTATGCGTAGCTGGTCCCTTTTAAGATTTAATCCTTTTAGGATTTGGCCTTTTTAGGTCTTGGAGACTTGGTCCTTTTAGGACTTGGCCCTTTTTCTCTCTCTCTCTCTCTCTCTTTTTTTTTTCGGGACTTGTGGCTAGACTGCCTTTTTATGATAAGCAACCGTCGCTGTCATCAACTTTATATGCGGTTGACTATATGGTTTATTCTACTGCCAATAGATGGTTGATTAATAATTGACATCTCGCTGCTGTTGATAATGTTATAAGGACTTTTATATCATGTTTAAAATAGTGTATCAGCTTAGCGATGATGGCAACTTTGATGAACGATTGATTGGCTACAACGATAGTTGCTCTCTTTTTATTTTGTGGTCATTGATACCTAATGATTCTGATTCCGATGGAGATTTTTTGTATTGGCGATGATCGTCAATGCTTGATAGCGATCATTATCACTTGACAGCAAGATGAAGATTATTTATTTTCGGCAATGGTCTTCAATGCTTGACAGTGATCATTATCGCTTGACAGCAACCATCAACACTTTTCGTTTGGCGATAACTTTAGCATGCCTTGATAGGTATTTCTGCCTGAAATTGACACACCACCGCTTCTGCCAATATCTTCAATTATACCCATCTATTTATCTGTATCGTTTGTCTGTATTGTTCGTATTAATATACCGAATTGACGATGATATCAATTTCAGGCAAAATTTTGTAGGGCTCACCGATGGCGTTCATCTTCCTCATCTTCTGTTCTTTTTTTTTTAATGATAATATTTGTTATCATATGATCTTGATATGCTTGCGAACTTCTTTCTTATGCATTCTATTTATCTTGCTCCCTTTTGATACAGAATTATTATTCTGATAATGTTCTGTATCAAAATCAGTAGCGCCTTTAGGAGCAATTCATTCTTGACAACGCAAGTATAGGCCAACATGGGCTTCTATTTACTCCTCTGAAGTACACTTCTTTTATTGAGTACATCTTATGTCATTTGATCTTGAACTTGCCCCCTTGATATGATTGTGACTATTGTTAGAGATATACTCTTTCTTCTTGGAGATATCGACGCAGTGTATTTCTGCAGAAGACTGCATAACTGTGATAATATTTAGCGATTAGTTTGCCCCCAACCCTTAAAATTTTCTTCGCTTATCCTGATTGATCCCAATAGGGATTTGAATTCCCTTCCCATGGTTCAAGCCGACGGGTTCTTCATAATCAAAACCCATATTTTTCATAATCTTCTTACTTGCCGGACTATACTTTTGAAGGTCTTGCGATGTCAACCTACCATGATACACATTGTTTTGAGTCTCTTCTCTTGTCTTTACTTCTTCCAAAACATAGAACTCTATTGGCTCAGGGTATTTTTCGCTTGCCTTGACGCGAAATATTCCTAGAGCGGCTGAAAACGGCTTATTCCTTTCAGCATACGGCAGTAGCACTGTATAATTAGACTGTAAAATTTTTAACTGTTCAGATGACAGCAAAGTTAACGGTGATTGTCCTGGCTGCCTTAGATGTTTAGGCACAAAATAGAATTTCTTGTTTATTTCTGCGGTTTCAGATGGCCCTGCCTTTTCTGCTTTTTCTGTAATTGCGCTTTTTTGAACGTCCTTCAAGACCCTATTCTCATCATTATTTATCTTTTCTATAGCAAACTCTTTATAGTAGGTAGCATCTACGAAGAAGGACTCGGCTTCTGTATACGGTTTCACATCAGCCATTACTTTAAGCTGTACTCCATCTTTGCAGTATTTGAAACACTGATGCAGGGTGGAGGATATAATGTTATACTAATGTATCCACGGTCTTCCTAGGAGGAGGTTATATGTCGTTACTGCACTTATAACGTGACACACAACATTAGTAGTCAATTCTCCTATTTTCAGCGTTACCGTAATCTTACCAAGTGCATGTTGCCCATCTTGATTGAAACCCGGTATCATCATTCCGTTGGGGCGTAGGTCTGAGCGACGATAATTCAATTTACTTAACATCGAGAGCGGCAAAAGATTCATTGCAGACCCATTATCTATCATAATTCGTTTGACTTTCTTCCCCTAGATATGACCCTCTATCATTAATGGTCTGTTATGCTCTCCCTCACAGGTCAAGTCATCATCAGAGAAAGAAACAACTGAGAAACAGTGTCACGCCCCAAACTCAAAAACTGGGCTCACAAAATTTTCGATCACCGAATCTAGCGTCGATAGCCTCCGTAGAACTCCATTTTCGGATCCCAGCTCCCATTCGCTAGGTTCCGATCCTGGGATGCTACGAGGAGAATTTTCAAGGTTAGTTTGAATCTTGATAAGCATAACCAAAGGCATAACACATAAACAACAACGAAAAATTTCATTGCATTTCCACTATGATAAAAAACTTTACAAGTACAATGAGCATAAAGGGAAATATAATGATTATGAACAAAATCTCCAAAGTAATTTGCAAAGCGCTCTTACCTCAGCGCTGCTGCGCCTCAACGTCACCTGCACGCAACGGTCCTGCATAAGCTTATAGAAAGCTTAGATGGTGGTGAAAGTGTGTGTGCAAGGTAGTAATATGTACATGCAATATCAGAGTAATATGAAATATGTAGATGGATCCATAATATCATTAGCCGTACCAAAGCTATGCGATGCAAGACATGAATGATAGCGGCCATCCCAAGGCCATGCGATGTGAAATGCAACTCAAGCATATAAATTCTCATCTATGTCCACACATCATTATAGCTCAAATCTGGGATATCACTGGAGTCTATTACACTCTAAACCAGATCGTCGCCTCATCGCGCGCAATAAGGTAAGTGGAAGAGACCTCACTATCCGTCTGCCAATATCGGGCTCGACTCGTCGATAGCGGACCCATTCCTCGAGCTGGTCAAACTCAGCCTAGCATTGCCTCCTACTCTCGGGGGGGTAAGGCCGCACCCCCTTCCAACTGACCACGACACAGTGGAGAGCGCAACCATCTGGTAATCGGTACTCAACACTTATCTATTCACTCGGTCTAGACGTTGGAGCAACCTCTTGGTACCATAAGGGTTTAGGGACTTTCACCCAAGGATATCTATAGCACCTCATGTAGAATAAGATTTTCGGTATCCAATCCTGCCAACCACGATACGTCTGTGGAAGCTATCGCCCTGATGTCGCTAGGGCGTATAGTAACTATATCACACAATGTGAAATGCATGAATCACGCTATCCAGTCATGCAATAATTCCTGCGCGTATCGTGCGCTCATGTAGGGCAACACCGCCTACCCGGGAGCCTATAAACAATCTACCCGAAGGCATATGCTATGATCAGTCACCTCTCATATCAAGCATACATATGATGCGTATGATCATGCGTCATGAGACTATACTAAACATGTAATGAAATATCCATACAACGCAGGTGACCTAGACGACCGACACACAACAAGTACTGCCTATCAATGGGCCCTATGGAGAGTCATAATGTAGACATCCAACCAACATTACACTCACAATGTGGACGTCAAACAAACATTGCTCCCAAGGCGCGATCATTACATAATCCGTGTTGGGGTCACACATTGCAATGGACCTTAGGTACATCCCATTGGGCCTTAAATATTCAAATGGGCCACATTCAATGGGCCTTATATTCATCAAGTGGGCCACACCACTGGGCCGCACCAATGGGCCTTAAGTGCAATTCCCATTGGGCCTTAAATATATCAAATGGGCCACATCCTATGGGCCTTATATTCATTAAGTGGGCCACATCCATGGGCCGCACCAATGGGCCTTAAGTGCATTGCAATGGGTCATAACCCGTAAGCCTTAGAATGCATCAATGGTTCTCGACTCATGGGCCTTATACATATCAAATGGGCCTACTCCCATGGGCTTTAAAATACATCAAATGGGTCCAATCCCATGGACCTTGGAATACATTAAATGGGTCCACTCCCATGGGCCTTAAATTACATTAAATGGGCCTAATCCCATGGGCCTTGGAACACATCAAATGGGTCCAATCCCATGGGCCTTAAATTACATTAAATGGGCCTAATCCCATGGGCCTTGGAACACATCAAATGGGTCTACTCCCATGGACCTAACATAATGTTTATTTTCCATCCAAACTGGGGCCCAACATGATGTTTATTTCCATCCAAACTGTTCATGTGGTCACATGGGCCTAGGCCCACTGCAATATTTATTTGTCATCCAGCGTGTGGGCCAGGGGGCCCACTATAATATTTATTTGACATTTAGCCAGGGGGTGGCGTGAATAAAATACATAGATTAGGTGGGCTACACCGTCTAGCGGACGGTGGAAGCAAAACATATACATCACTGTGGGCTCCACCTCAATGTTTATTTAAAATCTAACCCATTGATAAGGTCACACAACCCTGGATGAAAGGGGAAAATAAATTTCATCTTGATTCAAGACTTCTGTGGCTTATAAAAAGATTTTAATGGTAGAGGTTCAATCCCACTATTTCGTGTGGTGTGGGCCACCTGAGTTTTGGAATCGGTTGAAACTTGGAGGGGGCCCACCTCATGAACGGTTTAGATGGCATATAATATCGGGGTGGGGCCCCCGGCTGGAGGCCGTGGGTCCCTGTCGTCTGCCCTCCCGCCTGGCAACACCGCAGGCACTGCATGCGCTGTCTGACAGCAGCAACAACTTACTGCTTCTTCCTTTCTATCTCTCTCCTTTATTTCTCTTTTTCTGTAGTTTTCCATAGGTGGGGGCCATATTTGAATAATCCATCCCAGCCATGGGATTCTACAGCTCGTAATAAACCAAATGAGTCTAAAGTTTGAAATTTTTGGGTGATTAGAAACATCAGGCCATTCTCTTAACGGTGACCCCCAAAGTTTCTTATATGATGGTCCACCGGATGATCACGTCAGCCTCATTCTTCGGCTCAATGGTTCGAATATTCCAGGGAATGAGGTGGACGGCGTGGATTGAATACATACATCACGGTGGGGTCTATGAGAGTGGGTCACTCCCAAGCTTGGAAATAAGCTTGATATTTGTGTTCTAATCCAACCCACGTCCAGCGTCCCTGGACGCTGGATGTTGCATGTAGATACATTAGAGGTGGGCCCTGCTTATGGTGGGCCACCTCATGGAGGATGGTGTGTGTACATCACATAAAGGTGGGCCCCACTTGAGGATAGCGTTGGACAAAATAAATACTTCAAAGTGGGATCCATTCAAGTGGACCACACAAACACAACATGATCTAAAAAAAAAATAAAAAATGAAATAGAGAGAGATAGAGGGTGGGACATGCTTGTGATGGAGGGCTCCGCCACTATGAGCCCTCCCTTGAAGAAATCATATAATTAAATGGGTCCCTTTACACATGGGACCACCTAAATCGAAAATCAACGGTAGGGATCCTTTCCCCACCAATATGGACGGTCTAGATGACCTTCCTAATGTAATAAAATAAACATCATGATGGGGTCCATGGAGAATGGCCCCACCATGGATGATCATGATGATTAAAGTGGGCCATCGACCACAACTTAGGGTCCTAAGTGAGATCCAAACCATTGATCGATTGGTCTCACTTGGCCCATCTCAAAAACATGAAAAACTAACATTATCAAGCACCCACCGTTCGATCTTCTTGCTCCTATGGGTTCCTTAACACCTTAACTTTGATTACAATGGAGGAGATGAGAAATAGATGGCTAGGATGGGACATGAAGGGGTAGGAAAGGTGGGCCACACTTGGAGCTTGGGAATGCTTGGAGAATTCTCATACGTATGGGGTTTTCCTCTCTTGCTTGGAATGGGTTTGAAAATGAGAGAGAGAGACTTGTAAAGGGAGAGAGAGTGATGGATGTGGTGGTGATGGGTGTAAGAACTTTGTTGACTTTGGTGGCCTTTTGTGTAAGAAAGGCATGGGCTTGTAAGACCTTTTTGACTTTTGTGGTTGATTGAGTATGTGTGAAAGGTGATGTGTACTTGACATGTGATGTGATAAGATTTGATTGATTGATGGGATTGATGTGACACCTCGTAGAGATTCTCTTGGGTTTCGCAACGCGCGGCATTTTCCTCACACTGAACGCTGACCCACATCTCTTGACCAGGGTATCGCCTCGGTGTGCAAGTCACGGCATCGGAACCGCAGCGATGGCATGGTCGCTATGGTAATGGTCTTGGGTTAAGTCGATACGGGTTGACGGTATATGAATCAGGGTCGTGCGTAAATATCGGCTAAGGGTCGAAGGTTGTCAGAATTCGACCGGTAAGACCACGGAAGTCTACGGAACGGTACGGACTAAGATACGAGTCTTACAAACAGTCATCTTGTTCATCAAGTTCCTCATGTTCTAACTCTACCAGCAAAGTTTCTCTAATGTCATGATCGGACAATGCTTGAATCAGACTCTGTCAGAATTCTTCTGATAACTTAAGTGCATCATAAACACTTAATCGGGTCGGTATTCCTTTTAGATGACTTACTACGTCATAAGTCATTCTTGTCACCTCATTCTTTTCTCTTATCTTGTCACCATTACCCTATCTTTCAATTATTTCTTTCTTAGTAACTTCTGTTTTCTGCTTTATAGGGCTTACCACCTTTTTACTTGATCGTAACGTGATTACTGCAACCTTCTTTACAGTCTTACCATTTTCTTCTTCATTTACATTTTGGTCTTACTTCCGGACTGTAAGCACATTTACTGTTGCCGTGACACCCCTTTCTTTTTCTTTCCCCAGTACTATCTCACCCCTATCGAGCATACGCTGTATTATACACTTCAATGTATAACAATTCTCTGTTGGGTGTCATACCAGGCGATGATAACGACAAAAATTCCTTTCTTTGGTTCTTGTCACATCTTCTGAGCGTTTAGGCTCTAGTAATTCTATCGTGCCAGCTTTCAACAATTGTTCCATCATAGGGGCAGCGTCTTCTTTGTCAAATGCGAACCCCTCATGAGAATTTAGTATTTTAGACATCTTTCCATTGTATCTATTCCTTGACTGACTCCATTCTTCTCTTCGGTTTGGCCTCCTTTTCCTCGAGTCTCTTGCATCTTTACCTCTTCTGTCACGATCAATAGCGTTCACGGCCATTTTGCTGGATACCCTCCTGGTTGTTTCATGATAAAATACTGGGATCTTACGTGTCATCAGTTCCACAGCGTGAGCCTTAGTAGCTTAGTCATGAAAAGTTCTGATATCGGCGCTGGTGAGTCCAAATGCAATTCTTGTCCCCATACAATTCAAACACATTTTGACTTGCTCTTTTTCTTTCGGTAACTGTCTACATGAGGCCCCCAATATTTTCCATATGTCTATAAATTTCTCTACTGGCTCTCCTTCTCTCTGCCGTATAGAGGCCAACTTCGTAATACTGACATCACACTTTGAAGAGAAAAAGTTTGACATAAAAACCTCTTGCATTTGTTCCTAGGTACGTATTGACCCTGATGCCAAACTAGAATACCAACGAAATGTTTTGTGTGTTAGTGATGAACCAAACAATCGCAAGCAGTACTGTGGTATTGTAGAAAAATTTTCCATACTGGTGATGAAGTGCATTAAATGCTCTTTAGGGGATCCTTCTCCATTAAACTTTGAAAATCCGGATGCTTGAAATTGGCTGGAAAGGGGATGTCTTCTACCTCCCTTGAATACGGCGTTCGATACCTAAATCGTCCAGTATTCTCACGTTCTCTTTCCGCTCTAACAGCTTCTTCAACCACTTGCTTCACCTCATCTTGTGTCACAGTTCTTACTGCTGGAATGGACCCCAGTGACCTTGTCCCCTGTGGTGGGAGGACGTCAGGCTGATTTTCTTGTCCCTCCGTTGCATTCTGGGGGATTACCATTCGAGCTACATTATGTGCAAGGGTTGTCAGTGCCTCTCTAAGGTTTTTGCATTCTTCCATTAACGCGTTCTGAGCTTCTACTATTACATTGAAATGATCCTCTGTAGTTGCTCTATAATCTGAATTTGTTCCAGCCATGTATACTGCAACTTCTTCACTTTTTGATGAAGCGGTAATTGAAGGAGAGTAAGAGTATGCTGGCGTAACATGACTCACAGAAAAAGGAGAGGACGGAGTTTCATTGGACTTTTTCATGCCCCCTGTGGCATCAATTGACTGAGATGATGTTGATACTGGTGAATCTATCTGGGATGGCATTGGCGATCTGGTCACCAGTGCTTTTCCTTTTTGTTCTCTTGTCCATTTAGCCATTGGAGCGTTCAAAGCTGGGAAAGTCACGCACTGTCAATTGTGGAGCTATTTGCTCAAGATAGATCGTCGGAGGAGCAAGTTCGGGATTTCTTTTAACTATGTTACATGTTACTGGCCCTCTGATTCTTAATGAAGGCTGAATCATTTTAGAATTTTTGACGTTTCGTGCTCTTGCCTTACGAGATGTTACCACAGTCCAGCCTACGTCGCCTTCTGATGATTGGGGCGAAGCAGAAACAACCCTAGCTGTTATCTGAGCCATGCTACCTTCACTTGCATGACTTGGTGTGTATTTTATCATAAATCCTGTCGGGGTGAATCAGAAGTTCACTTTTCTTACGGGAGTTGCCATGAGTAGTAGGTTGTAGTCGTGTTTAAAAACTTTCAATCATGAAACATAATTATAATTAGTAGGTGAACAATTAAGGTGTTCTATCTTAAAGATGAAGGGGAGGATTTCCCACTGAGAGTTGCCATTTTGGTGTCCGTAGGACGCGAAACTGTGATGAAAGTTCATAACAATCTCATTGTTAATATTTAAATAAGACAATAAAGAAAGGGGTCTCCAGCAGAGTCGCCATTTTATTTCGACAAATAAACAAATGCATTTGACTTGAAAAATTGTCTTATTCAAACATAACAGAGAAAGAATATTAAGAACATTCATAACATTTCATTAATACTAGGTTCATTTACATCCTCTTTACATCCCTTAATTCTAAGATAGATCATTTGGAAATAAATGACTTATGTTCTAAATATCAAGAATTCATTTTGATAGCCTTTCAGCACCTGCTTTGGTCATCTCCTAGGACTTAGGAGGAATGTCGATCTGATCGACGGATCTTCAATGAAATAGAGATTTGATCTTCAACGAAATAGAGATTTCAGCAGCATAACAACGCCTGTTTCAACCATCCCTAATACTTAGGGGAAATGTCGATTCGATCGACTAATCTTCCTCCCCTGAACTTGTCAATAGGAGAAGGCCGGAAGGAGAAAAGTCTTGCACAGACATTTCTGCAGCATGACAGCCCTTGAACTTCACAGACTGCAAGGCAGCCTGGTTGCCCGGTCCTGCGCAACTGATATCGGTTGCGTGGTCCTATGCAACCGACAGGAAACTCATCTCATACCTTCAGTCTTCTGCTTCTCTCTGCTTCTCTTGAAAATCTTCAATTACCCTTAATGAAGGAGGGGAAGGGGTATTTATAGACTCTCGCACGTGTGAAAATCCTGATCTTAGCGATGTGGGACAAATCTTTCAGTGCTTTAGATCATTCTGAAAAGGACCATTCCTACAACTGGTTCCGAGGTCTCGCGTAACTGACATTTACATTGCACGGACCCACGCAAGGCATATTGATTGCGTGGTTCCGCGCAGCGGACGTTGGTTGCACAGTCCTGTGCCAAAACCCCCTTTTAGAGTTGTCTCTTCCTTCATCTTTTTAAGTGTTCTTTCCACCTCTTTATCTCTTCTTGCTTGATTCTTTCATCATTTTTTTATGCCTCAACAATCCCAATAATGAAGTACGTAGAAATCTAATGTGCACCACACCATGGGAAAGAATGGTGATTGAATGCATATCATTGAAAACTTCACAGTGCCACCTTAATGCAAATTGTAATGTTTATTTCCAATCTTACCTGCTGAAAAAACTCAAGTAAATCTAAATGGAGGTTAAAAAAAATAAAAAGAAGCATGATCCAAAACTTTCGTGGTCCAAAACAAGTTTTTTAGGGTCGATCACCACTGTTTTATGTGGTGTTGTTTGTTTAGAATTTGGATTTACTTCAAATTTTTAGCTAGTGTTCTATTATGAATTAACAAAATAGATGGACAATGTGGATATATAATACATACATCAAGGTGGGCCACACCTTCAGGAGCCCACCTCTCCCTTTGTGCCTATTTAGATAGCCCATTATGATAATATTGCAACATGGTAGTGACATCATTATGAATTTTTAATGTTTATTTTAAATAAGTAATTTGGTAAAAATTGGGTAGTCAAATGCAAATTTAATGGAGATTGATAAAAGAATTTGTAATTGTTGCAAATTTATAAGTTTTCTATTTAAATAAAGAATTAGTATATTTTTTAATTAATTTAATATTTTAACAATATAAAAATATCATTATTGTACTTTTGTCATGTTTATCTAAATACGAAAATTCTCAAACAAATTTTCAGCTGACGAAGAAGCGGGTATTTTAATTTGTAATCATTACACTTTTACTATCCATTTGGTTTCTAAGTCACCATCCAAAAAGTTCGGTTAGAAGTCTATTTAATAACTTTTTTTTAGCACTTATCATTAAAATTTAATATTTATAGTAATTTTCACTAATTCAAATTATTTGGTGAATTTAATTTATTAATTATTTAGATTAATCTTCATTTTAAAAAAAATAAAAAAAATAGAATTCCAGAAGTACTAGCTACTTGAAACCAATAATTTTTTATATAGTTTCTTAAACGTCGTAAAATCAACCTCCTTTGAATTTACTTTATATATATATATATATATATATATATATATATATATATATATATATATATATATATATATATATATATATATATATAAAACTAAATTTATTAAGTTTCAATATAGCTTCTAAATTACTTTAATAAGATTTGTAAAACAAAATATATGAAAATTTAAAGTCAATGCATTGAATTTGCCAGTTGTTGAACATTGCTGTTTATTGTTGAACAGAGGATGGTGGTAGCTCCGGCAGTTTGACGATGGCACCTTCGACTGCTGTCCAAATTTTAGCAGTGGTATCATCGAGCTGACGATGGTACCACTAGGGTTTATTGAAAATTTTTCTTTATTTTTTATTTTTTTTATTTTTTATGGTAGCACCGTTGAATGCATAGTGGCACCGTAGAATGTTATCCATTCTTTGCCAATTTTAAAAGTTCACTCGGTTAGGAGGTCTTAGTGGATCCAAAATCACTCATTTTGGTTCCAAACACGTGCGAATGCATGCATGGGCATGCACTTAAATTGAGAAATTAAAGGTAATGATCAATGATGTTTAATTTCCTAGTTGACAAAAATTTGAGACTTCAATCCAATGTGCATGTAGTCCAAAATTAGGTAAATTCAAGACTTAAGTGGACTACACCACACGAAGCAGCAGCAATGATGACAAGTGGAATTAATACTTAATTTCTTAGGGCCATACATCCTAATGGCCACCCAGAAAGATGGGATGTGGTTTTGCCAATGATCCCAACGCCACCCGCTTAGCCGTGTCAAAGCTCTGTAAGCCTCACCATGATGTATTTTGTTTATCCATGCTGTCCAACCAATTTTTCTCGGCTCATTTCAAGAAAGGAGCCTAGAAATTTGGCAATCCAAATCTCAGGTGAACCACACTACAGAAAACATGGCTAGTAAACACATGACATTGAAAACTTTTCAAGGTTACAGAAGTTTTGGATCAAGCTGATATTTGTGTTTTTCCTTCATTCAGGTCTATATGACCTTATTAATAGGTTGTATGGCAAATAAACATTACAGTAGGCCTTAAGAAGATTTTAATGGTGAGCAGTCAATTAACATTATTTTTCTGTGGTGTGGTCCAAGTACTGCCATTTGGAACTACCTCATTTTTTGGCACATACCCTAAAATAAACTGAAAAAACATAAGAACGGCATGGACAATACATATATATATCATGATGGGCCCACAGAGCTTTGACACAGCTTACTGATGTTGGGGTCACTAGCCAAAAGAGACTCTTTACAAAGCACCCGGCCTTAGACGGTTTTTGTAGACGATTCGGGTCCTGGATCTTCCCAGCACCAATGCACAGATATGCAGATTGCTGTGGAAAGTGTGGGTAAATCATAACTATGTACACTGATTAAGAAATCCTAACCATTAAATCATATTTAATGGACATCAGTTAGATGGTTAATTTAAAATACCCATTGGTTCAAGTTTCAAGGGTTGTGTTTCGGTTATGGAGGCGGATTGCATCCTGCATTACCGTCCAGGCAGGGCTCAATAGGGCCCGCCACGATATAAGTTTTTTATCCACGCCGTTCATTGTTTTTATAAGACCATTTTAAGCGATAGTGCAAAAATTGAGGAAGTTCCACAGATTCAGTGGACGACACCAAAGGAAGCTGCAGTGAGAATGACAACCACCATTGAAACCTTTCTAAGGGCCACCGTTATATTTTTTTACCATCCAACCTATTCATAAGGTCATGTAGACGTGGATGAAGTGAAAACACAAATATCATCTTGATCCGAAACTTCTCCACTTCCAAGAAGCTTTTAATGGTGGACGTTCAATCTCCACCTTGTGGTCCACTTAAGCCTTGGACCTAATTCATTTTTTAAATCATAAATTAAAATGATTTGATAAAAACGATGAATGGCATGGATAAAATACTTACATCATGGTGGGCCCTATAGAGCCCTGCCCGGACGGATTACCGCCCCGGCAGGGGGTTGGAGGCAATCCTCGTCATTTGGTTATTATCTATCTACGATTGTGGCAGCGGTTCCAACGGTTTGGATTGCCTTGCAACCAGCCCATGTGGATAGTCGAAGAGTCACCCCCATTCTTTAGCTGGTGGCGACTATTACGACTTAGTCCACTCGAGTGCACGTTTTCTTTCACATGCATTTGTTTGGCGCGTGGAGACAAGGAAACACGTGAGCAAAATTTGATTCGTTCAGCAGCGGGCCTCACTGTTTAGATCCCGTGTTACAAACATCAGGCCAATCTGGTAATAAGATGAGGCACTGGGAATTTGTAGTGGCTCTCCAGTATGGAGGTTGGCACTGGTCTGGTGCTGTGGTCCCCACAGTGATGTATGTGTTTTATCCATGCCGTTCATCGGTATTTTTCAGCTCATTTTAGTTTGTTAAGTAAAAAATGAAGCATATCAAAATCTCAAATGGACCACCACATGAAAAAGTTGTGATTGAAATTCCACCATTAAAATTTTTTGGGGCACGGAAGTTTTGGATCAAGCTGATATTTGTGTTTTACCTGCATCCAAGTCATTGTGACCTAATCAACAGGTTGGATGGAAAATAAACATTTATGTGGGCCATAGGAAGTTTTTAAATGGTGGGCATTCAATTACCATTGTTTTCTATGGTGGGGTCAGCCGAGATTTGGATATGTTGATGCAGATTTCCGATATGCCTCTTTCCTCTTCTTCACTTGTACAAGCAAGACATAAAGGGGACCTTGGCTAGAGCCGGGGAACCTCCGATGCTTAAATCAGTGACTGCGCAAGAAAGGAGGATTGTTTTTTTGGTGTTTTTCTGCGTATCTTTGATCCTAGAGAGTCCTTCATTTATAAGAGTGAGAGGTCCCGGCGTGCGGGGATTCTCTTCCCCATTTGTAGGAGATTTGGTTTGCTTTGTTTCCGGATTTCACCCGATCCCAAGGATTTTGGGATCAGAAATCCTTATACAAGATTTTCGGTTATACATGATTTTTGGGACGGTATTTGGTTTACACTGTCTCACCCTCGTTTATCTCGACCTTAACTGACTCTGGTAGCAACTCAGTCTCGGCTGGCTACAAGGGTTGAGCTTTTCGTCTTCTGTCGGACGAAACAGGGTCGGCTTATGGCTGATGTCCTTCCTTAGTCTGATAGCCAACACTGTAACCGGCCTAATATGGGTCGGTTTTATGGTCGGTCAGGTGACTTCTAGTATTCGGGCCTTAATTGGCCCCCTTAAACGTTGTTGCCTTGTTAGCCGAGTTAACTTTATGCATCTTATGTACTTTACCTATGACTCTTGACTCTTTAAGTCTCGATCGGGATTTATTTCCTGGGAATCCGAGCTAAGTCTCTCCTTTAGGCTTTGTCTTACCTCGATCTGACCTGCTGCCTCGAGTTATCGGGCAGTGTCAGTAGAGTTGGTCCATTCCATAATCGGGTTTCCGGACTTGTCATACTTTTTTCCAACAGTAAGCACCCTTACTCCTCATGTCAACTGTGTTGACGCTGAGGTTATGATGGAGCATTTAATACTCTTTAAGTCATCCTTAACGCGCGCTGGTTAGTTGTTCGAGGTCGCACGAGTGGACAACCGTCAGGGCATTTTTCCCGCTTATTAGCACTGGACGCCTGGCAGGGGCGATAATGGCTTCAGTCGGCGTGCGCCACGTGTTGGGCGGGAGAGTTGAAATAGGCGTCGATTTGACTCCTTAAATGCCTCTGCCACGTGACAGGGCTATAAAAGGAGGAGCGGGATTCATTTCCTCATTTCCACGCGTCTGCTCCTTCTTCTTTCGATTTCTCTTCTTCATTGTTTCCATTTTTTCCGCTGTTTTCATCTTCATTTTCCTTTTCTCTTCCTCGTCTATGTGCTTTTCGCCTTTCCGGTGAGTTCTCTCCCTCCCTTTTCTCTTTTAATCTTAATGGTAATGCGTTCTTCAAGTCCCCGAGAGAGGATTTTCGGTGATGAGGACGAAATGAGGCATCTCTGGAATGTCTTAGAGTCGCCCTCATTGCTGACAGAGATGGTGATTAGTGCCAATGTAGCTTTCTGGTTATCCGAAAGAGTGTCTGGAACTTTAACGGAACGTCCTGCTTCGGTAGGTCCTTTTGGCGGAGGGGCGTCTCTGGTGACTGCCCCAGGTAGACCTAACCCTTATTTTCCTGGGGATGAATTTGAAGAAGAGGATGATGAGTTTGAGGAAACCACTGAGTTGGTTCCTCTTAGGAGATCGGCATGGGCCATTGAATCGGCGGATGAAGAAAGGGAGGCTGCCAAGGGTGGGGAGACTGGAGATGAGCAGAAGGGTCTGGTCCCTTCAGTCTTAATTGAGGCAGACTTGGACAGAATTCAAGTCGGGTATCATGTCTTCGACTCAGTTATTCTTCGTCTCCCCCTTCTGAGTGAACTGTCCGACTATCCTCCTACTGGGATGGTCGCAATTTTTCAAGTCGCTATGCAATGTGGCTTGTGTCTGCCCCTTTAACCTGTTGCTCGAGCTTTTCTTTCCCAACTCCGAACTGTACCCGAGCAGATAGTTTTGAATGGGTGGAGGAACTTGTTCGGATGTTCAGTGTTGTGGACTGAGGCTTGGCAGCCCCCACTGACTATTGACGATTTCCTCTATCTATACCAAGTACGGCCAAATCCTCAGCAGCCCGGCTAGTACTTTTTGAGCGCTTGGCGGAACAAGGGAGACTCTTTGATAACCGACCATCTTACCTCCAACCAGCACTGGAGAGAGAGGTGGTTCTGGATATGCGGTCGCTAGGAGACTGCCGAACTTGGGCTCTTCGAACCTCGCGTTCCTTGAGCATTCTGTGAAGCAGGTGACTCGTCGTGTCTTTTCTCTGTTTTCTCATTCTATGATATTTCTGAGTCTAACTGGATGTATTCTGCAAAGACTCCTAAGAAAAGGCCGAAGTTAGAAGCTAACGCTCTAGCTCAAATCAAGGAACTGAGGGCGCTACGTCCGGAGGATCGGTCTTGGAAGAATTTTCTTCAGCCAGAGTGTCTTCTTCTCTCAAGCCTAGACTCTACCGTGACAAATATTCTTTAGTTGTTCTGGCGTATTTTTCCTGAATTTTATCTAACTCTGTACCTTGTCTGATATAGAGATGTCTGAAGCTTGACCCCTTCTAAAACCAGCTTCCAAGGTGAAGGCTCCTCTGAGGTTGGCACTTCTGTCAGAGTCTTGGCCTTCAAAGAGGCCAAAGACGGCTCCAAAGGCTAGGGAGCCATCCGCCCCAGTTGCCCCTGCCCCGACTGTTGTCGTACTCTTTGACCTAGAGGTGAGGGCGAAAGAGGTAGACGCGGTTCTTACTGAGTCTCAGGTGGCTCCTGAGCTAGGACCCATTGCAGAGCGGGTCTTGAAACTAAGAGAGGAGCAGAGAGGAGAAACCTCTGGCGGGGAGATGACTCAACAGGAGCCCTCTCTCCTTATGAGGGATATGTCGGCCATGGTCCCTTGGGTCATCTCCCATGGGGGAGAGAATGATTATGTCGGCCTCTGTAATTCCCCCTCGAGGCGAGCTCTCGCTCATGCGGCGAAGGTGCTACTTGAGGTAAGGTCTTTGGTCTTCGTAGTCTTAAGTGGTTTCTATTTTGTCTTGACGATGACTTAGTTCTAACCTCAAGCTTTCTTTTTGCAGTTTGCCCCTTGCGTGCTTAGGGGTAGCTCGGATCTCGCTGACGTCGAGAAGCGAGTTGCGGAGTTAGAGACGTAGCTTGAAGGTGCTTTGACTCGGGTCGGCATACTATCGGGTGAATTGAGTCTTTGCCAAGAAAGCTACTAAGGATACCAGGCCGAATGTGCCTGCGTGGCCTTACTGCTGAAAGAGGCTCAGGAGGAGAGTCGGTGACTTCATCTGGCTCATGCTCCTTGTGAAGATAGGCTGAATTAGGTTAAAGCTGAAGCCAAGGCAGCTATTGAGTGGGCCAAAGATGAGGCTAAGAAGATCGAAGACCAAGCTATAAAGGCTTTTCTTGAGTCCCGAGAGTTCTCGGAAGAGAGGGATATCTTGTTTCAAGTAGGGTACACTGAATGTATCCGACTAATGTAAGAATCTTTTTTCGATCTTGATCTCTCGGGATTTGATGAAGGTGCCTGCGGATCTGAGGGCCCGGAGGCTGAGGCTGTTGGGTCCGCTGACGCTGCGACTGGTATTGAGGTTAGACCCGAGGTAGCTCTTGAGGTTGCTCCAAGCGGTCGCAGTAGCTGAGTCTGTGCCACCTCCTGAGTTAGCTCCTGATGAACCTTAGGGCTCAATTTTTTGGTACTCACACCAGCACTTGATTTTTGGCACTCACACTAGCACTTTAAGCAGACCGAGCTCCAAGGTAGGCTTGAGAGTACATGTTTGATATTTTTGATTCTTTCCAAGTGCTTCACTAGGCCGACTCAAGCACTACCAAAAAAAGGGGCAAAGGATTCAGACCACATTACTTTTTTGCTACAGATATAAACCTTAGCTATACTTGCTATGGTTTTAATCCTTAGCTAAAAATTTGATACACTATTAATAATTATTAGTGTTGTAAGGGGCTTTATGAGGCCTAAAAAAAATAATATGTTATATCTAAGCCGTTTATATATTTTTAAATATTATTTTAGACGTTGAAAAAAAAATCAGCTAGATCGAAGGCTCAAGTGGACCACACGATAGGAAACATTGATATTAAATTACAGTTGCTTCTTATGGTGTGGTCCAGTTGGGTCTTAGATATATCTGAAATTTGGTTTCCTAAAGTAAAATAATTTATTAAAATTATGAATAAGAATGGATTAACGAAATACATCAGGGTGGGCCCCATGGAGTCCCTAATCGGTCTGTTCGTCAGAAAGCCCCCATTTTGGGTGCGCGCTCAAAATAAAGCCGCGCCCAAACACCCTAATTCGCTCTCTCTCTCTCTCCTCTCTCTCTCTCTCACACTCTCTCGCGCGCACTCTCTCACCCTGCCTCTCTCTCTCTCTCGCGCACTCTCTCCCTGTCTCCCTGTCTCTCTCTCGCGCACTCTCTCTCCCTCTCTCTCTCTCTCTCTCTCTCTCTCTCTCTCTCTCTCGTGCACTCTCTCTCTCTCGTTGAAGATGGTCGGTTTATCGTCCACGCCGAGATTGACGCTGATAGAGGTGAGTTTGGGGATGATCAGATCTCTGAGTTCAAGGAGGCATTTGGCATATTTGAGAAGGATGGAGACAGTTAGATCCATCACTTCGATCTTCACTTTTCCCTCCTTTATTGCTAGAAATCTGCTGATTTTATGATTTTTTAATAGAATTTTTATGGTTGAGGTTTTTTTATGAAAATCTGTTGATCACTTCGTTGTGTAGAAAGGGGAAGCTGAATAAAGCATAAATGGTGTTTGACGAAATGCGTAAGAGAGGGATAAGCGCTGCTAATGCAACATTAGTTGTTTTGGTTTATGGAGGTGATAAGTGTCACGCCCCGAACTCAGAAATCGGCCTCAAAAAATTCTCGATCGTCGAATCCAGCGCCAATAGCCTCCGTAGTACCCCATTCTCGGCTCCCGGCACCCATATACCAAATTTCAATCCTGGAATGCTACAAGGAGGATTTCAAACATGATTTGATTTGTAATGAGCATAATCACAAGCATAACCCACGAACAATAACCATAAGAATACCATCACAAAATCCACTATGATCAAAACTTTAAGTACAATGCGTATAGAGAAAAATACAAGATAGTGCTAATAACAAAACTCTAAAAGCTCGACTGCACGCTCCAAACTACGGCGAAGCTACGGCTGCGCCCTTGCGTCACCTGCACGCATCAATCTGCATAAGCTTATAGAAAGCTTAGAGGGTCTTGTAAGTGTGTGTGCAATATAGGCGTGCTCAAAATGTAAGGTCAGAGTAATGCAGAATCATGCTGATGAGTACATGAATGCAATCAGCCATACCAAGGCTATGTGATGCAAGATGTGAATGCTATCGGCTATAACAGGACCATACAATGCGAGATGCAACTCAAGCATGTCAATCCTCATCATATATATTAATACAGTTCTCATTTTGGATAATCACCGGGGTCTAGTACACTCTACGCCAGCTTGTCGTCCCTATCCAAACGCATAACTGGGAGAGCAAAAGAGACCTCACTACCCGCTCGCCAATATTACGCCCGGCTCGTTGATAGCGGACCGATTCCTCAAGCTAGTCAAATTCAACCTAGAAGTTGCCCCCTCACTTAGGCGGGTAAGGTCACACCCCTTTCTAACCGACCATAACACAGTGGGAGACGCGGCTTACTGGTATACGGCCCTCGCACGCTCGTGCATCCACTCGGTCTCGACGTTGGAGTCATCCTCTGGTACCATTGGGTTTAGGAATTTTCACCCAGGGACATCTATGACGCCTGTATGCTAGAACTAAATATTTTCGGTATCCAATCCAGCCACCCACTATGTGTCTATGGAGGCTATGGCCCTGATGTTGCTAGGGCATAAAATAATCATAATCATATAAATGCAAGTGCATGAATCACTCTACTAGACATGCAACAATCCTGGGCGTACCATGCACTCATGCAGGGAAACTCCGCCTATCAAGGAGCCCATAAATAATCTGCCCGAAGGCACATGCTATGATCAGTCACTCCTCATATCAGGCATACATATGATGTATATGATCATGAATCATAGATCTATACTGAACATGTTATGTGGTGATGGGCCCTGTGCATAACTAAGATGGGCCTAGATGGCCTTCACACTACAAGTATGGGCTTATCAGTGGGCCTTAGGGTGAGTGATAATGCAGACATTTAACCGACATCATCCTTACAATGTGGGCATCTAACCATCATTATTCCCAAGGCACTACCCATCATAAACATCATTATATACACCACGGAGGATTCACACATTGCAATGGACCTAATTGCATCCCATTGGCCTTAAGTACATCAATTGGGCCGTATCATATGGGTCGCACCAACGGTCCTTACTTACATTGCAATGGGTCATCACTCATGGGCCTTAGAATGCATTAAAATGAGCCCAACCACCTAAGCTTTATGTGTATCAAATGGGCTTAATCATATAGGCCTTATATATATATATATATATATATATATATATATATATATATATCAAAGTAGGCGACACCCAATATAAGTGGTGGTAATAACTTCCACCATTAAAATTTCCAAGGCCTGCCAAGGATAGACATCATGGATAAAGTATACGCCTCATAGTGGGGCCCACACTAATGAAAGGTGTGGATTACAAAACATACATCAGTGGATCCCATGCGGGGCCCACCATAATATTTATTTTTCCACCCAGCCCATTGATTGGGTCATGGGGGCCCACCATAATATTTATTTTACTTCCAAACTGTTCATAAGGTTAGTCAGACCTGGGGTGGGCCTGGGGCCCACCGAAATGTTTGTTTGACATCCAACCTGTTGGTGAGATCACACAGACCAGAGGTGGGATAGGGGCCCACCGTAATATTTATTTGTCACCCAACCTGTTCACAAGGTCACACGGTCAGGGGGGCCCACTGGAATGTTTATTTTTCATACAACCTGTTGATAAGGTCACGTGGACCAGGGGGCCCACTGAAATGTGGTTCACAAATCCAGCCGACCCATTATGCACGTCTCACTTGGCTGAGGGTTCAGACCAAGTTTCAACCACACCCAAATTTCGGGTAGGTCCCACTAGGTGATTTTATATGTTTTAGGTATGTATTCCTATGATTTTAGATAGTATGGCCCACCTAAGTTCCATATACGGCTGATTTTTGGGGCAAGACATTATTAGAAGGGGGCCCCCCAATGGATGGTGTTGATGTACGAAAAGCATCACGATGGGACCCACAGATGGGGCCGTGAGGGCCAGCACATCCGTCCACCCGCCCACTGATGGCAGCAGCACTTTCTTTCTTTCTTTTTTTTTTTTTGAAAACGTGAAATCCCATAGTTTTTGGTAGGTGGGGTCCGCCTTAGGAAAATTTAACCCATTTATTGTGTGTGTCCCACCAGTTTAATGGTCCAAACTGAGTTTCAGGTGGGTCTAAGCTGCATGTGGACTCCAGCATTTGATTCCATGTGGTTTGGCATACCATCGCATGAATGGTAATGGTGTGGGCCATCCGAGTACTTTTTATGGCTGATTTTTAGAGCCAACGCATCATTCAAGGGGACCTATTAAATGAACGACATGGATGTAGAACATACATCATGGTAGGGTCCACAACTGGAGCTAATGGGCCCACCTTTTTTTTTTTTTTTTTTTTTTATGTTGGACGTCCAGACTCTTTGGACGTCAAGGCAGCAAATGCATGCAATGTATATATTTTATTTTTGTTTTCCTAGGCGGGACCTACATTAACCAGATCTACCCCGTCCATTGCATGTGTCCCACAAAATTAGGGGTCCAAAACAAGTTTCAGGTGGGTCCAAGCTTCTTGTGGACCCCAGTAATCATTTTCTCAAATTTTAGCAGAAAATACTAGCATTCTTAATGCCACGACCCACTAGATAATTGGATAGGTCTCATTTTTTGGCTCAATGCCTAAAATGATGCAAGGGTTGGGATGGACGGCTTGGATCATACATAAATATCAAGGTGGGGCCTACTTGAATCCCATTTACAAACCCATTATGGGTAGCTTGTTAGTATATCCATGTCAGTTCACACTTCACATTAACCACTTGCAGCGTCCAGCGTCTAGAGACGCTGGACGGCGTGGATATTCACCAACATCATGGTGGGTCCCACATGGACGTGGCCCACCATGTTATATATGTAATATAATATAATATAATATAATATATTATATATTATATATATGTATGAAATATGGGATCTCCTAAATGTGGTGGGCCACCCCCATCTAATGGATGTAATAGATAATTTAGTAGGGCCCACTACATTCTAGGATGAGAAAAAGAGAAAGAAAGAGAAATCCACGGTGCAATAGAGAGACCCTGCCACTATGGGCCCTCATTGATACATCACATACATCACAATGGGTCCCACCAACAAGTGGGCCCTCAAATCATTAAATCAACAGTAAAAACTCAAAGATCACCCATCTCTTGTACTCCTCCTTGCTCCCTTAGCCTCCTTAGCTCCTTGCCTTCTCTTTTGATGGTGTTAGATGATGGATCAACGGTTGAGATGAGAGATGAGAGGGTAGGGAAAGTGGGCCACACTTGTTGTTTTTGGAATGCTTGGACGTATAAAGCTTGGGAGAGTGTTTGAGAGTGAATGAGAGAGAGAGGGAGTGAGGTGATGGGAATGATATGGATGGGGTGATGTGGTGGTTGGGTGGAGTGATGAAAGTGATGTGAAAGTTGACTTTGGGTTGTTTGTGTAAGAGAGAGGTAAGGGTAGGGTATGGGTTATTGTACTTGGGGTATGGAGTGACTTGACTTGTACTTGACATTGATTGATGGGACATCTCGTAGAGATTCCGTTGAAGTTCGCAAGAGCGGCTTTTTCCTCGAAATGAATGCGGGCCTACATCTTCTAGCCTGGGTATCGGGTCGGTGCGTGAGTCACGGCGTTAGAACAGCAGCGACGGTGCGGTCGCTAAGGTATAGGTTTCGATTTTAGCTGACTTTGGCATACAGGTCTCAGCTTAGGATCGTGCGCAAACGTCAGAAACGGGTCGAGGATTGCCGAATTTCGACCGGAAGGACCACGGAGGCCAACGGAACGGTACAGACTAGGACATGGGTCTTACAATAAGATAGCTTGATTTGAGTGTTTACCATGGGCTGATTAAGGGTTTGTTGAAGCTTAGGAAGGCAAGGAAGACACTTAAGTATTTAGAATAACACTTATTTAGCCTATGTTACTCTATCCATGTTGTGTCTCATAGGTTTTGGCTCTTTCATGAATTTAGTATTTTGATGCTACACCAGTATATCTTGTCCTGATTTTATTATTGTTTAATTTCTATAGGCTGAGACTCAACAATACGGGGCTGAAGAGCTATAAAACATTAAACAAATACAGGTTTGTTAGTGGTGTTCTATTTAATGTAGAAGTTGTCCACATTCAGGGACTGTTTGGCAGACGCCTAAATTGAGTTCATCTCATATTCGTCAATCTTTATCATGTATTAGAGATCACACTTCAGGATTAAAAAGAATCTTGATAACCAACATTCATTATCTCTAATACAAATTATGAGTAACTAAAATGAGATGAACTCATTTTTAAGTGTCTAGCAAACAACCTTGTATATAATGCATGAAAATGTTTCCTAGTTATTGTTTCTATACAATTTTCTTTTAATATTGTTAAATCTTAAATTTTTTTATATTGAAGCATGTTTTAACTTCTTTTTTCTTTTTTTTTTTCTTTTTCTTTTTCTTTTTCTTTTTCTTTTTTTTCTTTTTCCTTTTTTCTTTTTGTGGCGAGTTGCAGAATATTTTGGACCAGAGTTTGCATCTAATTGCTGACAATTACCAAGAGTTGGAAGTGTTCAATTTCATGAGGTATGCATACTCATTAAAATGTTCTAATTTCATCTCATGTATGAATTTCAGCCTATCCCAAATAACTGGGATAGGCCTTAATGGCAATGTTAAGAATTTTGAATTTCTTATTGTAAACCAGTGTGGACTACTCTCGTTCAATGCATATGCATCTTGATTATCATGTCTACCAAATGTAATAATATTTTTCCTCCATTCTTGCCATGAAATTCTGTCTTGATCTTTTCTCATTTCATCTGAATCACAAGTGGAGACATCCAGTAAAATTTCTCAAAAGTTACATGCATGGCTTTGGCATGGTGTCATTTGGATCATAAGAGGAGGCACCCCATGAATGCATGGCTTTGGTAGTCATGAGCCTGGTTTGTCTAATATCACAAGTGGAGGCCATCCCTTTAGTGGAAGACCACTAACGCCTTGGTTCAATCCTAAATAGGAGATGACAAAAAATTTTTCAAGTTTAGAAACTCTGGAGAACAAATCCTATAATGTAAAACAATCTATAAAATGAAACAACATGCATTAGACAGTATTTAAAGAAGGGAAATGGAATAAAAAAAAGAATAGAAAAGAAAAGAAACCAACACATGCCTGCATTCTTTTGTGCTCTTTGGAAAGCATTCTTTAAAGGGTGGAGGTGGCAAGAATTTAGGGCCTACAGTATTAACTATTGGCTTCCTCTGTTTTGTCTTTTTCAATTCAGTGGTGGAAGCAACTATTGTTTGCAATTGACCAAAACAGTTCACTTTTAGTGGTATAAACGTTACTAACTGTTAGTGCTTTTTTATTTTATTTTCTTTTTTCTTGCAGGGGTGTAAATTGGGCATAATTCCTGACCCTGGGTGTAATTTTTCTACTGTTTGTTCAGTATAATTGGTCCACCATATGGATTATCCAGATGCACCAATCACTCTCTTTAATCACACTACAGGGTTTCATCATTCTCATGCTTTTATATAGAGTTACTCTTACTTTTATTGTATTTTCTAAATATCAAATTTTTTAATGAGAAATACATCAATGTCCCTTATTCTCTTTATAAGACATCATCATACGTTCTAAAGTGGTTATGGGCTACTTGCAGTTCTATTTGTCATTGAATTTTTTTTACTCCAAAAGTGGGATGTACATTTCTATTTTGAGCTGTTGGCTACTGAAAATCTTGTGGTTGCTGGAACAATGGTGCAGTGTCTGCTTCTTATCCACTTGCCTGCTCCTTGCACTGGAGGGGCACATGGGGAAGAATTTCCAATCTACTGAAGTTACTGCAGATCTTTAGTCGCGGTTCTGGTTCTTGTGCAATGGTTGCCACTGTTCTGAGTGGCCAAGTAAGTTTAGCTATCTGTCCTTTGTTCAGGTATAGATAGGCCTTTTACAGGTTTTGGCTTTTCAGTGTTGTATGTGTTTACATTTAGGTAGGTGTGGCATGGCCCCCTTTTTTTTTGTACTGCCTCACATGACATGTTGAATCTACTAGTTTTCAAATAGTCACGAGACCAGAGCTACTTTTAGTCTAGTCCTCAGTTACTTTGTGCGGCTGCAACTGGCTTCTTCCGTGACCCAAACATAGTATGTGGTGTTGGCTCTTTTACCAATTGCTAAGAGCCTTAGGGTCAATTTGGGCAATGGGATTAGAGGGATTAGGTGGGATGGGATTCAAAAAAACATAATTATTACCCATGTAAGGGATTGTCCCTATTTGCATGGGATAAAATTAATGCCATGCTTTCTTGATAATATGGTGGTACATTGAATGGATATACCCACCATCATTTGAAATTACTGAGAATAACACACATGTGCTATATCTAAACCGTTCATTTATTTTGTAACTTCATTTTATGGCATGGGCCTGAAAATGAGATAAATCCAAAACTTATGTAGCCTCAAAGAAGTTTTCAATGGTAAGTTTTCAATCCCCGTTGCTTTTTATGGTGGGGTCCACTTGAGCTTTAGATTTATCTGATTTTTGGGTCCATGCTCTAAAATAATCTCAATAAATGGGTGGATGGTGTGGATATAGCCCACGCATCATGTTGGGACCTACACAACTTCTCAAACATTGAGTGAAATTGGCATGGAACCCAATGTAATTCCATTTAATGTAATTCCAAGCTTTTCCATTCTTCCCAAACATGGAGTGGAATTGGCACATGACCAGATGAATCCCATCCCACCTAATCCCTTCTAATCCCATTGCCCAAACTGACCCTTACCAACTTGCCAAAAGCATTAGAACTCATAAACCATTGGGGTTCATAACATAGTGACTCTTGGACTCATAAACCTTGCACTTACACAATATACTTTTTTTTTACATTTTCACACCCCCACATCATACCACATGGGCACTCAAACACATGATCTTATAGTTGAAACACAATCTATCTAAACTGAGCCGTGGAACTAGAGCATTTTATGATATATACTTCCACATGTGAGGCCAGCATTTTTTTTAAAAATCATGGCACAATCTAAGCCACAATGCAATGTACATTATGATTTATGAGTATGTCAACAGTTTATCACATTTTAGTATTTATAACCCTTAACACGCCCTTCTCTATTTGCATGTTCACACGTAATGCAAATTCTAAGGTGGCAAGCTTGTGGGACATTTGAACACTAGGTAGAGAGGCTCACCATCAAAATGTCCATACAAAAATCAAGATAATCTACTCATCAAGCAATCCACATGTGGATATTGGATGTAGATCATAAGAAAGTTTTTATTCTAAAAGATGGTAACCGGTGGTTCACATGATGATTAGACAAATTATTGGTATTCTTTCAAAAGTTATTTAGCTTGGCATAGGCAAATAAATAAAGACAAATGTCATAAATGCTAGATATTGGTTTTATGTAAAATCATATCAATGTGATTTATAAGGTATATTATTATGAAGATGGTACATGTACAATGACTAAAGATCACAAGCAACTAGTTTAATCTTCATATGTGTAGGACGATAGTTCATGTTCACAGCAGAATCATCTTTTCTCCACTTTAGCTTGAGGAAATGGTCTAATTTCAGGTTTTGCCACATCTTAATGTTAAAATAAAGTGGTTGAATGATCTTGGTCAACCCAATTGGCTAAGAGATCTATTCTCCACTTCTTCTAACAATCAAGTGTTTGTACATGAAATTATTCTACTTTCATGAGAAATCTAAAGTGCTTCTCTCAATCTGCTAATTTGATTACGTGGAAACCCCAAGATATGCATTATTTAATTGATTTCTTCTTAATAGTCAGGACCTATTAAGCAGCTATTCCTTGACAAGCTCAATCGCTCATAGGTGCCAACAAAAACTTACTGATGGATGGAGAGTTTCAAATTGTTGGGCCTGAACAAGAGGTTTGTGTTCTGCCTTTCTCACATTGTGTCACGTCTTAAATCCAGAAATCGGATTCATAGGAATCCCGATCACCGAATTTGGTGCCGATATCCTCCATAGTACCCCATTCTCGGCTCTTAGCATTCATATGCCAGATTCCGATCCTGGGATCCTATAAGGAGGATTTTTTTTCTAATTTAACTCGTAATAAGCATAACCATAAGATTACCCAATTCACAAAGGCAACATCATCATCACATATCTACTAATATAATCATTTAAGTACAATACTGAAAGGGAAATACATAATAGAAAATCAAGCTTCAGGAGGCTACCGCATGCTCCAAGCTCAACACTGCTGCAACTTAACATCACTTGCACACATCTATCATGTATAAGCTTATAGAAAGCTTAGAGAGTGGTGTAAGTGTGTGCACAAAGTAAGTGCCAAGTATTCAATACAATGCCATAATCATACAATACCGAAAATACTGGTAATCCATAAATAGTCCAATGTCGGAATAAGCAGAAATACTGATAAGATCATGAATTATCAGAGTAAACAAAAATAGTGACAAAATCAGGAATTATCAGAGTAAACAGAAGTATTGACAAAGTCATAAATCACATGATAACAGAGTAAGTGAAAATACTGAAAAGTGTATGAGTCATACAATATTAAAATATGCAATCGAAATCAACTATACAAATGAGGAGTCATAGAGAGCCAAATATCAGATACAGAGGATACAATGTAATATATATTCCTGATGAGTAACACAAACATCGTCAGCCATACCACATGTCGTAGATGTAATATAACATGTAGTGCGAATGGAATGACCATGCTGGAGTGTGAAGTCAGGATGATAGTACGTAGTATCGCAGGCTACTGGGTCTATCACAGAAGACTTCTATCCAAACCAGTCCCATGCCTAAATTTGGATAGTCAGACTCAATGTGGTAAACTCCTGATCTCAGGTTAGTCGTGCGCCCTAACCGAAATCCTGGCCATTGCGAAGGCACACGTAACAAATAATTAAGCACCACTAGCTCGAGTGGATAGTGAGTGAATGAATGAATGAGTATGCAACTCCTACTCAATAAGTCCACATATCAGTACGGTTCATCTTTGGGATCATCACCGGGGTTTAATACACTTCAAATAGCACTGCCCCTCTCCCAACAATACAGTTCAAGTGAGCGTAAGAAACCTCACTATCTGCCTGGCCAATAGTCTACCAATACCTATCCGACATGTCGATAGCGGACCCATTCACGAGCTGGTCAAACTCCGCCTAGCTATGCCTCCTACCCTCGGGCGGGTAAGGCCACACCCCCTCCCAACTGACCACGACACAGTGGGAGATGCGGCCTCCTGGTATTCGTCACTCGGGCGCTCATGTATCCACTCAGTCTCAACGTTGGGGCATCTCCTAGCCACGAAGGTTTAGAAATTTTCACCCAGGAACATTTATGGCGCCCTTATGCTAGAACCAAACATTTTTGGTATCCCATCTGGCCATCCACGATATGCCTGTGGAGGCTACGACCCTGATGTTGCTAGGGCATACAATAACTATAATGCAAGATGCATGAGTCATACAATCCAGTCATGCATCAATCTTGCATATACCGTGCACTCATGTGAGATAACCTCCGCCTATCAGGGAGTCTCATAATAACATGCTCAATGACATATGCAATGATCAACCACATCTCATAACAAACATGCAGATGATGCGTATAGGCATGTATCATGATGTTATGTTGTCACATACTCATAATCAGTATCAATAACTGACATCGACAATCGGTCTTGACAATGTGGACATTTAACCAGCATTTTCTCCAAGGAATGGCCCATATAGAGCCTAAGATATAGTGGACCTATGGCCTCACACGAGGGACAAATATACGACACCATGGGCCCTACTCAAGAGCTTAATACACACTACGATGGGTCTTTCACATGTACATTTCAATGGGCCTCATCACATAGGCCTCATATACATCACATTGGGCCTTAAACACAGGCTGAATACACATTACAGTGGGCCTCAAATACGGGCTGCATATATATCACATTAGGCCCCGACAATCGGAATCGGCAATCGGCCATGATAATCGGTCACGATAATCAGCCTTGATCAATAATCAACTATGATCGATAATCGGCAATTGACCACGACAAATCAGAATCGGTAATCGGTAATCGACGCAAGGCGGGGTCTATAGATTGACGGTTGATGATGGTCCAAGCAATATCAATGGGGCCCATTCGTTTATTACCCACTAGAGAATGATGAGAATGAGCCTAACCAGGCTTAAGGGAAGGTCATAATGTGGACATCCAACCATCATTGCCCATCCATGTAGACATTTAACCAACATTGCTCCCAAGAAGTAGTCCACATAGGACCAAACACATAATGGGCCCATGGCCTCTCATAAGGGCCTAATA
Organism: Magnolia kwangsiensis; assembly: GCA_037074715.1. Taxonomy (NCBI): domain Eukaryota; kingdom Viridiplantae; phylum Streptophyta; class Magnoliopsida; order Magnoliales; family Magnoliaceae; genus Magnolia; species Magnolia kwangsiensis. The sequence goes on from CM073571.1 coordinate 171,928,523, forward strand.
TACATCAAATGGGCCACACCAACGGGCCGCCCCACATGAACCTTGAACACATCACAATGGCCTCACTTATGGTCCTCATATACACCACAGGTGGGCCCTACACATGAGCCTCAAATACATAACATTTGGGGCCTTGAATACATCAGGTGTGCTGCATCATATGGACCTAGAATACAACTCAATGGGCCATGCCAAAAAGGGTTATAAATACATAACAGGCGGGCCCTGCACATGGGCCTAATATACGTAACAGGTGGGCTCTGCACACGGGCCTCGTCATATCAAGTTGGGCTGTATTAAGTTGGGTCGTGTTAATGGACTACACCAATGGGCCTCATGTACAACAACTGGGTTGCATCATTGGGCTGTACTAATGAGCCCCATAAATATGTCAAGGTAGGCCTCACAGATAGGCCACAAGTATATCAAGGTGGGTACCTCGAATGGACCATAAAATACATCAAAATGGGCCCGACAAATGAGCCACAAAATACATCAAAGTGGGCCAGATCATATAGCCTTATACATATATGAATCGTATCAAAGGGTCAACTGGACCACACTCCAAATAGCATGGCGACAATGATTTTCACCATTAAAAAAAATCATAAAGGGCCCACCGTTAGGTATTTCTTTGGAATCAGACCTATTCATGAATTTATATGGAGATAGATGAAGTGAAAGCGAAAACATCAGCTTGATCAGAACTACAGTCGCCCTTAAGAGGTTTTGAATGGTGAATGTCACTGACCCCTCTATTTTTAAAATGGTGGGGTCTACTTGAATTATAGATCTATCTCATTTTTTAGTCTCAAGCCTTAAGACGAGCTTTCAAAATGGTTGGACAGTTTGGATGTAATGCATACATCATGGTGGGTCCCATAGATGGAAGGCGTGGATGAAATAGGTGGGGCCCACATAGCTTAGTGACGTCACATACACTAGCTGTAAGCTGGTGTGTGGCACACCAACCATTCCGCTTCATAAGGTGGGTCCACACGTGTGGCCCACTATAACATTTATTTTCCATCCAACGTGTTGGTAAGGTCATACGGACCCAGGCCCACTGTAATGTTTACTTCCCACCTAACCTGTTGGTATGGTCACATAGACCTGGGGCCCACCAAAATGTTTATTTGCAATCCAACCCGTTAACAGGGTCACACGGGCTGATACGGAGAAACAAATTTCATATTAATCCAAAACTTCTGTCCCAAATAGGTTTCAATGGATGACGTTCAATCCTCACTGCTTTTGCAGTGTGGCCCACCTGGCCAACAGGTGGATTGCATTGATAGAACATGTACATCACGGTGGGTCCCACTGTCTAAATAGTGGACGGTGAGGACATAACACATACTCCAGGGTGGGCCTGCCTCCAGCGCACACTGTTGCGTGCGTCAGCAGCGGTAGGCGCTGCTGCCTTCTTTTTTTGTTTTGAAATCAGGGTATTTCTATGGTTTTTCTTAGATGGGCCCTGGGTCAGGTGAATCTAACTTAGCCATTGGTTTCAGTAGCTCAAGACAGACCCATCAAGCCTAATATTCAATGTATTTCGGTGCACAAAACCATCAGAGTGGGTTTTCAACAGTTGATAACATTGTTTGCTATGCTATGGCCCACCAAAAATTCGGATCAGCATCATTTTTCGGCTCAATGCCCAAAATGATCTGAGGAACGGAATGGACGGCTTGGATTAACAACATGCATCAAGGTGGGGCCTGTATAAGTGGCCCACCCAAAACCAAGCCAAAGTATATATATAAAAAATATTTTTGGTTGCTGCCACTATCCATACTTCCGTGAAGACGTCCAATGTTAGGGACGCTGAATGAACTGCCTACCTTTGTTAATCAAGGTGGGTCCCACATGGGCGTGGCCCACATTTCATCAAGGTGGGTCCCACATGAACGTGGCCCACCTGATTTGAATCAATCTGATACTTGTGTTTTTTCACCACCACATGGTAGGGTCCACATGACTTGGACGGTTAGATAAGACATACATCAAGGTGGGATCTATCCAAGTGGGCCACACATCACACAAAAATGAAAAAAATGAGAGAGAGAAGCACCCACCTCAAGATCTCTTTGTCATTCTTCCGCCAACATGATCTAGAACTCCAAGAGGATGATTTCAATGGTCGAGATGTTCTTAGGATGGTGGAGATAGGAGGTGGGAAGTAGGCCACACATGGCTTCTCATGAGGAGGCTTGGACGATTCTTTCTTGGAGAATGAGAGAGAGAGAGAGGGAGGGAAGTGATGGGAGAGGGATGGGTGAAAGGTAATGAGTGTACTTGTTGTAAGGGAAAGTTAACTTTGGAGAGGGGTGGTTGTACTTGGGAATGGTTGCTTGTACTTGACTTGATTTGATTGATTGATGTGACGTTTCATAGAGATTCTCTCAGAATTACGTGCGGCATTTTCCTCAAACTAAATGAGGGCCCACATCTCCTGGCCCAGGTATCGCATCAGCACGCAAGACGCAACATCAGAACCACGTCGACGGCGTGGTCACAAGGGTACAGGTTTCGGATCGAGCCGAATCTGGAAAATGGAATACGTCTCAGGGTCATGCGCAACTGCCGATTACAGATAGCGAGTCACCAGAATTCGACCGAGAAGACCGCGGAAGCCTCCGAAATTGTACGGTATAAGATACGGGCCTCACACATTGCGTGGACTTTTTCGTTGTCTAAATGTAGATTTCATTCATATCGTAGGCACACACAGTTAGGCTTGAGAGTGTTGTCAAGTAGGCAGGTTGGTTATATTTACTTTGGAGCCTTTCTATTTAGTCCATTTGACATGAGATCCTCATTTGTACAATCCAATGATCTTCTAATCATAGAATTGTTTGTCAGTTGAAGTTATGGATGAGGTGCCTACAGATGAAATTGATTTTTCATGGTTTTCTGGCAATTTATGACGGGATAAATGTTATAATGGTCGTGACCTTTGGAGTATATCCGATGGCAACAACTTTAGAGACTGTAGCCAAAATTATTTATCTGACAAAAGAAAGGTCATTTGATGCTTTCTTTAATACTAGTGAATATTTTTTTTAATCCAGATTTCCGTCATTATTTAACTACACAAATACAAGGTGAGAATTTGATATTTTCTGTTTTTACTCTGTATAGGGGAGTAACTGCTGATCTACTAATGGCTGGATAGATAAATGTGGAGTATCTTGGATTCATCAGCTGAGTATTATTGCTTGTATGACTTATGGAAGCAACAATTAAGAGTTAAGTGGTTCATGTTTACAGGTGCATCATGCATGTACAGGTTATATACTGGTAATATTTGATTGCAATAAACCCATTTCAAAGATTGCCTCATCTATATGATACCCACATGATGGAACAATACAAAGGGGCAGCATTTGGGGAGATAAGTCCTCATGTTTTCGCAATTGCAGATGTTGCATATAGGTGATTTCTTGTCTTTTTCTCAGAAGTCACAATCTTCCAAGTATGGTTTGTATTGATATGTGTCTGTCCATATATGGGGCGATGATAAATGAAGGAAAGATCAACTCCATTCTGGTCAGCGGAGAAAGTGGGGCTGGTAAAACTGAAACGACAAAGATGCTCATGAGATATCTTGCATATTTGGGTGGACGGTCTGGAATAGAAGGAAGGACAGGTGAACAACAAGTTCTAGAAGTAAGATAATTAATCTTTCTTGTCTTGAAAATTGTCAATATGCCATTTTTTTTTATGCTTAAAGAGACATGATTTTGGAATTGTTGACTCAACCTTGCAGGATATTGAGAAGTACAAATTGGGGAACCCTAAATCATTCCATTACCTCAGCCAGTGAGCAAGAACAGGTCAGCCTTCCCCTGTCAATCTGATGCTATGTTGGGTCCACCTATGGGTATAAATTATTTCTTATATTTGGTTGCTCAATCAGATTTCTGATAGTTATGTTTTTCAGGAGATAGACTCATCTGTTGTTAAGGATGAAAAAGTCTAGATTCCATCTTAAAATGACAGATGAACTTCTCTTATTTTCCTTCTTCCTTAGGCTGAAACAGGCCTCAACCTTAGGCTGAGACCAGGCCTCAACCTTAGGCTAAAACCAGGCCTTCTTCAAGCCACACAAGGGGGCTGAAACGAGCCTCAACCTTAGGCTGAAACCAGGCTGAAACTAGGCCACACAAGGGAGCTGAAATACATCCTTCAGCCAGCCCCAAATCTGAGTCGAAATACCTCCCAAATACTTTCAACCAGACTGACATTTGTGCATGGGTTGGATGGTAACTTATTGTACAACTAGCTGTGAGTGAGACTCAACAACCAAATGCTTTTCTACTACAAACATAGAACATCAGTTAGTCAAATCAGTCTGATTGGGTTGCTAAAAATTTCAAGCTTCTGGAGCAGAATTGCAACTTGTGTTTCATGCTATTGAATGTGTAGATTTGAATTTGATGTTAAAATTGACAAAAACAACACCTTTTTTGTATTAAAAATACATATCGTAGCTTACATTAAAGATACTGTCTCTCTGCTATTACATATTCTGTTGAATGAATGGGTTTTCTAGGTCATGTGCATCATGCATGTATAGGTTATCCAACATATGCTGAATCATTGAACTATCTTTGGTTTATCATAATGCCTGTTGTTTGTTGGAACAGGCTGTCGGTGTTGGATTGCTCTTGTTGTTTGAGCAAGGAACATTGACATGGCTTTTAGGAAAAAATTTAATAAAAGAATAAGGCAGCATGATGTTGCAACTGGACAATTACAAAAACAGATAACACATCATCTGCTGTCAACCTTGCTTGTAATCTCCTTCCATCTACTGATGAATCAAGCAGTTAACTATAATCTTTACACCAATAACATTGTTATATATATATATTTTAAAAATCTTTGTAATACAGTCATCCACACTACTAACGTTATTTATACAAGTTTTTTTTTTTTTTGTTTGTTTTTAGGAAGCATCGACCTTTTCTAGCTTGAAGTCTAAGGATGATATTCTATTTCATCTTGCCACCACTAATGGTAAGCAACAACTCTATACTAAAATGGCCTTTTTGATATAAAACTGTCAATTTAAAACAATGGCCTGCCACTTTTGATTGCAGGATCCTCTACGTCCTACTCGGTTAGCACTGCCCTATTTTTGAATATTTGGTTTTGTAAGGATATGGTCTATTCTAAGATCTTGCTTATGGTCGGGGCTAGGAAGTCAATCTATGTTCTTGGATTTTTCTTGAATATTAAAATTTTATTTGTTTTTGGTGGTTAGATTGATAAAAAAGATTGGTATTTCTTTTCATTGTGTGGTAATTTTGATCCTTTGCTTGTTTTTGGATTTTTCTTTCTAGTGGGTCGCCGATTTGTTAATTGATGCTGCACAGTTACTGATGACTAGCATTACAGTTCTGTTGCAGGAGATTGGGTACTCAATTCAGGTACTTGTGACATGGCATTCGATTGAAACACGCATGCATGTGTATTTATTTAGGAACATTACTTGCTGAACTTGGGAATGTTCTGCAGAATTGATATCAGAACTTCAGAGCCTTTGTAAGACATTGCTTGTTCTAGGAATTTTAGCAATGCCTGTTTGAATGATTGTGGAACTTAACCATTGCCAAAGTTTTAGATATCATGTGATTCCTAACCTGTCATGGGTCATGAAAGAAAGAGTGAGAGAACTACTAGGATGTTTGTGCAGTCATTTTGTTGTTCTCTATAACTATACTTTGTTAAATTTGCAGTCCCTAATTTAATCTACTTAACCATGCATAAAATTAAGATTCAAAACTATTAGGATTGCATTACAATTGTCTGCATTGTATATGTATGCATTGCATATATGCCCTTCTTTATTTGTCTACATTGCATTCAATTCTCCTCTAATGTGTCAAAAATAATATTTTAGAACGAGATTGATGATATAGAAATGTGGCATGTGGAAGCTAAGGAACTGTTTGGCTTGACTTGTGTTTATGGTGCAAGTTCAAGCATATATTCAACTTAACTACAGTAGGTGCAGCCCTAGAACTGCAGTAGTTGTAGCTTAACTGCAGCTTAACTGCAGCCCCAGAACTGCAGCAGGTGCAGCCCCAGAACTGCAACAGGTGCAGCTTAACTGCAACAGGTGCAGCTTAACTACAGTTCAAGCATATATTCAGCTTTCATCTATGTAAAGGTTCTGAAATGTATGATTTTCTTTGTGTAGGTTGTATTAACATCTGCAACTCTACCTCATGAAATTTTGGAGATGACAAACAAGTTTATGATAAATCCTGTTAGAATACTTGTGAAGCGTGATGAGTTGACCTTGGAGGTAAAATAATTTATTTCCTTTCTCCTTTTTTTTTTCTTTTTCTTTCTTTTCTTTCTTTTCTTTTTGGTTAAAAATGCTTGCTGAAATATGTCTTTGGTGCTCTTGGTTATGACTCAACAAGTGTGATCATATGCACAATAGGATCGCGCTTCAACAACTATTGCTCAAACATTGCGAGAACATTTCTCATTGATGCAAATGCAATGCAGAGTAAGACTTATGAGGTCTCCTCAAGGCCCATGAGGCAGCGATAGGTGCATGCTATATACCAAGCAGCAGTCTCGGTGGTAGAGAGGGATGCTCCTGAATTTGCCTCTCATCTTACAAAGTCAGCAGGAACAGGAATTGGTCTCAAGTTCCGTGAGTCGGGATTGAGTTTAAATGCCAGGAACGATTAGGTGTTGAATCCTGCAATAGTTTTTAATGTATCTCTTGGGTTTCAGAACTTGCAATCAAAAACTAACAATCCAAAGACTAAGATGTTCTCGCTGTTGCTTGCAGACACCATTATTGTCAATGAAAAAGCTGCAGAAGTTGTGACTTCAATCAGCTCCAAGTTAGTTGAGGATGTTGCATACTCATTCAATGAGGAAGAGGAGGAAGAAGAGCGTCCAAAGGTCAAAGCTGAATCTAATGGAGCTGAGGCATTCTTGTCGAAAGTGACTCATACATTTAGGTTTCTATGGCTTCTAATACATGTAGCTTTCTGTGGCTTGAAAATTTTATACTTAAGGGGCCTTATCGATTGTCAGCTTAATGTTACTGCTGTTGAGACTCACTCTTTGTTTGCAGGGATTTCACAAATTTATCGTTGTCATCTGATCAGACAAGCAAATCCTCTCGGGTAAGAGCCTACCCTTTACTTCTAACTCCAACGTATCTATTTAGTGACTCGTCTCTTTAGTGACTTAGTCTTTGGTTTTAGCATAATGGGTTTGTGGTTTTGCACATCTAAGGCTAGCTTTCTTAGATCCTTGGATCAAACGAATTCGGTGATACCGGGGACAGGCTGTGTTTATGTATTTGCTCAAAATTAATGGAGCAGACCCGGATGTGCATCGGAGCTATCCGCATGAGTGGGGGTCCCTAGAAGGTGGGAACCGCTATTATGACCATGATGAAGCTGTCCATTTTCTGTGAAAAGTATTGGAGGGGCCTAACCATTTGGACAGGCCGTATTTATGTATTTGCTCAAAATTAATGGAGCAGACCCGAATGTGCATCGGAGCTCTCCGGATGAGCTAGGGTCCCTGGAAGGTGGGAACCACTGTTATAACCATGATGAAGCTGTCCATTTCCTATATACAACATTGGAGGGGTCTGACCATTTGGACATGCCATATTTATGTATTTGCTCAAAATTAATAGAGCAGACCCGGATGTGTGTCGAAGCTATCTGGATGAGCGGGGGTCCTTGGAAGGTGGGAACTACTATTATGATCATGATGAAGTTGTTCATTTCCTATGGACAACATTGGAGGGGCCTGGCCATTTGGATAGGCCGTGTTTATATTTATATTTGCAGAGACCACACCCTTAACCTAAAACCCAAACGTAAACCCGATCTCGAACTCGAATCTGATTTCCTAAACTTAAACCTTAATGTATTCTCAAATCCCTAAACCTAAACTTACACCTAATCCTAATCTCAACTCCCTAACCTAAACCTAAACCTAAACTTGAAAACCCAAACATATACCCAAACCCGAACTCGATTTCCTAAACCTAAACTTATAACCTTAACCTAAACCTATTCTCAAATCCTAAAACCTATAACCTAAACCTAAACCTTAACCTAAACCTAAACCTTAACCTATAACCTTAACCTATAACCTAAACCTATAACCTAAACTTAATTCCCTAAACCTTAACATATAACCTAACCTAAACCTAAACCTATAACCTACACTTATAACATAAACCTAAACCTAAAACCTAAAACCTAAACCTAAACCTAAAACCTAAATGTATTCTTAAATCCTTAAACCTAAACCTACACCTAATCTTAATCTTAACTCCTTAACCTAAACCTAAACTTGAAAACCCAAACCTAAACCTGATCCCGATTTCCTAAACCTAAACCTTAACCTATTCTCAATTCCCTAAAGCTATAACCTATAACCTAAACCTAAACCTATAACCTAAATGTATTCTCAAATCCTTAAACCTAAACCTACACCTAATCCTAATCTCAACTCCTTAACCTAAACCTAAACTTAAAAACCAAAACCTAAACCCAAATTCGAACTCGAAATCGATTTCCTAAACCTAAACCTTAATCTATTCTCAATTCCATAAACCGTAACCTATAACCTAACCTAAACTTAAACCTATAACCTACACTTATAACCTAAACCTAAACCTGTAACCTTAACCTAAATGTAAAACCTAAACCTAAACCTAAACCTAAACCCGATCTCGAACCCGAATCTGAATCCCTAAATCCTTAGCCTAAACCTAAAACCCAAACGTAAACCTGTTCTCAAATCCGAACTTAATTTCTTATACCTAAACATTAACGTATTCTCAAATCCCTAAACTTAAACCTACACCTAATCCTAATCTCAACTCCCTAACCTAAACTTGAAAAATCAAACCTAAACCCGATCCCGAACCCGAACACGATTTCTTAAACCTAAACTTATAACCTAAACCTAAAACCTAAATGTATTCTCAAATCCTTAAACCTAAACCTACACCTAATCTTAATCTTAACTCCTTAACCTAAACATAAACTTGAAAACCAAGCCTAAACCTGATCCCGATTTCCTAAACCTAAACCTTAACCTATTCTCAATTCCCTAAAGCTATAACCTATAACCTAAACCTAAACCTATAACCTAAATGTATTCTCAAATCCTTAAACCTAAACCTACACCTACACCTAATCCTAATCTCAACTCCTTAACCTAAACCTAAACTTGAAAACCCAAACCTAAACCCAAATTCAAACTCGAAACCAATTTCCTAAACCTAAACCTTAACCTATTCTCAATTCCCTAAACTGTAACCTATAACCTAACCTAAACCTAAACCTATAACCTATACTTATAACCTAAACCTAAACCTGTAACCTTAACCTAAACCTAAACCTAAACCCGATCTTGAACCCAAATCTGAATCTCTAAATCCTTAGTCTAAACCTAAAACCCAAACGTAAACCCAATCTCGAACTTGATTTCCTATACCTAAACCTTAACGTATTCTCAAATCCCTAAACTTAAACCTACACCTAATCCTAATCTCAACTCCCTAACCTAAACCTAAACCTAAACTTGAAAACCCAAACCTAAACCCGATCCCGAACCCGAACACAATTTCCTAAACCTAAACTTATTACCTTAACCTAAACCTAAACTTAAAACCTAAATGTATTCTTAAATCCGTAAACCTACACCTACGCCTAATCTTAATCTTAACTCCTTAACCTAAACCTAAACTTGAAAATCCAAACCTAAACCTGATCCCGATTTCCTAAACCTAAACCTTAACCTATTCTCAATTCCCTAAATCTATAACCTATAACCTAAACCTAAACCTATAACCTAAATGTATTCTCAAATCCTTAAACCTAAACCTACACCTAATCCTAATCTCAACTCCTTAACCTAAACCTAAACTTGAAAACCCAAACCTAAACCCAAATTTGAACTCGAAACCGATTTCCTTAACCTAAACCTTAACCTATTCTCAATTCCCTAAACCGTAACCTATAACCTAACCTAAACCTAAACCTATAACCACTACTTATAACCTAAACCTAAACTTGTAACCTTAAACTAAACGTAAAACCTAAACTGGATCTCGAAACCGAATTTGAATCCCTAAATCCTTAGCTTAAACCTAAAACCCAAACGTAAACCTGATCTCGAACCCAATGTAAGACCCGTATCCTAAAATCGTACTGTTTTGTCAACTTCCGCGATCCTTCCCGTCGAATTCCGGCAACCTGCGACCGATAATCGATGTTGCGCACGACCGTAAGTCGTATCCTATACATTTGAGTCGGCTTAATCCGAGATTTGTACCACTGCGACCGCACCGTCGCGGCGGTTCCAACGCCGCGACTCACGCACCGATCCGATACCCAGATGAGGAGATGCGGACCCGCATTCAGTTCGAGCAAAAACACTGCGCGTTGCAAATCTCAAGGGAATCTCTACAATATATCCCATCAATCCCATCAATCAATTCCATCAATCACCTCTCATGTCAAGTACACACACCTATACTTTTTTTCTCCACAAGTCAAACAACCACCAAAGTTAACTAACCTCTCACTTCACCCATCACTCACTTCACATCACTCCATCACTCTTACAACTCTCTCTCTCCCTCTCATTTCTCAACACACCAATCCCAAGCAACCAAGAAGCACTCCCATGTCCAAGCCTTCCCCATGGGAGAAATGTGATTTTGGTGACCCACCTTTCTATCCCAAAAACTCTAATCCTAGCCATCCATCTCCCATCTCCACCATCAAAGTGAAGCTCTAGAAGATAGGCGTTTCAACGGACCGAGTAGATCATAAGGTGGGTGCTTCTATAGGGTAGTTTACTTATTTTTACGATGGGCTAAGTGAGGCCCACCGATCAATGGTGTGGATCTCACTTGGGACCCTAAGATGTGGCCAATGGCCCATCTTGATCACCAAAATCATTCCATGATGGGGCCATTCTCCATGGAGCCCATCATGATGTTTACTTTTCTTGCATAAAGAGGTCATCTAGACCGTTCATTTTGGATGGGGAGGGATCTCCACCGTTGATCTTTTGTTTGAATGACTCATATGCAATGAGACCCTTTGATGTATGATTGGATGATTGGAACGGAGGGCCCATAGTGCCGAGGTCCCTCCATCACGCGTGTCCCACTCTTTTACTCTCTATCTCTCTCCCTTCTCCTTTTGTTAAATTTTGTGTGATGATATGACCCTATGGCTCACTTGGATGGACCCCACAATGGGGCATGTATTGGATCCAAACCATCTAAAGGTGGGGTCCACTTTACATATGTATTGAAACCACACCACCTCACCATGTGGTGGCTCACCTATGAAGGGCTCACCTTAACACAAAAAAAAGAGAGTCCAGAGAGTCCAGGGACGTCTCTGGACGTATAAGAGGAATTTCCTTGGTTAAGGCAATGAAGGTGGCCCACTTGTACAGGCCCCACCTTGAGGTATGTATTCAATCCAAGTTGTCTATCTTTTTTCCCATCCCATTTTAGGCATTGAGCCGAAAAATGAGGTTGATCGGGGTATCTAGTGGGCCATAGACGCCGAAAATGAGGTTGATCGGGGTATCTAGTGGGCCATAGTATTGAAAACAATATCAGTACCGTTGAAATCTACCCATATTTTTGTTACACGCTGGAAAATGTCTGTTATTGGTCTTGATAGATCTGTTTTGGTCTTGGGAATACAATGGACGGAGTGGATTTACTTGGGGTGGGCCGCACACCTGAAAATCCTCAGAAAATCGGGTTTTTAAAAAAAAAAAAAAAGGAAAAGAAGAAGAGCAACGTCTGCTGCTGCAGACGGCGCAGGCAGCGCCTGCGGCCTGCTGGCGGGCAGACGTCAGGCAGCCCACGACTCCACGGGCAGGCCCCACCATGACATATATTTTGTATCCACACCGTTCATCAAGTGGCCCACCCACTGACGTGGCCCCCCTCCAAAAATCAGCATGATCTAATGCTCAGGTGGCCCACACCGCAAGAAATAGTGTGAATTGAATTCTACCATTGAAACCTTTTTGGGGTCCACAGAAATTTTGGATCAAGCTGAATTTATTTTTCATCCTCACCCAGGTCTCTGTGACCTTATCAACGGGTTGGCTGGACTATAAACATTATGGTGGGCCCCACATGGGACCCACAGTGTTGTATGTGCTTTATGCACACCGTACACGATGGTGGCACCCACTGTGATGTTTGTTTTCCACCGTCCACTCGGACGGTGGAGCTCATTGCTGTATATGTATTGTCCACACCGTCCAACCATTTTTGGGGGGCTGCTGGACGGTTAGTGGACCCCCACCCTCATGTTGTATTATATCTAAACCGTCCATTCATTGGTGGGCCTCTATGTGGACCCTCCACCATGATGCATGAGTTGTATCCTAACCGTCCATCCATTTTGAGAGCTAAGGAATGAGCCAGATCCTTAGCTCATGTGGACCCCACCATGATGCATGTGTTGCATCTAAACTGTCCATTTATTTTTTAAAAAAATTTATTTTTTTTAGTTGAGCTAAAAATGAGCCAGATCTATGGTTCAAATGGGCCCACTTTGGTATGTATATAGGGCCCATGTTGATCCATTTACGGCCATTCATTTAGGCCCACCTTGGTGTACATCTATGGCCATGGGATTAAGCCCATTTGGCATATGTAATGCCCATGGGTTTGGGCCCATTTGACATATGCAATGCCCATGGGATCCGACCCATTTATCCTATATAAGGCCCACGGGATTCAAGCCCATTTGATACTTATTAAAGCCCATGGGATCAAGCCCATTTGATGTGCATGGAGTGCAACTGGAGTGGCCCATTTGATATATTTAAAGCTCATATGTGTAGGCCCATCTGATATATTTAAGGCCCAAGTTGTGAGGCCACTTTGATGTGTTTCATGGCCCATGGGTCATGGACCATTGCAATGTACATAAGGCTCATTGGTGAGGCCCATTAATGCAGCCATTTGATGAATGTAAGGCTCATGTAATTCAGCCCATTTGATGTATCTATGGCCCATGGATCGAGGCCCAACGGAATGACCTTACGGTCCATTGTAATGTGTGATTTCTCATGGTTCATGTAATGACATTTATGGCAGGTCGTGCCTAGGGAACAATGATGGTTTGACGTCCACATTGTATGTACAATGTTGGTTAAATGTCCACATTGTAACTCTCCTTAGGGCTCATTGATAGGCCCATACTCGTTACTATTCATCGTTTTATAAATCCCATGACTCATGCCCATACGCATCATATGTATGCTTGATTTGAGTAGTGATTGATCATAGCATATGCCATTGGGCAGACCACTTATGGGACCCGTTACGAGACGGAGTGCCCCACATGATCACGCAGTATGCGCTGGATTTCTGCATGATTTGACGGCGTGATTCATGCATCTCGCATACGTGTGACTTGATCACTGCACGCCCTAGCGACATCAGGGCCGTGGCTCCACAGGTACATCGTGGATGGCCATATTGGATACCGAAAATACTTATTCTAGCACTGTGGGCACTTAGGATGTCCTTGGGTGAAAGTTTCAGAACCTTTTTGGTACCAGGAGATGCTCCAACGTCTAGACCGAGTGGATACACGAGCGCTCGAGTGCCGAATACTAGTAGGCCGTGTCTCCCACTGTGTCGTGGTCGGTTGGAAGGGGGTGTGGCCTTATCCGCCTGAGTGAGGGGGCTATAAGCTAGGCTGAGTTTGAGCAGCTCGTAAATGAGTCTGCTATCGACGAGCCGGGTAGGTATTGGCAGACTACTGGTCAAGCGGATAGTGAGGTCTATTCCGCTTGCTTGACTGTGCAGCTAGGGAGGTGGCAATCACTGCGAAGTGTATTAGACTCCGGTGATATCCAGAGAGAAACTGTACTGATATGTGTACTGGATGAGTACCGACTTGCTTGGATTGCATTTCACATATGTCATTCGGCTACGTAGGCCTCGCATTGCATCGGTATGGCCGATGACATTCATGACTTGCATCATATAGCATTGGTATGGTTAGTTTTATTCATGGACTTACCGCATGCTTCCGCATTACTCTGATACTGTACAGTTGGCGTTTGCCTTGCGCACACACTTACACCACCCTCTAAGCTTTTGTAAGCTTATGCACGCCGTTGCGTGCAGGTAGCGTTGGACAGCAGCAGCGCTGAGGCAGGAGCACGTAACAGACCATTTTGGAGCTTTCGATCATCTTGTATTTCCCTTTCCGCATTGTACATAAAATATTTTGATATAGTGGATATGTGGTAATGTTGTTTTGTGACTTGGTTATGCTTGTGGTTATGCTCCATTACAAAAAAAAATTCATTCTGAAAATCCTCCTTGTAGGATCCCAGGATCGGAATCTGGCATTTGATTGTCAGGAGCCCAGAATGGGGCACTACGGAGGCTGTCGGCACCGGATTCAGCAATCGGGATTCATGTGAATCCGATTTTTAGGTTTGGGGCATGACACCCGAGCTTGATTTCCTTTACCTAAACCTTAACGTATTCTCAAATCCCTAAACTTAAACCTATACCTAATCCTAATCTCAACTCCCTAACTTAAACCTAAACCTAAACTTGAAAACCCAAACCTAAACCCGATCCTGAACCCAAACACGATTTCCTAAACCTAAACTTATAACCTTAACCTAAACCTATTCTAAAATTCCAAAATCAATAACCTAAACCTAAACCTAAACCTTAACCTATAACCTAAACTTATAAATTAAAACCTAAACCTAAACCTAAAACCTAAATGTATTCTCAAATCTCTAAACCTAAACCTATACCTAATCCTAATCTCAACTCCCTAACCTAAACCTAAACCTAAACTTGAAAACCTAAACCTAAACCCGTTCATATCGGTGGGACACGCTTTGTGACGGAGGGCTCCGCCACTATGAGCCCTCCCTTATATGAAATCATACATCAATGGATCCCTCTATGCATGAGATCACCGAAATTGACAATCAACGGTGGAGATCCGTTCCCCACCGATATGAACGGTCTAGATGACCTTTAAATGCAATGAAATAAACATCATGATGGGGTCCATGGAGAATGGCCCCACCATGGATGATCATGATGATCAAAGTGGTCCATCGGCCACAACTTAGGGTCCCAAGTGAGATCCAAACTATTGATCGGTTGGCCTCACTTGGCTCATCTCAAAAATATGAAAAACTACCAAAATTTAGCACCCACCGTCTGATCTTCTTGCTCCTAGGGGTTCCTTGACACCTTAGCTTCAACTTCAATGGATGAGATGAGGAATGGAGGGTTGAGATGGGAGATGATGGGGTAGGAAAGTGGGCCACTTGAAGCTTAAGAATGCTTGGAGAATTTCATACGTATGGAGGGGTTTTTTCTTGAGATTTGAAATGAGAAAGAGAGAAAGAGAGAGAGAGTTGTAAAGGGAGAGAGAGTGTGTGATGGGTGATGGAGTGATGGATGGGAGAGAGATGGGGTGTAAGAAATCCTTGACTTTTGTGGCCTTTTGTGTAAGAGAGGTATGGGTTTGGAAGACTTTTATGGTCTTTGTGTAAGAAAGGTATGGGCATGGAAGACTTTTGTGGCTTGCTTGGGAAAAGGGGTGAGAGTGATGTGTATTTGACATGTACTTGACATGTAATGGATTGATGGATGATTGATTGATGGGATTGATGTGATTGATGTGACACATCGTAGAGATTTCTTTGGGTTTCACAACGCGCGGTATTTCCTCGCATCGAACGTCGGTCTACAACTCTTGACCAGGGTATCGCCTAGGCACCCGAGTTGCGGCATCGGAACCGCGGCGACGGCGCCGTCACTATGGTACAGAACTCGGGTCGAGTCGAAACAGGTTGACGTCATATGAATCAAGGTCGCGCGTTAATATCGATTAAGGGTCGAAGGTTGTCGAAATTCGACCGGTAAGACCGCGGAAGTCTATGGAACGGTACAGTCTAAGATACGGGTCTTACAGCTCTCCCCTCCTTATAAAAATTTCATCCTCGAAATTTACACAAGCATCGCAACTAAGCATTACTCATGAAGAAGATATGACATAACATCATCATATAGAATCAGAGACAGCATACAAAATATAATACATGATTAATCATCAAAGAGATGAGGATAATGCTCTCGAATCTCTGCCTCACGCTCCCAAGAAGCCTCCTCTACAGAATGGTGACCCCACTGCACCTTCACCAACGGAATGACCTTGGTTTTGAGGACCTGCTCCTTCCGATCAAGGATACTGACTGGCTGCTCAATGAAAGACGCTTCCTCACGAACCTCCAACGGCTGCCAATCAATAACGGGACTATGTCTGACCCACACTTCCTCAACATGGAGACGTGAAAAATGTTGTGGACGTCAGACAACTGAGATGGCAAGGCAAGCCGATAGGCCAAGGCGCCAACGCACCTAGTGATCTCAAAAGGTCATATGAATCTCGGGGCAAGCTTGCTCTTCGCTCCAAATCGAACTACACCCTTCATGGGCCAGACCTTGAGATACACATGGTCTCCTACATCAAACTCTAAGGAACGACGCCGACGATCAACAAAACTCTTCTGTCGGCTCTGAGCTGTGCGCATCCTCTGCCTGATGATGTCAATAGCCTCTAATGTCTCCTGCACAAGCTCAGGACCTAGGAGACGACGCTCTCCAACCTTGGTCCAACAACTCGGTGATCTGCATGGTCTGCCATATAGTGCCTCAAAAGGAGTCATACCGATGGTCGCCTGATAGCTGTTATTGTACCTGAACTCAGCTAATCGCAGATGCTCATCCCAGCAACCCCTGAAGTCAATCGCGCAGGCCCAAAGCATATCCTCAAGTATCTGATTAACCCTCTCGTCTGGCCATCGGTCTGCGGATGGTACGCGGTGCTGAGCTGCAAATTAGTCCCCATTGCTCGCTGGAGGCTCCCCCAAAACTGAGACGTGAATCTCGAGTCTCGGTCAGAAACGATCGAGACTGGAACGCCATGCAGTCTCACAATCTCCTCGATAAATAATCTCGCAAGCCGGTCCATAGACCAAGTCGCACGCATCACAAGAAAATCATCAATCCTCGGGAGCCGGTCAGACGATCCACAACAACCCAGATGGCGTCATGACCGCGCTGAGTCCTCGAAAAGCCCATAATGAAATCAGTCGACACATGCTCTCACTTCCACATCGGGATGCTCAACGGCTGCAATAGACCAGGAGGTCTCTGATGATCGGCCTTGACAGGCTGACACGTGTCGCACTCGGCCACAAAACTAGCGATCTGGTGCTTCATCCCCGCCCAAAAATACTGTCGCCTCATGTCATGGTATATCTTCGTCAAGCCCGGGTGAATAGAAAACCGCGATCGTTGTGCCTCAGTCATAAGATCTTTGCGTAACTTTAGAATATCCGGGACACATAATCGGCCTCTGAAACGAAGTCCACCGTCTGTACCAATCTACCAATCTGCCTGACCCTAAGATGCCGCCTCAGCTATATAACTCTGCAACGACTCATCAGCCTACTGAGCCTCGATCACCTTAGCGACAAGAGAGAGTTGAATCAACAAGCTCGATAACTGCACAATAGAAGACTGCAAGCCGAACTCAAAGTCATACGCTACAATATCCTCAAGCATCCGCCACTCCTGAATCATCATATGGCCCACTAGGCCTCGTGGCTGACGGCTGAAGGCATCTGCCACCACGTTCGCCTTGCTCGGGTGGTACTGGAGATCGAAATCATAGTTCTTCAGAAGCTCCATCCAGCGCCTCTGTCTCATATTCAACTCAGACTGTGAGAAGAGGTACTTCAAGCTCTTGTGATCAGAGAAGAGCTCGAACCTAACCCCATAAAGATAGTGCCTCCACACCTTCAGTGCGAAGACAACTGTAGCCAGCTCCAGATCATGCGTAGGATAATTCAGCTCATGGACCTTGAGTTGACGAGACACAAAGGCCACTGGTCTCCCGTGCTGCATCAAGACAGCACCCAAACCGATATGCGAGGCATCAGTGAATACAATAAATCCATCACTCCCAGAGGAAAGAGTGAGGACAGGAGCGAACGTTAGACGGTCCTTCAACTCCATAAATGCTCGCTCGCAGGCGTCACTCCAAATAAACTCTACGCCCTTCCGGGTCAACCTGGTCAGCGGGGCTGCAATATGAGAAGCTCTCAATGAAACGTCGATAATAGTCCGCTAGACCAAGGAAACTACAGATCTCTGTCGCAGTCGTGGGCTGGCCCCACTGACGCACTGCCTCGACCTTCGAGGGGTCCACTGCGACGCCCTCCCTCGTCACCACGTGATCGAGGAACTTCACCTCCTCTTGCCAGAACTCGCACTTCTCCAGCTTCGCATACAGCTGGTGTGCGTGAAGGGTTTGCAAGGTAATCTCTAAGTGCTGCTCATGCTCCTCACGGGTCCTCGTGTAGATCAGAATGTCATCGATGAAGACTACAACAAACTGATCCAGATAAAGGCGGAAGACCTCGTTCATCAGTTGCATGAAGACTGCAGGTGCATTGGTCAGTCCGAAGGACATGACCTGAAACTCAAAATGACCGTAACGCGTCCTGAATGCTGTCTTCGGAATGTCTTCATCTCGGACCCGAATCTGATGATAACTGGAACGCAGGTCAATCTTCGAAAAGAACTGTACACCCTGCAGCTGGTCAAACAAATCATCAATCCTCGGGAGCGGGTATTTGTTCTTGATCGTGACTTTATTGAGATCGCAATAGTCAACGCAGAGCTTCAACGAACCATCCTTCTTCTTCACGAAGAGTACCGGCGCTCCCCACGGCGAACTGCTCGGACGGATAAAACCCAATTCTCGCAACTCGTCCAACTGCTTCTGCAGTTCCCGTAACTCCAACGGTGCCATATGATACAGGGCCTTCGAAATAGGCGCGGTACCAGGCACGAGATTAATATGGAACTCGGTGAGTCGGTGAGGCGATAATCCCGGAATCTCCTGAAACACATCGGGAAAATCGTAAACCACGGGCAAATGGTCGATGCAAGAGGCAACAGGCTCCTCTATGGCGCGGGACATCAAACCAGACAACCGTTCTCCTCTGGCCTCTGCAACGAACTGAAACTGTGGCATGCCGGGTATACAGAACGTGACTGTACTCGCAGCACAGTCCAATATAGCATAGTACTCGGTGAGCCAATTCATGCCCAAGATGACCTCGAACTCAGACATCGACAATGCAAACAGATCGGCAGGTAAAAAGATATCCCCAACCAGAATGGGACAAGATGAGAAAAATCGGTCCAACACTGCAGTCCTCCCCAAAGGAGTCGATACTGATAGGCTCTCACAAGAAGACTCCAACGGTATGCCGGTCGATCGGCAGAAGCTCTAGGCCACAAAAGAGTGCGATGCACCGGAATCAAACAGCACACGTGCAATGCATGTAGAGACTAGAAGTATACCCTCAACGACTCCTCCAGATAACTGCGGATCCTGCTGAGCCGCATAGAATCTAGCCTGAGCTGGCTGGGAAGGTGCCTGTCCCCTCTGAACGTGCTACTGCTGCTGCTGGGGTCGCTGAGGTGGTTAAAATTGCTGCCTCTGTTGCTGTGGCCTCTGAGGCTGGTGCTGATGCTGATGCTGCTGCTGAGGTGGCCTCGGTGGTGGAGGCTGCTGTTGCTACTGCTGTGGGGGTATCTGCTGCTGCGGGGAAGGTTGCTGGGGAGCCCTCTATTGCTGTGGACCTCTCTGCTGCTGCTGGGGGCTGGGACACTCCCATGAACGGTGTCCCGTCGCACTGCACCTGAAGCAAGTGCCGATGAACTGCCTCTGAGGTGGTGGTGGAGGTACTGCTGGTGCTGATGGTGTACGGAAGGCTGGGCGACCTGTACGCCTCTGCTGCTGTGGTCGACGTTGCTGAAAATCACTGGAAGAAGCCTGCCTCTTCCGGTCTCTCCTCTGATCGCGATCAGACTGAGAACCGGCCCACTCAGTCTCATAAATCTGAGCTCTCCGCACCACTGCCTCGAAAGTCAGGAGCTCATGCCCAATGACACGACCTCGAAGGCCGTAACGTAAGCCATTCTTGAAACGGCGGGCCCGCCCCTCGTCATCAACCATATACGGTGTAAATCTCGATAGTGCCACAAAATGGGCGACGTACTGCGCCACAGTCATATCTCCCTGCACCAGAGTCTCGAACTCTAAAGCTCGCTGACGACGGATATGGTCGGGAAAGTACTGCTCCTCGAATCAGTCAATAAAGTCCTCCCATATCCAGACATACTCAGGTCCGGCAACACGGGTAACAGAGGTCCATCAATGCTCGGCCTCACCCTGGAAGAGAAATACTGCTAACCGGACTCGCTGCTCGGTCGTACATGACATGGTATCGAAAATTTTCTCCACATCGGAGCGCCATCTCTCTGCTGCAGTCGGATCTGGCTCACCCTGGAAACGTGGGGGATCAAGCTGTCTGAACTCACGAAGTAAGGCGCTCGCGCGCTCCTGCTCTGCCTGATCTGGTGAAACAACTGGGCGCCTGCCCTGTCCCTGGAGTACGGCTGTCACAGCCTGTAACATCTGCTGTAACTGAGAGGTACTCACAGACACAGTCAGCTCCGCATCGGCCTCAGGTGGAGGAATGTCATCCTCAGGGAAGGGAGCAGGGATCTCCAGGGGTGGAATGGGAGGTGCAGGTGGTAAAGCTGGAGCCTCAGGTGGTGGAGCGGGGTCCTCAGGTGGTGGTGCGGGAGTCGATCGGGTAACTCTCCCACGCGCCATGTCCTACAGGAAAGAGCAAAGGCGCCTATCAACTTCAAAACCCTCGAAGGCACGTACGTTAAGGGTCTGTAACGGAAGGTCGCTAAGCTATCCGAACTTCGGGACTTAGCCATTCCACACTCATAGCAAATATGTAATGTTGTTCTCGGTTATTCCCAAGTTATGCTCTGATACCAACTTTTGTCACGCCCCAAACTCAGAGACTGGCCTCACAAAATTTTTGATCGCCGAATCCGGCGCCGACAGCCTCCGTAGAACCCCATTCTCGGCTCCTAGCTCCCATTCGCCAGGTTTCGATCCTGGGATGCTACGAGGAGGATTTTCAACGTCAGTTTGATTCGTAATAAGCATAACCAATGGCATAACCCACAAACAACAACCAAGAACTCCATTACATTTCCACTATGATCAAAAACTTTACAAGTACAATGAGCATAAAGGAAAATACAATGGTAAAGAATAAAAACTTTAAAATGATCTGCAACGTGCTCCTGCCTCAGCGCTGCTGCGAACCAACGTCACCTGCACGCAACAGTCGTGCATAAGCTTATAGAAAGCTTAGAGGGTGGTGAAAGTGTGTGCGCAAGGTAGTAATATAAACATACAATGTCAGAGTAATGCTGAATATGCAGATGGATCCATAATATCATGAGTCGTACCAAGGCTATGCGATGCAAGACATGAATGGTATCGGTCATCCCAAGGCCATGCGATGTGCAATGCAACTCAAGCATACAGATCCTTATCTATGTCCATACATCAATACAGCTCAAATATGGGATATCACCGGGGTCTAGTACACTTTAAACCAGATTGCCTCCACATCGCGCGCAATAAGGTAAGTGAAAAAGACCTCACTATCCGTCTGCCAATATCGGGTGCGACTCGTCGATAGCGGACCCATTCCTCGAGCTGGTCAGACTCAGCCTAGCATTGTCACCTACTCTTGAGTGGGTAAGGCCGCACCCCCTTCCAATCGACCACGACACAGTGGGGAGCGCAATCGTCTGGTAATCGGCACTCAACGCTCATCTACCCACTCGGTCTAGACGTTGGAGCAACCTCTTGGTACCATAAGGGTTTAGAGACTTTCACCCAGGGATATCTATAGCACCCCATGTAGAATAAGATTTTCCGTATCCAATCCTACCAACCATGATGCGTCTGTAGAGGTTACGACCCCGATGTACCTAGGGCGTACAACAACCATATCACACAATACGAAATGCATGAATCACACTATCCAATCATGCAACAATCCTGCGCGTATCGTGCGCTCATGTCGGGCAGCACCGCCTAATCGGGAGCCCATAAACAACCTGCCCGAAGGCATATGCTATGATCAGTCAATTCTCATGTCAAGCATACATATGATGCGTATGATTATGAGTCATGGAACTATATTAAACATGTTATAATGAAATGAACTATCCTTACCAGGCAGATGGGCATGGACGGCTTATACACAATAAGTACGGGCCTAACAAAGGGTCCTAAGGAGAGTCGTAATGTGGACATCCAACCAGCATTACACTCGCAATGTGGACGTCAAACCAACATTGCTCCCGAGGCATAGTCCGTAAAGAATATCCTTATATAAATTAGGTTGGGATCACACATTGCAATGGACCTTAAGTACATCCCATTGGGCCTTAAATATATCAAATGGGCCATATACTATGGGCCTTATATTCATTAAGTGGGCCACATCCATGGGCCGCACCAATGGGCCTTAAGTGCATTGCAATGGGTCATAACCCGTGGGCCTTAGAATGCATCAATGGTTTTCGACCCATGGGCCTTATACATATCAAATGGGCCTTCTCCCATGGGCTTGAAAATACATCAAATGGGCCTAATCCCATGGGCCTTGGAACACATCAAATGGATCCAATCCCATGGGCCTTGGGATATTTCAAATGGGTCCAGTCCCATGGGCCTTAAATAAATCAAATGGGCCTAAACCCCTAGGCCTTATATCAATCAAATGGGCCCTATAATATGTTAAAGTGGGGTCCACTCGGACTATGGATCTGGCCCATTCTTTAGCTCAAACCATAAAATGAGCTTTTAAAATGGATGGATAGATTGGATACAGCACCTGCATCAAGAGTGGGGGCCCACATGAAGGTCCACCATCATATATATTATAAATAGTATAATATATATATACATTACATATAGTGTGTATATATATATATATATATATATATATATATATATATATATATATATATATATATATGTATGTATACACACACAAACGCTGCACCCAGCATGCAACAGGAGGGTGGGCCCCACTGTCCAGTGAGGACGGTGGGATAAAATACATAGATCACAGTGGGGTGCCACCATCCACGGTCCGTGGACGGCATGAATACAGTACATACATCACTGTGGGTCCCATGTAGGGCCCATCACAGTGTTTATACGCCATCCACTCCGTTCATAAGGTCACACAGACCTGTGTTAAGGGAAAATACAATTTTCAACTTGATCTGAAACTCCCGTGGACCCAGAATGGGTTTCAATGGTAGATGTTCATTCACACTGTTTCATGTGGTGTGGGCCACCTGAGTCCTAGATCCAGTTGAAACTTGGAGGGGGCCCACCTGAGGATGGGACCCACCTCATGAACAGGTTGGATGACAAACAAACATTATGGTGGGGCCCACGGCTGGAGCCGTGGGTCCCTTGCTGGACGCCGCTCGGACGCTGCACGCGACCGCCCGCCTGCTGACGCTGCACGCAGCAGCGTGCGTGCAGCTGCTGCTCGACTGTCAGAGAGGAGGCAGCGCCTCTTGCAAAAAAATTGGGAAAACCCGATTTTCTGGGGTTTTAGGCATTTGAGGCCCGCATCAACTGGATCCACCCCGTCCATTGCATTCACTGGCCCGATACCGACAAACAGAGTCCAAACTTAGGCCTGTTTCGGCGCGTGGAAGAAATCTATGGGACTTTACAAGGTGGAGATCACTGTTTTCTAAGGTATGGCCCGCCTGAAAGTCGGATCAGCTTCACATTTTAGCTCAACGCCTAAAATGATATGGGCGAGAGGATGGACGGCTTGGATTGAATGTTTATCTTAAGGTGGGGCCTATACTAGTGGTCCACCCAAAAGACTCCCCTTTTTTTCTTTTCTTCCAGCGTCCAGCAACGTCCCTGGACGTTTTCCCTTTTTCTTTCTTTTTTCTTTTGTAATGGCCTTATCAAATACATTTAGGGTGGGCCTTGTTTAGGTGGGCCACCACATGGTAATGTGGTGAGCTTACAATACATGTGTAAAGTGGGCCCCTCCTTTAGATGGTTTGGATTCAATACATGCTCCATAGTGGGGTCCATCCAAGTAGGCCATAAGGCCATTTCATCACACAAAATAAATAATTAAAAGAAAAGAGAGGGAGAGAGAGATAGAGTGGGACACGCTTTGTGATGGAGGGCTCCGCCACTATGAGCCCTCCCTTATATGAAATTATACATCAATGGATCCCTCTATGAATGGGATCACCGAAATTGACAATCAACGGTGGAGATCCGTTCCCCACCGATATGAACGGTCTAGATGACCTTTAAATGTAATGAAATAAACATCATGATGGGGTCCATGGAGAATGGCCCCACTATGGATGATCATGATGATCAAAGTGGTCCATCGGCTACAACTTAGAGTCCCAAGTGAGATCCAAACCATTGATCGGTTGGCCTCACTTGGCCCATCTCAAAAATATGAAAAACTACCAAAATCTAGCACCCACCGTCTGATCTTCTTGCTCCTAGGGGTTCCTTGACACCTTAGCTTCAACTTCAATGGATGAGATGAGGAATGGAGGGTTGAGATGGGAGATGATGGGGTAGGAAAGTGGGCCACTTAAAGCTTAGGAATGCTTGGAGAATTCCATACGTATGGAGGGGTTTTTGCTTGAGATTTGAAATGAGAAAGAGAGAAAGAGAGAGAGTTATAAAGGAAGAGAGAGAGTGTGATGGATGATGGAGTGATGGATGGGAGAGAGATGGGGTGTAAGAAATTCTTGACTTTTGTGGCCTTTTGTGTAAGAGAGGTATGGGTTTGGAAGACTTTTGTGGTCTTTGTGTAAGAAAGGTATGGGCATGGAAGACTTTTGTGGCTTGCTTGGAAAAAGGGATGAGAGTGATGTGTACTTGACATGTACTTGACATGTGATGGATTGATGGATGATTGATTGATGGAATTGATGTGATTGATGTGACACATCGTAAAGATTCCCTTGGGTTTCGTAACGCACGGCGTTTTCTCGCATCGAACGTTGGTCTACAACTCTTGACCAGGGTATCGCCTCAGCGCGTGAGTCGCGGCATTGGAACTGCGGCGACGGCGCGGTCACTATGGTACAAAACTCAGGTCGAGTCGAAACAGGTTGACGTCATATGAATCAGGGTCGCGCGTTAATATCGGTTAAGGGTCGAAGGTTTCTGAAATTCTACCGGTAAGACCGCGGAAGTCTATGAAACGGTACGGTCTAAGATACGGGTCTTACACTATTGCTACGGATAAAATTTCGTTTACTATGGATATGATCTGTAGCACGTCCGTCGCTATTGGTGGGATAGCTAAAGGTATTGCTACGGATATAATCCATAGCTATTGTATCTATTGTTACGAATATAATCTGTAGCTATTGGTATCTATTACTACGGATTATATCCGTAGCTATACCTTTAGCTACCCCACCAATAGCGACGGACGTGCTACGGATTATATCCGTAGCAAAATGGCTTTTACTACGATTTTTGGTCGTAGCCTTTGCCCATTTTTCTTGTAGGAAAGGGTAGTAGATTTTTAGATGCTCGACATTCCACGGATGAGGTAGCAATTGCCTGGTTAGGTCTTCCAATCGATACGTTCCTGGTCGGATGGTGCTTGAGACAATATAGGGTCCTCCCCAATTGGGTCTCGTGCCTGTGCCAACCTCCTTTGTATTGAGGAATATTTTTTGGAGGACCATGTCCCCCACTCAAAAATGCCTGACTTTGAATCGGGCATTGTAGAACCGAATTACTTGTTGTTGCCGAGCTATCATTCGTTGCCGAGCTTTTTCCCTTTGTTCTTCCACAAGATCGAGTCCGAGAGCTAAGAGTTCTTCATTATCCTCTTCGTTAAACAAACTGACTCGGGCTGAAGGCAACCCGATCTCGACTGGGGTGATAGCTTCTGATCCATAAGCAAGGGAGAAAGGGGTTTCTCCTGTAGCAGTTCGAGCTGTAGTTTGGTACGCCCACGGTATCTTGAAGAGTTCCTTAGACCATGCTCCTTTGGCTCGGTCAAGCTTAGTTCGGAGATGCTGTTTGATGATCTTATTGACCGCCTCAACCTGTCCATTTGTCTGAAGATGATGGGGTGATGAATACACATTTCTGATCCCGAGATTATCACACATCTCTCGATAGCTCTTATTGTCGAACTGCTTCCCGTTGTCCGTAATAATAGTCCGGGGTATCCCGAATCGACAGACAATATTTTTCCATACAAAGTCCATGATTTTCTATTTGGTTATCTTCGCCAATAGCTCTGCCACGGTCTACTTTATAAAGTAGTCCATTGCTATGATAACAAACTTGGTCTGGCCTTTTCCCATAGGAAGTGGCCCAACGCTGTCAATTTCCCATTGCGCAAATGGCTAACGACCAGTCATAGGAGTTAGTTCCTCAAGAGGCTGTCTAGGGATGGCCGCGAATCGTTGGCATTTTTCACATCTCTGGACGAGCTTGCGAGCGTCGTGCTAGATAGTAGACCAGTAATATCCTTGACGTAAGACCTTGTGTGTGAGAGATCGCCTTCCTGAGTGGTTTCCACATATCCCTTCGTGGATCTCTCATAGTACGTAATCAGCTTCATTGGGGTTTAAGCATCGTAACAACGAAGCATAAAAACCCTTTTTATACAACATCTCGTTAAGTATGGTGTAACGGGAAGCTCGGATCTTCAATCATCAAGCCTCAGCACGATCTTCAGGCAACTCTCCATTGTCGAGATACCGGACGATTGGGTCAAGCCAAGTAAGTTTCGAACCAATTGTGTGTACGGTCAAGCTAGCTGGTTCATTGATACTCAGCTTAGCAACGTACTTAATTGGAACTGATCTGGGTATCTCATCTTTGTCGGCCGAGGCAAGTCTTATTAATAGATCGACATTTGCATTTTTTGCCCAAGGGATCCGAGTGACAACGTAAAGCTGAAAGCCACTGATCAGTTCCTTAGCTTTCTCCATGTATGCTTTCAGTTGTTCTTTTCATGTTTGATACACGCTGGTAACTTGATTGACGACTAGCTGTGAATCGCTGAAGACATTAAGATGCGTAACGCCCATACTAACTGTGAGTCGGAGGCTGAGTAACAAAGTTTCATATTCTGCTGTATTGTTCGAGGCTTGAAATCTAAGTCTTAAGACATACTGCATGTAGGTTTGATCGGGAGTTTACAGGACTACCCCTGCCCCGCTTATCTTAGAGTTGAAAGAGCCATCGACATATAACTTCCAAGGGATTGGGTCTGGCGTTGACTCAGGAGAAGCAGTTGTCGATTCCTTAATAGGCTCAGTAGAATGCTCAGTCATTAGATTGGCCTATGGCGTCACTTCAGCAATGAAGTCGGCCATGACTTGCCCTTTGATTGCTACTCTCAGCTTGTATTGAATGTCAAAATCACTGAGTTCAATCGCCCACTTCGTAAGTTAGCCGGATGCTTCCGGTTTCTGTAAAATCTAACATAGTGGGAGGTCGGTTATAATGACAATAGTATGAGCTTGAACGTATGGCCGAAGTTACCACGAGAAAACTACTAGGACTAAGGCCACTTTTTTCAGAAGTGGATATCTTGTCTCTAGCGGTAGTAGTGCTTTGCTGACATAATAGACCAGCAGTTTCTTTCCTTCGTGCTCCCGTATTAGGGCCGAGCTAACCATTGCGTCGGACACTGCGAGATACAATAGCAGAACTTTCCTTGGTTCGGGTTTCGATAAAAGAGGTGGAGATCAGAAATAAGACTTCAATTGCTGGAACGCAGCCTTACACTCTTCAGTCCAATCCACCGTTTGCCGTCCCTTCAGTTGTTTAAAGAATGGGAGACATTCATCGGTATCTCTGGAAAGAAAGCGGTTGAGCGCGGCTACAAGTCCGGTTATCCTTTGTATGTCTTTAATTATTTTTGGAGACTCCATGTGGAGTAATGCCTTTATCTTCTTCGAATTTACCTTAATCTCCCGTTGACTAACCAGGAATCCGGAAAACTTTCCAGAGCTTATGCCAAAGGCACACTTACTTGGATTCCACTTCATTTGGAACTTGCGTAAGATTAGGAACATTTCTTCTACGTAGGCTATATGGTCGGCCGCATGTATACTTTCAACGAGCATGTCGTCAACGTATACTTGCATGGTTCGGCTGATTTGCTGAGCAAATATTTTGTTCACTAATCTTTGATAAGTCGCTCCAGCATTTTTCAAACCAAATGGGATCACATGGTAACAATTAAGATTTTTGTCAGTGATAAAGGTAGTCTTAGATTTATCAGTTTGATGCATTACAATTTGATTGTACCTAGAATAAGCATCCATAAAACTGAGAAGTTTGTGCCCGTAGTGCTATCCACCAACTGGTCGATCCTCAGAAGAGGAAAGCTGTCATTTGGGCAAGCTTTGTTCATGTCGGTATAGTCAATACAGACTCACCACATCCCATTGACTTTTTTCACAAGTGCGACATTAGTTACCTATTTCGAGTAGTATATCTCTTCTATGAATTTGGCCTTGAGGAGCTTGCTGATATCTTCTTCAATTATAGCATACCTTTCAGGACCGAGCGGACATCACTTCTGTTGGATCGGCTGGTAAGTCGGATCGATGTTGAGTCGGTGAGTGATTACCGATGGATCGATTCCTGGCATGTATTCATGGCTCCATACAAATACGTCAGCGTACCGTCGGAGCAGGGCTATCAAATCGTCTTTCAGGGGCAATCGTAAAGACGAGCCAATTTACACCGTTTTGGACTCATCTGTCTTCACCAAAAGTACCGAGATAAGATTTTCTATCGGTTGTCCTCATTCATGAGTTTCGACCCGACGATCCAGCATCTCGATTATGGATACCTCAGCTGGGGCCTTTACGGCTGTCGCGTAGCAACGCTGTACATCTTGCCGATCTCCTTTGATAATTCCTACTCCCGACTTAGTTGAGAATTTCATAGAAATGTGATTTGTAAATACCACGGCCTAGAGAAGACTTAAAGAGGGTCAGCCAAGTATAACATTGTCAACGGACGACTAATTGACTATGAGAAAGTCAACCATTACTATTGCCGAATGCGAAGGGTTTCCTGCAGTAAGTGGCAGTGAGATAATTCCTTCGGGTAGCGTTTGTCCCCCTGAGAATCCGATTAATGGGGTACAAACCGGACGTAATGCTGATTGTTCAACTCTCATTTTGTCGAACGCCTGAGTAAACAGCACATCAGTGGATGATCCTGTGTCGACGAGTATGCGGAACACCTTTCGGTTTGCAATAGTGAGAGTAACAACCAACGCATCATCATGGGGGTGATGAATGCCTTGGGCATCTCATCAGTGAACGAGATGCAATACTTCTTTCTTTTCTTTTTCTTTGAAGGTCGACCTAAGATGAGAATCTCGGACTCATGTCGACTAATGCTCCTGGCGTGATTTTTTCACCTCGTGAACCACCAACGATTGTTCGGATCTCTTCCGTGGGTCGGTTGTCACCCAAGCGTTCTTCTATTGTCCCGGTTCTTTCGACGTGTTCTGTGAGTCGGCCTTCTCGGATGAGCCTTTCAATCTCTTCCTTCAAGTGATAGCAATCACTCATATTATGCCCATGATCGTGATGATAATGATAATACTCATTCTTACTCCGTCGGTTGGGGTTGCTTCGGAGTTTATCCGGCTAGTTGACAAATCCTTCATCCTTAATCTCCATCAATACTTGCTCTTAGGGTTTATTTAGTGGGGTATATATAGAAAACTTTCGGTCGGGTGGCTTACCCAACTTACGTTCATTGCACGTTCGGTCGTCCTTACACTTCTTCTCCCCAGCCGAACAACTTCCTTTTTGGCTGACACTTTAGCCAAGGCTTTTGCGTTTTGGGCGACCTCATGCATGATTCTTGTTCCTCGGCATCCGCATACTTATCCGATCGAGTCATAAACTCGGCCAGGGTCATCGGCGGATTCTTGTCCAGGGATGCCAGAAATGGTTTGTCCCTAACACCTTGCATAATTGAATTGAGTGTTGTCTCCTCTAAATATTTTCGAACTTGGAGCGACTCAAAATTAAAACGCTTGATGTAGTCTTTCAATAACTCTCCTTCCTTCTGTACTATATTGTTCAAATGCGCAGGGGGCTTCAACTTCTTTTTTCCACCAATGAAGTTAGTTAGGAACGCATCATTGAGTTCGGCGAACGAGCTAATAGACTTTGGTTTCAGCTGCTTGAACCATATTCGAGCTACGTCGACTAAGTTGAGGGAGAAAGTTTGGCACATCACAGCATCCGACGCATCATGTAATTCCATATAAGTTCAGAAGCATTTGATGTGTTCAGTTGGGTCAGTTTTACCGGTGAAAGGTGTAATCTGTGGAAGATGAAACTATTCCGGTAGTCGAGCCTACATTACTTCATCCACAAACAGAGATGCCTTTGTTTCGGGCTCGGTTTGTTATGCATCCCGACTCTGCTTAATATCAGCAATCTCTTCCCACACTTCTCTCCTGAAGTCCTGGAGGTCAGCTTTCCAAGGCTCGTCGCTTTTTGACACTCCCTCAACTGAAGGCCGGCTGCACCTCCGCCGATTTATTTCTTGTCAAAGATCAGTGGGGGTGTAACACCCCGGATTTTGGCCAATCTGGGATTTGACGGCCTTAGGCAATGGGTCAACTAAAACACCTGGAAAATCGCTCAGAACCCAATTCCATAGCCAAAGAAATCACTTAGGATTAATTCCTTTAGAAACTAAGCATAAGTTAGCTAGCGCAACGCTAGAGTAGCTGGGAAATAGTCCCTGATCACTTTAAATACATTCTACAAGACCCAAATCGAGTAGAACCAATGACTCTATAATACTTTATAACCTTGGATCAAACTCTAAGCTGGTTTGTTCTCTGGACCTCTTTGAAACTTTGTAATGGATCTAGACCGCGCGTCGAAAGTCCGATACCTGCTATCTTAGACCGTTAGAACCGCCTTGTTGGACTTGACAATCATTTCGAAAATCAAGTCCAACCGATAATCACAGGCTATTTCATTAAGCCCGGACTGAAGAGAGTGCAAATAGGGACAGATTTGGAATTTCAAATTCAAATCTGGCACACGACTTGATGTGTCAGTATTAAGCGTTCTGACCGTCAGAATTCAGCCAGATTACACACTCGGACCAGGAAAAATTTCTATTTCATATCATGGGACTTGTAGCCCTGATTTACGTGCGGTGACCGCTAAACTGAAACTGGACCGCCACGTGCGATCTGCTAACCCTGCCGGACTGAAAACTTGATGTATGCTAGATCCAGTATGCATGAACTTAAGTCCGATCGCGTTCGGCCAGGGGACCACCAGAAATATCCTTTTGGACCGAAACAGCCCCGATTTGGATATACTTTAAGTATACCTTGACCTGGAGCCTATTTTGGGCATGTTTAGGCTTATAAAAGGGCTTGAAACCCTCACTCCTCTCTCCCATCCGAATTTGTAAAAAGCCCTAGATTGGGAGAGAGAAAAGTTGAGAGTTTGAGAGAGAGATTAGGAGAGAATTTTCCTGTCTTTGCACCGCCTGCTGCACGTGCTTAGGCAACGCACTCCGATTACTTTTTCGGTGATTCCTCCGCATTTTCAGGTAAGAAAATACCCTAGAAGTTGCTGATTTGAGGTTCCTTTCATTTTCTAGCGAAGTATCTAATAGAACTTGTGTATTAGGTTCTCTGTTCGCCGTAGACGAAGCGTATACGCTCCGTTCAAATCAATACCTTTATAAGAGATAAGGTGCAGATTTTAGACGCTTTGATTGACTATTTCCAATGCTTTCAATGTCGTTTAATAGTAGATTATCGACGGCAACGCCGTTTGACATGTACAACATGCTGTCTGTTTCCTGTTTCGTAAACTAACGAAGAATATGAGATTTAGGGCATTTTAGTCATTTGTAGGAAGTACTGTTTTCATTCCTAATTTGCTGACGTGATTGACATGGCTTCTTGTCGCATTAGAATACTAGGAATGCGTGCATAATTAGTTTGACGAAGAGATTCGCCAAAATGCGCACTTTGAGTCGACATACTATATGTAGACTTAAGTGTGTAGTTTAAGTGTTTGTATAAATGCTTGTATTAGTATGTATTGAATTAAATGGTGTTATGATTTAGTTTGAGATTGATTTCTCAATTAATATGCTGGTGTAAATGGTTTCCTACATGTTAGCCATATGCATGATTTCATTATATGAATGAAATGCATGTGCTTGATGATTCGCTTAAGTTGTATGTTATAACATGTGCTTGATGATTTCATTATGATTTAGTTTGAGATTGAATTCTCAATTAATATGCTGATGAAAATGATTTCCTATATGTTGGCGATATACATAATTTCATTATATGTATGAAAGGCATGTGTCAGATGATTTACTTAAGTTGTACGACATAACATGTGTTAACATGCTCACATGGTTGTGTTTCATTTTCAATACTCGCACATGATTACTGATGTGGATTTATATGTATTTGGGACTATACTTAGTCCAGGCAGTCGATAACCGAGCGAATTCGTGGTTGGTTTATCTTTGCCACGAAGGACGCGTCGATGAACGCGAGTCGTGTTTGGAGTTGGCGGCAGTGGTTAGGCCACGC
This sequence comes from Magnolia kwangsiensis, assembly GCA_037074715.1. NCBI lineage: Eukaryota > Viridiplantae > Streptophyta > Magnoliopsida > Magnoliales > Magnoliaceae > Magnolia > Magnolia kwangsiensis. The sequence continues at coordinate 171,961,223 of CM073571.1, forward strand.
GAAGTGTTTTACGCACTTCATGTCATTCGACTTGAGATGCGATCATGCTAGTCGAGCCCGTCAAGTAACCCGACTGGCCGTTGTATGTTCACCCTGCATGAGTCATAACTGCTTGAACCTAGGGTACTGAATTTACCATTGTAAACCCTGTTAACCATGGTACCTTGATCCACGAAGACTCATGAGCCGGGCATGGTGGTATGGGACACCGTGGTCGAGCTGTCGGCCTACGCTGGGGCCACAAACCTCCTCGTAGTGACCAGTGAGCACCTATGTCTCGTGAGGAGATTATGGTGGTATGGGACACTATATTCTTGCTATCGGCCTACACTGATCAGGCGACGAGTCCTTTGTAGTGACTGCGAGCATATTCTGAGTCTACGAGAGGCGACGACCCTTCAGTAGCAGTAGAGTATAGTAGGCCTGTATTGATAAGGTGATGGGGGAGCGGAGCAACGAGTGCGTGCAACAGCCCTGACAACCCTTGCAGCGACCTACAAAATACACCTCGTATGAGATTACTAGGAGTGACGACCCTAGACAGGATCTGTGTTGGGATTGATATAAGGGAAGTACCTTAGTTTTCCAATCCTGCTGTTTGAATGGACTAATAACAACTTGGAAATCATATCACCATACCATTGCATGTGCCTGGAAGATGTGGAGCACTTGAGGGTCGATTGCATGCCGTGGTCGTAAGATGATGCCGTATGAGGGAGATCTTCGGTGAGGGCATACATCACGTCATGTCATATTGCATTAACAACAGTATTAGGATTGTTTGATTTACTGCTTTACTATTAGCGCATGATTGATTTGATAACATGTTAATCTCTGCTCTCTTATCCCACTGAGTTGATCACTCACTCCCACGTTATGGGATGGTGTTTCCGGACACCCACCAGTCCCTATTGTGATTGCAGATGATGGCGCGGCCTGCGAGGCAGAGCTGGATTTGATGATAATGAGGAGGATTCCTCCTATATGCGTGTTTTGATTGACGGGATTACAGGGAGGTTGATTAAATGCCTTGACACTTGTCATTTTATATTTTTAGCGCACTCATGTATATTCGTTTTGTTTACTTTTGGAGTATACATGTATGTATATAACCTGGTAACATGTTCACACTCTGGAGACATACGACAGTTTATATATGTTATACATACTATCATAGTCTTCCGCTTATAAATTTAACCGTCTCTGGAGCGTGATATGTTGTTTTAGCTTAATCTCACTCATGTTTAATACATTATCACAGACAACATTTAATCATACATATCTATGTTGCATAAATAACATTTTGAAACTCAGGAGTTGGGTTTTTGCTTGACCCCCCGATTTTCGGGATGTTACAGGGGGGCAGCACGACAGTCGCAAAATGAGCGGGTGCTGGCTCGGACGGATTATGGGGCTGACTTGGCTAAGGGACCGGTCGCTGAACAACAGGTTCAGGATCTGTGACTTGTTGCAGAATATTCGTCGTCTGACCTTGATGAAGTTGCTGAACTTGCTGACGATGCATCTGCTCCAACATTTGTTTCATAACGTTTATATCGGCTCTGAGCTCCTAGACCTCCCAATCTAACCGTCCATTGTCTCGGTTCCATTAGGCGTTAGTTGCAATAGAGGTTGCTGGACAAGCCGTGGAACCCTGATGGTTGTCGGGTTGATTTTGAGCCCCTTGGGCTAAGTTCGCTCCTGGTGGTCCAGTAACAACAGCTTCATTTGACTCTTCTTGGACGGTTATTCTAGTTCTTGTCATTAGAGCGTATTTACAGCTTCTGGATAGATCGTAGAAAATGACTTTTCGTGTCGTTTTCCACAGAAGGTGCTAATCTGTTGATGTAGATTTTCGATACGCCTCCTTCCTCTTCTTCACCTACACAAGCAAGACGTAAAGGGGACCCTGGCTAGAGCCGGGGAACCTCTAATGCTTAAGTCAATGACTGCGTAAGAAATGAGGATTGTTTTTTTGCGTACCTTTGATCCTAAAGAGTCCTTCATTTATAAGATGAAAGGTCTTAGCATGCGGGGATTCTCTTCCCCGTTTGTAGGAGATTTGATTTGCTTTGTTTCCGGATTTCACCTGATCCCGAGGATCTCGGTATCAGAGATCCTTATATAAGATTTTTAGTTATACACGATTTTCGGGACGACCGTCTCACTTTTGTTTCGCTCGACCTTAACTGACTCTGGTAGCAATTGAGTCTCGGCTAGCTACAAGGGTTGAGCTTTTTGTCTTCTGTTGAACGAAACAAGGTCAGATTATGGCCAATGTCCTTCCTTAATCCATTAGTCGACACTGTAATTGACCTAATATGGGTCGGTTTTATGGTTAGTCAAGTGACTTCTAGCATTCGGGCCTTAATTGGCCCCCTTAGACATTGCTGCCTCGTTAGCCGAGTCAACTTTATGCGTCTTATGTACTTCGCCTATGGCTCTTGACTCTTTAAGTCTCGATCGGGATTTATTTCCTGGTAATCCAAGTTAAGTCTCTTCTTTAGGCTTTGTCTTGCCTCGGTCTGACCTGTAGCCTCGACTTATCAGGTAGTGTCAGTAGAGTTGGTCTATTCCATAACCAGGTTTCTAAACTTGTCATATTTTTCCCCAACAGGACCTACCTCATTTTTTTTAATTTTTATTTTTGCTTATGCCCTAAAATGAGATGGAAAAGGGATATGGACGGCATGGATAAGACACATAAATTGTGGTGGGCCCATAGCACCGACCTCGGGTCTACATATTCGTAGAATATGGCTTTTGGAGCTCGTTGCTCGATTTCTCTTGGCCGTTCATTTATTCTGTACATGAGTGGCCCATCCGTTGATCATAATAGCCGGATATCTAAGACATGGCATCTACCAGACGGGGATTGTCTGATGAGGGCCTCAGATATAACCCACGAGTCCTGTATAGTTTTTTGATACTCTATCAAAGGATGATAGTTCATACGCATGATGCAACGCATGCACTACAATGTTGGTTCGTACGCATGTGGATAGAAAATGGCTTCTGGACTTGCATCCTCCGACACAGCTGATCAATGGACATTTGTTTGTTGAATTCGTACCATTGATTACTTTCCATTACGACAGTAGTAGCCCGTTAATTTAGTGTGATTTCAATTTATGCCCGTTTGGGACCTAGCATTTGGACGGTTTTGATTCAAGATGCATGTTCTGAGCTCATGATTTTTTATCAAACCTGGGCCACCATGATTTTTATTTGCCATCTAACCTGTTCATAAGGTCAACAGACCTGGATGAAGACATCAGCTTGATCAAAACTTTCTGTGCCCCCCAAGAGGTATTAACGGTGAGTATTCAATCACTAAATTTTCTTATGGTGTGGTCCATTCAAGTTTTGAATCTAACTAATTTTTGGGTTGATGCAATAAAATGAGCTAGAAAAACTAATGGACGGTGTGGATAAAACGACTGCATCATGGTGGGGCCCACAGAGAGTTACTACTGAATCGGAGTCAAGGGGAGACTTACAAAAGCACACGTATTGTACTGCAAAGTGTGTGTCCGCATGGGAAAAGAAACGTATACTTAAGTCCGAAGCAAGGTCCTTTTCGATCAAATAAAAAACCTACTAATTGGGGTTTCAATCTCAACCGTTGATCATTGTCCTTTTGATTCTCTCTTCTTCTTTTATCATAAATGAAAAAGCAGGTCCCTTCCGAGAGATCTTTTGAATCCAATCATGAAAATCAGCACCCCAAAGCATTGTGATTCCTTTCTTCCTCATGAGAAGAAGATATTGATACTCTGGCGGTGTGATAGTTCATACACACGAAGTCAAAATTATACACGTGTCATATGCGTTACTCAGCTTAAACCGTTCAAATTGTGGGACCCAATCTAAGTCATAAAACCCAAATCAGATTGTCCATGTATGATCCATGCAGACCAGGTTCTGTGGGCCCACTGTCATATATGTGTTTTATCCATGCCATGATTGCCAACCATCCGTTTTCTCCTATCATTTTTATGGTATAAACCCAAAAATGAGGCATATCTAAACCTCAAATGGACGACACCGTAGAAAACAGTGTGGATTGAACACGTACCATTGAAAGCTTCCTTGGGGCCACAGAAAACATATTTGTGTTTTCCTTTCATCCAGGTCTCTCTGCGACCTTATGAACATGTTGAATGGCTAATAAATATCAATGTGGACTTTGATCATTTGTCCATGGCATGTAAGTTCACCTGATTAATGGCCAAATCTTACAGACGTCTTATGGATTGTTAACAGTATAGAGGAAGCAAGCATGTGTGAAATGTGAGACATGTACAAGTGGGTCATGCCATGTCTAAAGTCCACTTCTCCCATTCATGAGGTGGGCTACAAATGTTTGAAGATACGCACCCGCTTGTATGTATTTTATTAATTCTCCATTTTTATCATGAAACCTGACTTACGTAATATGTAGAGGGGTTTGGAGGGTATGGAATTTTGGACTTAGAGAAGTTCATGCAGGCAAGGCATGGTGTGATTTGATTGGATGAGAGGCATGACCTCCAATCAAAACCTACTTGCACACATAGGCATGCTCACGTGTGCACCTGCACACCTTTGCTCATTTATCAAGTGCGTCTAATCCGAATGGTCCATGTGATGCGGAATTCCATGAAACTCCGATGGACCAATTTTCACCGTGATATAAAACTCTACTAGTCCATAGAAGAGAAATGCAAATCAAGGTAGGAAAATGTTTTCTTTTTTCATGGCCCCCCAAAGTTTTGGATCAAAGTAAGAGTTGGGTCTTGAGGGTTTCATGGAGTGTTGAATCACCTGAACTGTTCAGATTTTAGACTCACATCACGTATGATGAGTTCTCAAAAAGTTCACATGAGTTCGGTGTGAACTGGTGGCAGTTCTCACCAGAACTTGTGAAATGTTTTCGAGAACTTACTACTTATGATATGAGTACAGAATTTGAACCGTCAATGTGATGCATCTTCGAAAACCTAAACCCCAGGGCCAACTTCTACCTTAATACAATACTTTGGTTGGCTATGGCAAAGGAGAGGGAAATTCTGTTTCATTTTTCCATAACCCACTAAAGTCCTGGATCACGGTAATAGTTGGCTCAAGGGGGTTTCATGGGGTGCTCTATCACATAAACAATTCAAATCTTATACTCATATCATGAGAGATCATGGGAGATAGTTCTCAAAAAATTCTCACGTTCTCGTGAGAACGGACGCACAACTAGCACTCCTATACACACGTGCTATTCATTTATTTTGCTAACTCATTTTAGGGCATAAACCCAAGAATGAAGCACGTCTAAATCTCATGAACACCGCACCATAAGAAACAATGGTGATTGAATGCCAAACATTAAAAACTTCACAGTGCCACCTTAATGACCATTGTAATGTTTATTTCCCATCTAACCTGTTGAAAAAACTCTCACAGATCTAAATGAAGGTTTATTTATGTATTTATTTATTAAAGCTTGCTCCAAAACTTTCATGGCCCAAAACAAGTCTTTTTGGGGTCAATTACCACTATTTCACGCAGTATGGTTTGTTTAGATTTTAGATTTGCTTCATTGTTTTTAGCTCGTGTTCTAATAGGAATTGACAAAATAGATGAACAGCATGGATATATAATACATACATCAAGGTGGGCCACACCTTCAAGGCCCCACGTAATCCACTCCCTTTGTGCCTGTTTAGATAGTCCATTATGATAATATTGCAACGTGATAGTAGCATTATTATGATTTTTTAATGTTTATTTTAAATAAGTAATTTGGTAAAAATTGGGTAGTCAAATGCAAATATAATGGAGATTGATAAAAAGATTTGTAATTGTTATTAATTTATAAGTTTTCTATTTAAATAAATAATTAGTGTATTTTTTTTCATTAATTTAATATTTTAACAATATAAAAATATCATTATCTAAGCATGAAAATTCTCAAACAAATTCTCAGCCGACAAGGAAGCAGATATTTTAATTTGTAATCATTACACTTTTACAATCAAGTTAGATATTTCTAAGTCACTATTCAAAAATGTTGGTTGGAAGTTTATTTAATAGCTTTTTTTTAGCACTTATCATTAAAATTTAATATATATAGTAATTTTCACTAATTTAAATTATTTGGTGAATTTAATTTATTAATTGTTTAGATTAATCTTCAATGAAAATATGAGTTTTTCTTTTCCCTTCACCTAATGCCGTTGCAATTCAGCGCTTAAACATCATTTGATCTTTCGCATGTATTTCCCTCCGGCATGCTACGTTCATCCTTTAGTATCTCCTTCAGCCAGGAGAAACGCCCCTTTCAACGTACTGTAAAAGGGCGACCACTACATGCACTGCTAAAAGATGATACTTTGAGCGGAATTTGGGACGGTGGGACCTACATGGCCACTTAGCTAAAGTGGGCCACTTTATGGGATCCAATGCGTACGTCTTCTTCTTCTTCTTTTTATTTTTATTTTTATTTTTTTGATTTTTGTTTTTTTTTTTGAGAGAAAGTAGAGCCGTGCAAACAAACCCCACTTTCGGCCTTTGAGGTCAAGCTGAGTGACTTTCCCTACATGCAGCTGATGCATCTAAGTTTACCATACAGCCATTTCTACCCCTCTGGTGCCTCACTTTTCGTGTGTGTATGTGGAATATCTGATCCAGGAAAAAGGTGGGCCACATCACTATGATCAGTTGTTATGCAAATCAATTAGATCCACGGATCAACCCAAACACAGCGTTCAAATCAATGGACTTCTGATGGCATGACCCAATTTCTTTTTGTGGCCTACCCAATGAGTGGAATGGATTGATTTTGATAAAAAGTGATCATCATGGCATGGCCCACCTTTTGCACGGATGGGATACACGATAGGTGAGAAAGAAATGGCTTTGTGGTCATTTCTCACATAAGAAAAGAAGAGAAAAAGTTTGATGCTCCAGCAGTTTGCAATGCTCCATGCTCATGCACGTAAATGATCCACGTGCATATGTGAACCTAGATGAAGCATCTAAAGAGTGGAACCCACTACGGATTGCTCATGCCACAAAAGTTACATTGGACAGGTTTTCATGAGTCTGCGATTGTTGGACATCTGATGGATGGTTAAAATAAAAAAAAATAAAAAACCCTCAGCTGTCCAAATTCAACCAGCAAATGTCTGCTGATCAAAGGCCTAAGTCGGTCCCACTATTTAGGCCCTTTAATTTGGACGGGGATTCGGTGGATCCTGTGGCCCACTTTAATGTATATGTTTTGTATGCACGCCGTCCATCCCTTTCTTTAGATCGTTTTAGGGCAGAAGCCCAAAAATAAAGCAGATCCAAATTTCAAGTGGATCACACCTTAGGAAACAGTGGTGATTGAATGTCCACCGTTAAAAACTTCTTGGGCCACAAAAGTTTTGGACCAAGCTGATAAATGTTTTTTCCCCTTCATCCAGATCAAGGTGACCTTTCCAACAGGTTGGATGGCATAAAAAATAAAAAAATAAAAAAATAAAATAAAAAATACGGTGGACCCTAGGAAGTTTATAATGGTGGGTGTTCAATCACCACTGTTTCCTCCTTTGTGGTCCACCTGATATTTAGATATGCTTCATTTTTGGTTTTATGTTCCAAAATAAGCTGGAAAAATGGATGGTCGACGGTGTGGATATTTTTTTAAAAAAATAAAAAATAAAAAATAAAAAATCAAAGTGGGCCCCACAGTCACTTATCCACCGAGGATCCATGGATCTCGGTGGTTGCCGGGATCCACAGAATCCGCCTCGTTTAATTTCAGCACTTGCATTAGAGGACCTTTTACAAGGCCAATGCATGATGGAGTATGAGCTGGGCCCACTGGGCTAATGAAGGGATGATCTTTAGCGCCCAGTTGATGAGCCCGGTAGTGGATTAGTGCCTGGATAAATATCTCACGGATTGGAAAATCTCATCCGTCTGCTTAATAGCGTTCTAATAGACGGTTAAGAAAATTCATGGACCCCAGACACACGAAACGGTTGGCCAGTATGGACGTTTGGCTACGGTACAATGTCCCCGTGGTGCCCATGCTTCAGTGTTCTGGACGATTATCCTGTTGTCCTATGTACTCCAGGATGCCCAGAAAATATATTGGGTTCCTGACCCTTCAATCGTGGGCTATTTTCTGTTGAATGTGGGTCGTTGCCGTACAGAATCATACTACAGGGTCGAATCACTGGATCACGGAACCCATGTGCAAGGAAGCCTTTCGTAGGAAGTTCCTGAGCTGGAAGCCTAGGTAGGGCCCACCGTGATGTTTGTGAGAAATCCACTCCGTCCATCCGTTTTGTGACCTCATTTTAGTAACTGAAACTAAAATTGAAAAGTATCCAAGGCTCAAGTGGGCCGCACTAAAGGAAAAGGTGGATAGGGAAATTTCTACCGTTGAAACCTCCCTGGGTGAACAGTGATGTTTAAATGCCATCCATACCGTTCATAACGTCATTTCTACTGGGATGAACTGAAAAAACAGATATTAGCCTGATTCAAAAGTCATATGGCCCCATGAATATTTCAACTGTGGAAGCTCAATCCTCACATTTTCGGCCCACTTGAGTATTGGATCCGGCTCATTTTTGGCATCAGATCATAAAATGAGCTCACAAAATGGATGCACGGGGTAGATTTCTCACGAACATCATGGAGGGCCCCACCTAGGCAGGAACTTCCTGCGAATGGCTTTTGCTAGAAATCCGCGATTGGAAGCCTGCTAAAAATTTCCTAATGAGTGGGACCCACAAGTCTTCTCCTCAGCCGTTTGGCTAGGAATCGGATCGGCAACTCCCCCTGCCACCACCAATGGCTGGTGGTCGGTTCTATGTGGGCCCCACCATGATGTATGTGTTTCATCCATGCCATTCATCTATTTTTATAGATCATTTTTTGTTATGAGACCAATAATTAGGTATATCCCGATCTCAAGTGGACCACATTACAGGAAACAGTGTTGAACATTGACCATTAAAAACTTTTTGGGGGTCATAAAAGTTCTAAAAAGTTCTAGATAAGGCTGATTTTTGTTTTTTGTCTTCATCTGGGTCTGTATGACCTAATAAACAGATTGGATGTTGAATAAACAGTATAGTGGGCATTAGGAGGATTTTAATGGAGGATATTGAATCATTATTGTTTTCCCGTGGTGTGATCCACCTGAGAATTTTATCCCTATAATATTTTGTATCAAGCCATAAAATGATCTGTCAAAATGGATGAACGGCATGGATGAAATACATACGTCATGGTGGGGTCCACAGATCACCGAACACCCGCCACGGGGCTTGTGGCCGGGGAGTAGCCAATCCGTTTCCGTTTGGCTAAGGATGGCTGGGCTGGGTCGGGCTGCAGGCCTAGTCTCCTGTCATCATGTCACCGTGCGTTGGGCCCTTCCTAGATCCGACCCACTCAGATACGTTATCAAAAGGCTAGTACGCATTACCTGGCCCAAACCTGACCCGACTTAAAAACCTTCCCAAATAATAGAAGCCAATAATATATCCGTACATACGATGTGGGGCGCGATTGAGTGGTACGGGTACACCACCTTAAGCTACGGTGGTAGTGGGCTGATTTGGGTCCCGCGATGCATGCTTGAAATCCAATCCATCACGAAATCCAATCCATCCATCAGATGCTCAGCGCATATTACCCTCAGATTCCTAAAATCAGATTGATTCATCAATCAGGTGGGCCACAACGTGGGTTAAAAGTTCAGAGGGAATGCTCACCCTTGATTTGTGTGGGGAGCCCACCATGTTGTATATTTGGAATCTAGGTCGTTCAGACCCTTTGTCTTGCCAAAGTATCCGACCAAAACTCAATCTTCAGCTAAGATCTCGGATAAACTCATGTTACAGTTATCTCCCGAGATCCTCGGTTGCGATCTCGGATAGGTATATTCAAGGGTGTACACGAACCAAGCTAGCTCGGTTAGTTCGCTCAACTCGACTCTAAAAAGATCGATTTGACTCGGTTCAAAGCTGAGTTCAAGCCGAGTCGAGTTGATTTTTTGAGCTCGAAAATGAGTTCAAGCCAAGTTCAAGCAGGCCCCAACTCTACTTGACTCGGATCCAATCTAGCTTGAATCTAGCTCGAATCAAACTCGGATCGAACCAATTTGATGACTCGGTTACTTTGCCATTGATGTTGCTCACCAATTGTTTGATAAAATGACTCAACGAAATGTGGCTAGTGGCAAGGAAGGTTTGACTGGTGGCAAGGAAGGCTTGGCCAGTGGCAAGCAAGGTATGTACATTAAACAAATACATTTTTTCTCTCTATTTTTTTTTTTTTTTGGGGGGAGGGGGGGGGGGGGGGGGGGGGGGGGGATTATGTTATATAGAAGGTGTTTGATAAAACACATGTAAAACCATTGCCTTTTGTTTGTAAAACAGTGGATTTTTAAAGTTACGGTTCAGGTATTTGTGGAAATGCCTTAATGGCAAACTCGGCTCAAACTCGGCCTGAGCTGCTGACCGAATCAAGCCAAGTTGGTCAGTCAAGCTAGAGGACCGAGCTGAGCCAAGTTTGAGCTGAGGTCAGCCAGTGTTCGAGCTGAGGTTAGCCGAGTTCAACTCGATGTAGACCCCTAAGTATATTTGATAAGGTCTAGACGGTCGAAACCAGTAGAAACATGTAGTAGGAGGTTGAGGTCAAGAATCCGAGGTGACCTACATAGTCATTCTGAATTTCCTGGATTCTCTAGTGAGTCATGGTCGAGTTTTTCCTCGGCATTGAGCAGATTAATCAATCTACCTACTTGCCCTCAAGAGTCGTTTCCGAGTAGTGAGACCAAGCTCCTTTCCTTAGTATAATATAAACGAAATCGGGGATGACCATTCTCTTCAGCTTGTTGTATGGAGCAATGTTTCCTTGAGTGTAGCGACTCAGAGGTGTTACCTTATACATGGT